>CAMTZC010000017.1:11377737-12725474 GCA_947086505.1 Morpho deidamia | reverse complement strand
ATGGCTTTGAGAAGCGCCATCTATTATCCACCTTTCAAAGTTTTTTATTCACGATGTATCAAAAGTCAAATCAATTCTGTAATAATTTATATGGTAAAACAACGTTTGCCGGTTCAGCCGGATCAGGTCTTTACCCAAAAGTTAAAAAATCAAAATCGTTTTCATTGTCTGCTTTAACCACATGGTTTGTTTGTTGGTACAAAAATGATAGGGAATGTGGGTGAATAATAACTAATACCAATTAACGTTTTACGTTTTAAAGGAAGGTCTTCACCCAAAGTTTAGAAATCAAATACCATTTTAGTTTTCTGTTTTAATGATTGATTTTGTCTTCGTTTAAAGTGAATAAAGACCCTAACGAAGCGTATAACTGAATAACTCTAGATTAATTTGTATTATTTTACTTCTCGTAGTACTAATGATATTTATGCTTAGGTCTACTAATGAAACTTATATAAACTATTTCATATATGTTTCATTAGTACACCTCAAGCACTTACCTCACATGTATTTGCACAAATGATAAACTATAAGTTAAATTTCAATCTGAAATGTTCTTGGTTCACTAGACCAATATACCGGCATTTACAGAGACCAACTTTGAACAGCCTGTCCAACTGCAGGTTTACACACTCTCGGAAGTGTTAACCCAATTTCACCTTTGCAAATAAAGCTATTCTTATCAGTAAAATAATTAGTCAAATAATTTAATACCAAGCCGAAATTATTAAAGCTCGTGACGCTTACGATAGATTCTTAGATAAAAGCTTTAAATAGGTACGTATAAGTTTTCTATATTAAATTTTAGGATATAATTAACTCTTTAAAAATGCATCATTCGTCCTTTACCGTGAAAGAAGATAGGTGTAACCTCCATATTCTTTGAAAATTCGTGATATATTCGTACAACTGATTTTTTAAGGGGATTTATCCATTTTAAGCTAGTAACAGGTTTTACTATTCATTAGATTAGGTTCCTCTAAACTTAATAAAAATTTTGTTTTTTTCTTTATTACCTACGGGAGAACGCCAAATATTTTATTCTATATCCTGGTATATAAGACTCAATCTCATCAATATTAATCCAGCTGATTTGCATCTAAAGCGTAACAAAGAGAGACAAACAAACATACATCTAAACAGATTTTTGTTTTTATAATATTACGAACTGACCCGACAGACGTCCTGTTTCAACAATTTAAGTTAGAGAGTTTTCTTAAATTTCCGCTGAACTTGAAAGTTTTTTTCTTTCGCAATAACCTTCTATATAATATATCGCGATTTAGAAAATACTTCTTTATTTTACAGACTTGACTATGACACATCGTGATTAAAAAACCTTAATAATTATACTAACATCTATCGAAAACTTATAGAACTTTTTAGGATAAAAAAGTATTTTAGGATAAAAAAACGTTAAAATTGCAAAAGTAAGATATCGATACAATAACTAAAACATCCTATTTTTCGAGTTGGACCACGATATAACCACCTAAAAAATTTTATTGATATCAGTTAATTGAAGATTAACGTAAACGCACATCGTGAAACGGGATTTTTGTATATAAAGATTATGTATCATTCTCCTGCCCTTATCCGACTCTATATAGGGTCGGCACTACCCGTTTTTGCATGTTTTGGCTAGTTATTTTATGACTGGCCACCTGCCTGACGTCAACTTACATTAGTCGCTTTTACGACACCTCGGTAAGAAATGAGGTTGGTCTATTCTACCGAGGCGGATACTCCACGGATATAAAGATTATACGTTACAATATTGTAGTGTACGTGCCAACGGATTACCAGGCAGCCGTGTTAAATTTAAGGCTCAATTTGAACTAAATGGAACTTAAAACCCAAGCAAATAAATAAGGAAAAAGGAAAGCGAAAAAAAAAATAATAATATAAAGTAGGCTATATACAAAAGCTACTCGTGATAACTGCAGATAATTTCCCAATTAGTGACTGAAATACATGGACATCTTACTACATTGTCAGTATTCTATTCAACTGGTGACTTCTATTCAGCTATTGTTGCGTGTAGCCCATTCAACTATTGACGACTGGTTGAGTGAAAAAGCATTCACAAAGCTGAAGTTCGACTTTACTTGTTCAGTACTTTTGTAAATTTGACTCTCTGACCAAAGGTTTGCCGTGTGGTATCCGGGTGAGTAGAATAGACCACCTTCATTTCTTAGTGTTAGGTGTTGTAAAAAGCGACTTAGGTAACTCGACCCGCCGTGTGCTATCCGGCTGAGTAGAATAGACCACCCTCTTTCTTAAGGAGGTGTCGTAAAAGGCGACTAAGGTAGTTGACCCGAAGTGTGCTATCCGGCTGAGTAGAATAGACCACCCTCTTTCTTAAGGAGGTGTCGTAAAAGGCGACTTAGGTAACTCGACCCGCCGTGTGCTATCTGGATGAGTAGAATAGACCATCCTCTTTCTTACCGAGAGGTCGTAAAATACGACTAAGGTAAGCGGACATTGGGCAGGCGCCCAGTCGTAAAATACGCAACCAAATCATGTGACAACCTGTTTGTAACATGTTGTGCCGACCCTACTTAGAGTGGAATAAGAGTAGGAAGCTTTCCGACCAAACGTATTAGATATAAAGTATGGCATGCATATGATATGCATATAAACGAGAGATAAATAATGGAACAGAAGAAGATATTCCGACCCCACTTAGATTGGGATAAGGGCAGAGGAATGATGATTACATATTACGATAACTGTTGAAAAATTCCAAAAAGCCAAACCGCTTAGTAGGTTTTATCGAAAACACTGGTATCCGTTTTAGATATAGAAAAGCAAAGTAAAGTGGGGAGGTTTTGTAAATATTAGTGCTAATAGCGTCCAAAATGGCCCTTACCTACCCATTCTAACTTTTAAATAGGTTTTAATTAAACCCTTTTTAACTTATCCTTTCTTCTACTAATTACACAAATATTAATAATAACCTCTTTAAACTTTAACAAAAACACTCAGCACTCGTTCCCGATCTTCGCAGATATTCCGAGAGAGCAGTCCAGCGCTCCGCTTTGGTTATACTCGTATATCCTCTCCTCGTTTCCCTTCCATTTCCCTAGTTAGTGTTGTCATTGTAAAATATAAGAATAATAAAATTCATAATAGTAGGAACGCTAACACTTTTAATAAATAAAAAATAACAGCTTTTAACAAAATTCTGTTTCCCTAATTATAAACATGCAGCATGCACATTATCGGTACTCAAACAGTATGTAAAATTTCACCTCAATCGGACACCGGGAAGTAGGTCAAATATAACTTGCAAGATTCCACCTTCACATACAAACATATAAGACAAGCTAAATAAAACTTTGAAAAAATATTACATTTTGTATGTTATTAAGACGAATATATTATCAATCCTTGAAAACTTAAACAATTCAATCACCTTCAGAATTCCATTCTTAGAATTATTAATAAATAGTAAATAAATAAATATATGTCACACACACGCGTTCGTCCATCCCAAAAGTAAGTTACTTAATACTTGTGTTATGTGTGACGGGCAACTGGTAGATAGACTAGATATTTAATTTTAAATACATACTTAAATACAAATATACACCCAGGCTCGAAGAACCAACAATTTGTTTATAGATAATGTTGGCCCTCGGCGGGATCGACACCGCGACCCGCGGAGCTGAAGGCAAAATCACTACCCACTGCGCCAACGGGCTGCACCATAAAATTTAAATAAATATCTTATAAGTTGTTGCAGAATTAAAACTAACGCCTGCCAAAATGTTAGAAGAGGGGAAATCGAAAACGCATTGAGCGATAGCACCGCTGGGCCGGGTCTGCTAGTGCTTATAAATTCTTTTAATCACTAACTGCACAAGTTTTAGAATCATTTTAACAGAGACGTTGAAAATTCTAATTTAATCCATGCGCCGTCAATTCATACACGCCCTATTTGTTTTACGTAACTCATACGTCTTTATTGACCGAAAGTGGACGTCTAATGTACGACAGGGTATTTCACAGTCGACAAAACGGGCCGGCTCGGTAACGGAAACTAGGTAAAAAAACGATCGTTACGATCATCGCAATCATTGGTACTAGCCGTATTATTTTTGTGAACAAAACCTGAAATATAACCAGAATACCTCGATACGTTTCATAAGGTACGAATACGGTTATTACCCCCAGATTGTGGCAAAAAAATTACTATTTTTGTATTGCATTGATTTTGTATGATGTAACTCCGCTGCCTAATTTATTTTATATAATTATATACATAAAATATATGAAGTTAAAGAAAAATTTTAGCTAAAATTATAACATATAGACATTCTTAGCAAAACCATTTCTATTATGTGCTGACCACTGTATAAGTCTTAAGAGTCATTCTAAAATTTTGTAAGTCTAAAATGATTTAACCCAATTAATGGTTATAATATTGATAATTTGTTTTTTTTTTTAATTTATTGTATTCCTTTACTGTTATTAACCTCCGCCGTGTGGTATCCGGCTAAGTAGAATAGACCACCCTAATTTCTTACCGAGGTGTCGTAAAAGGCGACAAAGGTAAGTCGACCCTCCGTGTGGTATCCGGCTGAGTAGAATAGATAATCCTCATTCTTTACCGAGGTGTCATAAAAGGCGACTAAGGTAAGTTGACCCACCGTGTGGTATCCGGTAGAGTATAATAGACCACCCTCTTTCTTACCGAGGGGTCGTAAAGAACGACTAAGGTAAGTTGACGTCAGGCAGGCGGCCGGTCGTAAAATACTTAGCCATATCGTGTGACAACATGTCAACATGTTGTGCCGACCCCACTTAGAGTGGGATAAGGGCAAGAGGATGATGATTTACTGTTATTAACCTGGTATATTTGACATAATGTTCGCACTTACCTAGGTCTAGTTAAACTTAAATACAGAATGGCTTCATTATAATTTGACGATTGAAGCCAACTTGAATAACGTCCCTATTCCCCGTAACGGTCCTAGTCCCGTAGTAACCTATAATTAAAACTACATTTAATTATATAGTTTGTTGAATATTTTATAGTATTAATAATGCAAGTCTTGTTGGTTGGTCCTAGTAAATAAAAATAAAATAAAATAGTAATTTGAAGAAGAAGAAGAATAACTTTATTGCACATAAAAATATACAGAGGAAGTACATAGAATAATTACATTTAAATGTGCAAAGGGCGGCCTTATCACATTATTGTGATCTCTTCCAGACAACCCTTTGAAAGAGAGGATCTTAAGAAAATAACCATGTGAATATTATAAATTTTATTTAGTGATTGTAGCCAAGAAATTGCATCAGTTGCAATGAAGGTACGCGATTAGCAACTCTTAGTTCGATTCCTTAGACTTTACGTTTATTGCATCGTGAAAGAGTTTGTTTTCGTGCGGCTTAACTGGTCGTTTATGTAGTTACGAGTTTGTATAACGTCTGATACCACATCCCGTCTACTAATTAATTAGGATTACGGTTAAGGCGCGTTCACTGCGCGCCAGATAAAACTTTGTGGGCTGTGACACAGAACCGTCGTCTAAATTATTACGACCCTTAAATTTCACGAACTCTCCGCTTAACTTATCCCACTTCTGATTATTTGGTTAAGATATATTACTTTTAGTGCACTAATGTTATTATACAGAATTTAGTTTAATTATTGAAGCATTGATGGTTCCTAAAATAAAGGAGACAGCCATATTATGGTTAGCTTCATTTTGAAAACAATAATATAGTATAGTATCCGGCAATAAATAATGCTTATCGAGGCGTAGAGAGAGAAAATCGGCTAGTTTTGCTTAATAGAGCATTGTCTCTGTCGCACAGGCTGACGAACCCGTATGAAACGTCACATACTAACTGAGTGACAGTGACAGCGCTCTACGAAACCGAACTAGCCGGCTGTTTCGTTCTAAACATCGATGTGCATTATTTAATGCCGGGTACTATACATATTGAGCTGTGATATTGGTGAGACCATACAAATCTTTCGAGAGGGCACAGGTTCAAACCTTAAGCAGGCACCGATAAGGTTTTCTGCTTAAACTTATGTGTCTAATTGATGTTGGTGAAGGAAAACATCGTGAGGAAACCTGCATATCTCTAGGTAGGTGTTTCACATATTCCCAGAATATGTGAAACCTGCCTACCAATCTGCATTGGAGCAGCGTGGTGCTCCACTATCACCAAAAACGGAGAGATAAGGCTTAATCCCAGAAGTGGGATAATAGAGGCCATCAATTTACTTTTTTTACTTATAGATAACGATTTTAAATTTTCACCGCAGATTAATCTTGGTGCCCAGCTGGTGTGACTATGAAACAAGGCACCCAATCTAAAAAGTGTCTACCGCACCTCATAAGGCGAAAGTTATCTTTTTGCTCATATCTAAAAGCAATTACGGCGCATTGTTATGCTATCCGGGCTGTAATTAGAGACTGAATCTCGAACAACGCTTTTCCGTTCCAATTCAGCGCAAAAACACTAACTCGTTTATAACTTGCCGTGGAAATGAGGAACTCTAACAAATAAGTAACATAAGTTATGTTGTACAAGTTCTATTCCCGCCGATGACCAACATTTTTATAAACAATTTGTTGGTTCTTCGAGCCTGGTTATATTATTGTATTTAAGCATGTATTTAAAATTATATATGTATAAATTTACCAGTTGTCTGTCACCCATATGTATTAAGTTACTTACTTTGTGTAACGACGACCCTTTAATTGTCCCATATATTTATTATACTAATATTATAAATGCAAAAAGTGTGTCTGCCTGTTACACTTTCACAGCTAATCCGATAGTTCAAGATTAATGAAATTTGGCACAATTAAGGCTTATAATTATAGAAGATACAATAGAAAAAAACCCGTATATCTGTTGGGAACGGGGAAGTAAATCCATTTTGAGCTCACGTAAACGGTTAAGTTGATGCGTACGAAGTCGCGCTTAATACTCGTTTTAATATAAATAAACTAGCAAAGCTTCTTTCTTAATAAAAACAAGCAGGCCCGGCGACGCGCTGGTGTCTGTTCGAATTCCCCTGCTAATATTTTAGAGCACCTTAGTTTTAATTTTGCGAATATTTGCTATTATTTATTAAATGCTTTTTCATACAATCCTCGATGAAGGTTACAAGAAATAAAATTGGGTGTGCTTAAGACCACACAGCAGAAGCGAAAACGTCACGTAATATAACGAAATACTACTTTTTTTCTGTCTATATACATTCAAATTAACATTTTCCATTTTCGTTCTATATTATATTAAAAAAGCGAGTTTAATAATATTTAATACATTTTTTTTGTAATATTTAATTTATATTTTCCATTTGAGTTCTATTATATTTAAAATCAAGAGTAATAATACAAAGCCGAGCGTAAAACATTTGCTGAGCGAATATACCAGAGACCAGCAGGTCTACCATGAACTCTTATTGCTAATCAATTGAAGACGTAAACGACGACCGCGAACCGCTTTCTTTTCGTACCATGAAGTGTGAATTGCATTGGGGTCGTAATGTTTGAAAAGGATAAAGAACTATATATAACTTATTTGAACTATAGATAACACTGTCTCTTTTACTCACATGGTCTTAGGACGAATTCCAAACGCTCATTCGGCAACGACTTAAAGCGTCATGGTATGAAAAAGCAAAACAATTTCGTTCACGTCTTCAATTGAGTCGCAATAAGAGTCCATGGTAGGCCTGCAGGAAAGACATGTTAATGCTTATCTCTTTCACTCTCACTCAAGCCGACTTTACCCGAACGAGCGTTACGTAGCCGTTCATTGCCCACAATCAAAACGCCCATAGAAGTTTTCAGTTCGATAACTAACACATAAAAGAAATATTTATCCAATTTAATGCAGTCGTTTGGAACTTATGCGCAAACAAACATTTGGTAATTCATTTTTGTTTATATAGATTAACTAGATTAATATAATAATATATTCATACCTACAAGATAAGATTTCCGTCTTCTAGTAAAGTAGCGGCCTGTTACAATCCCACTGCTGGGAATAGACCTCCTCTATCCGTTTCTGCAGAGAAGGGTTGGAGCTCAGAACTACCACGCTGCTCCAATGCGGATTGGTAGGTTATTTCCAGAATTCTCTAGAAATATGCAGGTTTTCTCACGATATTTTCCTTCACCGAAAAGCGTGTGATTAAGTGCAATTATCAATTAGACACATGAGTTTTAATAGAATAACTCATTGGTGCCTACCCGGGTTTGAACTCGTGTTCGCCTCGAAAGAGTCGCACAGTCTCGCCGCTGGTCCGTCTTCTAAGCTAAATATAATTAAAGAACCAAAATGACGTTTACATTTTATTCACATAACTATGGGAGCACTTGATTCTTCTTATCATGTTGGAGATATGTTTCCGGGGTCATTGAACCGTCCGCCCACACAAAATGTTGCTTAAGTCAATATGCATCAACGTTGTTTATACTACGGATTCTCTATACCGATCTGTGTGCAATTTTGTTTACATTATCTAACATTGTTCGATGTTTGCTTCCAAAGTAGAATATGTTTGCTTCTTTTGATTAATAAACGATATTGTTTTGGTCGAACATCATATAAATGAAAACATCGCAAAATAACAATCAATTTTTTTCTATACCAATTTATATTCTCGCGATTTGTTATTTGAAACAACGTTCCTATATTTTTCGGTTATATTGCAAAACAGAGAGATAATATAGACATGAGGCTAAATAAATATATCATCATAATTTATAGAATTAGGCGTTACTTTGCGGAGATCCATAATACAAAAGTAATAATAAAATTATTTTGCTATAATCCGCGATACAGTAAATAGAAAATATATATAGTATTAAATGTATAGAAGACTATCCGTATTTTCATACCCGATACGTGCAGGATTCCTAAAAACACATGCACAAACCTCCACCACTTCCACCACAATACAGAAGCGCTACACACGTTCACTATCACAAACTCAACAATCATTTGGCCCCGCAACCGAAGCATCATCAGGAGATAGACTCGAGTCGAATCCTGTTCTGTATCGCGGATTATAGCAAAATAATTTTATTATTACATTTGAAATAAATCATCAAATCGAATTAAAACAATCTTTATACAAATAAGCTCTTTCTGCCTCTTTTGAATCGTCAAGTATCTATATGATTGATTAAGCTACAACTAGACAGTGAATATCCATATAAAATTTGAAAAAATCGGTCACGCCGTTTTGGAGGAGTATGGTACCTAACCTAACAGAAAAATTTTATATACTCGTGTAGGATAATGATAAGTGTATTTGTAGTGGAAGACGTATAAATAACTTTTTCATCTTCTTCGATACAATACAACAAGAAATATTGTTTATCGTAAGTAGTAAGTATCCTCTACATATTTACGCCTATTTCGAATCTTTCCCAAAATTCATAAACACCGACGTTAAAATATAAAGTTAAGTGATCTGTTCTCCTGTAGTAACGGTCTAAAATAATTCTCATATCGCTCTCTCGGGAGCTTTTATGAGAAAACTTCCGCGTTATAAAAACACATAAGTTTGGTGGGTTCGCAAACTCGCATATTTTTATACGATGAAAGGAATATACAAAAAGGAATATATAAAAATTGTTTTAAATATTGAAGGAATTTCAAACTTTCCATGACGATACCAATAACTTAAAAAGACGAGGTAAAATAAAGGGTGAGGATGAACCAAGTACTATTTAACAACGCTTGTTTGGATAACGCTTCGCTTTGCGATTTTGTCGCGGAGTCTATCTCCTGATGATGCTTCGGTTGCGGGGCGAAACGATTGTTGAGTTTGTGATAGTGAACCTGTGTAGTGCTTGTGTATTGTGGTGGAAGTGGTGGAGGTTTGTGCATGTGTTTTTTACGAATCCTGCACGTATCGGGTATGAAAATACTGATAGTCCACTATACATTAAACACTATATATATTTTCTATTTACTGTATCGCGAATTATAGCAAAATAATTTTATTATTACTTTTGTAACTTAAAAAGCATTTTTTATTTACTACTGGCAATATTTTGTCAACAATAGGATTCGCAATATTATTTTAAGAATATGCGACTTCGTGAGAGTGGAAGCTTCAATTGTTAGTACCATATCTTTCTGTAGTAGAACTGTCAATCTAATATTACAAAAAATTAACGATAGCATATCTCTATCTCTTATAAATCAAAATCAAAATAATCTTTATTTAAGCATAAGCTCTTTCAAATACTTTTGAATCATGAAGGATTATCAATAGGATCAATATGAGTAATGAAGCTACAACTGGTTCGAAATGTTGCTCTTATAGTTATAGTTAACTCACAATAACTACTTTTATTATGTCCAAAATGGCAATTAAGGAAATTAATTTAAAATTAAAATTGTGACACGGATTTCAACGGGGGCGGAGTCGCTGAACAACTAGCATAATATAAATATCTTTATTTTTAATGCTTTGTAATGTAACGAAGTACAAAGACAAGTAATACGAGTTTTAGGAAATACGAAACTTTGAGATACATATGGTTCGGTAGTGTCACGCGATCGTCGTCGCCAGGGATCGCCGTACCCGTCCCTAATAAGCAAATTAACTTAGCCCCTGCAATCATGTCTTTATCCCCCTTTTTTTACGGAAATTGAAAGAGAAGGGTAATATTCGTGTTGGCATATTTTGAAAACAGCTGGAGCACATATTATACATATTCGTATATGCTGAAACCCTCTGTTTATCGATATCTTGTGTACAATATTAATAGAGTGATAATTAAAATTGCATCATCCAAACAAACTTAATCGTTGCTCAAAAGTAATTAAAGTTTTATTTTGCTAATATCCGCGATAGAAGAAAATATATGTAATGGTAAATGTAGAGTATACTATCCGTTTTCATACCTGATACATGGAAATTCCTAAAAACTCATGCACTACCCGCCATCAATGCGCCGCATGGGCCCGAAACTAGTCGGGCTAACCCGAAAGAATAACACGCGAGCATAGCCGGTTTCTATACACTAAGCTACATTTAGTATAATATTTGAATTTAGAATATCTTATTGAAAATCATATATATTCTACTTAAAAAATATTATCATAAAATTGGCAATTTGCAAAATATCATATGCGAAAAAAACGATAAAATTAATATAATCCTCATAACACGGGTTGATAGACTTAGCAAGGATGATAGCAAAATATTTTTTTTACTACTCGCCACTTCATTCGCATCCACTTTAATGTTAAAATATCCTCAAATTACATATTTGAGGATATTTTAACTTATTATTGCTAACTTGTTATCAAACACGGCACACAGGCATAAATTGCACGAAATTTTATGTCGGACGCTTATTATTAAAAGGAACCAAATTTAAAATTCGCCTAAAATGAGTAAGATATATTGTAATCATCATTTCAATACCATCTATGACATCACGCTATCAACTATAAAAATAGCCAGTGTTTTCTTGCCCTTCCAAATAATGGGTCTTTAACACTCACGAGTTTTGTGGGCACTACACTACTGTTATGGCAATTTGGCAAAAATATATATATTTTTTAATTAGGTCACTTTAATACTATACAATGTTCCAGCAGATTAGCTGTGCAGGCGTAACCGACAGCTAAATGAACTTTCGCATTTATAACATTAGTATAAAATAATTAGTATAAATAGTGGTGTCCGGCTGAGTAGCATACACCACCCTCTTTCTTACCGAGGTGTCATAAAAAGCGACTAAGGTAAGTCGACCCGCCGTGTGGTATCCGGTTGAGTAGAATAGACCACCCTCTTTCTTACCGAGGTGTCATAAAAAGCGACTAAGGTAAGTCGACCCGCCGTGTGGTATCCGGTTGAGTAGAATAGACCACCCTCTTTCTTGACGAGGTGTCGTAAAAGGCGACTAAGGTAAATTGACGTCAAGCAGGCGGCCGGTCGTAAAATACAGAGCTAAATGTTCTGCCGACCCCACTTATTGTCGGATACGGGCAGGATGATGATGATGATGCAAATTATTATAAGATTTGAATTAAATTTTAAAATATTTTTACAACACTATCCTCAAATGATAGTGATAAATATACATGCGAGTATTAACTATGGATCACCAGCCCATATTATAAATACTTGACATAAATATTGTGGTGAAGAGGTATTAGCATGGAAAGTTTGAGCGGTTAGTCACGTTTTATTAGCTCCACTATAGTGTAAGATTATTACGAGAACCATTATGCTTTCTATTTCCTAAGTTTTAACTACATAGTTTGGTGTACTGGTATTAGCCCAAAATATCCGTTTTTGTACTATAACGTAAGAACGAAATGTGTTTTTATATTTACGAATTTTCTCTATGGAAAATATGTTCAAGAACAATAAAAAAATTAACGCATAATATACATAAATGAATTTTATCCATCGCAAAAGGACCAAAGTGCCAATCAACAGAACAATGCTATCAGCAAAAAGGGATCTGCTGTAACAAACGTAAATGAAAGTGCCTTCTCAAACATTATCATTCTTTTCTTTTATCTAGAGCTTTCGAGATCATCTTTTTATCCACATTATCAATATCAGTAAATTTCATGTTCGAGAAATGGTTAAATCTGCTATCCCACAGCTGAGCTTAGACCTCCTCTATCCTTTTTTTTGGCGAGAAGGATTGGAGTTACGCTGATCCAATACGGATTAGTAGGTTACAAACATCCCTAGAATTCTTTAAAGATATTCGGGTTTCCTCACGGTGTTTCACTTCATCGAAAAGCGTGTGATAAATTGCAATTATCAATAAGAGACATAAGTTTTAACAGAAAAACTCATTGGTAGCTGTTCGGTGTTTCCATTCGTGAACCTCTCGATAGAGTCGCACGGTCTCACCGCTGGGCTATCACAGATCTGGTAGGGATAATGTTATGAATAACTAAATATTAATCTCGGCCTTCACATATTTCCTCAGACTTTAAATATGCCTGGATTATAAACAGGATCTTCTTGATATTAAATACCATATCCGATTGGCTAAATTTTTATCTTACCACTCGTTAGAAATAAACTAAGAGATTTTGATGAATTCCGCCCATTTTAAGCCAGTATCATGAAATTTTGATCAAGAATATGCAGAAACGCTGAACAAAGAATTTCTGCACTGCGGCCGTTATATCGCTACGTTTATTAAGTTGTGTGAATATATTCTACGTCCTATGGTCACCAAATGTTCTTGCTGTGTCAGAACTAATTTCTATATTGAATACTAAATTTCCTACATCCAAGAGAAATAAAACCTGCAAGATTTAGGACTTTGATTAGAAACTAAAATATAAATTGTAAACTTGTGATATTTTAGTTTAGCTGACAACATTATGTTAGGAATTCTATCATTCGAACCCTTGACAGAAAATGAAACTAACGCTTTACTTTTGCTTTTGTATTTTCCATTGATTCCAAAATTCTTTTACATCTCTCCATTTAAAATATGTCAAGGTTAGATTCTGTTTCTGCTCTATCCACTTAACTGTCTTTTGCCAAAAATCTCATTCCCTTCCTAGTCTCAAATTCTTAAGGGAGATACCTTTTCGCGATATCTAATCTTACCTTCCAATTTTTCTCTTTTATTTTCAAAAATCTCATGTCAATACTTGACATATTCTTTTTCTTCATTTTATATCCTTAAAATTACAAAAATTAGTTCCTGCAAGCATCTACTCGCAAATACTTTTTATATTTCAAGGCAAGAAGTAGATTTTGTGATGTTTGAGCCTTTTAGCCCATCAAGGGCAAGCATAATGTGAAAGAGGCTCGTCGATAGCCTAGGACAACTTATGAAAAGGGGTGGTGGAAATGTTTAATCCTTGCAAGTGGGACATTCCATACAAGTATGTACTAGTAAGGATCTGAAAAGCTTTTACTTCACAACCTAAAAGAAAATTAATGACCTAAAAATCGTATCGACATTTCGTAATCAGACCTGCAAGAAAGACATACAAAATCAGTTCACAATTACTTATATTCGGATTGATCGGAATAAATATTATCTATACAAGAAATTGTTTTCATTTTATTTGAACAACATAATACGATCCCGTACCGAATCCCCGGTACCGATTGTAAGCAACTACTAGTTCGGACGTCTGGCATTTTGCCCGACGTGCGCTGAAACAGTGCAAAAATCACTTAGTGTTGCAATGATTCTGTATATTCATTGCGATGATAAATGAGTGTAATATTGTAGCGCAAATTGAATGCAGATTAATATGAGATCAATTTATTTCGTATAATGTAGTCGTAATACGTGCAACGGTTGAGTAATCTCCACTCCTAATTTAACAACCATAATTTATAAGAGTAATGATAATATTAATTTTCATTACTACATCACATTAAACTAAATATTTAGGTTTATCTTATGAGATTACGGCATGATGGATATGGATTCAACAATTTCCTATTGTTGTATCGATAAACGGTCATCACATCAATATCATCCTCAACTAACATCCCAAGAGGCTCTCGCTTAGTAGTTGGATTAAGCATAGGATACAGAGGGCAGTTTTGCCTGAGACAGCACGTATTGTGAGTAGGTTCCTCAGTCTGGTGCCCTAATCTCCCTAAAAAGCCCTAAGCTACAGTACTTTCTCTCAAAGAAAGCTTGGTCTACTTTTTTATATATAAATAAACAAGAGATAAAATATTAATTATAATAATGTGATATTGGATTAAAAGCATAATACAGAAAGCAGGATTACTTGCTTGAGACGGAATATATAGTGATCAGTGATGAGATTGATTGTGGAATCCTGATTACCGCGATCTTGAGCCCTTTCGCCGCTCCTTTGGGACACAATATTTATCATATTCTTAAACGTATTTCTTTGAACAACAACATTTAATATTTGTAACGAATACAAAACATCGGACAGACATAATATTAGTATGTATATAACTTATATATATATATATATATATACGGATAGCTTATTTTACACTACAGGTATATAAGTGAAGAACTAGAAGAAACTGAATAAAACTAAAACTTTTACAAACTTCCAATCAATTTATATCAGTCCACTGGTAGTCGAGTACGAACAAGTTTTACAATAAGGAGACATTAAAATTTTTCTTCGTAGCAGTTTCTTAAACTACTTCAAGTGGCCAACTTGAAGGAGTATCGATTCAGCAACAGATGCGACCCACTGCCTTCGACTCGCTAATTTCAAATACTCTTCGCGGAACTAAGACGATTACTTTGCAGATGGCACACAATCTATATGGAAGTTTCTATTAAATGACTAGTGAACTCACTAGAACGATTCTATAATGTAAAACGTCACAAACAAAGTTCTGAGACATGTTAAGACCAACGACGGGCATATCGTTAGTTTACTTAGGAAGTATTTTGGTGACATTCAATTTCTCTGATCGAAAATCTTTAAAAACAATTGGTACAGGAAATAAAACATATAACATAACTGAGTTTATTTTAACATTTCGTCGAAGTATACTACATTTGCGTACATGTTTACCTTATTTTATAGATTTTTGATTTCCAGATTAATGTGTATAGGTAATTATCTATTAGTTAACCTTAGTTGAACAGTTCAAAATTCTGTACGTCTGTCTGCCTGCTACGCTTTCAAGGCTAATTTACTAGATCATTATTTATGAAATTTGGCACAATCCATCTTCGTACTATGGTTATCATATAGTATAAAAAACGTATAATATATATTATTTCCGGATGCCGTGTGGTATCCGGCTGAATAGAATAGACCACCCGCCTTTCTTACCGAGGTGTCGTAAGAGGCGACTAAGGTATATGCCATGTGGTATCCGGCTGCATAGAATAGACTACCCTCATTTCTTACCGCGGTGTCGTAAAAGGCGACTAAGGTAAGCTGACGTCAGGCAGGCAGTCGTAAAATATGTAGCCAAATCATGTGACAACATGTTTGTAACATGTTGTGCCGACCCCACTTAGAGTGAGATAAGGGCAGGAGAATGATGATTTTTTTTGGAAACTAAACAAATATATCGTATCATAAAGGGTATTTCAACGCTAAATTGGCGCGAAAGAATTCGCGGATTCCACCACTACGTGTTCGATACAAAAAAATATCTACACTCCTTATTGTACGTCGAAAATGGCAGATATCTAGACTTACAATATTGTAATATAGTTCCAGAGGGAGCTTGAGCGTACACTATTATCTTCGGATATTGCTTGAGATAATAGTGATCGATCGATTAAGTACTAAGGTATTCCACGGAGATGAATCTAGGAATAGCTTACATAAGCAAACAGATCGTTGCGATATTCAATTTAGTAAGTGATACAAAGAATAGAATTTCAGTTGTTGAATCACAGCTGAAATTTATACAAATAATCTAAAGACCACTTTTAATCTTGTACCAGCACTCTGTAAGCATAATAACTAAAGTAAAGTAGCGGCCTGTTACAATCCCACAGCTGGGAATAGGCCTCCTCTCTCCGTTTCTGGAGAAAAGGGTTGGAGCTAAGACCTACCACGCTGCTCCAATCCGGATTATACATATCTGCATAATTCTCTAGAGATATGCAGGTTTCCTAACGATGTTTTCCTTCAGCGAAAAGCGTGTGATAAATTGCAATTATCAATTAGACACATGAATTTTAATAGAAAAACTCATTGGTGCCTTCCCGGGTTTGAACTCCTCTCGAAAGAGTCGCACGGTCTCACCGCTGGGCAATCACAGCTCATAATAACTCCTATCACTATTTAATAAAATAGTGTTATAAGATTTTATTCTCTTACCGTTAGAAAAGTATAAAATAACTTTTAACAAAGTTGTATCTAAAATACAATAATAATAATGTTTCGTGCTATAATCCGCGATAAAGTAAGTATAACACATAAACTATTACATATTTCCGCTCATTAACTCAGTAACTTTGATAAAGCAACCCTGTAAAAAGAAGGATGTATATTGTAACACTAAATTGGGAATGGCTCCTTTACACAGGTTATTCTAAATAGCAAACGCCGGCATTTGGTCTCAGATCAAAATTAACGAAAGTTAGAAATAAATAGTATATGGAATTAAATATACAGCGTTTTCCGTCAACATTATCTAGACTTGCCTTTACACAAGTTTAGAAATTATCTTAAAACGATGCTGCTACATAAAGCTTACTATACAATTGAAGATTATTTGAGTGATAGTAGCATATCTTAACTGCAGTCAGCTACGCACCAAGCTGCAACGTTTAATTTGTAACCATCAATCAAATTGTAAAAAAAATATATAAAAAAAAATGGCCGCCAAGTTTCTTGCTGGTTCTTCTCGGTAGGAGCAAACTTCCGAATCATTGGTAACTGCTTGAAAACATTTGACGATTCAAAAGTACTGTAAACAGTCTACTTGATAAACGATAAAGAATATTTTGAGTTGAGTTGAGTTGATACTAAACTGGCTCTTTCTATCAAAAGCACACACAGGTCTAAGCCGCTGCCATCTTAACCAAATGACTATTTGGGTGTTTTGTTCAAATATTTCATACAGTAAGAAAGCCTATTATGTCTATAACTAAACGACTCACGCTCTAAAATGTTAGTATTCAACAATGCTTCACTGTTCGGAAAGACAAGACTTTCTGTTCTTCTGATTATTAGGCATGAAAAATTATTCCAGTACAAATCTTTTAAAGAACAAAAAACATTGTAACATATCATATATTAAATTACAATAATGTAGATCAAAGGTGCTTCAACATTTCAAATATATTAGTAACAAGAATACTCAACAAAAACAATAATAACGGATAGAGAGCCAAACCGCAAGTGTCGCAATGTGGCTTCGTATTGCAAAAACGAAGAGCGGCTCTTTAATTAGCACACGAGCGCGACACTGTAAGCATCTCATACATTTAGAATAGGGAAGCCATACTTTAGATATTTAATTAAAATTTAAATTATTTCGATATCTATTAAATTTAGATAATTAGATACTTCATGTTTTAGTTACATCAATATCATAAAGAAAATGTTTAAAAGATTGATCGCCGAGTTTCTTACTGTTTCTTCTCGATAAGAACAACATTCCGTATTGGTAGTAGCTTCTTCGTTGACGATTTAAAGTGCTTAAAAAAAGGGCTTATTATCCATAATATAAAAGTAATGGTAAAATTATTTTACTATAATCCGCAACGACACGACAAATCGCAAAGCGGCTGCAGTGGGGTCTATCTTCTGATGATGCTTCGGCTGCGGAGCGAAACGATTGTTGAGTTTGTGATAGTGAACGTATGTAGTGCTTGTGTATTGTGGTAGCGGTGGTGGAGATTTGTGCATGTTTTTTTAACAGATGCTGCATGTTTCAGGTATGAAAACCAAAAGTCCATTCTGCATTTAACATTATATATATTTCCTATTTACTTTATTGCGGATTATAGCAAAATAATTTTCTTAGTTACGGTTAAACCCATAAATATTGTACTTATATACAGGTGCTAAACTTTTGAGGTAACTATTTAGACTCCAATAGTTGACACGAAACATCAGATAGCTTGCAGAGAGATTTTGAATTCATCCGGCATCTCTTTATAAACTTTCTTAAGTCCGCAGTACTAGATCTTATGTGGATCTCTTGAAAACCCTCTGTCAAGCGGAGGTCGTCAGAAATATAATTCAGATTCGCATTAATGGATTATTTTTACACCAAAACACCCGATCGAACCGAGATAAATCAATTAACAATTCACTATCACTTCGAAAACATTACATTATTATAAATCGTCCCAATATGACATTTCTCATGGTTTCTCTATTTCAGAAACATAGTGCAGACTCGAACAAACGGATTGTGTTAGCACTAAAGAACGAGCGGACCGAGACGAATGAATGCATGATGCTAAGAACTAATGTTACTGTGGCATTTTATACCCGCTAGACCTTTGAAATAATAATATCCAAAATAAATACTAAATGTATTTGATAAAGTAATCGGAGGTGTATGTAATTTGTATTTTACAACACTCACATTATTATTATTTGAATAACTTGGTTGTACGATGTCATTGGTTGTCATATGATGTGGTGTAGGTGTAGTGTGGTAAATCTTAAGCTCCAACCTTTCTCTCCAAAAGGAGAGAGAGGAGGCTTTTGGGCTATTGAAAGGCCGCTACTTTAATCAAACGGTCCACCATTGTGTTAAACTATAGATTATTTATATATTGATTATCCGTTCATTTTCTTCCGAACATGCGAAAAGAGTACGTAATGCTTACGTCATAGAAATCGAATTGGACGGTGGCAGTGTTACGAACATGCAAAAAGAGTTCGTAATGCATATGTCATAAAGATCACATTGGACGGGGGCAGTTTGCAAGAGTTCGTAAACTAAAGGCCATAGGGTGCAAATTCGCTTAACGCTAATTCTCTGGAATATTCGACCTGTATCAAAACATGTTTACTTAAAAGACTTGTTTACGATCGTTTCAAGGTCTATCGAATGTTCTTGAAATCGGTTCGTTCGATATATAAGCAGACGTATCGTGCGCCTCGTTGTTCAGTTAATATCGAATAACGATCAAGAGCGAATAAACAAGCGATAATAAAAGTGAATTATTAGTGACCTCGGCATTCTTATTGGACAAAGAACTGTATAGAGACTGTAGTACCGAGTTTGTAGTAAAAAATGAATAAAGTGTTTCTAACGAGTCATCAGGTATTTTCATACAAATCCACGAGCCCCTACAGGGGTGTTACGTACACGTAACATTACTATAATATAACACAACCCTGAGTTAAATTAAAGTAAATTTTCAAATAAACTGAGATTATAAGACAGAATGTTTGATAGAATAACGTTGAAGATACAAAATTAGTCTCGCGTATCTGAACACCAAAATCGAACGTTAACGTTTCTCACGGATATTTATATAACTGTATGTTAGTTCGAGTACCAAAAACCTGGTTTCACGTCAACTAATGCATTGCGTGTAATAGCAAAGCTCAGAATCCTATCGTTATTTAGCTGCGCTGAGAGTATAAGGGGCTTAGACTGCAACACAAAGAAACTCAATACCAGTTAGAATACATGCTAAACGGTTTAAGTAACAATAATAGTACAAGAACCAGTGACTGGTCATCTACTCAAATCGGGTAGGTCAAAGTATGTAACTCGCATGTAATCACACAAAAAACTGGCACGCGCTATAACACGCATAAATGTATATAACTATATATCATTTAAGCACATAAGTTTTTATAGAAAACTTTTAAGTGTTTGTTTTGTATTTGAGCTTCCTCTTTGTCAGGTTTATGTCGTCTCACCTCTCATATTATAGTGTATCATCTATGGTCTCACCTTTCAGCCGTCTCGACTTAATAAAGGTGATTGTAAAAATAGTTTCAGTTCAATCTATTGAAAGTAATAGTTTTCAAATTAGTGTGAAAATAATTATAGGATTACGGATACGCTATTACAAGAAAAAAAACATTACAGTATTAATTTTATATAATTAATATTGTAATCTTTATAGTTTTGTAATATAATAATACAAATATTAATAATTATTATTTGTGTATTATGGTGAAAATTTGTAGTGCACACGTTCTTATGAATCCTGCATTTATGAGGTAATTAAACGGATAGTACCCTCTACATTTAGCATTCGACATATTATATTGCTCGTTTTATCGCGGATTGTACAAAATAATATCATTATTACTATTTTAGTGTGAGATTTATAGATGAGAAAGGTCTAAGACAGCATCTCCTGAACTTTTTTGTATCATGCCCCGCCTTAGAATTTTGTAAATTCTTATGGCCCTATATAACATACATAACTTTTATTTTTTTTAAATTGAATTTTTCACTTACGAAACTTACTTTTAGGACGAAGAATTTTCTTTTTTTGTTATATTTCGCACAACAATATAGCATATCATTTAAATAGACCAAAGCAAAAAGATTACACCCGTGTTGAGTCGATTGTCGAATTACCCGTCTTAACGGTAGATTTTAAACTTTTGCAATTCATACTAATTATTAAATAAACATTTGGTTCACATCGCGATAATAGTACGCGGTAATAAATAATGCACATCGAGGCTTAGAGAGAGAAATCGGCTAGATTCTGCTTCATAGAGCATTGTCACTATCCATAGACTGACGAACCAGTGTGTGACAGTGACAGTGTACGAAACCGAACTGGTCGACTGTTTCGTTCTAAACATCGATGTGCATGCAGTACTATACCTTTGTATAAGGTTCGACGTTCGCATCCGCCGTGGTTACGAACTGACTGGAAGGCCGCGGCGTCTTCGTACCCGAGTACTCTGGACGAGTAGCCTCATAAGAAGGCAACTCGATTTAACGCTATGTGAGCCGTATGTGTATATAAAAATTACCCCCTTTAACATTGAAATTGTCTCCCTGTGGAGCGTTGCCCCACGTTGGAAAACACTAGCCTTAGATAATTATTGAGTACATGTTCAAATATTCACATTCTCGCCATACGCTCTTGGCCTAGGATTGAAACCCACACACAGGATGGCAATTAACGCCTCCTTAAGACGCTCCGTTTTATTTCGACTCCACTTACGTGTCGGGGACGGTTAAGTGACTAAATTAGTATTCTTGATCGTTACTCTAATTGGCTGTCAGTGTTAATTGTCGTTCGCAGTATCCTTTTTAAGTAGAAAGGATGAATATTGTTTCTTTAGTTTATGTAAAAAATTCCAGGCAATTTTTTATTAATAATTATTATCACAGGGTCAAGAAAAAAAAATTGATCAACGGTGTACATAAACCCAACGTTATAATACGTCTCTTTTAAAAAGTAATATTGTATTATAATATTTTGCTAAAATCCGCTATAAAGCAAGTAGAAAATACGAGTGGACTGTACGTTTTCATACCTGATACATATAATAAAAATCGAATAATAATAAAAATCAGGGTTGCGTATTAAAATATAACAAACAGGGAGAATGCTTTTCAAATGGTTAATATTTACGTTTATTAAATTTCGAAACCATACCATGTTTCGGAATTTTAACCCTGTTATAAAGATAATGATCACGACTTGTCTAAAAGTAATAATAAAAATAGTTTCCTATAATCCGTGTTAAAGTAAATAGAAACTATATGTGATGCTAAATATAGAGTGGACTATCCGCATTTATACTAGATACATGCACGATTCGAAAAACCCATGCAGTAGAAACCCACCACTGCCCACAGAGTCCACAAACACTACACACATACACTATCACAAACTCAACAATCATTTCGCCCCGCAATCGAAGCATCATCAGGAGATTTACTCCACGACGAAATCACAAAGACACAAGATAACGCATCACACCATCAAGCATAGTTATATAGCGATTGGTTCAACCACCACCATTGATTTTCCGAACACTACATGTGTTACAGAAGCTTTTAAACTGGAAGCATCTATCTAATAAATATTGTTTATAGATATTTCTTAATATAAACTATGATCGTTTATATCATGATAGTTTATATAATAAGTCGTCAGCTCAAAAAACTCGTATGTAAAATTGCCGCGTTCACAGATTGTATTCGCACAAACGAAGGACGAACATCGTCAAAGTTTATTTACGTACCCACCTTCATAAAAGAATAACTTGAAAAATAATTTTACTTAAAGTCGAAAGTCTGGCTTCCCCTAGCACAGGAAATCTCAATTTTGGGTGACCAGGATTTCGATATATGCTTTACACTGTATATTGCTGTAATGGAAAGTTATTTAAGCGACTAACAAGCTTTCCCATATTTCAATTTTAAAGCTACCAAAGACAAAGCGAAAGCTAGTTTAAATAAGGAAAAAAAAATGTTTCATTATGTAGATAATATGCGCAACCTGCTTTCCCCGATATTAAATAGATATTCAGCGTTCATGTTTTTACAAAAAATACTTTCTCTAAACTATTCTCCCCTCATAATTTATAGTTGGAAAGAATTCTGTTATTACAAAAGTTTCCGAAGCGCCTGTACTAGCAGAATAGATGACGTGTTCACGCTAGGATGCCTTTGTTTGTGACTCAGTAACATAATTTGCTTAAACATGTTCACTCGTTTATACCGGCACGTAATTTTGTTAAGCTCTCACATAGCCTAAATAGATTAATGTTTTTGATGATGATTAAATAGTTGTTTTTTTAGCTTAGGTATCTAAGCGAGGCGAAAGTCTGTTATGCTTTCATTGCAAATCTGCTGGAGCAATATTAATGAAATTTAGTAAACTTGTAAACAAGTGCTTTTGAATCGTCAACTTTACTATTATAGTTATATACCGAATTATATATGTATCTTCACGTCAACTTAAATGTAAAAAAACCTCATGCTGTTTATTTTTTCTACTTCCCTAAGAAAAAGCGGGAATTTTATTTATCCTATATGTTATATGTATATAAGCGTTGTCGTAGTGAATTTGTGTAGTGCTTGTCTAGTGTGTTGTTGGTGACGGTGTTTTGTGATACGTGCCGTAACTAATGAATGTATAGGGTATGAAAGCGGTTTATGCTTCTTCACGTAAAATTAAATAGATTTTCTTAACAAACACAAACAACATTATTTCCAATAGTAATAAAATTATTTTGCTATAATCCGCAATACAGTAAATAGAAAATATATATAGTGTTAAATGTATAGTGGACTATCCGTATTTTCCGTATCTTAATTATTACTTTTGTATTATGAATCTCCGCAAAGTAACGCCTAATTCTATAAACATTATTTCCAATAATCCATAGCAAAATAATTCTATCATAACTTATTTACTATAGAATTCCGCAAAGTAACAACTACTTCTATAAATTAATCACAGATACATACCATATGTATGTATCTGTGATGTATCATGTGCATGTATCATAATAGATATTATAGTAATTGTGGTAAAATATGAAAATAATTTTCTCGCAATTTTCTTCTAACATAATATTTAATTAAAACTGAGACGGTGTCGCCGCGAGCTGCCGTCGCCGCAGACTAGTTGACGTTATCAGCATCTCAAAGTCGTATACTTTTCACTTTAATAACATTTGAATGTTATAAAACTGACTATTCCTTGATAAACAGCACAACATTTCAGTGCTTAATAAGATCTTTTCTAAATAAAGCAATCCATGTTTATGGTAATAGTTTAAATGTCAAATACCTTTGAGCTGTGTTGCTGGCGTAAAACCCTGGGTATATCTCGGACTGAGCACTGGACTGGACTGAATGCATCGAGATCAAATATATAGGAGTAATCACCAGGCTCTCGTTAGTTGTTAATTTGTGTTCCTTATTCAAATAGACGGGGTGGCGGTGGACGTATCCAATAGCGGAAAACATCACTCCTGCCCTGTGACATGTTTGGCCACAAGTTCTCGGCAGTGGTACAGAAAAAAATAACCGAGTACCACTTCAAACTGGAAAAAAACCACCAGGTTCTTATTTACGTGTTTTCGTAGAATCCTCGAGATACATACTACTAAGAGCACTGGAGATAACCTGGAGACGCTAATGATCACTGGTTCGGTGGAAGAAAGAATAGCAAGACGCCGCAGTCAGACTCGATTGTCCGACCACATCACCAAGTCACTTTCAATCCAAATCCACTAAGTCTTACAAGCTGCGAGAGATCGCAAATACTCAAAATCGTTTATCCGCGAAAAGTGATCCGTTGAAGAGGTCAGGAGCACTGCGAACGAGAGAGGGAGGGAAGTATAAAATAACACGTAAGTAATATAAAAATGGAGTCTGTGAAAGGCACATTAATGGCTCTCTAAATTTTGTGTCAATGCGTACAGCTAAAGGATTTCGAGAAACTTAATAACTTTTGTAACTCGGCAATTAATAAAAAATCTCAAAGAAAATATGTTTCCTAAATTCAATTTAAGTACGCTTAGCGTTATTCAATTTTAAACGGTCACGTCTGTGCAATTAATTGCCTAATTCCCAAAAAAAACAATAATTACAATAATAGAAAATAATACATACAACCGTGTTATACTGTATCCTTACTTAGCGATTTGCACATAACTACCCCTTATTTTACGCGTACGTTTTCGAAGCCCGCATATCGGTTTGATGATCACGGACTAATATGACTCTAGCTTTGATACCGTTTTTGAAGCTTTAATCTTTGAATGTCAACGGTGATATGCAGTTAGTTGCTCTTTATATCGAGTAAATATCTCCCAAGTTCGCATTTGAGTGTGTTGATCACAATTTGTTGTAATCTTCGGATGCATGCTTTTGGAAGATCTAGACTCCAAATAGTGAAAGCGAAGCAGTAAAACGCTATTCATATTAAGAGAATATTTTCGAAGTTTGTATTTCTGTATGATACTCACAATCGGCTGTAACATTTCTTGAAGACAGAAAGATTTTTCGTGTTTTCGAAAGCATAGTTTATTTATTTTAGTAAATAGCGCGTATTATTGATATTTATTATACGTTGTAATAACTATTAAATTTATAAATAATTAAATTTATCCAGTAAACAGAAATCAAAAAATATAAAGACTTTCGCCTCTTTTGAATAACAGATGTGACTGAAAAGGCTCGATTCCAGGCCGTTAATATATTAGTAACTATGACAAATTGTAAATAAAAATAACTTATAATAGATGGCGTTTTTTAACGTCATTTTATTCCTGTCGGATTAACAGGATTTCTATAGCCTATATGTTACCCCGGTGTATAAGGAACAATTGTGCCAAATTTCATAGATTTTGGTTCAGCGGATTAACCGTGAAAACGACACAGACAGACAGCCTTTCGCATTTATAATATTAGTAAGGAGTAAGGAAGTAAGGATGCTGACATTAACGACATTAGCACTAAGCAAAAAACTTAGTGGTTTTTATAGTATTAAGTAACGTTTGTTGGTTAATTCTTAAATAATTAGATAAATGAAAAAAAAAACAAATTCTAAATATCAACAAGAAACTCTACAATAGTTATTATAGAAAAACTGAGTGGTCATTGCACGGTTTTGAACAAACGGCCTTTATGTAAAATACACAAATATATAAATGTATAAATAGCTCAACTGCATTAGTTCAAGTATTAATGTAAGCTTAGCCTTTTATGTTTTTAATCCGACACGTGTGTGCAGTCTAGCCTTAACATACATAGAGTTAATTAGTCACGTCCAGTATTTATTCCCAGACGTCTATGTGTAATCTTCTCTAGCGAAGCGATTGTCAAACATTCACCTCGGATTCAATTGGTTGCAGTTAGATTTCCAATTAACTTTAGTTACCATAAGAATTCAGCGTTACTTTTTTTACTGTCCACATATCTGTTATACAATAAAATGAAACAAGAACAGCATTATGTTACAGTTAAGTTAATGGCAAGTACCGTGGTGGATACAGTTTTAAATTACAGTAACATACATAATTAATTTAAACGTAACAAATATACCGTACTGATAATATGCAAATGAAATTTAAATGAAAACAAGATTTTATAAAAAACAATATTTATGTGCGAAAAACGTCATAATTACAATAATAAAATAGTTTTTTTATACAAAGAGTATCATATCTTTGCCAACGGAGATTCAAATCAATGTGATGGTTAGTTGGAATAAACATAAGTGTGAGAGCTGAACTATTTCATTTGGAAACTTTAAATCGACTTAGACAAAGTTATCGGTAGAACCCGCAAAATATAGAAGTACATACTAATATAATGAGTGGTAAACAAAAAGCAAAATCAAAAATACGCTTAGAGCATGAATACTAATATTATAAATGCGAAAGTTGGTCTATTTCGGTGATACTGATGAAATTAGAAGCAATTATACTAACCTACAAATTAAAATTGCCCCTTTTTCTAGGGACACTTAAGTTGACGCTAACGGAGCGAAGCAGATCATTTTAAAGCAGCAAAGATAACTTTTGTTTTTAAATTACATCGAGTATTCGATCTTACGTACACATCGACACAGTAACTGGATCTATGCATTATACTGGAGATAATACCATGTCATTACGTGTGGAGATCGATAAAGTGCCTCTGGGCTGCAGACTATACGTTGAGTCCTCATTTAGAACGCTTCCATTGTGACAGTTTCCTATAGAACGTCTATTCTTTATATAGGGACAGTTTTATATCTTAACTTTAACTTTACTAGCTGCGTCCACGATTCCATTAGTGCAAATGTTACGTAAAAACGAAAATGTAAACATATATAGTAAGAATCCGCAAATTAGTTAATTATAGACACTGGCTATTCTCACGTCGTATTTTAACGTGTTAGCCCGCCTAGTTTCGAGCCCATCCGGCAATCAGTTCCCGCTGCGATAACGTCGTGTAAAGAGCTCATAAATAAGTTCCCGGGCTAGAAACTTGTCGGGCTAACCCGATAAACTAAGACGTAAGTATAGCCGTTTTCTATACATCACGATAGAAACTATGAACTTAAACTATCGTGATTCAACTATGAATCACGATAGTTTAAATTAAAAAATTCGTAAATTGACTATTTTTCTATGATCATTCTATGCAGAGGTCTAGTGTGAGTCAAATGCATAGCCGAAATGACTCATTTCTTAATTCTGTTCACTCCGTCTGTCTTTCCTCATATATATTGCCATCATTATCGGCGAAGATCGTGGATTGTTTGATCGTCTGTAATCGGCAAAGCATAGGATCATTGTGCAAGTGTCCACATCATCTCTAATATCATACGATATACTACGATCATACGTATCACCCTGAGATTCCCTTTAATGTGTACGCAAAAACGTCAATTACCGGATTGTATGCGATCGAAGACGAAAAGATATTGGTGTCTACTAGAGTCTAGAGTCTACAGAGTATGCCTTTTTAACGATCGTGCTCGCTATTAATCGCATTATCGCCGATTATGAAGAGGAATCATAAGACAACCATATTGCATTTTAATCTTGTTGACTCCCGCCCTTTAACAGATTAATAATTGTTAGGGCTACGTGACAGTAGGATAAATAAATTTCATAAAAGTATGCCAAATTTCAGCAAGTATTAATTTCAATAGGGGCTTCAATAATAAATTCTAAATTTAGAACCAGATAGACTTAAAACAAGTTGATAGACTTGTAATAAAAAATACATTCTCTAAATACAAAATGGACCTTTTTATGTAAGCGAAAAAACAAAAAACTATATAATGACATAATAACATGTTATTACGTTACGAACGGTCGCCGTAAGTAATAGCAGAGGATTCCTTAACCGAATTTTAATGGTTGCTCCAGAATTATAGACATTTCGGCTCTCTTATTGCTGTCTTGCCTTCATAAGAAGGAATTTGGGTCCGCGCCAAAACTGTCCTACATATTTTCCTTTCATAGTCTCGGTGATAAGGAAAATAATGTTTCATGAATATACGGCTAAGTGTTTCACACGTCTCTAGCGAAATTAAAATGTATAAAGCAACGTAGACTTAGAGTCTGTATATCTTCCGTACCATATACTATAACAGCTTGCAGTTGCCGTAAACCTGATTCAAGATATGTATTTATAACTCTAAAGGAGTATCTTATGGTGTTTACTAATTGCCGCATTTTCATTTTGATCGCAGCATGGTTAATTACAACTCTTATGAAATTTAAAAAATCACTGCGAACTGTTATCTTAGTAAATACATTAAGCTATTAAGTTGATCGTTAAATATTCTAATATTTAACATTTTCATTTTTTAATTATTATTTCTTACCGAGGGGTCATTAAATACGACTAAGGCAAGTTGTCGTCAGGCAGGCGGCCGGTCGTAAAATCGTAGCCAAATCATGTGACAACATGTTTGTAACATCTTGTGCAGAGCCCACTTAGAGTGGGATAAGGGCAGGAGGCTGATGATGATTTATTATTTGTATAATGGACTATCTCGGAAAATAAGGTTGAATTATTTATAGAGATGATTGATTGAGGTACAATTATTTATAGAGATTAATTGTTTATGCTGGCATTTAAGAAAAATAAAATGTTTTCAGATGGTGTAAATTTTATATATTTTAAAAGAGTTTGGCGAAATGTAAATGAGGAATCAGGCGTACGTCAATGAATAGAGACGAGTTAACATGTTATGGATTGTATTTTATTAGTTAGTTTTACTATTCATATGATACATACTCGTATAATATTCAGTATACAAACATTTTACATATTTATTTCTATCTATATCAGAATAAAATCTTTTTAGCCAGATCATAATGTTCATATCTAAATATTTAAATTAAAATCAGCACCCCTTGCAACACGCTGTTTAATGTCAAAAAATATTTAAACATAAAAGAATCAATCAAAAATTGTACTGGTCGCAAATTCGTTTTATTGGTAAAATAATCAATGTACTTTGCTTTAGTTTGTTTGTACAAGCCATTAGAATTTTATCACTTCCTCCATTTTCGAATTCGGTACACAATAAAGAATAGAATCTCTATTTGACGTCTTTAAAAACAGATGACTTGCAACTTAATAATGATTCGTAGTATAAGAGACAACAGTTGCAGAACCTATATAATCTATACAGTTCACATTATACATGACCTATTTTCTTGCAAATTTTAAAAAAATCTAACTAATTACCATCATAAGACATGACCTATATGTTACTAGACTATTACTAAATTTAATACTAATGATTACCACCTTAAACACGTACACCCATTACAATAAGGGAGGGATTAACAAATTTAGTATGAAAAAAAAACTTACTTAAAACTTGAAAGTTCAAGTAAGTAGTGGTGTTATATTTCAAAGTAATATATAATGTACATGAAAGTTAATTTCTGTATATTAAGGATATGTTGTAGAGTCCCGATTTGGCAAGGCTATGCAGTTGTTTAATTAAAATGTCAATCAAATAAACTGACTTAAAATAATTTAAATTGTATTTAAAAGAAATTAAAATAAATACTTTGAATAAAATAGTCGATATGTTCCGTTGTCCTTTTTTAGTCATATCATACATAACGCCATCTTTATTACGTTCATATTAATTTCGTTCTTCGAGTTTTGCTCCACAATTATTATTCTCTTGCCTTATCCTACTCTAAGTGGTGTCGGCACAACATGTTTTAAAAATATTGTTACATGATTTAGCTAGGTTTTTTACGACCGGCTGCCTGCCTGACATGAACTTACCTTAATCGCCTTTTACATATCGGTAATTAATGAAGGTGGTTTGCCACTCAGCCGGATACCACACGGCGGTTGCTCCATCATTATATGCCATATCCTAGCCAACCTTGTCAGTTTAGTGTTAAAAAATCAATATCATTGAAGCTCTTACACTATAACCACTTGTGTTGCAATTTAACAGGAGCGTCGGCGTCTGGCGTGACGAGACGTAATTTGATCTAACTCGGATAACTAATTGATAACGGCACTAAATAATAGAATAACTTGTGGATATCGTAAACATTTTAACTTGAATGTACAAACAAATTGCATAAACATACCATTAATCTTTATTTTTTTAATAAGATAAGGCAAGCGCCTCGCTACGATCTCGCCTGATGGAAAGCGACAGATGCAGCCTAAGGTGGACCGCGCTTGCCAAAGTAGTGCCTATTCACTCTCTTTTTGAATTTGAATTTGGCTAAATCGTAGGTATCCGAGAATTCACTCTTTTTTTTAATTTGGCTACATCGTAGGTATTCGGGAAAGGTATTAGTCGTGGATATGTGATGTCTTCTTACGGTCTTTGCCTCTTTAATTTGTATATGCTGTCATAAATGAAATAATAACTAGTGAATAAAAAGTAATAAAACTTTTTTTTTATAAATAAGATTACTATACAATAAAACAGTGTGAGAACTTTTATTGTATAGAAATACGTACAGTGCTTTGTATAATAACTTACAATAAGATAATTTAGAATTCGGCGTTACATTGCGGAGATCCATAATTCAAAAGTAATAATAAAATTATCTTGCTATAATCCACGATACAGTATCGCGGATTATAGCAAGATAAGATGTTTGTATTTAAATCTTTCCCCAGATTCCAAATTCCAATTGTTCTATAGAACATAACGTATTATCAGCATAACATCATTTAACATGATAAAGATAATAATCACAAAAATTATAAAAAATTGTTTCACAAAACCTGTATGTATTAAACGTTTCACATTTAAAATGGAGTCAGAGTTACTTCAAAAAGCTTAAAAATGTAATTATGCACAGTCCGCGTCCGCAATAGCAGGTGAAACTTTCCGAATATCTTTCAACTAAATGCCTAAATATTTCTGCCCGCTTATTCACCACATTTAATCTTTCCAACACGTTGTGCTTTAATACAAAAATTTCATTTGTGTTTTTTAAATTGAAACACATAAAACTATGAGCGAATTTTATGTGCGGTAAATTCTCTTTCTGACCGCATTGCGAGGTGCGGTTTTCACGACCGTTTTCATCTTGAGGCTAAACTTAATTATGTTGCTGCAGATATGTTTAGTATGAATCATCTGACGCTGTACGCAACCTTCTTTATGGACATTCCACATTTATGGGGGTCACCATCTGCTTAAAATTAATATAATAATCAACTAGTTCCAAGTTACATAAAAAGTAAGCTTATGCTTGAAAACATGAATGCTACCGAATTGTAAAATAGACCAGTGTTATTTATGTAATGTTGTATCTGCAGCAACTTTGATCTAATCGCGAACTCGCCAGCGACTTTTAGGTTTTGTGTACACATTAAAGCGATAGTTCATTGTCCATTTTGTAGTAGATGTGGAATGGACCTCTGCGTATTTTCGATGAAATTTTGATTTTCTAGTATGCTTCGTTATTTACAATGTCTTTAGAAAGGCAAATTTGCTTTTAATCATCTACAATGTCGGTAAATCTTTGTAATTTTTTTTTCGAATTGACTGTATGCTGTTAGCCCTAACGGCTTTTACAGTGTCACCGGGCGGGACGGGCGAGCGCAGAAGCATCGTCGAGCTTGCGAAATGCAGAGAATAGAGCGCAGAAGCTCTACTAGCGTCGGGGAACGTCGCCCTAAGGGTGCCTCCTGTGAGGCCGGACCACGGCTTAGGGCGACGCGTAGTGGAGGGCTGATGTGTGACTGTAATTAGTCATTGCGACGTCGGAAGGGTGGGGAGAAGCCCCTACCGACCGACGTCAGAAAACTGGGACCTCGTCTTCGCTGGCGAAAATGCTGTGTGTGTGTATTATGCGTTTTTGTGTTTGCGATCGTTATCTGGGTCGTATAGGACGCTTTTTGGACGCCTTTATTTTCGGTGGTCATAATCTTTGTAAAGTTTATGTAAATTCTTCTACAAACTCACGTGAATAATTAAAAAAGTCCATATTAATTTTTTTTAATGGAAACAGTCATTAAGTAGCGGCGTGCCATATGTACTACGTCCAAACAATAGCGATATCGCTGGCGACCAGCAACTTTATAAAATTGTAGCGAACTTAAGTCGCTGTTAATATTCAATTCACACGCCGCTTTTCCAGTTGCCGGCGATCAAAGTCGCTGTCGTGTAGGCACTACTTTACATAAAATGTGAAAAACTACGACCTTTAGTTTTTACACTTTGCCTTAAGCACCAGTACCAGGAGGATAGAATTTATAACGTACAACATAAAATAACACATTAAAATAAAACTTCGATTTAGTTTTTATTTATTAATAATCCTACAGTATGAAGGGACCTTTAAAGTATAGTTTCATTCGCTTATTGAATACCTGAGTTACTACCGATGCTTTGACATTCAATTATTTCACCGACAGAAACTTGTAGAGGTGTTTTGCGGTATCGCAAACATTTTCGTAGAAATATTTACTTCAATATTCGTTCAAAATATTTCCACTAAGAAAAATTGATGCACGATAGCGTGCAAAAGTTTACAATTTTATTTAAATACTTTCAAAATAACTTTACGTATCGCTTAAATGATATGTACAAATATTTTAAAACTTTTTTTTTCTTTTTCACGAATTCAACACAATCATACCTTTTGTTTGTAGGTATTTATTCGAAAAAGTGAGTCTACGTCTTGACTACTATCAAAAATAAATTATAAGTGACGACATTATGAAAGATGGACCCGTTAAAACATAGTAACATATTTACACAAACATATTCGTTAGCAGTTAGTACAAGACATGCAATACGGAACGCGGAATCCTCATTATAAGCTATAGCCGAAACCTCCTATTAGACACAGAACTAGATCAAATAATTAGTACTATTCCTTATGCATCATCCTCCTGCCCTTATCCCACTCTAAGGAGGGTCGGCACAACATGCTACAAACATCCTGTCATATGATTTGGCTACGAATTTTACAATCGGCCGCCTGCCTGACGTCAACTTACCTTAGTCGCCTTTTACGACACCTCGGTAAGAAATGAGGGTGGTCTATTCTATGCAGTCGGATACCACACGGCATTTAACTTAGTCGCCTCCTACGACACCTCGGTAAGCAAGGAGGGTGATCTATTCTATTCTGCCGGATACCACACGGCGGGTAGAAATAGTACTATTTCTTATACGGCATATAAATTATAGTATTTCAGTTATTTAAAGTTCAAGCGCATTTATGTTATTTTGACGATAGATAGTTTTGTCAAAAAAACTCCCCAAAAATGAAAATACGAAATTTTACGCGAATAGAACTAATATTTGCAAAAACATGTTCATTAACTCGAATAAGATGAAATTATGTTAGTTATAAGAAGTGAATAGACAAAGAGTCTTTTCGCTTCATTTCAATCTATCTTAAATTTCAAATCAATTGCTAATATTGCCTTCTCTAAATTTTCAGAACATAATTTACTGTAAGTTTTGAAACAATACATATGAATATGTGCTAACAATATCTGCACAAATGTAACTTGTTTTCTTACTATATATTGCATAACGTTTTTTTTTGTTTCGAGACACGTAATTGAAAAACTCCATGTGAAGAAACGAGTCACGTAATGTAAAATAGCTTTTCGAACTCAAAGTTATTAAAGATTCTAATAAATAATTTATAGAATTAGGCGTTACTTTGCGGAGATCCATAATACAAAAGTAATATTATCCAAAAGTAATAATAAAATTATTTTCTAATTAGATTCTAATAAACGAGGATTGAACATATTAATACTTGTTAATACTTGATATTATAATTGCGAAATTGTTTTTCTTTATCTGCTTTTCACGATCGTATAGGTTACCAAAACAATACATATTAGACTTTTGGTATGAAAATAGTTATTCCCTCACAATAAAAGTTGCGGTCTGAAGCTAGATTATAATGAACGCATATTTCATGACCTGGAGCTGCAGCGGAAATGGCCGAATCCGGCAAACGGCGAAAGTATGCATCTCTGGTTGAGATTATATATTTGTGCCGTTTGCAATTGAAACCCTAGGACCATCCAGGAGCCACAATGCAAAAAAAAATTATCCGTTTTTACACCTCGGTTGATCGCCTCTTCGGGTGACAAGAGGGCTGGCTCCTTTTTTGCACAAAGAATCAGCTTAGCGATTCAACGCGGAAACGCTGCCAGCATTCTAGGGACAATTCCACGTGGGCATGATTTGTATAGTAGTAGCGTGTAAATAATTTAAGATAGATATAACTTTTACATTTTTGTTATAAATTAAAAAAAAAACAGATTAGATCATTTGATTGTGATATTTGATTGAACAATAATTGTTATTATTGTTTACGGTAAAGCGGGTAAGGCATTTCTTTTATTCCAACGGGTCCTCACACCAATAACTAAATGTATAAGTACATAAATGATTTATTTGATACTAAAATACATAAATTATTGTTTAACAGAAGGTTTGAAAAGGAACTATTTCAAACTGTACCTAAATGACTTGACTTATAATAAATGGTTGATACTCCATATTAAAAATTAGCCACTTATGTCACTTCTAAAGTCTTCCAGATCTTAATATGTCTACAACAAATTGAATTCAATCTCGTTGTGACTCATATGATATGATTCATACGATTATGAGACGCCCTGACGTCTAGTTTGTATTATAGTTTTTCTTGCTAACAAAAGTGAGTACAATTTAGTTATTTGTATTAGCCCCATGAAGTATGTGTTTTAGTCACGCGTCAGATATTTATGTCATTATAATTTAAAAAATAATGAATAGCCGTGTGGTATCCGGTAAATAGAATAGACCACCCTCCTTTGTTACCGAGGTGTCGTAAAAGGCGACTAAGGTAAGTTGACGTCAGGCAGGCGGCCGGTCGTGAAATACGTAGCCAAATCATATAACAACATGTTTTAGAACATGTTGTGCCGACCCCACTTAGAGTGGGATAAGGGCAGGAGAATGATGATGGCGAATTTAAAAAATAATGATAATATTATTTTTGCTATAATCCGCGATTAGAGAAAATTAATATAATGTATCCTATATTTGTATAAGATGTACTAACTATGTAGGATTCATAAAAAAAAAACCACGCAATTTTTCGCTCAAATGCAAAAGCTCTTTTTATCGTGGAGTCTATCACCTGATCATGCTTGGGTTACGAAGATCATGGCCTTTGCCCAGAACTGAAATAGTAACAGATATTTTCTTACTTTACTATATTTCCCCCGTGTAACGCCATAAAATATTTTAAATACCGAAGTAGATTAATCAATAATTTAAGCTTTATGGATGACCGCAAAGTAACGCCCAATTCTATATTGAATTATTCAAGCTTACAATTTATAATGTGCTTTGCTTCACAGTATATTTTAAGCAATGCAATTTTTGTACATAAGAATATAAAGAATTATATAACGATAGGTGATGTATATAATAGACAAAGTAGGAACCGACATAAGCTTGCGACTCCTGCTTTGCGCCTAGCAAAAGTACGTAAATCGTTTGTGGGTTTGGGTATAAGATTCTATAATAAAATTACGAAATCAATTTTGGCCACGCCATTACAGCACTTTAAAAACACTGTTAAAAAGAGGCTGATACAGAAAGCCTGCTGAAGATTACTTAGATGATAAGGATGTGTGGATATAGGTGCACTTCTACCCTGTACAAGACAGTTATAACTATATGTAAATAGTTTTAAGATTTACATTATAAAAAGAGCAACCGCCGAGTTTCTTGCTGGTTCTTCTCGGTAGGAACAGCTTTCCGAACCAGGAGTAAAGTTGACGATTCAAAATTACTTGTTTACAAGTTTACTTGAATTTGAATTTGTGCAACAAAGGAAAATGTAAAATAATTTTCACGTCCCGAAAGTTATATAATATATCTATGAAACAATGAAGCTGTATAAATAATAATATTATAATGCAATAACATTCAAGATGCATTGCAAATTTGCATACGCGACTGTGTTTGAAACAACATACAGTTAAGTGCTAATGTTTAGTTTGTGTCCGGAATTTACCAGCGTAATTACTTTAGCTAGGAACACAAACTGGGTCGCAACTTAAATTTAATGATGCCACTGTACGGCGTAGCTTCTATCCCGCGGTCAGCTATCAAGAAATTGTAAGACTTCACACGTTCACTGGACATAACGTATGTAAACTTTAATTTATAACTGTGAAAGAAACTAGAAGATTCAAGCTAACCATGTGACTTCGCTCGCCAGTTAAATATTACAAGGAAACGGGGACTTTTAAGTCAAATTGTAATAGGTTGTAGTACGGCTTGAAAAAAGCGGTATATTTATGTGTTTCAAAATATTAAAAAAATTTGCACAACTTGCAATGTAAAAAAAAAGTAGCGGCCTGTTACAATCCCACTGCTGGGAATAGGCCTCCTCTCTCCGTTTCTAGAAAGAAGGGTTGGAGCTAAGACCTACCACGCTGCTCCAATGCGGATTGGCAGGTTACACATATCTCCAGAATTCTCTAGAGATATGCAGGTTTCCTTACGATGTTTTCGTTCACCGCAAAGCGTGTGATAAATTGCAATTATCAATTAGACACATGAGTTTTAATAGAAAAACTTATTGGTGTCTGCTCGGGTTTGAACTCGTGTTCCCCTCGAAAGAGTCGCACGCTGGGCTATCACAACTCTACTTGCAATGTGGAAATTAAAAAATCTTTAAAAATGTATTTGGCACAAATAAAGCAAGGTTCGAAAAGAGATTAATAGTTAAAAATATAACAAAGATGGAGTTGATGACGTTCATAACTATTTCAATAACTATAATTTAAAAAATCATAAACAGTTTAAATTTTATATTGTAAATTTTTTTTTAATCATAAAGAATTGAAGTTAAAGTTGAATCGTGTACAAAAACCGATCAATTATTTGTTTCATCACTGCAATGTATACGCTTATTCACATTGTATTATACGCTGCGTTATCTATGATTAAAAATACCTGTCATACTTCAAACATCTTATTTCATGTAAGAAGTTCATAACCTCACTGTTACTGAATCTCTTAAACTCTGCTTTTACATTGACAAAATCATCCAAATTTTGAGTAACAGTTATTTAATAAAAAAGCTTTTCAGCCCCATTTTAATCTTTTTACGTCTTGGGCCCAAAATTCTATGTAAGAGTATTAGTTTTCTTTCCTCAATTGTGAAAAAAAACGGACACACGGGAATCATTTTATCCTAACTCTTAACTAGGTGTAAAAACTACAATGACACCAAATTTCAACAATATTGCTCCAACAGATTAGCTGCTACAGCGTAACAGGCAAACTGATAGACAAACAGACATTTGTAATATTAGAATGCACAATATAATATAAACATAAAATAGATATAAATAAAATAGAAAAGGTATGAAGGAGTCCTTATATTATATTTAAACTAGCATCAATATCGGGTTACTTTACTTAGTTACTTTAATTAGTTTTGATTGTTGCTAATCTTACTAGACTGAAGTATCAATTGCTTAAATGTATTAAATCTAATATATCGTCTCCTTACATAACTGAATCTACTTTAAAGTACCTATGAACATATAGAAAAAGAAAATAATTAGGCCTCTCATAGCTGCAGCCGCAAAACTTTTGCCAAACAAAATAGACGCACTTGTATCCAAAGTTATAAGGTATTGTGAAAATGTTGCCAACACAATATCTGAAACGTATGCCAACAGAAAAAGCCCAAATAAAAATCGATTTCAGAGAGCGAATACATTTAGCGCCTTATTTTAATGAGGAATGTCAAGTAGGAAAAAAGGATTGTGGCGCAACATTAAATTTTTTAGATAATTTTGAACGTAATTAATGATACGAAGATGTTAATGGACCATATCTATAATAAAAATGGCGCCTATTTGAACTTAAAGAAGCATAAAGTATATTTAAACCTTATCCTTAAACAGCTCCGCCGTGTGGTATCCGGCTGAGTAGAATAGACCACCCTCTTTCTTACCGAGGGGTAGTAAAATACGACTAAGGTAAGTTGACGTCAGGCAGGCGGCCGGTCGTAAAATACGTAGCCGAATCATGTGACAACATATTTATAACATATTGTGCCGACCCCACTTAGAGTGGGATAAGGGTATAGAGGATGATGATGATTATCCTTAAACAGCTATCGTGTTGTTCTTTTACATACAACATTACTTGCGTAAAAATCTCTATCATTCGTAAATTAGAATCCGTTATGAAATCAAAACTCATATTATAGTTTGTATTTTTTTTTAATATCATCTCTTTATTTCCTTTCCAAAGTAGATGCTGCTCCTGTACTATCTTGCACAGACTCTCAACTTTCTCAAGACTCTTTTCCCAAAAATCTCATTATCTTACACGTCCAAATTCCAGAAAGAAGATCTTTCCCTTATTTTTTCATTTTCCTTACTTTTTAAAAACCCATGTCAATACTTTACATATTCCTTTTCTTCTTTTTTATATAAAACCTTAGACTTATATGATAGTGCCAACGCTATGGAATACAGATTAAAGTCTTAAGAAAATCTATAACTCCGAAGATTGATGAGATGAAAAATCTTAGTCACACAAGGCACCGTGCAAGAGATTCTGTAACATAGTAAAAAAATTAAAGTTATGGTCCAAAAGCGTTGGCGGGCAACTCAATATGTTAAGTCACAGTATTACATACCTGCCAGCCATGCCAGCATGTGTCAGATGACCTCATAAGGTATAAGGTGCCTTATATATATATATAAGGCAGCTGCTAAATTAAAGTCGTTTAGGACCATACGTAGATATAACGTAAAAATCCGCGAGTTAATATATTTTACACGTGCCATCCACCTCAATGTTTATTTAACCGTAATACGCGACTAAAACCTACCCATACCATTTGAATTAAAGTCCAGGATGTCGCCAAACTATCTGACAGCTTATATAAATAAATATAAACACAAAAATTTTAAGTAAAAACAGAATAACCTTAACACTTAGTCACTCTTCGCCATAGCACAGTACAAATTGCATTCTGCTCGTTTGCATCTCGCCATTGCTAACGCGTGCCAAATCGTCCAAGCCTAACTAAATTGAACATTACGCCTTGTCCATTCACAAAATTACTATTCAAGTGGAGGAAGCCATATTTTTATATTGCGTAGTTCTATTTTGGAAATTGAATGATCTATTTCTTAAAATGAATCATTGCTTTGGTCCCAATACTAATTTGATTTAGACAGACATCTGTATTACTTTAACCTTCTTCCTGTACACAATCCTCCATCCATAATCCGATATTTGACTAGTACAACAATTCGATATATCGATTCAGAAAAAATCTTTTTTCTTTCCTTATATATTTGCAAACAGTTCTATGAATATATTTTTATTTTACTGCTGGGCATAGGCCTTCTCTCTCCAATTTTTGGAAAGGAGAATTCGAGCTAAGACCTACCACATTGCTCTAATGCGGATTGATAGGTTACACATATCCCCAGAACTCAGATTTTTTTCCTCAAAAGCGTGCGATAAATGGCAATAATCGAATAGACACAAGTTTTAACAGAAAAACTCTTTGCTGCGTGCGGGGGTTTCAAACTGGGACCATTTAAAAGAGCCGCACTCTACAGCTCTAATATATTTCTATATATTACAAAATAATGGTATCTCGTATGCGAATGCAACAAACTTACGCAATACAATTTGTTCCTAAGTATAGTGGTTTATCCTTTATATAACCTTAAAAGTTTAGTCATATCTTTAAACGTATCAATAATTATAATAATTGTGTGCCTCTTATGTGATATTCTGTCGACATCCTAATAAAACGCTAACAATCTTTACGTTACACAACAAACCATTGTGGAAACGAAAATCTACGTCTCTTATCTGACATACGACTCACTAGAATGAAAGTTGCTTTGTATCCGCCTCGTTAAGAAGCTTTAATGTTATTAAAACAATTGTCTACAACATTCAGTAACTGTATATTATCTTCTTGTGTTATTAAAAGATCAAAGTAATATAATATGTATATTATTATTATCTTGACAAACAAAATTGGTGTACTTATTAACTTATTAAAAAATAAGGTAATGACGCTGGTGGTGGACGAATGGTGCTGCTGCCAGAATTGGCCCCAGAGGAGGCAACCCCTCAACGGTAAGGACATGAAATTTCGACAAAAGCTTTTTTAAACTTGACTTGTATTTATTTTAAAATACAATATCAAGCGCTTTAAGACCATGGAGAATAAAAGAGTATTTACAATGTCATCAAAATTAATAAAATGCATTGTTAAAATACATACATTAACTAGTACCATGCTTTAATTAAAAATAAATATACATTTGTACAATATTTTTTTCAATATTTTATTTATTTCGTAGCAGAAATACTCGTTCGTAATACGCATTGGAATCTCATTAGGACTATTGGAATAAATCAACCGATTTATTCGACCTTTTTCCCAAAGATCGATAAGTAGGAAATATGTAACGAAAAATCTCCCATCCCAAGCTCTTATTGGGGACAGGTGTGGCATATCTGTTATTTATGAGGGGCCTTCGATCCCATTCGCCTGATAACGAATCTGTTTCACAAATCATTTTCTGAAGCTATTTTTTTTCAGATTTTTATATGGACCAGCGTTTGACAGCAATCAGATAGAAAGTTATCATGTGGCTGAAAGTGGAACGCACGTACCTTGAAAATTTATCTCGAGAATAAATTAATTAAATTACCTTCATCATTAGAAGCTGAAAGAACATGTTTCATATCATTACTTTTAATTGATTTTGATACAATTTTATAACAGATATAAGAAATTTGGCATATGAACAGCCATTTGGTTTGAGATACATTAAAATAAAGATGAAGATAGATAAACACGAACCTCCTCCCATTCGTACTTTTATTTCTCCTATTTGTACTTTGTGTTAACGTAGTAGTAGTAGTAGTAGTAGTAGCGGCCGGTTACAATCCCACAGCTGGGAATAGGCCTCCTCTTTCCGTTTCTGGAGAAAAGGGTTGCAGCTAAGACTTACCACGCTGCTCCAATGCGGATTGGTAGGTTACACATATCAACAGAATTCTCTAGAGATATGCAGGTTTCCTCGCGATGTTTTCCTTCACCGAAAAGCGTGTGATAAATTGCAATTATCAATTAGACACATGAGTTTTCATAGAAAAACTCATTGGCGCCTGTCCGGGTTTGAACTCGTGTTTCCCTCAAGCTAAGCTATCACAGCTCATAGAATATCACAGCGTATAGAAGAGTTATATTTTAATGTTTCATTCACCTCAAAGTACATACAAAAGTAATAATGAAATTCTTTTGCTATAATCCGCGATCAAATAAATAGAATAATATAATGCTAAATGTAGCTTTCCGTTATCATACCCGATACATGCATGCTATCACAGCTCTGTGTTAACGTACAAAAAAAATAGCGATTTAAAATCTCAAGGAAAGAATTACCTTAGCCATTTAACGCGGAAACGATGCCGCGTTCTATTTTGACATGATTTGTTTAGTACTAGCGTGTAAGTAATTTAAGATAGACATAACTTTTATATTTTTGCTGTAAACAATTAAGTTATTCAACTTTACGCATGAACCCGTAATGCCGATTCTTGGTGTGTTTATAAGAAAAGTTGAATACGCTAGTAACAGCACGTGCTATGCAAACAGTACAAATAAATAACGATTGGTCGACAATAGAACTACCGTTCGAGAATTTTAATGAGGTGAACATATCCTTTATCAATTTTATATGAATGTATAATTAGTAAATTAACAGCCTATTAATTTTGGTTTCTGGAGAGAAGGATTGGCGTCAAGACCTACCATGGTGCTCTAATGGGGATTAACAGGTTACAAATATCCCCAGAATTCCCTTGAGATATTGAGTTTCGTCACGACGTTCTGCTAACCGAAAAGCAATGTGATAAATTGCAATTTTCAGTTAGACACTTGAGTTTTAATAGAAAAACTTATTTGTGCCTGCCCAGGACTTTGAACTCGTGACCCTCCTCAAAAGAGTCGCACGGGTTTTACTGCTGGGCTATCACAGCGCATAGCAATAATTCCATACTAAATATGCAAATCGAATATACACTAAAATTTTCATTAATTTCACGATTAACTACTTACTCTTACCCGTATTGAGATTATTATATTTAAAAGCGCATTGACAATTTGGTAAAAACATTGTCTACTTTAAATAAAAATTGATAAAAAAAACTTTTTGTGAAATTAGCCCGCGCGAAAGCTATTTCCAAAGTGACGACTTTCACATTATCAAATTTAAATGTTAAAATAGAAAAGCAAAATCTATACTATAAAATTGTAAATGCAAAAGTCTGTTTGCCTAATATTCTTTCACAGCTAATCAGCAAGACCAATTTTGATGAAATATGGCACAATTAAAATCATGCAGTGAGGTTACATACAGGATAAAAATCAGTTTTTTTGTCAGGAACAGGAAAAACATTATTGAGCGTCGGTACTAAAATTTTAAAGTTTGTGCGAACGAAGTTATGGGTATCAATAGTATGTCTATAAGTAAAAATATGCAAATAGTATATTTGTCATTTTTGATCAAAATTAATTTTAATATATTATGCCGGAAATTTATTTTTTCCTGTTATGTCATTATTTTGTATATAATAACGACTAAACACAAAATACTGTATACTCTGTAAACTGTATACTCTGAACAAAATGAAACAACTTCGGAAAACTTATAATCAAAATGTTGCTACGTAATTTTCTTTAATCAAAAGTATCGGTACACATTTATTTGGGAGGTTTCGCTGTCGTTATATTTAAACTGTTCGCCTTGGCAACACTTCTCAGTTTCTAACTGGAAACTCGCTACAAATTTAACATCTCCCGAGACGAAATTCTACAAGATATCCTACTTACGAAGAAACAAAACTTCTTTGAACTGTTTAATTTTTATTTACCCTCATATTTGTAGCAATTTCAATATTAAGGATTCACATGCTATTAAACTATAGTGAGATAATATAGATATAAAAATAAATTTGCTCTTTTATCTATGTATTTTGTTTAAAACTAGATAAATCAGGCACCGCCCTGTTTCCCTGAGAATATCTACTAACTCAGAGTTATTTCAGTTAAAATCCCAAGAGACTGTGTTAAGCCGTTTTAATGATTAAAATGGACGTAATAAAAGAATGAGACAGACAAAATTTATGAAAAGATTGTTGAGCTACAAGCTTGTACTTGAGAAAGCTTAGCTTAAATTCACTTATAGATATATTTTTTAATTCAAATTGAAAAAAATATCTTTATTTACAACAATAATGTACAACTTATGTCTCTCTTAAATTACTTTTACTCTAGTACTGTACGATTCAAATTAAAAATATTCTTTATTCAAGTAAATTTGTAAACAAGTGCTTTTGAGCGACAACTCTACAGATGTTTCAGTCTTATTTTGAAAAAAGCAGTCTATTGCTGTACTGTGCGTTTTAACTTAAGCCCTACAAGCTGTTCCACTGTCAATTGGCTGGTAAGATATATCCTCGTAGTTTTCAAGACACTAGAAATCATTTATCCTTTAGCATAATCTATAACACCTAGTCGATATCAATATTATAAACGAAAGAGTCTTTCTGTCTGTCTGTGTGTTACGCTTTCGCGGTTAATCCACTGGAGCATATTGATAAAATGCAAATAGATCAATTAAAGCTTATACACCGAGTAATATATACGATAAAAAAATCTGGTTTCCTTTGGGAAATAAGGAAAAAACCACATTTTTTTTGGGGTACTTCGCCTACTCAACGCTTAAGTTACGTGAATTAACGGGATTACCGGGTATCGGTCGCAATTAACTTTAAGAATATTGTCATAATCGAATCAAATGTTACACCTTTAAGGCAATCAGTAGAAATTTTTTTTATTTATTAACAAACGTATTTAATATTATTGCGTAAACCATTAAGCTACTTGGGACATATTTTTCTACTATCACTATCATAAAGTTACATTAAACTTCGCCATAGCAGCGATTCTACGTTTCCAACTCAATGTCGCTACAAATGTAACCTCTTCGGAGATACGGAATTCGATAAGATGTGCTACTCCAGAAAACTTTCAGCCAGTTTTATTATGATTAAAGAAATATAGAAAACAAGCTTTTACCCGGAACTTCGTTCGCGTGGATTAGTCTTAGAATAAACAGAAGCTTCAGTCACTCTCCAACCCTGCAAATATCTCCATCACAAAATCAGATCGATCCGTGAAGATTTAGAGAGAGATTTATCGTTTTCTCGACAACATAATTTAATTACCCGTAGTAAATAAGCCTTATGACTTTCACTTACGTATATACTAAAATTCTCAGCTCATGCTCAGTTGAATTTATCCAATCAACAAAATTCGAAATATATGCAAATTTTCATAAAATGAAATAGGATTTTTATAACCTATAGTTCCCCGGTATATAAGCATTAATTGTGCCAAATTTCGTCTATATTGATTGAGTGAATTCGCCGTAAAAACGTTGCAGACAGACTGAATTCCGCATTTATAATATCATTAAGATTTAAAGAACAAAAGAAATGTAGAAAGGTGGAGTATTTTGACCATTACTTGAGGAACGCTAAATGAATTGCTGCGTCAAAATTCAAGAAAAACAAAGTGCGGGCCGACGCAGGATATCTTGGCTAAATACGTAAGGAGCAATTAATATAGAGTAGCGGTATCGACAATCCAAAATGCATCACCGATCTCCGAACTTCGACAGAAGAGGGTACTTTAAGAAGAACAAGAAGAGGAAATATAAAAGGTTTAATAGTCGCTTTAGAATTTTCAGAGGGTCTTAGAGATTCTGAAATTATATGAAACTAATTGTAGGTGGCCGCGAACTTGTTCGTGGAACTATAATTGTTGAAATGATGTTTTTTATGAGGTTGTTACATGTTCTCGAAGGATAAACAGGAAAACATTTTTATCCTTTTTTTTACAGTTTTTTTATTTTTTTATTTATAACAAATATGTACAAGTTATATCTATCTTAAATTACTTACACGCTACTACTATACAAATCATGCCCACGTGGAATGGTCCCAAGAATGCTGGCAGCGTTTCCGCGTTGAATCGCTAAGCTGATTCTTTGTGCGAAAAAGGAGCCAGCCCTCTTGTCTTTTTATCCTGAATGTTTTCCCATTATATAACTTCAATTGTACCAAATTTAATATTCTTTAGAGAGTTAGCCGTAAAATCCAGAACGAAGGATTTTGGTATTTATAGTATTTAGTATGAATATAAAATTGAGTCTTAGATTCCATAATAAAATTCCGCAATCGATTTTAGCTTTGCCATCACAGCGCTTCAAAAACAGGCTAATACAGAAAGCCTACTCTACGATTACTTAGACGGTAAGAATGCGAGAACCGAGCTACTCTTCGACCCTATACAAGGTGTTAATGACTAAATGTAACTAGTAATAATAACTACACTTTGAAAAGAGCAACCGCCGGTTTGCTGGCTCTTCTCGGTGGGAACAGCTTTCCGAATCAGCAGTAAATTTCACGATTCAAAAGCACTTATTTACAAGTTTACTTGATTAAAGATTATTTGGAATATGTATTTAAATATTCAATGTCAAAATATAGGTTCCTGAAGTGCATAATCCGTGGATGCTAGGAATAGTTGAAATTGTAAAGGTTCATCAAGATCTTGGCGCACGAATAAAATTCACATAATTTTTGAAAATTCGAGGTTTCTTAAAGAATTACAGCTTTTAAAACTTACTTATATTATATAACCGTAACACAAAAAACATGTTGAATTATTTCATTCAACGAAAGTGTTACGAATACAAAGAGGTGACGTAAGAATAAGAACATTGCCCTATATTGTAGGTGGTAGGATCGTCAACAAAAATATATACTCATAAAATCCTTACTGCTTTAGCATAAGAAATATAATACAACGGAATGTGTAACCACATCACGAGGCTCACCGTATCAGCGAGAATTCCAAATTGAATGTTCATTATACTTGTATAAAACAATGCACGTCTCAGACACGCGCCAATGGTCCCACTCATATATTCAGCTTATCGCACGTTTATAGCGAATTGAAGATTCCTAGAATAAAAATTACCATCTCCCGAACGCCACCGGAATTGATATCAAGCCAATTCGTTAGGAATCACAAGAATTTTCAAATAATAGATGTCCAACGTGACGCGTGATGAATTTTAAAACTGCAGACTAATATTGTACTATCAGTTTGAAATAAATACTTATTTTAATTTTTTTTTTAATTCATTATTTGTATTTTAAATTTCGTTTAGTAGGTAATGAAATTTAGTTAAAAGAATTTAAAATTATCGATTCGAATCATTTACAACTAACTATATTCTCTAAACTAATTTCTATTTCATAATCTATATTCTATACTAGTATTACAAGCAATACAACAGAACTAACTACTTTGCTATAATCCGCACGGGTTAAGTGACCGAAGCATCATCATTTGATGATGCTTCGGTTTCGGGGCGAAACGATCGTCGAGATTGTGGTGGTGGGTGTGTGTGCTGCTTTTGTGTGCGTTGTTGCTGGTGAATTGCGCCTTGGGGTGCATGTGGTGACTGGTCCTGCATGTATAAGGTGCGTAGATTTGGCCTGCTTCATACACATTGGCTTTGCATGCATTCACTTAACCCGTGCGGATTATAGCAAAGAAGTTAGTTCTGTTGTATTGCTTGTAATATGGAATTCCGCAAAATAACGCCTGCTTCTATAAATCACTATACTAGTATTATACAGAGGAAAGATTTTTATGTGTGTATGTATATATGTTTGTAATGTTTTCGAGCAAAAACTACTTCACCGATTTCAAAAATTCTTTCACCATTGGATAGCTGTTTTTTTACTGAGCAACATAGGCTATATTACATTTTCAAAAAGAGTAGGGATCCCTAATAAAATTGTAATAAGGTGTGAAAAATTTAGTCTTACATCGCGTACGCTGCGAAAACTATTGATGATAGAACAAAAAAATGGTCTACACTATTATAAAACGTATTAATATCTACAAAAAGTCTGCGATACCATATGTCTAACTGTTATAGTTATGCCAATATACAAACTTTTTACATTGTAAAAGTTAATAAAAGTGTAAATCTATAGTTCGAATCAGTAGACTTTCCACTAGCACAAGATCTGTATGTACGCGGCTGAAACCGCGGGGCATTGCTAGTAATATATTGATTAAATCCACTGCCCAAATGTTTAACGTTAAACTCAAATCACAGTCGCCATTATTCCTAATAATAGACCGTTAATGTTACAGATTTCATAAATTGATTATAAATATAGACTAGATACCTAAATTTAAAAAAATAGAACCCGAGTTAGTTTTAAGCGTTGTAACTCCTAGGTTATTACGAATATACAAAAAATCTATTCCATACTGATATTTCTAAGCTATCTTTAAAACTAAAACAGTAGCGAAACGACTACACTAATACAACCCAATAGGAAGGTACCAACTTTCTCCTCGATATCTGCCCCGCTTTCTGATATTGCAACAAGTTTGGCATTGTGAGCATACAGGTTTTATATAGTTCACTGACATTATTGAAATGTATCAGTGTATCTATATAAAAAATAGTTTTTGCCGTTAGCCGTTACCTATATTATTTCATTCAGTTATGTCACTTTATGTAAAAGCGAGATGCAAATCATACATCACGAAATCTTAAGGACTAAGCCTACAAACTTTTTTACAGACTCCTCATTCAATTTATTACCATTGGGGTGTTTTATCTTATATTACATCTTTACCTCCCTTTCAAAAATTGTAAATATCAATATAGATTTCGTTAAAAAAAATTAAAATAGATAGGAAAAGTTTTTCTAGACGTCTATCAATTATGAAATTCATAATAATAAACAATAATATTTAAATTCCTATTCCTATTCCTATAAAGAACTATAAAAATTTTAAATAAACAAACTGCGGGATTCCATTGTACACAAGAAATTGAAAAAAAATGATATGGAGGATTTAAAAAAAAAGTATACGGAAACCTCATCTTTAGCAATAAGAACTTAAAATTAATAAATTTAACAAATAAAATATATTTTAACTGTACATTAATTATATTTCATAATAAAAAATTAAAACAAATATGTACTCTATTAGTCAAGATTATTAAAGCGGTCATTTTACTCTTATGTATGTAAGATCTGACTCGTCTCTAATTAAACGAGCATATTTCTTCTATAAAAAAGAGTAATAATACAAGGGTATTACATGTCGCTAATATAACGGTATGGGTGGAAGCCGTCCCAACTTCGTCATGCTCTTATTTTAATCCGCCATTTTCAGTCATACTCATACGCAAAAGGAAAAACTATTAATCCTTTAATAAAAAATGTACGTCGACGTTAAGCTCAAAGTTAGGCTTCATAATCATAAGACTAAACTGGCCTTATTGATTATTCAAGTCCCAACAGGCTCCCTTTGAAAAATTACCTGTGTTCAGTCAAGCTTTCCTTAGGGCGAGGGTTACAAAATTTTGCTCCCAGACCTGAGTTTTAGGATTAAAACACCTCATCTAAAAATTACATAATTATGGTATACGAGTATATATGGTATACAAAGCAAAAATTATCTTAAATTACTTTGGTTTTTAATTTAATTATATAATTTATAATCAAGCTAAATACACTTCAAACCCGGGCAGGCACCTATGAGTTTTTCTAATAAAACTTGTGTCTAATTGATAATTGCAATTCATCACAGGCTTTTCGGTGAAGGAAAACATCGTGAGGCAACCTGTATATCTCTAGAGAATTCTGGATATATGTGTAACCTACCAATCTGCAATGGAGCAGCATGGTAGGTCTTAGCTCCAACCCTTCTCCCCGGGAACGGAGAGAGGAGGCTCTTTTCCCAGCAGTGGGATTGTAACAGGCCGCTACTTAAATACACCTTTTTATAAAATAAATATAAAATAATACTAAATCTAAACTGTCAGATAATATATTTGGTAAGTAGGCAGTGAGGTTTCTTCAGGTTACTTTAAAGGAAGGTTTGTAATGTAAACCGAATAATATTATTAATATAGAATGTTATTTACATTTTCCCTAATTTAGGGGCCAGGATTCTAATTATGTTTTATTTCATTATATATTATGTCAACGTTGTTTATTACGAATCAATAAAGATTATTATAAATATTATAACTTCGTCATATTGTCATCTTCTTATACCTTGTGATCTCTTACTTACTTTCAGTTTCAAATTTATCATACTGTATTAATTTTTTTTTTTCAGAAAATTTGTGTCTTTCAACCTTGTATTGCCAATGCTAGTATTGATTCACTAAACTGGTTCAATAATTCAAATTATAACGTTTTATGTTCAAATAAGTAATTATGTTCAATCACTAAGTACACACATTTTATAGACATGTTATAGACAAGTCTCACGTACATATATATGCATCTTCATTTGTTATATGTATTTAACTCTCCTAAGCATTACAGTATAAGGTATAGTAGTAGTAACTTACACCTACCAGATTTGAAAAATTGAGAGGCACAAGGTCTTATCTGCTACAACATATGATTTACATACAAATATTATTAGAACCAAACAGTTGCATGTTAATGTATCACCAATCTTGAGACAAAATGTTTTAGAAGCATAAGAATTGAAACAGCATTCGCCTTACTTATAATATATGTAAATATAATATAAAATTAATTTACTAGCATAAAATATATTGATTTTCTCATGTAAACTTAATTGTGAATATTATTATATCTTATTCTTCGATAAAATTGAGAAAACTTATCACATACGATCTTATGCAAACGGTGTATCTTCTTAAATAATCTAGAAAGAAAGTTTATTCTTGGAATATTAGAAACAGCTCAATGAGCTTAGGCTGGCTATGTAAAAAGGTGAATTTGGTCTGATATTGACATTCGACCATATGCGTCGCAAGTCGAGAATAATAATATATATTATAAATACTGCAATTCAAAATGCCTATTCAAATTTCGATCAGACTACATTTATGTACTATTACTTTGCTGGTAAAGAAAGATCGTCACTCATTTTATTAGATAGTGCATAGTTCATGCATGACTTTAAAAAAATTGAATAAACTTTATAATAAGTGTTTAGAATATGGTCGTTAAAATTTTTCTTGGATTCAAAGTAACCTTAACATAAATCCAATAAAAGAAGCAAACGTTAAAACAGCGTTAATAACAAAAACTTTACAAGCAGAATAAATTTTAATATCTCTGAGAGCCAAAAACTCAAGCAAACAAAACATAGCTGACGGAGAAATGGATAAACACATAGAAGGCTATAAAAACCGAAACGCACCCCGCTGTTTTATTATACAAGTATGACTAATAAAGTTTATGCCTGGACCCCACTCCTATTGTGTCAATCACTAATTCCTATGACGTCATTATAAAGTGTTTTTATTTGGAATCTCTAGCATAGATAATATAAATTTATAAAAGTTATCAAGTATAGAATACTCTCTAGAGTTGCAATACGTAAAACATATGGGGCGAGTAGGGAAGTGATTTGGAAGTGGAAAAAATCGATTTCGAAATAATCGATTTTCTCTCTCTTCAAAATAAATCGATTTGTAAAAAATTAATTAACTCGAATCAAAAAAATTACATCTGAAAAGTTGTCGGTGTTGCCATAACAAACCGCATTAGAACGCCGCTCTATTTTTAAAAATTTGCCGAACTCCTCCCATCACGCCCATGGCGCCACTCATACGGTAAACCAGTTAAGTTAACACAATAAAATGTAACTCTAAATTAGCTCGTCGTTTTACAAGCAATAAATTTAATAGGCATTGACGAGGGGAGTCTGTATTCACGCCTAAAATTTTAACTCGGCGACAATTTCGTTAGCCGTAGGGAGGAATCGAGTTTGGTAATCAACTTCCACTGTTATTATTGACTTATGCGTCGTGAGCTTACATAAAGATTAAACAATAATAATCGTTATGTAAAGATAAAGGCCTAGGATATGAAACATAAACGGGTGACTGGTTAAACACTTGCACTGAAGCAATATTCAAGGATATAATAATTAGTAGTCTCATTCAACGTTTCAAAAAAAACAAAATCAAAATAAGAAAACTTTCATAAAACTTTCAACGCTTTGCAGGACTCCTTATGTCCATGTCTCGCATGCAGGTGCTTGTCGACGTTTCTAATAGGTTGTATTTAGATTCACAGCTCACATCATACACAAGTACTGCACGCATTCATTATCACAATGTCAACAATCGTTTCGCCCCGTAACCGAAGCATCATCAGGAGATAGGAAGAAATAATAATTTTTATTACTTTTTTATTGTGGACCTCCGCAAAGTAAAGTCTAATTCTAAAAAAGTTATTAGCAAATATTTAGCAAGCTACTTTCGCGTTACAAGTACGCGTCAATATTGACTATTGTAAATATTAACTATTCGGATCAAAGAACTAATATAATTCATGTAATGGACGTTATTTAAATTTGCTTTACTCGATTTTAGAGCAAGACTCAATCTTCACTTGTCTTTTGATCTATGTCGTATACCTACTTAAACATTTTGAAAAAAAAATTAAAGATGCTTAGAGGCATAACCTCATGACCCTTCTTAGATTTCATCTTAACTGTATTTACATAGAAGACATAAATATTGTTTCTATCATTTTGAGGAAGCACTGATTTGAAAATACATTTGCTTTCATTTGCTTCAGAGGTATGTTAAAATTTATCATAAATACAAATATTTTCCATCTATTTTACTTTACGCTGTAGTATCGGGATACAAATATATTTTAGCATTCCATCGTAGGCGTTAAATAAGAATTGAATTCATTCATTAAAATAAATAACATGAAAAATATTTGGAATGCAACGTAATGCACTTTTCCGTGGTCTAAAATAATCTTTTGTTCTACATTCGTGATACATTATACATATGAATTTTCTGACAACCATCTGATGAAAAGAGTCATTCATAAAATCTTGTTCATTCATATAACAATATGACGCCGATGTTTTTCTTTCAGATAGAGATAATGGAGATAACCAAATACAACATGTATTTGGTTATCTCCATCGTATGGTATAAGTATGGTATACACATTAAACTTTTGAAATCAATTAATTAATATTAAAATTTATCTTTAAAAGAATAAATTAAATTTATATAATATTTTTGACGGGTCGTACCTCAGTTCGTTGTTGATCTCCTCGAACTTCTCAGATAACATTAAACAATCCAATTAAAAGTTTTATAAGGAGATTGTGATAATTTTACTTTTGGCGTTAAATGTAATTTAATATTTTAACACCTACTATACCTAAGTTAAGAATAATGGATCGTCGATAATTTGTAATCGTCATATCTGAAATATTAGTCTATTGAGCTACTTTATCATCTTTATCAGATCGCTACGCTGAAAAGTCCTTATTGAGAAGTGGTGGCCAGCCTAGATGAAAACATTAGCACCACAATTTCGAATTGGAAATAATATGACAATCTGGTTACAATAAAATGAAATAAAAATGGAATTGACTTTTGATTCTATAGTCTTATAAGAATTTTGCTTATATCGTTGACTTAATTTTGCAAGTGTACGTTGATATTTTACACTCTTCAAGGCCTTTTAAATATCTATTTTGTTTTAGATATTTTAATACAATATCATTAGAGAACAGGAACAGAGATATATGGATACAACAATAAAGAGATATTTGAGTCATAAACTTCTTTTATTACACGACTATACAAACATCAGCCATAATTAGATTAAAACTACACAATAATAATTTACAGTCTTTCGAATTAATACTTATAAAATTTTCTCTCAAACAAAATGCAATAAATACGTAGAAGCACATCGCACCGAAATGCGTGAATTTGGTATCGTTATTGTACAAAAGTTACACTATACAAACACTACGTATATATACAACGTCCAGCCACATCTTAGATTAAAAATAAAAGCAAATCTTCAGCAATACCTACTGTTATACATGAGATCGTTTAGATAACAATTTACTACACGTCTTACACCAGGTACGTTTGAACTGTGTGTTGTAAAACGACAGCGTGCGGCTGATTATGGCGGCCATGAAAATCATTTGATGAATAATCTGAATCTATAGTAGAATATATGTGCTCGGACAACGGCCTATCACAAGGCGAACGCTCCGCTGAGTTAGCTGATTTGCCACAAAGCGTCTGACACGTGCTGTTTAGCACAGACGCGTCCATTGTGTAGGTGTTGGAATTTCTTCCATAATTAAGCCTTTTCAATTTCTTTCCGTGTCGTTTAGATGACGGCATTGCGTATCGTAATCTTTCCCAAAAACGTTTCTCTTTCCACGTTATCTCCAAACCAGTTTTGAAATACGATTTTAATTCCGGGTCGCGTGGAACGAGCCCTACAGCGACAATTATTAATTTGTGAGGATTTTTTTGGAGCGCCCGCTGTAAGGCTTGTCGGAATTCTACCTGCGACCATTCTGTCAAGATAAAGTTTTTAGATAGAACTACTATAATACGTCTAGATGCCTCAGTTGCCTCCACAACTAAGTCAGGAAACTGGGCATATGTAGCTTCAAATTGTGGTACGTCCCGATAATGAAGACAAAGGTGATAGGATGGGTAGCCATTTTCGAGTTCCCGTGCTAATGATTCTATAACAAATTCTTCATCTTTGGGGCTATAACAAATGTAAGCGTCATAAAGCTTATCGGCGTCGTTAAAAGCGCCCGCTAAGGGAGAGAGCTTAATGCCACAATTCGAATATAACCACATTCTGCAAGCGTATCTAAATGTGAACACTAAAGCTAATATTAATAAAATAAGCATGAACCCAGTAAGAGCTGATGCAAGTAATGGGATATTGTTTGAAACGAAAAACGCGCTTATCATAGAAGTATCACTTATTTCACTACAGACTGTTACATTTAAATTTAATGGCTTTTTCGCTGGGCTCACATTGTCATTTAAACACCATAAATTTTGAATATCTATTACTTTTTCAACATTTTGTGATATGTACATTAGAAATCCTTGTAAATATTTACAATTACAGGACCAGTAATTATTACTCAAAAACAATGTTTGTAGTTTTTTATTATTATCTAAATGCCACAGGCCGTAGTTAACGAGTCTGTTACCATCCAAGCGTAAAATTTCAAGAACACTTAAAAAGGAAAAACTGACGTTTGAAATGTATTCTATAACATTGTTTTGAAGATATAACTCTTTCAAATTGGTTAACTTGGAAAACTCAAGCCCTTGCAAACGTTTTAATTTATTGTTATCTAAATGTAATATTCGTAATTCACTAAGGCCACGGAAAGTATCATTTTGTATATTTCTAACGTTACTTGAATTTAAATATAAAACCACTGAGTTACGCATTGAATCGAAAACAGTTTCGTTGAGTTCATTGTAAAAATTACCATCCAAATAAACATGAGTAGCACCAACAGGAAAATCCCGGGGCATCAAATCCAATTGTTTTACAGAACAATCAACAACATTAGTAGTCTTTGTTGAATCGTGATAACATGAACAGTTATGGGGGCATACAGTTTTGCAATTACAAAAAGTAAAGTCACAGCAGTGACAGTCTTCTGGGCAGTGAATATCATATTTACAGAGGAAATCTTTTGTATGAAGAGCACTCACAGGAAGAAACTTAACGCCGCGTACATATGATTCTTTACATATAACATTTTCTAAATCCATCACGCGCGGGTATTGTCGAGAAGTAATGGAATTAATTAGCAAAAGCCATTTCATAGTACAATCACATCGAAATGGATTTGCGCTTATATAAAATTCAGGTAATGCTCTATCATCAACTCTCGATATACGTAAGCTATTTATATCCAAAGTTTCTATTTCATTAGCGTACATATCTACTCGAGAAAGGTTGCTCTTTTCAAAAAATGTTTCCTCTTCAATACTACTTATTAGATTATTGTTTATGAATAGTAACTCCACGCTGTTTGGTATCGATAATGCAGACAATGTGAGGATACGATTATGACTGGCATCTAAAGTCTTAACGTGTAAATCTTTCTGAATCTTATAATAATTTCCTAATACTTCAATGAAATTGGCGTGGATATCGAGCCATTTTAAACCTGGCGGAATAAAAGCGTAATCAAACCATACCAAATGGTTCTCGGATAGATTCAACCATAACAACTTTGTCAACGACACAAATACCCCGTTTATATCAGAAATAAAGTTACCATCTAATCGAACGGCTTCCAACTGCGCGTTCTTTTGAAAGGTTTCGGTCTCGATAGACTGTATTTTATTTTTTGCCAAATTGAGTACTTGTAAGCTGGGTAAGCCCCAAAACATTCCCGCTGTAAGGTTTCCAATTTGATTGTCAATTAAACGCAACCCAGTTAACTGTGATAAATTTTGTAACGAATTGTTTGAAATTTCAGTTAATAAATTCTCTCCCAAGTCTAAAGACTTCAAGAATGGTAATTGCAAAATTGCCTCGGGAACTTTTGTCAATTTATTAGAACTTAAATCTAACTCTTTTAAGTCTGAACAATTTCTGAAAGCGTTTTCCGCAATATACGATATAATATTATTATTTAAGTTTAATTTATTTAAAATAAAAAGTCCATTAAAAATATGATCCTCAATTACGCGAAGTTTATTAAGGCCCAAATTTAGGGTGTGCAAATTGAACAAAGGTGAAAATGCATTATCTTCTATAAACCCAATAGAGTTATTGTTAAGGTTTAAAATTTGTAAAAAAAATAAATCCTTAAACATGTTTCGGGCGACCCCAGTGAGGGCATTATGTGACAGGTCGAGCACAATTAATCTTATTAGACCACCAAACGTTTCATCTTCTATGTGGTCACCTTTCAATTTATTCGCCGAAAGATCTAACACCACTAATTGCTCCAGTCTATAAAATAACTTCTTAGGCAATATTTCCAACTCGTTATAGCTCAAATATATTTCACGGATCTCTCTAGTATTCTTAAATAAGCTTTCTGGTAAATAGTTTATAGCATTTTCTGATAGATTTACAACTTTTAACGATAGTAAGTCACTGAAAACTTCACTTGGCAGCTCGGTTATTTTATTGTTCTGTAGAAACAGTTGCGTTAGTCTCCGCAAATGTAATATTTCAGAGTCAGCTGGCAGGGACATGATATCGTTATGGCTTAAATCAATAGTCTGCAGTGTGGATCCACATTTATGACCGAAACCTAGTTCATCGACAAACTTGATTTTGTTATGCGTTAAATTAAGAGAGATAATGTTTTCCAAAGCACAAAAGAGATCCGACGGTATTTTTCTTATATTGTTATACGCCAGATCTAAGGTATGAAGTTCTCGTAAGCCATTGAAGGCTCCTAAAGAGAGTTCCAGTTCCTTGTTGTAGCCCCACTGGTTGTTCATCGACCTCAGCTTTAGCGTCTTGAGACCTCGCAATCCCTCGAAAACGTTACCTGGAAGTCGGAGTATCTTACAATCGGTCAACGTAATCTCCGTCAAACCTTGCATTTTTCCAAAGTAATGATCTTTGATCGTACTCTCAAGGAGATGCGAGCCGCATCGGACCGCGAGCCTCTCCGCGCCATCCGAGTGCATCGAACCGACCACATCCCTGTCTGACGACAGTGTCCGTACGTTGCACTCCACACTGTTCTCACCGGGCACACGGAAACAAACATCTGGGGCATCAGGCGCTTCCGTAAGCGCCGCGCCCATCACTAAACAAAAGAATATCACGGTAATTATCATTTTAAGTTGCACTGTGTCCATTTCATTTTCACCTGTCAACTTATTATGATGAATGAAAGTGAGGTCGGTACGTCGCGTGCGGTCATATTAAAGTTTGGGGCGCGAGTAAAGTGCGGACACGAAACGATAACAATGACTGTGAGCGTAGTAAATAGTACGGCAGAATGGGATCATAGTGAACGATCGGTGAGGCACGCTCCCCCCGCGACTGCGAGCGCACGACTGCCGTACAATGAAATGCCATGAATGCGCGCGGTCTGAAGGGAACAGGCCTCACCATCGCATTTCTAATGCCGCATACTAAGTAACCCTTGTAGTTTTCGACTTTTGTAGAAAACGGAAACCGTTACGTGACTTCGCTACAGCTGATAGTATTTAAAAGATTGAAAGTTTAGCTTTAGAAACAACTTAAATAAACATTATTATAGCCAATTATACGATAGTTACAATTACAGTTTAAAGATACATAAATTTTTAAATTCAAACTAACGGCCTTACCGGCCAAGATTACGGGCCTTTCAATGCCAAGAAAAAGTATGCAAATATCTTTATGGAATTATGTTAGACCGATTGATAAACGCAACCGAAACCGTAAAAACAGCATGTATGCAAAAAATTGAGTCGACACAAGTTTGACTATCTCTGATTTTAACGATCTATAACTCTATAGTTCATCGTTAACACGGGTAGCTGAAATATTATAAAGGCACTTTTTAATTTGTACTGATCTACTGTTAACTTGGCCGATAACACTGTAAATCTCTTTAGGCTTAAAGGTGTATTATTATCATTTAGAAAAAGATGACTTTTCATGTTCCACTTAATACTCTACTTTAAAGAAACAAACAACCAACAAATGACTATTCATGAGCCACGTCGGCAAATAATTTACAGGTGTTTAAGATCATTTGTTCCTTACTCAGGTTTCGCAATTTCAAGGCTTGTGAAGGACGAGTGTTCTATACTAACTTTAATTTACAATCATGTTATTAAAATAAAGAACGAAAACATTGTAGATAACCTTGCATATGCCTACATAATTATTAGGAAATGTGTCGCCTGTCTGGCACATTAGTTTTAAATAAATGGAAGATAATCAGCTCATTTATAAATTATGAATACTCAATTTCATGCACGAGAAAATTCTCCACATTGCAATGTTTTAAAATTTAAAAATAATATAACGCTACAGCGAACTAACTAAAATCTTGAAATATAACAGAGAGCTTTCTGTACTAAGTAGTTTTAATTGCCTTTATAAAAAAAAACTTATAACGGATTTTAAAACTAGTAGCGCCACCTTTGTACGCAGTATGATTATTGTCGTTACGCGTCATCTATGATGTAATATAAGAACTGCTACAGACGCCTACATAGTCTACACCTGCAGGCCTACCATGAACTCTTATTGAGACTCAATTGAAGACGTAAACGACGACCGCGAACCGCTTTCTTTTCGTACCATGAAGTGTGATTGCATTGGGGTCGTAATGTTTGTAAGGGATAACGTTATATGAATTATAGATAACTCTCTTTAACTCACATGTTCTTAGGACGAATTCCGAACGCTCATTCGGCAACGACTTAAAGTGTGAGACATCATGGTATGAAAAAGCAAAACAATTTCGTTTAAGTCTTCAATATCGATTGAAAACGTAAACGAAAGAAATCTCTTATTGCGACTCGTCGCAATAAGTGTTCATGGTAGGCCTGCAAATAGTCGATACTAGTTGTGATCAAACTTGCAAATTCGATTTATTTGGTAGCAAATGTCCTGTGCATTAATTACCCATATTCATATCACAATTTTTTGTTTTTCAGTTATCGTCTCCAAATTCTTGGATTCTATCAAAGATTAAATGTGGTTTCACAGCTGAGCTTACAGAGGGACATACGCGCAGGATTTTGGATTCAGGTTTTCTGAGACATTAGTGAGATCTTTTCTCAGTTTCTAACTATTGGAGTCTTAAACCTATAGTAGACAAATAAATGTACACCAGTATTAATGCATTATATACTGGTTGATAGTAACTGAGGTAAAAGATAAAATGCTTCGTTTTGAATGTCTGTATCTGTGAATGACGAGAGGTGGGGGCGGACGCTAAATTAGTTATCTTTGATTATTTTTAGTTAAGATATCATATCAACTCAATATACATATATATTGACTTGTACGTTGAAGAAAAAAATCAATATACTATTGGTACCCATACTACACTACACATATTTTTAATATTTAATGTGTAAACATAGTTATAACAGCAATAAAACAACATTATTTGTGTTCGCAATGTTTATACATTACACTAGTTAAATATCAACCTAATTAAAAAAATATATTTACAATAATGAAGTTGATGGAACATTTAAAGAGGAACCCTAAGAAATCAACAATACAGAACTCTTATTCTAGTGATATTCTATATCAAATATTTGAGTAAAGCTTCATACATATTATTTTATGTTCTGCTTAAATTACCACAATACATTTTCAATTTATGCAAATAAAAAACAAATCATAAACAAGTTATAACTATTGTGCACAGCTGGTAAAGTGAAAATTATAAAAACAAGTGACTTAAGTTGTAAAAAATCTTCATATTTTATTACCTTTCAGAGCAATAATAAGTCTCAAATTTTAAGACCTTGTTAACTTTGCCAGTCCTATAGAATATGTAAAAAATCATCTCTTTGTTTGCATCTACAAAAACAGTAGTCTGTGGACATTTGTAACATTTAATACAAAATTCATCTTCTTTATAGACAGATCATCCAGGTTTAAGAAGAATCTCATTATCTATATCTAAACCTTATTATGATCTAGTAAATAAACCCTGTAAACAAATCGACTACTTTAAATTTGTAATGTACAGGAAAATGTTGCAATTTACGGTTGGTGTAATTTTCTAATGTCATATGTATAAAGTTACAGAGTAGGTAGTGCATAATAAAACCAGAGATAGACAATAGATGTTAATCAAAAAAATAATTACTTAAAACTTCTCCTTTTTAAAACAAACAATATTACACTCAAAAATTAGATGCAAAGAGATTAAATTCTGTTATATTATATTTTCCGGTTTATTTTATGTCATAAAAATTTAACAATAACGCTTACATAACACTCATATATATTGACATAACCAGGTCACATATACAAGGTATTTAGGCATTTGGTTGTTTTCTATTCAAACCCATAAATTACAATGTATTTAAACGAAGCTACTATAGCCCTATGCAGCACTTTAGCGAATAAATATTGCATTATTTCTTAAATTAACGATTATTCTATGTTTACAATAATTACCAGTAATGATGGCTTACCATTGTCACAGAGGCACATAGTTAAATAGCATAATGACTATGAAATAAAACAAAATATTCATCCCATTCTGTTTCTGGACTTCGATTACTGATAAAACAAAGAATTATTCTATTATTCCGTGCAAAAATTAGATCAACTACCCTTGAACTATGCTTTATTGCCTCTTTGCTTATTTTAACATTCTGTACCATGACTAAACTATATAATATAATATTGGAAAATATTTGTGTATAAATTTTTTATAATGCAATAACAGCACATTGAAACTTTAATTTAAATAAACGATTAGGAATACAAAACAAAATTAAAACAGATAAGGTTTTCAGGATAAGCAACTATTAATTACAGTTTACTTGTGTATCTTAGATTTATTTATTATCTTCATGTAATAAGATAAATTAAGAAAAATTTGATCCATTTTTGTCATTACATACATGGAACTGTTTAACTAACATTTATTCTATTGGTGAAGGCCATTCGCTTATTGTTAGTTTATTGCTGTGTAACTTTTTATTCAGTCTTTAACACACTGAAGCTAATTGGTGTAACGATTTTATTCAATGTTCTATAGAACATTGGATACAACAAAGAATTTTCTTACTTAAAGAACATGGATTCATACTAATGTTTTAATTTTGTATCTCACAACACTGAGTAGCACTAATAACACTGGACTAAAAAAAGTGACACCAAATATATAATATCAACGAAGTCTACGAGTGTGGATTAGACAAAGGCACTGTATCCCACATCCTTTTGAATTGTCCTAAGCTCCTTAGTCCTTTATATGACAATATCCCAACCAAAATCCCTCGTCCTATAATTTTTTAAATATTTGTTGACATCTGTATTTAGTCCCTATTGTAAATATTTTATTGACTGCCATTTCATCTATCCATTTTTCAGACTTATGTGATCTAATGATGGTGACTTTAAATAAAATATAAAATTTATTTCATACACACTAATTCGCTTCTGTAGCATTTAATGTGACTTTAGGACACATGAAATTCATATTAAGAGTATATTGGTAAAACGGAGGAACTGAGCTCTAATAATACCACAAACTTTCTAACATTATTACGTAACATAAATTTCCAAAATAAATATCAAATCCTAATGCTAAAATTTATTGTTGGCATGCAAGTATTGGTAGCAACATGTGCCCAATTAATTCTTAAATGCCAAACATAACTACATAGAAACAGCTAATTATTGCAAAATTGTGCAATAAAGGCCACAACAACTGTATTATATTATTGCTTAATGAGTCACGTGTTAACATTATAAGCATTCATCAGTACATTGCTACATCATCCATCTTATGACTAGAGAAGTCTAAACTAGGTTCGCTAAGCTGTTACAAGACAGATACCCAAATTTCATTTCAATAAACACTGTCATTCAATTCACATACTAAATATACAGGGTGGTTTATTAATGACAATTAAAATTATTAATTTCTGGTACACTATAGCAGCCTACATAAAGAATTTTAGCTAATTAAGTGAAACAATTGTGGCTTACATTAATTATATTACGTGTTGAGTAAAACATACATGATATAGAAAGGTGAATGATTGTACCTAAACTGAGACACTAAGGGTGTTCCAACAGGTGAGAAAGAGACATAACTATAATGTTATAGTTTTCTCCTGTTATATGAACAGCGTGACGCCAGGTCAGTCAACCATTACTAACAAAGCCAGATTTGAATCAATTTTTTTTTAAATACATTTTTTTAAACAATATTTACGAAGATTGAATTATGCCAAAGTTATCATAATACATTTAAGTGACTAGTGGATTCATTTAATATCCTATCGTCGGTACCACTCTGTATAGAACAAATTATGACAAGAATTATTTACAACGTAAAGTCAAATAAATGAAGATCTGTTAACGTTTCATAATTCAACCATATCAGAGAGGGAAATATCGGACTCTACGATTAATGACTTAATAACTGCTTCTATACGGTCAGTTATTGAAAACATGACAGTCACAGATATTTCAACGATTTCAGCAGAATCATTAATAACGGTCGCAGCGAATTCAAATTTCAACGCAAGTGAAAATTTAATGAACAAAGAAGTTAACCACACAGAAGATGCCATGGTATTCTATAATATATCAATGTCATAAAGTATTGACGAAAATAACGGTACATACTTTACTGGTAAAGAGAATAATATTACTGAAACAACACCCGAGATAGACGACTTTCAGTCACCGTTATCTGCTGCCAATGAGCCGTTGCACAAACCTAATCGGTCTAGACAACCACAATCATTACAGAATTGAGTTAGTAAATTTAACCCTTTCCGTATATTAGGTTAAATTTGTAATACTATAATATTTTCCAACTGCCATGCAATAATATTACTATTAATACAAATGACTGAACAAAGAAGAAACACCTGATGTAATTAGATTTAATATAAATTCTACAATCACTAGTATTGTAATGGCACAGTGCACTTAGCTAATGTTCATGGTATAATATTATTAGGACTTTAGTAGTTTTTAAACATTAATAGTTTTATGTACTACATTCTGCACTGCATAGTTCCACGTAATTCATTTGTTAGTAAAACAAATAGTCAATATTCAGTATGTGATTTGAAATATTATGCTAATTTCATTCACTTGACACTACATTGTTCACTCTTTACACTTAGCACCAACTATGTTTCATATATATCCACTCACTGTCCCCACACACTACTTGTCTATGGCCTGCACGTGATCCGGTCGCTCGTTCCGGGTGTATCGAGACCACATCTTATTGTAGAGCATTTCCAGGCCAGTAGCATAAGCCTTGCAGTCGAATAGAGGACTGTCTGTTCGTGCTGTCCATACTTTCGCACGTATAGCTTTGAGGCTGTAAAGAGAAAATTTTACTATAATATTTAGGAGATACATATAATAAGCTGTGATAGCCTAGCGGTGAGACCGTGCGACTCTTTCAAGGGTAACACAAGTTCTAACCCGGGCAGGCACTGATGAGTTTTTCTATTAAAACTCATGTGTCTAACTGATAATTTTAATTTATAACACGCTTTTCGGTGTAGGAAAACATCGTGAGGAAACCTGCATATCTCTAGAGTATTCTGGGGATATGTGTAACCTACCAATCCGCATTGGAGCAGCGTGGTAGGTCTTAGCTCCAATCCTTCTCTCCAAAAAAAAAACGGAGAGAGGAGGCCTTAGCCCAGCAGTGGGCATAGTAACAGGCTGTTACTTTACTTTTTTTTACATATAATAAATACATATATTTTATTATATAAATTATCCGCCGTGTGGTATGCGGTCGATTAGAATAGACCAACCTCATTTCGTACCGAGGTATCGCAAAAGGCGACTAACGTAAGTTGACCTACCGTGTGGTATCCGGTTGAGTAGAATATATCACCCTCTTTTTTACCGAGGGCTAGTAAAATACGACTAAGGTAAGTTGACGTCAGGCAGGCGGCTGGTCGTAAAATACGTAGCCAAATCATGTGACAACATGTTTGCATCATGTTGTGCTGACTCCACTTAGGGTGGGATATGGGTAGGAGGATCATCATCATATATTTAAATTATATGAAAAAAACGTTTGTATATGATCAAGATAACCAAATTCAATAGTCCAGGGATCGGCAACTTGTGAATCGCGAACAATAGCGGCTTTCGCGATGTAAAAATTGTGGATCTCCTGTTTCATACTCATAAAATCTTATTACAGCAATATTTTCCTTGAATATACATGAAGAGTCGGTGATGTTATATTTGTATGTTTTATATGAATATATACTATTTCCTAAATTAATTTATTGTACAACAAAAATAAAATATAAATATATCATCATCATTCTCCTGCCCTTATCCCACTCTAAGTGGGGTCGGCACAACATGTTACAAACATGTTGTCACATGATTTGGCTACGTATTTTACGACCGGCCGCCTGCCTTACGTCAACTTACCTTAGTCGCCTTTTAGGACATCTCGGTAAGAAATGAGGGTGGTCTAGTCTATGCAGCCGGATACCACACGGCACATACCTTAGTCGCCTCTTACGACACCTCGGTAAGAACGGCGGATGGTCTATTCTATTCTGCCTGATACCACAGGGCATAAAAATAAAATATATATAAACCAAAATTATATCATTTTGCATTTTTTGAACTCAATAATCTGGATTTTTTGAGAATTCTCAGGTATAGCTCTTTACACTTAAAGATCCATGGCCTGGTCACGTTTTAACTAAAATATTCTCATTGGATGGTACATTACAGCAGCTCTTATGAATCAGTTGAAGACAAAATAAAACCAAATAACTTTATATATTTTCCCTATTTCCTCCTCTTCAGTCATCGGCTGATATCTATCTTTGGAAACTAGAAGCGACGGTAAGAAAAGCGTTAGAACAAGTTCACACTTACTATTCCCTGTCAGTTCCCAATCGTACAGCTATGTCTTGGTACTCCTGCCTTGTTCTTGCAATAAGTTCCGGACAGCCAAGTGTATTCAGTTGTGATGCCGCTACACTATAAAGTTAAAGGAAAAAAACAATTATTTATTTATTTATCATGTATATATCATTATGGAGTTCTTTGGACACATCGCCAGGAAAGACGGCCATAATCTGGAGCAGCTCTTGGTCACCGGCAAAGTGGATGGTAAACGGCCAAGAGGCCGCAGCCCCATTAGATCCGCTCCACCCTGGACACCAAACTCCACGACGCACTCCACATGGCCAAAGACAGAAACAGATGGAAGGAAGTCTTACATCAGAGTCTGCTTCCTAATCGTAGGGATCACGACCCTCAGTAATGAGGAATACGACGCGAGGAGGAGGAGTATATATCATATATTGCCCGTTGGCGCAGTGGGTAGTGATTTTGCCTTCAGCTCCGCGGGTCGCGGGTTCGATTCCCGCCGAGGGCCAACATTTTCTATAAACAATTTGTTGGTTCTTCGAGCCTGGGTGTGCTTTTGTATTTAAGTATGTATTTAAAATTATATATGTAGTATATTTACCAGTTGTCCGTCACGCATAACACAAGTATTAAGCTACTTTAGGGATGGACGACCGTGTAAGTGTCCAACAAAAAAAATTACCATAAAGATATATGTACTTATTTTGTACTACTATAGTAGGAGCTTAATACTATCCCACCCACTGCAAGTAAAAGCCTTCTCTAGCCCTGAGAAAGATTAAAACTAAAGTTCATTAAGCTGCCCCAATGCTATTGCGGACTTTTTTTTAGTAGTTTTATAGATCTAGTTTAATTCTCTAGTACAATACTTTAGCGTATCTCTGCTGGTTTACGCAGTGCACGCGACTAAAGCTAGTAAGCAAGTTTTTTAACAACTGCACGATATCTTTTACACAATTTACATAATACCGATATGTACTATTTACCTAAACTATCCGGAAGTATTGTACAATCTTTTGGTGAAAATCGCTCAGTAGATTTTGAGAAAATCAATTACATTAAGACAGACAGCTTTTTGTGACTCTGTTTTATAATAAGTATAGATTATCTTATATATAAAATTCTCGTATCGCAAAGCTAGTTACCATACTCCTCCGAAACAGCTTGACCGATTTTTATGACATTATATTTCCATAGTCAATAGGTCTGAGAATCAGTTACTATCCTTTCTTTATAACCCTAATTGATAAGGGTTATCCATCACTAACTTTTTTTTATTTTATACACAATTTTTTTCAAATCCAATGTCAAATATATTTTTTACTAGCACTAGAAATTGCCTAGAAATAATTTATATGGCAAAACAAAGTTTGTTCAGCTAGTATAACTTTAAAATTATATTATTCTTTTATAATTATATTGTTCCACTAACTTCACACCTGTATATAAACTGTGCAGTTTTCAAAAGACGAATTGTATTGCGTTTCTAAGAATTTTATTAGAAATCAATTTTTAAAAACTTGTAAATACATAAGCACTTTACTCTTTTTAAATTTTAAGTAAGTTTTTTTGGCATTTTATTTTTTGTTTTAAACAAGTATAAATAAGTTAATATAAATCCGCCGTGAGGTATCCGGCTGAGTAGAACAGACCACCCTCATATCTTACCGAGGTGTCGGTGCCGGTCGTAAAATACGTAGCCAAATCATTTGACATGTTTGTAACATGTTGTGTCGACCCCGCTTAGATCGGGATAAGGGCAGGAGGATGATGATTAATAAGTTAATATTAATATATTAACATTTCGTTTTAGCGCTAATATTGTATACATATGTTACTAGTAATAAAGCAGTTTGTTTCCCTTGAAAATTATCAAAAAAAAACATCAGTACACCAGACCAACAAAAAAAAAAAACAAAAAAATAATAATAATAACAATGGTCACTTAACGAGCAAGTAAATGTATCTAATTCCGTTTTGCTACATGTGTTCGGAGGGGAGGGTATTGGTGGGGGTTGAACTATTTAAGACTGCTTGTATGGGTAGCGCGGCGCATTACGATTTTTCTCGTGGAGCCTATCCTCCTGATGATGCTTCGGTTTCGGGGCGAAACGATCGTCGAGATTGTGGTGGTGAGTGTTTGTGCTGCTTTTGTGTGCGTTGTTGCTGGTGAATTGCGCCTTGTGGTGCATGTGGTGGCTTGTCCTGCATGTATAAGGTGCCTAGATTTTGCCTGCTTCATACACATTGGCTTTGCATGCATTCACTTAACCCGTGCGGATTATAGCAAAGTAGTTAGTTCTGTTATATTGCTTGTAATATGGAATTCCGCAAAGTAACGCCTGCTTCTATAAATCAACTAAGTATTCCTTACCGCGAAGCCAAGGTCTCTCCTGGTAGAGTAACGACAGGTGTTCCAGTCCACAGAATGTCCATGCTGGTCGTGTGACCGTTGCACAGAGGCGTGTCCAGACATACGTCAGCCAGCTGCCCGCGTCGGACGTGCTCTTCTTTGGCGGCCACGTTCGAAAAGATTATGCGACCTGGAGGCAAACCTGTGAAAGATACGTGTTGAATTAGAACTAATGACAAAAATAATAATTAGTTTTTTGCTATAATGCGTAAGTAAATAGAAAACATATATAATGCTCAAACATATATAGAAAACATATAGATGTTTTGTATAAATTGACGCGCGACGCCTCGCGACCGGCCGGATCAACGACCGGTCACGTCCGCCAGTTAGTGACGTTTTGGATTACGATAAGACAGGACGCGCGCCCACCTGTATACGACCTTATTGTAGAACGCACACGCGTTATTATGCGTTTGGGTGTGGTTTTTAGATTTAGTGACGCGTTCAATTAGTGAAGCGTTTTGAGAAGACGCGACCGTTCGCGGTTTTAGTACGCGCTGGGGTTACTGTTCCCCCATATAGGGACCATATTCGGTGACCTTATGAAGGTTGTGTGCACACCGGGTGTTATTTGTCTTATTTAACCGCGTTGGTGAACAGTACGTGTCCGTGGAAGACTGCTGAGGTGAGCCAACGGGTTCGGGAATCGGCCAAGTACATACAAGCGCACACACACACGTACACATATACACGCAGTTATTCATGTGGCCGGACCGCATACAGCTAACGGCCGCATAAGGTAGGTTGAGACGCCGAGACGGCGGGCCCAGGTCTCGGAGGTTGTTTCATCCGCCCGCACGTTTGTGCGGAACAGTAGAGTAGACTATCCATTCTCATACCCTATACATGCAGGATTCATAAAAACTCATGCACATACCACCACCAACACACAAGCATTACAAATTCAAATTCAAAATATTCTTTATTCAAGTAAACTTGTAAACAAGTGCTTTTGAATCGTCAACATGTACTGCTGGTTCGGAAAGCTGTTCCTACCGAGAAGAACCAGCAAGAAACTCGGCGGTTGCTCTTTTCAAACAATAATTCTTATCACTAGTTACATATAGTTATTAATGTCTTTTACAGGGTTGAAGAGAAGCTATATCCACGCATTCTTATCGTCTAGGTAATCTTCAATAGTATAATAGGCTTTCTGAATTAGCCTTTTTTTAATAGTATGTTTAAACTGCTGTATTGGTAACCACACATCCACTATCACAACCTGGAGTCGTGGAGTCTATGACCTGATGACGCTTCGGTTGCTGAGCTGAATGATAGTTGAGTTTGTGATAGTGAATGTGTGTAGGGCTTGTATATTGTGGTGAGGAGGGTGGAGGTTTGTGCTTTTGTTTTTACGAATTCTGCATATATCAGGTATGAAAACGGATAGTCCACTCTACATTTAGCATTATTTATACTTTTTATTCACTTAATCGCGGATTACAGCAAAATAATTTCATTATTACTTTTGCGTTATGGATCTCCGCAAAGTAACGCTAAATACAATAAATTATTTAGGACTAATTACATTCATATTTATGCATATATATATATATATATTTTAGATTTTTAAGTTCCAGATGTTAGTTTTAAAATAAAAAATAAATCTTTCTTTTCGTGATAGTATCTGAGGTAAATACTTGTTATCAATTTTTTTGCATTATATTCAAATTGTTATAAAAAAACTATTGTTGATTAAGCCGATATTAAAACATTTAACACTCTCTAATGTGTTCGGAACAACATGTTTTTCTCTTCCATTCTCTACTATCGTTCCTCAACTCTGACACTCTGGCGTTTTATATAAATAAATAAATAAATATATGGGACATTTACACACACGGTTGTCCGTCCCCAAAGAAAGTAACTTATTACTTGTGTTATGGGTGACGGACAACTGGTAGATATACTACATATATAAGTTTAAATACATACTTAAATACAAATACACACCGATTTATTTGCATGTCATACTTTACACAAATTCAAATTACAATCTTAATCTTGCACTTCTAATCTTTTCTATCTCAGACCTACCATTATATACCCATTTTGTATTTCAATATATTTATCATTGTCATTTTATCATATTTTATAGTATTTACTTATATTTCTAATAATTTACAAAAGATTTTCTCTTACAGAAGGCCGCCTGGAAGATAATAATATTGAACAATAGGACCACTCTATGCACATTTTACTGTACCTATAGTCAAGTTTCTTTTTACATGATTTATATTAGTTTCACCTGTACGTTTGTATGTAACCGATTCCTTTTTTACAGGCTTTTTGTGTTTTAGTTTGTGCAATAAAAATTTAGCTGTGATAGCTCAGCGGTGAGACCGTGCGTCTCTTTCGAGGGGGTCACGAGTTCAAACCCCGGGCAGACACCAATGAGTTTTTCTATTAAAACTTGTGTCTAATTGATAATTGCTATTTATCACACGCTTTTCGGTGAAGGAAAACGTCGTGAAGAAACCTGTGTCTAGAGAATTCTAGGGATATGTGTAACCTACCAATCGATATTGGAGCAGCGTGGTAGGTCTTAGCTCCAACCCTTCTCTCCAGAAACGGAGAGAGGAGGCCTATGCCCAGCAGTGGGATTGTAACGGGCCGCTACTTTAATAAAAAATTTAATTTGTTTTGAAAATCATTCCAAACATAGCGAAGGGTCATTACCTAATTGTTGGGCGGTGGATTGCAGGTTGGGTTCACCGACGGCCGGGAACCGCAGCAACCAAAGCACGCTGTTCGGGACGTGCTTCAGTATGTACACCCACATATGCAGAGTCAACGGGTCGATCTTGTAAAGCTGGTTGAAATTGCAGTAGACTACTGCGTCGTCAGGCAAGCCGTACTGCTGGCGGGTCGTGATCACGATAGACTGGGGCACCTCCTCGCCCGTGGCTGCCTTGTTGTTGGTCTGAGTGGTCGCCAAACCGTTTTGGAGGATAACACCGTTCACTGAAGTCTGCAAAATAAATTATACATGTACTATATATACTAATATTATAAAGAGAAAAGATTTGTATGTTTGTTTGTATGTTTGTTACGTTTTCACGCAAAAACTACTGTACCGATTTCAAAAATTATTTCACCATTGGAAAGCTGCTTTTTCACTGAGCAATATAGGCTATATGTCATTTTCAAAAAAATTGGGATCCCTAATAAAATTGTAATAACTTGGTAGAAATTTAGTCGTAAACATCTATCATCGCGTGCGCTGCGGAAACTATTGATGATAGAACAAAAAAATGTTCTACAGTATTATAGAACGTATCAATATCCACAAAAAAGTCCGCGATACCATATGTCTAACTATAATAGTTATGCCAATATAACTACTTTTTTACATTGTAAAAGTTGGTAAAAGTGCCGACAATAATCAAACCATTTTATTCACATCTCTGTATTAATCCTTATCCCATTAAATGATATTTTATGAATAACTGTTTCAATACCTGTAAAATACTTTTTAAATTATTAAAATCCGACATCCCAATCAAAAGATTTTACGAATTTAAGAATGTAAATCGAAATCAAATAATTCCATAACAAACCTAACCTACCGTTATAGCCTGCACTTGGTGAGTTAAGTCTTATTCCAAGAATACTAATGATACCCATTTTTTATAATTAAATAATCTACAAATTAATCTATAGTCCGATTTCGTAGACTTTCCACTACCACGAGATCTGTATGGACGCCGGTGAATCCGCGGGGCTTTGCTAGTCTTATATATAGTAGAATAGAATAGACCACCCTCATTTCTTACCGAGGCGTCGCAAAAATACGCGAAAGGTAATTTGACGTCAGACAGGTGGCCGGTCGTAAAATACGTAGCCAAATCATGTGACAACATGTTTTATAACATGTGCCGACCCCACTTAGAGTGGGATAAGGGCAGGATGATGATGACATGTGTAGTATCTTATATATAAAATTTTCGTGTCACGATGTTATTTACCATACTCCTCAGTAACAACGGCTTGACCGATTTTTATGATATTTTATATGTATATTCAGTAGGTCTGAGAATCGGCTACTATATATTTTCACAACCCTAAGTGATAAGGGTTCTCCAGCCCAAAAATAATTTTTTGGAGATAATTTTTTATTTCCCAATAATGTACCCTATAACTTATATGGGAAAAAAAACTTTGGCAAGTCATGTAGTTTTTTTATAGATTTTACAATAAGACAATTTTTAAAAAGCTGATTGCGTACCCTCTGCAGCTACATTTTACCATATTTACAAAGCTCGAAAACAATTACAATAACTTTAATAAATTTTTTTTAGTGGAAACTTTATTGATGTATGATATATTTATTTTTAAATATTTATTTAGTAATAGAACCATTGTTTGTTTCCCAAATAAAATAACGAGTTATGCCGTTTCTTTTGTCACGCCTGCGTAAACCCCTGTCGAGTCATCACTTTATTTACAAACATCTTAAAAATATTCTTGTTAATAATGCTACATTTAAAAGCTCTTAGTTAATAGGGGCATAATTTACCTGCACTTGTCCTGAAGCAATCATTGTTTCGATGGGCGTGGTTGTCGGCAGCTCGGCGACCTTCAAAGAAATCTCCACCGGCCGAGCAGCTCTTACTACTTCTTTGATTTCTTTAATGTCTGTATTCTCCACCAAAGGCGACAAATCCGTGGCGTTTATAACTGCAACGTTATCAGCCAAACCACCCAAATTGTTATGAGACTTTATCTTATCACTCAAGATCAATCTCTCTTGCAAATGCGGGAACATTTGTTTGTGGTCTCCAACGAAATATGTATGAGGCATGTATGCCAGTTTTTCGCTATACTGGCTAGCCAACTCCAGTGGTGACGTCACAGCATCCGTCACCAAATAATCCATGTAGCTGGCACCACTTGTTCCGGGGTATCCCAACCACATCACTTGAACTGGAGCCGGCCTTAGAGCAAATATTTCGTTCCTTGCTCCTTTGGTATAACCGTTCATGTTCACTAGAATATGAATGCCGTCTGCGTAGATTTTATCAGCAGCTTTACCATTGCACGGTACTTGGGACAGATCAGTGAAATGTTCCGCTTCTCTTGCGATTTTAGACCGGAATGTGGTACCATCGTCTGGGCTCAAAGCGTAACAGAAGATCTCCACTTTGGTCCGATCATGCAATCCGGGCACAGATTGCATCAAGTGCGATGTTGGATGATTGCCGAAATCACTGCTCACGTATCCAACACGTAAACGGCTTTGCAAATCTCTCGGGTACTTATATAGAGGTTTGTGCAAAACTTGCACTTTCTCCAAACATAGGTTTGCGTGTCGGGCGGCAATTGCCTTTCTGAAATCATGGGTCAAAGGATACAGCATGGAATGATGGGGGTGAACAGATGGCAATCTGTTCTTCTCCAACTGTTCGGCTACAATACTGACCAATTTTTTCATCCGAGCCTCGTAATCTGTCCAATCGCACACGATTTGCAAGCAATGGGCTAAATTGCAGTATGCATCAGGGAAATCAGGTTTCAACTTCAACGCTGTTCTGTAAGATTGTATCGCTTCTGGGATATTTCCAGAATCTTTGTGAATACTTGCGAGGTTGCTATGCGCGTCGGCGAATGCTGGATTGATTTGGATTGCTCTTGTGTAGCATTGCAAGGCGCCAGCGACATCTTGCATTTCTTTAAGCGTATTGCCCATATTACTATAGGCATCGGCGAATGTCGGCTGAATACGAATCGCCTCCTTATAATGCATTAACGCTTCATTCAACTTTCCTTGCTGTTGCAAAACGGAAGCCAAATTACTATGCGCTGCAGCGAACTCTGGAAAAACTTCTAATGCTTTAAGATAAAGACGCGTGGCTTCTTCTACGTAGCCTTGTTCACGTTTGATATTTGCCAAATTATTCAAAGAATCGGCATGAGACGGACACAGTCGTAATGCTGTATTATAACATTCTTCAGCATCCGCTACTTGTCCCTTTTCTTTAAGTGCATTAGCTAAGTTACAATATGCGTCTGGGAAATTAGGCTGCAGCTCTATGGCCCGTCTGTACGTGTCAATCGCCAGATCGATCAGTCCTTGTTCATAGTACACACAAGCCAAGTTACCGTGAACCACGGCGTTGTTTGGTGATAAATTAAGAGCGCGTAAGTATGCTGCAACTGCCCTATAACAAAAAAAAACACGTAAATGTTTCATAGATATACAAAGGAACGTGTTAGACATCAACATATCAAACATGGATTACAATATAAGGGCTGCGAATGCCTTAAATAAATGACAATATAATCAAAATTGAAACTTAATTAATGCTGAACAATAAATGACGTACCTGTCAAATATTCTTGCTTCTTTGAGCACATTCCCCAGATTGATGTAGGCATCCAAAAAATTAGGATCCAATGCCACCGCCTTCTCAAAGTGATGTATAGCCAACCAGATTTCACTTTGCGCGTTAAAGACGCACCCTAAGTTACTCCAAGCCACTGCAAAGTCAGGCCTCGTTTCGATGGCCTTCAAGTAACAAGCCTACACACACGGAAAAAGTGAACGTTAAAAGACGATTTAAAATGTATACGCACATGATGTTTTGAGATGTCATTTACGCCAACGCCGTGAGTTACACCATAGCTTTGATTGGCACTGGACGATCAGAAGTGGGATGTAGATCGCCGAATGCCAATCAATTGCAAAATACGTACGCCATATGCACCCTACGTTAACGATACTACGCCGATAGCAACACAACATCAGTAGGAAATGCAAACGATCCATTCTGCTGTGGTGAACGGTTTAAAAATAAGACATTAAGAGCGAAACCAATTCAAAAGAGTATTTACAATAGAAATTTCGATACGCTTTCACTTCCTAGCCGATGGAAAAAATGGCGACTATGACATGTCAAGCACGCGTGTTGTCCGATAAACCTGTTCGTAAATCTTGCAAACCTTATTTATACACTTTACCTGCAGCAGATAGTACGGTGTCATCGCGGCGGGATAGCGAGTGAAGTACCAACCATAACCCAAGATACAGCATCGGTCACACCTGTCTTACCAGTCAACACCTTGTGAAAATATAACAGAATTAGTCGATTTTGAGTTTCAAACTAGTTCAGCCGACGGTCGTCTTTATACTTTATACATATTGCAAATCGAAAGGATCATTGTCAGGTCACGGTAATACATGACTAAAACATATCGTTCAAATAAACATAACTACGTCATACCGCTAATGAAGTAATCACTACAAACTCCTTTGACCCACGTTCATTATAGTAAGAAATCACTACAAGCGTAAAGAATAAAAGTAAGAACTTAGTATATTGATGGAACAAGGATAAACAGATGCATCGTATTTACTGGAACGCTTAGAATACTCCCTATTTAGACTTCAATCTTCCACACAATGTTTTACAATCAAATTACTTAATCATTTTAAAGAATCATTGAAAGGAAAATCTAATAATATACATGTCGGGATTTTAACAGTGTGTGAAAAATTGTTTTGGGTTTCTACGCTTTCCGCCGTCACAACATATTAGCAGTAATATTCCGTAATCGTACGCAATATTTTGTGACCTTTTAAAACTATATAGAACTAAATGGAAACATAATTGTACAAACACTTGTTTCCATCTTGTTCGCGCGTCAATTATAAAAAGCTCGAACAAGATCCAAATATTTTACTTTAAGCATTAAACAAATTGAATACGAATTAAATTATTTAAAGCCTTTACAATTGACGTAAAATTACGCTTCGTGCAATTAAAACTAGGAATTTACGCAGATGCAATATACGCTGACGAAACAGAGAGTATTCTAATATAAATACAAGACAAAGGCAACAATATAAGTATCCTGTTAACTTCAGAACGTATCACTAAACGCAGTGCAAAAGTTTATTTACCTTTGCCTCGTCCAATCGTCCTAGAGCCTTGAGCAAATTGCCCAAGTCGCTTCTTACGCAGTAAAGATCCTGTAACAATATGAGATTTCACTGTTGCATATGAAAGGACTATCATGTGGTATTTTAATTGGCTATTTCTATACTAATATTATAAAGAGGAAAGATTTGTATGTATGTTTGTTACGTTTTCACGCAAAAACTACTGGACCGATTTCAAAAATTCTTTCACCGTTGGAAAGCTGCTTTTTCACTGAGCAACATAGACTATATGTCATTTTCAAAAAAAATAGGGATCCCTAATAAAACTGTAATAACTTGGTAAAAATTTAGTCGTAAACATCTATCATCGCGTGCGCTGCGGAAACTATTGATGATAGAACAAAAAAATGTTCTACAGTATTATAGAACGTATCAATATCCACAAAAAAGTCCGCGATACCATATGTCTAACTATTATAGTTATGCCAATATAACTACTTTTTTACATTGTAAACCATTTTATTCATATCTCTGTATTAATCTTTATCCCATTAAATGATATTTTATGAATAACTGTTTCAATACCTGTAAAATACTTTTTAAATTATTAAAATCCGACATCCCAATCAAAAGATTTTACGAATTTAAGAATGTAAATCGAAATCAAATAATGCCATAACAAACCTAACCTACCGTTATAGCCTGCACTTGGTGAGTTAAGTCTTATTCCAAGAATACCAATGATACCCATTTTATATAATTAAATAATCTACAAAATAAATCTATAGTCCGATTTCGTAGACTTTCCACTACCACGAGATCTGTATGGACGCGGGTGAAACCGCGGGGCTTTGCTAGTATTTAATATTTATCCATCAGAATCAGGTACAGGCTTATTATAGCTCTATATTTGTGAGACCGCCTAATATTTTGGCGTTAACTTTAATTTTGAGATAGTTAAGGTGCCATACGAAGAGTTTCGTCCCTGCCAGTTTGAAAGTTTCAATATTGCATATTTCTTTTTGTTATTTAACCTGTAATTTAATTTGTCATCCTTGTTTCTTTTTCTCCTTTAAGTTTTTTCTCGTCGACTTTATTGGTTTGTATTTTATTTTGCTTTGTTTCTTATAATTTTTGTATATTTGTGTGTCTTTCTAATAAATAAATATTTTATAAGATACTGTTTGACAACATTTTTTTTTCATTCCATTCATGGCAGGGAACATGTTAATTTGGATAAGGATTAGGATACTTAGGAAGGATAAGGAATACTGTATCCATCTAAATAGATTTCCAGATATAAAAAAAATACTTGTAACGTGCAACTATATATATTAGTTCAATCCATTTTGTTTGTTACCGTTACCGCAAAACTTGCTTCTAAAGAAGTAGTATTGATTTACAAGACGACCAACGTATGCCCAGGTTTTGTTCCAAGGTAGCTATATGCTATTGTGAATTATAGGTCCCTTACATAACTAAACTTTTAATGAAAATTTTTATACTGGAAACCTTATAGCATCATAATTAATGAGAACAAAAAACTCATCAATAATGTTATTTTCCATTGAAGATACAAGAATTTTCCATTTCATAGAATAATTCATGTAAAATACGAGCTGTACGCAGAACTACATGTACAGTAAGTAATAACACCTGCTAGGAATAATATGTTATTATTTTCAGATGTTGATACATTCATAGTGTTATGAAATAAAACAACTGTATTAATAAATGACTAACTAAATACATACAAATATGCGAAAGTCTGTCTATCTGTTACGCTCTCACGGTTAAACCCCCTGAACCAATAGTGACTAAATTTGGTAAAGCTTACAAACTGCTTACATACAAAATTGAGGGTAGTTTATATTTAATTTGAAGCGAGTGAATTACCGGTTCAACTAGTATATCTTTATAAATTTTTATACGAACGAGAGAACGCACCGGTTGAATAGAATAATCGTGGACGATCTACCCACAACAGCAATTGTCAATGGAGGAATTAACCGCGTGACCTTCAGAGACACGAACGACAATTTATCTTTAGATATTAAGTATGTAGTACGAATATCAATCTGTTTGTTTATGGCGAAGGTACGTATCAGGAAATCCTACTTATCCGATAATCATTGAATTACAGTAATAATCTATACTAATATTATAAAGACGAAATATTTGTATGTTTGTGTGTATGTTTGTAACGTTTACACGCAAAAACTTCTGGACCGATTGCAAATATTCTCTCACCATTGGAAAGCTGCTTCTTCACTGAGCAACATAGGCTATATTACATTTAAAAACAAAAAATAGGGATCCCTAATAAAATTGTAATAACGTGTGAAAAATTTATTCGTAATAATCTTTCATCGCGTGCGCTGCGGAAACTATTGATGATAGAAAAAAAAATGTTCTACAGTATTATAGAACATATCAATATACACAAAAAAGTTAAACCCCAATGCAATTCACACTTCATGGTACGAAAAGACAGCGGTTCGCGGTCGTCGTTTACGACTTCAATTGAGTCCCAATAAGAGTTCATAGTAGGCCTCCAGGACTTACTTCTACTACCCATGTACCCGGTCGGTTAGTATTGAATAAAGTCTAATTTAATTTAGAATTTTTACTACTCGTAAAAGTCGCTCAGTTAGAACCATTTTGTTAGTAAAATTACAATTCTTTCACTCATCACTGGTTTGAAACGCTTTTTCATCCATGTATAAAACTCTTATTCCGCAAACGTGAATTATTAAATTACAACTTTTACATTACATTACAAGTGAACTAATTTGTACATATTATGAACAATGAAGTACGTTACTGTTCTCAAGGTGACACGTATTTTGCTTGTTATATATTTTTAATGTTATGTACGACATGCAATTACTGTTTGCCATTGCAGGAAACGTAGGCAGTCAATTATATGATGTAACGCAATTGTAAAACTTCTTGTTTGTGTAACTATATTAATTGACCAGGTTAATTGATGTTCAATTAAGACTAAAATCTAAGAACAACAATTATTTATTGGAACAGTTCAAATATCTTTTATAAATTCATTTTTTATATAAAATTATTTGAATCTATTACGATTGAGCACCCGACCAATGTATACTAAATGATATAAGAGTAACCACCAGGCTCACAACAGCGTGTCTAAGTAGAGTCCTAAGTAAAGTTTGACTGGCCCGTTGGCGCAGTGGGTAGTGACCCTACCTTCAGCTCGCGGGTCGTGGGTTCGATTCCCACCGAGGGCCAACATTTTCTACAAAAAAATTGTTGGTTATTCGAGCCTGGTTGTGTATTTGTATTTAAGTATGTATTTAAAATTATATATGTATATATCTACGAGTTATCTATCACCCATAACACAAGTATTAAGTTACTTACTTTGGGGATAGAGTGTGTGTGTAAGTGTCCCATATATTTATTTATTTATTTTATTATATTTCAGTCCTTGACATCTTCCGATATATTGCTAGGACTGGAGACAACCTGCTAATGATGATTGGTTTGGTGGAAGGATAAAGAGCAACAGAACACAGTCCAATTCGATGGTCTGACAAGATCAACAAGTCACTTTCCATCAAGCTGATACAAGCCGCAAGAGATCACAAATACTGGAGATCGGTTATCCGCGAAAAAGTAATGCAAAAAACCCTGAGCACTGAGAAAAACGACGCAAGGAGGAGGATTCAATCCATACTAATATTTCTTCCAATACCTAATTATCTTGACCTATCAATTTTTTTTTATAAATTTACACATGTGAGAAACACTTTTAATGTTAATTATTAATTATTAATAATTTCAGATGCACAACACAAAATAATATTAAAGCATGCTGACAGCGCAAAATTTTGATAGGCAATAAATAAGGTATATTTGTCAAAGTATTAAGTTTTGTATTACAATGTGGTCATATCTGTTGTTTTGCTAATAAATAAAATACAAACGTTAAAGCCCTTTTTGTACACATGAAGGTAAAAAAACTCAGGTAAGATAATTAGCGTCAATACTGAGGTGGATGACAGTAAGAGGATGCGAGCAATGTTGCAATCGACATCGATAAGAATCTACTACCAAATTTAAGAAACTTGTTAAAAATTGTGACATTACATATACATCGTAAATAATAATTAACAAATATAGTAAAAATTAATATACATAAGTTTTCTAGACGAGCAGGTAATCATACATCAGCATCATTTAAAACAGTGAATCAGATAATATGACTAAACAGTGGTTAAGGTACTAACTATAAATATGACAAAACAATATAAGGGTTAAATTCAAACTGGATCTGCAATCTCATACATTTTATGCAAATGTCACAGTTATAAGAAAACACAAAAGGACTTGTACACAGTACTTTATATATATATATGTAAGTAGTAGTGTTTAATAAAACTTGTTTTGAGGACAATAAAACAATCTACAATACTAATAGACACTATATTGCAGCTACAAGTACAATCTTCATTTTTTATAATATCTGTAACATTGATTCTAAGCATTCTGTTCTAAGACAATTTTTATAATTATTGAGCATAAGTTTATTGACCATGTAGTACAAACCAGGGTCAAAACTGTATTATGTGTATGTAATAATAACAACACTCAGCATCCCCTAAACTATCTCCATACCAAAAAATCAGAACAATTTATTTGAATGTAAAAGATGGTCAAAGTAACACCATTGTACTGAATTTATAATATTAGTACAGATTATAAGAAGTCCCTGCAATGTTTACTTCAACTTTCAGCCCAATTTTATGATAAATAATAAATAAATAAATGGGATACTTGGTTGCTCATCATCAAAGTAAGTTACTTAATGTGTGTTATGGATAACGAACAACTAGTAAATATATGCTTTTATAATTTGAAATACATACTTAATAATAAATATACACCCAGGGTCATAGAACTGATTTTTTTTACAGAAAATTTGAGCCCTCAATGGGAATGGAATTTGTGACCTAAAGGCTAACTAAGTTCAGAAGCACAATCTATCATCATAACCTATACATACAGGATTAGTAACTATTGTACTGCAAAGCACCACCTTGGTATTATTGGATTGTGGTATGCCCTAATCCTAATCCCTGTATAAGTTTTGAGAATGTGGTTTATAGTAAAACAATACTATCATTATTTTTTAGCTTTATGGAATTCAACAAAAAACACCTATTTGTATAGATTGGTTAATAAAAACTCACAGGGTTATACTGCAATGCTGTGACATAGGCCTGCACAGCCTGTTCCATATCTCCAGCAGCCACAAGTGCAGCTGCCAAATTAATGTACCCATCGATGAAGTCTGGCTTTAGCCTCACTGCATGACGATAATTCTCAAGAGCCTCTTGTAATTGTCCCCTTTCTTTGTACACATTCCCAAGATTACTACAAAAAATATATGAAATAAATACTAAAAAAAGCTAATATTTAAATATCAACCACTGTGTTATTATTGTTCAAATTGACAAAAATCAGAAGTATCCATTCAGTATTAAATTCTAGTAAACTAATAAAGACAAAATATAGAGAAAATATTACAATAACTTTAAAGTATAAATAAAGTAAACTTCTATAATATATAAAATCTAAAGCAAAAATATATGTTTGTAATAAAAAGACAAAATATAATGATGTGATCCTACCCACAATTTAGCACATGTTTATTCTATTTCACAGAACAAAAAAATGTGTATGTTAATTGGAACACTTAATTAGCTCTGTAATATCATCATTAAAACCCATACCTGTAAGCTTCAGCTAAGAGAGGATTCTGTTTGATAGCAAGTGTAGAGAAATGAGCGGATTTATCCAATCTCCGACATTGAAAATGTATAGAAGAAAGCAGCAACAAAACTCCGGTGTTGGTACCGTCCTGACGCCATAACTGCATACAATGCAATTCTGCACTATCATAATCGCCAGCTTGATATTCTCTGTGAGCGAGTTCCAGAAGCCCTAACATAAATACTTTATTAATAACAAGAATCACAACGTTAATATATCGATTATCCGTACTAGATTTTCAATTAAGGCCATTATTAATGATTATGTAAAATCATAAAAATAATTTTAAGAAATCAGACATACCGACTGTAGAAAGCTGTTGGATTTCCGACATTTTCAATATCACCGCATTTGCAGTAACGCCGACAATTTGTTGAGGCTGCGTTGTGACAGCTTGTGGAACGGCAACATTTGCTTGAGGTTGCATTTTTGTTATCATATTTCACTACACTATAATCTACTTAAGATAAACTAGTAACTATAACACAGAACCAATTCTGGTTTTAACAAAAATCTTTAATTTTCTCCCATTACTACAACAAAGATGTAAAATTATTCTAAAGTAAAATGAATTTCAGCATTAATCCTTGGCTAGTTTAGCCCATAGACTACTAACTAAAATAAAGACGACAATGTTTCATACTTTGGCGCGTTAGAATATTAGGAAGAGTGGGAGATGGTGGGAGGTGCGGATACGTACTATAGGTACTAATTATAGTCATTCATAGAAATGTATCTGCCTCTCACCCGTTTCATTCATAAATCCGGAAATAGTCTCAGCTCTGACTCTCTCTAACACATGGAAATTTACTACGCGTAGTATATATAACGAATGACGTAAATTCGTAGTAAAATTAGTGATGTACTTGTTGTGCTAAAACCGTAACTAGTGATTCCAAAGTTTTATCGATTCGTATTTTTCTGTTACCGATTATTTCAGTTACCGGTTTTCTTCTACATACTAATATTAATCTTAAAATTTAAATAAAACAAAATATTTTAGTAACTTCTTTATTAAATTTATTATTGAATTAAAAAAAATGTTTTAAAAACAGCGCATAGAGATGCAAAAAATTTAACTCAGCATACGTGCTAAAAATTTTTTTTTCCTAAACACGCTAAAAGTATAACAAAAAAACACAAATATAATTTGTACATAGAAAACAGAATAAGCCGACAAAAAGTTATTCAAACAGAGATTTCACAGGCCTCAAACATAGACACGTAAGCGAACATGTATCTTTAAATTGGATTTGTAACTTATTAACAAAAAAAAAGGAATTTTATACATTCACTCGAAACAATTTACAAGATCAATATTTGAAACGATAGATGTCGCTTTTAGTAAATTATAAATATTAGAGTGAGAATGTATGTGCAATCGCATATCACTTATGGTAATGAACGGGTCTTATCTCTACTTATATTATTTACAATCAAATCAATTAACACCTGAGATTAATACATAGTTAAGAAAGAATGAAATCACGAAATTATAGTATTATTTGAAATAATTATCACGCTTAAACGAAGTATGCTCCATAACTTATTTAACTAAATGGAAACATGTAAAAAAGTACTTTGTCGTAGTAGGCACAAAACACATTATTTTACCATTAAACCATACAAATATCTAATATATAACAACAATATATAAACTTAGTTATAGTTTTCGCACTATTTGATTATGGCGTGATTGCTATCAATATTTTTTTAAACTTTGAAGCAAATAAATAAGTATTATTTAATATCAACTTATAAAAACCTAAACATAAAGTATTTTAAACATTTTCAAGTATATTAATAAAGTATTACAGTATCACAGAGTTAATTCATAGAATATTGATATTATGTTACATACGTATATATTTATGTTTTGCTATACTTTAATACGGCAAAATATATATAAAATACAAGGTACAAATATTCAATTTTATAAAATAAATATTCATTAAAGATATTATTTTGACAACTTCAGTTCAATTTGTATTTCTTCATTTGTCAATTATATTATTGTAATGACATGGTTTTGTTTGTTTACATTAAGTGAAGTATCTACTTATGGAATATAAAAATAATAAAATTTATCCAACAAGAAAACTATATCGCTTTACAAACTGAAATTCCTATTCTTAACGAATAGGAATTTCAGTTTGCTACTTTTGCCTCATGTATTTCAAATAACCCTACTTCTGATAAAAATTTTACATTTCAATTCCCTTTTTTCAGCTATCTGTAAATTCATCTAGTAAAAATAATAATATAATTTTTCAAGTAGACTAAACAAATCGTTGACTTAATAAGTCTTTTCTTAAACATATATAATACTGTTCAAAAGACATAAGTTTCTGTGATGGATAATATAATTTCACACATGTGATGTCACTGGCAATATATTCTCTATTTTTTATTAAAGCAATTTAATCAAATCTTTCAATTTTATTAGAAAAAAGAGTACTTATAAAAATTTCAAAATTTACAAAATTCAGATTTTTCATTCAAAGAAATATATCGCTTGTGGAATGCAATAGTGGCACTATTAAAAAACACGTCTATCGGAATAGGAATAAAATGTGTAAATGTTAAAGTACACATTCTATTCAGCACCAACACAAGAAGAACTCATGGTTCAATATTAGGCCGTCGTTTCAAACTATAACAATTTTTATACATTTTCCTTAGCAACAAAAACTATAAACCCATTTCAAAAGATCTCAATCAACCAGTCTCAAAATATAATTTTTTGCGATATATCGATGTACCGCACCGGAAATATACGGATTAGATTTGGAACATATTTCTGATGGAATATTAGGTACTGTAACTATCAAACTTCTGCCTATCACTGAGAATTCCTAACATTTTATCACTATCAACGGCACATTAGCATACAAAGATTTACTGGTACTAATATTATTAACCAATAATGTTTTAAACTAACAAAACAACAAAATTACGATCAGTGCTAGTGTGTCAGCTACCTTATCTATGATTATGAGAAAAAAATCCATGGGCTCCTAGTTAACATCGTTCAAACTTTATATTGTTTGTCAATTTGAATATTATGAATACAATTTTATAGACATTGGTTTGCTTTTTCTTGAGTCTCAAGCATCGAATCGCATTGACTCTGACTTTTACAGCTGAACTTCAAAATTCAGAATGGTTTGAATTTACTGACAAAGAGAAATTTTAGATGTCCACTACTATAATCAGAACAGGTATTTTATGCCAAATTATTATTAATATTGGTGCTAAATAATTGTGATCCAACTGAAGCTCTTCATATATCTTCATCTGCATCATGTGGCTGGTAGATACTTCCCGGCGGAGGATTGTGCAGCTACTGATGCTGTAATGCATATGTATTTTTTTACATAATGTTATGATACTAAAAATAGTGATTGCAAAAGCAATCTTACAGACAATCTTGGCATATAGAATTGACAATATTTTGGTAGATGCAAAACAATAATAAACTTGCGCAATTTTATGTAGAAATAAATACTACGTATAACAATTAAGAATTTTCCTTTTATGAAAATTATTCTTAATCTTAGAAAATTTACAGGAAATAAAGTATTATAATAGAAATGTTTAAATATACAATTTGTTATTATAAACTGTACCAATATTATTAATCTAGTATTATTTAAATAAACCAAGAACTTTAATAAGACATTTTATAATAATTAGAATTACAATCTGTATTTTATCCTGTTCTCATAAGAATAACAGGGTTGCTTGCATACTTAATGTTACAGCAAGTTATAAATGTCTATTTTGTGAGTTTTATTTAATAAATAAATAGAGAGTGGCTTGTGTACATTAGAACACTCCTAAAAATATATATAATATTTTCCTGTTCCTGAAAGAAAATTAAACTCTTTAACCCTATCTGTTAGTATATAAGCTTCAATTGTTGTGTATTGTGTGTGATGCTTTAACAAATAACAGACAGAAAGATAGATTCTATATTTAAAAATATATTCCTGCTCTTAAATAGTGTCCTCAAAATATTTTTATATTGGTCTTTAACTAACAGACTTGACTGTGTCTAGAGTTCTGATATTTAGGTAAAATCTCTACAAGTGATGTCTAGATGTCTTACTTTGCCAGTTTTATATAGACACTATAAATATATATATTTTTTTGTTGTTAAATAGGCGAGCGCTTGACTGTAATCATGCCTCATGGTAAGCAATGATACAGTTTAAGATGGAGCACACTTACCTAGAAGATGCCTATTCACTCTTGCCTTAAAGGTACCCATATTGTAAGTATTGGGAAAGATAGATGCCAGGAGAGAATTCCATTCCCTTGCTGTGTGCAACAAAAAAGACGAAGCGAAGCGTTGTCTGCGTCTTCGTGGAATGTCGATGACATAAGGGTGGAACTTCTCCTGGTGCCTAGCGGTGCGATGATTGAACGGCGAAGGTGAAATAAGTTCATGAAGTACCTGGGCACACTCTCTGAAATATATCTTGTAGAAAACCGATATACAGGCAACTCTGCGCGGGTGTTGCGGACTCTGCAATTTGGCATTTGTCAGGGTCTCATCACCTATGAGTTCCTGGCACGTCGATCCACCGAGTCCAAAGCATCCAATTGGTATTTGGCAGATCCTTCCTACAAATGGCAGCAGTATATTTTAAAATTAATAAAATAGTAGGTATATCTGTGTCTCTTTGTAACTTAAATGTCTTTGATTATGTACTTTTAGCAAACCAGGTTTTAAATAAGAAGCTTTCCAAATACTGTAACTCAGCATCATTGTCACATGACAAAAAAAAGTTAGAATAATTATCACTAACATATCTTTACATCTGTTCTTATATCACATACTTATATCACTCTAAAAGAGAAATAATTGATTTATACAGTATTTAATTATATCTCAAATTGAATGGCCCACTATATATATCAGCTTCAGATGTACCTAATTTTAAGTGAAAGTGAAATAGCCAGACAGACATACAGGCATTGAATTAATATTTACTTGCCTTCATCTTGTCATAAAAATTGGGCTAATCATTTGCTTCATCCCACAAAGCATCAGCATATATAGCCTAGGACGTCATCCCACTGAGTACTCTCTTTGGCAATTACAAGGTTGGTCTGAAAAATATTACACAAAGAAACTTTATATTTGACTGGCCCTTTGGCGCAGTGGGTAGTGACCCCGCCTTCAGTTCCGCTGGTCGCGGGTTCGATTCCATCCGAAGGCCAACATCTTTTATAAACAATTTGTTGGTTCTTCGAGCCTGGGTATATATTTGTATTTAAATATGCATTTAAAATTATATATGTAGTATATCTACCAGTTGTCCGTCAGCCATAACTCAATTTTATTATTATTATTAAAGAATTAAAGATTGTCTATAATATATTTTCTCTTACAGAAAAAATAATAAACTATCAATAAATAAATACTTTAAACATAGGATATAACTGATATTGGTTAAGATTCGATTCAATGAACACATAATAAATATTATTATGAAAGGAAATGTTTTAACAATTTTGTATATTTTATTTTAAGATTAAATTTTATAATATTAGTATGTCGAATAAAAAAAAGATCTTTGAGGATCAGCTTTGAGGTCCCTGCCTAACACCATAGAAACATATTAAAACAGATATCACATTTAGATAAATGTTTCTAATAAAATTGAGGGACATTACCATTAATTTTACTATAAAAGATTTTACTCAAAAAGGCCAGTTCATATATAGTAATCTATATAATATAATATAATATATGTAAAAATAAATGTTTGTCTGTATGTTCCTTATAGAATCAGAAAGGGCTGGACCAATGTTAATTATATTTTCAGATAATCGTTAGATTAACCCAGAGCATAATTCTGTAAAGTTTGGTGGCAATCAGAGTCATAGTTTTTAAATGGTCAATGAGAATTTAATTTTGAGAGGAGTTCGAAACCAGACTGAGTCACAGCAATGTGAAACGGGATGGCTAGTATACTATATAAATGATAAACATACTTGGTCTAAAATGTAAGCTCATCTTGCACAGGATATCTATGATGAAACATAAAGTATTAGAATTAAATTATGAAGATATCAATCACCAGGTTTCATGCTTGTTCTTCTTGGTAGAAGCAATTTTCCAAATTAAAGTTTAAATTAGCGATTTAAAAATCCTCTAAGTTCCTTTGGATAAAGTAAACTTGAGTTTAAGTCGAGAAACTGAATAAACTATATCATTAAATGTTTTGAAGGAGTTGTAGGGATAAGCCAGTTTCTTTGATCTGTAATTTATATGTACTCATTATTTTCTTAACATAAACACAGTATTTAAAAACTAAGAGTACATAAAAGTGCTATGGGTGTAAAGTGTTAACATATGCCACAATATTAGGAGTAAAAAACAGACTGAGCTAAAGACTTGAGAGAAATAGATATGCGACAAATAACTAGAAATAATAATATTATATAAATATATATAATAATATTTTAATAGAAGCCAGAGCAGAAATTAACTTAAAATTATATTTAACCCCTCCAAATATGGTGGGGGGGGTTTGAAAAATCCAAATGTTTTCATCACCAGCAAAAAAAGTTATTATAAAATGATTTATTGTATTCAATGGGGAATTTTATAACAAAGAAATTGGTATATCAATTATAAGTATAATTATTATACATATAGTAATAACATGATCTAAAAATTAAGGTAAAAAATTAGTACACCCTCCTGCTTCTTGTCAGTCAAAGGGTTAAAGTTATTACTTGAATGATTTGTAATAAAAAAAGACTTACATACTTAATCTTGTTGTCGCAGGTATGTGTAGAAATTGTTAGATAAGATGGTAGGTAGCTTGAGTGTCATCTTTTTCACAAATATAACTGTATATATTTATAGCCTTTAGTCATACAGTCTAGTCTTAAATTTCTGAAAATATTTTTGGTAAAATTGAGAATAAATTCTGTTAAGTACAAACAGTAGCATATATAAGTGATTAATTAAACAAAATAATTATTCTTTTGTAGTATTATTGAACAGTCTTTCTAAATTGCTATTATTCTTTCATTCAGTACACATAGCACTATATTGTTTATCAGCACTGTAAATGTAAATATATCTTAAACCACAAATCAGATCATGTGATAATCAAATTTAGACAAAAATTACATAAATTTATTTTGAGTTGCTTATACAGAATATGCAATTGATTCAAGAATCCTGGGATTTGACTTTCTGTACATCTGTTTAAACAGGGTTAAAATTTGCTTTGGCTTTTTAATTACAAACCAACAATAGTTTTATATAAAGCAATATACTCTATTGCTTTATACAGAATAAACTTTCTCTATTATACTATTTACTCGTTTTTTATCTGAGTGACATTTTTAAAAACCTGACAATAAGTTTTAAATTACATGTTAATATATTACATGTTACTTCAATCAAAAATACTGTAAAGAATGTAACTTTATGTTCACACAGTTCACAAGTATTGGTTTCTAAGCTATCTATAAAATTAAGGTATAAGAGGTACACAATGATTTCCAATGAGCAAGCAGATCTGAAAATATTTTTACATTTTATGCTATGACAGCGAACTCCATTTTTCAAAACCATTTTAATTCTGTTCACATTATTAATAACTAATATTCACCCTTAAAACCATTTAAAACAGCTTCTAATAAACTAACTTAAGTCTTTAATGCTACATTATTGATCGTTTATAGAGCAACAAGACCACTAGACCCTTTAATATAAAATTGCAGGACATAATATATTAATATTTAATACAGGTAATTCGTCAATCTAAATTAATGTGCGTAGCGTATAACAGTAATAATAAAATTATTTTGCTATAAACCGCGCAATTTTCATATTACGATAATTGAATCAGTTGTTAAAAATTTTACTGTAGTAATAGTTTTGAAATACAATTTCAGCTTGCAAGGAATTAGGTTATTATATTTAGAATGTGAGAATATAAATTTTAAGAATGCTCTTACTATTATAGAAATGCACAAAATTCATTAAAACTCAATACTTACATTAAAATTAAGTAAATCCTCTTCGTATTGTTTTTCCACGTGTTAACACACAATTTTATTTCATTAGTACATATTTAAGAAATATCTCAACAGATATTAGTGAAATAAGACTTCATACATTTAAATTGTAATAAGCAATATTTGTTTTAAGTATATTTCTAACTAAATTAAAATAAAATTATCAATTTTTGTTAAAATTAAAGTAGTTAAAGTCTTCAACGGGAAGTTTAAAAAATTTAAAATGGCTCCCATACTTTCAATTATAAATTTTCTTGTTATATTATACACTGTCAAAGTAAGAATGAGTGCGTAATTAATATGTATGGCGGAGTGGAGCGAGATGCAGCTGAGACTATTTTCATACGATTCATTCATAAAAACGTGCATGTGCAAGAGGGATGCAAGAACTCTTGTATTGGCGCCCGTAGTAAAACTGCCCTGGTTTAGCCAATTGCCCATTACAAAAAAAGCCATGAATATCGGAAGTTATGTATCACTTTTTGTCTATGCTAATATTACATTACAACTTTAGCTTTATTTTTTACTGAATTATCAGCATTTAAGTTATATTATGAGGTTCAATTTTAATTTTGAGTCTTTCAGAGATTATTAAAATATTTTTAATAGCATGTATAGTATATATAAATAGTTTCTGGTCTGTTTACATGTGTATCTGCAAAGATATTAAAATATTTTTTGATTTCCGTATCCTTGTCCAGCATTATCTTGGTCTGTAATATTATAAGATTATGTTGGTACGTAGTCTTTTAGTTAAGTGTCAATATTATATCGTCAATCTTGGTTTGGTTAAACTATTATCGCAGTGCATATATTTTTGTATCTAAATAGATTTCAGCTTTATCTTATATTATAACCATCATATTTTAATTATTGCAAATCTTTTTATACCTCTTTACCGGAAACGCATATTACCAACATATTATTTCTTATAGAATAATATGAATTGACTTTTATAGATGTGTAATGACCAAAGCAGATTGTCTACATTATTTTTAGATCACGAAAATGTATTATAACCGATATCAAGAATCAGTTATACGAAATCTGCTACTAACCTATATTGTGTGCCAGTACTCCAATCTATAATCACTTATAACAATATTTTTTAATACAGTTTTCTTTGTTTTATTTAACTTTGTAGTTCCAATTTAAAATGCGAAATAGTTTTTTTAAATGAGCCTTATAAAATAAGCATTTTAAATTGTCTTAGTATTGTTAAAGCAGCAAGGTATTACTGATACAGTTACATATAGCTGACTTTAAACCATAGGGTGATAGGGAAGTCTCATCAAAAATCCACCTTGTTCTACTATTGGACATACGTCTCATCTCGTCGTAACGGATTGCGGCTTGTAAGCCCTGTGCGACCTCAACTTTACTCATTGTCACAGAGTATGATCATAAAACATTAAATAAATACCTGATACATAAAATCTAAGGTAAGTCAGAATTTTGGAAATAACTCTAGATTTTTAAGATAAAGTTAACCAAAGAAGAACTAGAGTTACTATGGAGGGATATACTTTGAAGAACCGAAGCAGGTAGGCATTATCTATGGTTGGGTATTCCGAGGAATAGCGTTGATAATCGACTTCCTTTAATAATTTAATACGATTGGATATTATTCAATAAATAAAATACAGCGTTTTTTGTTCCCATCTGTTAGCTAAAGGCAATTTAAAAACAATTCGAGATACTAATATAGTAAAGAAACTTTTTATATCACCGCTTATAATTTTATTCCGTTTAATGTAATAAAAATCTAATTTATTCAGACTCGTTTATTTAAAAATAGATACAAAACTTACATATTAATTTCATAAATCTAAATGATTATAATATCAACATACTTCATGACAAACTATAGTAGTATAGACGGACATATGTATGTGCAAATAAAATAATACTGAGTATAATAAAAAGCTCGGAAGTTAAACTGTATGACGTTCGTCATTTCACGTGACAATGGCTACTGGTAGAATGTTTTAAGCTGAGCTTGAACTTGAGCTGTACACTACGTTAAAAAAATATTTAAATACAATCAGTACAAAAGTAATGAAAATACAATTTTAGCTATAATCCGCGATAAAAGAAAGAAATGTGTAATGCCAAATGTACAGTGTACTATCCGTTCTCATACCTGATACATAAAGACTTTCTAAAAACTCATGCACTTCACAGCACAACAATACAAATGGAATGCACGCATTCACTAGCACATTCTCAACAATCGCAAAGCTTTGTGTTTTTGTCGTGGTGTCTATCTCCTGACGATGCTTCGGTTACGGGGCGAAATCATTTTTAAGATTGTGGTTATTTGTATATCTGTGTTAAAATACTGTATATCACAGGAAGTAGAAACAAACGTTTTTTCTTCCTTTTTTTGGTAGTAAATGTGTGCAGTGCTCGTGTAATGTTGTGTTATTGGTCGCGAGTTGTGTATGAGTTTTTATGAATTCTGCATGTATCAGGTATGAAAGAATTTCTTTTATCGCGGATTAATATGCGCAAATTAATAATTTCATTACTCATTTATTATGGAACTCCGCAAAGTAACGCCTAATTCTATAAATACAATCAGTATATTATTCTTAAGGCTCTTTTGTGGAAAAAAATATTCTTATGCTAGTTTAACTAACTTAATATTAGGCAACTTGGAAGACATTTCTTAAAGTAAGTGGACGGAATGCACGTATTTATTTTGTCACTTGTGCACAACAAGGTATTTTATTCATATATTAATTACTTTATTCCAAATAAGATAGTAAGTAAGCAATTTCGGTAATATCCTGTGGAACTGACTCGTGGTAGCATACGTATAGTTCTCTGGGCTCTGGTTCGCTAAACACACGTCTGTAATATGAAACAGTAAATAATAAATAAAATAATAAATATATGAGACACACACACGGTCGTCCGTCCCCAAAGTAACTTAATACTTGTGTTATGGGTGACGGACAACGGGTAAATATACTACATATATAACTTTAAATACATACTTAAATACAAATACACACCCAGCTCGAAGAACTAACAAATTGTTTGTAGAAAATTTTGGCCCGCGCAAAGAATCGAACCCGCGACCCGCGTTACTGAAGGGTCACTACCCACTGCGCCAAGGGGCAGTCAGTAAATTAATAGTAGGTAATATAACAAATTATTTTGCTATAATCTAGATTAATTTAAAATCTCTGTTGGTTTACGCGGCGCATGCGAATAGGCTCCCAGCAGGAGAGTTTTTCTTTACAACTGCGCTATTTAAGTAAGTAAGTAGCAGCCTGTTACAATCCCACTGCTGGGAATAGGCCTCCTCTCTCCGTTTCTAGAGAGAAGGGTTGGAGCTAAGACCTACCACGCTGCTCCAATGCGGATTGGTAGGTTACACATTTCTCCAGAATTCTCTAGAGATATGCAGGTTTCCTCACGATGTTTTCCTTCACCGAAAAGCGTGTGATAGATAAATTGCAATTATCAATTAGACACATGAGTTTTAATAGAAAAACTCATTGGTGCCTGCCCGGGTTTGAACTCGTGTTCCCCTCGAAAAAGTCGCACGGTTTCACTGGGCTATCACAGCTTATGCTCATTACTGCGCTATTTACTTCAACAGAATTCATATAAAACCTTAATAGCCTAAACTTTGTGGAAAACTTGCACAAACTTTTAGTTAAAACTGTAAAAAGATCCATTCAGTAGATTATGAGGAAATCGATCACATACAGAGAGACAAGTTTTGGGGACTTTGTTATATAATAAGTATAGATCGTAAATCATCATGCAAACACATGCAAAAGCCTGCACAACCGTGCTTGTTTGGATAATGCTTCGCATTGCGATTTTGTCGTGGAGTCTATCTCCTGATGATGCTTCGCTTGCGGGCGAAACGATTGAGTTTGTGATAGTGAACGTGTGTAGTGCTTGTGTATTGTGGTGGCAGTGGTGGTTTGTGCATGTGTTTTTACGAATCCTGCATGTATCGGGTATGAAAAAACGTATAGTCCACTATACATTTAGCATTATATATATTTTCTATTTACCTTATCGCGGAATATAGCAAAATAATTTTACTATTACTTTTGTATTATGGATCTACGCAAAATAACGCCTAATTATATAAATTATTTATAAGTTAGTTGACCATTACTTTACAAAAAATCACGTCACAGCGACATGAAAGAAAGACAGACAAATTTCTATAATATGATATATATTTATGATATTACGCCGTGTGGTATCCAGCTGCATAGAATAGACCACCCTCATTTCTTACCGAGGTGTCGTAAGAGGCGACTAAGGTATGTGCCGTGAGGTATCCAGCTGCATAGAATAGACCACCCTCATTTCTTACCGAGGTGTCGTAAGAGGCGACTAAGGTATCTGCCGTGAGGTATCCAGCTGCCTAGAATAGACCACCCTCATTTTTTACCGAGGTGTCGTAAGAGGCGACTAAGGTATGTGCCGTGTGGTATCCGGCTGCATAGAATAGACCACCCTCATTTCTTACCGAGGGGTCGTAAGAGGCGACTAAGGTATCTGCCGTGTGGTATCCGGCTGCATAGAATAGACCACCCTCATTTCTTACCGAGGGGTCGTAAGAGGCGACTAAGGTAAGTTGACGTCAGGTAGGCGGCCGGTCGTAAAATACGTAGCCAAATCATGTGACAACATGTTTGTAACATGTTGTGCCGATCCCACTTACAGTGGGATAAGGGCAAGAGAATTATGTTATATTTATGATATTAGTATTGAGAAAATCTTACCCGACCACCCAAAAGTGGAACGGTTCGAAATACTTCTTACTGATACCGCACTGGTTCAGTATTTCTGAAGGCGCCTCAAAGAGAATACCATATTCTTTTACCGCAACCAAAATTTTGTTAAGAGGATTCGAAGGAGGGTGATTTTTCTTAAATCTGAAACAAACAATATTACGAATGTGTTTGACTGGCCCGTTGGCGCAGTGGGTAGTGACCCTGCCTTCAGCTCCGCGGGTCGCGGGTTCGATTCCCGCCGAAGGCCAACTTATTTTTTATTATTTTTATTACTTAATTTTTTTTTATTACTTAATTATTTACTTAATTTTCTATAAACAATTTGTTGGTTCTTCGAGCCTTGGTGTGTATTTGTATTTAAGTATGTATTTAAAATTATATATGTAGTATATTTACCAGTTGTCCGTCACCCATAACACAGGTATTAAGTTACTTACTTTGGGGACGGACGACGTGTGTGTAAGTGTCCCATATATTTATTTTTTATTTATTAATTTAATATGCGACAATGATTATACTGAAATATTAAATATTATATTTAAATCTACCGGTTCGGCCACAAGTCGTCTTCCATCAATAAACCTTGTATGTAATAGTATTGTTACGTAGGGGTTCGTGGATTTGGATGAAAATATCTGGTGACTCGTTAAAAACACTTTATTCAACTTTTTACTATAAACTTACTTCTTACAGTATCTATATAGTCCGTTGTCCAATAAGAATGCCGAGGTCACTATTATTTCGCTTTCATTTTCACTTGCTTATTCGCTGATCGCTATTCGCAAACTGAATGTCGAGGCGCACGAAACGTCGGCTTATATATCGAACGAAGTGAAGTTCGAGAACATTCGCGAGACCTTAACAAAAAACAAATCTGTTGTAAACACTTTTGGTAAACAAGACGAATGTTCCAGAGAATTAGCGTTAAGCGAATTTGAACTCTATGATGTATGGTTTACGAACCCTTTTTGCATGTTCGCAAACTGCTCCCGTCCAATTTAAACTTTTTGACATATGCATTACGAACTCTTTTCGCATGTTCGTAACAGTATTATTTACACACCAAGATCCTATACTTTAATCATTTTTATATTCTTAGTGAGCTCGGAAAAATTTAAATATATGTGACAAATACAAACGGACATCTGTCTCTAAAGTAACTAAATACTTGTTATGGCTGACAGTAAATTGGTAAATATATACATATATTTTAAAAACATAGATTAATATATACACGAAGTACCAACAAATTAAATTTAGAAAATGTTGGCCCCCGGTCGGAATTGAACACGCTCCGGCGCGAGGTGAAGGCAGAGTCACTGCACCCTGCGCCAAAGACAGTTTGTACTTAAATCCTAAAATAAAGTTTTCGAGTCGAAAGGTGTTTATTTTCGTCGATATCCATAAACTTTGTATGACAATGCGCGGATAGTGAAAAAAATTTCGTATTACAAAAAAAGAGTCATACGGAAACTTAGTTTAGCAGACTACGCTGTTCGAAAGATAAGACAATTTACAGATGTCGAAACAGCAAAATTTGTTTATGTTCCTTACTTCCATAGCATTATGTCTTATGGAATATTACTGTGGGGTAAATGCGCGGATAGTGAAAAAATGTTCGTATTACAAAAAAGAGCCATACGTGGCATCTACAATTTAATTCCGCGTGATTTCCCGCGAGATAAGTTTAAGCAAATAGGTATTCTCACATTTGCTTCACAGTATATTTTAAACAATGTAATTTATGTACATAAAAACATAAAGAATTATAAAACGATAGGTGATGTATATAATAGACAAAGTAGGAACCGACATAAGCTTGCGACTCCTGCTTTGCGCCTAGCAAAAGTACGTAAATCTTTTGTGGGTTTGGGTATATTAAAATTCCGAAATCAATTTTGGCCATGCCATTACAGCAGTTTAAAAACACTGATAAAAAGCTTATACAGAAAGCCTACTATACTGTTGAAGATTACTTAGATGATAAGGATGTGTGAATATAGCTGCACTTCTACCCTGTACAAGACAGTAACAAATAAATGTAATTAGTTCTAAGATTTATATTTTAAAAAGAGCAACCGCCGAGTTTCTTGCTGGCTCTTCTCGGTAGGAACAGCTTTCCGAACCAGCAGTAAAGTTGACGATTCAAAAGCACTTGTTTACAAGTTTACTTGAATAAAGAATATTTTGAATTTGAATTGAATTGACAGTATACAATACATACAAAGATACAATGACCTTTTTTTCATTTATAGTGATCTTGACTATGTTTCTGCATGTAACATAGTCAAGATCATGTTTTATACTTACATTACTTTATACTTACTTAATACTGTACTGCAATAAATCATGAATTTTTTTGCACGCCGCTCTGAATGTTTTTACTATGTGCGAATATAAGATATTGTTAGCCTGAATTTCTATGTTCTTCACAGGCGCAATTAATACTCCTTTCTCGGATTCCAAATGTACGAAATGGAAAAGCACATTGACTTCCCCCGCTGTTATTCTAAAAAAAAAAATATTTAACTGGAATGTTGTAAATATTGAGTATTAGTTAATCTTACAGACTTTAAATTGATAACATTTCTTTGCCAACTACATCTGGTCGTGTTGCACCTTAGAGAGGAACCGGCAACACTTTTGTGTCTAACTTAAAGCAATATACCCATTACTGGTATGTAATTTATGAGAATTCTTTTTTTTTTGTTCGGTCAGAGACGGGAATTATATCAATTTATATTAAACATTCTTATATAACATACATCGAAGGTATATGATAGTCCTACTGTTCCGCACAAACGTGCGGGCGGATGAAACAACCTCCGAGACCTGGGCCCGCCGTCTCGGCGTCTCAACCTACCTTATGCGGCCGTTAGCTGTATGCGGTCCGGCCTCATGAATCACTGCGTGTATATGTGTACGTGTGTGTGTGCGCTTGTATGTACTTGGCCGATTCCCGAACCCGTTGGCTCGCCTCAGCAGTCTTCCACGGACACGTACTGTCTATTTCTCCCGGAGTATACACTTCACCAACGCGGTTGAATAAGACAAATAACACCCGGTGTGCACACAACCTTCGTAAGGTCACACGTTATTGAATCGTCCCTATATGGGGAAACAGTAATCCCAACGCGTACTAAAACCGCAGGCGGTCGCGTCTTGTCACACGTTTCACTGGTTAAAACGCGTCACTAAATACTTATATCAATATCAAAGTCAATAAACAATAAACCACACCCCAAAACGCATAATTACGCGTGTGCGTTCTACCATAAAAATCCTATACAAGCGTACGCGTCTTGTCATTATAGTATCCGAAACGTAACTAACTGGCGTACGTGACTTGCTGCAATAGAATGCATAAAGGTCGTTGCTCCGGCATGTCGAGGTCGCGTAGCGCGCGTGAATTTATACAAAACACCTACTCATGTCTAATCTATCTATACTTATTACAAAACAAAGTCCCCAAAAGCTGTCTGTTTGTATGTGATCGATTTACTCAAAATGTACTAAACGGATTTTTGTACGATTTTAACTAAAAGATGCAATTTTTGAGGAATTTATTTATGTGCATTACTGTTAAAATTACTAATTTACGGCCCGTTCAACATTTGTATACGGCCCGCCAAGGATGTCTAAAATTGAATTTATTTTATAGACTTTCTCCCATTAATATATTGTTAGAAAATTATATAAGATAAAATGGTGGGAACTGAAAACTTATAAAAAACTTAAAAATAACTTAATTTTTTTTATTGTAATGTTTATTAAAAATAGTTTTCCTGATTATTAATAAGTGCAGCCCGCCAAAATTTTATAAAATTTAATCCTAAAGTAATATTACTTTTTATTACTTTTGTATTATGGATTTACGCAAAGTTACTCTTAATTCTATAAATAATTAAAAATTTAAATTAGTCCGTTGATTAAAAAGGCTCACCCACAATGCTTTATGCATTATATTTATACTATACTAAAATCATAATAATCATACGAGATAAAAGTTACCGATGAACGGTGATACGATCGATTTCCTCCAATAACGACTTTCTGATATCAGATACGTCGATATTGCTTGATCTGCTGCCATCCTGAAAGAAAAATTTACATCGATAATAGCGTAATGGGATCGCAAATTTGCCATTTTACCTATCACTGCGATAGCCCCGTTGTGAGACCGTGCAATTCTTGGATCATGGATTTTAATCTCGGGCAAGCACATGAGTTTGCATATTTAAACTTGTGTCCATCATCTCTGCCATAAGTAAGCTTGGGTATGATTGCGATTTGAGAATCATATTCGCGCCATGATATGATTCTCATGACGTGCTGCTATTGCGAATGCTATTGTGTACACAAACAAATGTAGGCTTTATATGCCTATGCAATGTATAGGATATAAGGACTACATTTGTTTGTATAAGTTTGTAACAAACATTTAGTCCAGTAATCGCTGAATCGCTAAAAGCGTAAATAGCAAATAGCAAAAAATGCTATCGTTTATTGTATTATTCAGCTATCACTGGACAAAGTTATTGTTATTAGAAACTTCACTTGAAATATCGTAAAAGTGCCACATAACCTCGATACATATGATATAATGATACCATTTCTTTGTAATATTATTTTACTTTTTTATGAAATATCCATGATTTTGTATAGCAATAGCAGTTATAAAATTCAATAGCAGATGATGCTATTTGATGAGTGAATAATATCACTAAGTGATTGATGATTCTGTCCATCTCTAGTCATAAGACCTGTCGTAATGTATGGATCAGAATTGGGCAATGAAAAAGACGGATGAATGAATAGTGCAACTGAGATGAAAATGTTAAGGTGGATTTGTGGCGTGACAAGATTGGATAAAATACTAGAGTTTATATAGGGAAGTTTAAAAATTGATGCATTATATGTAGAAAAGATGAGAGATGCAAGATTGGAATAGTATAGACATGTAATAAAGAGGGATGAAAATCATGTGACTAAACGAGTGTTGAGCATGAATGTGGATGGATATGTGACTGAAGGGAGGCATAAAAATAGATGGTTGAATTGTATGAAGTATGAAATGCATAAGAGGAGTAGCGCCAACGTTGAATGATAGAAGAGAAGGGAAGAGAAAAACACGTTGTGCCGACCCACTTAGAGTGGGATAAGGGAAGGAGAAAGAAGACATCATAATTCTCTGTCAGCTGTTGTCTTCCCGGGGGAAGCTGTGAAACGGTTATTTACCCAACCAACCTGTTTATCCCAGTCGGAATCAGAGCCTGAGGACTCGCGTCGATTTTTCTGTTCCCTATCCGCTCGTCTGCCCGCTATTCGATCTTCGCTGATTTCACTGAAATCATTTCATATAACTGTATTTCTATATCGATAAAAACAGAAAAAAACAAAAAAATTGTGGCAGTGAATGTGTGCAATGCTTATAGCAGTGGAGGTTTGTTTAACAGCTGTTTTTATTTTTTGTTAAATTCAAAATATTCTTTAATCAAGTAAACTAGTAAACAAGTGCTTTTGAATCGTTAACTGTACTTTTACTGCTGGTTCAGGAAGCTGTTCCTACCGAGAAGAACTAGCAAGAAACTCGGCGGTTGCTCTTTTCAAAATATAATTCTTATTACTAATTATTATTTCTACATTTAGTTATTGGTGTCTTGTACAGGATCGAAGAGTAGCTATATCTACGCATTCTTATCGTCTAAGTAATCAACAGTATAGTAGACCTTGTAATGGGAAAGTTCGATTGCGGAATTTTATTATAGAATCTTATACCTAAACCCACAAATCAGATTAGCTCAATTTAAAATGGTAACGCTTGCTGACCGAAGATGTATGCTGGATAATATGTTTCTGTATAAATTGGTAAATGGGATCATTGATTGCCCACAGTTGCTATCTCGTGTACGTCTTACTGCACCATCAAAAGCTATACGCATTAAGGACCGTATGATTTTTGCTACTCATCCATCAAAATCGAATTTGGGCCAAAATTCACCTCTTAATCGTATTATGCGAATTCATAGCACCATTTGCAAATACCAAAGGGTGGATATTTTCAATGACAGTTTAAGCGTATTCAAGAGAGCTACTTTACTTCGGGCTATCAGTGATAAGTGCTGATCTCAAATCTCAGTTGTTTTTATTTTATTTTTTTACAGGTTGTATTAATTAAGTTTTATTCATTCTTTCTTTTTTTTAACTTTACGATTATATAAAATTACTATAGTTAAATTATATCTCTCAGTTGTAACTTACTTTGAAAGTTGTTTTAATTAAAATACTACTTATTTTAATTTGTTCAATGTATTAGAGTAATGTGAAGTGTGTATTTTGTTGGTGATCTATAAATAAATAAATAAATAAATAAATAAATAAATAAATAAATAAATCACGTACTTACTTTTGCAAGGCGCAAAGCAGAAGCAGGAGGATTAAGGTTATTATATTTAATCAAAAATAATTCACCTATTGCTTTTCAAACTTCCAGAATCTTCCGAGTAGCTAACGTCCAAACTCGAATGTCTGTATTGTTTCTGCGGCCCGTTGTACCACTGTGCGTACAAGTTATGTTGACTGGTGCTGTGATAATTATTTATAGCGTTATCACTAGCAGTACCACTGTTGATATGATCTGAGGAGTTGTGACGTCTTGTCATGTCATGGGACTTTGGAAGTTTTAATGTGGTACTTTTGATATCCGATTTTGTAACTGCAACGGTAATATATAGTAAAATAATTTATATACTATACTAAACTAATTCCAATGGCTACGGTGAGCAATTAGTACAAAATATATTAAAAAACAAACAGAAGTTGCAATTGATAAAACACTTCTATGCCACATTACAAAGATAATAAATACAAAGCCAGTCTGACCTATTTTGGAACATTGTCAGAACGAATTTCAGCTATATTTAAAACAAAGTCAAATATAAAATTAGGTTTTAAAAGTAATAACTGCTTAAAAAAGATATTATGCAATAATAAAGACAAATTAGAAAGCCCGAAAAATAGTGGTATTTACAAAATAAAATGTCCTGAATGCAATGATACATATGTGGGTCAGACTGGTCGTAATTTTGAAACCCGTCTTAAAGAACATATGGTCGCTTTCAGGTGAAATTAAATATTTTGAAACAATTAGAAATCATTAAGCATAACAATGGCACCCTCATTAACGAGCAGATAAATGTCTCTAGTTCAAGCTTGTTGCACGTGTTCCGAGGTAAAATAAAGGGTGGGGATGAACCAAGTACTATTTAACAACGCTTGTTTGGATAACGCTTCGCTTTGCGATTTTGTCGTGGAGTCTATCTCCTGATGATGCTTCGGTTGCGGGGCGAAACGATTGTTGAGTTTGTGATAGTGAACGTGTGTAGTGCTTGTGTATTGTGGTGGAAGTGGTGCATGTGTTTTTACGAATCCTGCACGTATCGGGTATGAAAATACTGATAGTCCACTATACATTAAACACTATATATTTTTTCTATTTACTGTATCGCGGATTATAGCAAAATAATTTTATTATTACTTTTATAAAAATAGTTATTGTGAGTTAACCTTAAGAGATAGAGACATGCTATCCCGGACGTTTTATAGTAGTTTTATATCTATAATAATCTAGTACATTACTTTAGCGTATCTCTGCTGATTTACGCAGATCACGCGACTAAAGCTCCCAGCAAGCAAGTTTTTTAACATCTGCGCGATCTCTTTAACACAATTTACATAATACCGATATATACTATTTACCTAAACCATCCGGAAGTATTGGACTATCTTTTGGTGAAAACCGTACAAAGATCCGTTCAGTATCATAATATCCGTTTTTGAGAAAATCGATTATATACAGACAGCTTTTTGGGACTTTGTTTTATAATAACTATAGATAAATAGGTTTATAATAATATTCATAATTATTAAAAACAAAAAAAAATGCCGTGTGATATCCGGCTGAGTAGAATAGACCACCCTCATTTCTTACCGAGGTGTCGTAAAAGGCGACTAATGTAAGTTGAACCACCGTATAGTATCCGGTTGAGTAGAATAGACCACCCTCTTTCTTACCGAGGGCTCGTGAAATTCGACTAAGGTAAGTTGACGTCAGGCAGACGGCCGGTCGTAAAATACGTAGCCAAATCATGTGATAGCATGTTTGTAACATGTTGTGCCGACCCCACTTAGAGTGGGATGAGGGTAGGAGGATGATGATGATGTTCATAATTAATAAAAACATACTAAATGAAGGGCAAATGTTGTTTTACCATAAAAAATGATTAAAAATTTCTAATGTATACAACAAAAATAAATACAAAAATTTCCCAAAAACAAACAACCCTTGACAACCCTTATCACTTAGGTATAAAAATTAGATAGTAGCCGATTTTCAGACCTTATGAATATAGATTCCCGGAAATACTTATTATAAAACGAAGTCCCAAAAAAAGTGTCAGTCTGTATGTAATCGATTTTCTCAAATAGACTTTGAGATATATATTATCATATAACATGATACTGAACGGATTTTTGTACGGTTTTCACCAAAAGATAGTGCAATACCTCCGGATGGTTTACGAAGATAGTACAATCGGGGTTATTTAAATTGTGTTTAAGAGATCGCGCAGTTATTAGTTATCAGTTATAGTCGCGGCAGAGATAGTAAAGTAAAGTAAAGTAGCGGCCTGTTACAATCCCACTGCTGGGAATAGGCCTCCTCTCTCCTTTTACAGAGAGAAGGGTTGGAGCTAAGACCTACCACGCTGCTCCAATGCGGATTGGTAGGTTACACATATCTCCAGAATTCTCTAGAGATATGCAGGTTTCCTCACGATGTTTTCCTTCACCGAAAAGCGTGTGATAAATTGCAATTATCAATTAGACGCGTGAGTTTTAATAGAAAAATTCATTGGTGCCTGCCCGGGTTTGAACTCGTGTTCCCTTCGAAAGAGTCGCACGGTCTCACCGCTGGGCTATCACAGCTTGAGCTCGGCAGAGATACGCTAAAGTAATGTGCTAGAGAATTGTAGATCTATAAAAATACTACAAAAAGTCCGCGATAGCATGTCTCTATCCCTTATGGTTAACGCACAATAACTACTTTACTTATTTTTACTAAATAAAATTTCGATTGTAGCGTAAGCGTTAGCTTATAGTTATGTTAAAGTCTAATAAAAATTCATACTTGTATTGTCTTTAATTTTTCTTCCGTGTTTCGTGAGGTACTGAGGAGAAGTTTCAATCTGTGGTTGCGTGTTAGAGGAAAACCAGGAAGGCAAGTATTTATTCAGTCCAACATCGAACAACAGGTCGAGGCAACTTTCGCATTCCTCAACGTAAAAAGGCGACGGTGGTGTTATTCCTATTGCCTGAGAAACATTAAACAATATGTTTTATAGAAGCAGGCGTTACTTTGCGGAATTCCATATTACAAGCAATATAACAGAACTAACTACTTTGCTATAATCCGCACGGGTTAAGTGAATGCATGCAAAGCCAATGTGTATGAAGCAGGCAAAATCTACGCACCTTATACATGCAGGACCAGCCACCACATGCACCCCAAGGCGCAATTCACCAGCAACAACGCACACAAAAGCAGCACACACAACCACCACCACAAAATCGACGATCGCTTCGCCCCGAAACCGAAGCATCATCAGGAGGATAGGCTCCACGACAAAAATCGTACTGCAGTACGATTGTGGTGGTGGTTGTGTGTGGTGGTGGTTGTGTGTGGTGGTGGTTGTGTGTGGTGGTGGTTGTGTGTGCTGCTTTTGTGTGCGTTGTTGCTGGTGAATTGCACCTTGGGGTGCATGTGGTGGCTGGTCCTGCATGTATAAGGTACGTAGATTTTGCCTGCTTCATACTCATTGGCTTTGCATGCATTCACTTAACCCGTGCGGATTATAGCAAAGTAGTTAGTTCTGTTATATTGCTTATTAAACAATATTATAACAAGGGAAGTTAAAAATGCTTTTAAAAAAAATTCACGACCCTACTGTTAATAGTTGAGGACTTCCCTAGTCTGGAGCAAATCTGACTGGATTTAACCATTATGTAAAGATTATGTTGAATCGGACACCGAGAAATGTGTTAAATTTAACTAGCAAGATTCCACCTTTACATACATAGTCAAAGTAAAGTAACGGCCTGTTACTATGCCCACTGCTGGGCTAAGGAATCCTCTCTCCGTTTTTGGAGAGGATTGGAGCTCAGACCTACCACGCTGCTCCAATGCGGATTGGTAGGTTACACATATCCCTAGAATTCTCTAGAGATATGCAGGTTTCCTCACAATGTTTTCCTTCACCGAAAAGCGTGTGATAAATTGCAATCATCAATTAGACACATACGTTTTAATTGAAAAACCCATTGGTGCCTGCCCGGGATTTGAACCCATGATCGACTCTAGAGAGTCGCACGGTGTTACCGCTAGGCTATCACTACGCTGCTGACGAGGGTGTAGAAGTGATGCGTTCAGTATTCCTGTGCCCTCGTCACCAAGCAGCAAGGTGGAACACCATGAGGTTTTAGCTGGTAGGAGTCCGGCATAACTGCTTTCGGGTGAAAGCAGTACCCATGAAGAGTTTCCTAATGTAAAAATTTTTTTACGCTATCACAGCTTTTACATACATTTCAAGTTAAATTAAAGCTTGAAAAAGTTGTCTGTATGTCATCAATTTTCTCAAAATCTACTGAACAGATTTTTGTATGGTTTTAACTAAATGTGAATCTTTCACTGGAAGATAGAGGAGGTTGTGGGTACCATATAGGTTAGTTTGTCATACTAATATTATAAATGCGAATGTTTGTGAGTATGGATGGATGTTTGTTACTCTTTCACGGCTAATCCGCTGAATCAATATGGATGTAATTTGGCACAATTATTCCTTTTATACCGGAATAACACATAAGCTATAGAATTCCTGTTAAATCTACAGGAATACATTTCTACAGGTTGACATTTAAAAATGCCATCTATTATCAACCTTACAAAGTTTTTTTAATTCATTATGTATCAAGACCGAGTCAAATCTGTAATTAAAAGGAGGTTCTTTGTCACGTTGTTCAGCTTACGCCGAAAAAGTTTTTTTAGACGTCATACTAATCATCATATCATCATACTAATATTATAAATTTCATATCATATCATCATCATATCATATCATACCAATATTATAAATGCGAATGTTTGTGAGTATGGATGGATGTTTGTTACTCTTTCACGGCTAATCCGCTGAATCAATATGGATGTAATTTGGCACAATTATTCCTTTTATACCGGAATAACACATAGGCTATAGAATTCCTGTTAAATCTACAGGAATACATTTCTACAGGTTGACATTTAAAAATGCCATCTATTATCAACCTTACAAAGTTTTTTTAATTAATTATGTATCAAGACCGAGTCAAATCTGTAATTAAAAGGAGGTTCTTTGTCACGTTGTTCAGCTTACGCCCAATAAGTTTTTTTAGACGTCATACTAATCATCATATCATCATACTAATATTATAAATGTCATATCATATCATCATCATACTATCATACTAATATTATAAATGCGAATGTTTGTGAGTATGGATGGATGTTTGTTACTCTTTCACGGCTAATCCGCTGAATCAATATGGATGTAATTTGGCACAATTATTCCTTTTATACCGGAATAACACATAGGCTATAGAATTCCTGTTAATTCTACAGGAATACATTTCTACAGGATTTCTACAGGTTGACATTTAAAAATGCCATCTATTATCAACCTTACAAAGTACTGAGTAAGTTACTATGCGCGGCGCACGAAGATTGTTTGGAATTCGTCAGTTTTGAAGGTCAAAAATTTTGGATGTACGAGAAATTAAATGTATGTTTTTGAATATTAAGTAATTTTTCGAAGCCGCGGGCAAAAGCTAGTATCCTATAATTCCTACGAGGCCGGAATTTCCGCGGGAAAACTTTTGTGATACACCTGATTTAATAGCGGACTAAGCCTCCGTCACATCTATTATGTGAATCAAAAACTTTGCAAAAGTAGCATGTTTTGCAATTTCATAATTATATTTGTACACTGATAGCAGAGTATAACATAAATAGCACAAAATTTAAATTTCCAGAATAACGAACATTTAATTTTTTTGTTTTAGAAATTTTACCGTAGAAAACTAAACCCGCCGTGTGGTATCCGGCTAAGTAGAATAGACCACCCTCATTTCTTACCGAGGTGTCGTAAAAGGCGACTAAGGTAAGTTGACGTCAGGTAGGCGGCCGGTCGTAAAATACGTAGCCAAATCATTTGACAACATGTTTGTAACATGTTGTGCCGACCCCTCTTAGAAAACTAAACGAAATTTTCTAAATTCAAGTCGTTTTCAATACTTACATCTTCGGTACATCCACCGGCTTCCATCAATGTTGCCAGTATAAAATGTCCTTTACCCACAATCAAAATGAACCAGCGGCCGTCTGGTATCCTAGTTAAGTAAATTAAACAAATAAAACCAAATACCTTCTATTGAAATATGTTTTATTAGCTGTGATATATCCATAAAAGTAAAGTAAAGTAAAGTAACAGCCTGTTACTATGCCCACTGCTGGGCTAAGGCCTCCTCTCTCCGTTTTTGGAGAGAAGGATTGGAGCTAAGACCTACTACGCTGCTCCAATGCGGATTGGTAGGTTACACATATCCCTAGAATTCTCTAGAGATATGCAGGTTTCCTCACCGCTAGGCTATCACAGCTTATATCCATAAGAATATACATTATTATAAAAAGATTGGCGATGTATATAATAGACAAAGTAGGAACCGACGTAAGCTTGCAGTTTCTGCTTTGCGCCTTGCAAAAGTACATAAGTCGTTTGTGGGTTTGGGTATAAGTTTCTATAATAAAATTCAGCAATCTACTTTAACTTTTACCATTACAGCAGTTTAAAAACACTATTAAAAAAGACTAATACAAATTCAAATTCAAATAAGTCTTTATTCAAATTGGCCTATTACAAGCACTTTTGAATCGTCAAATTAAAATTAAATTGAAGCTACAACTGGTTCGGAAAGGTGCTCTAACCGAGAAGAACCAGCAAGAAACTCGGCGGTCACTCTTTTAAAAAAATAAATATTACAGTTTTGTATTAACTATTGTTAACAAACTTAGATTATAATATCGTCTAGTACATAGCTGGTCGCAATTTAGTTCCAAGCTTTCTTATCATTGACATAGTCTTCAACATTATAGTAAGCTTTATTAATGAGAGTCTCTTTAATTGCTTTTTTGAACTTGTGTGAAGTTACAGAAAGCCTACTATACTGTTGAGGATTACTTAGACGATAAGAATGCGTGGATAAAGCTACTCTTCGACCTTGTACAAGACATCAATAACTAAATGTAACTAGTAATAAGAATTATTCTTTGAAAAGAGCAACCGCCGAGTTTCTTGCTGGTTCTTCTCGGTAGGAACAGCTTTCCGAACCAGCAGTAGATGTTGACGATTCAAAAGCACTTGTTTACAAGTTTACTTGAATAATATTCTTTATTCAAGTAAACTTGTTTTGAGTTTGCGTTTGAGTTTGATAGCCTAACGGTGAGACCTTTTTATATACTACGGTTACATAAAAATATAAAAATAATACTAAATCTTAACTGTAAGATGATATTTGTGGTAGGCAGTGATCTCTTAGATTTAAGGCAAAGATTGAATGTAAACAGAATTATTAATATAGAATATAGTTTAGGAGCCAGCCGTGATAGCCTAGTGGTGAGACCGAGTGACTCTTTCGAGGGAGTCATGAGTTCAAGACCCTGGCAGACAGCAATGAGGTTTCATATTAAAACTTATGTGTCTAATTGATAATTGGAATTTACCACACCATTTTCAGTGAAGGACATCTTGAGGAAACCTGCATATCTATGGAGAATTCTGGCGATATGTGTAACCTACCAATCCGCATTGGAGCAGAGTGGTAGGTCTTGACTTCAACCCTCCTCTCCAGAAACGGAGGGGAGGCCAATGCCCAGCTGTGGGATAATAACGCAGACCTACAATGAACTCTTATTGCGACTCAATTGAACACGTATACGTACGACCGCGAACCGCTTTCTTTTCGTACTATGAAGTGTGAATTGCATTGGGGTCGTAATGTTTGAAAAGGATAACGATATATGAACTATAGATAACTCTGTCTCTTTAACTCACATGTTCTTAGGACGCATTCCGAACGCTCATTCGGCAACGACTTAAAGTGTGCGTCTTTAAGACGTCATGGTATGAAAAAGCAAAACAATATCGTTTACGTCTTCAATTGAGTCGCGATAAGAGTTCATGGTAGGCCTGCAGGCTATTGCTTTTACCTTCTATTAGCAGAGCTTGTGGGACAATGATAAATGAACCCAGAGTCTATGTAAAGTAAAGTAGCAGCCTGTTACAATCCCACTGCTGGGAATAGGCCTCCTCTCTCCAATTCTGAAGAGAAAGGTTGGAGCTAAGACCTACCACGCTGCCCCAATGCGGATTGGTAGGTTACACATATCTCCAGAAATCTCTAGAGATATGCAGGTTTCCTCACGACGTTTTCCTTCACCGAAAAGCGTGTGATAAATTGCAATTATCAATTAGACACATGAGTTTTAATAAAAAAACTCATTGGTGCCTGCCCGGGTTCGAACTCGGGTTCCCCTCGAAAGAGTCGCACGGTCTCACCGCTGGGCTATCACAGCTCACACACAGACACAGAGTCTATGTACTATTAACTATATATACTTATTTTTCTTTGATGTTCTTATACCCAAGTAAAATTTTAAAATTACAATATTAATCTATATAATACCTGTATTCAGAGGAATCACTTTTATTCTGTTTCCTATGTTCATTTATATAGACCTCCTTCCAAAGAACTAGCCTTTCAAGTTCTTTCTCGGTACTGAGAGTAAGTATACCATTTAATTTTAAATATGCATTTATCTCTTTCAAATCATCATCTTGCAAATGCGAACTCAGCAAGTGGCCTGAATAGTACAGGCATGCACCAATCACTGTATACAGTCTTTGGAAATTCTCTACATCATCTGTCTGAAATTATTGCAAGATTATTCAAAGCATAGTTATTATTAATTTACTATCTACTATCCTATATAACCTACTATCTAATCTAATTTACTATATAACTAGTACACTATGATTTTTATCACATAAAATTTTATGTCAATATTGATCATTTCATTGGCGCAGTGCGTAGTAACCCTGCCTTCAGGTCCGCGGGTCGCGGGTTCGATTCCCGCCTAGGACCAAAATTTTCAATAAAAAAATTGTCGGCTCTTCGAGCCTGGGTGTATATTTGTATTTAATTATATATGTAGATAATTTACCAGTTGTCTGTCGTCCATAACACAAGTATTAATTTACTTACTTTGGAGATGGACGACAGTGTGTGTAAGTGTTTCATATATTATTTATTTATTATTTATTTATCATCATTGTCTTGCTTTTATCCCACTCTAAGTGGGTCAGCACTACATGTTTAACATGTTGTAACATGATTTGTCTAGTTATTTTACGACCAGCCGCCTGTCTGAAGTCAACTTACCTTAGTCGCCTTTTACGACATCTCGGTAAGAAATGAAGGTTGCCTATTCTACTCGGCCGAATGCCACACGGCGGAAAATTTTATGTCAATTATACACTATGTTTTTCTTGTACATGAACGAAAAACGGATTCCTTTACGTATGTTGGTTTTGTATATCAAATCTTTTTTTTAAATTACAATAAGATCAAACTGAACTATGTTATGGACTTAGAGAATGGAGTTATAACAAAAAATGTGACAGATAAAAAAGATATGCAGAGAAATGTGACACAGCAAAAGGAAACACCACTCAGCGTGTTTTGAGGGAGTACCTTGACAATGTGTCTCAGTTGTGACCTCATACTACCACATCAGTGAATAAGTGTTGCATGTATAAATATATAAGCTTTCAATAAATATATAGGTTTCAATTGCAAAAAATTACATCAATATTACTTCAGCAAATAAGCTGTAAAAGTATAACACACAGACAGACTTGAGTCTTGCAACATAAATAACAAAAATTTTGGTAAATGTTTTTAGGAAAATTCAGCAATAAACAAAATAAAAACTTTTTAGCAGTTTTGGAAAATAAAAAATACTTGCCCACTCCCTATAATCTGCTGCTTCTAACTCTGTTATAGCATCGTCTACTTGAATCTTCAATTCTAAGGGCAAAGAAATTGTTCTGGCTGCCAATGCATCTTCAAAATGCACAGTTTCCTTCATATTATCCACTTTATTTTTCTTCTTACATCCAAATATTAGTGTTACAAAAATTCTTGAGAACAAGCTATCCAGTTTATCAACATTATTTGGTTTGGTAAAGCAACTTTTAAGGGAACCATATAAAAACTCAAGAACTCTTACAATATCTTTTATGATTCTTTTTGCAGAGAAGACATCAATTTCACCATTGGGTATGGCTATTAAAAGTAAATCATTGTAATGTGATGCATATGTGATATTTGTAAGTTGGTTCTTATGCAGAACTGTTGATATGACAGGCTCACTGGTACCTAACGATTTTGGTGCTAAATGATTAAGAGTCAGATATGCACCTCTAGTATTGTAAAGGAAATTTTGGTTGAAGGGCCTTGGAAAACAATACAGAACACCTTTATCATCATTATTTGGATAATCTGCATCACTTCCACATATATAAAGAACAGAGCACATTGAATCTTTCAGTAACTGTGTTAGAGAATTATCCGATGTATTTTTAAACTTCAACAATTTCTCTATATCAATATTGTAATCTTCTGAAACTACTTGAAATGCTAACTTTGGATTTTCAACATCCTCTATAACTCTTTGCAAGACATTGTTTATATTATATGATGTGACCTCAATGTTGTTAATCTTTTGAAGATAATATCCAGACTTAACTTTCGAAATGTATATAGGTTTTGCTTCTGGTAAGAAATCTGCAACTACTAAAGTCCTGCCATCTACATGTGTTTCCAAACTAATCCCAAAGAGTTTTTCTATTTGACAATTTTTTTCACTACTAAATATCATGTTTTTACTAACCTGTAAAATTTACATAAATATTATATAAATTGATAAAAATAAGTATTGATATTAAATCGTTCATCGTGTTTCAGATGATTAGCTTAATAATACTACATTGCTCTGTCTACTGTCTAGTAGTTTAACTTTAAGCAAACAGATTATTAACAGGACAATAAAGAAGACGTACCTGTATAATGATAAATTTATTATTATCTTCAGAATCTTTTTTCTTTTCACTGCCATTATCTTTTATTTTTACTTTGCGATTTTTTAAAACTTTGAATATTCTACCTTAAAAAGGTTAAGATATATATTAGAGAAATATATAGTTTGTCCTTATTTGGTACTCACGGGTGGTGAATGAAGTCCATAAAGTCCTTGACTTCAGCACATTACAAAATCAATTACATTATAATCATACCACCATAAAATTAATAATACCAAGGCTAAGGCTTCAGAAAGTATGTAGATCGTTTGTGGGCTTCGGTATACTTTTTTATAATAAAATTCCTCAATCAATTTTGGACTTGCCTTTACACAAGTTCAAAAAAGCAATTAAAGAGACTCTCATTAATAAAGCTTACTATAATGTTGAAGACTATGTCAATGATAAGAAAGCTTGGAACTAAATTGCGACCAGCTATGTACTAGACGATATTATAATCTAAGTTTGTTAACAATAGTTAATACAAAACTGTAATATTTATTTTTTTAAAAGAGTGACCGCCGAGTTTCTTGCTGGTTCTTCTCGGTTAGAGCACCTTTCCGAACCAGTTGTAGCTTCAATTTAATTTTAATTTGACGATTCAAAAGTGCTTGTAATAGGCCAATTTGAATAAAGACTTATTTGAATTTGAATTGAATTTGAATCAAAATAAAGTAAGTAATACCTTTAGCAGAACGCCTTGTTGAAGATCTTTTAAAATCACTTCTTAATCTAAAAGTTTCACAGTTTTCTAATAACGGAGCTTTCGAATCGTCTACAATTTCATTACTAGCTTTTGTCTTAATATAAACTAATTCTCCGTCTTCTCCAATGTCCGAATCCCATTCTGGAACTGAACTGTAATCAAGTAATGAGAATCAAACATTAATAAATATAAATAATATACAAAGTATATCTTGCAAATCTAAACTTTTCTAAAGAAATGTTAACAGCACCTTTCGGTATCCGAATATTTTGAGTCATTTGATGAATTAGTCCAGTCGTTATCAGAATCACATGGACTTTCGTAATTAACTTTATTTTTGTAGGAATTCATAGTTTTCACTCTAACTTTAGTTTATAAACAATTAAATTTCATAAATGTGTTACCGCTGTGTCCTTTGACGTTATCACTTATCTGACAAATGGACATTCATTATTCTAGATTACTTAAACCATAGACTACACTTAAACTTAAATCTATGCCCTAACAAGTTCCATTTTACAGCAAGTATTTTTTTTATTATTCTATTCAACTAAGAATGTATAGGGTACAATATTTATTTTTACTTCTAATCTAGATTTGCACCCTTTCCATATCTATCAAGAGTACCTAGGTAATTTCTGAGGTAGTTATAAATATCAGCTTTGTAATGTCGATACATTAGATGTCACCGGCCTTAAACTGTGTATAATGTATATAGAAATATCTAACAGCACAAATTACTGTGCAGGTCAAAGCTTCCATGTAGACTCTGGACTTGTCTTTATAGACCCTATGATCTTTCAATGTAAAACTTTCAGTTAATTCGGATTCGGAGCCATATATCATTGTAGCCTTGGGCGTAATCGTTCGCAACTGGGAATGATTCTTTTGATTCTTCACGCCTAAACGAACTAGGTGATTCCTTTCGTTCGTTCGTTCGCGATTCGTGTGTCGTTACAAATTAGCCTTGGGCGTAATCGTTCGCAGCTGAGAATGATTCCTTTGATTCTTCGCGCCTAAACAAACTAGGTGATTCCTTTGGTTCGTTCGTTCGCGATTCGTGTGTCTGCCTAGTATTGAAATCGCTTGTTTTATACTGCTCTTGCTATGACAAGATTATTGAAGGCTGTAAATTTAGTTAAAATTATAGCACTAAAAATAGCATAAAGCTATGAATTTTCATAAAATATGTTTTTAGGTAGTGATTAAAAGGACCCTTTTATATTTTTTATTTAATTTGGAAAATAATCAAGTAACCTTCTATATCATTATATATTTATTTATATATTTAACATAATATCAATTCTATATATATATATATATATATATATATATATATATATATATATATCATACGTAAAATAAAATAATCCAAATTGTTTTTAGAAGAATATATAAGATACGAATTTAAGGACCTTTATATTCTAATTATATTGTAGCAGTTTTTCAGAGCCAAGAATAAAATGTTTTCTAATAATAAAACCTAGCTAGATCGATTAACAAATAATCGAATTTCTTCTTTCAAAATAAATCGATTTGTAAATCTATTAACTCGAAAGGAAATAATTTATTATTTAATAGTCCTTTTTTTCTGAGTTATTAAAAATTTGCTTTTTTTAAAGAATAATTAGAGTAGAGACTAATTAAAGTGGACAACTACGAATAAAAATTAATAGATGCGCTGTTTGCGAAATTCGATTAATATGTGATTTGGCTACTTTGGTTTCATCCAACACCGCATTTCCAATCTTAAAAAACGAGAAAAAGGGGGTCATTCAAAGAATAAAATGAGCGTAATTAGCAAAATCCATCAAAAAAATCGATTTTTAATGTTTAAATAATTTCTTATTAAAGAACAATTATTTTGATTAAATAATCTATTATATTTTGACATCCCTAACAGTAAGTAGTCACGGCATACAATTCGATGAGCGAGCGGCAGATACGAGTTCCTTGCGATTGTGAGCGAGACAACATAAGTTCGGTTGACGACACCTTTCTTGATTCTGTACCAAATCACGGCTCATGAATCACGAACTAACGAACGATGAAGCGGGAAATATGGGACTCGATTCCCGTCGTTCGTCTGTGGGAGTGATTCTTTCGAACTGATTCGTTCGCGAACTACACAAGTCTATATCATTGCATTGTTGGACGTCCGAGTTGTCAGGCTCATAGTTGATACCTGAAAGACAATGAGTAACTTATACTCCCCCAATTAGGCTAATTATGTTAACATCAAACGAGTTTTAAGAACAGCTGATGATAATTGATTGACCTAATTTTTGACAAAAATATTTTATCCTTTCTGTCTTATTTGACGATCTGTACTGCTGGATCAAAGATTACAGTGTACATGCTAGATTAAAAAAGACAGAACAGATTTGACACGAAAAATCAAAAATGAAAATGTTAGAACTCACGTTGGTTATAGTAAATAAATAATGAATTTTCTGATACGAATCGACAATGGAAGATGAAACGAACAATATATGTCGTTCATCTACAAATTCCTCATCGACTTGTATCGCAAATGATTTAGAAAAAAAATGTTCGAATATAAAAATTAAATTACCATGTAGTTACCAAGGGAAAAGGGATGAAGTTTTAAATAAAGACCAAGATATTATTGGCAGAAGTAAATCATACGAAAATTGTAGAGATCAACTCGAACCATTTTGCCATGTAAAGCTTGTGAGTTCTTATTTATTGAGATTCAAAAATAATTACAATATTTAAACATAAATGTACGAATGTATGTAGATTCGTGGATTGGTAGCAAAATAAATTATTAATAAGACATTTGTACTAATTAGAATTCAGCATAAGTAGCGTCTTCTACTATTGATAATTTATTAATATTGCCTGTTATAAATTGCAAATATCATTGGGGACATAAGTTTTAACAGAAAGAGGGTATGCCTGCCTGGGGTATGAACCCGTGACCCCCTAGAAGAATTACACGGACTCACCGGTAGGCTAACACAGCTTACGCTGAATATACTTACAATGTCGAAAACATATTTCTTCATAAATTTCTTATTGAATTCTGGGGATATGGGTGAGCTAACCTCTCCACGGAGAGAGGAGGCTTATGCCTAGCAGTGGATTCTAATTTCAGAGAAACCTGTCGGTACAGGAAGGGTGGCCAGCTCCTAATTCTGAACTATTCCACCCATCAGCAGTGGGTTAGTAACAGGCCGTAACTTTACTTATTTCGTAAAGCATATTGCATAGAACTTCTTCATGGTCGTAAAATATCCTATGACACTTCTAATTTCACATTTATAATATTCGTATTTAAATTATTAGGATACTTTTATTTTGTAGGATTCAATACTTAAGTTAAAAGAGAGCACAAAACAATTAATATATTTGTTAGAAGAAATACAGACAAAAATTCATGCAAAAAATATTATATCTGATGATACTCCTAGATTTTCAAGTGTTATCAGGCCACTTCCACAAGTAAGCATGGTTTTGTTTTTATGTAATATTAATATTATTGTTGTCACAAATACACGTAAACCTTTTAATGACTCGGTCTATTAGAGGAAAATGCATGAAGATGTGTTCCGTAGTTTTGGGTTTACACACAGAAAGACAGAGGCGTTGAGGCAATAAATTTATAACATGTAAGTGACAAAAAAAAACATATGAGACAAAGAAGAATTTAAATTAACTTAAAGTTATGAACTCAATCTTACGATTAATAAGTAAAAAAATACGCTCGAAAAGAAGCAAAAAATATTGTGGCAAAAATGGATATATATTTTTTTAAAACTGCATAAGCTGAAATGATCAATCAATCGATCAATATGAAATATGAAATTAATTTTTATGGATGATTGCTGGATTCAGAAAAATACTTTATTTTCGAAAAATGACAGAAAAGATTTTATCCCGAAGTTTGAGTACGTTTACAGCGTCACTGAAAGGTTTTGGCAAGTGCAGAAGCATCAGAGGAGAGGGGGGGGGGAGATACGCCTCTCAGTAACAAAATACGAACTTTCGTATCAGCTTTAGTATTAGGATGTAATGATACTTTTTTGCAACATTATTAAAAGGATGAATAAGTTTGACTGAATTTTCAGGATGATGGACCCAAAGGCAGATTGGATACTGTAGCTTTACAAAAATTGGAAAACCATACGAGAAATATTGATGCCATTTTTATTGAGGTAAGTAATTTTATGACTACTAGTAATAATAATGAGAATTCGCTCAGAAATAGCAACAATTAGTAATCTTCGTTAAAATTTAGCTCAAATAATGTACATAGTCAGATTTGAACTTCTGTTGGGAAGAGCCCCTCAATTACAGAAATATTTCTAAACTTACAATCTTTTAAAAAGATAACTAATATATTAAGAGCACTAGAGAAAAACAGGAAAAAATAGCCAACAATTCTTTTGAATAAAATGTAACCTCCTGTCGAAGGTTGGCAAACATTAGAGCAATTTCTATTTAAGAGGCTGCTGCTCTAATGCTCCGTACAAGTTGCCATGTTTTAATCAAGGTCTTCGTCGAAGCTGTCTTAGCTCAGGGGTTACACCATGCGACTCTTTCGAGGAGGTCACGGGTTAAAAGAGCAAGCAGACACCAATAAGTTTCTCTATCAAAACCTATGTGTCTAATTGATAATTTCAATTTATCACACGCTTTTCGGTGAGAGAAAACATCGTGAGATCTCTAGAAACACTTGAGAATTCTAGGGATATGTGTAGCCTACCAATACGCATTGGAGCAGGTAGGTAAGTAGGTTGGTAGGTCTTAGCTTCAATCCTTCTCTCAAGAAACGGAGAGAGAAAGATTATGCCCAGCAGTAAGATAGTAACAGGCCGTTACTTCACTTTACTTTTATTCTTCATCGGCTTGCTTGCCCGGGGTTTGCTTGCACGGCGCCCTGCTAAGGGTATTGCGTTCTTGCGCTTCAGCTATCATTGCTATTGAGATGTATATACCTGACCAAAAAACAGTGAAAGCAGAAACTATTATTAGTTTTATTAATATCCTTTTCAGGAAGAACGCGATGACTGTTCCGTATATAGAAAACTCACAAGAAAGTGCCATTGCCTAAATCATCCCGACTATAATGACTTTGTTATTCATTTCAACGAAGACTCAAAGTATACCACCAGTAATTTAGGTGAAATTATAAAAAACATGCGTATTTTAAGAAAATTTCTGTATATGGGTGGAAATTATACGAAGAGTTCTTTATTGTTTTTAAATGAAGTTAGTAACAAGATATTTAAATTTAAGTAACATAATTATTAATGTATATAATCAAAATTTACCCTTATGCGTTTTTTAAGATTGAGTCTGTTAAATCTTATGCGTCTAATTGATATTAGCAATTCTGTGGGTTAAAGCTAATGGATCCTAAGTTACATTTTATGAATTATTCAGCATAGCTTTATTAAGTAGCGTTTACTTTTTCACGCTTAGGGACTCAATGTCATTTATAATTTTACATCTAAGAAATTAGTGGATCCGAATCATTGAAAATACAAAAATGACAAAAAATGGACTTAACTTTCTTTAGCTTTCACCTACAGAATTTATCATACGCTTTTCATCGTAAAGAAACCTGCATGTGGTTAGACAATTCTGCGGATATATATAATCTACCTATCCGCATTAGCGTTGTAGGTACGCTCTAAGCCTTCTCTCAAAAAAAGAGGGGAGGTCTTTACCCAGTGAGAAAGTAACAGGCCGTTACTTTTCTTTGTATAGTGTTTCAGAGAACCAATTTAATGAAATTAATGTACAAAGGTAATAATATAATTATTTTGCTATAATCCGCGATACAGTAAATAGAAAATATATATCGTGCTAAATGTATAGTGGACTATCCGTTTTTTCATACCCGATACATGCAGGATTCGTAAAAACACACTCCTGATGATGCTTCGGTCGCGGGGCGAAACGATTGTTGAGTTTGTGATAGTGAACGTGTGTAGTGCTTGTGTATTGTGGTGGCAGTGGTGGAGGTTTGTGCATGTGTTTTTACGAATCCTGCATGTAACGGGTATGAAAAAACGGATAGTCCACTGTACATTTAGCACTATATATATTTTCTATTTACTGTATCGCGGATTATAGCAAAATAATTATATTATTACTTTTGTATTATGGATCTCCGCAAAGTAACGCCTAATTCTAGAAATTAATGTAATTTATTTCGACTCGATTCTTGCCATGGACATTATTCTGTGGTATGTATCGTTGGCTCTTTCAGGGTATGATGGAATCTCCACATAGCGAAAAGGTGGAAATGACGCAAGCATGCGCGCACGCAGACGTCTTTAACGTGTTTGATGATCACTCGATTGTCATTATTTGTATATCATGGCCTTGCAAAAACAAGCACTACGGAGATTATGTAACACAGGTGAAGTCATTATTTCATAACGACTTAAAAAAAATAATGTGGTTTCGCATTATCTCGTATTAGTCGAATGTTTATGAGTCTGTTTGTGTTTTTATTTGATTTAAACGCTACAGTTGACCGATTTGTACGAAATTAGCGTGCTGCTAGGCTAAAGTTGGAATTACAATATAATTACTTCTCATTCTGGAAAAATTTATAGTCCCAGATAAAATTACCAGACTCGTTTGCAACGAAAGGTAGACACTCATCTAGTAAAGTTATATTATTTTTATAAAACATAATATTAAATTATATCACACGATTTTCAACATACCTACACCATAAATATAATTGAGATCGTAATAAGCTTTGATTTTAGTGCTGCTTCTCAGTAGATTTACACACATCTTTTGTTGACTCGCGTACTTGGGTATAGAAAGGTTTAAATTAACTAAAGAATAAACACAGTCTTGATGCTTAAACAGCCGTATTTGTGTGAATGATAAATGCTTAGTTCTGAAAATCCTTAGGGCCTACAAGAGCGGAGTTTTTAAAGCAAAAATTTGAACATTGACCGTCGAATTAGTTGGGTTTTGGTTCATGAAAGCAACTTTCCGAATCCGTGGCATATTTAAAGATTATAACTGGTATTTGGCGCTTCAAATTCAATGTCCTTCAAATCAAATAAAAATATTTTCATTCAATCACAATACAATATGGTAGTAAGCAAAATATTTTTATCAAAACTGATTTAAATAATGTGTATCTTTTAGGCATTGGCTGCAGGTTTTTTGTACAAACTTGCAGAAATAGAGGAAGGAAGAAGATATTTAAATTACAGTACTAAGATCACTAATGATATTAAAAAGGTGTTGAGAAAAAAAAGTGCTTACATAGAAATAGATACAATAGAGTCCCTAAATGCTACACTAAATTTGCTAAAGCCAGTCTTCGCTAAAAATGTGGCTATCACATATTACAACAAATCTGTTTACGAAGGTAATGTCAAGAAGAGGTTTATGTCAAGAGCACAAAATACTTATAGTCTATTGCGCAACAATATTAAGATATATCAAGGGGAAATTGTTAAAAAACTAAAGCGGCCACAGATAGTCCCAGTTTATACTGATTAAAGTAAGCTTTGAATACTAACATGCAAATTCAGATAGGTTAAGATTTTATAGCAAACTTGTTTAAATTTTAATTTTATACAAAAGTAATGAAATTATTACTTGCTATAATATCCATTAAAAGAAAGTATATGTAATGCTAAATGTAGAGTGTACTATCCGTTCTCATACCTGATACATGAAGAATTCATAAAAACTTAGGCACTTCCCGCCACACAACACTATAATAGAAAAGGAATGCACACATTCACTAGAACATTCTCAACAATCGCGAAGCTTTTCGTTTTCCTGAGGATGCTTCGGTTACGGGGCGAAATCATTGTTGACCCACCAGCAATAACACAACAATACACAAGCAATGCACACATTCACTCAAGCAAGCTAAGCAAAGCGCAAATTGAAAAAAAAAGCGAAAGCTTTACGATTTTGTCGTGGATTCTATATCCTGACTATGCATAGGTTCGGAACGAAACGATTGTTAAGTTTGTGATAGTGAACGTGTGTAATGTGTATTGTGCTGGCGGTGGCTTAGGTTAGTGCCTTGGTTAGTGGTTAGTTAACGAATCCTGCATGTTTAGGTCATGAAACGAATAGTCCCCTCTACATTTATCATTATATATATTTCCTATTAATTTTATCGCGGATTATAGCAAAATAATTTTATTATTTCTTTTGTATAATGAATCTCCACAAAGTATACCTAAAGGCCTAATTCTATAAATTATATAAAGTCTTTACAGGTGTTGGAAAGAGTACAATAAATGATTTGTTAAATAATCGTCAATATATGACCCTGGATGAAATTTTTATGCATCTTGAATTATTGAAAAACTACAGTGCATATGATAGTGGGAAAACAGAAATGACGTCACATTTACCGCTTTTGCTAATTCTCTTAAAACGTTTACTTATTGAGTACGATAACAGTGAAATCAATATAATGGTCACAAATATCCTGAATAATATGGTCTCTAAGAACATGGTAAAAGAAACAGAACCGGAATCATCAAAAACTTTGGTATTTGCGAATACGGCTACTGAGGTATTTCTTTATATATTTTTGATTCGATCCTTGCCTATAAGGTAACGGCCTGTTACTATTCCCACTGCTGGGCAAAGACCTCCTCATTCAGTTTTTGAAGAGGATTGGAGCAAAACTATCACGCTGCTCCAATGCGGATAGGTAGGTTACACATATCCCTAGAATTCTCAAGTGATATGTAGGTTTCCTCACGATGTTTTCTTCACCGAATGCGTGTGATAAATTGCATTTATAAATTAGACACATAAGTGTTAAGAGAAATAACTCATTGCTGCCTGCCGGGGGTTTGAACCCGTGATCACCTTGAAAGAGACGCACGGTCTCACCGCTGGGCTATCACAGCTTCCTATGCCAAAATCAGATTTTTAATATAGATTTTTGAATTTGTAATGTATTAAAACTGGCTATACTCACGTCTTATTCAATTAGGTTACCTATACATAAACCGTAATATATTACAGTTGTTTGAAAGCGTAATTTTTATCAACATTACAATGTATAATGAAATCCAGATATATACCACATATATAGTAAAATTCAGATTTAACTATGTAATGCTACATACATATATTGACAAATATACATGGATTGACAAAATATGTATATATCTACATATATACATATTTTGTCAATCCAAATTGAAATTGAAGTTTGAGTATCTAGGCTTCTGACGTCTTTTTCAAGCACAAAAGAGACTTTTACCTACCTGTGGAATAATTATAGGCCTCACTCAAACTTTTTATTCCAAGAAATGTCTACTTAATAAATGTTGGAATTTCTCCACTAAGTTTTTACGGAAAACTTTTGCTTCCAAAAAGCTTTCAGTTAACTAATTTTATATTAAATCAATCACTTAATATATAAACAATATTTACAAATTCAAATTTTTGAAACAATATGAGAATGAAAGCTAACAGATATTACTTCTTTCTGACTCTGACACTATATGTCTAATAACTATATTCACGACTGTAATCATAGTTTTATTAATAAAATTAAGAATAACTAATTTTATATACGGTATATTATAATTTTAGGCTATCCAAATGAAAAATTTTGTTTGTCAATTTCCACCAAAAAAGGGCAGTGTGAAGAAACTTAATAAAAGCAAATGTGGTTTAGGTATTTCACCAAACAAGTTTAAACAGCAATCAAAGATAAAAGGTATCCATATTGTAAATATTTAAGATAAAAGCTTTACAGTAATTATTATTGACTTCATTTTTCGGATACTGAGTGATATCTGATATCCATCTATGGTAAATAAATCCAAAAAATTTAAAAACTGTAACTCAATGGTAATTTTTTTTAATTGAATTTTTTAATAAATTTTTTAAAATATTTTATTTCTTTCCAGAACATATGAAGAAATCAATAATCTTTGTACCTATTGAAAATTGAAGTAAAAAGGGCAAAATAAAATATGTAAAAGTTTTTATTAATAAAAACAAAGTATAAATTAAATTATTATTAAATATTTATATTGTTATATAATATCATGTAATATTCAATTATCACATTGTAGAAATACCATGAGAAAGTTAATTTTAAAAGCAATTTACGTAATAATGGAAATAATTTCAAAATTATCAATTGCATATTTCTGATGGACAGTGTTTACATTGAGAAAAAAATTATAACCAGAATATTTTGAGTATATTGCACACTAAAGTGTTGAATTCAAATAATAATCTCTTTTATAATTATCATAGATAATTATATAACAATTATTATCTTTTTGAATACTATTTCCAGTTATACCAAAACAAATAAATCTCAAACTTATTAAAAAAAAATAGTAAAAATACTTTTTGAATGTTTTGAAATAGAAAATGCAGTAAAAGGAACATTAACTATCAAATCGTCTTATCAAAAGATTACAAAGTAAAAGATCTTTACATCCAGTGATTTTTAAAACAAGATATACCTAATAAATATATGTTAAAGCAGAGATCAAAAACTATAACAAACAAAAAAAATTATAGAAACACTATAGTATTTCTTTTTCACCTAAAATATGTTCAGTCAGTTGACAAAAAAGACATATTAGCTTGGCATCATTTTAAACATTATTGAAATCATATTAAGTTAGTTATCTATTTTAAAAAAGTACTTACTTATTTTAATAACTTAATGTATTTCAAATAAGAGTAAAAATACCAAACACCATTTGGTTATATAAACATATGACATAGTAAATTTAAAAAATTTATGACCACATTATATTACTTAATATCTTCCATTTGTAATCTTACTAGCACAATATATACTTTACAGCATATCAATCAATATACCTGTCATTAAAACTATGTTGATATCTATCATTGTAGGCAATGGTTCGCTTACTCAAAGAGTTGGATGTATTGTTAGGATTAAACATCATTGCAATTAATATATAAAATCCACCAACAATTTTGCTAAAGAAATCCAGGCATCCTAGAATGATTGGTGTGAATTTACTTATTAAATTTGATAATTCTCTTACTAAAGCTAAAATAAAGTTACCGAGGAACTGAACAAAAGCATTACTTCCTGTAACTATAGCAATCAAAAATGCAATAAGGAATGTAATAAAGTCTTTTAGACTATTCAGTGTTAAGACATTTCTAACACCAAAAACTATATCGTTCACAGTTTCATTGAATTTTGCCTCCTTTGTAGGGTTGTCAACAGATCCTGAACATATTGGCTCTATTTCTAAGAAAGCATCAGTAATGTGTCTTAAACACTTTAAAGTAATAATAACTTCATTATCTCGGAACTTCACACTTTTTATTTGGAACCAAAATACTCCAAATGGTTGATTGTCTATTTCAGTCCAAATGCAAACACCTGATGAGAGTCCTATAGTTTCAGATTCCGAAATACCAATCCATTGTTTACGTGATATATGTTGCAACTTATATTGCACTTCTAATAGATCCCTTTTCAATTCCACTTCTGCTGGACTAAGCTTTACTATATCTCGGTAACCGATACGTTGGTCAACAAGTCTCCTTTCAAGATAGCGACCCAAAAAAATACGAGATTTTAAAATCACCTTTACCTCATTTCTTACTTCTTCTGTCTTAACATCTAAATTCTGGAGCGAAGAAGTCGTCGATGAATTTAACAATAAACTTTGATGAGATCCGTTCATTATTTAATTAATATATTTATTATTTAGAATGAACTTATACAAAATACATACAATACAAAAACAAAGTCAAAATAATTCCTAAATCACATCACAGATTAGAAATACATATCATAGATAATACACTATCATAATAATTAATACACACCAATTCATATATAGGTACATTTCAATTTTCAATCGTTACCACAGAGTAGATCATCGCAAACTTGACAACAACAAAAACCCAAAACTGCATTCGATGATTCGGCTAACAAAATACAAACGATTGAAAATTTAATTGAAAAAAAATAAAATTTTCCTTATAGACCTCCATATTAAATAGATGCATAAGAATCCGGTCATTTTTTAATCGGGCAGGAGCAAACTACATTCCGTATTCCTCTTGCAAAATAAAAATATTTTGGAATTAGAAGCCACTGTCGACAAAAATTTTTCTTAGTATTTCTTATTAACAATTGCAATTATTATATTTTATACATATTATTATGAAAAATGTCGATGATACAAGTGGATTTGTTTAAAAACCCATAAAGTTTTATGCCAAGAATCATCATGATTGGTATACTATTTCGCTGCTGTCCTATAATCGGAAGTGTTTGGGTCAAAGATGTTGTGTGAAAATAAGTGTTAGTGAGTACCAGAGTGGGTTAACAACTATCTGCTATAGTGCAGCGTGCATTGGTTAGGGCACTGATAAAAAAACAAACCAGGGCGAACTTCTTTCTTGCGCTCTTGGATATTGGGGTGCCATGGTATAGGAGTAACTCGGCGTGAAAGGCGCCGTTTTTATAATACGTTTCATTAATTAAACCGAAAATCTCGAAAAGGTTGCAGGTAGCCGTCGAATTCAAATGACGAATCATAAAGCGTGAAAATTCCCTTACAAGACAATAGCAGACAGTTGAAGAAGGACGAGTTAAAGGGTTAGTGAACTGAAATTCTTCAGAAAAAGGTGGATCTTTTTCCGAAGAATTTCCATCTAATCTTTAAGTGGATAAGATTGGAGTTTTTAGACTTCGTATAACACTAAAATATTTGGGAAACAATCGTTATGTCTCGCAGTCAAATTTTGTCGTACTAGTTTCCTAGTACAATAAAAACACAAACAGAATAAAAAATTTGTACATTTAATTTATACACTAAAAAAATCAGTTGAGATAAAAAGTTATTTTTAATACATAGTATAGTACTCAAACTAATTATCTACCTATTATATTATATATGAAAACTTAAATTCTAAAATCAGTTATGTAACTGAAGTCATCTGAAATTAAAGTTCAGAAACAATAAGTATATCGAACGACTGACATAATTTATTTTTATGCCAGAATAGCCATAGAGTAAAAAAATAATAATTATATTTAGATTACGTAATTCAGAGGCGCAATATATTAAATTTAAACTTATAACTAGGGTGCCTGTCAATTTCATGAAATTCTAGCTTCCCTAAATTACACTGGCTAATAAAAGTGGTAAGTGCTTTAGACCGGACCGATCGATTCTTTTTCAATGATTTCACTGAATATGAATTCAAGGTCAGTTTGAACTAGAAACCGTCAAAATTTCGAGAGAATTATAAAATAAACCGGACTTACCGACTCTAAAAATCGGGAGTTTAGTTTTAGAGTCGGTAAAATGCACTTCCCACTTTTTTTTGTGTGCCGGTGTCATGATTGAGAATTTAGTAGCATTTCATTATTTAAATAGCTAAGAATATAAAATGTAAACGTTAACTAAGACTTACAAAATCATTTTTGACCATCATTAAAACGATAATTTGTATATAATTAAGATAATTTATAGAATTAGGCGTTACTTTGCGGAGATCCATAATACAATAGTAATAATAAAATAGCAAAATAATTTTATTATTACTTTTGTAAATAATAAAAGAATAAGAATTTTAATTAAGATTAAATAAAAAATCTATTTTTATAATGGAGAAATTTTTATTTGTTTAAATGATAATAAATATATTATCATTAAAAAACAGGGAAGCTAATATAACATTTAACTATTTACATTTAATATACATCTTAATAATAGAACAGAAAAAATTGACATTTCATGTTCAGTTAATGGGAACATGTTCTCGTTTTCATTACCCAACCGCTTACTTTGTAGTGCATCAGTTTTAGTATTGGAAATTCTTTACTAAAAAAAATATTTATAAGTAAATAAAATCTGTTTTTTTCTATGATATTCGTATGAGGTCATAATGCAAATAAATATTTTTTTGTGATTATTTTGTAAAAAAAATTGAAAAAAATATAATATTTATTTCAATTGGAATGAGCTGATAAAAAGTGTTTAAATAATAAACTTACAACATATTTGTCATAATCCTTATTATACGTATTTTACGTGCCTTTGAAAAACTAATAAAAAGAACATGTTTATGAAAGAGTATACTTTTTATGTAGACCTGTCCACATACGATTTCTTAAATTTATAGAGACAATGTAAATATACTTAAAGAAAATTCGAATTTACAGATTTTTATGATCGATTTATATTTAAGTCACTTTAACTCTGTTCAAGACTTTATCATGTCTTACATGACATTACATGTTCGAGACTTTATCATGTCTTACATGACATTACATGTTCGAGACTTTATCATGTCTTACATGATAAAGTCTCGAACAGACTTTATCATGTCTTACATGATAAAGTTTCGAACAGAAACACGATGATTTAGTCGGAAAAGACTTACTGTAAAGTGAAATAAAAGTCGTATAAGATATACTTTAGATAACGATACATCACCATTTATTTATTAATTACGCGGTATAGATATAATTTGTAAAAAAAAAAATAGCGAGACGAGGATTGCATAGAACTGGATTATATTTCTAGTAAATATAATATATCCTAAACGTTTTTCCATAAAATATTCATATACTAGCATAAGAAGAAATCACATTTTCCCTAAATTAAGTACAAAAAATGTGTACTCTCTTTTACTCTTAACCTCTAAAGTAATATCAAAGCTTATTGAGATATACGCGATATTCGTTAGCACTATGAGCAGTTAAACCACAGGATTTGCGATATTACTTGAATATTAATAACAAGTTAAGTTTAAAAAGGTTTTAACAAGATTTCATGTCCCTAAGACCCTTTCGTCCTAAGACCATGTGAGTAAAAGAGACAGAGTTATAGTTCATATATCGTTATCCTTTTCAAACATTACGACCCCAATGCAATTCACACTTCATGGTACGAAAAGAAAGCGGTTCGCGATCGTCGTTTACGTCTTCAGTTAAGTCGCAATAAGAGTTCATGGAAGGCCTACAGAACTCAATTGAAAGCGAAGAACCAACAAATTGCGTTTAGAAATGTTTCCCTCGGCGTTAATCAAACTCACGTCTCCGAAGCTAAAAGCGGGGTCAATGCCACCTGCGCTATTAGGCCAGTATTTGTTTATCTCTAGCAGACAAATGAGAAGACAAGTCAAATGACCAAAAATCACTGCCTAAGGACCTTGTAGGAAAATGATATCACATAATCATCTGTAAATTTTTAATTCGATGACCAAGTTGGTTAATTAATAAGATATGATCTCAATGCTTTCTCTTAAGCCTATACCAAAATAATATAATGAATTAAATAAATTAAAGTGTCATTCGATGAGTTTTTCCCTGCCAAATTGTAAGTTTTTAATATTTCACATTTCTTTTTCCTTTTTATATAATAAATTAATTTAACTTGTCATCTGTATATGTTCCTTTTTTTTTTCTTTAAGTTTTTTGTTGTGAAGACTTTATTGGTTTATGGTTTATACTGTTCTTGTATTATATTTATGTATTATGTAACTGTGTGTCTTCCTAATAAATAAATAAATTACATCAAGCCATATGGGTTAATTTAAACTTTCAAAGACATTCAAAATTTACACAGATTGCACAACTTATACGGCGGTGTTTAATTTAATTTATCATAAACCAACGAAAAATGGGAAATAATTCTTAATATTGGCCTCTGGGCAGCGAAAATCGCGTTTATCTCTAAAAACCTTAATACCACTGCAATAAATACATTTCAGATTCACAACCTCGGTGTTTTTACAAAGAAAAAAACTGTTTCGTTGTGAATCAACACGCGTCATGTTATATATAAAATTATATTAAGAAAAATTAAACAATATAAAAGATAGTCAGTATTGAAGCCTGAAGCACCCTGTTTCATTTAGGCCTCACACAAGCAATGAAGTGTATGTAAAACAAGATTCGGTTGATTTTTTATACAGTGTACTGTTATTTTAGTAGAATATAAGTAGAATATGTATTTAATTTAAATATTTAATACTATAACACAGCCCTTTGGAAGGACATATCGGCCACTCTTAAAGCTCGCATATACTGAGGCGGGCCGCACCGTAACTCGTAATAATTGCATTTATTCTAAAATAAGTATTTTTCAACATAAATGTAATGTAGAATAGATTATTGCTAAATACAATATGAGATATTGTGTTAAATTTTACTAATATTACTCTCAGCTGCCGATTTATAAGTCAAAATTGTAAGATCTATAACTTTACTTTCTTTCATAATTTGTCATTAAAAAAAATATTAAAAATCATTGTTTAATTAAAATATCCGTATGATAAAATTTTATACGCAATTTTTTTTATTATTACTGCAATAAAATGTAAAATAGGACACTTTAATACTTCATAGCCAATAACATGTAGTATTTATTGTCCTCCTGAACTGATAGAAGTAAAAATGTATAGAAGAATATGAATTATTCTAATTGAAATGTTAAAATATTAAAATTATTAATAAATGAAATAAGAAATCGTATTAATACGAACATTATTCGAAGATTATTAATCGATATTAAAAAGATATATATTATTTAGTGCCTTTTTAAAAAATAGTATTAGAATAGCTCTTATAAGTACATCAATAAATAAATATTTTTTTATTTTAATAATTATTACCATGGATCCCATTGGACGCCCTTAAAATTATATTAACGCATAATAAAAAATGTATCTACGATTTTTTTATAGCTGTACGGCCCGCCTATGTATACGTTACCCTTAACTGAGAAGTACTCACGTAAATTTTTATTATACGTTAGTAAAATTATTTCTAACAGATATGTATCGCGTACATTAAATTTTTTCATTTCGACTTTTTAAACATCCTGCTTAAAAAAAAGATGTCCATTAGCAAAAATAATTAGATAAAATATTAAACGGTACCAGATATAGTGTACGAATCCCTTGAAAGGATCTATTACTAATATTGGACGTTTATAAATTAGAGTCCGAAAATTAAATTAAATATATATAAAAAAAAAAATTAATATACGCGATAAAAATACTTCTTTAATAACATTTACGTATTCGAATAGATATTATTAGTAGTAGTATAAATAGTGGCTATGATAGCTTAGCGGTGAGACCGTGCGACTCTCTAGAGACCACATAGGTTCAAACCCCGGGCAGGCACCAATGAGTTTTTCTATTAAAACTTATGTGTGTAATTGATAATTGCAATTTATCACACGCTTTTCGGTGAAGGAAAAAATCGTGAGGAAACCTGCATATCTCTAGAGAATTCTAGGGCTATGTGTAACCTACCAATCCGCATTGGAGCAGCGTGGTAGGTCTTAGCTTCAATCCTTCTCTCCAAAAACAGAGAGAGGAGGCCTTAGCCCAGCAGTGGGCATAGTAACAGGCTGTTACTTTACTACTTTTTACAGATATAATTACAATTTAACAGTAAAACGTTGGGACAGTCTTTTCCAAAAACTGAGAATTAACCCTCCGTGGCTCCTGACTAGGCATCGATACGAATCGTAATCGAATATTGCGATCACGACGGTTCGCATTTAAGTGAAAATCGAGTACTTATTTTCTCATATATTTTCTTCTCGAATTCTTATTTATTTTTATTGTAATTTTATGCTTTTTTGTTGTATCTATTTTTGTTGTATACTATGTATAAATAAATATATGGGACATTTACACACACGGTCGTCCGTCCCCAAAGTAAGTAACTTAATACTTGTGTTATGGGTGACGGACAACTGGTAGATATACTACATATATAAGTTTAGATACATACTTAAATACAAATACACACCCAGGCTCGAAGAACCAACAATTTGTTTAAAGAAAATGTTGGCCCTCGGCGGGAATCGAACCCGCGATCCGCGGAGCTAAAGGCAGGGTCACTACCCACAGCGCCAACGGGTCAGTCAAAAACGGGCAAGTCAGTATACTGGTCTCTGTCATTTTGCTGAAAATCAGCGCCGTATGTGATGACATGCAATGCTGAGCTGTGAGCCCTTTCTGTTTACGGAATAAAGATTTTTCATTTCATTTCATTTTTTCATTTCATTACATTTATTTCACAATGAGAAAACCGTGAACACTCGCTAGGAACTTGTCAAAGTTGTCCTGAAAACGTAGCTTGTGGGTCCTGAGGCCGTCGAAGAGGACCCCGTTGGTTAGAACCCCGAAGGCCTCCTCAAGTCTTGGCACGTTAGCTGGATCATTGACTGCGAAGGCCTCGATCAGCTGCCTCGCGAGCCCTTCTAGAAGGGCTGGTTTTACACAAGTAAGTGCATATATCGCGGCTCCAGCTGCTGGTATCGAGTCTGGTGGGATCTCCATTTTGATTATGAGCATCAGCAGAAGTTCGGCGAGCGACAATAGGGATATCGCGTAAGGGTTGTCGTCACCTAGTGTCCGCACTTTGTTCGCGAGACCGACTATGGTGTCGCAGCATAGGGTCGATACGTCACACGATACGGCAGTCAGGCCAACGCGCAGTGCGGTGATCACCATATTGAAATCCTCTATTGGAAGGTTAGTCAACTGAAAAGTATATTAAAGTAAAGTAAAGTAATTTTTCTACTACTTTTTAGCAAATCTTTAAACTTAATTTTTAGCAAAAGAGTGTTTAAAAAATTGGTGCTGCATAAATGCTTACCATAGTTTGTATATATTGTTATATAATATCTTTTGTATTTTTTATATTATAATCTAAGTTTGTTAACAATAGTTAATACAAAACTGTAATATTTATTTTTTAAAAGAGTGACCGCCGAGTCTCTTGCTGGTTCTTCTCGGTTAGAGCACCTTTCTGAACCAGTTGTAGCTTCAATTTAATTTTAATTTGACGATTCAAAAGTGCTTGTAATAGGCCAATTTGAATAAAGACTTATTTGAATTTGAATTTGTATTGTTCAAAAAATAAATAATTATATAGGATCTTGTAGTGGAAAAAATCGTTTCTTCTCCGTTCAAAACAAAAAATTAAAAAAAAACGATTAATAATCAATTTTTTTTTATCTAAAAATTTGCTTTTTTTATTATAATAATTAATTAGAATGAATACTAATTAAAGTGGACAAATAGGAATAAAAAAATAACAGATGCACTTTTTGCAAAATTCAATTAAAATGTTTCGTTTAGCTATAGTGTCCGGCAATAAATAATGCATATCGTATCTTACAAGATAAGAAAAAATAAAAAGAGGGTAAAATATATATAATCGATTTAAAATGTTTAAATAATCGAATTAAAAATCGATTATTGTGATAAAATAATCGATTATTTTTGACATCCCTAGCATGGATATGAAAGAGTATATCCATACTCTAGAGATATATAGAGCTGTGATAGCTCAGCGGTGAGACCGTGCGACTCTTTCGAGGCGAACAGGAGTTCTAACCCGGGCAGGCACCAATGAGTTTTCCTATTAAAACTCATGTGTCTAATTGATAATTGCAATTTATCACACGCTTTTCGGTGAAGGAAAACATCGTGAGTAAATCTGCATATTTCTAGAGAATTCTGGAGATATGTGTAACCTACCAATCCGCATTGGAGCAGCGTGGTAGGTCTTAGCTCCAACCCTTCTCTCCAGAAACAGAGAGAGGAGGCCTATTCCCAGCAGTGGGATTGTAACAGACCGCTTCTTTTAATGAATATATTATATCTCTTACTGTCCTGTAAATCGAAAGATGTATACTGTTTATCAAAGAGAGATTGAAACACCAATAATCTTGTGACGCTTTGAGTATATCCACCAACTTGTTGGTCTCTGACATCCTTAGTCTTTAATTTTCACCGGTCATTAAAATTCATTGGCAAGATATGATAATAGACAAAGTAGGAACCGACATAAGCCTTCTCTCCAGAAACAGAGAGAGGAGGCCTATTCCCAGCAGTGGGATTGTAACAGGCCGCTACTTTAGTATGGATAAATGGTAGTGAAGTTACCTGATCAGCATGGTCGAGGTCGCGCAGCATGCGGTACGCGCGCAGGGCCAGCGCGGGCAGCGCGAGCAGCGGCGGCGTCACCAGCGGTAGCAGCAGCCGCAGCCCGCGCGCGCAGGCGCCCCCCCACGCCCCCTCGGCACCGCACCCCGCGCCGCACCGCGACACGCTGCTTATCACCTCCATCAGCGCGCAGATATCCTGAGAAACGTCCGCGATCATACACTCTTATATATATATATATATATACATATATATATAGAAGCAAAATCGCCGTATATGTCTGACTGGCCCGTTGGCGCAGTGGGTAGTGACCCTGCCTTCAGCTCCGCGGGTCGCGGGTTCGATTCCCGCCGAGGGCCAACATTTTCTATAAACAATTTGTTGGTACTTCGAGCCTGGGTGTGTATATCTATTTAAGTATGTATTTAAACTTATATATGTAGTATATCTACCAGTTGTCCGTCACCCATAACACAAGTATTAAGTTACTTACTTTGGGGACGGACGGCCGTGTGTGTAAATGTCCCATATATTTATTTATTTATTTATTTATGTCGTGGAGTCTATCTCCTGATGATGCTTCGGTTGGGGGGCGAAACGATTGTTGAGTTTGTGATAGTGAACGTGTGTAGTGCTTGTGTATTGTGGTGGAAGTGGTGGAGGTTTGTGCGTGTGTTTTTACGAATTCTGCATGTATCGGGTATGAAAAAACGGATAGTCCACTATACATTTAACACTATATATATTTTCTGTTTACTGTTTCGCGGATTATAGCAAAATAATTTTGTTATTACTTTTGTATTATGGATCTCCGCAAAGTAACGCCTAATTCTATAAATTATATAAATATACTCCTGCCCTTATCCCACTGTAAGTGGAGTCGGCACAATGTTTAAACATGTCACATGATTTGGCTACGTATTTTACGACCGGCCGCCTGCCTAACATCAACTTACCTTAGTCGCCTTTTACGACAACTCGGTAAGAAATGAGGGTGGTCTATTCTATGCAGCCGGATACCACACGGCACATACCTTAGTCGCCTCCTACGACACCTCGGTAAGAAAGGAGGGTGGTCTATTCTATTCTGCCGGATACCACACGGCATCATAGCGATCATACACTCTATACATATTATTAAAATAAGTCCTGAAAATCTGTCTGTATGCGATCGATGTTGTCAAAATGTACTGAACGGATTTTTGGAAGATTTTTATGAAAAGGTAGTGCAACTCCAAAGTCCTCCAAAGGCCTTATGAGAAGTTTGGTGTTTCCCCATTTTCTATATGGTGCAAAATTTAGACGGTCTGAAAGATCGACGAAAACTCAATGTGCTTGAAATGTGGTGCTGGCGGCGATTATTACGAATACCTTGGACAGCGTTTCGGACTAACCTCAATATTGGAGGATCTCAAAATTAAAACGAGATTAAAGCGACGGTGATGATGAGAATCCTCGAATATTTTGGTCATGTCGTTCGAAACGAACATTCTATGTAAACACTTGTTGTCCAGAGGCAAGTTGAAGGCAAGCGGCCACGCGACCGATTACCCATGGATAGACCTGACACGATCAATATCCTTAAAAATTCGTGATACAATATACTAGAGACGCTGTAGACCGCCATAGAATGAAAAAGATGGATGAAAGAAGAGTGCATGCAAATGAGATGAGAATGTTAAGGTGGATGTGTGGTGTGACAAGATTGGATAAAATAAGAAATGTTTATATAAGGGGAAGTATGAAAGTTGCGCCCATTGTAGAAAAGATGACAGGTGCAAGATTGGGATGGTATGGACATGTAATGAGGAGGGATGAAAATCATGTGACTAAACGAGTGTTGGATATGAATGTGGATGGATATGTGACTAGAGGGAGGCCTAAAAAGAGATGGTTGGAATGTGTGAAGTATGACATGCATATAAAAGGAGTAGCGCCAGAGTTGACGAATGATAGAAGAGAATGGAAGAGGAAAACATGTTGTACCGACCCCACTTAGAGTGGGATAAGGGTAGGAGAAAGAAGCTGTAGACCGCCATAGATGGGAACCCATTGCAAGGGCTACAATAGCGGACGCAAAGCATCATCAAACACGACCACTTTGTCAATAGTGCAAATCTTACAGAAGTGCAAATTTTCCGGAAGATTTAGATTAATAGTGCAATACGGTTTTATTTAATTTGTATGTAATGCACTAAAGAATTGCAAGCTGTGAGATCGTGTGACTCTCTAGAGACGATCATGGGTTTTTCAATGAGTTTTTTCTACTAAAACCTATGTGTCTAATTGATAATTGCAATTTATCACACGCTTTTCAGTGATTTTCCTTCATCAAAAATTTTGTCATTATAAATTTGTTTAGAAAAAAATGACACGTTAATTCATAAAGGATCGCTTACACTCAATCAATACACATCAATCAATTTTTTTAGTTATAAATTATTTAAGATTTTGGCCTTTAGTCATTAGAGAGATTTGAACGTTATGTTTAAACCTCCCTAATGTAGTTCAAATTCAAATTCAAATAAGTCTTTATTCAAATTGGCCTATTTTACAAGCACTTTTGAATCGTCAAATTAAAATTAAATTGAAGCTACAACTGGTTCGGAAAGGTGCTCTAACCGAGAAGAACCAGCAAGAAACTCGGCGGTCACTCTTTTAAAAAATAAATATTACAGTTTTGTATTGACTATTGTTAACAAACTTAGATTATAATATCGTCTAGTACATAGCTGGTCGCAATTTAGTTCCAAGCTTTCTTATCATTGACATAGTCTTCAACATTATAATAAGCTTTATTAATGAGAGTCTCTTTAATTGCTTTTTTGAACTTGTGTAAAGGCAAGTCCAAAATTGATTGAGGAATTTTATTATAAAAAAGTATACCGAAGCCCACAAACGATCTACGTACTTTCTGAAGCCTTAGCCTTGGTATTATTAATTTATTTCGGTTCCTAGTTTGCCTATTACTAATATCGCTTTTTTTATTAAAAAGATGTATATTTTGTTTCACAAACACTATATTATTATAAATGTATTGTGAAGCTACAGTAAGAATACCTATTTCTTTATATTTATCACGAAGCGAGTCACGTGGTTTCATATTATAAATCGCACGAACAGCTCGCTTTTGTAAAACAAATATTTTTTGGATATCAGCTGCTTTACCCCATAGCAAGATACCGTATGCCATGATGCTATGAAAATAAGAAAAATAGACAAGTCTTGCTGTTTCAATATCAGCTAATTGCCTAATCTTCCTAATGGCATAAGCAGCGGAGCTAAGTTTACCACAAAGATTCGTTATATGGGGTCCCCATTGCAGCTTTACATCTAAGGTAACTCCCAGAAAGACAGCTAATTCTTCTGTTTTTACTATTTCATTATTAATTTTTACTGTATGTATTAATTTTTCAGCATTAGGCAATGCGAATTCTAAACACTTAGTCTTATTTGTATTTAATATCAAATTATTTATTGCAAACCAATGCGATACCTATGACGAAGCCCTGTTCACATCGTCAACTTTCGTTTTTGTTTTGTCAATCTTAAATAATAATGATGTGTCATATGAGAAAAGTACTACGTCACAAATATTGTTAACATAAAATGGCAAATCATTTATATATATTAAAAACAGGAAGGGACCGAGAATAGAGCCTTGGGGCACACCCATTTTCGTGATTGAACCAGATGACTTTACATTATTTACACATACTTTTTGAATTCTATTACTAAGATATGAGGCAATTAGGTTTAGTGCAGTACCTTTTACCCCATAATGGCTTAGTTTTCGCAAGAGAGTCTCATGCTGAACACAATCAAATGCCTTTGATAGGTCACAGAAAACACCTAGGGCGTTCTGGAACTTCTCCCAAGCATTAAAAACGTGTTTCATTAATCTTGCACCCGCATCTGTTGTGGATCTACCCTTTGTAAAACCATACTGCTCTGAATGAAGTAATTTATTCGAATTGAAATGATCGAGCAGTTGATTAAGCATGATTTTTTCAAAGATTTTACTAAAAGCTGGTAGTATTGAAATTGGCCTGTAATTGTTTGGATCTTTTTTATCTCCAGATTTAAACAGAGGAACTAATTTACTATGTTTCATGAGATCTGGAAATATACCTAAATCTACAGTTTTATTGAAAATTTGAGCTAAATGAGACGCAAGGACATCAATGATATTCTGAATTGTCCGTACTGACATTCCCCATAAGTCTTCCGTTTTTTTTAACTGAATTGTTTGAAAGCTTTTTATAACATCATATGGGGTAATATGTTTAAAATTAAAGACAACGCCACATACAGTGACGCTCTTTTGTAAAAGATTAAGTGCTATTGTTGGCGAGGAATTAATATATTTAGTAGTAGTAATTGGTATGTCTCGAAAAAAACTTTCAAATGTGCGGGCTACTTCTAAATTGGAAGTAATAATTTTGTTACCAATGCTAAGTTCAAGATTATCATTGTAATTGTGTTGAATTTTATTTTTACCAATTTCATCATTTAAAATATTCCACGTCGCTTTTATTTTATTTTCAGAAGTAGCGATCTTCCTTTTTATATATAAAGACTTTGCTTGTAAGCAAACAGTTTTAAATAATTTTGAATATTTTTTTACATAATCGGTGAATATGGGGGTTCGATTGAACTGTTTTTGTGCATACAAGTCAAACAAGTTATTCCTGCTTTTGTAAATGCCAACTGTTGCCCAGTCACTGAACTTTAGATTTGGTGATATTTTTTTTTCCACAACTTTAAAGACACGGTTAAATTCAAGGTTAATTAAGCTAAAGAGAGAATTATAAAGTTCATCCGGATCATTCTGTGCAGCATTAATTGTGGGTAGTTTAGCTAAGATATTATCTTTAAAGGTATTCATTTTTTTAGTAGTAACAGGTCTTAATTGAATTATTTTCTTAAGCCTTTGTTCAAAGCCAGGAACTGATATTTTCTGTCCACTATGATCTGATCTTAAGCTATTTATAATTGATTTAAGTAAGATTTTACAATTGCAAAATATATTATCAAGGCAAGTAGCTGAAGTTGCAGTTATTCTAGTAGGTTCATTAAAAACATTATCCAGGTTAAAACACCTGAATAGGTTAAGTAATTTACATCTTTTAGCACTCTTCACTAAAGTGTCTACATTGAATCCTAAACTCTAAAACGCGTCTATATTTCAAGGGCGTAGCCAGAATTCTATACTTCAGCAGAAAATCCTAGACTATATTGTTTTATTGGATTTTATATAATATATTGTCTTAATTAGGAGTTTTTAACGTGAGTATGTTTTATTAGAAGTTGAAGAGGGGTAAAAAAAAAGTGAATTTATTAATTTGAAATTTGATTTGATGAGGTACATTATAGGTCTTATACAAGCCTTATAAAGTGTCACTATGTTGCAACTTGTCAGTTTTCCAGTATTACAGTTTCCAGTGCAAGGGGGGGGGCAGCTGCCCCCCCTTGCCCGTACCTCGCTACGCCCATGCTATATTTATTAATATACACTAACAATAGCTGATTGAGCTGTGATAGTCCAGCGGTGAGACCGTGCAACTCTTTCAAGGGGAACACGAGTTCAAACCCGGGCAGGCACCAATGAGTTTTTCTATTAAAAACTCATGTCTAATTCATAATTGCAATTTATCTCACGCTTTTCGGTGAAGGAAACATCGTGAGGAAACCTGGATATCTCTAGAGAATTCTGAAGATATGTGTAACCTACCAAACAGCATTGGAGCAGTGTAGGTCTTAGCTCCAACCCTTCTCTCCAGAAACGGAGAGAGGAGGCCTTAGCCCAGCAGTGGGCATAGTAACAGACCGTTACTTTACTTTTTTTTTACTAAAAAATTGTAGAGACAAAAACACTAAAAAAAGTCCGCGACAGCATGTTTCTATGTCTTATTACTCACAATAACCACTTTTATGTTTAATTATAAACATTACGTTATTTTCGAGTTTGTTTTTTTTTTGTTCTGTAATGAAACGTTTTTCGTGTAATTAAATGATTTGATTCTAAGCTAACCTAGTGTCAGTTGAAAAAAAGAAAGTAAATGGGGCTCTGTCTCTGTTTACGCATTATCTGAAGTTTGGATTTAGTTAGTTGGATCAAAGTGGATGTTGGAAAAAATCGAACTAATTTTCTTTATTCATTAAAAAAACGCATAAACATTTTGAAGGTGTTCTAATATTTTTTTTTCATTTAAATGATTTTTTTACCTCGTACGCTTCTTCTTCGGCGTCTTGGGGAATACTTGATATTTTACCGGAATTCCATCGCATGTAAACCTCGAATGTAGTGTTGCAAACCTCCAGAAACCTGTAATATAGGAATTTTAAAGAGAAACTAGAAAACATAAGCCTCATTCAATTAGTCGTAATTCTTTTATCTATATGTTGATACGTGAAGGAAAATCTTTGTACTCTTTTATGAAAATTACATGGACACTGGACGATAAAATTTGGCACAGGTATACAGTTAGTTTATGTGAAGAAGAAGTACAGAAACCTTATATTTCTTTAAAATAATATATAAAATATACATTACTATAAAAGAAATGATATACTTAACACATACAAATATATCATACTTTTTTTATGGTAAGTCTTTATAGTTTTCGCTATGACCTTAGAGTACCTGTTCACTTTATGACTAATGTTAAATCAATTATCAATTGTCCAAATTTAGCAAAATTACGTTTCAATTTTACCCTACTTTATTTATCAATTGATCTACTTTGTACTTGTGTATTTTTGGTGGTCCTTAAAATTATAAGCGGTAGGGTTTCAAGATGGGTTCTCAGAACCCTAAGGTGCCTTGAGACATTGACAGGGATTCAACAATTGGTCTGAGTCAAAAGGCATACACGTAAAAAACAATGTATAAAAAGAACTTTTAATGAATAATGTACAATAATATTCAAAAAATGTGTTTAAAAAAATAAAATAAAATCTGACTCGCTACCTTTCTATTAAATTTGAATAAATATTTAAGTAGAAAAAACGAAACATGAGGTTCCATCACTAAAACGATGGTCTCGAAAGGTTCCTAGAAGTATAAAAGATTGAAGGGCTCTGGTCTATTTGATTAATCATTTTTTTGTTTGATACTATCACGATCGAGCTTAAAATTCGTCTCTACCACGTTAACTCCTTAGAAATATAATTCAAAAGAGTTATTATATTAACCATCTTTTGACAGATTGACGATTTACATATTTAGTGATGTCCTAAAGATTCTCGTATGCGATACCATTCCGATTATAGTACCTACTATCATTAATCGAATTACGTACCTAAGTAATTCGATTAATGATAACCTACGTAAACTAATAACAGATATAGAAATCAACATTTTGATTTAATATTGCCTTAGTTTTTTGAAAATAAATGTTAATCCGTGTGTATTTATTATAATCATAAAAAATATATTATACATCAACTGGCAACATCAACAGACCTTCCGCTCGGCCGCCATTTTGACGTGATCTGTCACTCTCAACGAAACGCCCGTGATAGTCACACGCATTTACGTTCGCTGAGTGTTCTCTCGCATCTGTTACACCTTGAGTTAAGTAGCTTTATTCCTCGGAAAAACTTTTGTGAAACTTATATTAATTGATCGTGAAAATGCCGAAAGGACGTGTGTTGAAAGCACAATCGAGACAGTTAGTGTTAAAACTTCATGAGTATTTTGAGCAAGAAAATCAAAATGGCGGACCTCTTATACCTATCACGCAAGTCCGAAACCGTGTTGCAGCCGCGTTGGGGATCAGTCTATCAACTGTGACTAAAATCACTACTGATGCCTACGGCAGGAGCGGCTTGGAGCAAAACAAACCATCTACACCAAAAAGAAAGCGCCGGGCTCATAAGGTGACAGCTGTTGATGACTTTGACGCTGACGCTATTCGTCGTCATGTATATGATTACTACTTGAGAAAAGAAATTCCAACTTTGAGAAAACTTATTGTTTCTTTGAAAAGAAGTGGTCTATTTCATGGTGAAAAATCTTCTTTGGTCAAAGTTTTGAACACAATTGGCTTTTCATATAAAAAGTTAAATAAAAGAAAATTATTAATGGAACGCACAGATATAGCTATAGCACGTTGTGATTTTTTAAGAGAGGCAAAGAAAATACATGATTGGGCAAATATTGTTTTCACGGATGAAACATGGCTCAACGCTAACCACACACTATCTCGTTTCTGGACTGATGATACTGCTGATTCCACTTTCTCAGTACCAATGGGAAAAGGTGAGCGCCTAATCATTTGCCATGCAGGTACAGCAAAAGGATTTGTACAAGACGCACTGTTGGCATTTAAATCGAAGAAATCAAATGACTACCACGAAGAGATGAATGCAAATGTGTATGAAGAGTGGTTCAAAAAAATGCTCATTTCATTGGAAGAACCATCAATAATTTTTATTGATAATGCGCCCTACCACTCCCGTCAAATTGACAAAATGCCAACACAGGCTAATAAAAAGCATGAAATAATTAATTGGCTTCGGGACAATGGAGAAAATGTGGACGACTCAATGTTAAAAGTTGAATTAATAAAAATATTAAAAACCAAAAAGAGAGCAAAACGCTATGTAATCAATGAAATGGCAGCAGAATATGGCCATACTGTTCTTCGGATTCCTCCATACCACTGCCAGTACAACGCAATAGAACTTATATGGGCACAAGTAAAAGGGCATGCTGCGAGATGCAATACAAGCCCCCCATTCACAGCGAATAAAATGTTGCAATTGCTAAAAAATGCTTGCACCCACGTAACGGCCGAGAACTGGGCAAGTGTGGTGGAAAGAACTAAAAGAGTAATATTCTCTGATTGGGAACGTGATATTGCGTTTGATAATATATTATCTACACAAGAGCTAATAATAACTGCTACTGAAGACTCCTCATCGGAGGAGTCTAGTGTTGATTATCATTCCGACGACTCGTGCTAATAAAATAAATTAAAATATCCTGATTGTTTTATTTGTATTCATGTATTAACTAAGAAGAAAGTAAAACTTTATATAATGTTATTAAATGTCTTTTAATACTCGTAACATCGATTTCTACCGATTATTTTTAATCTGTGGCATAATCGTAGTAACCATTATGTGTGACATCACTAAGTGGGCGGTACCCATCCATAAAGTACAAATATTATTTGTATGATATTTGTACGTAAGCAATACAAAACTTAATGAGCGTGAGCTGTCAAAAGACTGATAATATGATGGACGCAGTATAGTACATAAAAAAAGTAAAGTAACAGCCTGTTACTATGCCCACAGCTGGGCTAAAGCCTCCTCTCTCCGTTTTTGGAGAGAAGGATTGGAGCTAAGACCTACCACGCTGCTCCAATGCGGATTGGTAGGTTACACATATCAACAGAATACTCTAGTGATATGCAGGTTTCCTCACGATGTTTTCCTTCAACGAAAAGAGTGTGATAAATTGCAATTATCAATTAGACACATAAGTTTTAATAGAAAAACTCATTGGTGCCTGCCCGGGGTTTGAACCCATGTCGTCTCTAGAGAGTCGCACGGTCTCACCGCTAGGCTATCACAGCTTCATTAGCTTCATTCGTTAGTACATATACATAATATTTTTATATATATAATAGTTTCGAGATATCACTTGTCACTCACTTGTTAACGTTCTGTGGCTGTACCGAATGCAGCATCCGTTTAGCGCTTTTGGCGAGTAGGTTCAGCGCTGGCAGCACCACGCCCGGGTAGTTGTGGTACCGGAATATGATACCCGGTATCTTGTCCAAGGCGCCCATCAACATTATGAATTGCTCATCCATCGCTCCCACCTATATATTACATCAAAGAAATAAGATACTAGAAACACGTCTCCTTGATGTTCTCAAGCCAATGATTTACAATTTTCATATAACTAAAACTGTCAATAAAACTTTTCGGAATGGAATATTCAGGAATATTAAGTTAAAAAAGCTTAACGAAATTTTATGTCCCTAACTGTTAACCGTTAAGGAGTCTCCTCGTCTGGAGCCAATCCTGTTAGCAGCATCAGCAGGCCTACCTCATGGTAGGCTTGCTGATGCTAGAGTTTTTCTTTTCGTACCATGAAGTGTGAATTGCATTGTGGTCGTAATGTTGTAAAGGATAACGTTATATGAACTATAGATAACTCTATCTCTTTTACTCACATGTTCTTAGGACGCATTCCGAACGTTCATTCGGCAACGACTTAAAGTGTGCGTCTTTAAGACGTCATGGTATGAAAAAGCAAAACAATTTCGTTTACGTCTTCAATTGAGTCGCGATAAGAGTTAATGGTAGGCCTACTGGTCGTGCTTATCAAAAACATGCTTTATCGTCGAGACTGGACGAGTATGTAATATTTCAGCTCAATAGGGAAGTGGATCAAATTTAACTGGAAAGGTTCATTCACATACTCGGCAAGTTGAATAAAGCTTTTAAAAAAAAAGAACCATGTCCCATATATTATTTCGGCCTCCCTCTAGTCATACAGCCATCCACATTCATATTTGAAACTCTTTTGGTCACATGATTTTCACCTCTCCTTTCTTTTTTTTTCGAACTGACTGTATGCTGTTAGCCCTAATGGCTTTTACAGCGTCACCGGGCGGGACGGGCGAGCGCAGAAGCATCGCCGAAGTTGCGAAATGCAGAGAGTAGAGCGCAGAAGCTCTACTTAAGTCGGGGAACGTCGTCCTAAGGGTGCCTCCTGTGAGGCCGGACCACGGCTTAGGGCGACGCGTAGTGGAGGGCTGATGGTATGACTTAGATTAGTCATTGCGACGTCGGAAGGGTGGGGAGAAGCCACGACCGACCGACCTCAGAAAACTGGGACCTCGTCTTCGCCGGCGAAGACGCTGTGTGAGTGTATTACGTGTTTCTGTGTTGGCGATCGTTATTTGATCGTCGGGGTCATACAGGACGCTTTTTGGACGCCTATATTTTCGATGGTCGGACCTAACTGGGATGTAGGTAGAAGCAACTGAAATCAGGGGGTTCGGGTGTACCTCAGATTTCTCGAAGTAAGATTTCGAAAAACGTTTAAAGAGGTGAGTAATGGTAGGGAGATCGAGGTCTCTATGGAGGTCAACGTTCCGCTTGAACCACGGACAACCAGTGGCTGTCCGCATAAATCGGTTCTGTAGTCTTTGGAGCCTGAGCAAAAACATCTCTCCTCATTATGAACGTACCTACTGTAAACGGCAATAACAAGAGATCGCTACTTCCGTGCGCATTACGAGTGCAGCCGATGAATAACGAACATAGCCGATGTTCTCGGCGCAACGTTCGGACTAGTGGTTGCCATGGATACTTCATAGAAGATCTATCAACGCTGTATCCTCCGTCAGACTCTGAGCTTTCATTAAGGCTTGTGTGGCCATAATTTAGCCAGTTCCTATTGTAAGGGGTAATTACAAGAGGTCGCTGCTATCGTGCGTATACCGAGTGCAGCCGATGAATAACGAACATAGCCGATGTTCTCTGCGCAACGTTCGGACTAGTGGTTGCCATGGAGACTTCATAGATCTATCAACGCTGCATCCTCCGTCAGACTCTGAGCTTTCATTAAGGCTTGTGTGGCCATAATTTAGCCAGTTCCTATTGTAAGGGCTAATTACAAGAGGTCGCTGCTATCGTGCGTATACCGAGTGCAGCCGATGAATAACGAACATAGCCGATGTTCTCGGCGCAACGTTCGGACTAGTGGTTGCCATGGATACAGAATAACAATGAGCCATCTTGTGTGATGTGACGCATAATTTACCGTGCATTATCTAAATCGTGATGTGCACTTAGCGAGTCGACGTAATTTATTTTAATGATAAAGTTTTTCACAAATCGTCTCGTAATATTTTCTTGTTAGGAGCACCTGGTGATTTTATCTATGGTTAAATAGTCTTAAAATAAAGCCGCTCCTTTGTCTAATGACTCTGAGATGAATAGGTGTAGGCGATCTAAGCCATGGATGACTCCATAAAACTATGTTGACGACGATAAAGCATGTTTTTGATAAGCATGACCAGCAGGCCTACCATGAACTCTTATCGCGACTCAATTGAAGACGTAAACGAAATTGTTTTGCTTTTTCATACCATGACGTCTTAAAGACGCACACTTTAAGTCGTTGCCAAATGAGCGTTCGGAATGCGTCCTAAGAACATGTGAGTAAAAGAGATAGAGTTATCTATAGTTCATATAACGTTATCCTTTTCAACATTATGATTATTGTATTAATTGCGAATAAGGAAGTACATGTTGAATTATTGATTGAGGATTCATTAATACTCACTTCTGAACATTCTTTAACACTACTTAATCTCGTACTTCTCATCTTTCATATAATAGGGTGCAACTTTCAGATTTCCCCTAATATTGTCACATTACACATCCAGCATGAGAGTACTAACTGGATTACGTAGATGATAAAAATAAGGATGGATATAGATAAACAACGAACCTCTACAATATATTAATGACTTAATGTAACTAGTTTAGTATTTTAGAAGTTTCTTGTTGTTCGAGTTTCTTGCTGGCTCTTCTCGGAAGGAACAGCTTTCCGAACCAGCGGTGAAGTTAACGATTCAAAGCCAGTTTACAAGTTTACTTGAATAAAGATTATTTTAAATTTGAATTTTGACGACACGTTAATTTCAAAAATACATATGACTCAAACTATGTCACAAAATATATTCAGAGCTGCAGTAAGGCAACCAAGGAAGGAAAGGCGGAGAAAATACTGAGTTACGTTATTAATGTTGAGAGATCGGCTATACTCTATATTATGAATACCAGTCACGATAGTTTAAATTCAAATGTCATCAAGCTGAGACTTTACCTCAAGCACGCCTTCAGTAACGCCGATGAAGCAGTCCAGTGTGTCCGCCAACATGTTCCTGACGGGCTCCGTGTCTGACTCCATGTTGAGGATGTTCAACAGTTTCTCTTGTAACGCCACCGTACTGCCTAGAAGACGATTCCTCACGTCTCCTGTAAGTATTAAAGCGAAAACATTTAAATGTAAAGAACATAAAGAAAAGCACTCACTTATACATTTTCAGGGTTTTTATTAAGGAAAATGTTTACAAAAATATCCAAAACAAAAAAAAAAATTTAATATAAGAAATAGACGTCAATTTCACTTTGCTCTTATTTATTAACCAGAAATTGGTTTACGAGGGTCGTCCGCGAGAAGTCTTCAGAATTTTGAATCGTGTATGTTATAAACGGTGTATATTTTTTTCACCTTTATGTATGATTGTATGTATCTAATTTGAACTTTTACATACAAACAATCATTTTCAATCACTGTTTTGAACTTAATTTTGACCCACTTTGAACGAACAAATTAAATTGAAATTACACTTAATAAGAACAGGTGAGAATTATAAATAGAAACCTTCTTAATATTTTTAGAAGGTTTTTACGCGTAGCCGCGGGCAATGCTAGTGTTTTATAAAAAAAAACCTAAAAATACCCTTTTGATCGAACTAAAAAGCGAAGCGAAGAAAATAATTTTGTATAGCGTTTTTTTAAACTATACTAGCTGACCCGGCAAACGTTGTTTTGCCATATAATTTATCTTTAGAGAATTATTGAGCACATTATATAAAAAATTAGGGGTGGACAACCCTTATCACTTAGGAGTATGAGAAATAGTTAGTAGCCGATTCTCAGAATTATTGAATATGGATATTAAATGTCATAAAAATCGACCAAACCGTGACATGAGAACTACATATATATAAGACTAGCAAAGCCCCGCGGTTTCACCCGCGTCCATACAGATCTCGTGGTAGTGGAAAGTCTACGAAATCGGACTATAGATTTATTTTGTAGATTATTTAATTATAAAAAATGGGTATCATTAGTATTCTTGGAATAAAACTTAACTCACCAAGTGCAGGCTATAACGGTAGGTTAGGTTTGTTATAGCACTATTTGATTTCGATTTACATTCTTAAATTCGTAAAATCTTTTGATTGGGATGTCGGATTTTAATAATTTAAAAAGTATTTTACAGGTATTGAAACAGTTATTCATAAAATATCATTTAGTGGGATAAGGATTAATACAGAGATATGAATAAAATGGTTTGATTATTGTCGACACTTACCAACTTTTACAATGTAAAAAAGTAGTTATATTGGCATAACTATAATAGTTAGACATATGGTATCGCGGACTTTTTTGTGGATATTGATACGTTCTATAATACTGTAGAACATTTTTTTGTTCTATCATCAATAGTTCCCCAGCGCACGCGATGATAGATGTTTACGACCAAATTTTTACCAATTTATTACAATTTTATTAGGGATCCCTATTTTTTTTTTAAATGACATATAGCCTATGTTGCTCAGTGAAAAAGCAGCTTTCTAATGGTGAAAGAATTTTTGAAATCGGTCCAGTAGTTTTTGCGTGAAAACGTAACAAACATACATACAAACAAACATACAAATCTTTCCTCTTTATAATATTAGTATAGATTTATTTGCACTGAAGTTGGCGCGAAAAAAAATTCCTAGTAAAAAATAAGGTACTATTATGTGAAGGTGCTGTTATGAACTTGTATGTGAGGTATTTATCCTTTAAACCGTTATCTATAGTTATTATAAATCAAAGTCCCAAAAAGCTGTCCGTCTGTATGTAATTGAATTTTTCAAATAAGGCTGAACGGATTTTTTTACGGTTTTCACCAAAATATGGTGCAATACTTGCGGATGGTTAAGGTAAATACTACGTATCGTTATTATGTTAATTGTGATGAAGAGATCGAGCAGTTGTTAAAAAACCTGCTCGCTGGGAGATTTAGTCGCGTTCGCTGCGTTAACCAGCAGAGATACGCTAAAGTAATGTAGTAGAGTATTATAGATCTATAAAAATACTACAAAAAGTCCGCATGTCTCTATCTCTCATGGTTAACTCACAATAACTACTTGACTGGCCCGTTGGCGCTGTGGGTAGTGACCCTGCCTTCATCTCCGCGGGTCGCGGGTTCGATTCCCGCCGAGGGCCAACATTTTCTATAAACAAATTGTTGGCTCTTCGAGCCTGGGTGTGTATTTGTATTTAAGTATGTATTTAAACTTATATATGTAGTATATCTACCAGTTGTCCGTTACCCATAACACAAGTATTAAGTGACTTACTTTGGGGATGGACGACCGTGTGTGTAAATGTCCCATATATTTATTTATTATTTATTTTATGTTCAAAATTTCGAAAATTCGGGAAAGCTTTGTAAATCACTGAACTCCACACGGGCTAGTTGTTATATAAAAAGCATACGTTCAGCGTAAGTAGCGGCAATGGCGAAAGCTCGGTGCAGTTCTCTCCTGAGCTCCCCGGGCAAGTTGCTACCAGATGCCTCCCACGCCACGAGCGCTAAGAACTCTTCACAACTCGCTAATGGACTCTCCCTGGAAAAAAGACAAAGAACTTTTTAACGATTTTAAATAGATTTATGGAATAGTCCTAAATTCTCGTCCGATGTACCCTTTATCCGCAGACCCTGAAGACCTTCTCCCTCTATGTCCGTCTCATTTTTTGATTGGCCGACCGCTCACCGCGCCACCCTGTCACGACGTAACAGCGATACCTATTCATCGGTTGTCTCGTTATGATCGGATCGAGCAGATGCGTCAACACTTTTGGCAGAGATGGTCAAAGGAATATCGCGGAACTCCAGACACGCACTAAATGGAAGACGAAGAAAGAAGACATCGAGCCGAACACTCTTGTGCTTATTAAAGAGGATATCGTCCCTCCTCTTAAGTGGAGATTAGGGAGAGTGTTAGAAACATTCGTCGGCAAAGATGGATTTTCACGAGTCGCTTCAATCAAAACATCTGCTGGAACAATTCGACGGGCTTTTCCTAAAATTTGTCCACTTCTACCATTTCACTCAGAGGAGACGTCAGCGATTCACTCTTCAGTAATATAGAAGACCATTCGTTGGAATCTGGTGTTCCCAAGGCCGGGGGCATGTTAACGCCAGCAGTCGGTATGGTGTTGCCAAATTTGTCAAGCTACGCGACAACCACGAATTTAATTCAGCAACACTGACTCACGAATAGCAACACCGAAAACTATACATCATATTCGTAAAATCCGTTTTTTATACGCGCCCAACTTTTCCATTTTGTAAAACCGTTTAAATTCGTCAAATATACGTTTACGAAAAATCAGCGACGTTTTTAATCCAAACCGCAATCATCAACAGATGGCAAACGACTCTAAGAGGCTTTTTACGAAATATCCAAAAAAAATTGTGACTCTAAAATTATCAGTCTCCGCTCAGCTCTTATCCCACTTTAAGTGGGGTCGATACAAAATGTTATAAACATCTTATCAGGTATTTTACGGCCGATTACATAAGTCAAATTACTTTAGACGTCTGTAACGACATCTCGGGAAGAGAAAGTGGTCTATTGCACTCAGGTGGATACCACAGGGCGGGTCAACTTACGATCTTTTAAGACACCTCGGGAAGAGAGTGGGTGGTCGATTCTACTCAGCTGGATACCGAACGGTGAAATAGTCGCGATAGAAGTAACATTTTTTGTAATATTTTATGACTTTAAAATCCATTCAGTATAAGGCATCGCATTCTAGTGTATGTAAACATCTGGTCCACTCTCTCAAATGGATGTGAATCATGGACCTTGGCTAAAGACGGTTGTGCATGTATTTGAGCTTTCACAAACTGCTAAAGATCGTTTGGACTCAATTCGTCTCAAACGCTGTGGTCTAGGAGAGAGCTAAATGTAAGCGGATGTTTATAAAAACTGTCATGCAAAGAAATATTGCCACTTTTGGACATCTGTAGAGAGGAGGTTCCTATATAATATTGGTTCCTATTATTAGGATTCTATAGGTATAGATTCTAGAAGGAAATATATTCGGTAAAAGAGCGCCTGAAGAACGTCTTCATTAGTTTGATATTATAATGGAGTGGATGGGACTTAGATTGCGAAATAAAAAAGATGGTACACAGTCGGATAAATATTCTCTTGCTGACCTCCACTACTGAATTTTTCGAAGATGACACCAAAATTTTGGCAAACGAGTATACGATTCCACTCAACTAATCACCATCGCCCACGACCTCTACTAGAGCGAGAGCGAGCGAGAAATATACTTAAAGTACCAGCCTGTTACAATCCCACTGCTGGGAATAGGCCTCCTCTCTCCGTTTCTGGAGGGAAGGGTTGGAGCTAAGACCTACCACACTGCTCCAATGCGGATTGGTAGGTTACACATATCTCCAGAATTCTCTAGACATATGCAGGTTTCCTCACGATGTTTTCCTTCACCGAAAAGCGTGTGATAAATTGCAATTATCAATTAGACACATGAGTTTTAATAGAAAAACTCATTGGTGCCTGCCCGGGTTAGAACTCGTGTTCCCCTCGAAAGAGTCGCACGGTCTCACCGCTGGGCTATCACAGCTCAAATATACTTATGACATAGAAAAGAAGGAAATAAGGTTTCAAAGTAAAACGACAGAGCCGAAAATTTTAAACCTGAAACTGAAACCTGCATATCTCTAGAGAATTCTGTTGATATGTGTAACCTACCAATCCGCATTGGAGCAGCGTGGTAGGTCTTAGCTCCAGCCCTTCTCTCCAGAAACGGAGAGAAGAGGCCTATTCCCAGCAGTGGGATTGTAACAGGCTGGTACTTTACTTTTTTTTATCACTCTTTTGAGCTCTATTAATTAAGTATTAGGAAGCATTACTGCCTGATAGTAAATATGCCGAGACTCACTTATGATGAGAATGCGCTAACGTAGCGAGCAGCATCAGTGCATGTTTGGCAGCGGCTGGTTGCGCTGCCAAGTGGCGTAGAGTGGCGGCCGCGCGTCGAGCCACCAGACCTACCACCCAAGACACACCACGAGAACCTCTCCCGAAAGCCACCTCCAGAACCTGCATACAAACCAATAAAATCAGAGAACTCTATACTCAAATCTTCTTCTTCTTCTTCTTCGTCAACCGATGGACGTCCACTGCTGGACATAGGTCTCTTCACGGGATCTCCACACCACACGATCTTGCGCCGCTTGGATCCAGCGGCGCAAGATCGTGTAATCGTAAGATCGCAATACTCAAATCAATGTGTGACATCATCATCATTATGCCTTATGGAATATTGTTATGGGGTAAATGCGCGGATAGTGAAAAATTTTATGTATTACAAAAAAGAGCCATACGTGGCATCTACAATTTAACTCCGCGTGATTCCCTGCGAGAGAAGTTTAACGAAATAGGCATTTTTACATTTGCTTCACAGTATATTTAAAGCAGTTTTTTTTGTACATAAAAATATAAAGAATTATAAAACAATAGGTGATGTATGAAGGTCCGATTTCGAGAAAGAGGTTAGTCGCCGAATCCAACTCGGATGGGCAGCGTTCGGGAAGCTGCGCGAGATCTTTTCGTCCGAAATACCTCAGTGTCTGAAGACCAGGGTCTTCGAACAGTGCGTGTTGCCAGTGATGACCTACGGATCCGAAACGTGATCGCTCACTATGGGCCTTATAAGAAAGCTCAGAGTCACTCAGTGGGCGATGGAACGAGCTATGCTCGGAGTGTCTTCTTATTATTTTTATTTTTATTGTTATTAATGTGGTGTCCAATAAAAGTTTTAATTCTTTTAATGCATTATATAATCTTATATTGTATGTCTGTCACTAACATTAACAGTATGAAAGACCTTATTGAAATGTAAATTAGCATTAAATTAATTTGCCATACTAACCTCTGAGTATTGTGACGGTTGTGGCACGAGATAGGAATTGGCCCATATTTTAAGAAGCCAAGACAAGGATGCTGATAGTTCTGGGCTAAACACCGTTGCCAAGCCCGCCTCTAACGCCGCGCATTCCCAAGCACTTATGCGGAGTATTTCACCCACCAATCTGGAAAATTTTGTATTATTATAATATTATACATAGTACATAGTTTAATATTAGTACATAGAAAAAGTAATATATATTTATATCAAAAAGATCCACAAAATAATCTTATTATATATAAAAGCCACCTGAAGTTTGGGATATAGCGCTTCCGGCGGACAACGATTTTTTATATTTTTAAATGTAAAAATAACAATATTTGTCTCAAGTTATATCATATTATTTTTTTTTAATATATGGGACATTTACACACACGGTAGTCCGTCCCCAAAGTAAGTAACTTAATACTTGTGTTATGGGTGACGGACAACTGGTAGATATACTACATATATAAGTTTAAATACATACTTAAATACAAATACACACCCAGGCTCCAAGAACCAACAATTTGTTTATAGAAAATGTTGGTCCTCGGCGGGAATCGAACCCGCGACCCGTGGAGCTGAAGGCAGGGTCACTACCCACAGCGCCAACGGGCCAGTCGAAAGTATATAAGTAGCATCTTTATCCATCTAGTTATTTAACAAAATTAATTTATAAATTGAATAGTTAGGTTTACTTTTATCTATATTGCATCTTTTTTTTATCTTTTGTGCTATCTCGACTGCAAATATTCATCTGTACTGTGTACCTAGAAGTTTTTCGTTATTTCCCTTCTTTCTTTCTATGTCACCCGTATTTATCTTTTTGTCTTTTTCCTTCTGTTACTCAAAGGTTGACTGGACGAGATGCCTTTTAGGGATAACTCCGCCTTGGTATATGTGTATAAATAAAGCCATCTCGATAAAAAACAAAAATTACAGCTATAAAAAAACTACCATGTTATTCGCATGATTCCTTTTTACTTATTCTTATAGATGCTGAAGTTATTTTTTGCAAGACAATACATTATTATTCAAGGTCGAAGCGAGGTGCGCCTTTAGAAATACTTATTTCGAAACGGTTGCATCATATTACCATGAATACGGGTAATATGATAATATGAGGAGATATCAACACAAAAGATGTTTTGAGGATACGTTTAAAGACTATTGTAAATATACTTTTGTATTCTATTATCTAGTATCATTTCTTATTTAAATTTTTTCAAGGGTTTCATAGTTCATTTTTTTCCATTTTGTTCCTGTTAAAAAGTAATGCTGAATTAATTTAATTTAGTTGTATTATCCTTCTATCGAAATTGCAGATGAAGATTTATATCAAATTCTTAATATGACTTAAAACTATCATCTACCTAAAAAACTATAATTTAAAACCAAAACCGGCGACCGAAAAAGTCAATGAAATTCGCAAGTTTTTGAAATGTTAAAGCAATATACAGGGTGGTACCGACGATACGATATTAAATGAATCCACTGATCATTTCTAGGTAACAGATAAAAATCTTCTTAAATATCGGTTAAAAAAAAATATTTTCAAAGAAATAAATATAATTTAATCGAGATCTGGCTTTCGTGTGGTATTCGGCTGAATAGAATAAACCACCCTCATTTCTTACCGAGGTGTCGCAAAAGGCGACAAAGGTAAGCTGACGTCAGATAGGCGGCCGGCCGGAATTACTTTATTTTTTTAAACAAACACGATTTATAGCAATCAACGACCGTACCCTATTAGGACACACTAAACGAACGATAACCTTGACCAAAAAACTAAATAGTCGGCGCGAGAGAAGAGAGAGAGAAAACAACAATGTTATCGTTTTCTACTACATTAGAACAAGCGCTGCGCCAGGTCGCTCAACCATTGCTAACAAATCAAATCAAATCAAATCAAATCAAATCAAAATAATCTTTATTCAAATAAACCATTTCAGGCACTTTTGAATCGTCAAGCATCAATATGATTAATGAAGCTTTAACTGGTTCGGAATGTTGCTCTTACCGAGAAGAACCAGCAAGAAACTCGGCGGTCAATCTTTTAAATATTTTCAATTATACATTATTAAACCGCTGTCTTGTATGAAGCTGAAAGGATTTTCAAATCCAGGCTTTCTTATCATCCAAATAATCTTCAATTTTGTAATATGCTTTACGTATAAGCATATTTTTTACACTTGATTGAAACAAAGTCTCTTCATCATTTATCATTCTCCCGCCCTTATCCCACTCTAAGTGGGTCAGCACAAAATGTTTCAAACATGTTGTTAGATGTTTTGGCTAGTTATTTTGCGACCGCCTACTTGGCGTCAGCTTGCCTCAGTCGCCTTTAACGACATCTCGGTAAGAAATCATGTCGGTCTATTCTACTCAGCTGGATATCACACGGCGGACCAATTCCCAAGTTAACGTGACAATATATATTCTTCTTTCTACCAATAGTATACCATAATAATAGAGTACCAATTTTCTTTATTTCTAAAACACATTTATTATTTTTTTTTATTTTGCGTCGGATATATTGCTTGGGCCGCAAAAATATTCACCTTAACATCCCTGCCATAGATTAACGCCTATAATAACTTCTATAAATGATTTATAACAACGATATTTATCCTTTAAACTTATTCAATAAATAAGAAGCAATTTTCTTAAAAGTCAACCTATTTAATCTCTTTCAACAACTAGATGACATTAACGGCGACGATGTTTCTTATATTATTGACCAACTTTATAAAGGAGGTTGTATTTAAAACATGTTGTCACAATTTTTTTTTGTTTTTTATTTGCAAATGTAGTACAGGGGCGTAGCCAGAATTCTATTTTGGCAAAATTGTCTCAGAAAATCTAGACTATTTTTTTTTGTAATCATGGTATTTAAAATATAAGGAACTCATGTTTGTAATGAAGGTGAGAAATATTATGTCTTATGCAAGCCTTCTATATTGCCAATATGTTGCGACTTGATAGTTTCCTCCTCACTACGCCCATGGCACGATAGTATTCTATTTTATGTTTACCATTACAGAAGTTTAAAAATACTATTTAAAAAAGCCTAATTCAGAATGCCTATTATACTATTGAAGATTACCTAGACGATAAGAATGCGTGGATATAGCTTCTCTTCAACCCTGTACAAGACATTAATAAATATATGTAACTAGTGATAAGATTTATATGTTAAAAGATCAACCGCCGAGTTTCTTGCTGGCTCTTCTCGGTAGGAACAGCTTTCCGAACCAGCAGTAGATTTTGATGATTCAAAAGCACTTGTTTACAAGTTTACTTGAATAAATAATATTTTGAATTTGAATTTGAATATTCTATTTTATACTTGTCGCACCCCTTCCTATGGAACCGATGACGTTTACGCAAAAATCAGCGGAAACGTTTAGGGTTGCGCAGAGAGGCATGGAGAGAGCAATGCTTCATATCACTCTGCGGGACCGGAAACGGAATAGTTGGATAAGAGACAAGACCAAGATTAGAGACGTCATGGCTGTGATTGCTAAGAAAAGGTGGACATGGGCGGGTCACATTGGAAGAATGGACTCAACTAAGTGGACCAAAAGAGTTCTCGAATGGAGACCCAGAGCCGACAAAAGAGGGCGTGGCAGACCACCACAGCGCTGGGTCGATGATGTCAGGCGACACGGCGGCCGGGACTGGATGAAACGGGCACAAAACCGCCAGGAGTGGAAGGAGAGGGAAGAGGCCTATGTCCAGGAGTGGACTGAGAAAAGGCCACCATGATGATGATGATTTTATACTTACTTCAGAATTGGGTCGACGTTTTCGGTACTGGTGCTCTCTCCGACTAGGTACCTCAACGAAGCGTCTATGTCAGCATTCTGCGACATACTGTACTGCACTAACTCTGAAGGTATCATAACTGTTTCGCCTTCAGTGCAGTCCACAGCCAAGAAGTGACCTGGAAACTTGTTGTTTTGAATAAAATGACGCGCGCGACGTGACGCGAACGCAAGCTAGGCCGTTTTATGCATTCGTTCACGACCAGAGCGTTTCGGGTGTTATTCTCAGATTTAGTGACGTTTCGAATACGATAAGGACAGACCGCGTGCGCCTGTATACGGCATTCTTTTATAACGCACACGTGTAATTTTGCGTTTCGGGTGTTATTCTCAGTAGTGACACGACTTTATTGACATTTGAGACTGATATAAGTATTTAGTGACGCGTTTAACCAGTGAAGCGTTTGAGAAGACGCGACCTTCCACGGTTTTAGTGCGCGTTGGGTTACTATTCCCCGATATAGGGACGATTCAATAACGTGTGACCTTACGAAGGATGTGTGCACACCGGGTGTTATTTAACCGATATAGTGAAGTGTTTACTCCGGGAGAAACAGACATTACGTGTCCGTGGAATAGTGCAGAGGCGCGTCAACGGTTTCGGGAATCGGCCAAGTACATACAAGCACACACACACACGTACACTTATACACGCAGTGACTCATGAGGCCGGACCACATACAGCTGACGGCCGCATAAGGTAGGTTGAGACGCCGAGACGACGGGCCCAGGTCCCGGAGGTTGTTTCATCCGTCCGCACGTTTGCGCGGAACACTTGTATTAGGTCAAAGGCCGGCCAAGCCCGGACTGCTCGAGCGGTTAAGCGAGTAAACAGCTCGACGCTGCGATTAATAACCGTGCTGCCAACTGCCCGAAGCAGTTGTAACAGCTCGGGCGGTTCGTGTATGAACGTACATAGAAATATGTAGTTCACTGTGCTGTCCGTGTATAACCGGGCGCAAATGTATTTTATTTCTTTACTACAATTTGCCACAAAACAACTTTTTTTGAATGCTATCACTTTAACCCCTTGCTTTCCTTGCCCGCTAGCATCTTCAGCGGAGGCAACATCGTAAACACTGTCGGGTAGATGATAGTCATACTTAAAATCACACGGGGTTCGCAATATCGACTGTGAACTGGCAAATTTGTCCTATCTTATATTTGACAACTTTTCAGGAAGAAGAAAAAACATGATTATTAACACATTCGTAATAATCTTTATGTAATAAAAGAATAGTTGACTTTAAATATGTTTATTTATTTACAAATTTTCTAGATAATACATGTTTATATGGTAAATAATGGACAGTAGTACCCAATGCCTTTAAAGATTGATTTGGCTTAAAATAGAGATAGGACATATTGCGGGTTCACAGTCGATATTCTATCTAGGTTAGTTATAGTTTTTAGAAATATAGTTTTTAGTCATGTTCGGAGTGCAAAGGGTCAAACTAAAGGTCCGATATGCATCTTACTATTAATGCGCCCTTTTAATTCATCGTTAGTGTTAGAGTTAAAAAGTTAGTTGAGTGACTACGTATTGATAAAGTAGCAAGAAATTCTATACATTTTTATTTATAAAACTGATAATTCGGAAAAATAATTCTATGTACATTACATTCTATATACATTACAAAATACATTTTGAAATCTAAAAAGGTCTTACATCTTGATTATTTAATAATTCATTATTCAATAGCAAGTAGTATCTCAGGGCGCAGCTGGTGTTAAATAAAATGTAATCATTTCATACCAGTTATCATCAAAATCCAGTGAAGATCCTCAAAGAGTGTAACAAGTTGTTCTCCGCCACTGACCACTTGCAATTTACCCAAGTGCATAAGCTGCAGTTGACTTTCTAGCCTTAAATTTAATTTTAATTAAATAATTTCATAAAACGCGGGACTCCTTAGGTCAATGCTTTAATGACACAGACACACAGACAGGCACCAATAAGTTTTCTATAAACACTTATGTGCCTAATTGATATTTATAATAATTTATTGAATTAGACATTACTTTGCGGAGGTCCATTAAAGAAATTATTTGCCACGATCCTCCTGCCCTTACCCCACTCTAAGTGGAGTCGGCACAACATGTACATGTTGTCACATGATTGGACTACGTATTTTACGACCAGCCGCGTGCCTGACGTCAACTTACCTTAGTCGTCTTTTACGACACCTCGGTAAGAAATGAGGGTGGTCTATTATATGCAGGCGGATAGCACACGGCATTTACCTAAGTCGCCTCCTACGACACCTCGGTAATAAAGGAGGGTGGTCTATTCTATTCTGCCGGATACCACACGGCACTTACCTTAGTCGCCCCTTACACCTCGGTAAAAAGGAGGGTGGTCTAGTCTATTCTGTCGAATACCTTGTCACAAAAGAAGGAGTTAAGTGATTTAGGAGTACTTTTCGATTCCAAGCTTACATTTTTACCTCACATTGATAAAATAATAAGAAAGTCTTCACAAATGTTAGGTTTCCTAATCCGAAATGGCTAGTTCTTCCGCAATCCAAAAACTAAAATATTGATTTATAATGCTTACGTCAGGAGTACACTTGAATATTGCAGTACCGTATGGTCACCAAATTATAAAGTTCATCAGTTAAGAATTGAACGCATACAAAAAAGATTTTTGCGGCATCTTGCATACTCATGCAGACTTCACAAGCAGCTTCCCACGTACAATGAGAAATTGGTGCATTTTAAAATGGATAGTTTAATGGTCCGTAGAAAAATGATTGATATGACCTTTCTTTATAAACTTCTTAAGAATAAGGTTGACTGTTCGTCTCTGCTACAATGTATTAAGCTACGCATCCCTCGACGCGTGCCGAGACTTCCAACGACTTTACTCTACCAGCCTTTTGCTAAAACCAATCTAAAACAGTTTTCGCCTTTATCTAGATTGCCTAAATTATTTAATTCCATCTACCGAGAAGTGGATATTTTTAACGACACTTTACAAATATTCAAAAAAAAGACAGTAAGATTGTTAAGAGAAGATTAATGCGATAAGATCGATCGTCTTAGTATTTATCTTTATCTTAATTCTTTGTTTTGTTTACCGGATTATTTTATTTTATTTTATTTTTTTACCTATTAAGTTCTATGTTTCAATCTATTATGTAATTTTTTTTACGTTTATATTGTGTAGTAATTTTTGGTGCATGCTGTGACACCTTAATAAGTTGTACATTTTAAACTATTTTTCGTTTCTATTATTTTTTTATGTAAGTTTTATATGTAGCAACTACTGGATGTCCAAATAAATAAATAAATAAATAAATACCATACGGCATTATCCGTCATTAATTAAATAGAAAATATATACAATGCTAAATGTAAAGTTGACTATCCCTTCTCATAACCGATACATGCACTATTATAAAGTGGAGTCGTGGAGTCTATCTCCTGATATCTTCGGTTGCGGGCCGAAACGATTGTTGAGTTTGTGATAGTGAACGTGTGTAGTGCTTGTGTTTTGCGGTGGCGGTGGTGGAAGTTTGTGCATATTTTTGTACAAATCCTACATCAGGTATGAGAACTGATAGTCAACTATACATTTAGCAATGTATATATTTTCGATTTAATTAATCGCAGATTATATCAAAATAATTTATTTATTACTTTGATATTAACAATTTATTGCGAGCATTACGCAAAAGAAAACTATTGTGACAACCTGCATCTTTCTTAACCCTTTCTACACCGCACGGACATATTGTTCCAGGGAATTTCCAACAATTACGGTTAATTATTATTGAGACATACGAGACACTCGCCAATACTATTGGGACAATATGTCGAAATAATATTATGCTATAATAATAATCATCAATAAAAAAATAATCATTTATTAAAAATGTCCATCAAACTAAATTATGATATGAGCTGTGATAGCCCAGCGGCGAGACCGTGCGACTCTTTCGAGGGGAACACGAGTTCAAACCCGGGCAGGCACCAATGAGTTTTTCTATTAAAACTCATGTGTCTAATTGATAATTGCAATTTATCACACGCTTTTCGGTGAAGGACAAACATCGTGAGGAAACCTGCATATCTCTAGATATTCTGGAGATATGTGTAACCTACCAATACGCATTGGAGCAGCGTGGTAGCTAACTCCAACCCTTCTCTCCAGAAACAGAGAGAAGAGGCCTATTCCCAGCAGTGGGATTGTAACAGGCCGCTACAAACTAAATTATCAATAAATATTTTGTGCTACAAAATACGAAGGGGTTAAGCTATCCAGGTATATGTAATATGCCAATGAGGCTTAAAGTAGAATGGTGGGTCTTCCCAAGTGAGCTCCAACCTTTCTCCCAAAAGGAGAGGAGCTCTTTATCTAACAGTAGGATTAAATTTACAAGATTTTAAACATTTGAAGTATTTAATATTTTCATTTACAGGCTATAATAATTTATAACTTTCCTCTTTTAAATAAAAAAAGGCATTGGATACCGCTTAAACAGTAATAAAAATAATCGATCCAGAAAGTTCTATTTCTAGATCAGTCCCGAGTCGTAATTACAGTTGAAGGGATATATAACACAATTTGTAAACAACGTAAGATATTATTACATAAACATACTGACTCATTAATTCCAGACTACGATGGATATAATTCTGCTGAAACGTCGAACCTTATATAAAGATAACTTGGTTTAATCGCAATGTGATCCATATGTAAATCCTTACTAATATTATAAATGCGAAAGTCTGTTTGTTACGTTGCATGGTTAATCCGCTGAACCAATTGGAACTTGGTACAATTAATGCTTATATACCGAGGTACAAGGCTATAAAATCCAATTTTTCTAAGAGAAAGCAGGATATTATTGAGAAACGGCATATATTATTAATATATCATTAATAGTCTAGTATTCAAAGAAATAAGTTCTCTATTACGCTGTTTGCGTTACGTCGAAATAGTTATTTGAAGAAAGTTTTTATATATTTCGGTTGTTTATCGGATAAATTAAACTACGCTATTTTATTCATTTATATCATTCATTTAAGTCATACGCATTATTTACTAAAATAATTAAACTATGCTCTCGAGGAAATGATAAATATCTCTCAGTATTCCTGGATCGATCTGATTTTTGTGATGGAAATACTTGCAGGCTTGGAACTATCCAAGCTTCTGTCACTAGACAGAAGCTTCTGTTTATTCCTAGTCGAAGCGAACAAAGTTACAGGTAAAATCTAGTATAATAATAAGTATGAATCATGAAAATTTTAAATATACTAATCTTTCGTTTGATGAAACTAGGTAATTTTGAACTCTATTACGAATCATTTTTGCGTATCTGTAGCAATACATACCTCTTACTCCTGTCAGTAAGAAGATTATAAAGTACATGGCAGCAGTGGGCAGGAGCCTTACGAGCAATCGCTCCAATAGTAAGCAGAACATTGCTGTGCAATTGCCGTTCATCTTCTTCAACATCATCTTTAATATCGTCACCACATCCATCAGTGTTCTCAGTGCCTCTGTTATTGAATTGTTTTCATTATAATTTATAGAAATAGGGATTACTTTGTACATAATATCTACATGTAATGATAACATTATTTTGCTATAAACAATACATAGAAATGAGAAAATAAGTATGTGTGTTCCTTATAGCCTCCGAAATGTACTGTTTTTATACCCTATAAATGTAGGGTTCGTTAAAAAACATTCACTAAAAAATTCCACCACCACCACATTACACTAGCGCTGCACACATTCACTACCAAAATGTCAACAAATTCTTCACCTCATAACCGAAGCATCATCAAGATATAAACTCCATAAAAAAATCGCTTTGAAAAACTGTAACTCACATTTAGCATTAACTATATTTTTTTATCAATGATTATAGCAAAATAATATTGTCATCACTTTTATAAAAAGAAATGAGCCAAACTCACCTTGTCCCATCAGGTGGAGCTAGTCTACATTGTAAATACGTCATAAATATCTCAATGCAAGGATTCATTAATCTGTCATTAGAAAAACCATCAGTGTCGTTCACTATAGAACTCCATGTATGAAGGAATTTGTTCAAAGATTCTCGCCACACTGTGTCATCATAAAGCTGAATAATACAAAACAATAAGTTAAAATAATCTATTAAAATCTATTATTTCTAAAGCAAGTACTTTAGGTCAATATTTACTTATAACCTAAACTAAAGAATAGTTAAATTTAATAAATAATACTTACACTCTCTTCCATGATCGATCCCCTTATACAATGACAAGTATAATTAGTAAGATTTTGTAAAAACGAAGGAGGTGTAGATGCTATCATAGCTGGTGTAAAAAATTGCACCAATCTGCGATATATATCTGATATACCCAACATCTCTCTTTCCAATGGTTGTATAAAAGCCAACATCCTCATAAAACTATTCACATAATTCTCTAAATATTGCTGTTTTAAGTTACTCACAGATACAACAACACCACTCAAGCTAGCCAATTGCACCAAACATGTCAGTGATGGGTTCGCCAACTCAGGTGTGTTTCGCACATAAAGGTGTATTTCAAAAAATAGTGCTATTAGCTCTGGTTGCATTATAGTATCCCTCCAATTAAGATTTAGGCGTAAAGCTGGGGCTGTATCACTTTCATATATAGCTTCAAAAGCACCAATCAATCTTTTAGATAGTAAAGGTGACACATGGCTCCAACATAAAACAGTTTCAACAATGGTTAATAATTGCTTTGTGAGCAAAGCCTGTTCTCCTTCTGGATGATGGCCTGAGCGTATAATCTGTTCTATAACCCCTACAGTGAATCGAAATATTCTTTTTAGATCTAGAGCCTCAAATGATTTCTTCAAACGAAAATGTACTTCCCATATTAGGCCCACATCAGCTGATTTTACAGTAATGGCATATTCCTGCATTATTGCTATAATAAGTGAGCATGCTAATTTTTGCTGACTTATTGGAGAGGATAAAATGATTTTTTCTAATTCATCAAGTAATGCTTTCCTTTCTCGTCCTCCATCACTTATACTGCCCCTTTTTATTATAACAGCAATAGTCTACAAAATAAATACAAGTATGTTTTTTTTTTAATAATGTATTATAAATAAATGATTAAAATTGATGAATTAAAATTAAATGTTCAAGCATATTTCTTATTCATATAGATACCTAATGGTGAAATCAAACAAAAAATAACCATACATTATGGTGAACAAAAAGAGTAAATAAGTTTTAATATGGTTTCCACCAGAAGTTTTAATTAATGTTATATAATTACATGCTCTATGTTAAAATGGGATAACAAGAGTTATACTACCTGAAGCAGCTTCTCTTTTAAAAACGGCGGTGCCTCTTTTCTCAGCAAATAGTTTAGTAAATATTCCCGAAGTGAAGATATATCATTTTCCGATAATAAATTCCATTCCCGAATAAGTGCGGTTTTAATTAAACCTGCAGCTTCGAATAGCACATAATCCGAACTTGACTTCTCGAGGATCTCTCTACACAATTGATACGGATTTTTCGTACTTCTAAATTCGAGGAATACACTTTCAGCTTGATGCCGTTGCTCGGAACTCACTAAATTTGGCGGCGCCTAAATAAACATACATGTTTTAGATAAAGTTCAATTAAAGAATTTTAATTTTCAATTAAGAATACATTTCAAAAATATATAATTTACCATTAACATTTGAGCGGCTGTTTCCAAGGTTTGTATGGCTGAATTATCCATGTTTACTTGGAAATTGAAATACAATGCGTACTCGACGTATTGGATGTCAAGTTGTACCTAAATCATCAAATCATTCCACAATATCCCCCAATCAATTAATCGCGTTTATTAACATTGTATACTCTACATAATATTATGGCATAATCTTCAATGGTATCCAAACAAAATTTCCGATTTTTACATTTAGGAATCGTGATTCGTGAATAGAAATGTACCATTCTTTTTCTTCAAGTTAATGTTGCCAATTATAATCATATAATTTCACTCAAATTATTTTAGTAATACCATCTTAAAATCAGTTTTAAGTTATTTCAGTTATGCGTTATGTTTAATATTTAAATGAGCTAATCTTATATACCTATATATATAATCTGAATTTCGGAAAGGCTCCAACGATTTTCATGAAAGTATGTTGTGGGTTTTGGGGACGAAAAATCGATCAGCATTATGATCATCCTTCTGCCCTTCGTCCACTTTAAGTGGGGTCGGCTAAACATGCTAATAAACATGTTGTCACATGATACGGCTACGTATTTTACGACCGGCCGACAACACAACAACAACTTACCTTAGTCGACCCCTCGGTAAGAAAAAGGGTGGTCTATTCTACTCAACCAGATACCACAAGGTTGGTCAACTTCCCTTACTCGACTTTTACGACACCTCGGTAAGAAATGAGGTGGTCTATTCTACTCAGCCGGATACCACACGGCATAGGGCGATAAATCGATCAATCGAAGGTTTTATTTTTTTTTTAATATGGTTTTATCTGTTTATAGACATTAACAAACTGCTAAAATAAAAATTTAATAGATAGGTTAATTTTGCGAAGTTGTAATACCTCTGTCCCTGGTATTTATATAATAATATATAGCCATTTTATAATTGCATTTTTTTATATTAAAAAAAATTACCGATTAAGGCTCGTCATTAGCAGTTAATTACTTCAATTATAATACAATTCGGTGACATATAAATTAATAAACGATGTAAGACCTTTCGAAGTTATTGTGTAGCTGAGTGATGAGTGTTGTGAGTACAACCAAAGGTTCTTGAGTTTGAGTTTTACATGTAATCTTATGCACTTTAAAGATATTTGCATTTATTCATTGTGCGACTTTAAGGTAATTATGATAAAGAAGTCCTTTTTTAGATTTGTTTGGCTTAATTTAAGCCGTAACGGCTTTTACTGACTTACCGGACGGATGTAATAGATTTGTTGATAGTGCGAAATGCAGAAAGCAACGTGCAGAAGCTCAGCAAACGTTGAGCACGTCGTCGTAAGGGTATCTCCAGTTAGGCCGAACCAAGACTTAGAGCGATTTGTAGTGGACGTCTGGTGTAGACTGTGACGTTATCACCGTACACTCGCACATTATTGGTCTTATAGAGTTTGTAGAGACTCACTTAGTAGTAGGGTGACGCAATGTTTTATTTATAAAGTTCAGTAATAAGTTCTATATATTTAAAAAAAAATCATATGACACTACACTTTACATTTATGTACTATGAGTGCCCTCTGTAGATTTCAGTACCGAGATAAAAAGTAAGCGTATGTCATGCCTTACGTCACTCGCCAGTCATTATAGCATAGTATCTCCTTCGGGAAAATTTCCGATCCGACAGGACGTAATAGTAAGACAAACACACTTACAGATTTATTTTATGGCTATGCGTATACACACATCATTTCTGCAGTACCTCGCTAAAAATCAAGGGCTAAAAAAACTAGGACGCCCTAAAAGATGTTTAAGAGTAATACAATATTTGTTTCATTTAAAAACTCTTTTTTCATTTTTGTCTTTTATTTTTATCAATCATGAAACTTGTCATTTATTTGTAAACAACGAATATAACCGTGATGTATCAATGTGTATTTTAAACAATTCAAAGATTACAGTATACATTAAAACAATTTTTCATATTAACTTAGACCACTTTGAATGCGTGTCCTCAAACCGGTAACAAGACGAAATATAGCCCAATCAAGGTAAAAAGAAATTTCAACCTAACACGGTACGCATCATGTTCATTCATAAAAATAAAACTACTTGTATCAGAACTAGTGAAATCGATTTAGTTTTATTTATTACATGTTTGAAAATTATTCTTGCTTCTAGCTTTAAAAACCAATACAATTTAGCTAATGTAGTAATTTTTTTATGCCGTGTGGTATCCGGCTGAGTAGAATAGACCACCCTCATTCCTTACTGAGGTGTCGTAAAAGGCGACTTAGGTAAGTTGACCCGCCGTGTGGTATCCGGTTAAGTAAAATAGACCACCCTCTTTCTTACCGAGGGGTTGTAAAATACGACTAAGTTGAACTCATGCAGGCGGCCGGTCGTAAAATACGTAGCCGAATCATGTGACAATGTTTGTAACATGTCGTGCCGACCCCACTTAGAGTGGGAAAAGGGCAGGAGGATGTATGTATGTAATATTTTTTTTTAAGTTGGGATTAGCAAATTAATAAATATAACACTAGAGCTGATAAAAGGATGTTTTAATGAAACTTATTAGTAAAGATTTTTTTACAAGCATCAGCTAAAAATTATAAAATTGTAAGGCTTAATAACTTTCCCATTTAAATAAAAGATTTGTAGTTGAAATTTGATGCGTTTAATAGTGGGAGTCCTTTTAACGTTTTATAAAACCAGGATTCTATAGTTTTAAGTTCCCTCTTGTAGTTAGTACCTTTACACATAAGTCAATGTAGAAAATAATAAATCAAAAGAGATGGGCTTCAATCCCATTGATTTTTTAAAATATTATTAGTATTTTATTATTAACATTTACATTTATAAAATTCATAATAATATTGCCAATTTTATTTTTTATAAAATTTCATTCTAAATAAATATATGGAAAGTTTGTAATAAATATTATGACATGATAAATATATATAATTCATTGTGTTTCAAGTTCCTGTAAACGTTTTTGTAAAATATTATGATTTAACCTATGCTTACATAAAAATTCACCATTTAAAAATAGTACTGGTATATCATGTCTATATAATTTGAGCCATTTAAGGTTCTCTTTATATGTAATGTCAACTTTTTCAATGATTAACTTATTTTTGTAAGGTTCTAATTCTTCCATTACTATGTCACATAATGAGCATGGATCTTTTGTATAAAAGGTCAAAATAGGTGGACCATCAACTGCTTTAACTCTGAAAAATCATAAAACTTAAAATAGTAAACATTTCATGTACACCAGGTATTTAAATTTATTCAATTTATAAAACTTTATCTAAGCTTAAAATAATATTTTATATTCCCAGAATATAAGATATAAAACATTGTATAAAATAATTTATGTTGTGTAAAAATAAAACATACAACCTAATTTAGATACACAATAAAAAGTTATTATCTTCTGCTTTACCAAATTAACAAGGCACCAATGGAAATCTAATAAATATTTAACCTGACCAAATCTAAAAGTTCCCCCTTACATAACATATAAACAAAGTCATACATCTTATGTTACGCTTAACTTACAATTTTTCAATCATAATTGAAGATGCACCACCACCACCATTACAAATAGCAGCAACCCCTTTTTCTCCTTTCTTTAGACTGTGACACAGATGAACAACAATGCGTGCACCTGACATTCCAATTGGGTGACCTAAGCTCACTGCACCACCATGGATATTAACTTTAGTAGGGTCTAACTCTAAAATCTTTTGATTTGCTACTGCCACCACACTAAAGGCTTCATTAATTTCCCATAATGCTACATCATTTTTTGTAACACCAGTCTTTTCTAACAATTTAGGTATTGCAACAGCTGGTGCAATAGGAAAGTCAATTGGGTCACATTCTCCATCAGCAAAACCGACAATTCGAGCTAATGGCTGAACATTCAACCTCTTTGCAGCATCAGCTGTCATTAATACCAATGCTGCTGCACCATCATTTAAAGTTGAAGCATTACCGGCAGTCACAGTGCCATTTTCTTTTTGAAATACAGTAGCTAATTTGTTAAACTTTTCGAAGTTAACTCGTTTATATTCCTCATCTTCTGAAAACATTATTGGTGGAGCCCCACGCTTTTGTGGAACTGGAACCTGTACTAACTCATCAGCAAAAGCTTTAGACTCATAGGCACCTGCACTTCTCTTATAACTTGATATAGCATATTCATCTTGTTGCTGTCTATTAATATCTAATTTCTTAGCAGTGTTTTCAGCACAGTTACCCATGTGAAATTTATTATAAACATCTGTTAATCCATCGAATACAATACCATCTATTAGCTGCATACCACCATAAGACGTTTCACCTCTCTTTAGATAAAATGGTACATTTGACATAGATTCCATGCCACCAGCTAGCATAACTTCTTGAGCGCCAGTTTGAAGGCCTTGTGCAGCTAACATAATTGATTTCATACCTGAAGAACATACTTTGTTAACTGTTGTGCAAATTGTACTTTTTGGAAGACCAGCATAAATTACAGCCTGCCTTGCAGGAGCTTGACCAAGGTATGCTGAACAAACATTGCCAATATATACCTAAAAATTAAAACACAAGGCTGATGACTGATGATGCTTTATAAAATTCATGAAAAAGTGATGAAATTTTACTTGACTAAAAATATAGTCCATTATCAATTACATTTTAATTTGTGATGTGATAAGATTTTTCCCTGTCAACTTAATCAAACAAGCACTAAGATAGGGATTAGATCATTATTATTTTCTATAAAATACTACTGTACACCACTGAATAACTGTAAAAATAGAAAGTAGGTGAATAGAAACTAACCTCTTTAACTTCCTCCTTAGGAATGGCAGCTCTTTCAATAGCTGCCTTGACTGCAATAGCACCTAGTTCTGGAGCTGAGAGAGAGGCTAAGCTTCCTCTAAAAGAACCCATAGGAGTTCTCACTGCTGACGCTATTACAACTTCGTTTAGTGAAACTTTGGTCGAATATGCTGCCATGGCTCCTAATAGCTGGTTGTGAATTTTTCGTGTTCAATTCAAGTAAATTTATTAATTTTATGTGAATAATATTTTTAATTTACGTAAATTGTTAAACATAAATCATATATTATGTATTATAAGAAACAAAAAATTCAAGGACTTCTATTACGTTAGAGAGTTTGAAAACGACTGGTAAAAAAATGAAAAGCGTTAACGAATTTAGTATTACGAGTTACGACTTGACAGAAGAAAAAATAATACTAACCTTGCCTGCTGGATGCATTTTAATGCGAAATAATCGACTTCCTTTTAAAAAGATCATAATTTATTCTTTTCAAATTAGATATAATAGATTCCTATTTTAGAACTGTAACAAAACATCCAAAGACTACAAGCGATTTAGTAACAATCTATGTTAGTAACTCATAACAAGTTATCAACTAAAAAAATATTTATTCAGACTTATCTATCAGAAAGCTACACAATTTTGCATCTTTAAATAAGCCATTAGAGTTCAATTTAAATTGCTTATAAATAAAGTATAAATTAATCTTTGACCTGTTCAAAAGTTGATTCGCACACCATACATATCATTCATTTCAGTCTATCGAATACACAAAATCGATTGAATATCGATTTTTTACGATTCTCACCAGTAACAAGGCATATTGAACTTTAATATTATTTAGTATTGTTCCCGAAATTGCTTATATATATTAATTAATGTTGTTACGTTAAAACATTTGTGCGCGCGTTTGAATTAATTTTGCAATAACTTCTAAGATATGAATTTAAATTATATGAGTATGTTTGGCTCATAATGTTAAGCATAAGAAGTGTTTAAAGTAACTAACTCATTTAAGTTCACAAAGATTGATTTTTTGAAAAGTTATACACCATCTCGGATCCCTCGACTTTTTGTAGCCCCATAAAACACGAATATCTCAAATATGTGTTTAGTTATATTTCGAACTGCTAAGCATTAAGCACGCATTTTCATAAAAAATCCAAGGTTGGCTAGACGGTTTCCGAGATTTTCAATAATTATCGTTGTATTTTAACCAATTCACGCAAACTGTAGACACATTTAGACACTCCACCAATCCGTCTGATCTATTGATTAATGTTAGAATGTTAGAGTCACGAATAACATAATCACGATTCAAATCATAGTTGTACGGTAGCAATAGTGCTCTGTTAATAATTAATAAATTAATTAAGTAACAATAAAATTATTTTGTTATAATCGCGTATTAAAACAAAATAATTTTATTATTACTTTTGTATTAACTATCTCCGCAAAGTATCGTCTAAGTCTTTGAATTATTTAGTAAACTAAATATTTTTATTTTTTGTGCTATCGGTACTGACTGTATGAAGAGTTAGTCACGAGATAACGTCACCAAATTTGTGGCCATAAGTAGCAGTCTGCAAGGATTATAAAAAATATCACGGTTTATTGATAGGCGGTAGCCGATATTGGGTTATCGAATATAACGGATACAATTGAAGTAAACATTTAGTACTTGTGTAAAGTATTTAAGTATTTGTAGGAGAATTCTATTTGTTTATTTATTTATTTATTTAATATTTTAAAAATACAAATGTACAATTATTGTGTCCCTGGCTCCCAAGCTAGTTTAAACTGTATTTTGGAAACCAGTAACCTTTACTTGTTTCAATTTACATATGACTTATTTACCTACAGGTGTAAAAAATTACAATAACAAAGTGAATAAAAAAAAAGAATTTAAATTAAACTAAAAAGAACAACATTTTTAGATTATTAAGGTAAGGTGAAAAAAAGACAGAAAAAAAGACTAAAACTAAAATTACAGCCGTGTGTATGTGCATGTGAATGTGTGTAGTGAGAATGTGTGTCTTAAAATAAACGAATTTCATGTTGCTAAAGCAAGTATGTAGATAAAGCCTGAGTGAGTGTTATGTGTGTGTGAATTTGACAGTGTTTTAAATAAGGATTAAATAATAATAATAAACTTACTTTTAATTTATGAAATTAAGTTTAGAAAGACGAATGTTGCATTTTATTCATTCTCAACATATTATAAAAGAAGCTTTCGCTGCGAGCCTATCTTTCTTTCTATTTACGATAAACTCAAAAATTACTAAAATGCTTTTCTCGCGGTTTTCATTATTAGCCAGAGTGATTCATGATGTTTGTCCTATAACTTTGTTATGACTGTTTCTTGATGGTTTATACTAGAACGAAAATAAAAGTAACCGTAAAAAGATACCTTTTTAATGTCAAAATATTATATACGATTAAATTTATACTTGTAACTTTAACGTCTGTAGGTACAATATATTTTTTCTATTACTTTTTATACATCTGATTATATTGAAATGTATTGATGTGAGCGAATTGAAAGAGCGATTGTCATGCACTAACCTTTATTGCGTCATCCATTACCTTTTATACCTACGCACACTAATACATACACAACATCCCTCCCTTTATTCATTTACCTCCCTTTATTCTTTATTTATTTATTTCGTTTGGGGTATATACCCCAAACGAAATAACATTAATCTATATTATTACAACTTGAACTTATTACTATAATTTATACACGTTTTTACGGCTAGGCCTATTTCGTAAAGTCATATGGAAAGGTCTATCGCGTGTGGGTTCCATCACCTCAGGTTCAAGAGACTGGCCATGTCGAGGGCTGTCACCGGTTATACTTTCGGAATCTTTCTCCGAATCCGCAACGTTTCGGGGTAAAGTGTTCGTCTAATAATGTTACAATATCGTCATATGGCACCTCTTGCAATTCTTTTGGCAACGCCAAATCAGATGCCAGTGTGTAGGTATTCTCAGTGAGTGCACTGAGCAGAATCGCTCGCCTCTTAAGGCGCTGAACAGAGCTGGCGTAAATTCAGATTTCGGCATATAAGCCACGCCCACAATTTCTGCGACGGCGTAGCGACAAACTTAATTTTTTAACACCCATTGTAGGTGTACACTATTTTATCCAAACTATTTATTTAAAAAACTTATGTCTAATTAATCTTATAAAACTAAGTATGCTGAAACTATAACTAAACACCTAAAAAAAGACATATTATCAACAAGAAACAGTCACAAAAGGCGGCAGCTAGCGACACACGTCCGTATAGCAGCGCGCCTCAGCGATCACTGTCTATATTCGTAGATGTAAAAGAGAAGCGAGACGATGACTCGTTTCAGTTTTGCTATTTTCTAACAAATATTTAATTTGAATGAAATATCTTAATTAATTCAAAATTTAAATCTTACATTCTCTTTATATTATAATGATTTATTAGTCTTATTAATTTTACCAATTTTTGTTGATAAATATTAGAGATATTTACGATCAAAGTAAAAATCAGAGGTCTATTTACCAATTTTTTTTATCGAAAAAAAGTATCGTAATCATGTTTTGAAATCTTACATTCTCTCTGAGATATGATGTATATTAACATATATTTTTCTTTTAATCGTCATCCCTATAGCTTTTGTTAAAAACGTGTTTAAAGTCAGCCTATTTGGCTCTGTTCAGCGCCTTAACGCCTGCTGGATCACTGCTTCTCACAATGTCGTTTGCGATAAACCATTGCGCTAAACGACCTTTATAAGTTTTCCAACTTTGTAAAGTATGATCGAAAGCCGTCAGTATTCCGAGCGGTGTAGCCGACATTTTTAATATAAAACAAAAACGCGGGTAACTCGTCGCCAATATTGATGTGAGCGAATTGAAAGAGCGATTGTCATGCACTAACCTTTATTGCGTCATCCATTACCTTTTATACCTACGCACACTAATACATACACAACAAAATGGGAACACAGTGATGACTTAATTTAAATTATTGTAAACTTAATAGCTCTTGATATATGCATAAGAATTATTGATGATATATTTTTGAGAGATTTTTTTTACAATTTTTCGACCATAACGGCAGATGCACCTCCCCCACCATTACAAGCAGTTGCAACGCCTTTTTCCCCTTTCTTTAAAGCGTGACATAAATGTCCAACAATACGAGCACCCGACATACCAATAGGATGACCTAAACTAACAGCTCCTCCGTGTATGTTAATCTTAGTGGGATCTAGATCTAACAACTTTTGGTTACCAATTCCTACGACGCTAAAAGCTTCATTAATTTCCCATAGAGTTATGTCTTCTTTTGAAACACCAGTCTTTTCAAGTAGTTTAGGAATGGCAATCGACGGTGCGATAGGAAAATCAATAGGATCACGCTCTCCATCGGCGTATCCAACAACACGAGCTAAAGGCTTAACATTTAATCTCTTAGCAGCACCAGCTGTCATCAGTATCAACGCTGCAGCACCGTCATTTAAACCGGCAGCATTCCCTGCTGTCACCGTGCCATTTTCGTTTTGAAATACAGTTGGTAACTTATTAAACTTTTCAATGTCAAGCCGTTTGTGCTCTTCATCCTCCATAAATATTTCTGGTGGAGCACCTCGTTTGTGGGGAACAGTAACAGGTACTAATTCAGCATCGAAAGCATTTATTCGATGAGCAGCTGTACTTTTCCTGTAGCTGTTTAATGCATACTCATCTTGTTGTTGCCTAGATATTTGTAATTTTTCAGCAACAGCTTCTGCACAGTTACCCATATGTATTTTATTGTACACGTCTGTCAGTCCATCGTGTACAATGCCATCTATTAACTGTGTTCCACCATAAGGAATTTCACCTCTTTTCAAGTAAAAAGGTATATTCGACATGGATTCCATTCCTCCAGCAAGTATAACGTCATGAGTACCAGTTTGAAGACCTTGAATTGCTAAGATAACTGCTTTGGTACCTGAGGCACAAACTTTATTCACTGTAGTACATACTGTGCCTTGTGAAAGGCCACCAAATATAGCGGCTTGGCGTGCTGGATTTTGGCCAAGATTTCCTGAACATACATTACCCATGTATACCTAAAATGACACAGATAAATTATAATTAGTTAATAACAATGTAGATAATTAGGGTCAAACTGATACTGGGATCCTCCATTACAAATCTCTCCCAGAACATTTTTAGAGACTACTGACCAACTAAGGGTAGTATAACTATATACTTCAATCGTAAAAGCCATACCTGTGTGAAAAGTATCGGGATGATAAACAATCAAATGTGTGTTGAAAATATACTTATGTTACAGAAATTACAATAACTATGTTGTACATCATCCGAATCTAAATTATAGAATATACTAAAGTTCTCTAACCTCTTTCACTTCTTCATTTGGAATGCCAGCTCTGGCAACAGCTTCTTTTACTGCGATGGCACCCAATTGTGTAGCCGTAAGACTAGAAAGTTTGCCTTTAAATGATCCTATAGGAGTTCTCACTGCTGAAACTATAACTACTTCGTGTAGAGATAGGTTCGTCATAATGTGTTAACTAAAACAAAAAAAATACACATTTATTTTTTTGTACCCAATTTTAAGCGAATCGCAATTTGTTTTGTCCGAGGACTGCTGGGAACTGCCAGCAATGCAGCCAAATTCAAATTCAGCTTCTGCTATTGGATACGTCCACTACCACCCCGCATGTACAGGATTTAATGGATACTGGAGTGCTTCATTATATAACAGATTAGTTGTCCCAACGGCTTTGCCCGCGTGGAAATCAATGTCTCACAAAATTTTTCCCGAATTTAAATTTAGAACATAAAAGTTATTATAAGTTAACCATAGAAGATGGAGACATTTTTATAGATCCACAATTCTCAAGTACATTATAGTATGCGGCAATAAATAATGCACATCGAGGCTTAGAGAGAGAAATCGGATAGATTCTGCTTCATAGAGTCTCTGTCGCACAGACTGAAACGTTACATACTAACTGAGTGACAGTGACAGTGCTCTATGAAAGCGAACTGGCCGGCTGTTTCGTTCTAAACATCAATGTGCATTATTTAATGCTGGGTACTATAAAGCATCTATACTGGTTTACGCGACGCACGCGAGTAAAGCATCCAGCAGGCGAAGTTTTTTTTACAACTGCGCGAACTATTTAACACAATTTAAACTAAACATTAATTTACGATTTACTTTGACCTTCCGCAACAATTGCACTCTTTAATCAAAAACCTTACAAAAATCTTTCAGTACATTTTTAGAAAATCTATCACATACCTACATAAAAACAGCTTTTGGGAGCTTTGTTTTATAATAAGTATAGATGACATACATAAACAAAAGATTAAGATTTCATTACAAAGGTACCTATGTAATGAATTTACCTTTACATTACCTTTGTAATGAAATCTTACTTACTTACTTACTATCAACTAACTTTTTTATCGATATGATATGAAGTATGAGCATGTTGTAAATAAATATATGGGTCAGTTACATACACCCACAGTCGTCCATTCCTAAAGTAACTCAATACTTGTGTAAGGGGTTACAGACAACTGGTTAATATAAACACACACACACACACACACACACACACACACACACACACACACACACACATATATATATATATATATATATATGTGTGTGTGTGTGTGTGTATAATTTGCAATTAAAATGTAATTTACTCAGACTCCAACAACCAACAAATTGTTAAGGTAAAGGAAATGTTGGCCTACGGCGGGAATCAAATCCACGACTTGCGCCAGGCAATTTCTATGGTGATTTCGCAGTTTTTAAAACGTTACGTATATCCGACTAACAGTAACAAAGCCTTGAATATAATCTTTGATAGTTTTCAACAATGGTATTTCAATATACAAATACTAAATTTACATGTAGTATACGGTATAAAGAGAACCATAAGGAATATTAGGTATAATATATTAATTGCATTACTTTTTACACAAACGTTGTAACTATGAGTGATGTAAGAAATTAAAAAACAATTTATCACCATGCGATTTTATCTACCTTATTCACCAACGGATCTTACAACGAGTATTCTACGACTGCAACGTAATAATAATAGAATCATTTATGACTGTATGACGTTTGCATTTGTTAGATGTACTTACACGTGTGTTCAATTGTCCAGGTAGAGATACCAGCCTTTTTTTGGATTGTTTACCATATTTAATGGAAGACTAATAATTTTCTATGTCCGGTCATGTTTGTAAGTTAATAGACAGAAGGAGAAAGAAGCTATTGTATATTGAAAATCAAATCAAAATAATCTTTATTCAAATATTTGCCATTTCAAGCACTTTAGAATCGTCAAGTATCAATATGAATAATGAAGCTAAACCTGGTTCTGAATGTTGCTCTTACCGAGAAGAACTAGCAAGAAACTTGGTGGTCAATATTTTAAATATTTTCAAGTATACAATATTAAACCGCTGTCTTATATGAAACTGTAAGAATTTTCAAATCCAGTTATTTTATTATCTAAATAGTCTTCAATATTGTAATATGCTTTACGTATAAGCATTTCTTACACTTAGTTAAAACCTTTCTGTAGACTGGTATAGTATGAAATGTAAGAATGACAAACAAGAGTATGCTGCAAAATATAGGCTTAAATCGATTATTGTTATTAAGGATTGCCTTTGTTCATTGATAGATACATTCCATTAAAAAAAAACATTTGTATGGTGCAGTGATAGAAAATAAAAAGGATTCGAATTTGAACATACGCGATATAAGAGCTTTCAAAGGCTCTGAAAATACTTTTTGATGTTACGTAGATGCATAAAGAGTTCGTAATTTATATGTTATAGAGTTCAAAGTCGCTCGACGCTAATCGTTTGGAACATTCACGTTTACGAATCGTATGCCGTATTCCTGCCACTCCCAAGTACATAATCGAGAATGCAGAACATTCTCGAATAGTTCGTTCGGGATTCGGTTTGTGAGTACTGAGTAGTGATCGAGAACAAGGTTTCATGAACGGGTCACCGGGAATTTTTATCCCTTTGTACGTGACATTATTATTATCGTCAAAACTGCACGTTGAGTGCGCTTGATCCTAATCAAGGTAGTACAATCTTCGGTCTGTACTACTGTTGTTCACCATACATCACGATAGACGAAAACATTAACAGAAAACCTGCATATCTTCCGTCTGCCTTGACAAGTAATGGCAGTAAGAGACCGCCACTTTTCTACATTATTATAGTATCGTTATTCATATTCCTACGATTTACTTTTTTAGGATACCAAAGGCTTACAAATCAGATTTAACTGACTCAGAAACACTTTAATTGGACGGTGAAGACATTATATTAGAAATACCGCTATATAACTGAAGTGGTGAACACATTTGTGCACCTAAGAGATGCACAAAGTAAAACAAAGATTTAATCGTCAACACAGTAGTACAAATATAATTTATAATGTATATGCGTACAAAGCTACATTGCTAAGAGTACTTAATCCTAACCTTGGAAGGTACGTTACCTTCCAAGGTTAGGACAACGAAGATAGCATAACTACGTAAAGAAGTAAACTATAGTTGGTGCATTGCAAATACAATAATATTGATTTATTATTTGCTATATATTATTACCTACCAATTATACCAATTATAACCTACCAATCCGCATTGGAGCAGCGTGGTAGGTCTTAGCTCCAACCCTTCTCTCCAATAACGGAGAGAGGAGGCCTTAGCCCAGCAGTGGGCATAGTAACAGGCTGTTACTTTACTTTTTTTTTTTTTTATATATTGTTAATATTTACTATTATTAATATTAATTGCTATTTTTCTCGCCAACTTAAGCGTTTAAGTGCCCTCAATGTGTGTTGTCTCCCTGTTCCTTAAAGAAAAATGCAATCTTATATGTTGTACCGGTAAATAAAATTTAAAGCAAATTTCAGCATTTGTGAATATAAGCGCTTTCAAACCAGCGCATTAGCCGAGAAAGAGTAACAGACGGACTTTTGCATTTATAAAATTTTGGCTATTTCATAGTAAAAAAATAATGATAAAATTATTTTTTTATAATCCACGCTTTAAAAAAAATCTATATTCATTACAAAAGTTATGATTGAATTATATTGCTATTATCCGCGTTTGTTGATTGCATGTACTACGGAATTCTACAAAGTAAAGCTTGCTTACATAAATTATCTATATTAATTTTCTAGTCACCGACAGTTAAAGGTACTGTCAAAGGCAAAGGTAAGTAATTTGATCTGGATTTGGATGAATATATCTAGCGTAACTTACACTTAGCCATCGCGTCTATAATAATTTGGCGATTGATCTCTTTTTATAACAAGTCAAGTTAAAAAAGATTTTAACAAAATTTCATGTTCCTACTAACCGTGTAGAATTTCCCTCATCAATCAATCAAAGAGGCAATCCTGACAACAGTATCAGGTTTTGCTTTGTTTTTTCATAAACATGTTATAGGGACTGGAGCTGTATGTAAAATTTCATATCAATCGGACACCGGGAAGTGGGGTCACATTTAACTTGCAAGATTCCACCTTCACATATATACATTGCAAGTTGCATAAAAGCTTTTAACAATCGGAACTAGCTATATGACAGTACTAGTTTTTTCCCGCGGCTTCGCTCGCTAGGAATTTTGTCTGCCACAGTATCTAATTTAATTAAATTTATGATTCACAATTTTGGTCATAGTGGCTTCCACATAAAAGATTGATATATGCTGTCGCGGACTTTTATTTAGAACTATTAAAGACGAACAATACTACGGTACATCATCTTCGTGTATCTCTAATGGTTTAGGCAGCGTACGCCCGAGATAGCTTTCAGAGGCCAGATTTTTTCCGACTTTATTGACATGTATCGTATACATATATATTACATAAAATTATTACAAAAATGTAGCCTATATGTTATTCCGATGTATAACCCATATAACTGTAAAGTTTCATGCAAATCCGACTGATAGTTTTTTTGTGAAAGAGTAACAAACATCCATCCATACTCACAAACTTTCACATTTATAATATTAGTAGGAGTAGGATTATAGGTCCTGCATGCATTCTCCTGCCCTTATCCCACTCTAAGTGGAGTCGGCACAACATGTTACAACATGTTGTCACATGATTTCGCTACGTATTTAACGACCGGCCGCCTGCCTGACGTCAACTTACCTTAGTCGCCTTTTACGACACCTCGGTAAGAAATGAGGGTGGTCTATTCTATGCAGCTGGATACCACACGGCACATACCTTAGTCGCCTCTTACGACACCTCGGTAAGAAAGGAGGGAGGTCTATTCTATTCTGCCGGATACCACACGGTGTGAAATTATTTTAGGTCCTAGTTGTATGAATTTATCTAGAATATAATTTTGCCTGGCCCCTTAGCACAAGTGGCAATGACTCTGCTTTCAACTCCGCGGGATTGATTTTGCTCCGAGGGCCACCGAGACCAATCACGCTGCTCTCTGGTGCCTTTTGCACTTTGAACCCGCGACCTTCTCGAGAGGGTCCCACGGTCTCCCCACTGGGCTATCAAAGCTATTATCTTCAGTACTGTTTAGCACGTCAGCTGTTAGCGCACTGCTGTACTGGAGTTTATTCATATTTCGTTACTCACTAAAATGATTTTCATCGACTCAGTTAATAGCATACATGTTTAGATGTACTTCTTGGCGTTAAGAAGAAGAAGAATAAGTTTATTGCATAAACAAAAATACAAAGAGAAAAGTACATAAAGAGACATAAATAATAGTTACAGTTGCAAAGGGCGGTCATATCAAACTGTGATCTCTTTCAGACACCCTTTGAAAGAGAGGATCTTTTGTATAATTATCCACGGGTTAGCATATTGTATAAAGATAAGTTTGTGAATAAAAAAAATGCCATAAAGATACAAAAATAAATAAATAATAAATAAATAAATAACAAAAAATGCCAGTGTGAATCATCCTTACAGCGACAAATAAAAACCTTCACAAGAACTTTAAATATGGTTAAAATAATATTTTTCCTATCCGGCGAAACTATGCTAAATATTAGCAATGTATATCTAAAACAAAAAGCAAAGCAGACATACTATTTTATCGATTTCAAATTCGTCAAAGTATTAAAAATAATGATTACAGTGAAAGGTAAACCGTGTGGTATCGGGCTGCATAGAATAGACCACCCTCCTTTCTTATCGAGGTGTCGTAAGAGGCGACTAAGGTAAATGCCGTGTGGTATCGGGCTGCATAAAATAGACCACCCTCATGTCTTACCGAGATGTCGTAAAAGGCGACTAAGGTAAGTTGACGTCGATCGTAAAATACGTAGCAAAATCAAATGACAACATGTTATGCCGACCCCACTTAGAGTGGGATTAGGGCAGGAGAATGATGATGATGATAACAATGAAAGATAAGATGTTTCCTTATGATCTCGATCACTTCTTGTGTATGCTGATATCTAATACTTATTTAATAGTATCAAGAGGTCAAATCTTTCACATTGATTTGCATTTTTACCATTGAAATTTTACACGTTCCTTGACATTTCAGACGTGTATTTGAAAGCGATAAAGTCAAAAGTATTTCCTGGGTTTTATCTGGTACTGAAAACAAATAATAACAATAAAAGGAATCATAATTTAACTTCGACTAAACATCGTCTAAAAAACTTTTAATGCTTCATATCTTTTCAATATATAATTTAATGTACTTTATAATAGCGTAAACTTATATTTTGAGAATCTTTCTAGCTCCGTTTTTAATAACAAGCTATACCCGCAACAAGTTAAATGTTCAAATACCTTCAATAATGTGTTTATCCTGTTCCAAAAAAAAACCAACCGTGCGTGTTAATTAAGATTACTTATTTCATAAGTAAATAACTATCATATAATACATTATATATTATAGTTTCCATAGTAATAGCAAAAAAATAATTGACCATATTAAATCCAAAATATATATTGTAAATATATTCTATTCTATATTCTATTATTTTTATTTTTTAATACTTACTTTAAATTCTTTTTTAGTGTTTTCCGTTCGAGTAGCTTTTAATTAATATTGCATGCCTAGATCATATTTTGGAGTGTTATTATGTGAAGCTCATTAATCAATTAAACTTGTAAATTTATTTTTAATAACATTCTGTACTTGATCTTAAATAAATTTAAAAAAAAAAAAAAAATACAGTCATTGTAATTGATTACGAAGCCATGCATAATACGTTTAAACAATTAATGTCCTCCTACTGTTATTTATTATTAGGATTTACATATTAGTCTAATAATTAATTTGTATAAATCCGTTACGAAAAGAGAGTGCAATGTGCAGTGTAAATCAGATTTCTCTTTTTTCATTTCAGCATAAGACTAAAAAAAAAACAAGGCCTTTTATAGAAAGCTCTAAAAGTCGTTTTAAATGTCACAGTCTATTTCTCATCTATTTATTATTTTTATTATTAAATACTATAAATGATTTAAAGTGAAACGACTCATAGTTCTTACTGACTTCACGCTTAAACGCTATACATCAGTCAGGGTTTCTAAGCCCTTAATAAGATAGGTGTAATTAGACTAAGGGAGTAAGGGTATTTAATTAGGATGTTTGTTTACCCTGTCCAACTTACTTTCTTAGTGCGTTTAAATGCGGTGTAATATGTAATACCTGACGAATATGGGGACCGATCTTGTTTTGTGATACAGTAGTATCCAAGAAACGACTCTACGTCATCCGCTCTATCATTAACTACAACTATTAACTTCACTACAAATCAGGGCCCTGATTTGTGGTGAAGTTAACACCTAAACGACGGCTCGCTAGATTCCAGACCATTAATGAAACTTAAAAAAAATCGTCAATGCAATGTCAGAGTACTGTCAAACACAAACAGCAAAATGTCAAATTAGCTTTCTGAAATCCACAGTACTGTCGTAGATTAGGGTCATTAATTGTTAAAAATATAGAAAAAACCATTTGTTTGTTAAATTCAAGTATCCAAGGTATAAAATAAAATCAAGGTATTGATATTTTTTATCCATAAAAGCATGTATTTGCATACGAGCTACGAAACCATTTAAGGCGTATCTAACTTAAGATTTGATGATGGCTTATAGCAGCATTAAGTGAGAAACTGGTAAGTTTCCTAATAAATATGCATTCAATAAAAATAAAAACAATTTATGCTTTATCAATTTCTTTTAGAATCTTAAATTCCTATTGATCTTTTACTTTCCTTCTTTTTATCTTCAAGTTTTCTATATAGTAGTCTTTTCAATATTCCATATGTATTTGTTATATAGTATCCATACCTAAAACGTGCAATACTTTTTAGGCCGCTTCACCAAGAAACAGATTTTTGTTTAGTTCTGAACTAAAATTGACAATGGTATTGATGACTCATCAAATTAGATCCAAATTCTGATTATATGTCAAAAATTCAAATATAGTTTTTTCTATAGACTTTTTAATACATATATTTATTAACATTACAGCATGAATATTATAAAGTATATGATAATTTGTATTTTTAGTTACAATAAACATGTACTTTTTTAGAAGATGATTATAATAAAATTAAATAAAACTTATTTTACAGAAGAAGATAGTGGTAAAGTATATATTGTAATAATTTAAAATACTGTAAAATGGCTGTAGTGTTAATAAACTGTTCCAGAGCACTTGAGAAATTTATTTTTTATACAATTCGGGGCCAATTCAATTTTTTTATATATATTTTTTATTTTAAACAATTATTTTATCTCTAGTTACTTTAACTATTATACTATTAAAGAAACCAAAGTTTTATTATGATGTGATTTACCATTAAATATTTAATCTAGGTGTAGAAATCCATATGTGTCATATCACCCCATATGACCAATAAAGTTATGTCCTATATTTTTATGTTAATAAATAACATATTTAATAAAGATATGTAATAAGACAGTTAATTAATAATCATCATATAATCCATGTTTCATTAAAGCTCATAATCCCAAGTTTAAGGAAGTTTTATTGTTTATGAGTCTTATGCACACATCCTTAGATGGCTTTCAATATAAAAATCAGTTAAGCTAATAAATTTTATGAAAAAAATTGTACCCATAGCTCTATCACAGAAAATTGTGATTGAATATGAAATGGAGGCATAGCTCAGCTTATAATTATTTTGTGATTATAAGCAGTTAGAAGGGAATGTTATAATTTTTTTTGTAGTTCTTTGATTAATTTTCCATAGATATAAAAACTGGTTTGACAGGAACTGAGAAATATTTAATGCAGTATAATTAATTATAACTAATGATCATAAACATTAAAGAAGAAGAAGAAAATAACTAATGATAATAAATTGAATATATCACCCCATCCAAGGAATAAAGTTACTGTTCTATGTATTATATACATTATATGTATACATAGAACATAAAACTTAATTCTTCAGATGGGGTGATATATCAACATAATTTATAAAATATATAATAAAATATTTTGTATGATATTCTGTAGTAAATATTCTGTTGTATAAAAATAAAATTTATTGAACACATCTGCTCTGATTTATCTGCTAATGTGAGATTTGACCATGTCAACATTTTATCTAAGTGGCTTATGCAAATATAGTGGTCTTAGATGAATCACTTGGCTTCCAAGGATAATGCATGAATATGGCACTGAAGTGTTAAAATTTACTTGTATTTCATACATGGTGTATGATAATTAGACTCATTTGGTTAGAGGCTGTTTACATGTGAATGTGCATTGAGTTTTAAAATATAGTAATGTATAAATTGTGGAAAATTGTTTCTCCTAAATACTGTATGTTATAATCTATTTAATTATATTCATTATAATAGTGATTTCCAGAATTTTACTTGTTTCAGGGCTAACACCTAAACATGCGGGATACAACTTGGGCTATGCAATAAAAATGGAAGTTGTCAATATGAATGAAGGTAGGTATGAACAAACAGAATGCCCGCCGGGTAGCAGTGCCGACAGTGATGCTTCAAGCAGTATTTTCGAAAGTAATGACAGTAGTGACCAGATGAGTGGCATTGAAAAGCTTTCAGACGAAGAAGAAGATTTAAGGGAGGATTTACAGAAAAATATAGCTAATTTTTATAAGTCTGATTCAAATTTTACATCACATGTATCAAATAACATCACAAACGATGAGGAGTTTCAGGCGACCGCACTTTGTCAGTTTATGGATATATTGAATGATCTGGATGAAGTACTGGATAAATCTTTACTCGCCTGTTTGGACGATAGTACAAAATCTTTTGACAGCGATGAAGAGGATCTCATTTGTAAAATTAAAGAATGTATTGGTGAATCAGAAGATAAGTCCGAACATTCTGTATCACACAGCTCGATAGATGATACTACGCAAGTTGTTATGGGCCCTATTGCTCAGACTTCGCAACCGTCAATGGAGGAAGTCGAATTAACACATAACGATGTTTCAATACCTCGAATAAATTTTGGTCGATCAAAAAGTTATACAGAACTACCTAGAAGTACCAGTGATGTTTCCGCATTGTCTTTAGAAAGAGCAAATACTGTTGATGATAATATACGAAACTCGATGAGAAGATTAGATCCTATCGTGTTGCCAGCAATCAACACACAAGAAACACCATGCGAACCTCTAACTCTACCTGTTATTTTATTCCTAGAACATCATGTTAACCTGCGGCCTACTAGTGCACCTATACAGCTTCAAGTAAGTGCCGCAAATTTAAGTAGCGACGGGCCATCGGGCCCACTCATTGTAGGACGTAGGACGTTGCTTATGAATCGGGCGTTGTCTCTGCCTTCACCTGGAGACAGCGATGTTACTGCTATTGATTGGACGGAACGTAATAATTCAAGAAATGTGACCGGAAGTGCGAGTGCTTCTAGTTCCTCGAGTGAATCTTTAATTGGTGTTGTGCCAATGTCTCAAGCTGCATTTACTTCTACTGAAGACAGGTAAATTATTCTAATGTGTTAATTGTATATTAGTTGTTTTCTGTTTTATCTGTATACCTGAACATTATTAATCTATTTTTATAAGAGTGAATTCAGAGGCTTTGGACAGAGTAATGCTCTACGTCATGGGACTGAGGTCACATGTAGGTTAACAAGTCACGAAGTTGAAATGGGTAAGTCCACCCAACTCGAAGAACCCATAATCTTTAGGTCTAGGTGGACTAGTATTTCTGCCTCGTGAAGCTCAGTGTTTGTAGACTTTCAGTAGATGTAAGGATTATAAGAGTGAATTCAGAGGCTTTGGACAGAGTAATGCTCTACGTCATGGGACAGAGGTCACATGTAGGTTAACAAGTCACGAAGTTGAAATGGGTAAGTCCACCCAACTCGAAGAACCCATGATCTTTAGGTCTAGGTGGACTGGTATTTCTGCCTCGTGAAGCTCCGTGTTTGTAGACTTTCAGTAGATGTAAGGATTACCTTTGTATTAAGATTATGGATTATTAATTTTATGGGATTATTGAGTGTTTATCACTTTGTGCTATTTTGATATTTAAGTCTCGTCATAGAATAATTTACCGTATGGAAACAATATCCCACTATGGACATTTAGCGGCTTGACGAAGATTGTTTTGGCAATTCATAATTTGTTTTAAATTATAACAAAAGGTCTCGCAATTTTAATTAATTATAAAATTAATACGGCTCGTCCTACAATTGTTTGTTCCAGTCGCGTAAAATACATCGTGAGTCGACCTCGAATCGGTTAGATGTCAGTAAGGCCGTTACGTTTATTTTACGACGTAGGTGGCCGGTTATATTGCAACCAGTCAGAAATAATATTTGTTCTATGATAAAGTATTTTTTAAATTTTACAAAAATTTCAGTTAGTAATAAAAATAGAAAATCATATTTCAGACATGAAGATAATGATGTTCCTCCTTTTGGGGTGTGGCCTCATCGGATGAGCGCAATGCTGGCGTGCCTCAGTTGCACTGTAGGGATTTTTAATATTTCTAGGTTTGCCATATTTAGCGTCCATTTTGGAGGTAAGTGAAAGTTTTAATTTACTTTAATTATCGATATGAATGTTTTACAGATATAAATTTTACCAAATTCGTGATCTATGGCTAGGACTAAAGTAGTACAGCGATTTGCGATAAGTCTAGGAGTATCGTAGTAAAAAAATATATGACGACACTATAAAAGAAAATCCGATGAAAAACTGGCGCAAGTGCGAGTCCAAGTCACACATTCTTTACAATAAATGAACATCTACCACGTATTATATAACACTATTGAACTAGTCGTGCAAATAAGAAAATTTCTAATAAATATACTTCAAGTTCGTTGATATTGTTTCCATTGCATATAATTAAATGCACATAATTTCGTTCTTAAATGTTCTTGTCTATTTATTGTATCTTTGATAAAGGATAATATCGTGATGAAATTTGTATATGCTTTTCAAAATACGTATATCTTACCAATCAGGAAGTCTTTGTTGAAATGCACAGAAGCTCTAATAGCGTCGGGAAACGTTGTTTTAAGTTGCCTTTGAGGCCAGAGCACGAATTAAGGCAACGTGGATAGCTGGTAGTATAACTGTGTGTGATAGTTTAACACGCCGTAGGAAGTATGGCGAGGAGTCATAGCCGACCATCGTTAAAGTAGAATAGTTTGTGTATAATATGTGTCTACAAATGTTATTCAATCGTCAGTATCATATAGGACGCTTTTTAGACATTTCACACAATGCACAAAATGTGAAATGTGTGAACCTTACGGTTTCATGTTTAATCCCAGACTCAATATACTAATCATCATCCTCCTGCCTTTATCCCACTCTAAGTGGGGTCGCCACACCATGTTACAAACATGTTGTCACATGATTTGGTTACGTATTTTACGACCGCCCATCTGCCTGACGTCAACTGACCTTAGTCGTATTTTACGACCCCTCGGTTAGAAAGAGGGTGGTCTATTCTACTCAAAAGGATACCACACGGTGGGTCAACTTACCTTATTCGCTTTTACGACACTTCGGTGAAAAATGATGGTGGTCTATCCTACTCAGCCGGATACCACACGGCGGGTCGACTTATCTTAGTCGCCTTTTACGACACCTCGGTAACAAATGAGGGTGGTCTAGTCTACTCAGCCGGATACTACACTTCGGGTCGACTTATCTTAGTCGCCTTTTACGACTCCTCGGTAAGAAATGAGGGTGGTCTAGTCTACTCAGCCGGATACCACACGGTATTCAAAAAAATACTCGTTCTATAGATGAAAAACATAAACCATTTCAAAACTTTTTTAAAATTTTTAAAGGTATCTTACATAAATGAGAACCAGATTGTTTCTATTTCAGCCAGTTTCATAGTGCAGTTTTTCATATTGTCCCTTCTAATCGGAATACCGTTGTTCACTTTACATTTGTGTTTGGGCCAAGTGCTGGAATCTGGCCCGGTTGATATGTGGCGAATATCACCAATATTTCAAGGCGTTGGAGTATCTTTACTTTTGACTCAAGCTGTTATCGGAATGTATAGTATCATCGGTTTGTCGTGGATATTTGTGTACTTCAGAGATTCATTTATAACATCTGATGATAGATATAAATGGGCACTGCCGCATGAGTTTAATTTTGAGGGTAAGTTTTATTTTATTTGTAGATTATCTTGTATTAGAAATGACGTCCAGTTACTAACCCATTGCTGGACACAGGCCTCCTCTCACCGGTTTTTGAGAAGGGTTGGAACTACCACATTGCTCCAATACGAATTGATAGGTTAGGCATATCCCCAGAATTCACTTGAGATTTGCAAGTTTCCTCAAGATATTTTCCTTCACCGAAAACCGTGTTATAAATTGTAATTATTAATTAGACACGTCAGTTATAACAGAAGAACTCATTGGTGCCAGGGATTCGAACCCGTGATCTCCTCGAAAGAGTCGCACGGGCGCACCCGTTGGGCTATCACTATGTTTAATGTCTTGTTGTAGCTTAATACTAAATCTGGGAACTAACATGTTTCAATTGTCAGATTTATTCTCGTACATATATTGTAGTTGTATTATGAGAACTAAATCATCACCGTATTTCCGATTCGTAGTTATTAAGAAAAGTCTCTTTGCTCTTATATTTTGTGCCTTTAGGTTTTATAGAAGAAATCGCTGTTATTGATAAATGTTAAATAATATTTAAATGTTTTTTTGTATTAAATTATTAATTTTGCACGATTGATCGGTTAAAACTAATAAAGTTTAAAATAACTTTATTAGTTTTAACCGATCAATCAATCGACAGAAACTTTACGCGACAATCACCACAAAATAAGCTCAAATATTTCATAAGAAATATTTCATTATTTGTAGGTTTTTTAATAAACTTACTCCTTATTTTACTTAATAATAAGTATAAAATAATAAATTCCGCTATCAATGTTTTCAAATGATTTATATTATCTTTCCCGTGAATCTAATTCACGATTAGTTTATAACTATTATTAATAGCTTTTATGCAACTTGCAATGTATATATGTGAAAGTGGAATCTTGCAAGTTAAATTTTACTCGCTTCCCGGTGACTTAGCTGAAATATACTGATCCAGTTCCGATGACATCATCATTTTCTTGCCCTCATCCCACTCTAAGTGGTGTCGGCACAACTTGTTATAAACATGTTGCCACAAGATTTGGCTAGGTATTTCACGACCGGCCGCCTGCCTGGCGTCAACTTACCTTAGTCGCTTTTTACTACACCTCGGTAAGAAAGAGGGTGGTCTATTCTACTGAGCCGGATATCACACGGCGGCCAGTTCCGATAACAATGCATGTTTATGATAAGTACGACCTGATGCTGGTGCCAGAATTGGCTCCAGACGAGGGAACTGCTCAACGATTAACAGTAGGGACTTGAAATGTTTTTAAAAGCATTTTTACCTTGACTATTTAATTTCTAATATATAATATGTTCCACGTATTTGCACTTGTAATGCCTAATTTAGACTTATCGTTAATTTTAGATACATTTTTACTATTAACAAATTATTCATTGAGGCAAAGGCCGCTGTGACGAAGGGGTGATAAGATTAATAATGCTAATATATTAACCTATAAAATTGCGAACAGAATTCCTTGAATTTATAAATTTAATCGAAAATTACGTGTTTCGAATCATCATTGAGTCATTAAGTATTGAAAATTATTCCGTTGTAGATAGTAGCAAAATTATTAGAATTGTGAAGAACAGAAATTGAACAAAAATACATTGTTTCTATACACTGTTTTAATAACTTTGATAATTGTATTCATTTACTATCCAACAGCTCAAAAATAAAAATAGAATAGAAGAAATTATATTTGATTGACCAAATCAATAAAGTATGTACACAACAACATAATAAAATAGTTCAAATATAGTTAGACCATTTTTAGGAAGAATATTGAGACATAAACATTCTTAGAAGGTATTAAAGGATAATGAGACTTTAAATATTTTATTCAACTCGTCGTGTATGTATGTGAAGGTGGAATCTTGCAAGTTAAATTTGACCCAGTTCCCGGTGTCCGATTGAGCTGAAATTTTACATACCGTTCCGATGATAATGCATGTTTATGATAAGCATGAGCTGATGCTGCTGCCAGGTTTCGCTTCAAACGGGGGAACTCCCCAACATTTAAAAGTAGAGACTTGAAGCTGTTTATAAAAGCATTTTTAACTTCACTTGTTAGAATTCATAAGTGATAATTTATCTATACTAATATTATATAGAGGAAAGATTTGTATGTTTGTTTGTTTGTATGTATGTATGTTTGTTACGTTTTCACGCAAAAACTACTGGACCGATTTCAAAAATTCTTTCACCATTGGAAAGCTGCTTTTTCACTGAGCATCATAGGCTATATGTCATCTTCAAAAAATATCGGGATCCCTAAATAAAATTGTAATAAGTTGGGAAAAATTTAGTCGTAAACATCTTTCATCGCGTGCGCTGCTGAAACTATTGATGATAGAACAAAAAAATGTTCTACAGTATTATAGAACGTATCAATATCCATTAAAAAGTCCGCGATACCATATGTCTAACCATTATAGTTTTGCCAATATAACTACTTTTCTATATTGTAAAAGTTGATAAAAGTGGCGACAATAATCAAACCATATTATTTAAATCTCCGCATTAATCCTTATCCCACTATATGATATATTATTAAAAACTGTTCGAATACCTGTAAAATATTTTTTAAATTATTAAAATCGGATATCCCAATCAAAAGATTATTTTCTTTCGATTTAAGAATATAAATCGAAAGAAAATAATGCCATAACAAATAAATCTATAGTACGACTTCGTAGACTTTCCACTACCACGAGATCGGTATGGACGCGGGTGAAACCGCGGGGCATTGCTAGTCTATCAATATAGTGTAATTTCTTGACCAAATTACTCACCATTTAGCGGTAACGTTTTGTAAAGTTTTTAAAACCCAATAAACCGATGAATCATCTTATTTCTTCAAGACATTTCTACGGCTAACGATTTTGTGCCGCTTTTCATTTTTAAATCAATTAGCAAATTCTAATTTCGTTGTCAGTTTAAAAATTTTAACTTCACTATACAATGGTAGATTTAATTAATTTCTCCCAGCATTTGGGCGTGTGAAATATATCTGATAGATACCAAAATAGAAAAGAGTAATAAGACAAAACAAAAAAGTACATCTAACAATTAAAATTTTCATACCTTATATAATTTTCGTTGATTATAGATAACTTTATAATAGAGATTCTGAACGTTGTTTCTATTATGAATCTTGAGAAAGTTATCGAAAAGGTCTTATGTAATTTCATTCACGTAATAGCATTAAAATATTAATTAATAAAGATTACGTTCATTTATACGGATTTCCAATTTGAAGTACGTCGGTACAGAAGTATTAACCTATTAAAATTAGTAAATGTTATAATTTAGGTTTTATCTTTAATTTCCTTTTAGTTAAACTATGCAAATGATAATTTATAGTGTGCGTTACTTTGCGAAATTGCATAGTACAGAAGTTTATAATGGAATGATTTTGCTATAATCCGCGTTTCAGAAAATGTATGTTATGCTAAGTGTACGAAGCAGAAACCGTTCTCGCAAATGATATTAATAATAATGTGGGTTCGTCCGTCTATCACATACAAAGGTAGCAAGTGATTGATATGTAATTTGGTAGAACACTAAAGAGTGACGCGGAAATAACTTATTAATTTAATAAAATCGAACCAATAAAGGATCTGCAAATCCAAATATATATCGATCGCGGTCAAGGTGTTCTGCAGTTACTAACCTAACCTTCAATTCATATCTTTACACTGAACTAAGTTACATAGCCTAATGCAGAGAGATAGAGAATTATATATATATATAATACTAGCAATGCCCCGCGGTTTCAGCCGCGTACCTACCAATCGGTGGTAGTGGAAAGTCTACTAAGTCGGACTTTAGATTTATTTACGCAAATTGAAAGTTTCGCCCTGGGACTTATTAATAGTTAAGGCAAAGGATTTTTTTTAACGGAAATTGAATTCTTTTAAAAGGTATAACCATATCAATGGGCATCATAGGTATTCTTGGAATAAGAGCTAACTCACCAGTTGCAGGGCCTGTTATAATGGTCGCTACAATGAAATTATTTTGGCATTATCTTTAGATTACATTTATAAATTCCTTATATCTTTTGATTGGAATATCCGATTTAAAGAAAAGTATTTTACAGGTAGTTAATGTTTATGAATATTTTACAGCATTGAAACGGTATTTAATAAAATATCATTTAATGGGATAAGGATTAATACGGAGATATGAAAATGGTTTGATTATTGTCGGCCCTTTTATCAACTTTTACAAAGTTAAAAATAGTTATATTGGCATAGCGATAATAGTTTGACATATGGTATCGCGAACTTTTTTGCAGATATTATACTTTCTATAATATTGTCGAACATTTTTTGTTCTATTATCAAAAGTTGCCACAGCGATGTGGGTGTTTATGCCTAATTTCTTCACCTTATTACGTTTTTAAAAGAAAGAATTTTTGAAATCGGTCCACTAGTTTTTGTGTCAAAACATTAAAAACATACATACAAACATACAAATCTTTCCTCTTTAAAATATTAGTATAGACTAGATGAGCCAGCGAAATCGCCCGCATGGAATTCAATGTGTCACAATTTTTTTTTCAAATTGAAATTTTAAAATGAGGATAGTTATTATGAAAACAATAAGTGATAGAGACATACTGTCGTTGACTTTTTTGTATTATTTTGGTAGATCTACAATTCTCTAGTACATTATTTTAGTGTGTCTCTGTTGGCATGTGACTAAAGCTCTCAACAAGCGAGTTTTTTGACAATGCGCAACCCCTTCAAAATAATTTACATAAAATCGTAATGTTCTCGTATTATTAACTTAAAACTCCGGATAAATTGCACTACCGTTCAATAAATTTAAAGAAATCGATCATATTACCGACAGACAGCTTTTGGGGATTTTATTTTACAATATATCAAAAATATATACGTATGTAAAAATATATAAGCTTAAAACAATATCTTTTTTACTGCATAAATAGATGCAGTAAAAAAGGTTTTACATTAGTAGTGTGTAGTAGTAGTATGTGGTATATTTTTATTTATCTATTATGTTGAAAGCTGTGATAGCCCAGCGGTGAAAGCCTGCAACGTTTTCGAAGGGGTTACGAGTTTAACCCCCGAGCAGACACCAATGAGTTTTTCTGTTAAAACCTATGTGTCTAATTGATAATATTTGCAATTTATCGCACGCTTTTCCGTGAAGGAAACCTGCATATCTTCAGAGAATTCTGGGGATATGTGTGACCTACCAATCCGCATTGGAGCAGCGTGTTAGATCTTAGCTTCAACCATTCTCTCCTAAAACGGAGGAGGTCTATGCCCAGCTGTGGGACAGTAACAGGCCGCTACTTTTATCATGTTTAACGTTTTTAAATTAACAATTTAAAAAAAATTTTTAGATAACCATAAAAACAGTACAATAAAAATCCAAGAGACACTACCGCAATATTTCCACGGTGAAGTGCTCCAGCGTAATTTGAACTCCACCTCGTTTGGCACTATAAAGTTTCAAGTCGCATTTAATTTGGCCGTAGTTTGGATGATTGTCTTCGTTTCGCTGAGCAAAGGCCTGAGGTCGTACGGCAAGGTAACGTATTCAAACGCAAATTGCTATTTGTTCCGCTTAACTCTTAATGAATTAAGTTTGCAAATAGATCGCAACATATGACCTTTTTCTAGCGGAAATTCGATTATCGCAGACACAATTACTCGATCGTGTAACGAATTACTGCAACTAAACAATTTCTTATCTACACACATAAAAAAGTTTGAGCATCCTGTGTTAGTGTATATTGATAACAAAATTGTATTGTAATTTTTTATAATGTTATAAGTCATGTAAAAAAAATCTCATATATTGTGATGATTTGTCATTTGTTAATTGTATTGTTATATATTTTTACTAGCTGACCAGGTAAACGTTTGCCATATAAATTTTAATTAAAAAAAAATGGGTTGACAACCCTTATCACTTAGGGGTATGAAAAATAGATAGTAGCCGATTCTCAGACCTACCAAATACGCATATAAATATATGGGAAGCTGTGATAGCCCAGCGGTGAGACCGTGCGACTCTTTCGAGGGGAACACGAGTTCAAACCCGGGCAGGCACCAATGAGTTTTTCTATTAAAACTCATGTGTCTAATTGATAATTGGAATTTATCACACGCTTTTTGGTGAAGGAAAACATCGTGAGGAAACCTGCATATCTTCAGTGAACTCTGGAGTTATGTGTAACCTACCAATCCGCATTGGAGCAGCGTGGTAGGTCTTAGCTCCAACCCTTCTCTCCAGAAACGGAGAGAGGAGGCCTATTCCCAGCAGTGGGATTGTAACAGGCCGCTACTTTACTTTTTTTTTAATATATGGGACGTTTACACACACGGTCGTCCTTCCTTAAAGTAACTTAATACTTGTGTTATGGATGACGGACGGACAACTGGTAAATATACATATATAATTTTAAATACATACTTAAATACAAATACACAACCAGGCTCGAAGAACCAACAGATTGTTTTTTAGAAAATGTTGGCCCTCGGCGGTAATCAAACCCGCGACCCGCGGAGCTAAGGTAACAGTCAAGCCTTATATGAAAGCACTGGGCGTTTATACGTCCAGTGGGTAAATATTGCGTTTTCTATCGGGATCATGCATAAAAAACATAACATTATTGAGGGTACATAAAGGGTTAAGTTTGCACGAACAATAGCGTGTATCACTACTAATATTAATACTTGTTTTTTTCAGGCTGTGTACATGCTCATATTTCTTCCAATTTGCGGCACTTTAGTACTTTGTACCAAACTATTAACCCTTATACCATACGACGCAGTCACGAATATATTCTCAGAGACTGAGTGGAGCGAATTTTTTATCAATAGCAATGTAAGTATCGCCTTTAACATACACTATTCTTAGAACGAAACTTTCATCTTACCTAGATTTTAACAGGGCATGGTGGGTTCTCAATCAGTATTGCCCAACGATAGTTCACTATCGCTAAATTATCGATAGATGACGTCATGTAAATCGTATCGATAGCCTATCGATATTATCGACGTTATCGATACTATCGATAATATGATATATGGCAATAAAATTTTTAAAAAAAATAGTATATAATATCGAAAGTATTAGGTCCAATACTATCGATAGTATCGATAGTATCGAAAACTGATATACCTTTAGGAGTAATACTATTGATAGTTTTACATACTATAGAGAGCATTGATGCTATTTTTGATTTAATACACTGATTCCATCGATATCGATCGTTGCGGGTCGAAACTATTCTTGAGTTTGTGATAGTGAACGTGTGTAGTGCTTGTGTATTGCGGATGACGGTAGTGGAGGTTTGTACATGTTTTTACGAATCCTACATGTAACGGGTATGAAAACGGAAAGTCCGCTCTACATATAGCATTATATATATTTCCTATTTATTTTATCGTGGATTATAGTCAAATATATTCATTATGTCTTTTGTATATTTCTTGCTAATAATACTACTAGACCGTGTACATGCAGTAATCAGTAAATACCATATACACTACCACCAATCAATACTCGATATTAAAACACCATACTTTTCTATGCGCATGTTCTTTTTGTCGTGGAGTCTATCTCCTGATGATGCTTCGGTTGCGGGGCGAAACGATTGTTGAGTTTGTGATAGTGAACCTGTGTAGTGCTTGTGTATTGTGGTGGAAGTGGTGGAGGTTTGTGCATGTGTTTTTTACGAATCCTGCATGTAACGGGCATGAAAAAGCGTATAGTCCACTATACATTTACAACTATATATATTTTCTATTTACTGTATCGCGGATTATAGCAAAATAATTTTATTATTACTTTTGTATTATGGATCTCCGCAAAGTAACGCCTAATTCTATAAATTATTCGCATGTTCTTGATTGAGTTCACGCTAAAATTGTAAGTTTGTTCTTTCAGAGTTGGGCAGCGGCGGCTCAAGAGACATTCCTGACATGGGGCTTACTCGGAGCCTGCATTATGCAACTCACATCCCATAAGGACGCCAAGAACAAGACTAACATCATGTTGCAGAAAGAAAGTGCTTGTATCGTAGGTTTCACGTTCGCGGTACTTCTGCTTGGATCGTTTTTGGCGAACACCTGTGTACAGATATTGAAGAACTACGGATTCCATTTTATACCCAGTAGCTTTGGTAAGTATGGCTTGTTTCCTAAATGTCCTAGATTTAAATGATTTATAGAAGCAGGCGTTACTTTGCGGAATTCCATATTACAAGCAATATAACAGAACTAACTACTTTGCTATAATCCGCACGGGTTAAGCGAATGCATGAAAAGCCAATGTGTGTGAAGCAGGCAAAATCTACGTACCTTATACATGCAGGACAAGCCACCACATGCACCCCAAGGCGCAATCCACCAGCAACAACGCACACAAAAGCAGCACACACACCCACCACCACCACAATCTCGACGATCGTTTTGCCCCGAAACTGAAGCATCATCAGGAGGATAGGCACCACGGCATTACGATTTTTGTCGTCGTATATTAAAAAAGATTGTGTTTTTTTCCTCTTTCAAGTAATTTGTCTCATTAAAACTCACGAGTTCTGTACGCGCAACGCTACGCTATATATACCTAATGTAATTTGCCACAAATCAACTATTTTGATTTAGGTCACTTTAATACTAAGATCAAGATTTATAGATAACACAACATAATTAATACAAAAGTGTAATTTCGTTGCCAGAAACAATAAAATCATCACAATTTCTCTGGCCGGTGTCGGAGCCATTTCCTGGCAACACAGTTTCCACGCCGGTCCGATATATGGGGCATTACGGAAGTTTGGTGGGTGTTACTGTGTGGAAGACTGGCAACACTGCGCGGACACTAAGCGGATGGCAACCCTTGCAGCTGGCAACGCAAATAGTGCCAGCTACTTTGGCCGTGCTGCCTGCAAATGTGGTGAGTTTATTGTTGCACTTTATCTCTCTGTAGACGAGTCTCAAAAAAGCCGGCGTCCTACTTATAAAGTGCGAGTGGTTTTTTGGTTTTGGTTGATAAGAAAGCCTGGATTTGAAAATCCTTTCAGCTTCATACAAGACAGCGGTTTAATCCTACTAATATTATAAATGCGAAAGTTTGTGAGTATGGATGGATGTTTGTTACTCTTTCACGGAAAAACCACAAGACGGATTCGGATAAAACTTTACAGTTATATAGGTCTTACATCAGAATAACATATAGGCTACAATTTGTAATGATTTTATGTAATATAACGATACATGTCAATAAAGTCGGAAAAAATCTGGCCTCTGAGAGCTATCTTAGCGAATGCTGCCTAAACCATTCAAGTTACACAAAAATGATGTACCGTAGTATTGTTTGTCTTGAATAGTTCTAAATAAAAGTCCGCGACAGCATATATCTACCTTTTATGTGAAAACCACTGTGACCTAAATTGTGAATCATAAATTTAATTAAATTAGATACTGTGACAGAACAAATTCCTCGCGAGCGAAGCCGCGCGAAAAAACTATTGAAAATATTTAAAAGATTGACCACCGAGTTTCTTGCTGGTTCTTCTCGGTAAGAACAACATTCCGAACCAGTTGTAGCTTCATTAATCATATTGATGCTTGACGATTCAAAAGTGCCTGAAATGGTTTATTTGAATAAAGATTATTTTGATTGATTGATTGAGTGTATTCGCCAGCTGGGAGGTTAGTGTGTAAAAAGGATTTCCCGTGTAAATCCCGATCTCGCGCGTATTTTTTAGATAAAAAGTAGCCAATATGTTGCTCAGGCGTAAGCTGTGATAGCCCAACGGTGAGACCGTGCGACTCTTTCGAGGGGAACACGAGTTCAAACCCGGGCAGGAACCAATGAGTTTTTCTACTAAAACTCATGTGTCTAATTGATAATTGCAATTTATCACACGCTTTTCGTTGAAGGAAAACATCGTGAGGAAACCTGCATATCTCTAGAGAATTCGGGAGATATGTGTAACCTACCAATCCGCATTGGAGCAGCGTGGTAGGTCTTAGCTCCAACCCTTCTCTCCAGAAACGGAGAGAGGAGGCCTATTCCCAACAGTGGGATTGTAACAGGCCGCTACTTTAATATGTTGCTGAACAACCTCTTCTATCTTCCAGTGAAAGTCGATTCAAAATCGTTTTAGACGCCCCGGTGATTCTATTATTAAAAAAAACCCTTTCTCAAGAATTGCTCTTTCTTTTAGTAGCAACCGTACAAAAATCTGTTCCGTAGATTTTGAGAAAATCAATCACATTCAGACTGCTTTTGGGGACACTTAGTTTTATATTAGTTATATGTATACATTCTTTTAGACTAAATACATTTGCCCTTACACTATGCTACGTACTATCAATATGTTTTCTCTCTGATACCCAATGTATAAGCTTCAATTGTGCCAAATTACATCAATAACGATCCAGCTGATTAGCTGTCTATTTAAGTTAGACATACTTTCGCTAAAATCTATACTTATTATAAAACAAAGTCCCAAAAAGCTATCTCTCTGTATGTAATCGATTTTCTAAAAATCTTCTGAACGGATTTTTGTACGGTTTTCAGTAAAATACATGTATTTATTATAATAAAGTGCAATATTTCCGGATGGTTTAGGTAAATAGTATATATCGGTATTATTTAAATTGTGTTGAAGAGATCGGGTAGTTGTTAAAAAACTTGCTTGCTGGGAGCTTTAGTCGCGTGCGCTGCATAAACCAGCAGAGTTACGCTACAATAATGTACTAGAGAATCGTAGATCTATAAAAATACTACAAAAAAGTCCGCGATAGCATGTCTCTATCTCTTACGGTTAACTCATTTTATGTTCAAAATTTCAATTTGGTATATTTTTTACGACAACCGATTTCGACGCGGGCGAAGTCGCTGGCACAGCTAGTATATTATAATGTATTTAGCATGGATTTTGGATTTGGTTTAAAAATAAGTTTATTTAATCCCAGCTGTCTCCAGCGTGGGCGGTGATATTCTACTTCATCCTGATAATGTTTGGGCTGGCGCAACAACTGGCTATATGGCACTGCGTCATCACCGGGGTGATGGCGATCAACGCGCAAGCGCTTCGGGTGTGGGAAACCACCATCACGTTCCTTAGCTGTGTTTTTGGACTTGCTATGGGACTGCTTCTATGTACCGATGTAAGTATCATATTCTATGGAAAAGAACTCTTATAAATGCCCTTAAAAAAAGGCTCCTGCTTTGCGCCTTACAAAAGCATGTTAATTCATAATTTAAATGCCCCTAAATATAAATATAAATAAGGCTCCTTTATAAATTTTCGTGTGTTTTATTGACGGTTAACGATTCTATAGTAAAATTAATAAAATAAATTTATATTATTTGTTGTTCATGGTTAATTTCGAAATTTGTACGACCCCTCGGTAAGAAAGAGGGTCGTTAATTTTACTCAACCGGATACCACACGGTGGGTCGTCTTACCTTAGTCGCCTTTTACGACACCTCGGTAAGAAATGAGGGTGATTTATTCTACTGAACCGGATACCACACGGCGGGTCAACTTACCTTAGTCGTCTCTTACGACACCTCGGTAAGAAATGAGGGTGATTTAATCTACTCAGCCGGATACCATACGGCGGCTCAATTTACCTTAGTCGCCTCTTACGACACCCCGGTAAGAAATGAGGGTGATCTATTCTATTCAGCCGGAAACCACACGGCGGGTGAATATACCTTAGTCGCCTCTTACGACACCTCGGTAAGAAATGAGGGTGATTTATTCTACTGAGCCGGATACCACACGGCAGGTGAATATACCTTAGTCGCCTCTTACGACACCTCGGTAAGAAATGAGGGTGATTTATTCTACTGAGCCGGATACCACACGGCGGGTCAACTTACCTTAGTCGCCTCTTACGACACCTCGGTAAGAAATGAGGGTGATCTATTCTGCTCAGCCGGATACCACACGGTGGGTAAATATACCTTAGTCGCCTCTTACGACACCTCGGTAAGAAATGAGGGTGATCTACTCTACGCAGCCGGATACCACACCGCGGGTCAATTTACCTTAGTCGCCTCTTACGACACCTCGGTAAGAAATGAGGATGATCTATTCTACTTAGCCGGATGCCACACGCCATACTGATTCAATTAATAAGAAGCAATTTTCTCAAAAGTGAGCTTATTAAATAGCATATAATCTCATTTTATTTTTAGCATTTTATTATTTTATTTTTTTTTAGCTTTAATTTAAGAATTTTAGATATCGATATACATATATTCGTTTTTATTTTTTTTTGTTTAAATTTTTTATTGGTATGTTAGAGATAAGCGCATTATTTTGTTTATTTTTTTTTATTCGCTATGTGCTTCTCTCTTTCTGTTTCTCTGTGTTGTAATGTGCTGCATGAATAAAGTCTTTCTTTCTTTCATTCAACAACTCGTCACATTGATGGCGACAATGTTTTTTATATAATTGACTAGCTGTGCCAGCGACTTCGCCCGCGTGTAAATCTGCGTGTCACAATTTTTTTCTAGAATTCAAATTTTAAACATAAAAGTAGTTATTGTGAGTTAACCAGAAGAGATAGAGACATGCTATCCCTGACTTTTTTGTAGTAGTTCTAGAGATCTACAATTTTCTAGTACATTACTTTAGCCTATCTCTGCTGGTATATGCAGCGCACGCGACTAAAGCTCCCAGCAAGCAAGTTTTTTAACAACTGCACGATCTTTTCAACACATTTTACATAATACCGGTATTATTTACCTAAATCATCCGGAAGTATTGCACTACCTTTTGGTGAAAACCGTACAAAGATCAGTTCAGTAGATTTTGAGAAAATCGATTACATACAGACAGACAGCTTTTTGGGACTTACTTGGATAATAAGTATAGATAACGATGATATTTTTCCTTTACACTTATTCAATAAATAAGAAACTATTTTCTCAAAAGTCATTTAATCTTATAGATCATACACTATATAGGATGTAGATGAGAAACTCCTTCATTTTATTCGAGTAATCAAAGGAAACTGATTTCCTTCCGAATCAGAGATATGACCGTAACGTTACCATGATAATGCACTACATGGCGCTGTACTGCATTTTTATAGTGACCCATTTAATAAAAGTATGTAGTTTACCTGGAATTTTCTTTAGAAAGTATAGAGAGTTGCAATTTAAAAAAAACCGCAAAAAGGTTAATTTGGGTTAAGTTGATGAAAAATGGGATCTATCTAGGAAATCCGTACCTAGAGTCCGCCCGTTCACAGCTAAGCTGTACTAATTTTTCTAATGACAGCGTAATTAACAATTGATTTCGGATAATATTGTAGACATTACGACATCTGAGCACTCAGATGAAAGTCATTTTTTTCTATACCTGCCAAGAAGGCTGCCCGGTGACGCTGTAAAGACCGTTAGGGCTAACAGCATACAGTCAGTTCGAAAAAAATATACCTGCCAAGACATAAATCTCGCGACGACCTTAAAAGTGCCTCTTAGAGAGTTTCAGAATTGTTTAATCTCTTTCAACAACTCAACAACTCATCACATTGACGGCGACATTTGTTTTTTTTTATATTATTGACCTAACTATTTGAAGGAGGTTGTATTCGAAAGACGTTGTTACAGTATATTTAGTTTTCAATTGTATTCGCAGGCGGGTATAAAAATGGTCCATTTCATAGACTACGTGTGGGTGGGGTCGTGGTGGCAGTGCGTGGTGCAGGTGTCTCTGGCTGTCGGCGTGTTCGTGGTGCGCGGGCGGCCCTACTCGCCCGACGTGGTGGTGGCGGCGCTGTACTCCACCAGGACCAGGCTGTCAGCCACCTTCGCTGCCCTGCTCAGCTTCACGTGGACAGTGGTCCTACCAGTGCTTTTGTGTGTAAGTATTCTCTATTTATTTATTTACTTAAATAGGAAGCCAACGAAATGTACTGAGTATACAAAATAATATATAAGTACAATCATCTTAATATTACTACCTCATACATCTTACTTATAGGCTAACTCAACATGAAAAACGACAGATAATGCTTCAAATATAAATTAAAAAAAAGAAAATAAAAAGAAATATATACATACATATACGTTAATATATATTAATACTATATATGTTAATATATATATTAATATATATAGTAATAACTAGCAAAAGAATTCTCTATAGAGAGAAACTATACTGTCCCATTGCCTTCAGTTCCACGGGTTGCGGGTTGGATTCCCGCCGAGAGCCAACATTTTCTGCAAATAATTTGTTGGTTCAAATAAGTGGTTGGTTGGTTTGTTGGTGTGGTTGGATGATATATGAACATTTCTATATTTATTTCCAGGCAATATGTGTTATGGACTTCCGCGTTGGACAGCAGCGTCAAATGTACAGCTGGAGGAAACCTATTGGGTAATTATTGTTACTATCACCATATATCTATGTACTTTTTATAAAACAAAGCTATCTGTCTGTATGTCATTGATTTTCTCTAAATCTACTGAACGGATTTTTGTACGGTTTTTACTAAAAGGTAGAGCAATTACTCCGAAAGGTTTAAGTTAATAGTACATAACGGTTTAATGCAAATTTTTAGTATGGGTAGTAACAAACCGGTGTCGATTGTAGTTTAGAGGGGGGAATAGGTAAAAAAAGTAGTGTACGGTATCACAGAGCCAGTCACCTTACATTTACGTTAAATGTTTTTTTTTTTACTTTTAAAGCATATTACACAATTGAAGATTATTTGAATGAGAAAAATGCATGGATTTGAAAATCCTTTCAGCTTCAAACATTTAAAATGTTTAATAGATTGACCGCCGAGTTTCGTGCTGGTTCTTTTCGCTAAGAGCACCTCTCCGAATCAGTTGTAGCTTTATTAAAGGAGAGTGCCAGAATGTCATACACCTTTGGGCCCAGACGTTACAATATTAATTTTTATGTTGCAAGATAGAAAAATATTTGTTATCTAAGAATCAATAATTATTTTATTTTATTTCTATCGGGGAACTATAAAATAAGAGGTATAGTCTGAGGTTATGGACAACTACAAGTACATGCTAAATACCATAAGAACATAATAAAAACAATGGGATTTATTATAAAAATATATCAATAAGCTATCATCATTGAAGTAAAAGTTGATCATTCATATTTTTGTCGTTAGAGAAACGAAAGATTTCGAGAAACCACGTTCATAAGCGCAACGTATATTTTAGTTATTAAAAGATGCCCAATATTTTAAATTATTATGTTTACAAAAACGTTATTAAGGAATCTTTATATTTTTTTGGTCTATTTATACTAAAAAAGCTGGAATCCGCGTTGTTTAGGCAATTAAAATATAACAAGTTGACAATAATACGCTCCGTTTAAGGCATTAACTACTTTAATACGATTATAAATATCATTATTAAATAAGTTTTCTAACATATTCCTATTGAAAATTTATAATATTTGTAGTGATTTTTAAACAGAAAAAAACTAAGAATTTTTTGATGTATGTGGGGTTTCTGTAACATTTAGGCCCAATTCTGGCACCCTCCTTTCATTGATCCTTGACGGATCAAAAGTGCTTGTAAAAAGCTTACTTGAATAATGATTATTTTGAATGCAACCTTCGGTAAGAGATTGCATTTGGAGAAGACAGGTCAGGCTTGTAGAACCGATGGCCTGGGCCGGAAAGTTCTAGAGTTGATACCGCGAACAACTAAGCCCAGTTGTGGTCGCCGTTTAGATAATGGTGGAATTTTTCGATGAGGAAGGTACGAGATCAAATGTAGTAGCGCTCTCTTGAAAAAACTTTCCGTCTTTCCAAGTCTTAAGGTTGTATGATTATGATATTTAATATTTAAAGTAAATAGGAATGACGATAATAATATTGACGAAGTAAACAGTGGATTGTCGCAGGTAGCTCAATGGTTCAGGCTAAATAATTTGGTACTAAACTCAAACAAAACGAAATGTTTAGAATTTGCATTACCTAATGCAGCTAAAACAGCAAATGAGCTTTTAATAGACAATGTACCACTAAAAACAGAAAATACAACTGTATTTTTGGGAATGACGTTGGATACAAAACTCCAATGGAGCACACACATAACAGCTCTCGCAGGAAAACTCAGTTCAGCAGCCTATGCTATTCGAAAGATAAGATAGTTTACAGACGTCAAAACAGCAAAACTAGTTTATTTTGCTTACTTCCATAGCATTATGTCTTATGGAATAATGTTATGGGGTAAATGCGCTGATATTGAGAAAATTTTTGTATTGCAAAAAAGAGCCATACGTGGCATTTATAATTTGAGTCCGCGTGAGTCCCTGCGAGAGAAGTTTAAGGAAACAGGTATTCTTACGTTAGCTTCACAGTATATTTTTAGCAATTTGATTTTTGTGCATAAAAATATACATAATTATAAAAAGATTGGCGATGTATATAATAGACAAAGTAGGAACCGACATAAGCTTGCGGCTCCTGCTTTGCGCCTTGTAAGAGTACGTAAGTCGTTTGTGGGTTTGGGTATAAGATTCTGTAACAAAATTCCACAATCAATTTTAACTTTGCCATTACAGCAATTTAAAAATACTGTTAAAAAGAGGCTGATACAGAAAGCCTATTATACCGTGGAGGCTTACATTGATGATAAGAATGCGTGGATATAGCTGCTCTTTGACCTCGTGCAGGATAGCTATGACAAAATGTAATTAGTATTAAGAATCTTCTTTTTTAAAAGAGCTCCACCGAGTTTCTTGCTGGCTCTTCTCGGTAGGACGGCTTTCTGAACCAGCAATAGAGTCGATGATTCAAAAGCACTTGTTTACAAGTTTATTTGAATAAAGAATATTTTGAATTTGAATTTGAATTTGAATATGATGTTTTGTGAACGTGATATTTTAGCTAACGTTTTTAAGAACTGTTTGGTCGTAGGTACTGGCCGATATGGACGCGGCAGTTAGCCGTATTCATGCAGCAGGGAGCTTTGCTTCTCGTTCCGCTGGCTGCCTTCGTTCAAACATGGCGGTACATATCAAAGGGCCCACCGGATATCCTTGAGGTAAATGAAATTAATGTTACAGCCCGTTACTATCACACTGTTGGACGTACCACAGATTTCGAATTTCGTATTGATAGGTTAAACGTATCCCAGTAATTCTCTAGTCACATGGGGTTTATCACACTGTTTTTATTCACTGTTAAATTCTAATCTCATAGATGAGCTGTGATAGCCCAGCGGTGAGACCGTGCGACTTTCAAGGGGAACACGAGTTCAAACCCACTTGATTATTGCAATTTATCACACGCTTTTCGGTGAAAGGAAACATCGTGAGGAAACCTGCATATCTCTAGAGAATTCTAGGGATATGTGTAACCTACCAATCCGCATTGGAGCAGCGACTTAGGTCTTAGCTCTAACCCTACTCTTCAGAAACGGAGAGAGGAGATCTTTGGCCAGCAGTGGGATTGTAACAGGCTGCTACTTTACTTTTTGCCCAGCAGATGCATGCGTTGAGATTTAAACCTGAAGCTCGGTTTGGGTTAGTCAGTTATCAATAATAAAAGTGTTAACCCGGTCCCGATCAGCTAGATAATATTAAAATAATAAGTATTGGAAACATTGAATGCTTACCATACCATGGTAGCTTTGGAATAAATGTAATCCAGGTGATTACTCAGAAAAAACTGTGATAGCCCAGCGGTGAGACCGTGCGACTCTTACGAGGGGAACACGAGTTCGAACCCGGGCAGGCACCAATGAGTTTTTTTATTAAAACTCATGTGTCTAATTGCAATTTATCACACACTTTTCGGTGAAGGAAAACATCGTGAGGAAACCTGCATATCTCTAGAGAATTCTGGAGATATGTGTAACCTACCAATCCGCATTGGAGCAGCGTGGTAGGTCTTAGCTCCAACCCTTCTCTCCAGAAACGGAGAGAGGAGGCATATTGCCAGCAGTGGGATTGTAAGAGGCCGCTTCTTCACTGTGAAAAAAAATTCGCTTTTTTGAGTTGTAGCAATGTGCATATTCGATTGTTTAATAAGTTGTTGTAAATGGTTTTTTTTGTCTCCCTTTAATGGTTTTTTTAACCACTATGGTTTATTTTATCAAACATCCAACCAATATTATGATTTCGCATGTTACATAATCATGCAAAAAGGGCTGAACGTATTTACATGAAACTTTACACACAGGTCCCAAACAGTATTAAAGATTTTATTCATGCTAAAAATTCTTAGGCAAAGTCAGTCAATTTAATACACCCATACTATATGGTAAAATAAAAGCTTCAGGTACTGTTCTATTTATGTATAACTCCGTTCGTAAAGTTCCTAACGAATAATTGCTAAGCTTATGCTTAGTAGGTACATATGCGTAATATAATCATTACATACTTAGGTTATCTGGTCGATAACTCGATTTACTCCAGTATGGTTATGCAGGTAAATAATGTAATGCAACTTTTGTAATTCGCGCAGTATTTGCAGATAGTTGGGTTATAATTTTTAGTGATTTTATTGTTTTTATTTTCACGCTGCTAGAATTACTCGTCAAACGCTTGTTTGGATGACACGGTAAGTCTCAACCGAAAGTATTGCGGAATGGTATTTAAAATTCATAAGCTGCTTCTCTACGGCTAATTTTAGCTTATAACTAAGGCCCTAATAACGACTAATGCTAAAAGATATATTAGAAAAGTTTCTACACGTCTCATATGTAATGAAGAAATTTTTAGAAAATTTGGAGCTACCAAAATCAAAAGTTGGACTGTTGCATTGGAATAGCAACATTCCGGATCCGGGTTTAATTAAATCAGAAGTCCGGGTCACAAAAGATGTAGGAAGTTGTTAGACGAAACTGATACAATTTCATACAATTTTGGGCCCAAGATGTAAAAAGATGAAAATTATTAAGGTTTTTATTAGTTAACTATTACACAAATTGTCAAAAAGCTGAAGTGGTATCGGGCGGAGCACGTAGTACGTAGAACCAATGGGCTTTTGGGTTCTAAGGTGCTTGAATAGCCTCGCACCGGTCACCGCAGCGTCGGTACACTCCCAACGAGGGGGCCAGGGATCCGCTGGCTGCAAGCGGCACAAGATCGAAGGGTGTGGAGATCTCTTAACCTATGTCCAGCAGTGGACGTCCATCAATTGAAAAAAAAGCGAAGTATACAGAAGTAAGGCTTCTGTACTTTAATATTTTTAATCACGAAATAATTTTATAGTTAATAAAGATACTGGCTATACTCACGTCTAATTTATCGGATTAGCCCGACTAGTTCCGAACCCGTCCGGGGCACTTATTCATGAGCTCTTTACACGACGTTATCGCGGCGGGAACTGCGTGCAGCAGCTCGCTGGGCGCGCCTCGTAGGTCTTTTGAGTGTTCCATGTCACACTGGTCTTCTTCGTCGGATGCACCAATGAAATTTGTGCATGCGACGCTTACGGTGTCGGGTTCAAAACGGTCTTTATATGAACCGGTAGTGTCAAAAATCGGTTTCCACGCCGGAGGTAGTGTCCAACCACCATCTCTGTTAAAATTCGGGTAGCGGCTGATTTCAATGGCTTCAAGTATTTTTCTAGGTACCAGAAATTTTTCCCTGAATAATACGGAAGCCTTGTCGAACCTTATATAGTGGTCGGTACCCGAGTCCTGGACATGCTCCGCTATGGCCCAACCATTGGTGTCCATATTCTTCACACTACGTATGTGCTCCGATATCCTCGTACAGATGTTGCGACGAGTTTCACCTATGTAGTTCTTCCCAAAGCCGCAAGGAATCCTATAAACACCTGGCACGCTAAATGGATCCTCATCTTGCGGTGAGCGCAGCGCATTTAAAAATAATTTTATTGTGAAATTTGGGTAACCAGCGCGTTCAGAATCTGTACCGGCCTCGTATGGGAGAGGCGGGCGAGCCGCTGACGGCAAGTGCGCGAGCCCCGCCCCCCGCGCCACCTGCGCCCGACCCGCCGCCCAAGTACACGCCGCCGCCCTCTTACTCCACGGCCACGGGCGCCAGGCTGCTCGACACCATCCGCCGCAGCTTCAGGACCCTGAGACGGTGAGAAACACAGTTATATCTATCTATATAACCTCTAATAGCTGGCACTTGTACAGTGAGAGCTCACCAATTTACCAAGGGTAAGCCCGGGTCCAAAATCGGGGCAAGCTTCCATGAGTTTTCCTTTTTTTTTATTTCACAAGCCAACAATATTTAGTAAGTATAATTTATAGAATTAGGTGTTACTTTGCGGAGATCCATAACACAAAAGTAATAATAAAATTGTTTTGCTATAATCCGCGATACAGTAAATAGAAAATATATATAGTGCTAAATGTGGATTATCCATTTTTTCATACCCGATACGTGCAGAATTCGTAAAAACACTAAACAAACCTCCACCACTTCCACCACAATACACAAGCACTACACACGTTCCTATCTATCCATGAAAAAGTGATCCTTGGAAAAGGTCCCGACCCTCAGCAATGAGGAAAACGACGCAAGGAGAGACACACGTTCACTATCTCAAACTCAACAATCCTTTCGCCCCGCAACCGAAGAAACATCAGGAGATATACTCCACGACAAAATCGCAAAGCGAAGCATTATCTGAACAAGCATTGTTGTATAGTAGTCAATCATTCAGTAGTCATTGTTATATAGGTTCAACACCACCTTTACCTCTGAACACGTGCAACAAGTTTGATTTTGAAACATTTATCTGATCGTTAATGATGGTGCCATTATTATGCTTAATGTTTTCTAATTGTTCCAAAATATTCGGATAGTCCACTATACATTTAGCACTATATATATTTTCTATTTACTGTATCGTGGATTATAGCAAAATAATTTTATTATTACTTTTGTATTAGTAAGTATAATTTAAATTCATAATATTCGTTATTTGCGTACCAAAACCGATTAACTATATATTGTCTCACTTCTGGCAGTGTTCGTTGCATTAGCACCTTACACATAAGACAAAAATACAGCCGCTCAGCGCCACCACACTCTGTATGCAACTGTCTACGAGCACCGCGAGTAACGTGTGCGCCCCAGCATTAGTTTTATATTAGCATTAATTTATAGCAATCTAGCAATCTTTATCATTAGCGTTATAAAAAGATTAGAGTAGGTAACTAAGTTTTCTCCCTTACATTTTGGTCCTCCGAGCCGGATTAATGGAATCTAAATCTCTCTCTCAACGTGATAAGTTGACCTTTGTACACTACATCTTTTGTATTAATAATTTTTTACTAACGTTTTTTTTAAATTAATTAAAGAAATTATTTTTACATACACAGTTTAAATCAATTATTTTATTTGTAGATATTATTATTAAATGCTTGGCACACCTGTGGTGACCTGTAATACGGGTTTTTAACCTACCATAGGCACCAGTAATCCACAACCATAATTCTTGTACAATTTAATTAAATAAGTTAAGTTTATTAAATGTATGGTTTGTGGTGCGAAATAAAGATTTTCTTATTTTTAATTCTTTTTTTTATTATATGGTTTTGTTTGTTTATATTTAGTTAAGTACCTAAAACTATGGAGTATATGTTTATACTTGTCGGATTTTTTTCTACATTTGTGAATTTTTTTTTTTTTTAATAGTGTCATTACTTACCACAGACTTTATGTCCGTGCTCTTTTTTATGTTATTGTACTTAAAACGAACTTACTCTAATGCATCATTAATTAATTTTTTATTTTTTTTCAAATATATACATATATTTTTATATATAGATTTATACATAGATTACAACTACAACTAATCTGTATACTTAGTTTTTATGTGATTTTATATGTATAAATATGTTTTTGTTATTATTTTAATATTTTCAATAGTTTTTCGGCCACCTCCATATTTTTGTCTTTTTTACATTTGTGTATTATAAATTTCTCCTATATAACTCCGAATTCGATTTTCAGGATAACATCTACCCGGGCGGAGCCTAACAACGATTCATCACAAATACCCATCACACTTAGCGAAAGCGTCGACAGACAGTACCAACAACCACTTGCTGGCACCACTCCTATCATAACAGTTACAGACGAAACTGATACCACTCGACCATTGCACACAACCCGGCCTACATCCTCGAGACATTCCCTGACCTTAACTAGAGACTATTTACGACGATCTTTCGTCAGGAAAAGCGACTCGGCGAAAAGCATTCGCTCGAGCTTACGACGAAGTTTCAAATATGGTGGTGGCTTGACAACCAGCCACGAGCATTTGGTCAGAGATGTCGAGCCGATATCTAACACGGTTGCCATGTCGGCTATGGTGGGCGATCCCACGCACACCAGAAGCCTCGGTTCGGTCATTTGAACCGTTTTATACCGCCTTTAGATATAAGGACACTCACTACATCGTAAATCGAAACGTTCTATAAACTTTATACTTATAATTAAACACACACACACACACACACACACACACACACACACACACACACACACACACACACAAACAGACACACAACAACTGGAATTAAAATTAATGTCGTATGGTCGATACCACGTGTATGCAATAATAATCGAATACAGATTTTTTTTAACAAATCTCAAATAACAATTAAAATCATTGAAATAATTCTATTTTACTTATTATTTTGAATTATGTGAAGTTTATAGAACGTTGTTATTGTTTTTAGAAATAAATTGAATATACGAATAATACATTTTTTCGAATAGTTCAAGAAATAATTTTAAGTATGAAATAAGATTGATAAATCGAATTGAGGATTAAATTTTTAAATCCATCCCATTCTTAGAAAGTAGTATAAACTATATACATTTTTACATAGAATTAATTTCGTATATAATTTAACTGATTTTATTATATGAATAATATTTTGTTAATCTCATAATTTTTATTTTTTAACTATTAATTATTGTTTTAAAATATATTAAAAATTCAATTTTTGATTTGAAAATTATCATGATTTAATCAGGGGTTATCGCTCATGGATAGTCAGTGAATTTAAAATGATGAAATTTGTTTTTTTTTTCACGAATTGGTTGAATACCGTCGTACTTTTTTATTTGTTCGTCCATAAGCTTGTTCGTAGCTAATAATTTACTTCATCATTATATCAAAATTCTATATTCATAAGTAATCTTATAACAAAATGCATATGAATTGTAGCTGACATTGCGTTGGACCAAATTATCCTCCGAAATGAGCGTGACCCTTTAATTTGTTGTTTTAGTTTATATTTTGAATAAATTTTAGCAATGAAATTTATAGCAATAAAACAATTATAGTAATCTTTAATATGATTAGTTGTTTGCAATTTACTTCGATTGTTCGTATTGAAAGATCTTTTACCATTCCATACATCACATTATTTTTTATAGTAGGTTCGAATATAGGACGGCGTAGTGTACAAACAATAATTTTTTGTAGCATAATCTAATATTATACCAATGCTCGACGTAATTCTTATTGATGTAGTAAAATATTGCTGCAGTGCAGTATTGAACGAGAGAATCTCATTGAATTAAACATTTATTATAAATTTACAAGCCATGTACGTTAGTTATATATTATAGACTGAGAGACGGCAGCAAGATTTCATAGTGTATAAACGAAAAATCATTAAACGTTTTCAAACGTTATAATATATTTTTTGCGTAAATCATAGTGCTTAGTTGTTTGGCGATGTTTTAAAAAGTCGGATTGAAATCAAAAATTAACTGTTTTTGTGTCTAATAATTTATAGAATTAGGCGTTACTTTGCGGAGATCCATAATACAAAAGTAATAATAAAATTATTTTGCTATAATCCGCGATACAGTAAATAGAATATATATAGTGTTTAATGTATAGTGGACTATCAGTATTTTCATACCCGATACGTGCAGGATTCGTAAAAGCACATGCACAAACCTCCACCACTTCCACCACAATACACAAGCACTACACAGGTTCACTATCACAAACTCAACAATCGTTTCGCCCCGCAACCGAAGCATCATCAGGAGATTTAAATAACTTTAAGTACATATGAATATTTCATTTTCCATTATATATAATTATTTTTATTCATTTTACTTATGTGAGTTTTCTTAACCGTCTCTGAGACTATTAATTAGTTATAAGTACTTAAATTACAATAATAAATTGAGAGCTTACGGATGTAGTAAAAAATAACGTGCTGATATTTTAAGTAAGCATTTTGTATGGACTAGGTTTTTCTAATGTAGCATTTAGATACGATGTGTTCCAGTTAGGTAATAGTTATGAAAGTTGTTTGAGAGTATCTCATTGACGAGTTTTGTTAGAAACGTTAGAAAAGTTTATATGGCTGAAGTTGCATAACTTTTAATCCAAAAGACCGTAATCGTCGCTGTCAGTCTAAGGCCTGAATTTAAATATTGCTTGAATCTATAAATTCAGCCCTTAATATGTATTTTATATAATCATAAATTATGTATTTAACCATATTTTAAATCTATAACAGACAGTTCGTTTTGTGATATATTTTTGTAGATTTTTAACAGTAGCAATGAAATTTTCATGAATCTGAGGTACCAATTTCATTATATTATGTTTACTCATTGAGGGTATTTTCGTTTTTCTGATCATGATTGTATTTTATATATTATACCTTGAATAACCATAATTTAATAAAAACGATTGTTAATTCTTGAATTTTTACCAAAACACAGACAATATTCTCGAGTTTCTCATTTTACTGTAGATTTAATATATTTAATTCAATAATACTAAATAATATGTATTTATTTACAACAAAAAGTGAGGTCTTTGATGTAGTTTAGTGTCTATTTTCGGAGACAGTATTTTACTCATAAATATTGATTGCGACGATTACATCTATGTAATTATGTGTATTATATAATCCAGCCCTGGATTATTGCAATATAATGTAGTTACTTAGTAACATAGAACAACTATTTTATGCAGTTATTGAACTAGTTACGTACATTATTAATAAAGTCAAAAACAATTTAATTTTTTCGAATCCCAGATAAATATAGTGTGTACTTACAATTTTTTTACAAAGAATAGTTGTATGAATGATTTAATGAGAGAATAATAAGTACAATGCATTTAGATGTAAGGAAATTTGTTTTATAGTTTTTTAAAACCTAAAATGCTTAATTTTTCTTTTACAATACTTACTATAAAAAAGAAGAAATCAAAACATTTATTTTTAAAACATTCTCTGAAAGTTTCATATTAATTTCTCTGTTGGAAACAATAAAACTAATTGTTTTTTTGTTTTTGAAAACTAGAACTGCCAATATATTAGTCGAGTGAAGGCTTATTACAAAGTAAGTTATATATAAATAAAATATCGTATTCACGGGAAGTAACATTTTTAAAAATTGGTTAAATTAAGCTCTTAATTAGTTATTACTTAATATCCGGAATTATATGTATTATATATTATGTTAGTATTTTCATTTTGATACTTAACTAATTACTAGTAAAATCCTTCATATTTTCTGGAGTTACTTCTCATGTGCGATATTTTGACTTAATTGTTTCTGATTATTTTTAAATAACCCTGTAATGTTTTAGTTCCTCTGTTGCATTTAAAAAACTATTAACTTTGGCACACAACTGTCTAGTTCTAGTCATAACATCTTCCTTGTTGCTTTTATAAAAACATCACATGATTTTTTTAAGTCGTATATTTTATTCGCACATTGTGTTTAATTTTTATAATTTTTTTTATTTACATTCCACATATATTTTCAATGTCTTCTAATTAGAAATTAATAAACGTTTCTTTATTAACACTGGTTTTATTTTTAAAATCCTAATGATAATAAGGCACTAAAGTATGTATGTGATATTTTTTTTACAAATTTATAAAGGTCTTCCCATGATATGATATCAAGCCATGTGTAATTTATTATTTTAGAATTTTTATTTTTAATTAAATTGTTTAAATATAGTGATTTTGATTGAAACAACCTTTTATTAGTTAAAGTAATGTTACAAATACAACCTGCTTCAAATAATAAGGTTAATAATACAGACGATATTGTCGCCGTTAACATTAAGACTGTACGGTGGTTGGTCTCTCGGTTATTTTCTGCTAACGAATACACGGTTGCATCTACTGACCTTTTATTTACCTTTTTTTGTACCTAAATGCTTTATGCATTAAGCTATTTGAAATGATAAAAAATACCGTATGTAAATATATAAATGAAATAGACAAAGATTTCGACAATCTTACAGCTTGTGCTTTATGCATTATAAAAGTACGTAAATCGTTTGGTATACGATTATATTTTTAAAAATATTAATTTATATATGACTAGCAAAGCCCCGCGATTTCAAACAGATCCTGTGGTAGTGGAAAGTACGAAATCGGACTATAGATTTATTTTGTAGATTATTTAATTATAAAAAATGGGTATCATTAGTATTCTTGGAATAAGACTTAACTCACCAAGTGCAGGCCCTGCTATAACGGTAGGTTAGGTTTGTTGTGGCATTATTTGATTTCGATTTACATTCTTAAATTCGTAAAATCTTTTGATTGGGATGTCGGATTTTAATAATTTAAAAAGTATTTTACAGGCATTGAAACAGTTATTCATAAAATATCATTTAATGGGATAAGGATTAATACAGAGATATGAATAAAATGGTTTGATTATTGTCGGCACTCTTACCAACTTTTACAATGTAAAAAAGTAGTTATATTGGCATAACTATAATAGTTAGACATATGGTATCTCGGACTTTTTTGTGGATATTGATACGTTCTATAATACTGTAGAACATTTTTTTGTTCAATCATCAAGTTTCCGCAGCGCACGCGATGATAGATGTTTACGACTAAATTTGTACCAAGTTATTACAATTTTATTAGGGATCCCTATTTTTTTTTTAAATGACATATAGCCTATGTTGCTCAGTGAAAAAGCAGTTTTCCAATGGTGAAAGAATTTTTGAAATCGGTGTAGTAGTTTTTGCGTGAAAACGTAACAAACATACATACAAACAAACATACAAATTTTTCCTCTTTATAATATTAGTATAGATATGTGTAACCTGCCTATCCGCATCGAAGCACCTGATGGATCTTAGTTTCAAGCTCTATGGAGAGAAAGATGATAATGTTGTCATACCATGGTCTCAGTAGATTAGACGATACTTAGATTCAAATCATACAAATTAATTTTAAAAATTTTAATGAAAAAGGAAGTGTCGAAGTGAGAAGTCAATATTTTTGCTTATATTTTAGCCTTAATGTTGTTGTTTTCTCCTTTTTTTCTGTTTCCATTATCTCTAGTGTTTACTTTAAGGTTTATAATTTGTGACTCTGTGATAACTTGAACTAAGAATGTTGTTCTTCTATATTTGGTACTACATACTTAATTTAAAACTATATGGGAACTATGTTGGATGATTTATCGTGTAATGCTGTTGAAGATCCGAATAAATAAATAAATATATAAATAAGACTACAGATATTCTCACAAAATCTTTATTTCAAATAAAATAAATGTAACAGTCAATACCAAATTAAAATTATATTAAACCACAATTCATTAGATAAACAATAATAAGACCAGCATATATACATAAGAAATCTTAAAATAATGGAAGCCGAGGTAATGAAATGTTAATACTAAAGTAAGGGAAAAATTAATGAATTAGTAAGACCAAGTAGTTAAACAATTTAAATGGAAAAGCACGCTACATTTTACGACCTCAACTTCATCACGAACAGTCATAAATAAAATTCTAAAAGTTCTGACATCTGAAAATAAGTAGGTCAAAATAGGTGTACATTTGTTTAAAAACAATAATAACTAAAACTATTATTTGATGCTGGACGAAAGTGAATTTACGGGATATGCGTATTTTTTTTCATTTTAGCGAGATACAGAAATATCATACTTATCATGCTTGTTAAGATTAAAATGAACGAGATTGGTACATTTTATACGAGGCTTGTTTTGGCAACCCTGCCTTATTAAGACGAAGTCATTAAAACAAATAGGATAGGTGTACATTGTATACCAAAATTATTTTGGTATCCCTTGCTTAAGGCTCATTTTAGCATCCCTGTAACTATAGTATAAATATAATTGGTGATCAATTTTGGTCATGCCATTACAGCAGTTTAAAAACACTGTTAAAAAGAGGCTGATACAGAAAGCCTACTATACTGTTGAAGATTACTTAGATGATAAGGATGTGTGGATATAGGTGCGCTTCTACCCTGTACAAGACAGTAATAAATAAATGTTACTAGTTCTAAGATTTATATTTTAAAAAGAGCAACCGCCGAGTTTCTTGCTGGCTCTTCTCGGTAGGGACAGCTTTCCGAACCAGCAGTAAAGTTGACGATTCAAAAGCACTTGTTTACAAGTTTACTTGAATAAATAATATTTTGATTTGATTTGATTTGATTTAAATATGTGAGTATATATAATAAACTTTTGGAAACATTGACTTTTACGCCGAATTGAGATAAAAATATTCAGATTACTTGGCACCAACTATTATACATAAATGAAATTTATTGCATTAATTTAGTGAATGCAATATATTGAAGTTATTAGTTAATAATCTATGGCTCTATTATCATCGAGGAACGTCATATTTCTTATGAGGTCTGACCTCAGCCTGAAATATTATAAGAGATACCTAACATCAATAGCTATAGTTATATAATAGCTTTAATAGCTATCCTTAAAAAGATATATCTAGTGTGCAATATCGGATTTTTCTGTAGACATATAAAAGATCAGTATTTCACTTTTCATGGTTTGTTCTCAAGGAGCTTAGACTATAGAATTTTCCATTAAAGTTTTCAGGAGGCCTACCTTAACATATGTATGATCCCCCAACCCCATGAGTGTGGTATGACCATGGTCAATTTAACAGGTTATTTATATAATTACTGTATGTATGATGCTACTAGCTTCTGCGAGCAAATACTTCTATATGGAATATAAAAAATAACTATCCGATGCCACTCTTTAGCCCTTTAACTATATCTAAATTTATAAATCACTAATAAAACGTTGAATTTGAACTATTAAATAAATATAGATATTAAACAATGGCGGAAGGCCAGAACAGAAATAATAAACTAGATACAGACCATGTGATGATACAAAGCAATATAAAATGAGATGTTTCAGGAGTTTATTTAAATTGCAGTCGCAAATATTTCACAATAAATAAAAAATAACATCTAACATGAATTGTTATTGTACTTGTCCCAAAATTTTAGACAATAAACTTTAAAATAATACACAAAAATAACTTTAAATGAGTTGACATTCTACTGAATAGTCCGGTGGGATGACTTGGTCCCTACATCTTTGTACTTCATCATCTCATCATCTGACTTCATGTATAATTAAGCTAGTCAATTATTTCAACGTCACAAAAAAGAAGTGATCTTTAGGGATCATTGTAGATCATTACCTCGACATGTTGACACGCCCCATTTGATCACTTGATATAAATAATTTATAGAATTAGCCGTTACTTTGCGGACATCTATAATACAAAAGTAATAATAAAATGATTATCAGTATATCAAGAGATAGACTCCACAAACGCTTTGCGATTTTATCGTGGAGTCTTATCTCCTGATGATGCTTCCATTGCGGGACGAAACTATTCTTGAGCTTGTGATAGTGAACGTGTGAGGTGCTCGTGTATTGTTTGTGAATGTGTTTTTACGAATTCAGCATGTATCAGGTATAATAACAGATAGTCTACTCTACATACTTGTTCTAAATGTTTTGCGATTTTGTCGTGGAGTCTATGTCTTGATGACGCATTGGACGCGGGACGAAACTATTCTTGAATTTGTGATAGTGAACGTGTGTAGTGTTTGTGTATTGTGCTGGGGATGGTGGAGGTTAGTGATTGTGTTTTTACGAATCCTGCATGTAACAGGTATGTAAAAAACGAACAGTCTACTACTATACATTTAGCATTATGTATATTTTCTATTTACTTTATCGCGGACTATAGCAAAATAACTTTATTATTACTTTTGCACGTGATATAATGTAGCACATGCAATCACGTGACACATCCAATGCGATCGCATGACACGTCCCATGCTGTCGCGTGACACGTCCCATGCAATCGCGTGACACGTCCCATGCAATCGCGTGACACGTCCCATGCAATCGCGTGACACGTCCCATGCAATCGCGTGACACGTACACGTGTATCGACTTTATAATAATTACAAACATCACAAAATTCAGTCTAGTACAATACTACAGTCAATTTACAGAGTTATTTATCTAATAAGCGAGTTCATATTAAGTAACGATTTCGCTGCCTTCGAGTCGATTGGCTCTTTCTTCTTGGACGGATCGAGCATAAAACATTTCCAGAGGCTGTGAAATTAAATTAACATAATTAAAAAATGCTGATTTATGTTACAGTGTGAGAATTATTTTCAGTTTTTTTATGTATTGAAGAATTATTAATATTATCGGAGAAGACAATAAATATTCATTTGCTCATATAAACTTATATTAAAAAATATTATGAAGGAAAAAATATAAAATGTTATAAAAGTATATACATTTTTATAAATATATTTCAATTAAAATGTATATATTAATTATAATATATTATTGCTACTTTCGACAAAATGACTGAACAATCTAGAGTCAATTATGTCCGATAGGACTTTTCGAATAATGTTGACACACTTCATCCGTCCATTTTAAGTGGTCCTTCGAGCCGGATCTCAGCCAGCAACCGGTGGATAGGATATGACACTCACCGTAGGGTCTCATCAGCACCAGCTGACAGCACAGTGGTGCCGTCCGGGGACAGTGCCAAGTGCAGCACACGGGCTTCGTGCCCACAGAGCTCAGTGACGCGGGTCAGCATTGGGTACTTCCAGATCACGAGCTGGTTTTGCGCGTAGCCGTGTCCCGATATGAGCTCCTTGTAGTGTGTACTCCATACAATTGAACACACCTGTATCAAACAACATAATAATATTAAAGTAAAAAAAAAAAGTAACAGCCTGTTACTATGCCCACTGCTGGGCTAAGGCCTCCTCTCTCCGTTTTTGGAGAGAAGGATTGGAGCTAAGACCTACCACGCTGCTCCAATGCGGATTGGTAGGTTACACATATCCCTAGAATTCTCTAGAGATATGCAGGTTTACTCACGATGTTTTCCTTCACCGAAAAGCGTGTGATAAATTGCAATTATCAATTAGACATATAAGTTTTTAATAGAAAAACTCATTGGTGCCTGCCCGAAGTTTGAACCTGTGTCGTCTCTAGAGAGTCGCACGGTGTCACCGCTAGGCTATCACAGTAAACATAGTTATCACATGTCATCAGCACACATTAGCCACACATCAACATAATCAGGAGATAAAATCCATGACATGCTTCGGTTGCGGGGCGAAACGATTGTTGAGTTTGTGATACTGAACGTGTGTAGTGCTTCTGTATTGTGGTGGAGGTTTGTGTATGTGTTTTTACGAATCCTGCATGTAACGGTATGAAAAAACGGATAGTCCACTATACATTTAACACTATTTTATTTTCTATTTACTGTATCGCGGATTATAGCAAAATAATTTTATTATTACTTTTGTATTATGGATCCCTGCAAAGTAACGCCTAATTCTAAAATTATATAAAACAATTTACATAGTACCGATATGTACTATTTACCTAAACCATTTGGAAGTATTGTACTATCTTTCAGTCAAAAATCCCTTCAGTAGATTTTGAGAAAATCGATTACACACAGAAAGCTTTTTGGCACTTTTTTTATAATAAGTGTGCGAATGTCTGTCGGGGTTATTCACAGACGATGTTTTCCTCCATCGAAAATCGTGTTATTCATTGTATTTCGATTTTTATCACTGCTGTCTGCACATGCGTTCATTTTCTGACCCTTTTATATGAAAAAAACAATTGGGAGACATTATAGTAAAACAAGCTCAGAAGGTCTTGGATCGTAACATCATCACTTTCTCACTATTAAACTTGTATTGATTCACTATTCGCTTTCAGCTTGACTTCACTAATCGACTTAAAAATACACTTTAACTAGAAATCACGTTAACGACGACAATCGACAGACTATCGACGGAATCTCAACAGAATAATTACGTCAAGTTTCACTATTTAAGGCAATCCCCACTCACATGAAAATTCCCTACCCTCGCTATCGATCACTCAAGAACTCCGTATACGGTATTAACGACAACACAGATTGTCATTTGACTATTTCCTATACCAACATTTTTAGTGTCTGTTACTGTTCCGCACAAACGTGCGGGCGGATGAAACAACCTCCGAGACCTGGGCCCGCCGTCTCGGCGTCTCAACCTACCTTATGCGGCCGTCAGCTGTATGCGGTCCGGCCTCATGAATAACTGCGTGTATATGTGTACGTGTGTGTGTGCGCTTGTATGTACTTGGCCGATTCCCGAACCCGTTGGCTCGCCTCAGCAGTCTTCCACGGACACGTAATGTCTATTTCTCCCGGAGTATACACTTCACCAACGCGGTTAAATAACACAAATAACACGCGGTGTGCACACAACCTTCGTAAGGTCACACGTTATTGAATCGTCCCATATCGGGGAACATTAACCCGAACGCGCACTAAAACCGCGGACGGTCGCGTCTTGTCAAACGCTTCACTAATTAAACGCGTCACTAAATCTAAAAACAACACCCAAACCGCATAATTACGCGTGTGCGTTATACAATAAAGTCTTCTACAGGCGTACGCTCGTCCTGTCTTTATAGTATCCGAAACATTACTGACTGTTTATGCATCCCATTGTCGGCGCTCGCGTCGACAATAGGATGCATAAAGGTCGTTGCTCCGGCCGGTCGCGCCAATTTGTTCAAAACAGTTACAATAGTGTGAATGGATACCTGTGACTTGGTGTCGACAGTTTTGAGGTTGGTGCCCGTGTTGACGTTCCAGATGCGTATGGTGCGGTCAGCCGTGCCGCCGCCCGACGCCAGCAAGCTGCCGCTCCAAGGACACCAGGCGAGACCCTTCACCGCCGCCAGGTGTTGGCTGGACACAACAAATGATATGTAACATCATCATCTTCATCGTCCCGCCTCTATCCCACCCTAAGTGGGGTTGGCACAACATGTTATAAACATGACAAATGATTCGGCTACGTATTTTACATTTTCAATTTAACCTCAAATAATCGAACGTTTATTCGTACGTATTGAAACACTTGAGTGTTGGATATGAACTGTTCTTTATTCTAACGTTACATCTATATTTTATAGTTATACGCTGCGGTTCTATATTTAGTAACTGTTATATATCTTCTCAACATTTAATTATATAAATTTTCTTCTGATTTAAATCTTTTTTTTCCTTTAGCTTTATTATCATGTTCCATTTATAATATTCTTATCTGACACCTCACAGTTATGATTCTTGTCTTTTCGTTCTTTCCTTTTCCTTTGTATTTTTTTTATCAATCCGGGAAATTAAGACATAGAAATGTTCTTTATATATTATTTAATGCTCTCTTATAACGGTGGCCAGCCGGTAATCCTAAGTAGGCTTTTTGTATTAGTCTCCCTTTAACAGCGCTTTTAAACTGCTGTAGTGGCAAAGATAAAATCGATTGCGGGATTTTATTATAGAATCTTATACTCAAACCCACAAGTGACTTATTTATTTTTGCAAGGCGCAAAGCAGGAACCTCAAGCTGATGTCGGTTCTACTTTGTCTATTATATACATCGCCAATACCTTTTATAATTATGTATATTCTTATGCACAAACATTAAATTGCTAAAATATACTTTGAATCCAAAGTAAGTAATAGGTATTACTTTAAACTTCTCTCGTAGAAAATCACGCGGACCTAAATTGTAGATGCCACGTATGGCTCTTTTTTATTACAAAAATTCTATCCGCGCATTTACCCCATAACAATATTCCATAAGACATAATGCTATAGAAATAAGCAAAATATACTAATTTTGCTGTTTCAACATCTGTTAACTGTATAGTCTTTCGAACAGCGTAGGCCGCTGAACTAAGTTTCCCTGCGCTTAAAGTATCGGCCTGTTACAATCCCACTGCTGGGAGTAAGCCTTCTCTCTCCATTTCTGGAGAGAAGGGTTGGAGCTAAGACCTACCACGCTGCCCCAATGCGGATTGGTAGGTTACATATATCTCCAGAAATCTCTAGAGATATGCAGGTTTCCTCACGATGTTTTCCGAAAAGGAGCTGTGATAGCCGTGAGACCGTGCGACTCTTTCGAGGGGAACACGAGTTCAAACCCGGGCAGGCACCAATGAGTTTTTCTATTAAAACTCATGTGTCATGATAATTGCAATTTATCACATGCTATTCGGTGAAGGAAAACATCCCTGCGCTTAACATCAGATAATCAGATAGGTATATATATTACTTTTTCTCACTGGTGAGTTTAATTATTATTTATTTATCAATTACTTACTTGAACGAGTGTATGTATTGCGGCTGGCTGTAATGTTGACCTTGTGCAATGGGCCAAATGTTTAGAAGGTTGTCGTTACCACCCGATGCCAAATACTTGCCATCGGGGGACCATTTTAAACCGCAGACCTGTGAAATAATAAACAAATATATAACATACATCGGGATAATATATAGGATAAACAAAATCCCGGATTTCCTTCGAGTGCAGGATAAAAAAAAACTATTTTTGGATGTTTGTATAAATATAGATATTTTTTACGCGTATCGTTGTATGGCGCTATGAGAGAGATCAAGAGATTGAACAATTTTTAGAATTAGGCGTTACTTTGCGGAGATCCATAATACAAAAGTAATAATAAAATTATTTTGCTATAATCCGCGATACAGTAAACAAAAAGCGATTTTGTAGTGGAACCTATCACCTGATGATGCTTCGGTTGCGGGGCGAAACGATTGTTGAGTTTGTGATAGTGAACGTGTGTAGTGCTTGTGTATTGTGGTGGAAGGTGTGGAGGTTTGTGCATGTGTTTTTACGAATCCTGCACGTATCGGGTATGAAAATACGGATAGTCTACACATTTAACACTATATATATTTCCTATTTACTGTATCGCGGATTATAGCAAAATAATTTTATTATTACCTTTGCAAGAGATTGACATTGAATATACAAGCCTGGCTCACGGGTTTAAACTACGCACATGTACCGAGTTCTTCTGTTCAAACTTTTATAAGTAATCTTCTCCAGTTCTTATTTGTAGAGTCGAATTTGTCAATTCGTATTTGACACAGAATATTAATATATAATTTGTATACATTGAGTCTAGAGGGGTAGGTTTTCTAGTGCATTAACTGATTAATCGCATGCAGTGAACCACACTGCCTGAACACGAGTGTGGAGATTTACTACAACTCTCCGTCAATACTGCTTTACTGCATATAATAAATTCAAAATATTCTTTATTCAAGTAAACTTGTAAACAAGTGCTTTTGAATCGTCAACATCTACTGCTGGTCCGAAAAGCTGTTCCTACCGAGAAGAACCAGCAAGAAACTCGGCGGTTGCTCTTTCCAAACAATAATTCTTATCACTAGTTACATATAGTTATTGATGTCTTGTTATTGATTCTTATCGTCTAGGTAATCTTCAATAGTATAATAGGCTTTCTGAATTAGCCTTTTTTAATAGTATTTTTAAACTGCTGTAATGGTAAAGTTAAAGTAGAATGTGGGATTTTATTATAGAATCTTATACCCAAACCCATAAAGGATTTACGTACTTTTGCAAGGCGCAAAACTGCAACCGCAAGCTTATGTCGGTTCGTACTTTGTCTATTATATACATCGCCAATCCTTTTATAATTATTTATATTCATATGTACAAAAATTAAATAGAAATGGAATCCCCACTCTCTCGGACTATATAAGCTGTGCTCTAGCCAACACGTAGCTAGCACGGTGAGACCGTGCGTCTCTTTTGAGATGTTACAGGTTCAAAACCTGGGCAGATTTGACGATTTGATGATCAATTTTTTTATATTTAATTGATATTTGCAAACTATCACACGGTTTCCGTTTTACGAAAGTATCACAAGCTTTCAGCATATCTGGTGGTGTACAATCACCACTATCCCCGCTCTCAGACATGTTTTTACACAAAAACTTATTTTTTTACAAACAAAACTAAACTTCGTTTAAATATTAAAAACATTTTTTAAATGTCATATATTGGCGCCAAGGCGCAAACATCGATTGCGCATGCGTGTTGCGTCGCCGCATACCCATTCATTGAAACCTTTTTTTTTAAGGTAGAGGTTCAACCTCCTTGGTCCAGCTGGAAGTTGTATAGGTGTATCGTTATGATTAAAAAATTACATTATGATACAGGTGTTCATACAAGACCTGTATCGTAATGAAACTTTTAATTTTTTATTTTTGTTCTGTACGTAATGTTTGTCATAAGAATTTTGTTTTCAGTTTTATAATCTTTGTATTATAGTATCAGAGTAGATAAATTTATTTATTTACTTTAAGTCAATTTTAACTATTTTTTTGTGTTTGCAAAGCTGAAAAATAAATTAACGCAATATCATATTATGAAATTAAAAAGCGTTAAAAGCTTTAATAGCAAAGCTCACTCTCCAATATCATAACTGAACTGTACCAAACTAAACTATTATATACATATTCATACATATTCATATACATATTCCTAGACAATCCTGGGGATATGTACAACATACAATTCTGCATTGGAGCAGAGTCTTAGCTCCTACCCTCCTTTCCAATGATTGCCTCCTGTCTATGCCTAATAGTGGGGGTAACCGACCGTAACTTTACAGTTTTTTTTTTTTTGACATTTACACACGGTCGTCACGGTCGGTAAATATATACATATATAGTTTAGGCGGGAATCGAACCCGCGACCCACGGAGCTGAAGACAGGGTTACTGCCAACTACGGCAACGGGCCAGTCATAAGTAATAATAATAAGTTTTCAAAAAGCACAATATATTTCATACCTTTTATTTATTATTATGGGTTATGAAAGAGATGAAAAGTTTACCATAGAATATACAAACCTCCTGCGTGTGCGCGTTGATGGTAGAGACGGCATGGTCCCGAAGTCTCACGTCGTGATGCACGATGTTCCCATCTCGCGCCCCGCTAGATACCACGTATAGATTCCATGACAGTGATCCTACGCGCCCCGTGTGACCATCCATCATCTGGATACACAGTTAAAAGTATCAGCCTGTTACAATCCCACTGCTGGGAATAGGCCTCCTCTCTCCGTTTCTGGAGAGAAGGGTTGGAGCTAAGACCTACCACGCTGCTCCAATGCGGATTGGTAGGTTACACATATCTCCAGAATTCCCTAGAGATATGCAGGTTTCCTCACGATGTTTTCCTTCATCGATGAATTGCTGATAAATTGCAATTATCAATTAGACACATGAGTTTTAATAGAAAATCTCATTGGTGACTGCCTGGGTTTGAACTCGTGTTCCCCTCGAAAGAGTCGCACGGTCTCACCGCTGGGCTATCACAGCTTTTTTACAGATACACAGGTATTTTATTCGTAAATATTGCGGAATTCGACAATATATTATTACGAACATGCGAAAAGAGTTCGTAATGCGTAATACCATAGAGTTCAAATTCACTTGACAGTAATTCTCTGGAACATTCACTTTGTTTACGAATCGTGTTATTGATACTATTGACTCACCCTTAACCTCTTCATCTTCTCGCAGTCCCAAAGTTCGACAGTCGCAGAGGAAGTGCCAACTGCTAAATGAGATCCTCCTTCCTGCACCCATGATACAGAGCTGATCGTCTCCGTACCCTCCAAGGTTAGGAGCTCCTCTATCTGCCCAGTGCCAGCGTTCCATAGATACACAGAATTGCCCAGAGCAACTGCTAATATATTGGATGCACTCCAGTCAAGTAAATTGAGATCTGTGAACAAAGTTTAATATTAGGTCTCGTAGACTCCCTCTAGACTCAATGTATTGAAATATATAATGTGTCCAGTTAACAAATATGACTCTATAAATTAGAGCTGAAGAATATTACTTACAATAATCATCAAGTATATTAGGAGCGTCCAATATTCTATCTGGTGCTTGTGGAATATATCTAGTTGTATTCTTCACAGAAGAAGGCACTTTAGCCTGCAAGAAAATTAAGCTGTAAGTTATCACATATTATTAAGGAGCTATGTTATCTTATCTGCTTATTTTTCAAACAATGGCCACCAATGGTGTCTCTATTTTTTTCTTTGGCATCTAGTATTTCTAAAATTTAAACTCTTCTACCAAAGAATTAACTCTTCAGCGACTGGTTTCACTTCACAACTGAAGTATCTCCTTATTATTCTTTTTCAACTGATGTACATCCATGGAGGATGTATGTCATATGATACTGCTTCTTTAATCTCGTACTAAGCCCATCAGATCTAGCAATGTTATTTATGTATGTATAATGTTTTCAGATATATATTACTAAAGGTGCCTGGAATTTTGATCACACGGATGTTACTGTTAAAATAACCCTAATTGTAAACTACTAGCTGTGCCAGCGGTTTCGCCCGCGTGGAAATCAGCGTGTCACAAATTTTTTTTAGAATACAAATTTTAAAAATAAAAGTAGTTATTGTGAGTTAACCATCAGAGATAGAGACATGCTATCGTGGACTTTTTTAAGTATTTTACAGATCTACAATTCTCTACTACATACTTTAGCGTATCTCTGCTCGTTTACGCAGCGCACGCGACTAAAGCTCTCAGCAAGCAAGTTTTTTGACAACTGCTCAAATTTCTTCAAAACAATTTACATAATACCGATTTGCAACATATACCTAAACCATCCGGAAGTATTGCATATCTTTTGGTGAAAACCGTACAAAAATCCGTTCAGTAGATTTTGAGAAAATTGATTACATACAGACAGACAGCTTTCTGGGATTTTGTTTTATAATAAGTATAGATATAATTTTATGCTATGACTGAACTGACTTAAGACTGGATTTTTTATAACAGATATATTAGTTACAATTCTAACAAATTTTTCAACATAGTAGATTAGCTGTAAAACCTTAACAGTCTGATTTTCATATTTCTTATATTAATATGGATTTCATATTTACCGATGAATATACCACTCTGAGTCTATTTTGGTATCCTTCAGGCGCAGCAGGGGCCTTACAAGTATATTGCAAGAGACGGCCTGAATCTGTATCTGCAAGAGCCCTTCCTATCGCTTCACCAGTTGCTGTCTGTACTACTATCTTTTCCTCTTCTTCACAATTTAACTGTTAATATATATAGCAGAAATCAAATATTAAGGTAATTTACATATGTATAGTCCATATTTGGCAAAAAAAATTGTCTAATTGATTTTTAGAGGTATACATATATTGAATAAACCAATGGCACTTATATAACATACTTTAAACAAACATATTTATATATTATTAAGGAAAACTAGATTATATTTGTGAAAAGTTTAGAAACTGACACTATATAATGAGCCTCAACGTCGTAAAACTCTCTACAAAATTACAGTAGGCACTTGACCATACCTCGATTTTATTTGAAGCATCAAAAGTTAATAGTTAAGTTTTTTTTCCAAATGTTTAGATGAAGATTACAATTTTTCTTTAATTCAATAACAATATAAATAAATTATTGCTTACCATATAGTGGCACAAGTCAAAATTAGAATTACTTCTCGAAGGTATGAATCTGTCAGCTTTATTTGGAGTTTTTGATGGTTTGTTTGGAGTAGGAGTTGTTGATCGACCTGAAATGACAATATTTATAAAAGTATTTTAAAATTAAAGGTAGTTTCATAAAATCATTCTAACATTTATTTTTCTTGTTTCTGAAACATATGAATGTTTCATGTAAATTATATGATAATATTTACTGAACTATCATCTGTTTTAAGATATACCCATTTTGAATGCTAAGCTACTATGTTTAACAAATCCAGATTTTTTATAAGTACACCCTTAACATGCTGGAGTTCATGAAATTAAAAATATATACATATGCTCAACCAATAAATAAATTTTTGTACCAATTTGCTTCAAACTGTCCTGCCTGACTAAAGGTCATAAGTTAAATCATACTTATATTAATAATAAAAATAAGAAAGTATCACAATTTGTGACAAGATATTGAAATTATGAATTTAGAACACTAGTTTAAGTATTTTAGTTCTTCAGCATTTAATGGATATTCTGAGTATTGCAGGTTTTCAAAAAGTGCAATAAAAAATTAAATTGAGTAACTTTAACACAACGTTACAATTTTAAACTAATTAAGATTTCAGTTAACAGCGTCTATCGCGTAAATTTGAAGAAAAAAGTTCTATAGAAAGTTATATAAAAATAAAACTTTACCAGGAGACTTGTTTTTTGATGGGGTCTTTTTGCCTTTTTTATTCTCGTTCCTTGTTGGTGTTTTGTTGCTAGACAGAACACTATTGTTGCTTTGGTTACCAGATATAGATAGTTTTTGCATGGACTGATTACACGAACTAATGTTTACATTAGATACATTTTTGAACGATGTACTTAAGGAAGGATTAATATTTTCATTATTGGTTTTCTTAACCCATCGTTGTAGAGGCCCACGAGTTATAGGACCATCCATTGTAGCTAAACTGTTAAGTTCATTGAGGTAGTTAAACTGGGCCATACTTATACTGGTTATGATTAGTACGTGTTAGCGTCACGCTGCCGTATATTTTGTATAAAATGAACATAAACTAAGGAATATTTTATACACTTCCTTTGTCATCGAGACAAAAGAAAATTATTTTTTTAACACAATATTCACAGCGAAGCTTCGAGCTAAACTTTGACATTTATTTAAAATTCCGTTAGAATTTGAAATGTCTTGAGCTCATTTTAAGAGACTGGATTCTAGCTATTTAGGACTTAAAAACTTGCGAAATCCGTTTGTAGACTAATCGGACTCACTATGGTATACCACATTATTATTAAATCGTTTTATAAATTGCCACTGTAGCTTTCAAATTTTATAAAGTACAGTTACATGTTTATTATTATAAATTCTACAATATCACCATTATTTTAATTTAATTAATAAGCCCTATCTAATCCTAATATAGATCTATAGCGCTTTCTAAATATTACGGAGACTGCTAATAGAGACGGGCAATATTGGCTATCATTAATAATCGCCCAGTAGATTCATCACTTTAAATTGCTATTAGTTACGAGCCGAATCAAGTGGTATGATGGAGTGGTGGCATTAACTAATTTTTTTAACCATTTTCTGTATGCCATATCTTTTGTGCTTATAATATGTGAGAAATACTAATACGGCAAAGGTAGGTGATGTTTGAAGAACATGTGGCACATCCCTACATATACCATGTATATAAAAAATAATATCAACACATAGACCATGATGATAGATATTATTTTGAGAAAGAGGGCAATCTTCAAATTAATTGCTATTTTGGCATGCAGGAGTTAACTGTTATTATTTGTTGGATAAAGCCCTTAATGCATGAAATCTTCGAGCAGTGCGAGTTGACAGGAATAACTAATGAATACCAAAACTGATCTGTACAGTAACTTAATGACTGATGGAAAGAGCGATGCTCGTCATATACTCGATCAAATTTGGTGGGGATAGGTAGCATAACCGGGGTTACCATAAAAAAAGAGTCAATGGTAGTGTAAATTAAAGATCAGACGCTAAGAAAATTGCATTTATTTAAGTATGTAAAGAGATGTTTACAAAATAATGTTCTATCTAAAACATCTAAAAATAGAAATTCAATATTTATTGCATTATTAATATTAATAATTATAAATGATACACATATTGCTGTTTTATAAAAGATATACTGCAGTCAATATTAGTGATGGTTATTAACATTACATATTATGTTACTTCAATTATAAAATTAGTAAAAACTGATTTGTCGTCATAAATACAAAAAAAAACTGAAATACATTAGGAACAGATATAAAAAAATGCAATATTGAGCATTAGGTTTTTCTTAAAATAAATGTTTTTATATTTTTAAATGCTATCGTAAACATATAATATATTTAAAAATTGTGTCAATTAACAACAGAACCAAAGTTGCTTTTATGAATTGTTTTTGGTCGTACATGATTTTTTTAAATTTGGCTTTTAAAATGCATATAAACAAAACAAAAGATAATTTTTCAAATTTAAACTCATTTTTGTATTTATAATGATAAAATACTGAAAATTGAGTAATATATATAATGTAATAAATTACAACATAATTTATAATTCTTTCATTACTTGCACCCTAGGTTCTATTCTTATTTGAGACCTGTACTCTCATGCGAATCAACGACTGTATTCAACATACAAACACTGTAAAACCTTATTTCAAATCCGACTTAAATAGCACCATTAAAAATAAATTGATACATCAAATACATAAAAAAATCTTATCTACAATTATAATATACATTAATATATACATTTCTTTACCAAAATGGCACAACTTAAACAACTAAATCGTATTTTAAAATATTAAACAGCAGATCCAAAATAAAATTTAGTCAGCCCTTTTATTTGACGAATAATGTATAAGTGGATAGGTAACGCAATAGTGTGATTCTGATCATAATAGAAATCTCTGCAATCAACTTGATTTGACAGAGGAGGCGGTTTTTTTTAACGGAAATTAATGATCCTTGATAATTGTTTATATTAATGACATTAAAAATAATTAAATTCTTTTCTTTAGTTTAGTTAAAATATTACGCACACAATAAACTACTTTTGAGCTATCGCGGATTATAGCAAAATAATTTTATTATTACTTTTGTATTATGGATCTCCGCAAAGTAACGCCTAATTCTATAAATTACTTTTGAGCTATTTCTTTTAAAAAAAAGCATGTACTTTTTAGTGGATAGTGAATAGGATGTGAAAGTACCTTTTTAGAAAATATCGGTACTATTATTTTATCTTTCTGTTGCACATAATAATTTATGTTATCACTTTAAAAAGTAGCTGAAATGAAAATAAATATATCGTTTGTTATTTTTGATTGCTACTTGATTGTCTTTTTATTTAACATTTTCATGTTTCAGTATACACAATCTAATTCTGATTCCTTTAATAGGTCTCTTTTGTTTGCTAAACACGACAATAATTTTGAAGGTGTGCCATCACGGCGTAAATATTATACCTAAAGTATATTTATGACATCTAAATGGCATATAGGTGGGAGATGAAATTACTAATGTATTTTTCAGTTAGCACTTACGTTTCGATGTTCCATTACGTATTTTAAGTAAAATTGTGCGTTTTGACTTTTACCTTAAAACTATTTTAATATTGTGACGTATTGCTAAAATCTTACATAACTTTTATCTACTCTGATACTATAATACAAAGATTATAATACTGAAAACAAAATTCTTATGACACACATTACGTACAGAACAAAAAAAAATTAAAAAGCTTCATTACGATACAGGTCTTGTATGGACACCTGTATCATAATGTAGCTTTTTAATCATAACGATAAACCTATACAACTTCCAGCTGGACCAAGGAGGTTGAACCTCTACCTTAAAAAAAAAGGTTTCAATGAATGGGTCCGCGGCGACGCAACACGCATGCGCAATCGATGTTTGCGCCTTGGTGCCAATATATGACATATAAAAAAGCTTTTCAATATTTAAACGAAGTTTAGTTTTGTTTGTAAAAAAATAAGTTTTTGTGTATAAACATGTCTGAGAGCGGGGATAGTGGTAAATGTACACCACCAGATATTCTGAGAGCTTCGTCAAACATGACCGTGAACCTGTTGCCGACGAAATCTAGGAGCAACTATATTAAATGTTACCACGAGTTCATGGAATAGAAACGTACGTTTTACGTATTATAGTATGAGAGTAGATAAAGTAGTGTATGATACTGTACACAACTTGGTCTTATAACACTCGTGTGACACTATAAAAAAACTCGCCTGCGGCTCGTTTTCTTAAACCACACTCGTGTTATAAGAACCCTTATTATGCAACAGTATCATAAACTAATATGGTTATGCTTTAAAATGAGTCTAAAGCCAACAGTCATGTATGGAACATAAAATAAATCAAATCCACAGTGCTCCATTGTGGGTATTCATTTCCTACGCATTAAAATTTATTTCAAGATATGTAGTTCCTAATTCACATTTCCCTTCACCGAAAAGTGTGTGACGCATTGTAAAATTTACTAAAAGGAATTTGTTGATGCTGAAAGAATCATTATTTTGCTTTCAGGCACATAGAAAAGTTTATTTAGTACAAATGCACTACCCACTATTTTACTTTACAATGGATGGAATATCAGCTAAACCGCGATGATTTATTAAGAATGCTTCGCGATTTTGTATTTTTTTGTAAATTATGAAGAACATCACTTACAGGATTTTTAAAATGTATATTTTAATGTGTAAAAGATTTGTTATTTTTATTACTAGGTATAAAATTAAGAAAATGTATATTTTGTATGGTGCATTCGCATTGAACACTGTGTGGATTTTTTTTGTGGACTGTGTACATGGCAAAATAATTGTCCTCCTTGTGTATTAAGCACTTAATGACGCCTGGGTTCTCGCACTGGGTTCAAATATAAAAGTTATTCACAATACACAATCACGATATTACAGGCTAGCACTATCACTTCGTTATATAAAGTGGTCCATTAAAAGTTTCTCACAACATTTCCTATTACAAAATGGCAGTATTTGACTATAATTGTCTAAAAAAAGTAATAAATCAATATGGATTTATCTTCATCACTCGCACAGAGAGCGTCTGTTTTTCTATCACACATTAAATAATCTCAATTTAAATTAAAATAATTGAAAAATTAAACTAATACATTTTATATAGAATGTTGTTCGAATACCTTCGATTACGGGTTACGTATTTTATAATATTAAATGCAAATTACAACTTCTGTTAATAAATCTATGATCAATTCGATTAATTCTGAGTAAATCAGCTTTCCTTACGCTCATAATCATATATTTTGATCACATACCAAAATCAGAAGCAGAAGGGGGATTATATATGCTTAATGAAGGGAGAATCAGTATATATATATAAAGGGAGGTAGCAGAGCATGTTAAAGGAAACCATATATCAAGAAATAGGGACGCTTAAACAAAAATTCAATTATTTACACATCCCTATGGCTTAAAGCCCGCGATATTTAGAAAAGAATTTCTATATGGAAAAAGGGATTAAGATCTATATATGGATTACACCTAATCTTCAGAAGCCTTAGAGAAAAACGAAACAAATTTGTTTAAACTAAAATAAAAGTTAAATAAAGATGATTATAAATAAATTTTGAGGAAAATAAAACTTACTGAAAGGGGCGGTTTCTCTTAACGCTTTAAAGTTACGGGTTTATTTCGAAAAGGTGGAGAAGAACAAAAAAATATCGTGAAATTATAAAATTGACAAATTAAAAAGCCCTTATTTACTAGAATTATTTTTAACATAATACACATATCTGGCCCCTTGTATTCGACGGTTACTTTATCGAAAGGTAATAAAAAAATGTTAATGCGTAAAATTTGACAACCTGTTTTGATGGTAAGTGATTAAAAAACGTAAATGCGTAAGAATTCATACTTCTTATACAATAATATAAGAATATTCTTATACAACCATATATGCATTAATTTTATGTATTTTGATGCGTATTGAATCGTTAAAAGTTAGACGATATGTATACGTAAAATAGCGTTCACACAAATTCGTACTTTTCTCAATAACATTAGCCTTTCCATTGAAAAAACTTCATTTATGCCGGATTAGCGAATAAAATTACTGGGCCAAGAAATGTTTGAACGCTTCCCGTTTATTAAAAAAATGATGAAAAAAATTATATGAAAAAAAAATATCACTTCAACTTTTTGGAAGTGTTCAAATTATTTTGAACGCTTCCCGTTTCCCAATTATATGAAAAAATTATCACTTCAACTTTTTGGAAGTGTTCAAATTATTTTGAACGCTTCCCGTTTCCCAATTATATGAAAAAATAATCACTTCAACTTTTTGGAAGTGTTCAAATTATTTTGAACGCTTCCCGTTTCCCAATTATATGAAAAAATTATCACTTCAACTTTTTGGAAGTGTTCAAATTATTTACCTACTTAATACTAAACGGTTCAATTATGTATGTGCTACGTATTACAAGCACCCATAAGATTCATAATATGCACGTGGCCAGGGTTGTCGACGGTCACGAAGCACGAAAAGTTTTCGTCGTGACATATTTGTTTGGCGTTCATACCTGATAGCTTTATGCAAGCTAGTATTTCTTTTCTCTTTGAACCCTCTTTATATCTGAAAATGTCAAAATATACAATATTACATACAGATATAACGCCGACCATAAAACTATATAAAGAAATTAAACTAGTGGATATATAATTTATAGAATTAGGCGTTACTTTGCGGCGATCCATAATACAAAAGTAATAATAAAATTATTTTGCTATAATCCGCGATACAGTAAATAGAAAATATATATAGTGCTAAATGTATAGAGGACTATACGTTTTTTCATACCCGTTACATGCAGGATTCGTAAAAACATATGCACAAACCTCCACCACTTCCACCACAATACACAAGCACTACACAGGTTCACTATCACAAACTCAACAATCGTTTCGCCCCGCAACCGATATTTTCTATTTACTGTATCGCGGATTACAGCAAAATAATTTTATTATTACTTTTGTATAATGGATATATCAAAAACATTCAAATACTACACATGTATTTTAATCAGGAAGATATTAACAAAACAAATACATCCAAATATAAGATTCTCTACTAAAAACGAGTACTCGCAGTTAAAAAGACTTAGAAGCTCGAGTAACATAATACTCCGCCCACCAAGGACCAACTATGGGAAACATAATATAACATTTCAAAGCGCTCAACTTTATAATAAACTAGCAAAGCCCCGCGGTTTCACCCGCGTCCATACAGATCTCGTGGTAGTGGAAAGTCTACGAAATCGGACTATAGATTTATTTTGTAGATTATTTTATTTAATTATATAAAATGGGTATCATTAGTATTCTTGGAATAAGACTTAACTCACCAAGTGCAGGCTATAACGGTAGGTTAGGTTTGTTATGGCATTATTTGATTTCGATTTACATTCTTAAATTCGTAAAATCTTTTGATTGGGATGTCGGATTTTAATAATTTAAAAGTATTTTACAGGTATTGAAACAGGTATTCATAAAATATCATTTAATGGGATAAGGATTAATACAGAGATATGAATAAAATGGTTTTATTATTGTCGGCACTTTAACCAACTTTTACAATGTAAAAAAGTAGTTATATTGGCATAACTATAATAGTTAGACATATGGTATCGCGGACTTTTTTGTGGACATTGATACGTTCTATAATACTGTAGAACATTTTTTTGTTCTATCATCAATAGTTTCCGCAGCGCACGCAATGATAGATGTTTACGACTAAATTTTTACCAAGTTATTACAATTTTATTAGGGATCCCTATTTTTTTTTTAAATGACATATAGCCTATGTTGCTCAGTGAAAAAGCAGCTTTCCAATGGTGAAAGAATTTTTGAAATCGGTCCAGTAGTTTTTGCGTGAAAACGTAACAAACATACATACAAACAAACATACAAATCTTTCCTCTTTATAATATTAGTATAGATTACCCAAATATATTAAAGACGCTAAAAACATACATACATTTAAAAAAATTCTAAAAAAATATCTTTTACAATAAAAGTAAATACTATTCTAAAACTTATTTCATATTATATACTGATTACTCGTAAAAAATTTAGTTAGAATTAAAATATTTATACTTGCAGAACGTTAAAAAAGTTAAGTTTATATTAGTACAATATTGCCACGTCTAGGGACTTTAACTCATTAGCAAAATGTATGATAGAATATTTTATTTTTCATTTTACCCACAAATGTATTATTTTATTTTGTTAGTAGTGTTTGTTTATGACATTTATGTTACGATATTAGTTTTTTGTTTAGCGCGCTCTTACATGTGAAAATTTTACTTATTTAAGTTTTATTTTTAAGTTCTCATTTAAGTGAATGTTATTCTTATGAGAATAAGATTTTCTTAAACCGTAGATATTCAGCAACTTTTTTATTATATTAAGATTTAGCTCACTGATTTATACCAACGAACTGCGGAAAGGTCGCATGCATGTATATAAGCTTAATTTTCACACAGTTTTATTAGATGACTAATACTAACTAGGGAAAGATTCTTTACTATTCTTCACTTAAAGTAGCGACCTGTTACAATCCCACTGCTGGGAATAGGCCTCCTCTCTCCGTTCCTGGAGAGAAGGGTTGGAGCTAGGACCGAACCACGCTGCTCCAATGCGGATTGGTAGGTTACACATATCAACAGAATTCTCTAGAGATATGCAGGTTTCCTCACGATGTTTTCCTTCACCGAAAAGTGTGTGATAAATTTAATTTAATATGAAAGCTTATGAAAAAAAAACATTTTTTTTATAAATATGAAAGCTTATGATGCTGTGTGGTATCCGGCAGAATAGAATAGACCACCCTCCCTTCTTACCGAGGTGTCGTAAGAGGCGACTAAGGTATGTGCCGTGTGGTATACGGCTGCATAGAATAGACCACCCTCATTTCTTACCGAGGTGTCGTAAAAGACGACTAAGGTAAGTTAACGTGAGACAGGCGGCCGGTCGTAAAATACGTAGCCAAATCATGTGACAACATGTTTGTAACATGTGCCGAACCCTCTTAGAGTGGGATAAGGGCAGGAGGATGATGATGATGAAAAGGAATACTTTTCTTGACGCATCACACAAGCTCTTTTTTTAATTTATATACCTCATAGTGTCACGGTATAATATACTTCAAAAAGACGTAATGACAAACTTTTGATTTTAAGTTTCCGTGGGTGGGCATATAAGTTGAGGGTTAAAGTTAGTAATAGACCATAATAATTCTACCATCGTGAGATGACGTCATCGAACGGTGTTTCCTTTAAGGCTGCCTGCCTTAAAAGATGATTTTAATAGTTTCCATGGGTGGAATGGTCCCCCAATTTGTTAAGGGTTAAAGTTAGTAATAGACCATAATAATTCTACCATCGTGAGATGACGTCATCGAACGGTGTTTCCTTTAAGGCTGCCTGCCTTAAAAGATGATTTTAATAGTTTCCATGGGTGGAATGGTCCCCAAATTAGTTGAGGGTTAAAGTTAGTAATAGACCATAATAATTCTACCATCGTGAGATGACATCTCCGAACGGTGTTTCCTTTAAGGCTGCCTGCCTTAAAAGAACAGTCTTAAGATGCTAAATGAATCTCGGAGGATACAACTCACGTCTTTTTCTTCCAGTTGGCCTTCCAGAACTGTTTCGGGTCAAGGGAACTGCTACCGAAGAAGAAATTGTTAGACGTGCCGGTGTTGGCATGAGCATTGACCGGTGGTGTCTCGTTCCTCGGATCTGAAGGACTCATTAAGGGAGTCACTACATTCCAACCACCAGGTTTGCTGTGGGGACACAAAAAAGTTATTTGGTTAGATGAAACGGAGAGAGAGCGCGAGAAAGAGAGGGCAAGAGCTAGACATGATGTGATGACGGGTATGTAAGAGACAGAGATAGGGAAAATTCGAGAGAGTGGGAGAGACGAGTGTGTTCGTTAACGTTTGAGATATATATAGGTATATCAATACAGAAAAAATCTTTATTACATATACAAATAAGATGCAAATTAAGAATAAAACCCAATATATGACTCTAGAGATATGCAGGTTTCCTCACGATGTTTTCCTTCACCGAAAAGCGTGTGATAAATTGCAATTATCAATTAGACACATAAGTTTTTAATAGAAAAACTCATTGGTGCCTGCCCGGGGTTTGAACCTATGTCGTCTCTAGAGAGTCGCACGGTCTCACCACTAGGCTATCACAGCTACAGCATAATTTGTAGATTTTTGTAATGATTTAAATAAAAATTAATACTCACTTCCATAGTACTTTAGAACTCCGCGTCCGTATCACATAGGTGATATTCCACCATACAATCTCCGACGCCATCGTGACCAAAACGAGGGGTGGTTGCTCGTCGTCCTCAAAAGAGGGGGGACTGAGCATATTCGCCGACGGAGAATGTACCGAGGACCGGTACAATCGTTCCGGTATGGGGGAGAAAGAGCACCACTGGACTTTCGTCTTGTGGTGCTTTAAAAGTTTCAACTGCCGTTTGTTAGGGACGTTCCATACCTGAAATACGAATTTCATCTTTATGTAAAGTAAAATAACGGTCCGTTATCCCACCGCTGAGCATACGTTTGAGCTCTTCGTTTTTGGCAAGGGTTAAGGCAGGCAAAGCAAGGGATGGAAAGCAGTTAAGACTTACCAAGCTGCTCCAATGTAAAAAAAAGTAAAGTAGAGGAGGCCTATTTCCACTGCTGGGAATAGGCCTCCTCTCTCCGTTCCTCAAGAGAAGGAAAGCAGCTAAGACCTACCAAGCTGCTCCAATGTAAAAAAAAAAGTAAAGTAGAGGAGGCCTATTTCCACTGCTGGGAATAGGCCTCCTCTCTCCGTTTCTCAAGAGAAGGAAAGCAGCTAAGACCTACCAAGCTGCTCCAATGTAAAAAAAAAAAACTAAAGTAGAGGAGGCCTATTTCCACTGCTGGGAATAAGCCTCATCTCTCCGTTTCTGAAGAGAAGGGTTAGAGCTAAGACCTACCACGCTGCTCCAATGCGGATTGGTAGGTTACACATATCTCCAGCGTTCTCTAGAGATATGCAGGTTTCCTCACGATGTTTTCCTTCACCGAAAAGCGTATGATAAATTGCAATTATCAATTAGACATATAAGTTTTAAAAGGAGAATTCATTGGTCTCTGCCTGTAGTTAGAATTTTGAGTTCACGTCAACAACGATATGCTATGTTGTATTTTACTGTTCCCGAAGAAAAAACGTCATTTTTAAACATATATCTTAGCAGGATATATAAGCTTTAAGTATACCTAATTTCATGAATATGCTTCAGCGTCTATTAAAACAACTAAAAATTGAAATTTTCCAAAACCTTAGAAATATGTCACTGCGTGCTTTTTCAAAGTTTTGCTGAAGATTGTTGTATATACAGATGTATGAACGCAAAATACCCGCTTGATATTAGAAAAAAACAATGTTTCTCGAAATATAAATCTTATCAACATTTTCTATAAACAAATTGTTGGTTCTTCGAGTCTGGGTGTGTATTTGTATTTAACCTGTCAGAATCCCAGTTTTTAAATCCTTAGGTAAAATTAAAAAACACCTAACATACCGATGGCCGTTGACGTCAGCGAGCACGTGGTCATTACTCTCGGTTTTTTCTTACTCAAGCCAGTGTTGGCTATGTTTTTATGAATCCAAGCGTCAATTTGTGAAAGCCAGATGAATAGCCGATAAAAAGAAACAAAAACGATAATAATTAAATGTATATTTAGTACGCACAGGCCTTTGTGTCGAGCGGCTTTTGAAAAAAAGGGGTTTTATTGCCAAAAATAAATATTTTTAAATAGAAATATTAGAATGATTCTTTTATATTTTATATCCCTAAAATGTACATGAAATGAGGTTTCTAATAAAAAATAAAAATATGTATGTCATTATTATAATAATTTTATTTTTTCACTCCCAAACATTTCTTAAAAATTAGAAGATAATCAGTTCTCGCGCGCATTGCAAGGTCATTTTCAAAACCTTCTTGTGGGCGTAATTACTACCGTAATGACTCGAGTCCTTTTATAACATAAAGATAAACTGTTCATAAATAGAATTATATAATTACAAATGTCTAGCCAGAAACAAAATATTTATAAAAAAGGGTAAATATCTCACAAAGTAGATTATAACATGTAAATCCATAGGGTTCATTTTCGATCAAATTTGTGTATCATACTGGATATTTATCGTTAAACTAATTCTTTTCTCAAGAAGAAGATGAAATTTCTAACTTATGAACATACAATACAAGTACACTTGTCGAACAAACTCTTGTGACAAAACAATTTCTAAATAAACATTTTTTGCTTGCGGCCTATCGCCGGGTTCGAATTCTTTTGTGTGTGTACACTAGGTCATACGGGATGATCTTTTTCGCGAGGGCGAAATTAATAAATTAGATAAATTAGAAATAAATTAGATTCGAATTCTGTTAAAGACAATTTATTTCTCAAAAGAACTCATCGCTCCCCGAATCTTGCAATAAATCTACAATTTCTTTATCCTGAAGATAGAGATAACGACGGCACTTCCTGCGATGCGCAGCTCCCTGCCCCTGCGACGACGTCAGAGACAGTCAGCTCTGGGCTCTTCGATGGTTCCCAAGGCTAAAAGGAACATTGAAGAACATTATAATACAAAAGTTGTACTCTCTCCCTCAACGTGCCTCCTGGCGAGAACACATAAGAGAAGCACGGCACGATATGACCAACACCACCGCTAGGCCCCGCGTTGTTATCCATGGTATTCTTACATTAGAAATTTAACCTACACGGTTAAATATATTCTGATTATATTATGAAATTGTTTTTATAATAAATTATTACATTATTATAAAAATAATCATTTTGCCCCATTTTTATTTAATTATAGAATTAGGCGTTACTTTGCGGAGATCCATAATACAAAAGGAGGTTCGTGCACGTGTTTTTATGAATCCTGCATGTAACGGGTACGAAAAAACGAATAGTCGACTATACATTTACATATATGTTATATATATATATATATATATATATATATATATATATATATATATATATATATATATATATATAACAAAATAATTTTTATTTTTTATATCACTATCAAATTTCATCTGATTTGACCCAGTAGTTAGCTATGACGGACGCACAGACAGACACAAGAGTGATCTATAAGACCAATTGTGTGTTCGTTCCGTTTTTTATTTTGTAGTTCCGAACTCAAAAAATAATTATAAGCACTGAACATTCATAAAGTAATAATAAAAATATACCAAAAAATTAAAACATCTAAGTAAAAAAAAAATCAAGTAAACAAAAAAAGAACATACTATATCGAAATCAGCTCGCCCGCCATTTTGGAATGCACGCACACATACAAATACCTTGCGAGTGTGTGAGTGCAATTTGACACCTTACGTTGTTTATCGAAAGAAATAACAAATACTATACACTTTGCTATAAAAATACGGATGAATATGGATTTTATATGATATTTTCTATTAGAATTAGTGTTTCTAACAGCGTTTTGTATAAGAATTACATACTTTTTTCTCACTGCAAATCGCGAGTAGAATCTTTGTTCATCCATAGGCTATCGAAGTTAATTTTTTTATCAATTGAAATAGGACAAATCATTGTTCTAGTAACTTATATTGGTTACAAATATTGTCTAGTAATGATATAAAATATGACTTACCGGTTAAAGTTTCAATATATCCAAAAAAAAACACAATTTCTCAATGTCGTACGCGTACATCTGTGAGCGAGTTGAGGCGCGTACTGAAGTGCCGTTTTTTTTTTTTTTTTCTACGGGAGCGAACGAACCAAATTTTTTCTTAGTATCTTTGTTTAAACGAGAACAAATTGAAGTACTTGCCACAGAAACTGATACCCTAGTTATTTTATAAAAAAACAGAAATTGGACCGGGGGTTTCTCGACATTGCAAAATGTCCGTGGTACTCAACGGTAATTTTTAGTTACGCATTTTCCGATGCGCTTGGGTCGTGAAGTTTTAAGTATGTATTTAAACTTATATATGTAGTTATCTACCAGTTGTCCGTCACCCATAACACAAGTATTAAGGTACTTACTTTAGGGACGGACGACCTTGTGTGTAAATGTTCCATATATTTATATTTATATATTTATTTATTTATCAATTACCACAACATCCCCGGAATCAAGTCCCATTGCAAGTATATTGCCGTCAGCGGTGAGAGCGCACGAATATATCCTGTTGTTCAATTTATACTCCTGTATTGTTTGCAACTCCACAGTATTGCGCATTTTCAATTCAAATATCTAAAGAAAAATAAATTATACAGTACTACTTAATTTGATTTGGTTTTGAACCATTTATTATCAGCATGTGATGTATATGAATTTTTTTCAATAGTACATTAGCCCAGCGGTCGTAGAAAGGTTATAACTTAATTGACTTAATAAATAAACGTGCAAAAAGAAACTCCTTTCTAGAAATATTAGAACTCATAATTAACTAAATATATTTTCGAAAAATACCACTTAGAATGCTAACTATCTGTGACCGTTTTAGAATGTACAAAATATGTAATATCACTATAAAATCACTCTGGGTGTTTAAGATGATTCTGATAATTAAATAGAAGAAGAAAATTTCATTAATTACATCTAATTAAACCTAATTAGATGTAATCTATACTAATATTATGAAGAGGAAAGATTTGTATGTTTGTATATATGTATGTTTGTTACGTTTTCACGCAAAAACTACTGGACCGATTTCAAAAATTCTTTCACCATTGGAAAGCTGCTTTTTCACTGAGCAACATAGGCTATATGTCATTTTCAAAAAAATAGGGATCCCTAATAAAATTGTAATAACTTGGTAAAAATTTAGTCGTAAACATCTATCATCGCGTGCGCTGCGGAAACTATTGATGATAGACCAAAAAAATGTTCTACAGTATTATATAACGTATCAATATCCACAAAAAGTCCGCGATTCCATATGTCTAACTATTATAGTTATGCCAATATAACTACTTTTTTACATTGTAAAAGTTGGTAAAAGTGCCGACAATAATCAAACCATTTTATTCATATCTCTGTATTAATCCTTATCCCATTAAATGATATTTTATGAATAACTGTTTCAATACCTGTAAAATACTTTTTAAATTATTAAAATTCGACATCCCAATCAAAAGATTTTACGAATTTAAGAATGTAAATCGAAATCAAGTAATGCCATAACAAACCTAACCTACCGTTATAACCTGCACTTGGTGAGTTAAGTCTTATTCCAAGAATACTAATGATACCCATTTTTTATAATTAAATAATCTACAAAATAAATCTATAGTCCGATTTCGTAGACTTTCCACTACCACGAAATCTGTATGGACGCGGGTGAAACCCGCGGGGTTTTGCTAGTTAATCAATAAAGAGCTATATTCGGAGTAATTCTACTCCGAATGCCATCATGATGATACATGATCAAATCATGAAAATGACCAATAGAGTTTTAAATATGAATGTGGATGGTTGTATGACTAAAGGGCCAAAAAGATGCATGGATTGATAAAATAAATTGATTGATGGATGGATAAAAGGAGTGGCACCAGATGAAGACATATTTTTATTTTTTTTATTTTTTTTAATTCTTTTTTTTTTCTATCTTTTATTTATTTTTTTGAATTTTTTTTATTAATACTGTTGTACTGAGGTGTGTTGAAGAATAAAGATTTATTCATTCATTCATTCATTCATATTGTCCCGACCCCACTTAGAGGGGGATAAGAGTAAGAGAATGACGATAGTTTTGCCAACACTGGCAGCGTGTGCTGAAGATTTTGTTATAGTGAACATCATTTATAAATTTGTATTATACTACAATCATACTACAAAAATCAATGAAACTAGTATTAAAAAGTTACCTGAAATGACAAATTGAAGTTGTCACATATAACAAGCACGTTCTTTCTTAAATCTGAACAAGATATGCAAACGTCCGTCTGTCTTCCGTTGAGAACGCTTGATAGTTTCAAATTCTCATCCCAAAGTTTTATGGTCGCATTCGACTCTATGGTTATCAAGCCAACGTCTTGAAGCCAGTAGCAATGTACTAATGTACTTGCTTTGCAAAGATTTTTCTTATCTCCATTGGGAAAGTGGCGATCTCTGGAGCTAATACTCAAATCGCTGCCCGAGCTTGAAAGATGGTCTGCTTGATTCGATTTGTTTGTTACCACACCTGAAATATTTTAAAACTATTTTTTATTTTAACGCTTGTTGTTTGCCTAAGATATTCCAAAAGTAATGATAAAATTATTTTGCTATAATCCGCGATACAGTAAATAGAAAATATATATAGTGTTAAATGTATGGTGGACTATCCGTATTTTCATACCCGATACGTGCAGGGTTTGTAAAAACACATGCACAAACCTCCACCACTTCCACAACAATACACGAGCACTACACACGTTCACTATCACAAACTCAACAATCGTTTCGCCCCGCAACCGAAGCATCATCAGGAGATAGACTCCACGACAAAATCGCAATGCTTTGCGATTTTGTCGTGGACGGATAGTCCACTATACATTGAACACTATATTTATTTTCTATTTACTGTATCGCGGATTATAGCAAAATAATTTTATTATTACTTTTGTATTATGGATCTCCGCAAAGTAACTCCTAATTCTATAAATTATTTTAAGATATTCCAATTACAGCACAATAAATGAAATTATATAATTCACCTTACTTATTGTTATTCGTTTGATTAACACTAAGTTAGGTTAATTATTCGTTTGATTACGCCGTATCCGACTGAGTAGAATAGACCACCCTCATTTCTTGCCGAGGTGTCGTAAAAGGCGACTAAGGTAAGTTGACATCAATAATGAAACCTTATTGAAAATGGCACGTTTACGAATATGGGTATATAAACTTAATAAAGTAATATTATTTAAGGTATCTCATAGATCAGAGATCTTTAACCTTTTATATTTTTAGGAACCCTTTGAGCCCATGATTTTCGGGAAGGAACCTCATGTTTCTTCTAATTACTAATAAATATACTACATATATATTAATTACTATATAAAGTAGTAAATATAACTTGAACTCTTAATTTTTGATACCTATGTACTAAAACTGTTTTACTATAAATTGTCTCATTTCGTAGGTTAACTGGAAGAGATCTCTGTCTAAGGGATAAGTTGACCTTTATACACTGTTTTTTTAATTGATAATGTTTTTCTTACGTTTTTTATGGTACATAAACAAATAAATAGATGAATGAGTGATGGATAAAGTTTTGTATGCAATAATTGGAAGTTAATATAGGAATTAATAGTTCCAAACGTACCTTGGATATCATTTAAAATCTCCTGAGATCCCAAATTAGTGTTTCCTCGTTGCAACATTTCTGGTTTCCAACCACCATCGACAGTCTGTCTGTACGCCATCAAACACCGATTTTTCCCAGCAACGATAAGCAAATTGGGATTAACAAAGCTCATATACTGCACAGCACTGTACACGTCCATTATATTCTCAGTTTCTTTGGTACGGATCGTATATCTCTTAACCACACCAGACTGAAGTCCGTATATAATATACACGTTACAGGGAGATATTTTGACTGTTGTTATTTGTTCATCAGAGTCTGTAGAAATTTCTGATAATAACTTTCGTCCACGCATTATCTAAAAGATAATAATTTAAGTAAAGTCATTTTTCGAATTATTTTTTCCAGTTATTATTTATTAAATTTGTATTAGATCCATAAAAATGTTTAGGACTCGCCTTATTTACGAACGGTAACATAAATACTACTTAAAACTTTCTTTAGGAGGAACATAGTTCCTTATTTACTTGCGATACGATCCTGATATACTCAAATCTGATAAAATTTCGAAGTGTTCTTTTCCAATTTTAGGATTAATATTACAAATTTAATCAAAGCTCAAAATTTACTGTATACAAATCGTTTGAAAAAACTTATGAACAGTGGAAATCAATTTTCGATATTATTCATTGATTCTAATTGCTTTGATAAATTTGCAAGAAAGTCGATTTATTGCTTTTTTTACTACTATCTTTAACACATGGATGAATATGATGCAAATTGAGTCGATTATGTAAATATACAATCTTTAATTGTATAAAACTTAATATATATCGTGGGTGTAATAATAATGGCTGTTCTTGTGTACAAATAAAATTTACAACAATAAGTATAACTTCAGTTTCAAGATTTCATCTAATCTATATGGGGTTGTGATGTTAGTGGTAATGTCGACACTAAATATCCAAATTAATGCAACAAAATTCCTTAGAGGCTAAAATTTAAATTGTGCGTCTTAGGTGTTGATTATGATTCCCAAATACATGACACTTATACGTGAATTTGGCTGGTTATTACTTATTAGTCAAACTAGGCAAGTATGTGGCAAACTCAATGTTCACATAAGTGATTTATTAACAATATTAATTAATGATGTGATTGCAAAATTCATTGAATATTTAATGGTATTTAATACTTCTCTTGGCACCATTAAATTGAGAATTACCTCTTGTTATTTTAGTTTTCTTGCCTCTATGTAAATTACGCCACAGCATTCTTCCAAATGATAAAATCCTTATTAGAAAGTAAAAGACTTATTAGAAGTAAGGCTTCTTAATTTTATGATTTTACGGCAAAACTAAACAAACGTTTTGGATCTCTTTAAGTTATTGACATGATAAAATTTCTTTATAATTGTCTAAAGTGAACAATAAAAAAAAAGTAAAGTAGTGGCCTGTTACAATCCCACTGCTGGGAATAGGCCTCCTCTCTCCGTTTCTGGAGAGAAGGGTTGGAGCTAAGAACTACCAAGCTGCTCCAATGCGGATTGGTAGGTTACACATATCTCCAGAATTCTCTAGAGATATGCAGGTTTCCTCACGATGTTTTCCTTCACCGAAAAGCGTGTGATAAATTGCAATTATCAATTACACACATGAGTTTTAATAGAAAAACTCATTGGTGCCTCCCCGGGTTTGAACTCGTGTTCCCCTCGAAAGAGTCGCACGGTCTCACCGCTGGGCTATCACAGCTACAACAAAGTGAACAATAAAGCATATTTATTCGATAAAATGTTAAATGTAACTCTTTTAAATCAACGAAGAAAACCAATATATATATATGATTATAGTATCAGAAGTAGGATAGAAAAAATAGATAAAACCCCCATATTGGCCTTAAAAGTATATTAATAATTACATAGCTTTCACCGTATAACCGTAGAATACAACTAAGTTGATAAAATAGCTTTACTAAGATAATAATAAGCTTTAAATATTTAACAAAGAAGCTCAGACTGAAATGAAAAAGAAATATGGAGTGCGATTCACTAAAAAATTAAGAAAGTAATAATAAATTTGAATTAAGAGATATTTAAAGCATGTATTTAATATTTATATTTACCTGTATATTGTTCCTATCATTGACGACAGCCAATAAGGGCTGCGAGACACCTTCATTATTTCCATTGCATATACCTTTCAGGTTTAAAGGTTTAAGGCTGTGTCTATCGAGACTCATTGTTGTTTTCACAACTCTCTTAACAATTTCACTGTTGGAGGAATTGACGAAAGACTGGTGCCGTTTGGGAGTGGCGTTGGCGCTTTGTGAAACGTTATTTGGTTGAGACACGATAGGTGTCTTTGGTGACATAATGTTGATGAAGCTGGCATCGAATTTTGTTGTCAAACGGACTTTTCTGCAAGTGAATTATAACATTGGACTGGCCCGTTGGCGCTGTGGGTAGTGACCAGCTCGATCGAACTTCGATGGCCAACATCACTACATAGTATAAAACAAAGTCGCTTTCTGTGTCTGTCCCTATGTCCCTATTTCCCTATGTATGCTTCAATCTTTAAAACTACGCAACAGATTTTGATGCGGTTTTTTTAAATAGATAGAGTGATTCAAGAGGAAGGTTTATATGTACAATAACAGTCAATATGGAGTAAAGAAATACTGTAATTTTTGAGGTTTCTAACGTGATGTCGTAAATAATTACATTTTTTTCCGCTTACATTGCAAATGCAGGCTGAACACTACAATATTTATCAAAATAATGTATTAAAAATTTGTACACCTTAAAAAGGTCTACAGAAAACTCCGCGAGGGTATATGTCTATCTCTTATGGATAACCCACAATAGCATTTTTTGTCATTTACTTTTTACGAAAAATAACGCCTTCTTTTCGAAGCAATTTTAAGCAATACAGCATCAATCTTAAATACATTGTTGATTTAATATAGATCAATATGGCCGTTTACAGCATGTAATTTAAATGAATATTTTCGAAGATATTACAGATTTAATATGCGGCGCGTGCCTATAAATAGCGCATCGGAGGCCGCGCTTCGCCCTATAGCACTTATAATTTAGCAGCGATTGGATAAATTGTAAAAATAAAATACATAGAGAAAAATGTAAAAAGGAACTAGGTAAAATGTATTATATGAATTAAGATATTCCAAAGATAGCAGGAAATCTTCATGGTATAGGGAAAGGGAATTGTTTTACTCCAAATTTAACGCGTGCGGGCCGCGGGCAGTAATGAATAAATCAAAACCACTGGATCTATTTTAGTCATTTTTTTCACTGAGTGACAGCCTATACTTATATATTTTATACCCGTGCGAAGCAGGGGCGGGCCGCTAGTTTTCTATAAACAAATTGTTGGTTTTTCGAGCCTGGGTGTATATTTGTGTTTAAGTATGTATTTAAACTTATATATGTAGTATATCTACCAGTTGTCCGTCACCCATAACACAAGTATTAAGTTACTTACTTTGGGGACGGTCTACCGTGTGTGTAGATGGCCCATATAAAAAAAAAGTCCCATATATTTATTATTTATTATTTATTAACATTTATCGGCCATATTGACGAACGGCTTACCGCTCGGCACTAGACGATATTAAATTCTAGGCCAGAGATGAACAACACGCGGCTCTTTAAACATTTTTATACGGCCCGCCAAGGATGTCTAAAATTGAATTTATTTTATAGACTTTCTCCCATTAATATATTGTTAGAAAATTATATATAATAAAATGGTTATACTAAACTGAATTATTATCTTTTTTTTTTAATTTAATATTTATAAACCCCGGATATTTTATCCGGGATTTATAAAATAGATTGTCCTGAGTGCAACGGTACATATGCAGGTCATACTGGCGCAAATTTTGCAATTCGGCTCCGGGAACATATGGCTGCATTTAGAGATAATAAACCACAAAATTCTAATTTTGCAAAACATTGGAAAAGCGGAAAGCGGTCATAAAGTACCTAATGACCATTCATTTCATATTCTTCACACTTGTGATAAGGGACTCCGACTCAATATGTTAGAGCAACTTAAGATGATAAAAAATAACAATGGCCACTTAATTAACGAGCAAGTAAATGTATCCAATTCCGTTTTGTTACATGTGTTCGGAGGTAAGGGTAGTGGTGGGGGTTGAACTATTTAAGACTGCTCGTATGGGTGGCGCGGCGCATTGCGATTTTTGTCGTGGAGCCTATCCGCCTGATGATGCTTCGGTTTCGGAGCTAAACGATCGTTGATTGTGGTGGTGGTTGTGTGTGCCGCTTGTGTGCATTGTTGCTGTGAAGGCGCCTTGGGGTGTGTGTGGTGGCTTGTCCTGCATGTATAAAGTGCGTAAATTTTGCCTACTTCATACACATTAGCCTTCCATGCATTCGCTTAACCCGTGCGGATTATAGCAAGGTAGTTTTATTATAGTGCTTGTAATATGGAATTCCGCAAAGTAACGCCTGCTTCTATAAATCACCGTTTTGTAGATTATTAATAAGTGTAGTTCAACTACTAATAAGACATACTCATACGTTAAAAACTCCTAATTAAAACAATATATTATATAAAATTGCGTGATCGGTAACATGACTAAAATATTTTGTTGCTTACCATTGGTTAATTCATCTCTGTCCTAGTAAAAGTTTGTGTTAGTGTAGTGATGATGGCGGTAGTAGTTGGTGGTAAGGTGACTAATCTTACATGTATAAGGTATGCGAACGAATATTGATTCCTAAATTTAGCATTATATAGATTTTATTAAAGCCTAGATTATGCCAAAACAATTCTATCATTACGTTTAGTGACAAAAAACATAGCGTACCCATTTTTTTTAGCGTTGTGCGATATGTAAGCAGCATCCAAGTACCACACTTTAGCTGTATTCTCGATGCAGCCAGTGCCTGTTAGGAGTACATCTGAACCGGGTTCGAAGTCGTCCCAAACCAGTACTTCGCTTACAGCCATTGACACTACGTTCCTAATTCATATTGAATAAGTTAATTGAAGATTGAATAGAATTTGGATAGAATTGAAGTTAAAGTCAAAATAAATGTTTATCTAAATATACGCGCTCTAAAACGGAAACTGATACACTTTCATATAATTTTGGGCCCAAGATGTAAATGAGACCAATTAATAGCTCTGTTATTAGTTAACTATTACACAAAATTTGGCCGATTTTGTCAATCTCATAGCACAGTTTTAAAAGATTTAGTAAAAGTGAGTCTTATTAAAGTATTAGAAGTTATGAGCTTCTTATAATTTGATCTTTTATTTTGCTTTTATATATTTTTTAGCATAGATAAAGTAGCACAGATAAGCGTAAACACTAAATCAACTTAAACTGTTAAACATTACTTTATAATATTGTTTAATCATTATTTTTATTTAAATAGTCATGCATACGCCATATTTGTTATACTTTTACTATTCCTTTACTTTAATCGATTATGCAATTATTAACTTATTTTGTATGAGCCAAACACATTTTTAAGGATTTTTCAATTTCCAGACTGCAAATTGCTTTAAATTTTTATATTTTGAAACACAAAAATATACGGTGTTTTTTCAAACTATTCCTTAACCTATTTGGACCAAAAGTTTCCATTTTCTTTTACGTTTTGATGCTGCTTTTTATCTTGGTTATTTGAGTAACGTAAGCCGACTGTGTTAATTTAATTATCACAGCTGAAACCTTTGTCGGTTCTAAACAAACGTTTGGAATCGTTTAGAGTCTGTCTTAATTATTTATGGTGGTTTATCGGGCATTATGGCAAAATAACTTACTTTACTATTACAAAATACTATTACTTTTGTATTATGGATCTCCGCAAAGTAACGCCTAATTCTATAAATTATTTATAGTGTGATTAATAGTTCAGTTTCCTTTCAGAATAATAATGTGTCATGAACACTGAAATGAAAGTAATGACTGTTCATATTCCACTCACCCTCTCCTGTTTTCCAATTCGAAAACATACGAATTCTTCTTGAGATCGACACAAATGATTCTGCTATCGTCTGTAGAAACAAAAAGAAGTGTCCCAGTCTTGTTGACGGCCATCGATATGAACGATACATTCTCCTTCACCGAATCACTGGTGACAACTGTCTTGCTCCGGCAGTTGTTGCAATTTTGGTTGAATTTGCTTTGGTTGAATTTGGTTTTGAACTCACACTCAGTTACGTCATTCCTTTTTAGAGCTAAGATTCTATTGCTACCTAGAAAAGAGGTGTAACTAATTAAGTGTGAAACTAAAAGTCTGGCTATGCTTACTCTAGAAGGCTTTTGCTTCTATTATAGACGTAATATCTGCGGGAATAGTCAGGATTTAAAACACTCGAAATGAAAAAAGAGTTCGTATAATATATGTAATAGAGTTCAAATTCGCTTAACACTATGTATCTGTATTACGAATAGTGTTCCGCATACACGCTGCGATTCGTGAGCAATCGAGAAGCAGAACATTCTCAAACGGTTCGTTCATTATATAAGTGGTATCGCGCGCCTTTATTTTGCGAATAGCGATCGAGAACGAATTCAGAAGCGAAAGTAAAAATGAAATAATAGTGACCTCGGCTTTGTTATTTAACAACAAACAGCATAGGGATTGTAAGTACTAATTTTTTAAATAAAAAGCTTAATAAAGTTCTTTTTTTTTTGTAACGAGTCACCAGTATTTTTATCCAAATCGTCGAACCCCGTACGTAATAATATAGAAGTTATTTCTTATTTACAATTCATCATGCACACTTGAAAGGGTCCTAAAAATGGTAGCGTTTCCGCATTGAATCGCTAAACTAATTATTTACCGCTTTATTACCGCTGAAAATCGGTGTTAGGGTTTCTGACCTTAACAATAGCCGAGTGGTCCTCCAATTTGTGTGGCACATTATCTCGTTGGGAATTGTTGGTAAAGTATTGCGAAATTAAGCTTTAATTTAAGAATTATAGATATATATATAATTTGACTGTGAACTGGCAAATTGTCCTATCTTATTTTTAACAACTTTTCAGGAACAAGAAAAAACGTGATTATTAATACATTCGCAATAGTTTTTTTGTTATAAAAAACAGTTGTTCTTTAAATATGTTTATTTATTTACAAATTTTCTAGTAGATAATACATGTTGATACGGTAAATGATGGGCATTAGTACCCAATGCCGTTAGAAAATGATTTTGCTTAAAATTAAGATAGGATATATTGCCGGTTCACAGTAGATATATATATATATAGATATATATATATATATATATATATATATATATATATATATATATATTTTTTTTTTTTTTTTTTTCGTTTTTCTTTTTTTTTATTTTTTATTTGTAAGATATAAGTGCATTATTTTGTTTATTTTTTTTTTTATTCGCTATGTGCTACTCTCTCTCTCTGTGTGCTGCATGATGGATAAAGTCTTTCTTTCTTTCTTCTTTAATTCTTAGTGCGAAAAACGGCCAGGTCTCTTGTCAACTGTGGTAAACAATAATAATGCACAAAATATTAATATAAAACACTCACCGGGTATCGTGGCCAGATCTAATATCTCTTCAGTCTCTTTAAATATCTGCTTTACCTTCGTGTCCAAATCGATCACTTCCACGCTATAGGAACTGTTTACTGTAGCCACTATCACGTGTTTATCGGTATTGCATGGGATGCAACGAATAATCTCTTTATCCCTGTATAAGTTGTCAATAACGTGTGTGGCTTTCCCACTTGTGTTATATAAAATGATCATTTTCAAAGTGTTCGCTAGTAATGTCTCTTTGTTGTTAGACCAACGGCAGTTGAGGAACGGTCCCATATTAGGATGTATTGTCACATTACTCGGATAATTATTGTTGTATGATTCTTCTGTTTCTGTAAATATAATGTAATTAAGCAACTTAATAAACATAGCTGTGATAGCATAGCGGTGAGACCGTGCGACTCTCTAGAGACGACATAGGTTCAAACCAATGAGTTTTTCTATTAAAACTTATGTGTCTAATTGATAATTGCTATTTATCACACGCTTTTCGGTGAAGGAAAACATCGTGAGGAAACCTGCATATCTCTAGAGAATTCTAGGGATATGTGTAACCTACCAATCCGCATTGGAGCAGCGTGGTAGGTCTTAGCTCCAATCCTTCTTTCCAATATCGGAGAGAGGAGGCCTAAGCCCAGCAGTGGGCATAGTAACAGGCTGTTACTTTACTTACTTTAAGCAACTTAAATTTAAGAAAGTCTCAGGCTTTCATCATTAGTTAAGAGACACAGTTAAAACCGTATGGTGCATAAAAGCCTTGAGCCTTGAAATGTTCCCCAGAATCATGAAGTACAAAATTAATTGTTAATATTAATTACCAAAAAGCATGGTTCATTAAAAAAAAAGTAGCTGCCCTAGATTATTTTATTTATTTTTTAATTATTTTATCGGGTATTTTATGGCTATGACAATGTCTATGCCGTATCTCTATTCATCAATATCGGTATCATCTATACCGTATGAAAAATCAGTAAGCCCTATTTAAATAAATATTAGAGAAAAAAATTCATTGCACCACTCACTTAGCGTACGATTTTAACAAACTTATTATCAAAAAGCATGGTTCATTAAAAGAACTTCAGAAAGTAACTGCCCTAGATTATTTTATTTATTTTTTAATTATTTTATCAGGTATTTTATGGCTATGACAACGTCTACACCGTATCCCTATTCATCAATATCGGTATCATCTATACCGTATGAAAAATCAGTAATTTAAATAAATATTAGACAAAAAAAATTCATTGCACGATTCACTTAACGTACGTATACCATTTATAGGATTTTAACAAACTTAATATAAGAAAAAATCACCTTCTTCAATGACGTCATCAGTTACATCTTGCACCACGTCATCAATGTACCAAAGCTTAATGACGCCGTCACTAGATAGTGACGCTACAAACGGAGGGTTCACAGGACACACTCCTAGCCACTTTATCGCCGAATCCGTACTTCTTATCTCTTTCCTTAATTTATTTGTCGCTATGTGGAAGAACTGAAATTATTGATATCACAAATATAGCTAGAGATATACATAAAATTTAAATAATCTAAAGTAAAATTTAACAATCCCACTTCTGAAATGATTACGAAGAACCACATTTCAGAATGAGAGCTGTGATAGCCCAGCGGTGACACCGTGCGATTTTTTCGAGGGGAACACGAGTTCAAACCCGGGCAGGCACCAATGAGTTTTTCTATTAAAACTCATGTGTCTAATTGATAATTGCAATTTATCAGCAATTCATCGATGAAGGAAGATATCGTGAGGAAACCTGCATATCTCTAGAGCATTCTGGAGATATGTGTATCCTACCAATTCCCATTGAAGCAGCGTTTTAGGTCTTAGCTCCAATCTTCTCTCCAGAAACGGAGAGAGGAGGCCTATTCCCAGCAGTGGGATTGTAACAGGCCGCTACTTTACTTTTTTTTAAATTTCAGAATCGTCAAGTGTTTTTAATAGTTTAGCGATTTCTCTTATTTAACAAAAATTTTAAAACTAAATATAATATTTAAAGAAATAAATAAACATGGATCTGGATCAGTTGGTATTAAATAACCATTCTTGGTTTAGAGACTAACAGTGTGAGAATATTTCCTAATCGAGAATCTGAGCAAATAGCTACTTATCTATGCCATAAATAAATAGTTGTGTATCAGAAATCAATCAAAGAATAAAAGCAAAACTTTAATTCACATACAAATCTCTGATCAACGTAATAAAGCAAGTGTTTCTTACCATGATAACGCCATTGACAGTACCTATGAGAACATAATCGCCAAGGAAGCAAACTGCCATAATTGTTTCTTTCACGTCTATTGTCGAGTGTTTGATTTCCTCTACATTTTGTTCGTGTCTATAAAAATAACACAGTTAAACCATAAAAGAATACATACAAACACACGCACATACTAAACTCACCCAACCACACATGACCGCACACATATCACACACTTTTTCCTATTTTAGTGTTTAATTTCGTCTACATTTTGTTCGTGTCTATAAAAATAAAACATTAAAACCATAAAAGAATACATACAAACACACGCACACACCAAACTCACCCAACCACACATGACCACACACATATCACACATTTTTCATATTTTAGTGTTTAATTTCGTCTATATTTTGTTCGTGTCTATAAAAATAAAGCACTCAAACCATAAAACAATACATACAAACACACGCACACACCAAACTCACCCAACCACACATGACCACACATATTACACATTTTTTAAATAAATTTAGTGTTTAATTTCGTCTACATTTTGTTCGTGTCTATAAAAATAAAACATTTAAACCATAAAAGAACACATACAAACACACGCACACACCAAACTCACCCAACCACACATGACCACACACATATCACACACTTTTTCATATTTTAGTGTTTAATTTCGTCTACATTGTGTTCGTGTCTATAAAAATAAAACATTTAAACCATAAAAGAATACATACAAACACACGCACACATCAAACTCACCCAACCACACATGACCACACATATTACACATTTTTTCATATTTTAGTGTTTAATTTCGTCTACATTTTGTACGTGTCTATAAAAATAAAACATTAAAACCATAAAAGAATACATTCAACACACGCACACACCAAACTCACCCAACCACACATGACCACACATATAACACATTTTTTCAAATTTTAGTGTTTAATTTCGTCTACATTTTGTTCGTGTCTATAAAAATAAAACATTAAAACCATAAAAGAATACATTCAAACACACGTACACACCAAACTCACCCAACCACACATGACCGCACACATATCACACACTTTTTCATATTTTAGTGTTTTATTTTCGTCTACATTTTGTGCGTGTCTATAAAAATAAAACACTAAAACCATAAAATACATACAAATACACGCACACACCAAACTCACAACCACACATGGCCACACACTTTTTCATATTTTAGTGTTTAATTTCGTCTACATTTTGTTCGTGTCTATAAAAATAAAACATTAAAACCATAAAAGAATACATACAAACACACGCACACACCAAACTCACCCAACCACACATGACTACACTCACTCATATTACACACTTTTTCATATTTTAGCACGTAATTTTTAACATTATTTAATTTTTTGTTTTTTAAGACCATGGGGACATATAAAGCACAGTTTATACTATTAAAATTTCACTCTCGAAACAAGATGGCTAAATGTTTAAGTACGAATAGTTGTATGACCTTGAAATTAATAAATTAATAATCAATTCTTCAACTTACAAAAACTCAAAGTACAACTCGTTCTTCGCACTTCTTTCCTTCGCAACTTGCCAGGCTTTGGTGTAAAGGATGCCTTTAGAATCGTTCTGTATGATGCTTTGAACGAGGTCCGTGCAGCGATAGCGGTGGAGGTCTATGCCGTATCTACTTAAGTACTCTCGGATACTAAATATTAATCTTTGATCTAGTTCCTGGAATAATTATTATTTCGATTGTGTTATAAAAATTATCTGATTAATATCCACAATAATATCATAAACGCGAACGTCTATGTCCGTCTGTTATGTTTTCATCAGTAACCCGCTGGAGTAATAAAATATAGCAAAACTTATATAACGTAAAAACAGTGAAATAGATGTAAACAATTCTTCTCTGGACGTATTTGATAACAATTATAATAAATTTAAAGCACACTTTTAAAAATAGTTTCTCCCTAATGTTAATAGTAATTTTTATTTTCTTATTTTAATTTCATATCGTTTGAATATTATACCCCTAAATTTATACTAAACATGATGTGTACACATATTTTTTGGGATTACTGTCTAGTCTTAGTTTTTACATACATGTTTCATCTTGTACTTCTCCGACTGTACTCTGTTTTGTGTACCTCTTGAAATAAATAAATAAATAACGGGTTAAGATAAACAAAACACTTGTTACTATATCGAAGATATAATTTAGTATAGTTTAAAACTATAGTTACCACAAACAATGTTAACGAGGGAACGAAGAATACAAGTCTTTTATAAATATAAAGCTATTTTTTAATATGTTGTGAAATATTTAGGTGATCTGCATGCAGGTGCTAAAAATTTCTAATAAACATAATGGTATTCAGGTATATTTGAAAGGTGAATATGATATTAGAGCGGGAATAAAAAAGGATATAAGACAGTCAATACACAAAATTCCTAAGATTCAGCAGGCTTTAGTACCAGCTGCTTCCAAGATCTACCTCCCTTAATAGTTAATAAATAATGGATGTAGAAAATTATTGAAAATGCTAATTTAGGTCTATAAGCTAATATAAATATAAATAAATATAAATATATGGGACATTTGTCCTCAAAGTAACTTGATACTTGTGTTATGGGTGACGGACAACTGGTAGATATACTACACATATAATTTAAATACATGCTCAAATACAAATATACATCCAGGCTCGAAGAACAGACAGATAATTAAAAAAAAATGTTGGCCCTCGGCGGGAATCGAACCCGCGACCCTCGGAGCTGAAGGTAGGTTCACTACCCACTGCGCCAACAGGTCAGTCGAATATGAACTATGTATTTAGTTTAAACCGACGGACGTTTTAGGAATATCTAAATTAGAAAATTCAAAGATAGTGTGATCTTTATTAATGTTGAGAGACCGGCTATACTCACGTCTTATTTTATCGGATGAGCCCGACTAGTTTCAAGCCCATACGGGGCTCTTATTCATGAGCTATTTACGCGGTGTTATCGCGGCGGGAACTGATAAAATAAGACGTGAGTATAGCCGGTCTCTCAACATTAATAATGAATACCACTCACGATAGTTTAAATAGTGTGATCTGTTCAAAAACAATATAAATAAATAGAATTTAACTACTTACATCTGTAGCTATATGGCTCTCATACTTTTGCAGATCCGATATAACATCAGCGGGTCCAGTCAGTCTCACTTTATTGCCCAAAAATTTGAGATCTAAGTACAATTTTCTAAATAGATTCCATTTATGGTTATAGTTCATGGTTCTCAATAAATGGTAACCTATGTAAAATGCAATATAATTGTCATCCACTATTTGCACTGGTGAGTTGTTTAAATCTATGTACTCATAGCTTTTGAGGAAATCCGAATGTAATTTCTTCACTTCATCATCGCTAACGCACGATCTCAAATAATTTAAGATCAAATCATGGATTTCGTATAAGTAAGTCTGTTGTTCTTGATCGTAGATTTGTGTTATAAGTGATTTGGTCCGTAGTTGCTTCATAACGCTCTCGACTCTAGTAACCTCTTTGTTCCATAGCTTACTTAGCACTTTAGCAGACACTTTCACATTATCGGGTAATATACATAACATTTTATATAAAGGTAGGATATCAGGTTTTAGAGAGTTGATGCACACTTCTATAGTTTTCATGGGGTTGCCATTGCTTCTCGTTAAACTGTTAATTCCAAAAAGAACGTGCCATCAACAAATCATTTCAAAATAAAAGGACTTTTTTGAAACGTAACACGAAAGGTTAATTAAGCCGATTTGTATGCACCATAGCCTAATGTATACATAATGTGTAAAATGTATATATAGTAATTTAATTTAATACTTTATTTGAACTTTAAAAAAAAAGTAAAGTAACAGCCTGTTACTATGCCCACTGCTTTGAAGTAACGATTGCATGGGTCCCAGGACACCATGGGCATGCAGAGAATGAAGGAGCCGACGAATTGGCAAGAAAAGGAGCGAGTCAAACATTTGTTGGCCCAGAACCTTTCCTCCCAATTGGAAACATGATAATAAAGCGCGTTATAGATAAAAGAATAAAAATAGAATCGAGTAAAAGATGGAGAAACACAACGTTCCGCCAATCAAAGCTGTTTCTCAAATCTTTCGACATTAAGAAAACAAAACAGCTAATGTCTCACAGCAGGGAAAATGTGGCAATCATAACAGGCATTACTACGGGGCACTGCCTGTTAAACAGACACCTGTCAATAATGAGAATAAAAGAAGACGCAGCGTGCCCAGAGTGTGGAGAAGAAGAAACGAGTCTCCACCTTATGGCTGAGTGCCCTATGTACTCGCTGGTAAGATGGGAGATACTAGGTAAGGATGAAATTTAAGAAGAAGACCTAACAAATATCCCCTTCAGGGATATCATAAGGTTTGTAAGAGCAACTGGTAGGTTTGAGCAGGTGACACTGTCGGGATAACAGTGAGACCCTTGTCCCAACATGAGGGGAAATGGGTGGAATAGTCCAGAATTGGAGCTGACCACCCGCCCTGTACCGACAGGCGTCCTCGACCCTAGATTAGATTAGATTAGATGCCCACTGCCGGGCTAAGGCCTCCTCTCTCCGTTATTGGAGAGAAGGATTGGAGCTAAGACCTACCACGCTGCTCCAATGCGGATTGGTGGGTTACACATATCAGAATACTCTAGTGATATGCAGGTTTCCTCACGATGTTTTCCTTCACCGAAAAGCGTGTGATAAATTGCAATTATCAATTAGACATATAAGTTTTAATAGAACTCATTGGTGCCTGCCCGGGGTTTGAACCTATGTCGTCTCTAGAGAGTCGCACGGTCTCACCGCTAGGTTATCACAGCTTTGAACTTGAACTTTATTAGCTTTGAATGTTTAGTACAAATCAATACTATGAAAATATTGAAAATGCACAAATATTGTTATATTGTTATACGTATTTGTGATTCCAAATAACTTAAACAATGAAAAAATATATTATAGGTTAATCAAAAAATACCTTTGTACAACAGTATAATGTCACATATATATACATTTAAAAAAAAAATAATTTTGAAAATTGGCATTTGTAAAGAATATGATAAATTACTAATATCAATTAGGCACAATTCGGCTACCACAAATTCTAATTAAATGATTGATTTGATTTATAAACGTTAGATTGAGATCTTCCTGCCCTAATACCATATCTAAGTGGGGTTGGCACAACATGTTACAAACATGTCGTCACATGATTTGGCTACGTATTTTACGCCTGACGTCAACTTACCTTAGTCATATTTTACGAAACCTCGGTAAGAAATGAGGGTGGTCTATTCTACTCAGCCGGATACCACACGGCGGATTTATAAACATTAGATTAACTCACAAAAATAGATCCTTCTTTTCTAGCTTGTTTAAATAGTAGTTCCAGTGCCTAGTGTCGTGGATAAGTTTTTCCTTGTTTTCCGCAAGCTCAGCCCCAATCAACGCGATATGGAAGGGACTCCCTTTGCATATTTCGTGCAACCTCTTCGCTTGCCGCGGCAGCCTTGATACATCAACATCTAGACACAACGCGAATAGGGCCAGAGATTCATCTTCTGAGAAATGATTTTCTACCTGGAAATAAATCTTTATGACAGATGATTTATAGAAGCAGGCGTTACTTTGCGGAATTCCATATTACAAGCAATATAACAGAACTAACTACTTTGCTATAATCCGCACGGGTTAAGCGAATGCATGCAAAGCCAATGTGTATGAAGCAGGCAAAATCTACGCACCTTATACATGCAGGACAAGCCACCACATGCACCCCAAGGCGCAATTCACCAGCAACAACGCACACAAAAGCAGCACACACACCCGTAATGGCATTACGATTTTTGTCGTGGAGCCTATCCTCCTGATGATGCTTCGGTTTCGGGGCGAAACGATCGTCGAGATTGTGGTGGTGGGTGTGTGTGCTGCTTTTGTGTGCGTTGTTGCTGGTGAATTGTGCCTTGGGGTGCATGTGGTGGCTTGTCCTGCATGTATAAGGTACGTAGATTTTGCCTGCTTCATACACATTGGCTTTGCATGCATTCACTTAACCCGTGCGGATTATAGCAAAGTAGTTAGTTCTGTTATATTCTTTATAACAGCTTTAACTCACAAATCACAATCACATTGTCACAAATCGCAATCACACTGTCACAAATCTTAATCACACTGTCACAAATCGCAATCACACCGTCACAAATCGCAATCACACTGTCACAAATCGCAATCACACTGTCACAAATCACAATCACACAGTCACAAATCGCAATCACACTGTCACAAATTACAGTCACACTGTCACAAATCGCAATCACACTGTCACAAATCGCATTCACACTGTCACAAATCGCAATCACACTGTCACAAATCACAATCACGCTGTCACAAATCACAATCACGCTGTCACAAATGACAGCTTTAACTCACAATCACAATAAAGTTGAGTATGATTTACTATTTTTTGAATCGAATATGCTGCTGGATATAAAATATAGTCTAGCCTTTCTAAAATGTAGTCTTTTCTACACACTATAGTATCACTTAGGTTTAAGGTTAGGTTAAGTAATTTTAAGAATTAGGCGTAATTCTGCTGAGATTACGAGATGAGATGAGATGATGAGAGAGTAAATAAATCGTTTATGATTTATATTTAGATAAAAATATATATCTGCGTTAGCAGGAGGCGTAGATTAAAAACAGCTACTTAGCTGAGATTATGACATTTACATCAACATAAGTTCTTATATAAAATTAAAAAAAAGTTTAATATATTGTTAATTTATAATATGAATTCTATTTTATTGTTGTTGAATAAAGTTCTTTGTCTTTATTTATTTATTTACTAGCTGTTTTAGTGTTGTCGCCCGCGTTGTTATCAGTATGGCACATTTTTTTTCCTGAACTAAAAATTTTGAACATAAAAGTATAACTTAACCATAAGAGATAGAGATGTCTCTATCTCTATCTCGGACTTTTTTGTAGCATTTTCGTGGACATTACTTAAGCATATCACTGTTGGATTACGCAGCACACGCGAGTAAAACTCCCAGCAGGCGAGTTTATATTACAACGCGCAGCCTCTTCAACATAATTTACCTAAGACGGTAATAAGTTAACAGTACAACTAATACCTAACGGAAGAATTGTACTATCTTTTAGTGAAAACCGTACAAAAATCAGTTTAGAAGAATTTGAGAAAATCAATCACATACATACAGACAGCTTTTGGAGATTTCGTTTTATAATAAGTACTACCCACGCGTACTACTAGCTGTGGTAGCCCAGCGGTGAGACCGTGCGACTCTTTCGAGGGGAACACGAGTTCAAACCCGGGCAGGCACCAATGAGTTTTTCTATTAAAACTCATGTGTCTAATTGATAATTGCAATTTATCACACGCTTTTCGGTGAAGGAAAACATCGTGAGGAAACCTGCATATCTCTAGAGAATTCTGGATATATGTGTAACCTACCAATCAGCATTGGAGCAGCGTGGTAGGTCTTAGCTCCAACCCTTCTCTCCAGAAACGGAGAGAGGAGGCCTATTCCCAGCAGTGAGATTGTAAATGAAAATCAGTCCTTCAGAAAGTTTTTACTGCATAAATTCCTGAACTTGTCGAAATTCTAACATAAAAGTAGCCTGAACATTTCTCCAAAATTGCATTATCGTTTAGTAAAAACAATACATAGGTCCGTTGAGTAGATTTTAAGAAATAAATCACATACATCACAGACAGTTTTTGGGTACTTTGTTTTATAATATGACAAGCAATATAACAGAACTAACTACTTTGCTATAATCCGCACGGGTTAAGTGAATGCATGCAAAGCCAATGTGTATGAAGCAGGCAAAATCTACGCACCTTATACATGCAGGACAAGCCACCACATGCACCCCAAGGCGCAATTCACCAGCAACAACGCACAAAAAAGCAGCACACACACCCACCACCACAATCTCGACGATCGTTTCGCCCCGAAACCGAAGCATCATCAGGAGGATAGGCTCCACGACAAAAATCGTAATACGCCGCGCTACCCATACAAGCCGTCTTAAATAGTTCAACTCCCACCAATACCCTCCCCTTCGAACACATGTAGCAAAACGGAATTAGATACATTAACTTGCTCGTTAATTAAGTGACCATTGTTATTTTTTATTATCTCAAGTTGCTCTAACGTATTGAGTCGGAGTCCCTTATCACAAGTGTGGAGAATATGAAATGAATGGTCATTAGGCACTTTATGACCGCTTTCTAGCAAATGTTTTGCAAAATTAGAATTTTGTTGTTTATTATTCCTAAACGCAGCCATATGTTCCGTGTAAGTAGTTAGTTCTGTTATATTGCTTGTAATATGGAATTCCGCAAAGTAACGCCTGCTTCTATAAATCATTTATAATATGTATAGATTTATAAAATATTACCTTCACAATCTTCGGATTAAAATTCGCGACTACATCCGTGTCCCGCGTCGTTACTAATATTTTACAACCAATATCAAACGCCTCCAGGCATTTCTTGTCGTTCACCTCGTCCAGCACAAGTAAGGCATCTTTGAGAGAACTCTCCGAGAACAATGTCTTGAGTCTATCTTTTAACTCCTGCCACGAGAGATCATAACTGGATAGAGAGTCTGCATTTGAGCATATACTTGATATTGATATGGTCGATTTCATATTTGATATTTGACACGACAGCGAAGATGCCTTACGATGTAACCTACAACAATTTATATAGGTATTTTTTTATATTGCAAAAAAATCTAATCAATCCTACTTCCTACTAATCCTACTAATATTATAAATACAAAAATTTGTGAGTATGGATGTATTTTTGTTACTCTTTCACGGCGAATACGCTGAACCAATATAGATGAAATTTAGCACAATTATTCCATATACACCGGGGTAACATATACCGTAAATCCCGTTAATTCTACAGGAATAGGATTATATTGAAAAGCCTCATTTATTATAAACATATAAAAGTTTAATAAAAATTATTTCCATGGCATAACGTTTGTCGGGTCAACAAGTTTAGAAGTATTATTGACTGCCCCGATATCGCAGTTGGCGGTGACCCTGCCTTCAGCTACGTTGGTCACGGGTTCGATTTTCACCGACGGACATTCTCTATACACATTTTGTTGGTTCTTGGAGTCTGCGCGTATGAATGTATTTAAACTTATATATGAATAAATATTTACTAGTTGTTTGTCACCCATAACACAAGTATTAACGCTTTTTAAGGTAGAGGCAATATAGATGCCACCAAATTTTGTCACTGATTTCCCAACGATTTTTATTTTTGGAAGAAATCTTAAAATTAAAAAAATAACAGTTCGAGTAACATACTAAAATTCTATTTTTATAACTTTTAAAATTTTTATAACTAAAGTTATAAAAAGTTTCTTACTTTGGGGACGAACGACCGTGCGTAATTCTCGCATATATATTTATAATTAATTTACTTATTATATATGATAAAATGATACGAGTAAACTATTTGCTATGATAATTTTGTTTCCGGTGTAAATTTTAGAGAGCAATGCGTATATGCTTATAATATAATGTAAAAAATGTATGTATGTAAATGTACATTGTATTTTCGTACTGTAATTTTAGTGGGTTGATTTATCTAATTGTCGACTTAACTAAGTTTCATAAATTGTTAAAATTTTCTTTATTTCACTAGTAAATAGACTAAACTTACATTTAATTTTCAAAACAAAAACCATAATTTAAATTCCTTAAAGTTACAGCAAAAAGGCCAACTAACAAGAACTAACAAGTTCTATTAACAAAAATAGCTGCTAAATAATAGAGCTAAATTCAGGGTTAATGCCAGCGTCAACGGGCCAGTCCAAAATATGGAAACTCAAAACCGTAAAGGCACGGCAACGCGTACCCGGTTCTGCTACAGAAAAATATAACTTACTTGTTTTGTTGAGCAATAATATCATCCTCAGACTTATAATCTCCGAGATTGAGCCAAAACATAACCCCGTTAAAGTTGGCAGTGATAAGTACTGGGTTACTCCGTAGAACGCTGATTGCCAACGCCGTCTTCCCACATCCTGACATACCGTGCAATACCAGAATTTGGTGGCGGTTTAACGCTTTCAATTTAACTAATATATCTCGCTCCTGAGAACAATTGATTTAATAATAATAATTAATCGTTATTTTTGTGACGTATGGTATCCGGCTGAGTAGAATAGACCACACTCGATGTATATAATAGACAAAGTAGGAACCAACATAAGCTTGCGGCTCCTGCTTTGCGCCTTGTAAGAGTACGTAAGTCGTTTGTGGGTTTGGGTATAAGATTCTATAACAAAATTCCACAATCAATTTTAACTTTGCCATTACAGCAATTTAAAAATAATGTTAAAAAGATGCTGATACAGAAAGCCTATTATACCGTGGAGGCTTACATTGATGATAAGAATGCGTGGATATAGCTGCTCTTTGACCTCGTGCAGGATAGCTATGACAAAATGTAATTAGTATTAAGAATCTTATTTTTTAAAAGAGCTCCACCGAGTTTCTTGCTGGCTCTTCTCGGTAGGACGGCTTTCCGAACCAGCAATAGAGTTGACGATTTAAAAGCACTTGTTTACAAGTTTATTTGAATAAAGAATATTTTGAATTTGACTCATTTCTTACTGATGTGTTCTAAAATACGACTAAGATAAGATGACGTCAGGCAGACGGCCGGTCGTAAAATACGTAGCCAAATCATGACCCCATTTAGAGACGGATAAGGAGATGATGAATAAATAATTATTTTAACATAATTTATTTAATACCAATCGTACAAAAACATCTTGGATAAAATAAATTTATATAGAGTTAAAAAAGACCTAAAAAACACGCTTTCATAGGTAAAAAGTGAAGAAGAATTCTAAATAAAAAAATCTGAACGAACAATATTATTTTTGTGAAAAAAGCGCTTTCTTTTTCGTATATACGAATACATGGATAGCCCCATGTGCTATATAAAAGCGTATTTTTTAACTAAATTTATTTTTCATTTTTTAGCGTATAAAAAAATTTCGTTAACGTGGACATAGTGGAGAATAGTGCGTAATTTGACTAATTTATCAAATTATTGTATTGCCACCTCATCAGTTCTTCATAAATGTTCAAAGTTTAAATTAAATCTGTTCAAAGTGGGTCGAAATTGAGTTCAAAGAAGTCGTTTTCATACTAACACGTGAAACCGATATAAAGCGTGTACTTAATTTTATCGATTTAGGATTTTTATTCTATAAGTAATGGTATTCGTAGCTGTGATAGCCTAGTGGTGAGACCGTGCGACTCTCTAGAGAAGACATAGGTTCAAACCCCGGGCAGGCACCAATGAGTTTTTCTATTAAAAACTTATGTGTCTAATTGATAATTGCAATTTATCACACGCTTTTCGGTGAAGGAAAACATCGTGAGGAAACCTGCATATCTCTAGAGATTTCTCTAGGAATATGTGTAACCTACCAATCCGCATTGGAGCAGCGTGGTAGGTCTTAGCTCCAATCCTTCTCTCCAAAAACGGAGAGAGGAGGCCTTAGCCTAGCAGTGGGCATAGTAACAGGCTGTTACTTTACTTTTAATGGTATTCGTGTATGAGCCCTGACCATCGCTACTTCAGCTTCGCGATACGCTAAGCTATATCGGTAACTTTGGATCTTGTACGGATCTCCTAATTTATGGCTTGATCAAAGAAAAACTTTATTTATGACATACACCACTAAGTTTTACCTCAAATAATGCAAAGAAAACAAATTTATTTATAAAGGCGTGGTGTAACGTCACGAAATGAGTAACCAATTAGCTTTGGTTTGAATTTGAAACTCGGAACACTAATTTTCAGTGTCCGCCATTTTGTAACACACGGACGTCAGCAACAGATAACATACAGCTAAACTAAATATACTTATAATAAAACTAAATTAATTAACATATATAGAAATAAATGTATTTGTACATGATATAAGGTGAGGTAATTGCACGAATTAAAATTTTTATTAATTAATATTTTAAATTTATCATCTCTTCATAAAACTAACGCACAGTGTTGCTTAAGTTCTTTTAATCCTAATAAACCAAATATATTTGTTATAATGTTTGTTTTTGCCTATTTATTAAGTATAATTTGTAGTTTCTTTTAAATTGATTACGTAGAGATACTCCAAGCATAGCTTACTTGATTGCCCGCTGAGTGACTCTGGGCACTCTTATTAGGCCCTTAACAAAAAATAACCAAAATACAGAACTATTTAAGTGATAAGGTCGCCCTTTTTTTTTAGTTTAACTAAATATTTATTGTATTTTAGTATATAAAACCAAGTTATCTTAATTAAAAAATATTAAAAAAAAACTAGTTTATCTTACCAAAGCAAGCCTTCTAATAAAATGATTCGGAAGCCGCGGTACATCGCCCCTACTGAGGCTATCCTCGAAGCTATCCTCCATCATGGTTGGGCTGTCGTCTACAGCTAATTTCTCCCACAACCACTTGTAATCTTTAGCCAAACTGTCCACGAAGGCATTGAAAGCGCAGTTATTACCGCTCTGTAGCAATGTGTCTAGGAGATATCTGGTGCGGTCCACGCGATCCGTCTGTAATGTAATGTAAAAAGCTAATTATGCTTCTAAATGATTTATAGAAGCAGGCGTTACTTTGCGGAATTCCATATTACAAGTAATATAACAGAAACAACTACTTTGCTATAATCCGCACGGGTCAAGTGAATGCATGCAAAGTCAATGTGTATGAAGCAGGCAAAATCCACGCACCTTATACATGTAGGACCAGCCACCACATGCACCCCAAGGCGCAATTCACCAGCAACAACGAACACAAAAGCAGCACACACACCCACCACCACAATCTCGACGATCGTTTCGCCCCGAAACCGAAGCATCATCAGGAGGATAGGCTTCACGACAAAAATCGTACTGCGCCGCGCTACCCACACAAGCAGTCTTAAATAGTTCAACTCCCACCAATACCCTCCCCTCCGAACACATGCAGCAAAACGGAATTAGATACATTTACTTGCTCGTTAATTAAGTGACCATTGTTATTTTTTATTATCTCAAGATGCTCTAACGTATTGAGGCGGAGTCCCTTATCACAAGTGTGGAGAATATGATATGAATGGTCATTAGGCACTTTATGACCGCTTTCTAGCAAATGTTTTGCAAAATTAGAATTTTGTGGTTTATTATTCCTAAACGCAGCCATATGTTCCCGGAATCGAACCGCAAAACTTCGGCCAGTCTGACCCACATATGTACCGTTGCACTCAGGACAATCTATTTTATAAACCCCAGATTTTTTACCCTTATCTAATGTATCTTTATTTTTACACAACAAACTATGAAGCGATTGGTTAGTTTTAAAAGAGAGTTTAGTACCCGATTTTGATTTAAATATATTTGCCACTCGATCTGTTAATTTTCCAAAGTAAGTCAGACTGGCTTTATAGTTAGTTTTATTAAAAGATGGTACCGCATACAAAAGTTTAGCGACTTGAGATTTGTGTTTATTTTTAATTATGTTTTTAACCGTGTCTGTAGTGTAACCATTGGAAAGTGCTATCTGGTAAATTATTTGTAACTCCTTTTCATAGCTGTTTTTTGAGAGAGGGACCGACAATAACCTATGGACGTAGCTATGAAAGGCAGCAAGTTTATGCTGCCAAGGGTGGCAAGACGAAGCCGGTATGATCGTATCGGTGTAAGTCGGTTTGCGAAAGATCTCAAATGAATGTTTATTATCAACGCGAGTAATAATCAAGTCTAAAAAGTTCAGCGAGCCAATTTGTTCGTATTCTAATTTAAATGTTATTTTGGGATGTTTTTTATTTAAAGTATGGAAAAATTTATCAAATCTTGATAAATTTTTCCATACTTTAAATAAAAAACATCCCAAAATAACATTTAAATTAGAATACGAACAAATTGGCTCGCTGAACTTTTTAGACTTGATTATTACTCGCGTTGATAATAAACATTCATTTGAGATCTTTCGCAAACCGACTTACACCGATACGATCATACCGGCTTCGTCTTGCCACCCTTGGCAGCATAAACTTGCTGCCTTTCATAGCTACGTCCATAGGTTATTGTCGGTCCCTCTCTCAAAAAACAGCTATGAAAAGGAGTTACAAATAATTTACCAGATAGCACTTTCCAATGGTTACACTACAGACACGGTTAAAAACATAATTAAAAATAAACACAAATCTCAAGTCGCTAAACTTTTGTATGCGGTACCATCTTTTAATAAAACTAACTATAAAGCCAGTCTGACTTACTTTGGAAAATTAACAGATCGAGTGGCAAATATATTTAAATCAAAATCGGGTACTAAACTCTCTTTTAAAACTAACCAATCGCTTCATAGTTTGTTGTGTAAAAATAAAGATACATTAGATAAGGGTAAAAAATCTGGGGTTTATAAAATAGATTGTCCTGAGTGCAACGGTACATATGTGGGTCAGACTGGCCGAAGTTTTGCGGTTCGATTCCGGGAACATATGGCTGCGTTTAGGAATAATAAACCACAAAATTCTAATTTTGCAAAACATTTGCTAGAAAGCGGTCATAAAGTGCCTAATGACCATTCATATCATATTCTCCACACTTGTGATAAGGGACTCCGCCTCAATACGTTAGAGCATCTTGAGATAATAAAAAATAACAATGGTCACTTAATTAACGAGCAAGTAAATGTATCTAATTCCGTTTTGCTGCATGTGTTCGGAGGGGAGGGTATTGGTGGGAGTTGAACTATTTAAGACTGCTTGTGTGGGTAGCGCGGCGCAGTACGATTTTTGTCGTGAAGCCTATCCTCCTGATGATGCTTCGGTTTCGGGGCGAAACGATCGTCGAGATTGTGGTGGTGGGTGTGTGTGCTGCTTTTGTGTTCGTTGTTGCTGGTGAATTGCGCCTTGGGGTGCATGTGGTGGCTGGTCCTACATGTATAAGGTGCGTGGATTTTGCCTGCTTCATACACATTGACTTTGCATGCATTCACTTGACCCGTGCGGATTATAGCAAAGTAGTTGTTTCTGTTATATTACTTGTAATTATGCTTCTGATAAGGATTAATGAAATGTTGTCTTTGTGATAACTGCAAAGATCTTAATGTCTTTACACTTTCACAAATTAATATATCCTGTCTAATAGATCTTTAGCCTTTTGTGAGTCATTATTATTATGATAAATGATAAGCTAAAATCGCATAATTACAATTTTGTATAAAATTTATTATCTACTAGCCGTGCGGCCACGCGCTTCTGTGGAGTCTGGTTTCGAATTCCCCTCAAAACAGAACTAAATAGTTAAAAAAATGCCCCGAAAAATTAGACAATGGTTATTGCCTTCACATTGTACAGTTGTAGAAAGTCTAAAATATGTAGGTCTTATTATATATGTACACAAATTAGCGAATAGTTTGCTTCTATTTCGGTAATAAAGAAACGTTTAATTAGGCCGCTAAAACGAAACGAGTTCGTGTATCAAGTCAACTGAATGGAGCATAGAATTGACTCTAATTTAAAGTTTAAAATATGCAATTACGCAATAAATTTGAAAGACAAAGGAAATTCGGAAAAAACACTATCAAATTTGTTACTAACCTTTTCCTTCTTTCTTATATTTGAAAGTAATAAATTACTATATAATGTTTATAATTATGTGAAGAACTGATGGGTTTTGGGGTTTGGAGCGAGAGTGAAAACCCGACGTTATAAATCGCAGCCATGGACGAATCATACGTAATTAAATAGACGACGAAATTATTATACGAACACCACGAATACATAGAGAATTACAAATATAACTGAATAATTATGTATTCGGCGAAATTATGTCTCATCTTTCATACTTATGCAACCCAATGTTTCGGTAAATACTCGTATTACGACGACGATGACCATGTATAGAGAATTATTATAATCCAATCTGATAAAATATATGTACGTTGCTTTCTATTTTTAATGACTAATACAAAATACCGGTAGGTTATCAATCTAGTACGTTCTTCTGTTAATTAAACACTCACCAAGTTGTAGATGTGATCGAAAACTTCGTTCGATATCGCATGGTTCGTAAACAGCTCATCGAGTATGTAATTCACATCTAAATCCCTCACGATGTCCTGCTGATGGTGTTGTAACAACATCCGATTCTTAATGTCCATTGTTGCTTAATGTTATTCATCTGGAAGAAAATACACTTGGCCTCTATATTTATAGTGGTTTCTAACCCAGCCGGTACCCTCCTATGATATGCAACGATTACAATGTCAGGATATCTAATATCCTGACAATTTGATAAATGATTAGATAATTTGAGAAGGCAACTGCATTCTGGCCTCCAAATTGCATATTGTGTCACGGAGAAATTGAGTTACTTGGATATTGTTAAAATAAATCCTTATTTAAAAAAAATGCTTTTAGAGTTGATTCACATTATCATAAATTGCACAACATGAATTGTTATGGTTTCTTTCAATGTCATATTTTTAAAATGATATTTAAAAACAATTTCAATTTAATTTACTGACAAGTATAAACATGTGAACATGAATGTAAATTCATTAATTTCAAGGAAAATAATGTAAATATAATAACAGGCAGGGTAATAAAAGTAGATAGTAAGTAGTATGCGTAATAATGTTTTAAGTACAGCGCAATCGAAAGCACAGACAAATAGTAGACATTAAAGAAATAACATATAATATAGTAGAAGAGATTAGTATACAATTACAACTATTCCATATTGCAATGGAAATATTATTAAATTCAAAATTTAAATAAATGGACACCTAGTAAAATATTATTTCCTTTGCTCTACCAAATGCAAATTAAAATAGCTACTATTTTCGATCTATAGACAATAGTTAATACGCCTATTCGATTAACAAACAAAAAACAGAAATATTAGCAAGTAATGTATCAAGGTTTTTCTACCAAGAAATGTGTCACTCTTATTCTCAATAAGCCTTTGAAGGTCTTTTTAAGTACATTGAACTATGATGTATCTCAATATTCAGGCTATCTATATTGCAGCACATTTAATACAAAATATTGGAAGGCGATGTTGCGTCATTAAAATTTAAACTTGAAATTTTCTTTAAAAATCGTAAAGCTTTTGATGCTTATTTTTATGCATCGTAAGCCAAAGTAATATTAAAATTATTAACACAGGCAATACCTATTTCCGAGTACTCAAAACTTAGTATCGATAAAGGAAAGTCATAGTCTCTGTGACTTTTTTGTATATGTATGGCTATCCATACATATACAAAAAAGTCACACGCCTCTATCTATATAGAGGCGTGTGATTTTTAGAGACAAGTCACCTTTTGCGATGTTATCAAATTGGGAATCGAGCTGAAAAAAGTCGACTCAATACCCTTGTAGGAGCTAACATGTATTTGCGTCAAATAACTACTAATTTAAACACAAAACTAAATAAGGATAATAGTAATAATTTGTTATAATGGGAATAGCTAACTCGTTACCACTATTGTTATTTTTGTAAGAACATAGTATAATGGGAAACTTAAAAATGCTAACAGTACTTGTGACATAGCTTTGGAATGTTATTAATTTTTATTAATTAACCTTAAATCACAAATGCGGTTTGAATTGCTTTTTTTAACTCAGACAATGAGATAACTAAGACTGGGCAGAACAAGAGAAAACTTGTTGGAGGTTAATTAAATTGCGTCTAATTTGCCGATGATATACATCTGACTCATGTTTGTTAGCTTACCACAAATTAATTTCATGTTATTTAAAAGTACCGACCTTAGACCACTGTTGGACACTCTGCTCAAAGAGAGGCCTTTGTGTTTTAGATACTGCTTTAAGGCAAATTGAAAAACTACATATCTCAAGATTTTTGTAGAGGTATGCAGGATTCTGGTAAGTAATAATAATAAGTAAGTAATAATTCTGGTATTATAATTCCTTTGGGGTTCTAAGGTGCTGGAATGGCGACCCCGCACCGGTAAGCGCAGCATTGGAAGACCCCCCACGAGGTGGACAGACGACCTCAAAAAGGTCGCGGGAAGCCGCTGGATCCCGCTTGGATCCAGCGGCTTGGATATTAATCCTTAAGGGATCTCCACACCCCACGGTGATCCCTTAAGGATCCTATGTCCAGCAGTGGACGTAGATCGGTTGAACAAGAAGAAGAAGAATGCAGGATTCATCACAATGGTTTCCTTTACCGTAAAACGCATTTTGTATTCTAAAAATTCATTAACCACATATATAGAAAACTAGTGAACCGGCCATGTGTTGCTGTGGCTTAAGTAGTTTCAAGTTCTCTCAAAACAAAACTGTCATTGACAATTAAGGAAAATGTTCCAATCGCTACCTAACTTTACAGGATTATTCGCTGGGTCAATTTAAGGATTGTCTAAACATTCCATTAAAATCGGGGCAGTTGTTTCGGAGTCTGTACGGAACACACACACATACATACATATTTTCTCTTCTATGTATATAGATTCGATTACGAGCTATACTGACATTTTCATGGAATCACAAATTATCTCTGAGTAACACTGTTTTAATTTTTCATTTTATCGAGCTTATTACAAAGGACATGGGATATTATTTTGGACCGTCGTGGGAGTCATGATGATGACGAAGGGGCTCATATACTTAAATCATACGTTTCCATAATTTGATTGCTTTGTTTTCAACAATACCATGAGAACTTTGTTTTTAATATCAGAAAGTAGCGACTCTGAATTATCTGAAATACATATCTGATAGAGCCGTAAGAGCAGATTTCATGTATGTCTATACTGCTAGGTTAAGTTTAACTAAAGTTTTAGTTAAAGTTAAATATCTATATTTATGTATATCTATCTATTTATATCTATTTATGTATATCTATCTATATATATCTTAATAAAATCAAATTCAAATAATTCTTTATTGAGATCGGCTTTTACAAGAACTTTTGAATCGTCAAATTAAAACGAAGCTACTACTGGTTCAGAAAGGTGATCTTACCGAGAAGAACCAGCAAGAAACTCGGCGAGGAAGAATAAGATGTTAAATAATGATAATTTGATTTTAATGAAATCAATCCGTAAAACGTATATGACATCTATATATCTATTAATTATATTAACTGAAAACGGGTGTGAGTTCCTATTAATTCAGAATTGTTTCATAAGTTATCTTAGGTCTATTTCTTACTGTCACTAAAATTTTTTGGAGAAGAAATCCCTTGAGGTCGTATGGAGAAATGTCCAAAGTAGACGTCTATCGGTTCAACGGAGAGAAAGAGATAATATATCCGGTGCATGTGTAAAGAAAAATAAAACCGACATGACCGTTGCACTCTGTTTTTTTATTGATAATATTTTTCTTACGTTTTTTTTATGGTACATAGACAAATAAATAAAATTTACCTTAGATATAAATAAGTAGGAAACTCGAACAGGAGATGATTCAATCAACTACTTACTAATAAAAACAAATGAAAGCGTAACGCTTCCGAACACAACCGAGTTTAATGAGCCAGTGTATATAAGTGAATAAGTAAATGGACATGTATCAGTATATAGTATTCAGGCGTTACGTTCCCCAATTCTCAATATGACCTTGCGGATTTGTGCCACCTACACGTCAACAAGATGAACACAAAAATACGAGAACTGTGTCGTTGACCGTACTATGATTGCCAAGGTCGCTTTGAAATAGTAACCAACTAAAATAATCCAAAACTAGGACGTGTGACGTAAGCTTATTAGGCACATTATTGTTGTAATACAACGCCTTGAATAGACAACTAATCGAACTTAATAATACTTATTATCTTAATTTAAAAACACATTTCTTCTATTTATTACAGTTTATCGTTTTAATATTTCAATCGGCAGTACGTGATGGTCGTTTGAAAGAAAATAAGCGATTTTGAGACCGACACTAACCGTTTTTTTAACCGGCTTTAATTCAAAATACATTTTTTTTAAATAACAAAAACTATCGTGTAGAATACAAATTGTAAATTCCTTTGACTAGCGGCTGTACTATGTACTATTTAAATTTACTCAATAATTAGATTGCATTTGATCCAAAACAGGCAGTTTTGTAAAGCCAACCTCAGTCTTAGGAACTCAGAACCTTGGCTCCAATAGAGGAGAGAGATCAGTATTAGGAACCCAGTACCTTGGCTTCAAGAAATCAGTAGAGGAGACACATCAGTAGAGGTCGTCGTGTCGAAGCCTTTTTCAAAACAAAGCACCTTTACAATTAGCGGTTTATACAAAACATAGATCAACAAAATTAAAATTCCTAATTATTTTTACAAACATTCTCCTCAACGATACAGCGCTATTTTCGTGTGAAACTGCACTCTACTTCACTGTATAGTCTAAATAATCTAGGCTGCTATATCGCTTTGAAGAATAAGTTATATTGTTTTTTATTGTTACCCTGCACGTTATGAGCTATTTCAACAAAAATATTCATGATGGCAAAGAGAAAAATTGTAAAACGTAATCATAATATATTTTTTAAAGTTACAACGCTTTTAAAAAAAAATCCGTTCGCTCAGATTATTCAGGAGACTATTTTGGTGTCGCGATAACGTAAGTAGGATATTGCGTTAAAAGTATCAGCAAACAAATGTTCGGTATAATATTTCTATCGATGAACGATATTGAATTCAATGTAAAGACCTATGTAATTATTTCATATAAAATATAAATATCATGTTCCATTTTTTATTTTGTACCGTGGTATTATAAGATTAAACTCTGGGTAGGCTTTTGTGATGTAGAATTAATATTTACAGAATAACTATGAGCTTTATGCTCAAGGACAATTGAGATAAAACTAGCATAGAAGTCTAGTGTATGTAGCCTACCGATCGACGTTGGAGCAGTGTGGTTAGGTTATGGATTCCAAATCTATTATCCTTTTACTTCTCTTTTGTTATAATCGGTGATAACATATTACGTTACCAGATTGTTGCGTTTTACTTTGTATACACTTATATCGTCAAAAAGCTCTACCATTGTTATTGCGTCACTACGTAAAAAAATCACTCTGGAACTATAATAATAATAATCTATACTTATTATAAAATAAAGTCCCTAAAGCTGTCTGTCTGTATGTAATCGATTTTCTCAAAATCTACTGAAGGGATTTTAGTACGGTTTTTACTAAAAGGTAGTGCAATTCCTCCGAAAGGTTTAGGTTAATAGCACATAACCGTTTCACGTAAATTGAGTTGAAGAGGTCGTTTTACAACAATTTTTTTGTGGGGGTAGTAACAAACTGGTGTCGACTGTAGTTTAGAGGGGGGAATAGGTATAAAAAGCGGTGTAGGGTATCAAAGAGCCAGTCTCATGCCGAGACTCGAGCGACTATAACATGCTAAACACTGAATTTCACGCGGGCGAAGCCGCACGTATTTCTAGTAACAAATGAAATAAATAAAAAGTTGTACCTATATAGTGACAGCTAAAAAAAGAGGTATCTACTAATTTATAGAATTAGGCGTTACTTTGCAGAGATCCATAATACAAAAGTAATAATAAAATTATTTTGCTATAATCACTATTAATTCTATACTATAAATTCACGGATTATAGAAATATATTTTATTATTACTTTTGAGTTATCTACTCTCTAAAAATTCAATACATACATAATTCATTCTCCTGTCCTTACCCACTCTAAGTGGGTCAGCCCACCAATTTTTTTAATGTCCAATCTTCTATCATTCATCAACTCTGATGTTACTTTTATATGCTTGTCATACTTCACACAATCTAACCAACTCTTTTTAGGTCTTCACATAGGCAGTCACAGTCATATTTAACACTTGTTTTGTCACATGGTGTTCATCCCTCTTCATTATATCGCCCCTTGCGAAGAATAAAATTACATATTCGATGTATAAATATAGAATATGTAACTTTATTCTTTAGATCAGGCGATATGTCTATGCCATTTTAATCTAGCCAATTATATTTAAAAAAGCAAATACATACATAGTTACATAAGACAGATGTGATTGTCTACTTCATAAAATTGTAAAAAAAAATTTATACAATTTAAATATCTTTGAGCACGCGTCATAATATCTCCAAGCACTCGACTTCAATTTCTGTATGTAAGTATACATAGAATAAAATATGCAATTCCTAATAGCACCTGTATTGAGTTCAGTGGGCCAAGGGAGCATTATCTTGATTTGAACTTGAGTCATATTTGTTGGTGAGTACATTAGAACTGGTGTCACAAAGTAGGAACTTGTGGTCATAATAATACACTGATATGTGATATCATTAATTACTAACGGAAATAGACTTTTGAATGATAACATTGTTACCACTTCATACTTAAAATAATTATTGCATATATAATTTTTAAATCATACATTTTTTTTGTGGAGCATATTTTGGTAATTAGAGGCAGACTGATAAGAGATTATTGCTTTGTGTGAAGTATGACATGCATATAAAAGGAGTAGTACTAGAATTGATGAATGAATAGAGAGAATAAAAGCAAAAAACATGTGCCGACCCCACCTACAGTGGGATAAAGGCAATATAATAGGAAATTAAATTGTTTTACTAACACTGGAAAACTGTGATAGCCCAGTAGTGACACAATGCAACTCTTTTAAAAGGGTCACAAGTTTTAATTTGTGACACCTTTGAAAATTTAGCACATGCTATTCGATGAAGGAAAACATCCTGAGGAAAGCTGCATATCTCAAGAGACCTCTTGGGATTGGAGCAGTGCAGTGGGTCTTAGCTCCAACCTTTCTCTTAAAATATGGGGAGAGGAAGGCTATGTCTAGCAGTGGGATAGTAACAGACCATTATGTTACTGGTATCATTTAGATTGATTAGTGTCTCAGCAGATCCATATACTATGCACAAAGGGGCAATTCGAAATGCATTGTAGAATGAGCTTCTTACCCACACACTATATTGTATTATCATTTGTAAATATTTATTAGGACAAAAGTAATTATTTAATATGATAGGCAGTGTTAGTCAATCTCAACTCCATTCGCTAAGAGTAAACTGGTAAAGTAACTGATTATAATGTCTTTCAATATTGAATGAATGAAATTATATCAACAGTATCATCACTTTAATATTATTATACTATATTATTATAGTAATTTAAATATTGACTACGGATGCTGGTTCTTCAATTATTTGTTGAAGCTCATCACTTCTGATTTAATTACATAGAGATACTGAGAATTTTTTTCTTCACCCTGAAGCTTACTAAAATTGATTGATTCTGACTTATAAGAGAATAAAGAGATTTTTTTAATATACCAAAATACTGCAAGATACTGCAAGATACTGCTTACTTTAAATTATGTTTGCAGATAGTTAATTAAGTAAAATTTTAAAATTACTTCATAAGAGTATCAATTTGAAGAGTGAGTATTTTATTACTATAAAAAACTATGTTGTTACATAGCATTCAAGTATTCTCAAGGGAGTTTTAATTGTTCACCTCTGTTTGCATTGGATAGATAAGTTAGACATTTAGTAAAAACATATTATGGTATTATTAACAGGTGTTTATCTTTATCATAAGATTATACACTTAATGAAGATATGAAAGTTTCCCTTCAAATGGTGACAACCTTTACAATTAGGTGAACATTTAGCAATAACTAGACCATCATTAATTTCGACAAGAGACTACTAAACTTTCCTGAATCAAAGAAAATGTCACAAATTTGTAGTAGTCAATACCTTTAAATGTTTATATGATGCAGATACGTAGGAGAAGTTAAGAAGTAAACGATAGATGAACCTAACGATAACAAACTAAGATAGTAGTACATATGAAAGTAGTTTAATGAATCATAAATGAAGCCATAGCAATATTGCAACTTTTAGAGGAATAAAAAATTTTGTCTATTGCCACTGGAACTTTTCAGTAAATGTACTTTATATATATTTTCATATGTTATACTTTTATCATACCATACATTGCTATATTTATAAATGTGTAGTCAAGAATTATAAATTACAAGAGAAGGCTTAATATGAGTCAAATAATATATATATATATATATAGGCTTAATATGAGTGACTTTGTAGAGCATAGACATTTTGAGGCTTTGAGTTCAAAGTTATTGTGTCAACAATGGTTTTAAGAAAAATGTCTCTTACTTGAAATGTCTGATTAACAGTTATTTATTTTATTTTTTTGGTATTTTTATTTATAGAACTATAAAACAACTAAAGGAGAGATTTAGTTACAAATACTGTAGTATTGTTGACAGGGGAAATTGTTTGTGAAGAGGAGTTTCTTGAAACTATAATACAAGCCACAGGTAAATACCTTTCCCAGGCCGCAATGGACAAGTTTGTATTTAAATTGCGAGGAATATTTTTAAATAATAGTAAATAATTTATTCTTAACAACTTAACAAGAAGATTGATACATTCCATATACAATTATTTGAACCTTTAACATTTATTAAGTTAATATTTTACATTAAATCTAGTATAACGTATTTTAACTGCATGTGAATACTCACTCCTTTATGCATCAATTGATGTAGTCATGAAGATATATATGATAAATTATATGAAATACAAAAAATAGTTTTCATTTAGATAAAATTATAAAACATTTTACTCATAAAGTCTGCAATACACCGCTTTAGCACCAATGTATTGAATAACAAAGCACACAAACATTACACTAGTAGACATGCGTTGCACTCTTCCCGTTTGTTTTGTATGACAAATAATGCAATACATACATGCATTTTTCTCAACTGAAGTAACCTGCTAGTACCGGATTTTTTATTGGCTAGAAGAAAATTCAACTGAAGTACGATTGGTGGATAATTGAACTGGTGATTGATAAGTAGTAGTTTATGACCAATAAGCTTTTTGTTAGTAACCATAGACAAAGTATCAAAGATAAAGGATAAATAATTATACACTATCACAGACTACATTACATTTCCATTATTTTTTAATATAGTTTTTTTCCTCCATATTTATAAATTCGCCACCGTTATTTAATTATAATAACTTTTGACACCATTTAGTTATAAAAATGTACCTATTCAGAGTACTTTTTCGTTTGCGAAAACGTTACTTGATTCCCCCTGTTATTAAAATACAGTACAAATATTATATTTTTCTTGGCATGTAAAATAAAAGATGGGATAGAGAGAGAAGGGTCGGGTAAAATGTTCAAAAACAAGTTTGGCCCTTTTTTTTGGTCGCATTAAAAGTTTAAGTTATAATGATGAAGTGATGAGGATAGTCTTACACAGATGGAGTTGTAGAACGTAGCAATTCCTATAAATTACATCTGTATATAACATAGAGTAAAAAGAGTTTCCAATATATTCTCCTAGATGACGGTAAACCTTAATTTTTAAGTATAGCATAATCCATTCGCTGTTCTACGTTATATTTACTTTGTTTCTATGTATGTATGTATCTGAACTTCTTAAATATAATATGCTGCTGTTGTTTTAAAACTTTAATTAAAACTCTTTAATATTTAATTTAATATCAATACCATAAAAAGAAAAATCTTTTCTCATTCTTTCGAGTTTCGAGCCTTGACTTGGGAAATGTCAGTTATTGTGAATTGAGTAACGTACCTAACTACGTTTTGCAGCATCATAAAATTATTAAGAGTCTCATTACTGACTTTTAGCTTAATATTAATAGAACAAGCACTATTGGCAAATTTCTCTTTCAACATATTTTATTAGTGACCTAGGCTAGGTGGGTATCTAACCTTAGCAAAGTTAGATCGTCGACAGAGGGGAGGAGGGTTCTTATGAATCACTGTTCAATGGAAAAATTGATAAAAATCTGTTCAGTTTTTGAGTTTATTGTGAGCAGACAGACAGATAGACACTTTTCATAGTACTTTATTAATTAAAATGACTATTAACAGTAGATAATTAAAATGCTGAACAAATTTAAACTCGAAGTGGTACATATTAAAAAGGTTAGTCTTAAAAGTAGAAGACTAAACATTCAATTCTGTTTGACATCATACGGTTAGCGACCAAACAAAAGCCATAGGAATATTTAGTTTTTTAATCAATAATCAATAAACACATTTTCATAAGACAAAGTCTTCCAAAATCTGCGTTTTTTTTATTAGCCCTACGTTTATTAAATTTTATGTCGATATCTTAGTAAAAAAAATTCCCATAAAGTTTTATTCAGGTACAGCAGATGCGAAACCACAAAAGCAATATCCGCGCTTACAGTAAACATCTATTCTTCAAATATTAAAGACACCACGAATGACGGTGTGAGGCCGATCTTTAATAAGATTTATTGTAACCGATCTTGTTTTGACAATGACAATAGCACGGCATTCTTAGCGGCAAGGCATCAGCAAACGATATGCATTGTGTTACTGTTGTGTGGTCTCCATGGCTTTAAGCAGTTTGGATTATGTCAAAGTTGTTTGCGATACCACACCTGGAATTGAAAAAAAAGGATAATGTTGACTTTATTTTAGATTTTGGCTGAAATTTGCGCTTTATAAATGAAAAATGTGGTAGGTATTTCTTGATTCTCTGATTTACACAAATATATCAGTATAATTAACTGTAACAGATTTTGATCCTACTGTTACAATGTTACAACCCTATTCAACAATAGCATATATTGATGACTTATTGTTTCCCAATTGAGGTCAATATAAAGTGTCGAACAGCAATATAGGGCTATAAAATCAATAGATTTTCAAAATTCGTCCAGTTACGGACCCGGTTCCTGCCTGCCGGCTGGCTTCTGCAATAGACTAGTGATCATATACTCAGGCTCCAACCCGCTACAAGGGTTTCGCGTAAAAGTAGTCCAAGTACCAGTAGTGTTTACTGTTTAGATTAAATTAACGTAATATTTTTTATTACGAAATTAAAGTTAATAAGTTCATTTTGTGTTTTTCTTTATATTTAAACCAAACTGGACGGTCTAACAGTACGCACAATACACAATGAATTTTTCATGAATTTACAGCTATTGGAGATGATATTACTTTTTAATGCGTACGTCAATAGTACCTAAGGAGCCTTTATATTTACAAAATTAGTTGTATTCGCGACATCGTTTGCGTATACTTTTGATTAAAAATTCCCTTAATTTTGTAAAAGTAGAGTTAAATAGTAATATCCCTTTAACTAATAGACAGGCAGGCAGACCTACATGCCGACAGATAGGCTTTCACATTTATATTAATGGTTTGGTTAATGTTGAGCAATATAGCCATATGCAATCATAATAAAATTGTATGTGTTAAATATTAAGCCAAAAAGTACTTCATAACTCCGGGCACTCAATCTTTCTTTATCTGAGATTTAATTAAACCGATTCGAAATACATTGTATAATTTACGACATACATAGGTTCGTCTTACAGATTTGATGATTTCACTAAATAAAACACTTACTACTAGCATGTTTTCCTAAACATTTATAGATACTCCCAAACAACGGTAAATGATAGTTATTTGGTCGTGATTATCGTGACTCAGCGTGCTTTATTTAATTTAATGCGCCATTAAACTTAAGGACAATCGGTTTTAGTGACGCGAGAGTGGACATCTTTATGTTTATATGCCTTTTAGATAAAACAGTTTCTACGTTCCCCAACTGAGCCAGTGAATGACTCCCGGGGTATCGCAGGCTGCATTAGCATAACTCAAACGCGTTCCGCTGCTATCGTTTACGTGCACTTGTGAGGTGCTAGTGTCTCATACTTAAACAATACTAATCCTGTACCGATCAAAAAGGTTTTAAGCCTGATTCAAATAATATGTAATAAAACACTTGGAGTTAAGGGTTATTTAATCCCTTTAAAGTAAAATTCAGGTTTCATTGGCTTCAGAGTATATTTTTAGCAATTTATTTTGTACATAATTATAATACGATTGGCGATATATATAATAGACAAAGTAGGAACCGACATAAGCTTGCGGTTCCTGCTATGCACCTTGCAAAAGTACCTTGCATAGGTCGTTTGTGGGTTTGGATATAAGATTTCTATAATAAAATTCCGCAATCTACTTTAACTTTACCATCACAGCAGTTTAAAAATACTATTAAAAAAAGGCTAATACAAAAAGTCTACTATACTATTGAGGATTACTTAGACGATAGAATGCGAGGATATAGCTACTCTTCGAACCTGTACAAGACATCAATAACTATATGTAACTAGTAATAAGAATTATTCTTTGAAAAGAGCAACCGCCGAGTTTCTTGCTGGTTCTTCTCGGTAGGAACAGCTATTCGAACCAGCAGTAGATGTTGAAGATTCAAAAGCACTTGTTTACGAGTTTACTTGAATAAATAATATTTTGAATTTGAATTTGAATTTGAGAATTAGAACGTGACTTATTAATCACGAATTAGGCGTTACTTTGTGGAGATCCATGATACAAAAGTAACTAACACCCCGGCCATCACATTGTATACATATATTGATAATAAGGCCGCCATTTTATCCATTCTCCTGCCCTTATCCCACTTTAAGTGGGGTCGGCACAACACGTTACAAGCATGTTGTCACATGATTTGGCTACGTATTTTACGACCGACCGTCTGCCTGACGTCAACTTACCTTAGTCGCCTTTTACGACACCTCGGTAAGAAATGGGGGTGGTCTTTTCTATGCAGTCGGATACCACACGGCATTTACTTTAGTCGCCTCTTATGATACCTCGGTAAGAAAGGAGGCTGGTCTATTCTATGCAGCCGGATACCATACGGCATAATAAGGCCGCCCTTTATACGCATTAATTAAAGACTTTATCAATTTAATGTAGTATTTTTAGTGCTAAATTTTGTTTTACAATAAAGTATTTATAGCACAACAGTAGAGTTTGTTATATTTAAACGGTTTATTAAATATACCACACAGAAAGTAAGGGTCAGATAGTGTTTAATCACTGTATTGCTTCTGCGTATACAATATCGATTTTGGGTGTGATAAGAATCATTATACGAAAGTAAATATAGGCATTTAACAAGCCACGCACGTTTTCGATTGGTCATTTCAGTATATCTCTGCTACGCACCATTCGAATTCCAAACTACACATTTGTTTCTCTAATGCGTGGAGATTCTTCTCTGTACGAAATATTGGTTTTTCAGGATCTCTATAACTTCGATTGTAAAAGCTTGATTCGCTATTCATATAAAAAATGCTCCTTACATTATCGTCATAGCAATTACTTTTCTAATGGTATTGCTTTAACATAAATATTTTCAATGTTGGTAGTCATAGAATGATTTTATTAGAGTAGTGGAACCATGGACAGGCCTGTAAATTAGATTGTCACAAAAAAAATCAGATGGATGACGAAACTTGTATATGTGTATGTATCTTTATCTTATCACCTATTTAATTTATAGAATTAGGAGTCAATTTGCGGATTTTTCCATATTTTTTGTAATTTAAATCTGGAGTCTATCTCCTGACGATGTTTTGGTTACGGGGGCGAAACAATTGTTGAGATTGTGGTAGTGAATGTGTGCAGTGCGTGTGTATTTTTCTGTTATTAATGGCGGGTAGTGTACGGGTTTTTAGGATTTCCGCATGTATCGGGACTATGGGAAGGGAACTATCCCTTCTCGTTGTCCCGTAGGTACTAACCTACACTCTACATTTAGCATTACATATATTTTCTTTAATCGCGAATTATAGCCAAATAATACTTTCATTACTTTTTTATCACATATAAAAAGATAGATACAGTCTCATTAGAGTTCTCTTTATTTCTCTTTATTGTAAAAGGGCACATTTTAGGCTGACCCCCTCTACTCTGTATAAAAACTCTATGTCATAAACTCTAGTCATAAAGAGTAAAATAAAACGGAATATTACTATCCCACAGTGGATAGGTAATTTTTATAATTTAACTATTTGTATCCTTCTTTCGCCTCATCTTACATGTCCAACTATCGTCAATTATGTATAATGTGGTTTTTTCTGCTCCCAAAGAAAAACAGAATTGTTTAATCGTATACCTTAAATCGGTATATAACTCTCAATTGAACGAAATTTGTAATATATTTCATCAGTATTGTTCAGTTAGACGTGTAGAATGTGGTTTAGTATCAAGACAGTCTTTGAAGGAGGTTTATGTTCCAGCAGCCGTGACTCAAACAAGATGAAAAGTAATAATAAAATTATTTTGCTATAATCCGCGATACAGTAAATAGAAAATATATATAGTGGACTATCCGTTTTTTTCATACCCGTTACATGCAGGATTCATAAAAACACATGCACAAACCTCCACCACTGCCACCACAATACACAAGCACAACACACGTTCACTATCACAAACTCAACAATCGTTTCGCCCCGCAACCGAAGCATCATCAGGAGATAGACTCCACGACAAAATCGCAAAGATGGTTTTAAAATAAAACTGTCTTTGATAAAACTTCTCTTATAAAACTGTCTTTAATAATTGCCGCGCCCGAATTCTCCCATTACAGATTTTTATATAAAGCGTAACAAAAGTGAATAAATTAATCTGCAAAGTCGGCGAGAATAATCCAAACCTCATAATTAAAACTCAAATCAAAATAGTCGTGGGCCGCATATCTCGCCTGTGTCAGTGACCGAATCTGAATGGCCTTAATTTTTTTCAGCGCCTCGATTTGTGGGTTCTTGCTTTGTGATACAAAATTAATGATTTTTGGTCAGTGCATCGCTGCGTCAGGGTACAATGGGCGAAGTGACAAAGGCATCCCGCTGTCGGCAATATGGACGGTAGGTTCTGCTACCTACGCTCCCCCAACAAACCTTTGTCCTCAAGAATTTTGGACGCGTCATGACCCTAAGGGAAACCATGAGACGACCGCATACTTTCAGACGATGCTCTAATTATAAAGCGGATGTTAATTTGTTTATATTTATTTATTATCAACTTCACCCACACAGGTTACAGTGACCCAATCTTGTAGGGCAAAATATGCATTGAACAAAAATCACAACAATCGAAGCATGCAATAACATATATAAAATAAGATGTACATAAAATAAACACAAAAACATAATATTAATTTTACATATCCCCAGAATTCTCTAGAGATATGCAGGTTTTCTTCGTTAAAAAGCGTGCGATAATTGCAAATATCAATGAGACACAGAAAACAAAAGTAATAATAAAATTATTTTGCTATAATCCGCGATACGGTAAATAGAAAATATACAAGTGCTAGGTGTGTGGACTATCCGTTTTTTCATACCCGTTACACGCAGGATTCGTAAAACACATTCACAAACCTCCACCACAGCCACCATAATACACAAGCACTGAACACATTTACTAGCACAAACTCAACAATTGTTTCGCCCCGTAACCGAAGCATCATCAGGTGATAGACTCCACGACAAAATCGTAAAGCACAGAATTATTTATTAGTACCTGCCCGGTGTCTTAAGAGTCGCACGGTCTCACCGATAGGCTGTCACAGCTTTTTTTATCGCCTAATAAGAACTCATCAAAAGGGTAAAAAATCAAAACCAGAAATTCATCAGAAAAATGTTAACGGAGACATGATATGTCACAATATTTAATCGCGTGGGCGGCCTATATATGTACTTCATTTAAAATTCTATTACTCAGCCATAAAGTGTCCAAGCACCGGTATTGTCCCAATAAATAATGTGACGAGCCACCTTGAATCAACCCTAGTAAACAGATTTATTAAGGGTGGTCTCTGTTATGACCAACGCGCTATTCAATCTGACTATATGGTAAATAGCCATCATTTGGTGACCCCAATGTATGAACTTAATAATTTATGACGAACCAATATAATTTCATTAGCCGAACTGTTTATAAATCAGTGTGACCAGTAACAATTCGGTTGACGACAGTGTCCGTTGTTATGGGCAATAAATCGGAGGATTATGTTGTCCGTGGGCCGTGATTAGGTGGCATCGATGTTTCGCTGATATTGAAGGGAAAATCTAAAATTAAATCGTTTAAGCCAGGTTAATGGTGGACACACAATGGGATCGGCAGCTAATGATGTGCGGAGGAGATATAAGCCACGTCATGATATCGTTAACATGGGATAGCCTTTTAAGCGTATATCATATTTTGTAACGGATTATATGGGTCAATCCTCCACCGCCCTCGTGGAAAAAAGTGCGTCGCAATTTTTTTTCTGAATTGAAATTTTGAACATAATAGTAGTTATTGTGAATTAACCATAAGAGATAGAGACAAGCTGTCGTGGCCTTTTTGTTTTGTTTTTGTAGATCTTCAATTTTTTAGTTCATTGCTTTAGTGTATATCTGCTGGTTGACCTGGCGCAGGCGACTATAGCTTCCGGCAGGCGAATTTTTTACAACTGCGTTAGCTTTTTAGCAGAACTTACATAAAACCATACTGTTAACCAAAACCTTCCGTAAGAACTGCATTATTATTTAGAAAAAAAAAACCGTAATAAAAAGTAGATATTAAAAAAATCGATGACATATAGAAAGACAGTTTTGGTGACTTTGTTTATAATGAGTACAGATGTTAGCCCGTTAAATAAGCTGTAATCGTACTAAAGTTTGCAATATTGCTGCAGCGAATTAGTCGTGAAAGCGTAACATATAGCAAGACATAGATAGATGTAAAAACTTTCCTATTCATAATATAATTATGTATATTTTATGTATTTAGTATTTATATTTATAATAAAAGTCAAGTTAAAAAAGCTATAAAAACAGCCTTTACCAAAATATCATGTCTCTAATGTTAACCGTTGAGGAGTTCCCTCATCTGGAGCCAATCCAGCAGGCCTACCATGGACTCTTATTGCGACTCAATTGAAGACTAAACTATATTACCCGGCAATAAATAATGCACATCGAGCCTTAGAGAGAGAAAATCGGCTAGATTCTGCGTCATAGATCATTGTCTCTGTCGCACAGACTGACGAACCCGTGTGAAACGTCACATACTGACTGAGTGACAGTAACAGCGCTCTACGAAACCGAACTAGCCGGCTGTTTCGTTCTAAACATCAATGTGCATTATTTATTGCCGGGTACTATAGTTTAGTCTTCAATTGAGTCGCAATAAGAGTTCATGGTAGGCCTGCTGGTAGCAACTGGTCATGCTTCTCATAAACATACACTGTCATCGGGACCTGACAATATGTATTATTTCAGTTCAATTGGACACCGCGAATTGGGTCTAATTTACTGGCCCGTTGGCGCTGTGGGTAGTGACCCTGCCTTCAGCTCCGCGGGTCGCGGTTTCGAATCCCGCCGAGGGCCAACATTTTCTATAAACAATTTATTGGTTCTTTGAGCTTGGGTGTGTAGTTGTATTTAAGTATGTATTTAAACTTATATATGTAGTATATCTACCAGTTGTCCGTCACCCATAACACAAGTATTAAGTTACTTACTTTGGGGACGGACGACCGTGTGTGTAAATGTCCCATATATTTATTTATTTAATTTAACGTGCAAGATTCCACCTTCACATACATACACGGCAAGTTGAATAAAAACTTTTAATAATTAATGTGTATTATAACATTATCTTTTGAATAAAAATAAAATACTTTACTTGTATATAATAAAAATTCCATTATATGTATTTAACGAGTCAAAAAACTATTTAGATTAAGTATTGTTACTAAATCTACGATTAATTTAAATCTCTAATTATACGTAAAGTATTGGATGGTTAGTTTCTTTAAGACAAAAAATTAGTTAACGCAAAAAGTTGTTTAGATAGTTTTAATTTCGACATCCACTTCGAAACGAGTTTTAACCACGAAATATAAAAAGTTACTGATTTCTTACAGCTAAAAGTGTCTGTTATTTCGGCACGTAACTACTTTTAAATAGTTGTTAACATCCGATAAGCAGCTTCTTAAGATTTTTAGAATAATCAGTAAACCAAATGCGTAGTGCATGAAGATAGTATTGGAATGTTGTCGACGAGGTGTACTATGAGCGTTATTAATGCATTGTTTAGTCAATGTATCCGATCTCGGATGTTTGAGGATCGAATTTGATTGGTTAATGGCAACCACCCGCCATTATCCCCTCTACCCCCTCCTACCCCTTCACACCGCTTAAAACTCGCGAAACGTTGCGTTTCGCGAGTTTTACGCGCTGAAACAGCAATTATCCAAAAAAACTTGTGTTTGTGACCAAAACTTGTTATAAAGTCTCCAGAGTGTCCAGAATTGGTTCCCGATCCTGTAAAGGTAAGTAGTTGACCCTTTTCTGCCCATGCATTATCATGAAAATTGTTTAGAGTTTAATAGAATTAGGCGTTCCTTTGCGACAGTCCATAATACGAAAGCGATGATAATATTATTTTACTATAATCTGCGATTAGAGAAATGCTAGGCAAGACTTTGCGATTTTGTCGTGGAGTCTCTTGAGATGCTTCGGTTACGGGCCGAAACGATTGTTCAGATTGTGGTAGTGAGATACTGATCTTCATAAAATCGTGATTTTATCTTCAGCGATTAATACGCTTTCTGTTAATCAATCATCCTAATAAAAATTGCTTTTTCTAGCTTCAAACACTTTTTCTTTTTAAAGATTTGCAATTGAAATCGCTTTTGTGCTACGCATCAATGCACCTGCAAAGCAAAACGGGATAAACCGTCGCTAGCCTAAACTGTCTACGAAAAAAAGACGTTTGTGTGAATGAACCCTTGCATTGGCCACAATTACAATCACTTTGTACGGCCAGCGTGGTATCTGTGCTGTCAATCTTTCATCACTCATTTGTTCTGCCAGTCCGAACGTGCCATGTTATTCTATTGAGGCGAGCTATTATGCTTATCAGTTAATCTATAACTTGCCTGCGTACCTGTATTTTCGTGTTTAGACAAATATTGATGCTTAACTCTTACACACTTGGTGCCCAGAGTTGATGTGATGAAACAATGACGTATAAGTGTATTATTATATTGTTATGGTACTTATAGAATCTTCGATCTAACATATACTCGATATTTAATTAGTCTCTGTTGTCATTGTTTTATTGCATTATTTAACTATAAATAATCCGCTATATCAAAAGAATTTGATTAAGCTTTTTAACTCAGTTCATTCGACAAGCGTTTTCCTAACTTATTAATAATTTTTTATATTGTTTTGTTTTGTAATTATTTCGTTGGTTTAATTTGTTTTTTGAAGTGTTTTGTTTATATTTATTGTATTTCATCACCTTCTGTTACTGAATAGCTTGTTATTATTTGACTTTGTTTACTTTATATCAACCTTAGATCCTGTTATTAACATCAACATTTGGTATAGAACTTTATTTACTAAAATTTTCTCACATTCTAATCAACATGATATATGACTTGCACTGTATTTTCGTTTGGCATCCAATCTTGGCCAATGAATATGGTTACTTAGATATAACGCACGACCCGTAGTAATAACGGCTATTTTCAGGTGGTTATAGAGGCAAGAAGCTGTGATAGTTGAGCGGTGAAACTGTGCAACTTAACGCGATTAAAAACAGTTAAAAATTGTTAAGGGCTGGCACTAATATTTTTATACAAAAACCTTATTTTCCTTATCGTAGATAATAATTTATCTCGCGCTTTTCGGCAACGGATAAAATTATGCATCCCTAATAACTCTACAACATTCCCGGTATAAAAACTAATCGCCACACAACCTTTACTAATTTGGTTCTCTATTGTTTTTTTTTTAACATTATTCTCTTACAGCGGGATACAATAGACTTCTAGTGTGCGGTAGGTGACCTAAATTGAAAAATATTTTTGAACACGTAATAATATAAAGGCTCTCTGTCAGTATTGTAAATATATTTAGGCGACACGTGCATAGCGGTTACTCGAAAACTTATAAAACGCATAATACCTCTTTTGTTAGCGCCTCAAATTTAAAGCTCGCTCTAAACCAGACTCAACATTAAAATGGCTTGTTGTTGTATAAATCACGCTGCCTTTTGTGATTAATGTCAACGTTAAAGCGTAAAGATTCATATTTAGTGCAGCGAGTCCTAAACGCCCGTGACAAACTCGGCCGGATTAACCAGATCTATAAAATACTCTTGAAAATAAAAAGTTTCTGCTTACTGTTTATACATTTCTTCCATATCTAATTATTTATTAAAATCCCCACATAAATTTTCGTTCATCCGACTGAATAGAAAACGATTCAGGGTTCCGTGCTTTTAAAGATAATAATTTCACTATCTAATAGAATATTGTGTGTTTAGATTTGAATTCAAATCAACAAAAAAAATAATAAAGGATTCTTGCTGAATAATTGTGTTGGACTTTTAAGGTGTGTACTTGCGTCTTAAATAAACAAACAAATAAAATCACCTTATTAATTATTTCAGTCTACCCTTATGGCCCAATATAATAATGTAATATTGTTATGTTATGGTAACATAACAATATTACATTGTTAGTGTTAGGGATAATGAGTTTAGAAAATACACTAGCTGTGCAAACGGCTTTGCCCGCGTGGAAATCTAGTTGTCACAAAGTAATTCCCGCGTACCAACCCCACGAATTCTAGAATTAAAATAGCACAACATCCTCTATCTTTCAGTATAAGACCCAAAAAGACGGTTTAGACGTTCTGTAGACGATAGAATGTACTATTAACCTAATCGTTCGCTTCGCCTTTTCATTTACGGCCCTTGATGATTTAAATCAATATCAAATAATAACCTAAATCTTTCATCTTGTGATTCTGACAAGTAAGTGCAGTAACGGCCTGTTACTATCCCATAGCTGGGCATTGGCCTCTTCTCATTGTTTTTGTGGAGAATGATTGGAGCTAAGTACATCCACGCTTTTCCAATGCGGATTGGTAGGTTACACATATCTCTAGAATTCTTTAGAGCTATGGAGGTTTCCTCATGTTGTTTTCTGTCTCCGAAAAGCGTGTGATAAATTATCAATTAGATACATGTTTTAATAGAAAAACTAATTGGAGCCTGCCCGGGGTTATAACCCATGATAGTTTCTAAGAAGGTCGCATGATCTCACTGCTGGGCTAACTGAGCGTTTCTTCTTCTGACAAGTATAAATAAGATATATCTTCTGTTTATAATAATTTTCGAAATGAATTATTTCTGGAACCGCCGCATCTTTTATATCGTGGCTTAACTGACTATTCCGATGTCACAAAAATATTTAAACAAACCATTCAACTATTAATAACATGTGGCGTAACAAATACGATTACCGCCGTTGTTGTATCGAACACAGATGTTGAGGTGAGTTTAAAAAGTGCGGTAGAAAAAAAAGATTTTTGTATTGGCGAAATTCTCTCTATAACGAAGACCGGAATCCGCGGCCCCTCCGAACCAAATAATGCTAATCATAATGGCATTACATTCATTCGAATTTCGTCAAGTATCTGGGGATTGGGCTCGTATTCTCATCATTTTTTTTGCAGAATTAATTCTAACGAATTCTTTACAAAGACACAGTGAATTTATCAGAGATCGGATATGCATACTAGTTGTGCAATTTATTTGATGATTCATATTTAACTTGCAATCGAATCCCAAATACATATAAGTATTTAGAAATCAACAAATTAAATTAAATAGTGTAAAGTTTCAACGAAATGTTTTAATATCTACGTTGTACTTTATTTAAATTAAAACTTATAAGGGTTTTGTTTATATAAATTATTTGTAGGAAATTTCTAGTATACATAATAAAAAAATTGACCAAAAAAAATGATAGGGGTGGACAACCTTTATCACTTGAGGGTATGAAAAATATTTTAGATAGCAGTAGATATTTCTACTAAATATCCATTTAAAATTTCATAAACATCGGTCAAGCCGTTAGGAAGAGTATGGTTGCTACATTGTGCCACGAGAATTTTATATATAAAACTAGCTGTGCCAGCGGCTTCGCCCGCGTGGAAATCAGTGTGTAAATTTTTTTTCTAGAATTCATATTTTAAACAAAAGTAGTTATTTTGAGTTAACCATAAGAGATAGAGACATGCTATTGCGGACTTTTTGTAGTATTTTTATAGATCTACAATTCTCTATTACATTACTTTAGCGTATCTCTGCTGGTTTGCGCGGCGCACGCAACTAAAGCTCCCAGCACGCAAGTTTGTTAAGAACTGCGCGATCTCTTCAACACAATTTACATAATATCGATATGTACTATTTACCTAAACCATCCGGAAGTATTGCACTATCTTTTGGTGGAAACCGTAAAAAATCCGTTCAGTAGATTTTGAGAAAATCGATTACATACAGACAGACAGTTTTTTGGGACTTTGTTTTATAATAAGTATAGATTTACAAATACTGATTACTATTTGAATCGACTGAATACTTATTGATTGATGAAGTAATCGAAAATATTATATACAATAATAATTTATGAATTGATATTAAGTGTGTATAATTGGAGGAAGAAATAAGTACTTAAATTAAAAAGGTACACCATACTTATTTAAAATTAAAGCAGTTATGTCCGGAATATTAAGATGAAGGTTTATTGAATGTTAAAATTTTGAAATGGGTTTTTTTTTGTTAAAATTTAAGGTTCAACTTATAGTGGATATTGAAAGTTAATAAATAAAAAATAAAGATCATCACGATAATTTATGAAAAAATGCATACAAATAATAAACGTAAACATAAAATGAGAGATGCGAGCTTGCTCGCATTTTAATTCACCGGGGGAAATATTGTCAATTTGTAAAGTATTCAGTGTAACTCTTCAGTTGGTGATAAAAGAACTCTTTAAAACTATGAATTCTTTACCAATTGACAATATTTCCCCCGTTGAATTAATAAGAGGATGTAAAGATTTCTCTGAAGAAAACATCTTTGAAATCTTTCGACACCGAAATACGTTTAGTTCAGGTGACACATGGCGCGTCATTAATCAAATAAATCCTACGGGTTCCTCACAAATTCCACATAAACCACGAAACATTTGGCCACAATATTCCCGGATAATATAACAATATGAACTTAATGTTAACTTTACAAACTGCAACCATTAGCACAACTGATACAAAATATTTTGACGTTTACTGCCAAAAATGTATGGGTCTTTAGGGACTCGCATTAGATGCATAGACAGTGTAACTGAATGGCGTGGCCAGGATGATCGATTTATGCGTTTTTTTTCGTAACACAAAGGACCCTTCTTATTGACAGTTAATGGAATCGCGAGTCAGGAACAGTTGGTAGGGTATCCTTGTGATGTGGTTAGATATGGTGATCACAGTCAGATGTTGTTTTCATTCAGCTTTGTTACTTTGTCACCCTCTAAATTAGAGGCAACGGCTTGATTAGAATTTATGTTGGGAATTGTCTCTCATAGAACCAACTATGGTTAAATATTTCTTTACATGCCGTACCTACGTCATAACTAATTAAGATATTACTGTAGTTAACTTTAAGGTTTGTCGCTTCATAATATAATACGTTCAAGACGTAATGTAGTATCAAGTATATTTATGGGTGTATGCCTTTCGGATAACTCGTTGACTAATATTTGGAGAGCTTTCCGTTTAAATAGCCGGTCACGTGAAGATATTTAAATCAGGACCAAAATATGTCTTTGTATGATTTGAGATCACGTGAATCAAGCAAACGTTTAAAAATTTAGATGTTCTATTTTTAACTTAAAGCCTCAATTTTATATAAATATTTAAAATAGTAAAATAGAGTTGACTTAATTTTGAATGGCTAGTCTGTCTTTTTCAAAAACCTTATCTGCTCTTTCGAGAACACATCTAGAGCTTAGACCCTTCGCGCTGTTCCAATGCGGATTGACATGTATCTTGACAGGTATTGTTTCGCTCTAGATTATAGAACCTAGGTACCATAGGTAACCTATGTAACCTAGGAATCTAGGAACCATAGCAGATCTTCAAACATCGTCGTATGACGATGAGGATCTGCTAAGATCATGATTTATTCTGAATATCTTCTTGTAGAAATCTTCTACGTATTTTCTCGTGGTATAAACCTGCTAATTTATGTAATCTCACCGTTCGGCAATAACAGATTTTTAATAACCCAAAACTAAGTAAAACCATCTTTTCTAAACCTCAAAGAGACACATTAAATGGTTTATACTTCATTGTTAATTTAAAACTAATAAATAAGTTATTAAATTAACATTGGTTAAAGAACAGTTGTTAACGATTCTACAAATTTACAGATTAAAAGAAACAAATTATCTATATTGGATTATTAGAGTAAAAAATTGCAATACAAATTTAGAACAATGGGCCGATTTAACAACGGTGTTTATATGATTTTATGGGATTATGTCATACAATACGAGCTGTGAACATACCATTTAATTTTGCCTTACGTCATGTCTATAAATAACGTTGAAATGTACCAAATATCCTAAAGTAAACTTAGCACATTCTAAATATTAATTTATTATTATAGATAGACTGCTACCCACGCCAAAGCCAGTCATAAATATACTAAACAAACACTATTATTGTTAAACCGACAAATTTAGCTCAGCGTATTGGATGTTATGATTTTCTTACCAAAATTATTTTTATATCTTAATTATTTTCGGACGGTTTCTATAGCTCTATTATTTGCTATAAAATAATAGTTCGCCTTTATTGTATCAGCTCAACCGGTTGTCACAAAAAGAGTGTATTGTTTTCAAGGTTTTTGTTTGATAGAAGTTTGTATTCAGTATTACAAACATGTTGTCATATGATTTGGCTACGTATTTTACGACCGGCCGCCTGCCTGACGTCAACTTACCTTAGTCGCCTTTTACGACGCCTCGGTAAGAAATGAGGGAGGTCTATTCTATGTAGCCGGATACCACACGGCATTTACCTTAGTGGCCTCTTACGACACGTCGGTATGAATGGAGGGTGGTCTATTCTACCGAATACCACACGGCTGCCACTCTATTATAGAAAATATACTCATAAATCGATTTTACGGTTTTGTTTTACTTTGTGTTTATAGTCACATGGTAAACAATCATGTAGCCGAATTTCGAACCGACATCAGCAGATAAACTGATGCACGATAAAATAGCAAACATTTGTGAGCATGGGCGCCATCTATTCCGCAGGTATATGCCAACACCACACATTCGCTTGGCAAATGAGTAGATAGTCTAGATCTAATAGTCACTAGAGCCGGCAGGAGACTGGGTCTCTGACAATTGCCTTCTAAACATATTTCCCCTCTATCACTTCTTCAAGCGAGAATATTTTTTTTCTATTAATTCTGTACCTTTATTAAGAAATTTTGTAACACAAGACATTTTAGTTTCTTTGCAGTTTGAGGATCAAGTGCAAAAATATCACTACACAGACACAATTTATAAACGAAATGAAGAGAGTTTCTAAGATAAATCAGGCCACGCGTTTTTGATTAACGAGGCAGGTCGGACGTTAACAAGAGCCCCATTGTCGCCATGATTTAGTGCTCACATCAAACGATTATAGCGAGTGTTCCAGAATTTTTTTATTTTCTCCACAGCCAACAGTGCAGGATGTGTGCGCAGTAAAAAGTAGATTAAACACATTCAGTGGTTCCTCTTAGTTACCACCAGAATAGCAAGCTCCGTTGCAGACAGAGTAGGCAAGTTAGAATCGAAAGTTGTTTTGTCTGCATATGGGAGTTATATGCAGATTTAATTAATTATTGAATGATTTCTTATTATCTGTACAATAAGCATAGATAATTAAAACAAAGTCCCAAAAAGCCGTCTGTCTGTATGTTATGATTTTCTCAAAATCTACTGCACGGATTTTTGTGCGGTTTTCACCAAAAGATAGTGCAATACTTTCGGATGGTCTAAGTAAATAGTACATATCGGTATTATGTAAATTGTGTTGAAGATATGGCGCAGTTGTTAAAAAACTTGCTTGCTTGGAGCTTTAGTCGCGTGCGCTGCGTAAACCAGCAGAGATACGCTAAAGTACTGTACTTGCGAATTGTAGATCTATAAAAATACTACAAAAAAGTCCGCGATAGCATGTCTCCACCTCTTACAGTTATCTCACAATAACTAAAAGGCGACTTAGGTAAGTCGACCCACCGTGTGGTATCCGGCTGAGTAGAATAGACCAACCTTATTACCGAAGCGTCGCCTGTCGGTTAGTTGGTAAGCGGCCGATCTAGATCAAGATAACTATAACACTTAGAGTTGGATAAAGGCAGGAGAATGATAATGACAATTTGAATAAAAAAGTATAAATTAATATAAATAAAAAGCTACATTGATAATTCTTTGATAGAAGTAATTGCGAGGCGTAATAGTCACAATTACATGTCGCTAACGTTCTTTTAAATCTGCCATGTCAATTAACAGAAGTGCACAGTTAGACAATGGTATTCAAGATGTTATCACTCATTAACTAGCAATGATTTTTCAGGGATTTCCTTGGGAAAAAGGTTTGGTAACGTTGGTATTTAGCTCTACCCCTAGACTCTATAACTTTTCTGCCAATTTCTCGTTTTACAGTTTTGGGAAAGTTTTATTGTTAAAGTTTTTTAGGAAACAGTCTAAGAGAAAGAAAATTATAATTAGACCGATTAAACGGCGACCAGTAGGCCTACCATGTACTCTTATTGCGACTCAATTGAAGACGTAAACTAAATTGTTTTGCTTTTTCATACCATGACGTCTTAAAGACGCACACTTTAAGTCGTTGCCGAATGAGCTTTCAGAATGCGCCCTAAAAACATTTAAGTAAAAGAGAGAGGGTTATCCATAGTTCATATAACGTTATCCTTTTCAAACATTACGACCCCAATGCAATCCACACTTCATGGTACAAATAGAAACCGGTTCGGTTTAAGTACTGACATTGAATTTTGAATCGTTATCTAAAAGTCCATGGTAGGCCTACAGGTACCTAATCAGAACCTCACGGTATGGCAGCTAGAATTCAGCTGTATCATAGATATCACACAATATACATATCACACTAATTGACACAAGTTAGCACACTGTGCTTAAGACCACTAATAAAACTGAAATGTTATAGAGTTCACATCAAGACAGCGGAAAAGAAATCTAACAATTTATTATGTATTTTATAGCTAATTGAGTGAATTTTAACGCTCGCAATCGTTGCCAGACATTAAAACCAAATTTATGTTTTATGTTTTCTTTAATTACAATTGACGCCTAGTCACTTGTTTAACTTTAGGACGTCACATGTATAGAGTTTATATAGTCGAATTTAACTTTAGCAAAGGTCCAACATGTTTGATATTGAGCAATTATGTAAATGTAAGTTGACCCACCGTGTGGTATCCGGTTGAGTAGAATAGACCACCCTCTTTCTTACCGAGGGGTCGTAAAATACGACTAAGGTAAGTTGACGTCAGGCAGGCGGCCGGTCGTGAAATACATAGCCAAATCAAATGACAAATGTTTGTAACATGCTGTGCCGACCCCACCTAGAGTGGGATAAGGGCAGGAGAATGATGATATGTAAATATAAACATCTATAAAGTGAAAGATAAAAATAATAGTAGGCTTCTGTGTCTTTGAATGCGAAGACAATGTTCAATGTTCCAATTATACTTGTTCCTTCACGATGATGATCATACCGTTAGCTCTCCACTACATGACATCATAAGCAATAGTGCGCCTTTAAAGGACCCGGATGATATTCTGTGATATTGGTGGAGCCTCTACGTACTACTCTCCGCATTTTGGACCCACGTCCAAGCTTATACTTTCGGTGATCGGGACCAGTCGTCAGTCACAGACCAGTCGGGACCAGGCAGGCTCAGTGACGCCGATTAATGCGTAACTCCGTCTGTTACGCTTTCGCGTTTACTCCTGAGTTATGATAGAATTAATTTGCTGTTACCAGAGCTTGCTTACTAAGTGTATGAAGCATGCAAAGTTCACATACCTTATACATGCAGGACCATTCACCACACGAATCACAAACGTCGCCAGCAGCAACACTCCACACAAACACTTCATACACTCACATCATCATCAGGAGGATACTAATAAAGTAAAGTAACGGTCTGTTATAAAAAAAAGTAAAGTAACGGCCTTTTATAAAAAAGTACAGTAACGACCCCTCCAAAAACGAAGAGATGAGACCTGGGCATAGGCCTACTCACTTCGTTTTTGAAGAGAAGGATTGGAGCTAAGACCTACCACGCTTCTCGAATGCGGTGGTATATATATCCCTTGAATTCTCTAGAGATAGGTATGCCGATTTCCTCATGTTGTTTTCCTTCACCGAAAATCATGTGATTTATTGCAAGTATCAATTAAAAAAGTAAAGTAAAGTAACGGCCTGTTACTATGCCCACTGATGGGAATAGGCCTCTTCTCTCTGTTTCTGGAGAGAAGGGATGGAGCTAAGACCTACACATATCTCCAGAAACTTCTAGAGGTATGCACGTTTCCTCACGATGCTTTCCTTCACCGAAAAGCGTGTGATAAATTGCAATTATCAATTAGACACATAAGTCTTAATAGAAAAACTCATTGGTGCTCCCCGGGGTTTGAACACGTGACCCCCTCGAAAGAGTCGCACGGTCTCACCGCTGGGCTATCACAGCTCTTTAGCTCAGGAGGATAGGCTCCACGACAAAATCGTAATGACGTGGAAAATTATATACCTACAAAGCTTAATTAACATATAGAATAAAAAAAACGTATTTCGTTCGGGAATAGGAAAACCCATATAATAATTTAGAGTATTTTAACATATAATTTAATAATAAATCATGTATATAATAAAACAATCATACATAATATAGAATATTTTCCTCGGTTCAAGATAAACTGGCGTGCAACGAAGAGTGCAAGTGAGTGTACGTTTGATTTACTACTTCCTGAGTGAGAGGGCGTTAACGTATTACGACTACCTGATGGTGAATATTAAATACACTGTTAAGTATTGACTCATTTCAATAAGTAGAACTAGACTGTTTAGTTAGCTTCCATCGACTTGCCCGTTGGCGTAATGGATAGTGACCCTGCCTTCAGCTCAACGGGTGCGATTCCCGCCCAGGGCCAACATTTTCTATTATCAATTTGTTGGTTCTTCGAGCCTGACGTTATATTTGTATTTAAGTATGTATTTAAAATTATATATGTAGTATATTTACCAGTTGTCCGTCACCCATAACACAAGTATTAAGTTACTTTGGCGACGGACGACCGTGTGTGTAAGTGTCCCATATAAAAAAAACACTAATTTTATTGTATTCCTATTTTTCCTATTATTGCTATTTATAATTATATTCATTATCCTATTCTAAGTGGGATCGGCACAACATGTTATATATTTTAGCTACTTACTTTACCGGCCTCCTGCATAACGTAAACTTACCTTAGGCGTCTTTTTGACACCTCGGTAAGAAATTAGGGTGGTCTATTCTACTTACCCGGAATCCACACGGCACTTACCATAGTCACCTTTTACGACACCTCCGTAAGAAATGAGGGTGATCTTTTTTAATCGGCCGGATACCACAGGGCGAATTCTTTATTAAAAAAATTAAAAAAAGTAAAGAAAAAATTAAATGCTTGTTATTGAATACTGAATGAGTCTTAAAAGTGGAAATTCCATTTCAAATTAATATAGTTATTTGCCTCCTCTTTGACATTTGGACAATTTTGATTGTAATTGGTCAGAATCGTTAGTAATCACTATTCTATTCCTATAATATAATATATTTATCGTTAACTTGGTGTGGAATTTAGATAGCCTGTTAGGAGTAAGCTTTTAACGTACATCATTCTGCACAAGAAGAGTAGGTAGAACGTTAAGAGTGTTTCCATTCCGGCCTCACGCCTAACATTTATACTCGTATTTCTCAACGTTAGTAGAGTTCTGCGCTCTATTCACCGCACTTTATTTGCACTCTTGTCGATGTTCGGATTACATCATACTACAGCTAACGTCATAAATTCATATCGAAAAGAAGATAAGTATAGTACGCGGCAATAAATAATGCACATCGAGGCTCAGAGAGAGAAATCAGCTAGATTCTGCTTCATAGAGCATTGTCTCTGTCGCACAAACTGACAAACCCGTGTGTAACAGTGACAGCGCTCTGCGAAACCGAATTGGCCGGCTGTTTCGATCTAAGTTCTCGATGTGCATTATTTATTGAAGGGTACTATAACACAATGGCCCGTGAGATGTGAATGTTTTTAGCGCTTTAACCATAATAACTTAATGATTGGTTTAAAAGCAATAGACTTGTTTATTTCCAAGCATATAATAGTTGTTTACTGCCTATAGTAGTTGTTTTGAATTACTTAATGAGAATCATTGTAATGAAACAATTACGAAATAAAGTATATTTACCGTAATAGTTTAGCAACGGTTTAGTATTAACGGTACGTGTAAATATCCTAATGGAACTATGAGAAGCGGTACTAACCGGTACAATTTAAGAAAGCGAAGATTAAGCTATGGTTTTAATTATAGAACCCTTAATCTTGAATTGGAGTCAAAAGCAAATTTCTTTTAAAATTTAATATTTTATGATGTAAAAATCATCATGGTGAAAAAATCACTGTATAGTATAATTTATAGAATTCGGCATTACTTAATGAGAGTCGATAAAAAAAGTAATAGTGCTATCGTGTAGATATACCAAAATAATATATATTTTGTTATATCTACACGATAGCAGTATAGACATCGGGAGATAGGCCTACGATGAAATCGAAAGGCATATTTCTCGACGATGCTTCAAAATCTACTAAACGAATTTTGTACGGTTTTTAATCAAAGATGTGCAATTCTTGCGGAAAGGTAGGTTAATAGTATTCTTATATTCTTCAGAATTCGACACGTATATATTCTTCAGAATTGCAAACAGATTTTGATGGGGCTTTCTCTGGAACGTAGAGTAAGAAGTTTGTAGAGCAATATATGGACTTGTTATCCTGGAATTACCGCTTGGTAGGGATTCACACGTGAAAAAGTTTGTACTGATACTAAAGTTTGTAATATATAATACTGATTTCCACGCGGGCGAAGTCGAGGACACAGCTATATTTTATATTTTTAAAAGTGAAGGGCTCTCTTTTTGACTAGTTAATTCTTTGTTCGACATTGGACCGCCAATAAAGCTCTTTCATATTTACCGACAGCTTTCAAACTTGAGTGCAATCGTCGTACGCGTACACACAACTTTTTTATTCGATTTATCTGATTGACATTCTGTTTTTTAAAATAAGTAAAATTAGAATTTCAATCCTTTGTTTAATATTGGGAAACGATTGTAAAGGGGTTGGCATAATAGGTGGGTTTGTTCAAAGTTTCGAGTGCGTCAGATGAAAGTACCGATTTCGAGCTTAAAGCTTTTTCGTATACTTTATTTTTATTTGCTGTACTACCGCGATCCGTCTCGGCTTTACTTAGTACATATTATAGAGGTGAAGTAACATATAATGCCTTACGCGCACAATTGCACTTGAATTTATTTTGCGATATCCTAAAATATTTCTAAATTATATTGTGTAAAAGGTCATAATGTGAAACATTGAACGCTTAAGGCTACTTAAAAATTTAACTTCATAAGGATTAAGACTTTAACTTTATAAGTAGCTTTCGAAATACAACATAATATGTGTTAAAACTATATTGTACACAACATATAACATTGCAAAATGTATACTCACACTAAAATTGTACAAATTTTGTCTATCATAATATGTGACCATTTTGTTTAGAACTGCAAATGGTAATAAGAGTGAGCTTTTCTTAACACAGATAAATGACGTCGCAGATTTTTGTAGAAATCCCCGTAAAATGTTTTGTTGTCTCAAAGGGATTAGGAAGCGTTTCGACGAAAGCTCCCAAGCGGTTAGACGTTTTGTAATTTTAAACAATTATCGTCATATATCACCCAATTTACACAAAACCTTCATTATAAATCACCCTGTCTATTGGTGCATTTCAATTCGTTCAGTAGTTTTTGGGCTTAGCCCGAAAAGATAAACCGGCAGACAGACGGCGCGGTATTACAATAATAGTGAATAAACTGTCACTGTATATAAAATAACCGAAAATTTTAAGGCGTCATCAAATTAGGTTATAAATTAAATCATATCATTGTAACAAAGTAATGTGCAGTGCTTTTTTTTTTGGACATTTACACACACGGTCGTCTATCCCCAAAGTAAGTAACTTAATACTTGTGTCATGGGTGACCGACAACTGGTAGATATATAGATATATAATTTTAAATACATACTTAAATACAAATATACACCCAGGCTCGAAAAACCAACAAATTGTTGATAGAAAATGTTGGCCCTCGGAATCGAACCCACCGCCCGCGGAGCTGAAGGCAGGGTCACTACCCACTGCGCCAACGGGCCAGTCAACGGCTTTGACCAGAGGCATAGTAAGAGACTGTAAATTGCATCACAAAAATAACTCAGTCGTTACACGTATTCATAGATAAGAATATCAAAAAAGTATCACATTAGTAAACTATTTGAGTAATCCACATGTAAAGGAAGGAAACTCTTAACCGATGATGTCACGACAGGCCGTCTGATAAGAGCTTATCGTGGAGTGTGCCCCGATGCGTCAGAATCACAGGTTTTGCGGAACAAAAGAGTTGCAGGAAACGATTTTGTCAGACATCAATAGGCTGATAAGTGCTTGATAATAGTGATTAAAAAGATAAAGGTTTATTGTTTGAGTAGGTGTTACTTGACGTAAATCTGGCGTTTCTTTTAATCCCAGGAAATAAATAAATCCGTCATGGTCGAATGTTAAGATTTTCCAGAAGGATCCAGTGCTCACCTTCGGCAGGCACTTATAAATGATATTTACAATTCTTAACGCTTTTGATAGCAAAAGTAATAATAAAATTATTTTGCTAAAATCCGCGATACATCGCGATTATAGCAAATAATTTTAAAATAATTCTATTATTACTTTTGTATAATGGATCTGCGCAAAGTAACGCCTAATTCTATAAAGCTTTTGATAGCCGTACGGTGAAACCGAGTGATACAGGGTGGCCCTCGACATAGGTTTAAAGCCCCTGCAGAAACCACTTTATAAAAAATATAAACTTTATAAAAAATAAGTTTTTCTATAAAAATATACTTGTCTGATTGATTTTTTTACTTTATCACACGCTTTTCAGTGAAGGTATACATCGTGAGGAAACCTGGAAGTCTCAGGAGATTTCATGGGATATAAGTAACCAACCAATCCGCTTTAAAGCACCGTGGTGAGTCTTAACCTCCAACCCTTATTTCCTAGATGAAGAGATGACCATTTTTTTTGGATAGTAATGGGCCGCTGCTATATTTTTAGCTTGATAGGTGTAAACCGTCTCCCCAAAAGATAATCTCGGATTAAAGCAAAATAAAATAAGCATTACTTTTTGAACTTGTATAACCTTATTATTTAACATACTAAAGAAAATATAATATTTATTGCAGGACAGTTAGTTTAATTAGTGTCCCACACAAATAGTCTATCTTTTATTACCTTCATCTCATATTTTATTGATATTTGATAAATCCACTATCAGCAAATTGTTCAAAGGAAGAATAACATTTTATACTCCTTACAGTTTCTTTTGATTAGTTTATTAATTTTACTTTTTGGTATTGGGGATAAGTATCTATTTTTTATAAGAACTTACGAGGGGCGGTCTTAGTCTAAAACAAAACAATTCTTATTTTTAATTATGTTTTATCATATTGTTACGTAAAAACTAAAATGGTATAACAATTTTGTTTGAACTGTAAAATCTGATGTTTTACAGCGTCTATGGACGAGATGGGCCAGCACACTACCATTGTCGAGAAATGCGAAATAAGGAGAAAAGAGCGCAGAATCTCTACTAGCGTCAAGAAACGACTTCTTGGGGTTCCAGTCCGAACATGGCTTAGGGTAGCTTGTAATAATAAAAAATAAAAAGTAGATTAAAAAAATAAAAGACTTCATCATAATGTTTCGTCATTCTATGTTTCGAGTGTGGCGAGCGCTTAAACATTCTTCATGATGATTATTTTAAATAGAACTGATCTCTATTGCTTACAGCGATCGGTATAATATTATTATAACATCATTTTAATGTTTATAAAACAAATAATTTAGGAATGCAAACACATAAAATTTATACTGGATACGCTATTGAAATCGTTGTACGAAGTAAAAACAAACAAGGTAAGAAGCGCCATGTTTATAAAAGCTCGCGAAGCGCGCTTCTGTTCATGCCAATCTTGCGGCAAGCAACTTGTTGCCGTTGTGAACTTTTCGCTCGACTGGGACAACCTTATCCGATCTCCTTGTCGGGGGAGGAGCGAGCGCGGGGAGCGCGCCGCCGGTCGTCGTTCAAGTTGCCTCACGCACGCCGTCACTCAGTCCGTTCCCACTCGTCGGTGTACTCGGTACGGTCGCGCCTCGACGAGCGCACTCTGTCCGGTATGTCGTACATCGAAACAAGTTTGACGGGAAACTCGTAAAGTTTTTCTATCGTATCCGGACTAGCCTAGCGATGTGCGCGGTAACAGTGACGTACTGAATAGTGACAGTTTTAAGTAATCTGATCGAAATGTTATCATTTGGATTTTGGAGTGTGTGGTTCGCTGCATGGAGCTGGACGTACCTTAGTGCCGGTGGGGCGTCGTTGACGAGTCGAGTGGCGGAGGCGCCGCAAGAGTGCGAGTGGCAGCGTGTATCGGGCGGCGCGGGCGAGCCCACGCGAGTGCAGCTCGCGTGCTCGCTGCGGACCGCCGCAGGCGCAACGGACTTACTCGCGGGTCTTAGCACCTCGCAGGCGCAGCGCATCACATCGCTCGATCTTCATTGCACTGACGTACTCTTCTTTGAAAGTTCGCTGGATGTCGGCAGAAGAAAAGAGGAGGGCACTGAACTTCTATCGAGATTTCATAACTTGAAAGAAATGAGAATAGAGTCTTGCAAAATAAGATACGTGCCGTCAGCTGTGTTATCGCCGCTTAGTGGATTACGAAGTTTGAGTATTCGCACTCATAACACGGATTGGTCGGCTATGTCAATGGAATTCCACCGTGACTCCTTCCGAGGGCTTACTGATTTAAGAAATCTAGATTTAGGTGACAATAATATATGGATTTTACCATCCGAGATATTCTGCCCGCTATATAATTTGAAAGATTTAAATATAACCCAAAACAGATTACAAGACATATCGAACCTTGGTTTCTCCGATTGGGGAAATGGACCTACAGCACCTGGAAAATCTTGTAATACTGTGTTAGAGATTTTGGATATGTCTTATAATGAGATAAGTGGCCTCCCAGACAACGGGTTATCAAGTTTGCGCGCACTACAAAAATTGTTTTTGCAAAATAATAGGATATCAACTGTAGCCGATCGGGCTTTCGTTGGCTTGAGTGACCTACAAATTCTTAATCTATCATCAAACGCTTTGACTGCTCTACCTCCAGAGATGTTTCAATCATCTAGAGATATAAAGCAAATATATTTAAATAACAATTCATTGAGCGTTCTTGCGCCTGGATTGTTAGAGGGATTAGATCAATTGCAAATATTAGATTTATCTTCAAACGAATTGACGAGCGAGTGGGTTAACAGAGATACATTTTCAGGACTAGTCCGTCTTATAGTTTTAAATTTATCACACAATAGAATAACAAAAATTGATGCCTTACTTTTTCAAGATTTAAATAATCTCCAGTTTTTAAGTTTGGAATTTAATAATGTTGCACGAATAGCAGACGGTGCTTTTTCTAATTTGAAAAATCTTCATTCACTCTCCCTCGCTCACAACAATATCATAGAAGTTGATAGCAATCACTTTTCAAATTTATATGTTCTGAACCAGTTATTCCTTGATGGGAATAGGATCACTAAAGTAGATTTTCGATCTTTCGAAAATATTACAAAACTTCATGACTTGGGTTTAAGCGGAAATCAATTAACTGAGGTTCCGGAAGCTATCAAAACTCTAAGGTTTTTAACGTCTTTGGATTTGGGAATGAACAGAATAACAAAAGTTGTGACAACTCAGTTTGAAGGATTAGACGATTTGTATGGCTTGCGGCTTGTCGGAAACAAAATTGAAAAAATTTCTAAGGATACGTTCTCAACTTTGCCGTCACTGCAGATATTAAATTTGGCTTCGAACAATATTGATCAAATTGATGACGGGGCTTTCGCCGCTAATATGCAATTAAAAGCTATTGGATTGGACGGCAATAAATTGGTAGATTTGAAAGGAATATTTACAAATACACAACCCCTGGTTTGGTTAAATGTGTCGAACAATGAATTGCTTTGGTTCGACTATAGCCATATACCGACAAATCTTGAGTGGTTAGATATGCATGAAAACAAAATAGAAAAGCTTGAAGATACGTATGGTGTTAAAGAAACCTGTAATGTGAAAATGTTAGATGTGAGCAACAACAAACTAAGAAGCATTGATGAATTTTCTTTTCCAAGCAGCATAGAGACCGCCGTTTTAAACGATAATCATATTGAAAAAATTAACCCCGGAACTTTTCTTCAGAAATATAACTTGAACAAAGTTATGCTTTATTCCAATAAGATTAAGACATTAGACGTGGGGGCTTTTGCAATATCATCTGTCACCGATGACAAAGACCTACCAGAGTTTTATATAAGTGAAAATCCATTTGAGTGCGATTGTACAATGGAATGGTTGCAACGAATTAATCAATTAAGTGACCTCAGACAGAGACCGAGGGTAATGGATTTAGAAAGTGTAAGGTGCTCTTTAACACATTCACGAAGTAATTCAGATACGCTGTTACTCGAAGTGAGGTCTTCTGAATTTTTATGTGAATATGATTCCCACTGTTTTACTTTGTGTCATTGTTGTGATTTTGATGCCTGTGACTGTAAGATGACTTGCCCAGATAAGTGTTCGTGCTATCATGATCTTACTTGGAATTCGAACGTGGTCGATTGTTCTAGTGCAGGCTACGATCACGTGCCTGAGCAGATACCAATGGATGCGACCGAAATTTATTTAGACGGAAATGACCTGAAAGAATTAGGAAATCACGTATTTATTGGCAAAAAGCGACTCCAGGTTCTGTTTCTTAACAACAGCAATATCAACACAATACAAAATAGGACGTTTAACGGAATTGAATCGCTGAGAGTGCTTCATTTAGAAAACAATAATTTAGTAACTTTGAGAAACACACAGTTTACGAGACTTCAAAATCTGAACGAGCTATATTTACAAGATAATAAAATTAAAGTAATAGAAAATGATACGTTTAATTACTTACCTTCGTTGGAATATTTGAACCTTGATAACAACGGTTATGTTGATTACATGCCATGGCGAGTCATCACAGACAATAATCCTCGTACACGTGTGTCTGTTGAAGGGAATAACTGGGTATGTGATTGTAAGGATGTGGCGCAGTTGAATCAATGGTTAATAAAAAAATCAAAAGATACCGAGACCATGATGTGCTACTTTGCTCATGGCCAATCAATGAATAAAACTATATCGACCGTATCAAAGGAATGTAAAACGGAGACCACAAGCGAAGAAACGGGAACCGAGACTTTAAAAAGATTATTCATCGAATCTAACGATGGAGTCGAAAATTATATTCCATATATTGCGGTGGTCTTAATAGTAGTAATTGTACTTTTATTAATGTGTGCTATGCTCTTCATGTTTCGAGAAGATTTCAAATTATGGATGCATTCAAAATATGGCATTAGAGTGTTCACTTCAACGCCAAGAGATATGAATGACAACAAAAACAAGCGTTTCGACGCATTCTTTGTGTATAACTCACGGGATGAAGACTTTGTCACGCGAGCAGTAAGCTCAGAGTTAGAAAATTCCGGTCGTACTTTGTGTTTGCAACACAGAGATCTACAGTTAATTGAAAGACGGTCCGGTGATAGTTTAGTTAGTGCAGCTGAAAGTTCAAAAAGACTCGTGATAGTGTTATCTATAAACTTTTTGCAACAAGAGTGGTACGCGCCCGAGTCAAAAGCGGCCGTACAAAGTGCTATAAATGCGGTGAACGTTCGACATAGACGTCAAAAAATAATATTTCTCGTAACAACTGACTTGAGTGCCATAAATATCGACCCAGATCTTAAAGTGTTACTTAAAACTTGTACAGTGATTGTGTGGGGTGAAAAGAACTGTTGGGAAAAACTAAATTTTCGGTTGCCTGACGTTGACGTCACGCTGCCGAATCGGACGCTTCATAATGCGAATAACGTAAAAACTAGTAATAGAGAGGGGTTTGGGAGGCATGGCAACCTGAGGTACACAGCGCCACCGACTTCACATGATCCCTGGTATAAATATGGGATGGCACCGCCTATTTTAATGATGTCGAGTCCGATGCATTCAACGAGTGCAAGCGCGGAGGTCTCGGCGCGTAGTACCGAAGACGAGACGTGTTCGGTAGCTAGTAGTGAAGGCCGGCCCGACGACCGGTTACCGCACCACCATAGCTATGTCTCCATAGATAATCACCAGTGTGAGGAGCGACCTCTCAGACCCGCTCAACAAATACCCATGTCAAATACACGGCCCACTAATGTAAGAAAGACTTACTTTGTATAGAATAATAAAATTGTGATTTATTTTAATTGTAAATAATTTCGAATATAATATTAAGGTTTAATGGTTCTTCTTATACTATATGAATGTGCACTAAGCATAATAATGTTAAGTAAGAGACAGATTTGGTGCTGAACAATAAATAAACTTAACGAATGGGGTTTATAACCTTTGTTACTATTCGTTAATTTAAAATTACGTGTACTGCAAGTACCTTATCACTGAATATTATTTATGTAAAAGTATTCAATTGCATTTAAATATCAACGTACCTGTTTATCGCGACAGCCATCATTACTTTTACTTGTACCTACACGAGTTGTTACGAAACAAAACATTCCTTATCCAAAGTAACATCTAATATAACAAATGTTATGAGGTTCCTTACTGAATTAGTCTTGGGCGTGTTGAGCTCGGAGTGAGGACTAATTTGTGATAATTTAGGTACTTATCATTATCCCTACGATATGAAGTAAGACGTGTATATTACAAGAGAATAATCTTAAGAATGTAAATACTTATATATAATTTTATAGCTGTCGAAGAACTGAAATGTACCCTAGTCAATTGTAAATAGCTATTTTTAAACATAAGTATATAATTTGTGATGTAATTATTAGTTAGAATATTAAAAATCGTATTTATTACGCTTCCGAAATGCAGAGTATAAATAAAATAGTATTTTTGTCTAATCTCTGATTTTCATTCATAATCCTTTATTTTCAAAATTAAAAGCTAGCAATATATTAAACAATTGAAATCTATAATACTAAAATTAAGATTATTTATTTACTTCATTTTTTAAGTACCATTAAAAGTTCTTAGAAAAACAAAATTAAAAAAAATTGTGTACAAAGGTCAACTTATCCCTTTGACAGATATCTCTACTAGAAGTGAGACAATTTATATTAAAGCAATAATAAAATTATTTTGCTATAATCCGCGATACACATATCCGCGACGACTCTGTATCGCGGATTATAGCAAAATAATTTTATTATTACTTTTGTATTATGTATCTCCGCAAGTAACGCCTAATTCTATAAATTATTTATATTAAAGCAGTTTTGGTACGCGAATATCAAAACTTATGAATTTCATTTATACTTATTATTTACTTACTTCAATTTATATAAATAATTTGAGAAAATAAATTAATATATTATAGTATATATGTATGTTTTTCTTATATATTAATTACATCATCGCCAAAGCGTTATTATAAAGTCATATCTAAAATCAAAGTGATTGAATAGAGGCGAGAGTAGAAAAAGTTTCATCGTCATAATCAATTTAACGAATAGCTTTATTCGCCCATCCACATTCGAATGTATAAATATTTATTTTATCTAAATTGATCAAACGGGATAAGATCGCGTTGAGGCCGAGATTTAGGTTGAGCGCAGACATTGCTTAAGACAGACGATAGAGATTGGAGCAATGTAAATAGGTGAATTTGCGTACAATAGGTCTGACATCTCGTAGACAGAATTGTTAAACAAATAGCTGCAACGACGTGATAAATTTGTTTTTATTGTTCTTTAAAAGCTTGTGCAAATATAGATAGGCAATATACAGTTGTATGTTATCTTGATTGATTTTCTCTCATAATAGTAAACTCTAAAGTGTTGTATCATATTAATTGATAACTAAAACTCACTGTAGCTCATTATCTATATCTATACTTATTATAAAACAAAGTCCCAAAAAGCTGTCTGTCTGTATCTAATTGATTTTCCCAAAATCTACTGATCGGATTTTTTTACGGTTTCCACGAAAAGATAGTCTAATATTTCCGGATGGTTTAGGTAAAAAATATTTATCGGTATTATCTAAATTGTGTTGAAGAGATCGAGCAGTTGTTAAAAAACTTGCTTGCTGGGAGCTTTAGTCGCGTGCGCTGCGTAAACCAGCAGAGTTACGCTAAAATAATGTACTAGAGAATTATAGATCTTTAAAAATACTAGAAGAAAGTGCGCGACAGCATGTCTCTATCTCTTACGGTTAACTCAAAATAACTACTTTTATGTTCAAAATTCTAATTCGGATTTTTTTGTGACAACTGATTTCGTACCGCTGGTACAGCTAGTTTATTATAGAACAAAGTCCCCAAAAGTTGATTATATGTATGTGATCAATTTACTCAAAATCTACAGAATGGATTTCTGAACGGTTTTTACTAAAAGGTAGTGCAATTTTTTCGGAAGGTTTAAGTAAGTAGTACATTACAGTTTTATCTAAATTGTGTCGAAAAGATCGCGCAGTTGTAAAAAACTTGCTCGTTGGGGGTTTTAATTGCGTGCGCCGCGTAAACCAGCAAAGATACACTAAAATAAAGTACAAGAGAATTGTACATCTACAAAAATACTTTAAAAAAGCCCGGGACAACATGTCTTTATCTCTTATGGTTAACCCACAATAACTACTTATTTGTTCAAAAGTTCGGGCGAAGACGCTGGCACAGCTTCATTATAATACTTTATTAACATCATCAAAATGACCATCTACTTATTAAATTGAGCTAGAAATTAGTAACCAAAACAGTTTAAAATGGAACAAGCTTCCATTATTCTCATAAATGAGGGAGTAGACTTCGCCCAACTGTGGGTTTGTAACAGATCGTTACTTATTTAAAGTTAATTATAAATTTTATTTTATATTATTATTATTACTATATAGATATGTGTTATATGTACATGTATTTAAAAGTTCATTTCAAATTACTCAATAATGAGGTCATATAATTTTAATGTTTTTTTAACATTACTCTCTTTCGTTTTGGATTTGGGACATGAATTTATATATAAAAATCACATTAAAAATATATATATATATATATATATATATAATATTTCGGATTTGATTTCCTTCGAATTTCTTGTAATAATAATTAGGCATAATACAATTGAGCGCTTGTTTACTATTCGATAAAAATAATTCAGAGACGTTTGTTAGTAAAGATAAGTTAAGCATGAAAGTCGATTTAAGTACCAAGATTCGACCCTTATTCTATCGATGTTTTGAAATGTTTAGACGAATGTCTAAGATACTATATTATTAGGCGTAACACAATTAAGCGTTTGTATACTACTCGATAAAAAAGCATGTTTAAACGAATAATTTATAGAAATAGGCATTAGTTACTGTGCGGAGAACCATAATACAAAAGTAATAATAAAATTATTTTATAATCAGCGATAAAGTAAATAGAAAATATATATAATGCTACATGGAGAGTGAGTTGGACTATCCGATTTTATACCTGATACATGCAGATTTCGTAAAAACAGAAGCACAACCCACCACCACAATACACAAGCACTACACACGTTCACTATCACAGACTCAAAAATCTGAAATTCAGCAGTGAAGCTAAAGCTTCATTCTGAGAGGACATCATACATGAGAGTACATGGTGTTTTTCATTTTAATTATATTGTTTCTATTATATTTTAATTATATACATATATCTTCTTAATCGTTTCACTCCGCAACCGAAACATTATCGGGAGATACATAGTATGAAAAGGTATAGTCCACTCAACATTTACAATTATATATATTTTCTATTTACTTTATCGTGGATTATAGCAAAATAATTTTATTATTACTTATGCGTTTAGACGGATGTCTGCGCGGGCGCATGTCCCTCAAAATGATCGTGATAGTACTCTCGCGCAGCGTGCCCGCAGCCTGCTGCGAAACTATAAATCATCATTGGACCAGAGCGTACCGCGGGGATGAATAAATACCGCCATAATTGACTTTTGATTGCACTTCTATGTCTCCCCATATTTATCTAGTAAAAGCGGAGCAATTGATTTTGTAAAACAATACATCAGTGTCATAGACTATCTATATTCTATATTAATTTATTTTCACAAAGAGATAGTCTTATGAACTTTTTGTTTTATCAGGATGGGGAGATTATATGTAAATATGACTTAAGTTTATTGGTGTAATATATTTTTGAAGTCACCTAAGCTTTTGAGTATTTTTTTTGAGTATTGAATTTGATATTTGACCTAAGGTAACTTAGGATTATAGCAAAATAATTTTATTATTACTTTTGACCTATAATTTTTATTAAATTTATATGCTCCCTTACTTTAAATTTATAAAAAGTGGTTATCATTTATTTGTAAATTTACGGAGATTTATAAAACAACTTGCTCATATTTTATAGGAAGCCTAGTGTTAAGATTATTTGTGTATCCTGTCATCCAGATATAACTTACCTGTACCTGGATGAACTGGCAGGCCGTGAGAGATTTATATTAACTGCCTTTGCAATCTTTATTAGTAGCTTTATATTATTTTATTTTATATGAATTTGTTATTTGACCTTAGTAATCATACTTAGGTCAAATAACAAATTCATTAAAAAAAATAAACGTAATGAATAACATTTATAAATAATACACGATTACAGTGCTCAAGATCAAAAATTGTTAACTGACCTCTGTTACTTTACGTTGCGTTACGTACTGCAAGCTTTATCAGCGGCAGAAGTCGAGAGCAAAAGCATTGCTTATTTTGCTATACTCTTTGCGATATTGTCGTGAAGTCTATCTCCTGATGATGCTTCGGTTGCGAGGCGAAACGATTGTTGAGTTTGTGATAGTGAACGTGTGTAGTGCTTGTGTATTGTGGCGGCGGTGGTGAAATCCTTCATGTACGAATGATCATGATAGTCCACTCTACATTTACCATTATATGTATTTTCTATTTACTTAATCGCGGATTATATTAAAATAATACCATTATTGCTCTTGTCTTGCTATACTCATCTCAACTCGGCAGATTTCTCTGTACCGACTTGTGACAAGTTCAATTCTTTGAATTACAAGTACTAATTTTAAGTTGTCCGATTAATTTTACAATCCTAGTAGACCTAAATAGTATATTTTTCAAATGAATTTTTATATCTTACCGTCTGTTAATGAGCTGTGATAACCCAGCGGTGAGACCGTGCGACTCTTTCGAGGGGGTCACGAGTTCCAACCTCAGGCCAACCAATAGGATTTTCTCTAGAAGCTTATGTGTCTTATTGATAATTGCAGTTTATCACACCTTGTCGGTGAAGGAAAAAATCGTAGGTAAACCTGCATATCTCATATTCTGGGGATATGTGTAACCTACCTGTATTGGAGCAGCGTGATAGATTCTAGCTCCAACCATTCTCTCTAAATTCCATTTATTGAAGGAAGAATTGGCTATCCTATATGTTATCCCAATATATGAACCATCAACAGCGTAACAGACTTTCTAATAGACGGTCACATTTTTTATTTTATTTATTTATTTATTTTATTTATTTTATTTATTTCATTTATTTCATTTATTTTATTTATTTTATTTATTTACAACTATTAGTTTAGTCCTATTATATTATACAAATAGGACTTAACTTACAATATTGCCTATAATCTATAATCTATAATGCCCTATAATCTGTAGCTGAACTAGTTAAAACTGTTTTACGGCATACAGCGATAGACACCGAAGACATGTGATTTAATTACTATTTGTTATAAGAAAAGAACATAAATATAATATTATGATTAGTATAATAGAGAAAAAAACAATAATAAACTACAAGTCTGTAAAGAGTACCTCTCTGTGTATTAATGAGTTTGAAAAGTGTGTATGTAATATATGTATGTATGTATGTATGATTTATAATATTAGTATCGCTATTGAGTTATGCGAGTAGTTCGAGGGTAGAATTTTAAATTATCAAGACTAAGAAAGTAGATTTATCTCCAAATGACGATAATCAATAGCTCAATAATTGTTCGTAACATGATCGGCCAAGATCACATATCTGATAATCAGTTCTAAGTCGTGTCTATCCTTCGAGGCGTGTTTCCAGTTGAGTCATTCTTCCAAGCCAATACATACAAATCGACCACTCATCACCTTTTTTTTCGTGCAATACGATACTCAGTCGTGTGTAGACGGCGCATCCTAAACCAGTTCCGAACGGGCCTACGACCAAGAATTGTGTGTAAAATATTTAAAGTCGAGGTGACAATTGATTATGTGTCCGGCGAAGACAAAAAGCAGAATGGCTCGATTAGTTATGTCGGGACGTAGGCTCGGAACAATAGATTGGTTCTGCTTTATGATTCTATAAACGTTTATGTCCCCGTGAACGGCGCTTTAGCTTTTTAAGATTGTTGTGTTGCCGCTGTCTCTGACAGGTTTATTATGAAAGTTTCGATTGCGGTGTAAAAATGCAGGCATGCGCTTTATGAGACGGCTATTATAAATTTATGCAAATATAATTCGATAGTATACTTAAGTTATCAATTCACTGTAGTCTCCAATAGTAGTCCAATGACAGAAGCTTAGCAAAGCTTTGCGATTTTGTCATGGAGACTATCTCCTGACGATGCTTCGGTTATGGGGCGAAACGATCGTGTATAATGTCGGAGTGTCTGTACTGCTTGTGTAGTTTGCTGTTCGTAATGGTCTCCTGTAATCCGTGCGGTAACTAATTATAATTAACTATTGCATGTATAAGGTATGAAGACGGTTTTGTTTCGTAAATGCAGCGTTACATAGATTTACTTATCAAATGCGGATTATAGCGAAATAATTCTATCATACTTTTTTATTATGGAATTCCGCAAAATACCTAGTATCGTTTCCACACAATTTGGTGCCAAAATCTTAGTAGATGTATTGAGGAATTTTGGTTTATTTTACCTTAACTTATTAATAATATTACTCAATTATTAGTAGCTGAACACACTTTTAGTTGGGATTATTTGATTGACTTATAGCATATTAATACACTTCTTCTTCTTCTTCTTCTTCGTCAACCGATGGACGTCCACTGCTGGACATAGGTCTCTTCACGGGATCTCCACACCATACGATCTTGCGCCGCTTGGATCCAGCGGCTCCCCGCGACCTTTTTGAGGTCGTCTGTCCACCTTGTTGGGGGTCTGCCGACGCTGCGCTTTCCGGTGTGGGGTCGCCATTCTAACACCTTGAGACCCCAGCGCCCATCGGTTCTCCGCACTATGTGCCCCGCCCATCGCCACTTCAGCTTCGCGACACGCTGAGCTATGTCGGTGACTCTAGTTCTTCTACGGATTAATACACTTATATATATATTAATATATAATATTTTTTAACAGAAGCTATAACAGAATTATTTTACTATAATCCGCTTTTGTTAAGAGAATCTATGTAATGCTAAGTATATGAAGCAGATTCACATACCTTACACATGCAGGACAAGTAACCACACGTATCTCAAAAAGCCGTCACAGGCAAAAATTCACACAAGCTGTACTCACAGTCACTAATACAATCTCTACGATCGTTTCGCCCCGGAACCAAAGCATCATCAGGAGGACAGGCTCCGCGGCAAAATCGTAATGCATTACGATTTTGTCATGATGGCGTCATTTTGAGACACGTGTGGTGACTTGTCCTGCATGTGTAAGGTATGTGTTGTCTGCTTCAAACATTTAGCATTACATAGATTTTCTTAAAAAACGCGGATTATGGCAATTATAGCTTCTGTACTATGGGGTTCCGCAAAGTAACGCCTGCTTCTACAAATCATCTATAGCATTTACATGCTCCTGATTCGTTTAGTAATGCAGGTTTTCTCACAATGTTTTTCTAAAAAAAATCTAGTTTTTTTTTTGGAAAAGTTAAAATTTTTAGCAAACGTAAAGTTTATTCTAAGTTTTTTTGCAAAATAAATTGTAAATATTAATAATTAATTTATAGACAAACTCATTGGTGCCCGCCCGGGATTAAACACGTGACTCCAACCAACGACAACTGCACATAAATTATTAATATACTTACCTTACCTTTATAATACTATACTGCTATCCCATTTATTTTATTATTAGAGTGACATCGTAGTTGGTCTCTATAGTAGTGTACGTATGAACACTGCCAAATTTATTATCCCCTATGTCGGTTTCGACATTCGCTTACATATTCTGTTACTATAAACAAAGCCAAAATCGCATTGCATGTTATATTTATACAGTATCTGTTAAAACAAATGCCAACCTTCCCAAATATGTGCACATAAGTAAAAATATTTTATTACTTCCAAAACTAACACGCCGTAGTAGTCAAAGTAATGTTTAAGCGGTGAGGCGTGGGTGTTGAGAACCTATAATATAATAAAAACCGTTACGTCTTCATATACGAACAACATTCATTAGTTGCTTATTTGCTATTCGACACTTTGAATGATTTTAAAATATCTTTGTTTAAGAATAATATTAGTATTTTATAGAATTATATCAAGTATGAATAAACGGGAGTTTTAAAGTTAAAGATAATTACATATATAGGTCTTATAATGGGCCTCATAAGGTAATTTAAAACAGTTCCGGGGTAATTGCGGAGAGTTGCTAGATCCAAGCGGAACAAGAAGAGCTGTATTAAGGAGAGGTATTAGTAAAGGTTAGTATTAGGTTTGTCCTTTAATAGTAAAGGGAAAACGTATAGATTGAGAAAGAAAATGATGATATTTTAAATAGTCAAGGCAGTTTCTACGGTTTTCAAACATCTTTAAATATTCTTAGCAACATTTTTCATCATCATCACCCTGCCCTTATCCCACACTAAGTGGGGTCGGCACAACATGTTACAAACATGCTGTCACATGATTTGGAGACGTATTTAACGACCGGCCGCCTGCTTGACGTAAATTTACCTTAGTCGTATTTTACGACCCCTCGGTAAGAAATGAGGGTGGTCTAATCTACTCAGCCGGATACCACACGGCGGGTCGCAGTACCTTAGTCGCCTTTTACGACACCTCGGTAAGAAATGAGAGTGGTCTATTCTGCTCACCCGGCTACCACACGTCTTGGCAACATTTTTATTAGTATTATTATAATTAAGTTAGAAAACAAATAAATTTATAGTTGCGTTATTCTCGTGTTCAAAACTTGATGTATTAATAAAGTTTAACATTAGAAAGTTTTAAAATGTGGAAAACTGGTTCCCTTATGCATTATTTAAAAGTTAGAACTAACACTGAATGCAGATTTGTTTTGTAACTCGAATGTTCTTTATGAATGAAATTTCACTACTGGGTAAATGTATTCTTTTGCTGTAAATAGATAAATATAGGATTCCTCTAGCCAATGAAAATGGGCGGTGACACATGGCTTTGAGTTTTGTATTACGAATGGTAAATATTTTTTAAGCGCATAAGTTTTATAGCAAACTTATAGATGTCTGTCTCCCTGTTGATTTAAACCATTACCAAAGTGGTAATGGTTTGTTAGATTTAAACTTAAGGAGGTTATGTTTTATTCTATTAACTACAAGCCATATTCGTGACTACAATCATGTCAACTTAAGTTTTAAAATCATAGAGTTTTATTATAATATACTAGAGCGAAGGATCCTGCAAGTGAGAGTGTCGCGGTGTTTAATGAGAGTTAAGATAAATAGATACAGTTTCATTTGCTTTTCTTAATTGTAATGTGCACATTTTAAGATCTGTGTTTAAAATACCCTCAATTATATAACAATGTTTTCCTCTGTTCCCACAAACGGGAATTTAAGTATCCATTATGTTACCCCGGTATACAAGCGGTCATTCTTCTATACTATATTTATGTAAGCTTCAATTGTATCAAAGTTGATCAAAAATGCTCCAATGGAATAGCCATTGACATACATGTTCTTGGAATATAAAAAAATGGAATGGTCGTAAACGTGAATGACAGACAGACTTTCTTATTTATGATACTAGTATATGTATAGCCTTTATACTTGGTTTCAAATAGCAAATTCGTGTAACGCTCTACATTTATTTTATCTACATTCGCTCAAGAAACAGAATGTTAATTATTGAATGCAGCTGTTTCCGCCGCTGGGTGGAGTCAGTTTTTTTTAATAAATGTTCCACGATCATTGGTGGACGGAAGACACGGAGGAATTACTTTAAATTCGCAGGGGAGAGTGTGTTGAAGGCGAAGAATGTCACGCATATGTTCCTGGTTGGAATGAGCTCGTTAATTTTTTCTCATAGCCACTATTATAATGTTTCAATACAATGTCACTATGGAGTTCATAATGGATTATGAATTTTTAATTACGCTGTATCGTTAAGGCGTTGATGCATCAATGATTGACTTCTAAAACTAATATGCTCTGAAGCGTAATAGACAAGTTATATTTTTATTATTTTTTAATTTTAAGGCAGTTAGTAACTTTATTTATTAACTAAGAACAACTTAGACGTGGCTTTTTCAAATGTTTCCGTTATAGAATTATCATACTAGTAAGGGAGCCATAAAACGGCCTGGAAGTGAGAGAGTCGCAATAAATAATGAGAGGGAAGATGACAATCCTAATCTTTGTCTAATCATAAATAAAAAAGAGACACAGTTAGATACACCCTCATTTGCTTTCTCTTTATTGTAATATGGTATAGTTTAGGCTGGGATGCCTCCTCTAGTATAATAACTCTATGGTTTCTGAACCTTAAAACTTATCAGCCTTTCTAGACTTTAGATCGTCTATCGTCTGTGTATGTCGTTTGTGGCTTTTGGTATAAGATTCTATAACAAAATTTCGCAATTAGTTTTAGCTTTGCTATTACAGCAGTTTAAAAAAACCGTTAAAGACTGATCCATAAAGCCTACTCGTACTGTTGAGGATTACTTAGATGATAAGAATGCGTGGATATAGCTAGTGTTCAACCCTATACAATATAGTAATGACTAAATATACATAAATGTGACGAGTTATAAGTATTATTTTGAAAAAAGCAACCGCCGAGTTTCTTGCTGGCTCTTCTCGGTAGGAACAGCTTTCCGAACCAGCAGTAGAGTTGACTATTCAAAAGCAATTCAATTCAGAATATTTTGAATTTAAATTTGAATTTATCGTAATAGTTGGGCTAATAATAGGAACACATATGAGTTCTAACGTCTTTCAGTTCTTCAAACTATATGGCAAATAGTATTGAATTTTTAGCCCTAACGGCTATGAGAATGTCACTAGGCAGGTAAATCGGCTTAATTTTCTTTGATTCTACTACGGATTTTATCATTTGTTATTTCAGTGAGCATTATTAGAGCATTATAAGCGCATAGTGTGATAGCCCATTCAAAATTATGTCGGATATGAACTGAAATAGTATACCTAAAGATAATTAGTATAGGTATTTGACAAAAGTTATTTACGTTTATTTGTGTTGGAATTATTGTGGTTTTCCCTGTATTAATTTACGTGATGTTATATTAGTTGATTTCTGACGTTATGTTTAATTAGTCTTACTCAAAATATTTATTGTTTAACATGTGTGTTTTATTTCTCTACGCTGAAGCATTTAAAAATAAAAAAAACATAAAACTGAAAGATGTAACTTATTACTCATTAATTAATTAATTAATTATTATTAACGATTTATTACCTATGGTACACATAGCATGCTGTGGTTACCTGTAAGTGTAAGACCAGTAATATTTAAGTGAAATGTAGATTATAAATATTGTTACTAGTGATTCTAATGGTGGCGATCCAAATCTATACTAATTATAAAACAAAGTCCCAAAAACATGTCTGTCTGTATGTAGGTTAATGTTAGTGAGAAAAACGAGATACGTGTTAAAATTAGTCGAGTGTTACTTAGATGTGCAGACCCTAGGTAAGTATCTATAATCTAGGTAAGGTAAGTATCTAGGTATTCGATATAGTATATTTTTGGATGCTTCTATTTTTGTTATTTTGTACAATGTATATTTTGCCCCACAAGATTGGGTTACTTTAATGTCTTCGTAGGTGAACTTTTTAATAAATAAATAAAGGACTGGGACTATTTTACCTCCATTTAAACATTCATGTTAATAAAATACGTATGTTTAATCACTTCCGTTAAACAACCGCAACATTACCTGGGTGGTTTGAGATCGGGAACGATAACGAATACTTTTAATTATCATCCTTAAAGGGCGGGCTCCTAACCCCTAATCTCTAATTTTGATATACGTTTTGTGAAACATCTGCGAGTTATTAGTCATACAAATCTTTATAGTTTTTATCTTATTCTATTTTTAAGTGGGAGGGTCTAAAAGCCATCTCGATAAGTTGAAGTAGTGCGAAGATCTTAACGATACCTAAGTTACGTTATACACGTCATGTTAGCACAAACCAGTTATGCTATAGACCCAAGAGAGGATCATAGAATAAGTGTTATAACAAATAAGAAAACGAATAAGGTAAACAATAAAGAGTAAGAGTACTGCATCGACAAGAAGATGACGATATTAAACACCTGTTTCCAACATCATCCAAGACGCCTATATACATGGAAATCTCCAGCCGATCGATGTCGCAATCAAATCGACTATATAATGATTAACTCCCGGTGGAGAAGCTCAGTATCCAATGTAAAGACCTTCCCGGGAGCGGACTGTGGCAGCGATCACTGTCTTCTCGTCGCAAATTTTGCTTTGCGCCTTAAAACTATCAAAAAAGACCCTCCGCTCAGACCACGTAGTTTAGAACGGGCTCAAAAATGTGCGTTCCATGCTAAAATTACTGATGCATTAGTGGAACATCCGCTACCTGCTAGGGCAAATACTGATGCTCAGTGGAACCACCTGAAGGAATTGATATGCAAAACTGTAGACAATATCACCAAACAACGGCCATTGTCGTTTAAAAGACAATCATGGCTCTCTGCTGACACCTGGAAGAAAATCGAAGATCGCAAGAGATTAAAAATGACAGGATTGACCAATCCTTCAGATCGCAATGCGTACTCGGAGATGGGAAGGATCATACAATTGGAATGCCGCCGCGACAAAAACAAGTTTGTAAGTAACATCTGCAGAGAAATAGAAGACCATTCTCAGAAAATTCAGACTTCGGATCTCTTCAAGAAGGTGAAGATCCTTTCCAAGCAGACAAAATCTAAGTCGTGGGTAGTAGAAGATGAAAATGGAATTCGCCTTCAAGATCTGGACAAAGTGGCGGAAAGATGGCGTAAATACTGTGAAGATCTCTATAACAACCCCCACGAACGAGTACCACTGGCTTCACCTTGGGACCAAATCACATTAGAACCTCCAATACTCCTGTCAGAAGTTACAGCTGCAATCAATGCGCTCAAAGATAAGAAAGCGCCCGGACCCGATCAAATTACTGCTGAAATCATCAAGGCTATGGGAAATATTGGGGCAAGCGCAATACATACGATTTGCGATAATGTTTGGCGCACAGGTGAATGGCCTAGCGATTGGTCAAGATCAGTCATACTACCACTACACAAAAAAGGCTCAACCGTTAAGTGTGACAACTACAGAACATTGGCGTTAATCTCGCATGCCAGTAAGATTTTGTTACACATAATTAACAACAGGATTCGTCATTTTCTAGATTGGCAAATACCACAAGAGCAGGCTGGATTCGTCAAAGGAAAGGGGACTCGAGAACAAATATTGAATATTCGTCATATTATTGAAAGGTCTTACGAATTCAATACCCCAGCTGTGCTATGTTTTATTGACTATAGCAAGGCTTTTGACTGTGTCGTATGGTCGGCTCTGTGGAAAATCCTGGACGAACTTGGCGTGCCTGAACATCTGGTTGCACTTATCCAATCACTATACCATAACAACCAAGGCATGGTGAAGGTTGAAAGAAAAACATCTAAGCCTTTTAAGTTTGGAAAAGGGGTAAGACAAGGCTGCATACTATCCCCCATTTTATTTAATGTTTACGGAGAATACATCATAAGACGAACTTTAGAAAACTGGGATGGTGGTGTCACAATTGGTGGTACCAGAATAACTAACCTCCGATACGCAGATGACACAACACTGTTGGCTGCGAATGAAACTGAGATGGTGGATCTCCTCAGTAAAATGGAAAGGATCAGTATGGAGCTGGGTCTTAAAATCAATCTTTCAAAGACCAAACTCATGATGGTAGATCGCAACAATTCGCTCCAGACTACAAGTGCCTTATCATTAGATATGGTTAACGATATCGTTTACTTGGGAGCGAATATCAACAACACAGGCTCTTGTGAAAAGGAGATCAGAAGGCGAATCGGTATGGCCAAGAATGCCATGACCCAGCTACGCATAATTTGGAGAGATCGCAACATATCGCGCAAGACGAAGATAAGACTGGTCAAATCGCTGGTGTTCTCCATTTTTAGTTATGGCTCGGAGACATGGACGCTCAAAAAAGCCGACCGTGATCGTATTGACTCTTTCGAGATGTGGTGTTGGCGCAAGATGCTACAGATTCCGTGGTCAGCCTTCCGAACGAACCAGTCTATCCTTCGCGAATTAAAAATCAAGGACAGACTATCCACAATATGTCTGCGAAGGGTCATGGAGTTCTTTGGACACATCGCCAGGAAAGACGGCCATAATCTGGAGCAGCTCTTGGTCACCGGCAAAGTGGATGGTAAACGGCCAAGAGGCCGCAGCCCCATTAGATGGTCTGACCAGATCCGCTCCACCCTGGACACCAAACTCCACGACGCACTCCACATGGCCAAAGACAGAAACAGATGGAAGGAAGTCCTACGTCAGAGTCTGCTTCCTAATCGTAGGGATCACGACCCTCAGTAATGAGGAATACGACGCGAGGAGGAGGAGAGGAAACAATAAAGAAATGTACAAATTGTACAAATTATTAAGATATAAACCGTGATTAACCTTAATCGAGGATTATAAATAAAGCTAAATAATTTTACTTGTACTTTTGTATTATGGATGTCAAAGTAACACCTAATTCTATTAACTGAGTGTTTTAATTTATCTACATTCTGCAGGAAGTTACTTAATATTGTAGACATAATGTTAAAATTTGTTTATTTATGTCATTAACATAAACATAATTTTGCTTATAGTGTATAAAGTAGCGGCCTGTTACAATCCCACTGCTGGGAATAGGCCACCTCTTTCCGTTTCTGGAGGGAAGGGTTGGAGGCAAGACCTACCACGCTGTTCCAATGTGGATTGGTAGGTTACACATATCTCCAGAATTCTCTAGGGATATGCAGGTTTCCTAACGATGTTTTCCTTCACCGAAAAGTGTGTAATAAATTGCAATTATCAATTAGACACATGAGTTCTAATAGAAAAACTCATTGATGCCTGCCCGGGTTTGAACTCGTGTTCCCCTCGTAAGAGTCGCACGGTCTCACCGCTGGGCTATCACAGCTCTCATAGTGCATATATAAGCAAAATTATTGTACAGCAGATTTATAAAGGTAAATGTTTGAATCCAAGCTTCAACCTTCAGGTTCAATCATTATATTAAAGTGACATTTATTTGAGCAGAGGTTTAAGATTCCTGCGTCGTGATGTCATTATTTTTCAAAACTAAATTCAAATATTTATCAGAATGTACATAATGTTGTTTACACAATGTAATCAAACTACGTTGATGATTTAGTGATTTATTTTGTGTATTAGAAATAATATGCAATCATAATTATTATAAACATTAGGAACTGGCTGTTAATCGCGATGTCGATTAATGGAATTCGATGTTATTCCATATGAAATGCAAGTGTGCTTATTTTACTTGAACGGCTGAATGTTGCAACTGATCGTAGAGATTGCTCTATACTCTATAGAGTTATATGCGCTATAGTGATAAAGCTACTTTTTATATCAGTATTCAAGCCCAGCGGGGAGACCATGTGACTCTTTTCAGAGGGTTATGGGTTCAAACCCCGCGCAGGCACCAATAAGTTTTTTGTTTAAACTTATGTATCTAATTGATGATTGCAATTAATCACACCCTTTTTGGTGAAGGTAAACATTCTGAGGAAACCAGTATATCTGTAGAGAATTCAGAGGATATGATATAAAATTCTGAGAACAGCATATAGGTCGGTTTGAAAAGGAAAGTTTTAAAACACTAGGATAAAATAAATTTTATTCTCTAATATTGACACAGGGGATTAAGAAAACTTAATGGGGTCAAGCTGTTCAATAATTGACCCATCATTTCTTTCCTTTATACTTATTTATAATACAGAGTTACAATAACCTGGTGGATGTGTATAGTAAGCGGCAATAAATAATGCACATCGAGACTTAGAGAGAGAAATCGGCTAGATTCTGCTTCATAGAGCATTGTCTCTGTCGCACAGACTGACGAACCCGTGTGAAACGTGACATACTGACTGAGTGACAATGATAGCGCTCTACGAAACTGAACTGGCCGGCTTTTTCGTTCAAAACATCGATGTGCAATATTTAATGCCATGTACTGCATCTGAATTTATTAAAAAATACATGGTTCTCAGTCGGCTATAAAATTATTTTAAAATCAAGAAGATTTTCATTTCTACGTAAACATCAAAAGTTATTTCGCTGTGTTACGTAATAAACCTATTTGTGTTTAATGCGAACGTCGCACTTAATATAATAGGTACTTGCAAATATTTTGAATATGCAAGTATTTTGAATGCGAGCCTGGATATTTGAGGAATAAAATTATAGTTAATTTTGGTTTGTAAATCGTTAAGTTTGAGCGTTTTGTTAAATTTCAATTTTGGAAATTCTTCCGTAATATGGCAGCCTACTTAAGATATTATCATTTATCGAAAGTACAAGATGAATTGTAAAATATAATACATATACTTAATATAAGTTTATTTGGGAACAAGCAACTTAAACTTTAAAATACACTCAATTTTATGCCATAAATTTTATTCCTATTCCTGTTAAAATAATATTCTTTAAACCGGTATATAAGCTTCAATTTTACTTGATTCAATCTATTGATACAGCGGATTAGCCATGACAGCGTAACAAACTGACGGATAGACGGACAGGTTTATACTACTAGTAATAATTTTTGAAAAAATTAAAACAGTTCTCACTGTTTGGAAATCATAGCTATAGTAATTTTGTTAACCTTTTTTTCAAGTATAAATATATATTTTATAGAACTTATGATAGAATTATTTTGCTATAATCCGTGTTTGTTATTAATGTAATTGAGAATCTATGTTTTTCTAATTGTGGAAAGCAAACAACGTTCAGGACCAGTCACATATACAAGTATTACAAAACACCGCTAATAAAAACTCACCACACAAGCAGTACACACACTCACTACGACAATATGTATGATCGATACCATGTAACAAAAGTATCTTCAGAAGGATAGGTTCCACGATAAAATCATAAATTATATCTTTTCCTATAGCAAATAGTAATCAAATCACATGTCTTCGGTGTCTGTCGCTGTATGCCGTAATACAGTTTTAACTAGTTTAGCTACAGAAGGCCATATTGTAAGTTAAGTCCTATTTGTTTTATGTAAGAAAATAAATAAAAAATATTCAATTTTGTATTTATACAAACTATTACCCATTGTAGCCCACTGCTGGGCTGCCTCCTCTCTCCGTTTTTGGAGAGAAGGATTGGAGCTAAGACCTACCACGCTGCTCGAATGTGGATTGGTAGGTTACACATACCCCTAGAATGCTCTAGAGATATGCATGTTTCCTCACGATGTTTTCTTTCACCGAAAAGCGTGTGTTAAATTGCAATTATCAATGAGACACATAAGTTTTAATTTAAAAACTCATTGGTTGCCTGCCCGGGTTTGAACTCGTGTTCCCCTCGAAAGAGTCGCTCGGTCTCACCGCTGGGCTATCACAGCTCCTACTTTACTTTTTACAAACTGTTACAGACTAAATATGTTCTTAAATAATTATAGGAAAATTGAAATCGGGAATAATCAAGGATAAGAAATCGGACATTTGTCTGATGGGCTAACCACAATTGTTGTTCAAAATCTGGCACATGCGATGAGAAGAGGGTCCCTTTGTATAAAAAGTGGATAAAATTGAATATGGTAATTATCACTGAGTGTAGGGTACACCAGTGTAAAAGTTTACAATACCTAGTTAAAATTAACCCTCTTGGGAGTGTGATAGGAGAAAATGTAGAGTCGAATAGTAAAATAAAATTTTATATATCATCGTCATCATCCTCCTGCCATTATCCCACTCTGAGTGGGGTTGGCACAACATGTTATAAGCATGTTGTAATTAGGCTAGGTATTTTATGACCGGCCACCTACCTGACGTCAACTTACCTTAGTCGCCTTTACGACACCTCGGTAAGGTGACGTCAGGCAGGGTAAATGATGGTGGTCTATTTTACTAAGCCGGATACCACAAGGCGGGTCAACTAAAAATTTATTGAATTATTTAAATTAATTAATTGCCTTTTCAGGTAACAGGAGAAAAAAAGGCAAAAAGAACCTGCTTTGCAGTTCACCGCGGAAACGCTGCCAGCCTACTAGAGGTAAGTAAATTTAAATAGATATAATTTGTATATTTTCGCTGTAAATAAATTTTATTTTATTTATGTCACATAAAAAATTACACAAACATTTATTAAAAATGTGAAATTTTAATTAATAATTATTAGTAGAATTAATAGAAAGAAAACTTAATAGAAAGTTTATGATAATTTAGGAAGTTTAACCTTTGCTATACCTACTTATAAAAAAATTTAACAACAAGAAGATTTTTTTTTCTCACATTCTAGATTATAAGTTGTTCGTCCTATCAATAATTAAGAATATAATAGACATTTATGTATTTACAAATTATATATATGGCATTATATGATTAAAATACTTTTACATTTAATATTTTGTATAAAGCGAACGTATCTCTGCCTGTTTATATTTTAACATTAACTTTGTCTCAAAACAAATCTCGAATAAAACTTGTATATAATCAAATAAAATTAAAAATACTTAGTCTAAAAAAAGACTTTATAGAATTCCTTTTCTATCAGACGACGTAACCTTTACATTTCGCCGCCACAATGCAACGTATTCTAGATTTTTTAATTTATTTCGGTCACGGGACTCGGATTACGTAATTAGAGAAATTATTTGGAGTGTGGACCTTCCATATATATAAAGATAATTAGTGGTTTCAAACTTCAGTATGATCAAGGGTGCAACTTTGATAGGAAATATTGGTGAATGGAAAACTATAGAAGAATGTTCCATAAAATATTGTTGAATGATAGCCATCCTTGTCTTGGTCATGTAATTTCCGCCATTACTGATAGTCACAGGCTTATTTTGGCCCACACTTTTAGAGCCTGAATTCTAAACTTCATTAATCTTTTCCATTAATTAGGGATTTTATAATATTCTGCTTTTGCAACTTTTTACCGGCCTTCGTGGTAACGTAACACGTAGAACGTAGGTATTACAAGCAATCAATCGCTAAATTTTATCAATTTTGGTTTTTTTTCCCCTAAAGTAAATTATAAAGCCTAAAATATATCATATTTTCATTTTATATAAAATCATAAAGCTGTTTAAATATTTATTATTATGATTTTATTGTAAAAAGTAAAGTTTGTCTTTGGTATTCATGGCGATTGATGCCTTTGTAAAATACAAAACTAACGTCTAATTGTACATTTTTTAAAATGTTATATATTCGTGTTTTCTATTCTAGATGATAATTGCTGTTCCCTTGTTTATTTACTTTTAAATGGCACTTGTTATGAGTTAGGTTAATAAAATATACTAATTAATAACAAGTGGTCACAAGTGCAACTTCTGTCAGCCATATACCGTGCACCGTTTTCGTACAATTGTATTCGAGCGACCCCTATAAATAATAAAGCGCATTTGGTATCAAACGAACAAAAGGTTAAAAAACGCGAACCTATAAAAAGCAGCCGCGGTTATCTATTAGTATCTAGTTAGAATTACACACGCAGATGTTACAAAAATAATAATCCGTCTGAGTTCCGTGCCCTCACGAACGGGCTCCTGTCAGTAAAAAAATGGTTAAGTGCTCGCTGGATTGCACTGTAAAAGATTCCGTAGAAATGTTTACATATGTTTAACATTTTACTTTATCTATTCATAACTCATATCATATGTATGAGTATGTTTGTTTTTTTTAATTGCTTCACATCCGAACGTGTCGACGGGATATTTTCATATGGAGTAAGTTTAATTCATTCTCCAAAATAACAGAGGCATATCTCAGTATTGAAATCCATGCTGTTTAAGTTTCAGATGGAAGTTAGTAATCTTTAAATTTAAAATATTCTGTATAAAAACATAAGTCTAAATTTATATAATTTAATGATGTAGAGACCCCTGGAAGTTAAAAGAGTAATTTATAGAATTAGGCGTTAATTTGCGGAGATCCATAATACAAAAGTAATAATAATAAATTATGTACAGTATTATGTACAGTATTATGTACAGTATTATATACTCTATACAGTAAATAGAAAATATATATAGTGCTACATGTATAGTGGACTCTCCGTTTTTTTATACCCGTTACATGCAGGATTCGTAAAAACACATGCACAAACCTCCACCACTGCCACCACAATACACAAGCACTACACACGTTCACTATCACAAACAATCGTTTCGCCCCGCAACCGAAGCATCATCAGGAGACAGACTCCACGACAAAATCGCAAAGCCTCTACATTTAGCACTATATATATTTTCTATTTACTGTATAGCGGATTATAGCAAAATAATTTTATTATTACTTTTGTACTTCAAGGAGTGTTTATTGTTTTGTTATTTTATATTGCAAACTGGAAAAAGTGAGAGGAGTAGAATAAACATAGCTTACAAGATACCGTTTTTAAAACTTCGCCACGGAATCATAACAAAAATATTTCTTTTACCTGAACGGTGAGTTGTAAAGACAGTAGGGATTTGCCCTGTTAAATAAATAGTCACTTGAAGCGGTTTGGAAGACTTAAAATTGTTTTTTAAGTTGACATAACATATTAGGTGGGGTACGGTTCTAATTTTGTATCATTGTTCTGTCTAATTTCTTGACTTGTACGATGTTACATGTATTAACTTAAGATGTGTTTGGGCGGATCTATTATACGAGAGCGTTGTAAAACAAAACCTTACACTATTATTTAAACTAAAAATTGATTATTGATTAAAATAAAAATTAAACTGCGGTCAGGGTAACTTCGTCAATATATTGTACGGCCCATTTTACATTTAGCATTATAAATATTTTCTATTTACTTAATCGCGGATCATAGCAAAATATGTTCTTTTCGTTCTATTTCACGATATACACAGTTAGTTACATAGTAGTACATATTCCCAGAAAACTAGTATAGTATTTCACCAACGACTTATATTACAAATTGCAAAGACAATGCTGTATTAAGTTACATACTACGTTGGATTCGCTAGTAAATGTGTACCGCGGAGTCAGCGCCAGGTAGGGATGTGAAAAATAATAAATGTTTAATAATCGATTTCCTAAACGTTAAAAATCGATTAAAAAAAATCGTAACCTCTTTTTTAATCTCTTCTTTCTTTTTTTTTGTTACATGGATATGTGTTGATAGATGAAACCAATGTAACCAAAGTATATATTTCAATCGAATTCTGCAAACAGCGCATCTGTTAATGTTTATTCGGTCTTGTCCACTTTGATTATTTTAATTTATAATCAATATTACAATATTTTCGCTTATCAGAAAAAACAATTGTTTCGATTCGACTTAATCAAATAAAAAAAAACCTTTTATTTCGAAGGAAAAAATCGATTATTTATTAATCGATTTTTTCGCTTCCAAGTCACATACGAGTACCTAGCGCCAGCCAGGTGCTTGTGAAACGAGTCTATCTTATATTACACAGTTGTTTATTTTATTACTTATTCAACATTAAATATTTCTTAATGTAAAAAGGATGTTAATAATCAATTTTATTTTTACGATGCTTAACACAGTAATGTAAACAGCCGTGATGATTTAACATTAAAAAATAACATTTTGATTTCTAGTCGACTATTGCCGCTTGGCCCTAGATATGATCGAAGCCCTTAGTTCTAAGAATTTTGTCGTAACGACATTTCCCTGAAGTAAGTTTATTTAAAACATTAAAACTAATTACAAAAATATTTTGCTATAATATACGATTTGATCTTTACTTTTTGTTTTGTTAAATCCAGCTCAATAAAACCTTTTTCTATAGTTTATAGATAGCAAAGATATATCATATCATCAAACAGAGTGTTATCTTGTCGTAAAACTTATAAAAATATAGCACACACTAGTTTGCTAAAACCAAATGATCGTGATTACTGTACTCAGTCAATACATAGGTATTGCGCAATAAAAATGATCTGTCATACGATATTTTGATGAAAGACATGCGCAGATTAGTAACAAAGCGCGGTAACAAGTTGGAGATTTCCTGTTTAGCTCACCCATCTGCGAACAACAAACCGCTCAAAAATATCGCGTTACGTTTGTACACACGTTTGAAAAGCACGGATGTTAAGCTTTGGGAGATTTCGGGGCGTCGTTTTGTATTATTTCGTACAGCTAAGAGATATTGAATGACTGAGGCCAATTAATGATTAAGGGCATGGCAATACATGGGCGTGCTACACAGTTCCGACCGGAAAACTTCATACAATACCAGTAATATGATATATGGCGAACCACCTGTACTGCTCAAACAAATCGTTGTAAAGCACAATCGAATGCAAAACATATCTGTATTGTAAAAATAAATATCAGTCTCTCTCTGTTTGCTTAGTGTACGTCCTCGTCTCAAATTCGAAATAGATTTGGATAAAAATTGATAGCAAGCTAAAAATCTCCAGATAGTAAAAGAACACTGTTTAAAATAAACTATTAAAGAGAAGATTGCATAGATGGAAGTTTGTATAAAAAAATATTGTCCACTTGTTTGTGTTGAATAAATACTGTTTATTTGTTATTTTTATAAGCGTTTAACACGATGAATCCGACAGTATAGTAACTGATTTAATTAAAATAATTTGAAATACTTTACATCTCGATGCCATTGATAAAGATGTTTAGAAATAATCGAGATCCAACTGTCATCAAAAAAGTAGTATATAGTAAGTTGGAAAAAAGTTTAAATCACTGTTCACAAAGTGGTGGGCATTCTTCGGTGAGGATCGACACCTTAAGATGTCATCATCCTATAGTTCTCAACACTATATAGGTACCATAGCTTTTATTATTAATCTTGTGTACAATTAAGTTTTTATCTATCTATCTGTCTATCTTTTGCCACTGTAGCTTCGTTAAATCACCCTCGTTGATTTCTTTTGTTTTGAAGTGAAGGCATAATTCTGCACAATGTTAAGCCGGTGCAGCCAGTGTAAAAATAAATAAATAAATATACGGGACACTTACACACAGGGTCGTCCGTGCCCAAAGTAAGTAACTTAATACTTGTGTTATGAGTAACAGACAACTGGTAATATACTACATATATAATTTTAAATACATACTTAGATACAAATACACACCCAGCCTCGAAGAACCAATAATTTTTTTATAGAAAATGTTGGCCCTCGGCGGGAATCGAACCCGCGACCCGCGGAGCTGAAGGCATGATCACTACCCACTGCGCCAACGGGCCAGTCAGAGTGTAATATTGAATTTATTTTTTTCATTAAATTTTAATATTATAAAATATAATCCTGTATGGATCCTTCTTCGTCTTTTTATATCATATTTGTAGCTAATTCGTCTGCATGATCTTCAGTAACGAGATAAAAAGTGGCCAGTTCTAGCTTTAGAATATTTGAAAGTCAAAAATCACTACTTCATTTGCTCAATTTGATTATAAGAAAAGTACAAACATAAACACTTTCACATTCATTTTATTACAAGAGATCACTCAAGTAAAAGCGTCATTGTGTTGCTTTACGGTATATTCTGCAAATTAACGCTGAGAAATGGTAATAAAATCTATGTTATTGTATTTTAAAACCGTTATGGCAAGTTAATTAGAGCGAAACCACTTCATGCAGTTAGTCTTAATAAATATTTATCTATAAGACTTGTTCGTGGTGTATTCTCTTGCGGAAGTCTGATCCAATTTAGCTGTTACGTACAATCTGTGCAGTTGTCTGAACCTTTCAGCCTTCAGGGGCGAACTTGTAATTCGGCTTGATAAGAGAGGGCGTTGTTCCGCATATCCTATTTACGAGTTCTTTCTTGCACATTTATTTATTCAATTGTTATTTTAAAATTATTTTATCTATTATTATTGTTAAAAGCTTCTAACTTGCCGTGTATGTAAGTGTAGGTGAAATTTGGCAAGTTAAATTTGATCCACTTCCCGGTGTCCGATTGAGCTGAAATTTTACATATTTGTCCAGCCCGATGGCAATGCATGTTTATGATAAGCATGACCTGATCCTCCCGCCAGATTAAGCTCCAGACGATGGAACTCTTCAACGGTTAACAGTAGGGATATGAAAATTCGTTAACAGCTTTTTGAACTTGACTTGTTGTAGTATTAACGTTAAGAATATAAATATTTTAAGTAAAAACAAATTTAAAGAGTAAGATCTTTGCAGTTCGTCTTCTAAAATCTCTCCTTTATTATACCATAAAGTTACCAGTGGAGAAGTGAAGCAATACTTATAATCGATTGCAAAGTTAGTGATCTGACAGGCTAATCGACAGGCACTATAACCATCAACCCTCTCGTGAAGCGTTGGAATATTGGCATTGACTTGGAAGACGAAAGAAATTGATATCTCATAGTGAGTATTTGTCAGTTAAATTAATCATACCGGGCAGTAGCGATAAGCTTAGTTACAATCACCAGCCCTCATGACGAGCGTTTTGATTATTGATTTCATATATGCTAATACACTAAGTTCACTCATCCATGAAAACTATCTATATTTAGAATGTAAATGAGCCATGTCTCACAAAATTAACATTTAATTTAGTTAACCGATATAATCCGATTTATACTAACGTGGACTAAAAATATATAATTTAATTCAATAAACATAATAATCCCATGAAATATTACACGCATAAATCATTTGATAATATATTATTTATGATATTAATAAGACTTGAAATGTAAATATGTGGTAACCGCATTTGTTACACGGTAATAGTATAAAGGACATTTATAGGCGCCTTGATGTACAAATATGTATTAGCTTAGAAAATCTTCACTTATTATAAAACAAAAGCTGTCTGTATGTCTGTATGTATGTGATCGATTTTTTCAAAATCTACTTAACGGGTTTTTATATGGTTCTTACTAAAGGAGACTGCAATGCTTACGAAAGGTTAAGTTAAATAGTACATTATAGTTTTATAATTTATAGAATTAGGCGTTACTTTGCGTTACTATCCATAATACAAAAGTAATAATAAAATTATTTTTCTATAACCCGCGATACAGTTAATAGAAAATATATATAGAACACATATATAGAAAATATACATATATATGGAGTTTATCTCCTGATGATGCTTCGGTTGCGGGGCGAAACGGTGGAGGTTTGTGCATGTGTTTTTACGAATCCTGCATGCAACGAGTATGAAAAAAAAACGGATAGTCCACTATACAATTAGCACTATATAGTATATTTTCTATTTACTGTATCGCGGATTATAGCAAAATAATTTTATCATTACTCTTGTATTATAATTTTATGTAAATTGTACTGAAGAGGTCGCGCAGTTATGAAAAAACTCGCACATTGAGAGCTTCAGTCGCATTCGCCGTGTAAAACAACAGAGATACTTTAAAGTAATGTAGTAAAGAATTATAGATCCAAAATGAGCTTTATAAAAAACACTAAGCCCGAATGCTTATTGGTTAATAATAATAATGAATAAAGGATTAAATTAAAGACCAAAGATTGACGGTAAGAGAAAGTAAATCATTTGTTAAACGCCGAACCGATTAAAATTTAATTGTTTAGATCAGAGCACTATTTCTTTTTTATTTAAATAGCTACTGATTAAGAAAATAAGAAAATTTATTTAGAAAATTAGTCTCTGAAACTTATTCTACGTACTCAATGTAGGTTTTATCAGTTGTAATAGGTAGGAAAAATCAACGTGCCCTTGCTATATTCAACGACATGACCTTAAGTTTTCGTGATAGTTATACATTAACACAATTGTATTTAATGGATTTATATCGTGTTAGATTATAAATGATGTATAATATTATTTTCACTTCGGCCATGGAAAAGTGTTGAAATATTAGCTTTAAATAACAAAATGTAGATTTTATGGCAGAACACGTGATATCCCATGAAGTTGTAGTATTATAGAGAAACTTTATTATAAATATAAAGCTTTATTCCCAACTGCCAGTATTTAATTAACAATCAGAGATAATTTCATAAAAAATTGACTATTATAAAACTAATCGATTTTCTTAAAATCTACTAACGGATCTTTGTACGGTTTCACCAAAAGATACTTCAATACTTCGTTCACGTAAATAGTACATATCGGTATTATGTAAATTGTGTTGAAGAGACCGCGCAGTTGTTAAAAAACTTGCTTGCTGCGAGCTTTAGTCGCTGCGTAAACCAGCAGAGATATGCTAAAGTAATGTAGTAAAGACTTCTAGATCTATAAAGCTACTACAAAAAAGGCCGCGATAGCATGTCTCTATCTCTTATGGTTAACTCACAATAACTACTTTTATGTTTAAAATTTGAATCCTCGAAAAAAATTGTAATACGCTGATTTCCACGCGGGCGAAGCCACTGGCACAGCTAGTTATTATATAAAATATGATTAAGACGGTAGTATAAAATATGAGTTCACAAATAGTCCAATTAATTGCAGTACTAAAATTCTATTTATGACAATAATAATTTATATTATAATTCTAGTAAGGAACTATAATCTTCCCTATTTGAATTATACGACAGAAGACCTCCTATAGACGAGTACTTCTAGAAAAGGTAATTAAACTTGTGGTAATTGTGTCCCTATTAATTCTTAATATACGACTATGGTCGCCGCGCATTTCGATCAGCCCCACACACGGCTTGTACTCGAGTATAGTATTTAAAAATCTTTATTAAATGTCATTCTGTTAATTAATTATTATCAGTACCGAACGTATAAATAATACGGAGAAAATTGTCTGGAAAATTGTCTGTTGAGAAAATTGGTCTTTTAGAAATGGATAAAAAAGACTTTACTGGCAATATAAGAAAGAAACCGTTTCGTTTATGGAAGAAACATTCTTATCTTAAATATTATTTTTGTTAAGTTGGCTAAGGTTGTGTGATATAATGACTAATCATTATGACCAATAAGTTAAATGTAATAAAATCATTGGTAATTTGTAACATGGTGTTTATCATAATACAAGAAAATATATGAAAATATATGTAATTAAAAAAATTAAATTTTTAAATATTTTGTTTTACGAACTTGCCTGTTTCAAAAGTAATTTTAAAACAGTTTATTGATGTCATCATATCTAAGGTTTTCATATCTTTCAGTTTTGTGTTAATTAATATTAATCTTTCATTTTGATACTAACATTACAGCGCAAATTAGGCGCAAATCACTCTGCCAGGACAATAAATGTTATGGACGGAAATAAAATATATTTTTTAGGTTATTTAACGGCTTGGAATCAAGTCCTTTGATGCCTTAAAATATTATTAGACAATTAAAAAGAAGGCCATCAGAAATCTTAATAAGTTTGTCATTCGTGCATATTAACGATAAATATTAGATTACTCCGGGATCGTTAATAAATTATATTTAAATAGGTTTAATCGAACTTGATCACGCTCTGTAAGCTCACCCACATGGCTAGTGTAGCGATAAATAACTGAAGCATTTATGAGGACAAAGTGTTGTTGTGAACGTTTTGCATTGCTACGCATCGGGGGACGAATAAAACGAAATATTCAACTTTCGCACCACGTTTTGACTGACCGAAACGGAATAAGCGTGCGGTGCGGTCTTTATGCGATGTAATTAACTACAAAAAATACTTTTTTTTAATACTTGATGTAGAGAATTACTTTAGATATTATGGTAAATATTGAGCAAACGAGAAGAAAATGAAATCGGTATTTAAATCCGGTAATAAATGGTAAATGATCGGTAAGTAAATATATACTTCTATACTAATATTATAAAGAGGAAAGATTTGTATTTTTGTGTGGTGTATGTTTGTAATGTTTACACGCAAAAACTACTGCACCGATTTTAAAAATTCTTTCACCATTGGAAAGCTGCTTCTTCACTGAGCAACATAGGCTATATGACATCAAAAAAATACGTATTCCTAATAAAATTGTAATAAGTTGTGAAAAATTTTCACAACTTATTTCTTTCTTTCATCGAGTGCGGTAACTATTCAGGATAGAACAAAAAAATGTTCTACAGTATTATAGAACATATCAATATCCACAAAAAAGTCAGCGATACCATATGTCTAACTATTGTAGTTATACCGATATAACTACTTTTTCACATTGTAAAAGTTTATAAAATTGCCGACAATAATCAAAACCATTTTTTTAATATCTCTGTATTGATCCTTATCCCATTAAATGATATTTTATTAGAAACTATTTCAATATCTGTAAAATATTATTAAATTATTAAAATCCGACGTCCCAATCAAAAGCTATTACGAATTTAAGAATACAAATCGAAAAAAAATAATGCCATCAACTTCATTGTAGCGACCGTTATAGCAGAGCCTGCATTTGGTGAGTTAGCTCTTATTCCAAGAAAACTAATGACACCCATTTCTTTTATAATTAAATAATCTACAAATAAATCTATAGTCCGACTTCGTAGACTTTTCACTACCACGAGATCGGTATGGACGCGGATGAAACCGCGGGGCATTGCTAGTATATAATAAATTGCTATCTGTATTTCTTTCTGTAAAATACGGAGTAAATTTCGATTAATATCATATACAGATATCAATCAATTATGCTGGCAAATTAAGTGCTCGTATAAAGCATAATTTGTACAAGCAACTACTTATATATTTATAGAACTTATTTAAGAGATACTCTATTTACCTACATACATGATATTCTGAAACAAAAAGTAATGAAAATATTATCGCAATATATCCATACTTCTTTATTACGATATAAATATATAATTTACCATAAATCATATTTTCTATATATAAAATTTATCGCTTATCCCTATAGAATATTTTACATATTTCGATTTTCATTTTTGTTGCTTTCTCAGGCGGAACAGTTTGTACCAAGGGGATTTCGTGTAGATCAGGTTAGAAAGATATACAAAAATACAGAAATTTACTTTTAACTAACCTAAATACATTATTATTACGAATACATTACTCAAATATTATATTTCGATTCATTTGGAAACATAATTAGACACTAAGTTAAGAAAGTTACGTGTATAAAAGCATTCTTTCATTGGCTTTGTCGGATATAAATAAACGTCATACGATAATAGACACAATCGCATATCAAAAAGACAATGGCCCTATTAGGATAGAGGTAAATTCGTCGTACAAAAGCCGTACGCATCCTTTCCCGCGCTATCGGCCTCAAAGCCGCCGCCATGTTTGCATTTCGATCCGCAAGGAACCTGTGTTTAAGTTGACTCGGGAATTATATCGCAGCGATTAGTGTAATAACTGGTCGGCTCAAGGCTTTTTCTTGTTTCAGCCATGTGTTCTGACGTTCGCATTCGATCGGCTTCGATACTCCGAGTGCATTCATTGTCTGTACTAAATTCTACCAATTTAGTACTTTATTTTATTTAGTACTTTACTTTATTCTATATTATATTTAGTCTTTATCATGTATGTGAGCTTTTTACCTGTGTTATCTGTGGAACGAAAATTGAATTTAGAACGTTAAATATTTAAAATTCTTTATAATTAATATCAAGTTCAGAATGTTAAGTGTGTGAAAATCTTATCGTAAAAAGTAACTGGCCATGATATTTTAAAAATATTTTTAACTTTGAAACGGAAAACTAACGGCGACTAGAACATAACAAAGAATTTTAATTGGCTTCAAGTTCATACTCCGTTTTAAATAGATAAGTGAGAACGATGTTACGCCCAAATATAAACTAACAAGCGAGCGTGCAAAATAGTGTTTAAAATATATCATCTATTATATACCAAAGACTATGGATCAAACTTTTAGAGGCTGTAAACTTGTGATAGCCGAACGGTGACACCATACCTGTCTTTTTTACAGGGGGCCACGGGTTCAAATCTGGGCAGGCGTTAATGAGTTTTATGTACGAGATCGATATTTAAAATTTATCACACGCTATAACGATTACTTTATCAACTAGATGGCGACCACGAAATTTATTCATCGAAATTCCATTTCTTTATATTAATTATTTATCATATAATATTAAAAGAAGTGTCACTTTGTGAAAATATTTGAAATAAGTCACAAGTCGTAGCTGACAAGAACGCTAATCAACTGCAGTCAGAGTTTTTGTATAAAAACTTGCTCTTTTGTGAATAATTGTCATAATAACCGCTTATTTATGAGCAGTTCGTAAAATCACGCTGCATTACATACATTTGTATCGCAAATATTGATTGTACAGTATCAGGCGCATGTAATTGCATGTACTGAACGCAGCTTTTACAAAACTAGTTGTAAACCGCGCGGAATGTACGGCGACTCGATTCTGTAAAATGATATCTAAATATAGTCCTTATATATATGACGATAAAGGTTAAAACTTGATAAAAATGTAAGCACTTGTAGAGCAAAACATTCCGAGACATTAATGTGTATTTATTGTACGCGTCCTGTAATGTTTTTATCTTCTGTTTTCGAACGATTTGCCCCGATGTTAGAATTAGAGTCATTTATACTGCAATTTATTTTACACGATTAAAACAGGCTTTTGATTATAATATCGATAAAAATAAAGAATAAAAATACATTTCAAATTTGAACAGGATCATAAAAATGTAAAAGTGAAAAATATCAAATTTTAAAGTAACAATATTAATCATTATTTAATATTTTAAAAATGTATCTTATCAAATTACATATAATTTGACGGTAAAATTATTGAATTTAGATGGCAACATCGTTACAATTTAAATTCAGTGGTCGTTTTTTTACTTCATCCATACTAATATGATAAATAAGAAAGTCGGTGTATGTTTGTTACGCTTTCATGACTATTTCATGGCTATCACGATCTGGATGAAATTTCATACACCGGGGTGACATATGGAATGCGTTGAATTATTGTGTATTTTGTATGTTTTTTACGAAAAAAATATTTTAATAAATCTATATTGAAGGTGTTCGCATATTAGTATGTATGACTATATCTACTTTTTTCATAGATATGATACAGATAATGGACATTGATGTTAGAAAATAAATTACAATCGATTTTGATATCACGTGTGCATTCCCCTTTATTTCTTGAAAGTAATTATTATTATAAAAAAGAATCTACCTAGTGCGTCGACTAAATAATGTATTTTGTCTAATAGGAGTGTTGATTTTCTATAATGACTCCCTTCATTGATGCAATGCCGTAAGTAATGGTTTAGAAGGTCATAATTATTATGACAAATTAAATATAAAAAAGATAATATCTATTTAAATTTAGGTTATGTAAACATGATCCTATCGATATTTTTTAAATTTAGTAATCTAATCTGAGTAGGTTGAGAGCGTGGAAGCGTGGTGTTTATAGCTACTCTTTTGGGACTGGACATACTTGGGACTGATATTACAATAAATGCACATATTAAAAAAAAAGGTGAAAGTGTCTTGGAAGGAGCTTGCCATATTTTAAGTATAAATAACCTCTAGTGTTCCTTCAGAAATAAAAATTGTCTATGTTGATAAAAACATAACTTTATATATGACACATATATCAAGAGATAGGCTGTTCAGGTGTGATCCTTGATAACTGAATAGTGACAGATATAATAAATACGAATTTTAAATAAAATTCAAAAATGATAAATAATAACGTTAATAATAAATTTAAATGTTCTGTACTAAGAGAACATATAATTTTATAACGTAAGCGCGAAGGAGATAATTACATCGTTAATATTATAATAATTAATCGACATACGAAGATGTAATACCGTGAGATTTTTTTATTATATTCTCGAAGAAAAGTTGTAAATGAGATAAAAAGACGATTTCCTTGGAACTAATGTTTATTTACATTTCACATTAAAAGAATGTCTGGCTTATTATACTTGTCATCTAAATACGGAATGTCTTTGATCAATGCGTATTCCAGGAATGGAATTATTTTCATACAATATGATTTGTCGCCTTTGAAATAATTGTGGTTCATTAAATTGATTTTCTGCTAATTAACATGATTTTTTATGATATTTATTGATATTTTTACACAATCACGCAAAACGCACATAAATTCCATTTGAATATCTACATTGTATTTAATTTATTTTTATTGCGTGCTCTGATATTTTTGTTCTAGTTGACTCTGAATATTCTTAATTGATTTATTTATTTATTAACCTCTGGCGACTAAGATAAGTTGACCCAACGTGTGGTATCCGGCCAAGTGGAATAGACCACTCTTATTTCTTACCGAGGAGCCGTAAAAGGCGACTAAGGTAACTATGTATTACAGATCAAATGAACTTCATCTTCCTGTCATTGTTGAAATTTGCAAAATAATGTGTAAAAATAACTTCGATGTGATGAAGATTTCATTCGGATATTTCTAAAATTGGTATATCTTAAAATATTACAATTCGTTCGAGAACAGCGCAAATTTTACAATCACATTAAATTCTTGCATCGATGAATAAAACGGCGACAATATGTCTTTATATTGACGATTGTGCGAAGTGAGAAAAAAACACAGGTGAGAAAAAAAATTCTGATTAGTTTTTGAAACAAAAAGTCGGTATTTTCTTTACTAACACAAAAAACTAAGCCATTATGAGCTAATGAGCTTATTGTTGGAATTTATCCATACTAATATTATAAACTCGAAATTCTGCATGTCTGTTTAGCCGATACGCATTCCCGGCTAATCTGTTGATGATGTTTGGAACAACTAAAACTTATTCAACGGGGTAGCATATATGATAAGAAAATTGTATTTTTCTTCTGGAAACACGGAAAAAAACAGATTTTACACTTTTAAGGGTACTTACACGCTTAAATTGTAATGAAAACGCGTAAGAACTAGCGGATACCAAAAGTATATATGTATATACAAAACTCATTATGATGCAGTCTCACATTTAAATTAATAATTTATTCGGCAAGACTTTATCTTTCTTTTTATTTATCTGAAGTTACCACGTTGTACTTGAATGTACTTCGGAATTCAGTCGATTGTCTCAATTAAATTAAGTTCCCAACCAACTTCGACCGTTGCCCGATGACTTGCGATTGAGATTCTGTTTAAAGATGACATCCTTTGACGTGGCCTAATTGATCTTGAATGAATCTCCAACGAAGTGGGCCACGTCATAACAATTGGCATTTGTTGAAAATGTTTATTTAGGTGCTACCTTTTAGTTCGTGATTTTATTTTGAATACTGTTCAACCTAGCCTTTATCAGATGTCTCGTCTCAAATTAATTTTAAGTAGTAGATGACTCCCGTTTTGGATTGATGGTAAATTTTGTATAGTGTTCATGGTGTAAATTATAGATTATCGAGTGGGGCAGAAAAAGCACAAGCGAGAGAAAATTCTAAGAGCATCAGGGAATTCCGTTTAGGTGTACCTCTGTAAAGTCTTTTTTGACAATGAGAAGTGCCAAACCATGTCTGAACTATGTTAGAAACTGATAACGTTCTAGGACTGCGACCTTCATAGTCATTCTTGTGTTAATGACAAAGATGATGCGTTCTATGCATATCTGCATGCTGTTGGAGATCTAGATCTAGGGAGTGTTCTCAGTTTTTGCTAAGAACCTAATAAAAATGTTGAAGGAAATCACTTCAAAATGCTCAATTGTCGTATTCCCCATATCGACATATAGCATCATGGCTGCCCCCATATATTTGTATGAGACATTGAGATATTAATACTGTATTCTTATTGCTGTAATTTAACTTTTAAGTTTTAATGTTCTTTGTTATCGTCATCTGTTATTTTTAAAATACTAAAATGTATAGCCAGCCATTTTGGATCTCAATACCCAGTTGTAGTTGCCACTTTGTCTCCCACATAAATAATAATTTCGTGTAACTTAAAACAAAAAGTAATATCCAAGACAGGCATTAAATAAAAATATTGTTGGTATTCAAAAATTAAACTCATATTAAGTTTCCTTAAAGGACTTCGCGTGCGCTCAATTCTCATCAAAATAATTGACGAGTTGATGATGATGATAATGTTGAAGACATCAAACAAAATACAGGTACAATTTTCGAGTAAGAAAGCGTAATGCTCCCGAACAAGCAGGAAGTTATTACATTATTTGGAAGGTGTACGGAGACAGTTTTAAATCCATTACCCTTGGATGTCGCACGGCAATTTTCCAGTAGCTGACTTCGGCCACACGCAGTTGTGTCTAAACAGCTAATAACTATTATCTAGAATAGTTTGAGTGCAATGCGTCAGTGAAAATTATGATTAATATCTGTTTAGCTAACGGTATCTAAGAGGCGACGTCGCGCCGATGTGAATTGGTCGATTGTAAGAAATCTCGCGCGCCGTGTTCGTTAAGGTCTCTTTTGACTGATCATTATTGATTGTCGTTTGTTTGGTTTGAATTTTTTTGATAACAGAGCCTTTAAAATTTTGGGGAGTATTATACTGTAAATCTTGAATAAGGTTACAAGTTTTAATTACGTAATCTATCACCATTCATGCATACTTGATTATATCGTCAGAGTTCGATTATTTGCCTCAGCAAGATTGAATTATACTTTAAAGCACCTGAAATTATCCATTCGATGCTTCAACCTTCAACCGTGCTGCAATCAAAAATTATTTAATCAAAATTTGTATATAGTAACTGACTAAATTTGGGCCACACAAGCCTTAATTTTGACATGAAAGCTTAGACTGACGGAAGATGCAGCGTTGATAGATCTTCTATGAAGTGTACTGACTTCCTCAAAAAATTCGCGGATTCGAGCGGAATAAGACCGTGTTGTCGATATCCCTTGAATCACAGCCAAATCACATCTACTGGTCGTAGATGTGATTTGGTTGAGAGAGAACAAAAAGAAGGAAAATTTAAAACAAGTCTTTTTTCTTCTTCTCTAAAATGCACCTTAAGTAAGTCTCGTGCTCGCACTTTTAATCCAACTGTTATTTATATCTATTGAGTTGGCTAAAGGGCAACAATTAGCCGATGCGTATCTACCGGTCCGTACGATGACGAACGGTCGGCTGTTACTCGAATTTCAACTTTCGTTTACGGAATTTCTTTGTTAACAGTGAAATGCCGTTTTATCTATACATCTTGAGTAGCTTACCAGTTCTTACTTCTGTCCAGAATTGGGTAAAATATTTTGATTGTTGATGATAATTTTGTATTGTCGCTTTATTAGTAAATAGAGAATAAGGTGACTGCGCTTTTCTATGACTTCTCCTAAATTTGGAATTCATACATACGATTAAATGGGAGAAGATAATATCGCTTTTTGTTTGTTAGTATTTCAAGTTTTGTCAGTTAGAAGATTGTTTTATATTTTGAAGATATTTTTTATAATTTCTCAATTAAAAGTTGAGTTGAGTTGTGCCAGTAATATTTCTGAGCATCAAATTTTTACTCCAGTAACGGAAACGTGGATTAGTTTAATCCGGTAAGTAAGGCCTTTTAACTGAGTGTGTTTTATCCTAGAAAAAGTTTTAATATAGTCGGAGGTGCAACTTCTAATGACGTCACTGAATGAAATCCCAGCAAGTAGCAACCCTTGTAATAGAGATTCTGGATTTTTATATAATAAAACATAAATAAATAACGTTATCCTTTCGGAGTAAGGTCCGGGTTGACTCCTGAGAAATGACATTATATTTTGGCTATCATATACCCAAGGTCTCTCTTCAGATAGCGTGTTTTAATTAATTACTTCATTAAAATTCCTCCTTTCTACAAGGATTTTGTGAACAGTTGTTTGAAATATATCAGATTTTTAACCACTATTTATATATAGGTAAATGTTTTTTACGTGTTGATAATTTTTAATTAACTGATGGGATCGCCTCCTGTATCAACATGATACTGTTTTTAACGGCCAAAATTTCGTTCTTTTATTAAAAACAATAAAACTGTTCTTATTTAAATAAACATATGTGTCATTTATCAGCACTTATCAATGAACAGAGAGATAAGTTAAGATACAAATCCCTGACAATACAAAGACTCTGTTCTTAAACATTTGTTTCTTGTTTTTATGATGATAAAAAGTAATCATCATATCAGTTGCTTCAGTATTTTTGATCGATAACTATTCAAAACATTGAAACAGTCGCAAAACATATCAAATGCAAATTTATAAGAATTTTTGATAAGAAGATCTAGTATTTGACAACACATTGAAGGTTTTTATTGTCCACTATTGTTGTTTGATTAAAAAAGAAAATATTATAATATTAATTCAAATATTATAAAGAAAAGTAATAATAAAATTATTTTGCTATAATCCGTGATACAGTAAATAGAAAATATATATAGTGCTAAATGTATAGTGGACTATACGTTTTTTCATACCCGTTACATGCAGGATTCGTAAAAAACATATGCACAAACCTCCACCACTTCCACCACAATACACAAGCACTACACAGGTTCACTATCACAAACTCAACAATCGTTTCGCCCCGCAACCGAAGCATCATCAGGAGATAGACTCCACGACAAAATCGCAAAGCGAAGCGTTATTTATTTATTTTTATTTTCTTTCGAATGTGTCTAATGCTGTTAGCCCTAATGGCTTTTACAGCGTCACCGGTGGGATGGGCGAGCGCAGAAGCTTCGTCGGGTAAAATTGATAAGAAGCGAGTGTTTTTAGGCACTCGTAACTTATTGGGAGCGTCGCCTTAAGGGTGTCTCCTGCGAGACCGAACCTCGGCTTAAAGCTGCGCGTTTTGGAGGACTGTATCTATCACATTGACTTTGAAGAAGTCTGCATCACGGCGGCCGCGGCAGAGGGCTGCGGCCGCTTGACACAAGCAAGCGGGGACCTCGTCTTCGCCGGCGAAGACGCTGTTTGTGTGAATGTTGTGTGTAGATCTTGTTTGATGCTGTAATAGCATCGTCAGGGTCGTTAAGGACGCTCTTAGGGCGCCTGTGAAAACCGGCTATACTCACATCTTATTTTATCGGATTATCGACTAATTTCGAGCCCACCTGGGACACTTATTCATGAGCTCTTTACACGATGCCATCGCAGTGGAAACGTCCCGGATGAGTTCGAAACTAGTCGGGGTTACCCGATAAAATACGGTTTCTACACAGTAACTATGTTATTGATTTTTTTTTAAATCGACCTAACCGTTAATTTTAAACATTATGAACCAGGTACCTCGCGAGGCGTCTCAGAGTTGTACTGACAGGCCTCTATTTAATAATAGTACTCGCAGATTATCCACAGCGTTCGCCCTAAGCGAGTTGGTAGCCGTCCGCCGTCATTATGCAATTGAAACTTAGTGAGTTATTACGCACGATAATAATCTACATAAATAAATAAATAGCGCGGCATGCTGGGCGGGATTGTCTTACGTGAATGGCAGGATGTTGTAATCTTAATTTTACCTGAACTATTTATAAATTGTTACGGAAGCTATGCCACCGATCCATAAGCATATAAACTATAATTAACTTAAGACCCTCTCATATTGCTCAAATTTCTTTAAAAACGAGAGACGATAACAGAAATAGGATAACTAAATTAAAACTAATTAATATTAAACTAAAGCGGAAGTTTCCGTATTAAACTTATGAACACAGACTCGCGACTACTATTAGATGCTCGCCATTTAATCATATTACAGCCAATATTCATCTCATTTGGGTACGACACCGTCTCTTCGGGTTGATACTGACCCAAAGAGATTATATGATGTTATTTTAGCCATTAAGTTATCTATTTCTAATTCATACATATAAAAATAGAAATAATAATCACAAATAAACAGTAAGTTCGGAGGTCTTATCGTCAAACCAGCGGTTTCCTTGTAGTAACTTTATCAGATGATATTATGGCTTAAACTATCGATCTGCAATTAAGTTTTAATTTCTCAATTTTCTTAGGGGGTATAATATCATGTCAGAGACCATAGAATAGGTGCAAGATTGGGATGGTACGGACATGCAATGAGGAGCGATGGAAATCGTTAATCCCAACTAGTGTTAAATATGAATGTAGATGGGTATGTGACTAGAGGGAAGCTTAAAAAGAGATGGTTGGATTGTGTGAAATTTGACATGCATATGAAAGTGCCAGAGTTGACGAATTATAGAAGAGAATGGAAGAGAGACACTTTGTACCGACCACACTTAGCATTCTAAGTGTGGTAAGTATCTTATTTCCTTATCTATCCAATAGGATAAGGGCCGGAGAAAGAAGAATACCATGTTGATACCTTGTTTTCTTTTGACAATATTGAACGTTTTAATCTTCTCAGCTAAGATCTGTGCCCTCCGTTGTTCTGGTTCGTGGTTGATGCCATCAAAACTTGCGGCATCGGATAGGGATAAAAATAATTCAACACTGAATTATTGGGTTATTAACAGAATTTGGAAGTATATGTAATGTATCTTACATTACGATGTTACCAATGAAAAATATATTCACAGATTTAGTGTCAAGAAATAAGCATTTACTCTTATTTCAATATTATGTAAGATATAACAAATAAATAAATAAATAAAAGTCCTATTTCCGATAGCAATAAGGTTAAGGCTTAAACTGCCGCTTTCAATACCGTTATACCAATACCATTGATATTGAAAACGGCAATTTTGGCCTTAACCTTTGCTTTTGAAAATAAAAATTAGCAAAGTAAATAACGAAATAAATAACACTGGTCACGCTTATACGTTAAAAAATTGACTTCGTGCACGCACATCTAAATTCGCAAATAAAAAAAGCTGGAGTCGAACTATGCGCATAGTTATATACAGGATTGTACCAACGGTACGATATTAAATGAAACCAATGATTATTTGTGCGTAACAGATAACTTTAGAATAACTTATAACTATAGAAATAACTTAAGAAATTCAATCTTCGTAAATATTGTTTAAAAAAATGTATTTTCGAAGAAAATAAATGTAATTTAATTGAGATCTGCCTTTGGTAGTTGATTGACCTGACGCGACGCGCTTGTTTAAAAACAGGAGAAACAATAATATTTTGGTTTTCTCTCCCTTGTACCAGGACTATTTAGTTTTTTGATCAAGGTTATGTTTCGTTTTGTGTGTTGTAATGGGCTACGGCAGTTGACCTCTAGAAATCGTGCTTATATTTTAAAAAACGTAAACAAAAAAAAATAGTCTTAAAATACCCTCAATCATGTGTCTGTCCTCTTTCCTGAAAGGAAAACGGTATTGATATTTCGATCCCATATGTAAGCTCGTTACTAAACTAATTCAAATGTACTAAACTAGATCAATATAAGAAAGCGTAACAGACGGATAGATATACAAACAGAGTTTGGCGTTTATAATATCGGTATAGATACGGATATCGACATCGATATCATAGTTAATAAAGATACCGGCTATACTCACGTCTAATTTTATCGGATTAGCCCGACTAGTTTCGAACCCGTCCGGGGCACTTATTCATTTAGTGTTCCCGCCGCGATAACGTCGTGTAAAGAGCTCATGAATAAGTGCCCCGGACGGGTTCGAAACTAGTCGGGCTAATCCGATAAAATTAGACGTGAGTATAGCCGGTATCTTTATTAACTATGAATACTACTCACGATAGTTTAAATTTAAAAAAGACATCGATATCGATTATGATTTCGACTGAGTCTGGAGGGTATACAGAAAATTATGCATTATACATCTTATATGTAAAATTCTCTGTGAATGTTGGTTACCATAATCCTCCGAAACGGCTTGACCGATTTATATGGAATTTTATATGTATATTCAATAAGCTTAGAATCGGCTATACGCCTAAGCGATAAGGGTTGTCCGCCTCTAGTATTTATTTTTATTCTTTGGACAACATTGCTAATTTTTTTATAATGTACAATGGAATTCCCTAAAAAATAACTTTTGTCCGGTCAGCTAGTAATTTGTAGAATAATGCGTTACTTTGCTGAATTACATGGTATAAAAAGAATGATTTAATTATCTTGCTATTTATTATTTGATAGGATTCTAGGATTCAATTCTTTACTTCTGTAATCCGTGTCAGATTGTACATGAATGAGTAAATAAAAAATTAACAAATATATAGTTGTTCTCATGAAGTTAGTTTTTCAAAAATCTACTTTGTGACAAATGTACACATATCGGGAAATACTTATTGCAGTAGCAGAGAATACTTCTAATAACAATGTATGAGTAAATAAAATTCGCAAAGAGTGAGGACTTTGTAAAACAAATAATCAAGTATTTTGGAAAAAAACACCACAAATCTTGTGCTACGTAAATGGCGGTGCACGTTTAAATCAGTCAACACACGGACATCTTGACTGTCTTTCGCTTGAGCGACAGCTTCACTACGACGTGTTGCGAGGGTATTGGACAGTTTTAAATTATTTGCAATAGTGTTTATTTCCATAGTGATCACAAGCTCCTCAATATCCTAAGTAGAAGACAGAATTTATGTTTAATATGTGATAGCCCAGTGGTGACACCGTGCAACTCTTTCGAGGATGTCACATATTCAAAATCTTGGGCAGGCACCATTGAGTTTATCTGTTGTAACTTGTGTGTCTAATTGATAATTGCAATTTATCACACGCTTTTCGGCGAAGAAAAACATCGTGAGCAAACTTGCATAACTTTAGAAAAATCTGGAGGTATGTGTAACCTACCAATCCGCATTGGAGCATGGTAGGTCTTAGATCCAATCCTCGCCGAATTAAAGTATACCTAGCAGTGGGATGGTAACAAAAAAAAAGTAACAGCCCGTTACTATGCCTACTGCTGGGCTAAGGCCTCCTCTCTCCGTTTCTGGAGAGAAGGGTTGGAGCTAAGACCTACCACGCTGCCCCAATGCGGATTCGTAGGTTTCACATATATCCAGAATTCTCTAGAGATATGCAGGTTTCCTCACGATGTTTTCCTTCACCGAAAATTGTGTGATAAATTGCAATTATCAATTAGACACATGAGTTTTTAGAAAAACTTATTGGTGCCTACCCGGGGTTTGAACCTATGTCGTCTCTGAAGAACGCACGGTCTCACCGCTAGGCTATCACAGATGGTAACACGCCGTTACTGTACTACTTTTTTTAATAAAGTACTTGACAAATGTGTACAATTATTTTCTTTGATTAACCGATATTGTCTTTATTTTTAAGCGGTTTTCTCAGACCTTGAATTCTCTTAAACGATTTGTCCTCTGTATTTTGTCGATCCGTCTGTCTACTGTATAGAGGCAAGTCAAGCAAGCACGAACGAATACCACGTTTCCAAGAATGTTTTTTACCGTGCAGTAATGTTGGCTGTCGGATCGTTTACGTGATTTTGGTCCCCTTTTTAACTCGCCTCGAATTTGTCTGCTTCTACATTGTTGTATATTAAACGAAGAATTTGTTTAGCTCTATAGTCTTATAATTTCACCTTTTTAAATGGATTACATGAGATTACAATTAAGAAGGAAAATATCATTAAAATCGTTCATTTATGGGAGATAAGCTTTACTTTCTGTTGGGCTATATTATAAATAATAATATTATTTTGCTTTAATCAGTGATTTCGTAAAATTTATGTAATGCTAAAAGTAAAGTGAACTAACCGTGTTCATACATTATTCATGCAGGATTTCTAATTGAATGCATCACTCCATAAGTGCAACACACATTTATTACTATAATCTCAACAAACGTTTCGCCCTCTTTTCGAAGCTTCATCAGGAGAGTCCGAGACAAGGCACTCTACTTTTAGCATTATATAGATGTTTTCTAATCGCAGATTACAGCAAAACAATGCTAACATTGCTTTTGGAAATTTCGTTCTTTAGTTGTAATAAATTTTAAATTATAACCTAATTCACAGATTTCGTTATCTTGAGGTAAATGTAAATGGGGCTATAGCTCAAGTTCGCAGAAGAATTAGTGATTTTTTAGCACTTCAATTTCGTTACATACAGGAAAACTATCAGATCAAGCATTTGCATCAAAAAGTATTCCTATGATTTTTTTAAAAGTCAACAGAGAAGATGTTGAATTTCATTATATCTAACATATATTTTTTTCAATTATTAAAATGAATTCTATTCGCCAGTGTCTGTTGACTTTGCAGTTGGTATTTTACCAATTATCAACAACAAATCGTTAGGGCTCTTACTGCTTATTTGGGATGGCCAAGTGCAAAAGCATCGTCTAGTAATTCCGAGAATGTAAAAAATACGTTAGGAACAAAGTACCTCCGAATACCTAGTTAATAAATGGTTCTGTCGTAGATGATGATGTCGTAATGAATCTGTTAATTGAACTTATTCGAAACTTCGTTTAGATGTAGTAACAGTATATTAAAGATCTATTCGCATAACTATTAAACAGCGAATTGGAAAGGATTAATTCCATGAGGGTTCGACCCATCAATTATTCCATGAAGTTATGTCTCAAGGATCGTGAGCCTTGAGAAATGGTTGGTAATTGAATTTATGAAGGACCACACAGTCAAACAGTTTTGATAATTGTTGATCGGATACCAAAATTAGGTGCGACGTGTAGGGATCTGTAGGACATATTTTAGAAATATCTTGACAATATAAACCTTATCCATAGTTATATTATAAATGCGAAAGTCTGTCCGTCTGTCTGTTACGCTAGAAAGAATAAAATGAGCTGACTTTTGAGAAAATTACTTGTTGGTTATTGAATAAGGAAAAACTTCGTACTTCAACCTTATCCTTCTTCTTGAGAAAAGAAATAAAATATAATATGTAATCTTAATTATTTTTGAATGGACAAAGTGATGTTAATGACTTTTATAGCCTAACGAGCGAATTCAAAAGCATCGTTGAGAGTCGCTTTATATAGGTACTCGTGTTTGGGTTATTCTGTCTCTTTCTTCCAGATTTGTCCGATTCCTTTTGTTGTGCTGAGTATCATACTGATGAGTCATCAATATAATAAAATAAAACTATTGATCGAGTGCCGTGAAATTTAAATTTTTGATTCTTTTATATCAAATGTGAAATTTGCCGCGAACAATGCATTATAACATGAGCCATTCTTCCGCAGGCGCCTACCGTGAAATTAAGGAAGTTTTTAAAGCATAGTTCCGTTTAGTTTTACTTATATGATCGTCGATTTAATATTTTACTGACTATTCAACCGTTATATCATTTTTGTGTACAAAAATCGGCTATATATAAATACTAGTAACAAAACTATAAATGCAAAAGTGTAGTGAGATTAGTATAGTGTAATCGATTATGCATTTAATTGGGTCCAATGAAGCAATGAATCGCTGTGAAAGGATATCAAGAATTGGAAATTGACAGACTTTTTACTGAATTATAGTCTGACGAAGTCGAGGTTAATAGCTAATTTAATATTTACAAGTCGTTTATAACTATTTGACATTAATCTCTTTATAGAGAATTATAGTATAGTCTTCGATCAAATGTTATTCTAAATCCGAGGTCCTTTCTCGCACGAGGCTCCCTTAGACATCGTCCTGCAGTATACAAGAGACTCTATAAATTGTTTCTGTACTCATCATTTTCGTACAACACCATCGTAAAAGCCGTTATGGCTAGCAGCATGTTAGCAAATTATATGAGACAAAAAGATATTCTAACGAATTTGAACTGTATATAAGTTAACCCGTTTATTGGCATTAAACGATGTTAAAGATCGCATTATTAAGATAAGGTCAAGTTGACAAACTAGTTCAGGGGGGCCTTTGATTTTCATACAAGAAATACTAGATTTTAGAAATTAAACACAAGTAATGCTTAACGAAACAACTTTTTTTATAATTAATGTCACAATTCATTTATAATCTATGCATATTTAATAGAATTAGGTGTTACTGTGCAGTGATCCATAATACAAAAGTAATAATGAAATTATTTTGCTATAAACCGCGATTAAACAAATATAAAAAATATATAATGCTAAATGTTGAGTAAACTATTCGTTTTCATACCCGATACATGCAGGATTCGCAAAAACTCATGCACAAAACCTCCACCACCGCCATCACACGTTCACTATCACAAACTCAACAATTGTTTCGCCCCGCAACCGAACCATCATCAGGAGCTAGACTTCACAACAAAATCGGAAAGTTTTCCGAGATTGTTGTAGTGAATGTATTGTGAATACAGTGCTTGTATATTGTGTTCTTTCTATCTAGCTCACATTTTGTAAGCTGTGTGTTTTTGTATCATTGTATACGTTTTATATTTACTTTATCGCGAATTATAATATAGCAAAATAATTTATATGCTCTATAAACCTTTCAAATCATGTCATAGTGGCATTATTTTAAGAATGCTGGTTGAATGTCCGCGTTGAATTGGTAAAGTGATTCTCTATGCCTAAAGCCCGCCAACACTCGTCACTGAAGAAGTGATTAACCATCCTGATAAAATACGAAGGTCTTTATTGTCAACGCGAAATTGTAAATATCTTCCTAAAAAATATTTCCGCTTTGTTTCCAAATGTCACCTCTTCAACAATATGACATGAAACTATAATCCATAATTAATATATAAATGCGAAATTCCGTTTTTTTTCCATAAAAAAGTAAGGTAACGGGCTGTAACTATCCAACTGCTAGGCATAGGCCTCCTTTTTCCGTTTCTGAAGATAATGTTGGAGCCAAGACCAACCACGTTGTTCCAAAGCGGATGATTAAGTTACACATATCGTTAGAATTCTCTAAAGATTAGAATTCAGCAGATCTCCTCACGATGTTTTCTTTCACCGAAAAATGTGTTATAAATTGCAATTATCAATTAGACACATAAGTTTTAATAAAAAAACTCATTGATGCCTGCTCGAGGATTAAACCAGGCACCAATGAGTTTATCTATTAAACTTATGCATGCATATAATGCATACAACATATACCAAATATACTTGTTTGAGTGGGAAGAGTTTTATTTATTTGTCATATTGTTAAAAAAATATTTGTTCTATTAACCATATAACATTATAATTAAGATGGCTGCTATCCACCTTAAACAGTAAAAAATGCACGTTGTCTCAACAATATAAAATATATATTACTATTGTAACATTATTCATTATAAACCCAAACCTATCCTGACGATGTTATTATACATATTTGGTTACTAGCAATTTTTTCATCTTGAAATAAATAAAAACCCTTTCATATCCGCCCTTTCTACACACCATTAATTTGCGTTTACCAGTTCCTGCCTTAAGCTCATTTTGTTCAAGAGCATCCAATAAGAGCGAAGAAAATTTTAATTAATATTTACCGTACGGTTTTAACTTGTGTGGTATTATAAACAAACAACCTCGCGATCAATGGAGTTGTGGTTAATATAAAAACATGAACTTAATTACTAATCACCGTAAAGCAAACATTCAATTTACAAGGCGGGCTAATTGCGCCTTGCCAGATCGGGCTTTGTAAAAAGTTGGCAAAAACCCTATCTTAAACTTATTTCTTAATTATAGACCGACTCATAGCACCGTCGCGAGGTTCGTGCCAGAGCAGTTGATGTGCTTACCATCACTACTTACCCTTCACTACTCTTTATTACAATTGCACAAAGTTCAAAGCTGTCTGAAAAGTAAACTCTTAGTCGCCTCAGCAAATAGTATCTCTAATAATTACACGGTTGAGAGAGAGGTTATCAGCCTCATATATTTTATGTCTTCCTTATCTAGAAGAATCTGCACTATTTTGATGTAACGTATTTAAATTTTAGCAAGATTATTCTGAGCATTAAAATTTGCATTAAATGTATAAAGCGTAATAAATTAAATATGAGAATGATAGTCACGTTAACAGTTTATGACGTTTCCTATTCTCATGTTTCAACCGTTTACCTTAATTTCTTATTTTAATTTTAATTTTAAAATATTCAAACAGTCAATTAAAATTACACTGTAATACTATCGTAATTTCGTAAATAAGAAATTGTATAATAGGATTCATTTAATATAATATAAACAATTAGTGATCTGTTTCGAAGTAATTTTTTTAGTACGCCAATCATTTAATCTGTTAGTAAATGATTTTAAACTAATAAGTTCAAAAGTTTTTTGCGAAATACGCAGTTAAATAAACAAAAAACTGGTTAACTTGTGTATTAATTTAAGTTAAATGTAAAATACATACCTTACAATCTCACAGTAGCACAAATTAAAAATATATTAACGCGTATAACGCGCCTTTATAGAGAAAAATAAAATATATTAAATTGCAAAAAAGGTATAAAAAAAGTAAAATATAATTCATGACTCGTGGAAGTATACAATTTTTTATTTACTTAAGAATATTAACGAAATAAAATAAAAGACATTGAAGATACTATATAGTATCATTAAGTATTCTCAACCCTTTGTTAATTAAGGACTATAAAATAACATTTTAGTCGTACACAATCCCAGCGACCTGAGGCCGGTTTAAAAGGCAAATGAAACGCACTGTCCTCGTACGGTATTAAGCTCACCGACACCGTCTAATTTGAAAAAGCCAGACATATAAATTTGGCTCTAATCCCACAATTGTGTGAGGAAAATTGGACCCAATTTCGTACGCACTCGTTGCCCTTTAGGCAACAAATCGTAGTGTATAGCGTAATGAGTGTAGGGCGGTATTGAAGCTAAGTTCACCAGGTCGTAAGAAAATTTGGGAAAACCTTAAACATACAGTCACTTTACTATATCTCAATCTATATAGATTGAGTATATAGTCTCAGGATAAATTGTTTATGTGAGATCCTAATGTACCCGCCGCTAGTCGACGTCGAATGGCGATGACCAATAAGGGTATTTTCCTGTTGAAATAAAAGGATAAATTGTATATAATCAAATTAAAACATTCAAACATTTTAGTAAAATACCAACTCTATTGAATTTTTGGACCAATAGTTGACCGTTGTACTCTGTTTTTTTTAATGATAATGTTTTTCTTACGTATTTTTTTTCTTTATGGTACATAAATAAATAAATAAATAAATATTTACAATTAGGAAAGATATAGACCATAACACCACCACGCTGCTACATTTTAGATTGGCAGGTTACAGATTTTCCAGTACTCAAAGTTTACTAGGTATTATGCGCACTGTTATATGCTTATGCTATGCTATAAAGACCACCGCCTATTTACTAACTTACTAACACTAATTACCGACAAAATTTAACTTGTTTATAAGTAGTATATATTTTATTGGTATACTATATGTTCTAGCGTATACTATATAATACCTTTAGTTATTTAACTAAATGCAATTTTTCCTTAAAAACTGCTACTGAATTTTATGTTTTTTAAAAACAGATATTTCTTTTTCATTCTATTTTCTGTTATTTAATTTCAATAACTTTGTAGTTAAAATTATTTTTCCGAAATGTCCGGAAAAATGTTGACCTTTATCTGGCAACCCTCAATAGCGCCCATTCAGCGGTGCCAATGTTGTGTTAAACATACCATATATTCAGATAAAAAGGTCCACGGGACATTTGTGTAACAAACGAGTCGAGTTTTGTTAAACTTGGTTAAGATTATAAAAAAAAATGGAGCTTATAATTTTACTTTTGCGTTTGTATAAGAAATAAACTATTGCTATTAGTTGTATACCTTTATTTTATAGATTTCATAATCAATTTAAACGCGATCGATAACGGTAAATGGCACAAGTTGCAAATGATACAGTACAACCACCGCCCTACGCTACCCGTAAATATTAAGCCATGGTTTGGCCTCTCAGAAGGCATCCTCGTTGTGAGGTTCTCCGACAATAGTAGATCTTCTGTGCTATTTTTTTCAACATAACGCACAATGCTTCTAGGCTTGTCCATTCCGCTGAGTGACATTGTAAAAGCTGTTAGGGCTAACAACGTTCTGTCAATTCAAAAAAACCAATGATCAGCAACTATTGAATGTGAAGCGAGAACTTAGAGTAGTGAGAGATTCTTGTTATATCCTAAGAAAATTTAGTTTAACTGAAAATTATCCAATTAATTTAAATTAAAGCTGTGATAGCCCAGCGGTGAGACCATACGATTCTTACGAGAGAAACACGAGTTCAAACCCGGGCAGACACCAATGAGTTTTTGTATTAAAACTCATGTGTCATACGCTTTTCGGTGAAACCTGCATATCTCTAGAGAATTCTGGAGATATGTGTAACCTACCAATCCGCATTGGAGCAGCGTGATAGGTCTTAGCTCCAACCCTTCTCTCCAGTAACGGAGAGAGGAGGCCTATCCCCAGCAGTGGGATTGTAACAGGCTACTACTTTTAATTTAAATTATGATCAAACTTGTAATTGTTTAAAGTTACATATTATAAGATATTTTAAATTTACTAAGAAGTAAATATACTAAAATTTAATTAAATTAATAAATGTATAAAATATATTTTAGCTATCAAAATATAAAAGCAAAAGTATTTTACAAGTACATAATTAATGTATTTGTAATCTGTAATGTGACGTGCGTTTTTAAACATAACTTAAAGGACGATAAAGAGATTGAACAGCTTAAAAGCCTTCATTTTTCATAATGATAAGTGCTCAGGAAACCGATACAATTTGAAATTCACACATCACTTCACTGTCTTTGGAATGGGACAATAAAAGATAAAATGAGAGAAAGACATTTTCATTATAATGAAAATGAATGATGAATATAAATGCTAAAGTAACTTCAAAACATAATATTTTTTTATAGAACTTTATTTCTGACTTTCTGGTTTTCTAACGTGTTTGTTCTCATCAATTGGGTCGAAGGAAATTCATAATATGGTAATTTATACAACATTATATTTACTTTTGTAAAAACATATACCTTCAAGCGCTTGAGTTTTTTTTATATTTCTTTAGTGTGTATCTCTTATTATTGTTATTATCTGCTTATATAAGTTATTCTTTTTTTTCTTGAACTTGTTATTCTTTTAACTTTTACTTATTATTCTTGCACGTATTGCTTAAGTCTCTAGGAAAATTATCAGTTTGATTATTTTTGATAAATTTAGATTGCAACTGTTTACTGTTTAATAAGGTCAATGCAATTGCAGGACCTCAGACATGATATGAAAAGAGATGAATTCTTTTGGAATAACAAAAAAATTGCATTTTGGCCTTAATTTGTCAGATCCGTGTTTATGTGGAAAGCCACAAAAATATATATCGATTTTAGATAGGGTTTATGAGTTTTTGAACGTGAAAGCTATAATTTAAAAAAATAAACCTAATTGTATATGCTTCATAATGGAATAATTTGAGAAAATCAAGTTAGTAAAAAGAATGCTAAAATAAAAAAAATAAATGAAATTTAATACTTGACTTTTATCTGCTACTTAATTAGATAATCAATACTAAATTAGTTTTCTAATGCTTTATTATGGTACTTATACAATTATTCTAGTAAAAGTAAAGTAAGTAAAGTAACAGCCCGTTGTTATGCCCACTGCTGGGCTAAGGCCTCCTCTCTCCGTTTTTGGAGAGAAGGATTGGAGCTAAGACCTACCACGCTGCTTTAATGCGGATTGGTAGGTTACACGTATCCCTAGAATTCTCTAGAGATATGTAGGTTTCCTCACGATGTTTTCCTTCACCGAAAAGCGTGTGATAAATTGCAATTATCAATTAGACACATGAGTTTTAATAGAAAAACTCATTGGTGCCTGCCCGGGTTTGAACTCGTGTTCCCCTGGAAAGAGTCGCACGGTCTCACCGCTGGGCTATCACAGCTCATATTCAATTATTCTACCCTTTCAAAAAGACCGTATTCAATTCCTAATTACATCATTGCTTAAACAGACATGATGTTGGCAGAACTTGTAATCGATAAAAAACTCAGTCTTAATGAATTCTTTTTCAAAATGTTTATGCGAGATCGGCGGCCATTTGTCGCCGTGAACTCCCTTTGAGTGACAAACAATACGCTATCGCGGACGTAATGCTGTGGCGGCCGATTCGCTACATACGCCATTGCCTCGGCTCTGTCTTGCGGCTTGCTCTCTGGTTATGCTATCCGTAAAAGGACCACAGAATATAATGGACTGGATGTACTCATAAGCGTACGTACGCTTATGAGTACATCCAGTCCATTATATTCTGTGGTCCAGCAAGTAACGTTACTTGCTCGATTGAGTCAGCGATACGTATGTACTATGTAATTGACATCGTGTTGTTACAATGTCGCGATGTAACTTGCGGTACAAGTTACTTGAGATTTAATATTAGCTTCTATTTCTGAGCTTGGCAGAAATTAACATCGACTTTTTCATTAAGTATGTAGTTAATTATGGACGACACACCCTTATGCATCTCTCGAGAGTAAAGCATATTTTCCGCGTAATTATTATTTCATACAAAATGCCACAGAAATGACCAAACTTTTAATTAAATCACTTCGCACGGATGATTAATATAAAATTTTAAATTAAACAGCGGGTGCATAAATATTAGAGGAAGTTACATAATCATTTGATAATCCATGTCTTTACTATATGGTCTCTGAATTATAACTTAAAATTTTCATTTTTAACTTATTTGTATTTATTTCTAAATTATTTGATTTATTGGTATTTTATTGTAATTAATTAATGTAATTTTGAACTGTAATTAGTTATAAATCTGTGATGAAATCTTAACGCATGGATGATTTTGCTTCTAAACGATTGTGCATAAAATTTATAGAATTAGGCGTTACTTTGCGGAGATCCATAATACAAAAGTAATGATAAAATTATTTTGCTATAATCCGCGATACAGTAAATAGAAAAAATATATTGTGTTTAATGTATAGTGGACTATCAGTATTTTCATACCCGATACGTGCAGGATTCGTAAAAACACATGCACAAACCTCCACCACTTCCACCACAATACACAAGCACTACACAGGTTCACTATCACAAACTCAACAATCGTTTCGCCCCGCAACCGAAGCATCATCAGGAGATAGACTCCACGACAAAATTGCAAAGCTCGCTTTGGATTCGGATTATAGCAAAATAATTTTATTATTACTTTTGGATTGTGCATATGTAATAATTTAATTGTAATTTTGTTTACCTATTACGCTTTAATCGCTAGCAACTCTACTTAATAAAATTTAAAAATAATTAAAAAAAAACACCAGAAGAATCTCGTTTAAAATAAACGGTCGTAACGATGGATGGGTAAAAACAAAGGCAGTGTAAGCTATTATTAAGGATATTATTCAAATGGTAAGAAATTCCATCTGGACTAACCACGTCGTTAGTATAAAAACTGGTTTAATGAAACAGTAGCATGTTATAGGGTTTATGTGAATCGATTAATGGCATTAGGCAAATTGGAATTTAATTAATTGTCAGTAACAAACATTTTTTTTACAAATAATTTATAGAATTAGGCGTTACTTTGCGGAGATCCATAATACAAAAGTAATAATAAAAATTATTATGCTATAATCCGCGATACTGTAAAATAGAAAATATATATAATGCTAAATGTACAGTGGATTATCCGTTTTTTCATACCCGAAACATGCAGGATTCGTAAAAACATATGCACAAGCCTCCACCACTGCCACAACAATACACAAGCACTACACACTTTCAATATCACAAACTCAGCCCGCCCCGCAACCGAAGGATCATCAGGAGATAGACTCAACGACAAAATCGCAAGGCTTTTCGATTTTATCCACTGATAGTCCACTGTACATTTAGCACTATATATATCTACTATATATATATTGTATCGTGAATTATAGCAAAAAAAATATTATTACTTTTGTATTATAGATCTCCGCAAAGTAACGCCTAATTATATATTGTATTATTTTATTTTATTCTATTATATTAGGGTGGTCCTAAGATACGTATATAAAAATAAAACATATTATTTTTTTGCACTTGACCACCAACTGTTATGAGAAGTGATTAAAACATTGAAAATACACCACATTAAAGTCATGTTTATGAGGTAATTGTTATCTATCCAAATTTATGAAATGATGAATTGAATAAACCATGTTAGCTCAACGGAGAGGCCTTTTTATTTTTATCAGGTAGTCGCTGATTTGAAATAAGGGGAAGCTTAAATTTATATTCCTAATTGATATTTACATTTTATAAATATGAAGATGTTCTTAGATATGATTTATAGATGTAACATATCATTTTACATAGCAGAAGCGCGGTGGGTCAACCCCTTATCTTCAAAAGAAAGGAGCTCTTTTCAAAGCAACGATATTGTAAGAGGTAATTGCTTTTGTGTCTTAATTACGTCACAAATATAATAGACTACAATTACAGAAATACTACGAAAAAGTCCGCGACAGCATGTCTCTCTTATGGTTAACAATATCTAGGTACTTCTATGTTCAAAATTTCAAAATTCCAATGTTCAAGATCTCCTAGCTAGTTATGAATATTACTGTATACTGTATATACAGTAATATTCATTGAACATTGGAATTTTGAAATTTTGAACATAGAAGTACCTAGATATTGTTAACCATAAGAGAGACATGCTGTCGCGGACTTTTTCGTAGTATTTCTGTAGATCTAATATTCTCTAGAACATTTCTTAAGCTTATCTCTGTTGGGTTATGCGGCGCACGTTTTCAAAACTCCCAGCATGCGAGTTTTTTTAGAACTGCGCGACTTCTTTAACTCAATTTACATATAAACCTAAACCTTCCACAAGAATTGCACTACCTTTTGGTAAAGTCGTACAAAAATCTGTTTAGTAGATTTAGAGAAAGTCAACCACATACAGACAAAGAACATTGAGGACTTTCTTATATAATAAGTATAGATGTTGTTAATGCGAAAGTATGACTGTCTTTCACGGCAAATCGCTGAACCAATATTAAAAAATTTGGGACATTTAAAATTCATATCGTTGTAGCATAAAGTAACAGCCTGTTACTATGCCCACTGCTTGGCTAAGGCCTCCTCTCTCCGTTTTTGGAGAGAAGTATTGGAGCTAAGACCTACCATGCTGCTCCAATGCGGATTGGTAGGTTACACATATCCCTAGAATTCTTTAGAGTATGCAGGTTTCCTCACGATGTTTTCCTTCACCGAAAAGCGTGTGGTAAATTGCAATCATCAATTAAACACATAAGTTTTAATAGAAAAACTCATTGGTGCCTGCCTGGGATTTGAACCTATGTTGTCTCTAGAGAGTCACACGGTCTCACCGCTAGGCTATCACAGATTATACTATTAGGTATATAGAATAAAAATTCTTGTTTTTCATTGGAGAATAGAGAAATTAAACATATCGCACTATTGAAGGTTCAGTTGGAATGCAGTTGCAGGTACCACTAGTCTTGTATATTATATTAACCTGTAGTTAAAATGACTCATTTAGTATGGCTGGTGTAAAAAAAAATTGATTCAGCTGGCTACCGCGTTGCGTGCCAAGGATCGATTTACACGTACGATACATGGCTACCGTCCTATTATTCGAACCGTGTTTTTGTAATAATCATAATGAGACTTGAATTTGATTCAAATTCAAATTCAAAATATTATTCATTCAAGTAAACTTGTAAATAGGTGCTTTTGAATTGTCAACTTTATTGCTAGTTCAAAGTGCTGATGAATAGTACAAAATGCACAAATTATCAGCTAGATATCTATAGATATTATGTACATTTATCATACGCCTCATCATCATACTCCTGCCCTTATCCCACTCTAAGTGGGGTCGGCCCAACATGTTACAAACATGTTGTCACATGATTTGGCTGCGTATTTTACGACCGGCCGCCAGCCTGACATCAACTTACCTTAGTCGCTTTTTAGGACACCTCGGTAAGAACTGAGGGTGATTCTATTCTATGCAGCCGGATACCACACGGCACATACCTTAGTCGCCTCTTACGACACCTCGGTAAGAAATGAGGGTGATCTATTCTACTCTGTCGGATACCACACGGCGTGTAATGTTTCTCTCTTTCTCTTATGATACTACTATGTTGATAAGTGTACTACGTCGGAAGCAATTCTTAGAAGTCACTATCGGAGAGACATGGGAAAATCCGCTAGTTTGACAATCTCTCGCGGAGGCGGCGTCTTTATGTAATATTATATCTTTTTCACCATCGCTGCTATGGTACATTGTAAGAGAATTTGTGGAATTAATGTCAGCGGGAGTTAGATTACCGCTAACAATGTTTTATATTTGTCATGCTGAGAGTGACGTAATCAAGTTCTAACATACAAATGGGTTGTGAACTTGTAACACGTTGTCTTATTTTAATTATAGTTAATTTTCATTAATATAATTCTTTGAATTATTCCACGTTGGTATGTATGACTTGTTACTGCGTGTTAGTAATTTAGGATAGACTTAACTCGTATATTTTCGTATAGTTTCATTCATACTTATATTATATGCTTAAGTCTGTATGTATGTCTGTCTTTTATAGAAAATATATAGTAGGCACATCTACCTCAGGTTATTTTAACAATATAGGTAGTTGACGCAACTTCGTTCGGTAAAACTATTATAATATAAAATAGAATATCGCCCGCGACGTCAGTCTGTTTGCAATAAACTTACAGTCAGTGTTTCACGGTAGAGTTAGTATATATTTAAATATGTTTTGTGTAATTTATAAAAATTCAATCTTAACGTACCCATTGCTTTGCAGTTCCCAAAAACTGGAAAAAAACACTTAACTGAGGTATTTTAACCCAAAAGTTGTTGCGGACGAAGTCGCGGTTGCGAATAGTATAGTAATAAAGAAAACACGTGGTAAAAGTGAACAAAACAATATCGCGCTATTATGGTTGACGAAATTTTGTCACGAGCGGAAATTAAATACGTGTGGTGTACCGAGACTACAGAAGACAAATTGACCATAAGGTCGATTAGATCAAATTGCACCATCCGATTGCAAGTAGCTAACTAATAAAAGTTTTGTAAAAATGTAATTTTCTACCTAGTTGATAACTCTAATATTTATTCCCTTAAGCCTATAAAGTTCGCCGTGTGGTATCCGGCTGAGTAGAATAGACCGGCCTTATTTCTTATTGCGGTGTCGTAAAAGGCGACTAAGGTAAGTCGACCCGCCGTGCGGTATCCGGCTGAGTAGAATAGACCACCCTCATTTCTTACCGAGATGTAGTAAAAGGCGACTAAGATAAATTGACCCACCGTGTGGTATCCGGTTTAGTAAAATAGACCACCCTCTTTCTTATTGAGGGGTCGTCAAATACGACTAAGGTAAGTTGATATCGGGCAGGCGGTCGGCAGGAGGATGATGACTTTATCTTATAAAGTAAGTTGCACCTAGATTATGCAAAGATTTTTAAGATATAAATAGTATATAAAACATCGCAAAAAAAATATACACGCAAATTGTGAAATATATATAGTAACCAAATAATTTAAATAAATACGCTGACTTTAAAATCGGAGGAACTAGTATAAAAAAAAACCTTCGTCGTGTCAACTTTTTGTGAATAAGTGACGATAGTATTTTTCACTTTATTTGTTGATTTCTTTAAAATGTTTTTCCCTAATCGAAAGGAGCATTTGATATACATATTTAATTTTATGTGTTTATAACATTTTATAAAAGTTTTAAAGAATGTAGTTTACACGTGCTTATGTATTTTATAACGATATTCAGACGATCGAACATTCAAAACCTTTCGAATATTTTGATAAAGACACACGTGCATTAACCGTTAGGCACTTCGTCCTCGAATTTCATTAAAGGTACATTAATTTGAAACCTGATTGTCGCGAATGTATCTTCCAGTGACAGGTTATTTTCAAGTCAAAGTTGTTTATTTAAGTTCTTATTTAAAGTTTCGGCTTGCTGTAACTTGATCCTAACTGGAACTTGCAGTTGGCGTAACGTTTCATACTATTTTATTATCAACACGTTATATAACGATCTACGCCCTGTGGTATCCTCCTTTCTTACCGAAGTGTCGTAAGAGGCGACAAAGGTATGTGCCGTGTGGTATTCGGCTGCATAGAATAGACCACCCTCATTACTTACCGAGGTGTCGTAAAGGCGACTAAGGTAAGTTGACGTCAGACAGGCGGCCGGTCGTAAAGTACGTAGCCAAATCATGTGACAAAATGTTTGTAACATGTTGCGCCGACCCCACTTAGAGTGGAATAAGGGTAGGAGAATGATGATGATGATGACGTAATATAACGATCTGTAGTTTAAATGTTTAAAAGATTGACCGCCGAATTTCTTGCTGGTTCTTCTCGGTAAGAATAACATTCCGAACCAGTTGTAGCTTCTTTATATCTAATTGATCCTCGACGATTAAAAAGCTTACTTAAATAAAGAATATTTTGATTTGATATTGATTTGGTAGAATAAATATAGTCGCTGACATAGCCTAATGGGTAGCGACGCGTTGTGGGATATATGATTTGCAGACCCTATGAAAACTGGGACCTAAAGATTTAAGAGAGGTGACCCTGCCCTACTGAGTTACCTAGAAGGGTATACGCTTACTTGGTGGACTGACTATCTGAAGGTCACAAGGAATCACTAGATTAAAACGTCACATATCCTATCGTGTGGAAATACTTTTGAAGAGTCCTGTGTCCAGGTTGTTATCCGATATATAATGTTATATCATTTGTTCGCGTAATCATTCATTTAGTTAATGCGTGTTCTTTTAAAGAATAAATACTTAGGATGTATCTCGAGAATTCAAATCTATTAAAGGCATGTTAGCTGTTAAAGAAAGGTTTTTATATAAGATATTTAACTCTATTGAACTTCGTTCACACGGGTATACTGAAGTTAATTAGATAAAAGGTGACGTGGGCAGATCAGTCGCGCGCGCTGATTTGTCACAGAATTAGGTCGTGCCTCGCACTGCCTAACCCCTATTGTGCTAGGGTTGTAAAAAAACATAACATTTATTTAACTAGATCCAAAATAGATTAAAGAGCAATATAGAATAGACGTAAAATAATTATAAATTGGATGTAGTTAATCTGTTTATTATTAGACGCAATAATAATAAACGTTGTTTATACCTTTTTTATTATTAACGACAACCAAAATGTTTGGAATATAGTGTTTTTCTTGATTTAAGGCATTAATGAAAAAACACTTCACTAATGTTGCAAAATTTATTAAAATTATTCTAAACAATTAACGACATGTATGAAAATTGTTATAAGATTTCTTAGAAACATTTTTTTGTCGGATCTTTGACTGTTTCCGTGTATTTATCTCTTGCTTCGGAAATAAACATTGTCTAGTTTATATACGCCATAATTTAAATGACATTTTTGAAAAAGCCAATTTGGATTGTGAAGTTTTATACATTGTGTCTACCAACCTACTATCAAACCAGCAATTCTATCAAAACGCAGGCATATAGAAACTGGTATAATTTATTTGCAAATTGTTTGCTAATTTGTTATCCAATTTTTATTCAAATTTGAATATCAATATTTGAAACAAAAATTTTATTAAAGTTTTTTTAAAGTTACAAACATAATATAAGGTGACTGAGTTAAGTACGTCTTTGCTGTAGTAAGTCATGCACATATTATTAACACCCATGTTATTCACATTTTCTTTGAAAGGCTCAGTTATGAAACCCTCCAAGTGTTTGCGAAGCGGTGAATAATCAATGACCTCTCATTACTTGGCACATCGCTAACCCTACACCCGACCTTGGCTTGATCGCGGGAACATCGGGACTTCCGCCCTCCATTCATCACGAAATCGATCGGGGATCGAATGCCCGACGTATCGATTACACGGATTTTTTTTCTAACGTTGTTTTGTGTGGCCGCAGAAAAGTGAACGTGTTATCTGTGTCAATGGACTATGGACGTGTACGTATAGAGTTATTATACTAGAGTACAGGTCATATGCAGTCCTGTAAGTGAAAGTATCGCAAAAGTGTGAGGGAAGATGGAAACAAAGTATATCAGATACTTTGTTTAATCACACATAAAATAGAGAGACAGACTCATTTGCTATGTCGTTATCTGCTGTCTCTTTTGTCGATAGACAAATTTCAGAGTTAGTTCCATACTCTAGGTTAATTAATAACTGTGCGTTCAAGAGTCTCTATTTTGATGGACTAACCAGCCCTAGTCAAGCGATTTGGTGAAGATCTACATATAAAAAATTATGCGTTATCATCGTTTATCTTGGTTATACTTTACTTTAGTCTGTACTAACCTAACGCAATAACAGATTTACCAAAAACGCTGTCATATAAAAATGCGTCGAATGCATTTAATACATGTACCTACATTTTTCCAGACACATATTATAGACTTTTTATATATAAAGATTAAAACGGCAACAAATAGAATATATCATTGTAAAAGTGTATGTATGTGTATTTAAAATCGTTAATTTATGGAATGAACTAAATACAAAGGTTATGATAGAATAAGTTCTTTAAATACGGAGGCTGAGCAAAATTTATGTATGGCTAAATCAACCGTCATTTGTTGTCCGGTTTTTTTGCCTTATTTGTAAACAGTAAACTATAAAGTCCACTAATAAACATGCAGCACAGCCCAAATGTATAAAAAATATAATTCAACACAACTTTTGTCCCGATAGCATTTTCATATATTCCACTACAAAGAGCTTTGGTTAAACAAGCAGTATCTGTAATATTTCTTCAACCCCTATAAATTACCAAATGTGTAAAAAAAGTTTAGATCTTAATATGAGCATCACTTATAATCTGATAGTAAATTCATATATACTATTACAGCAGTTAATTTATTGATGAATGGTATCGCTTGAAACGACGAATATATGAAATTTAAATTACAGAATTACAATGATACCGATTTGAATACAGCTTTAACATTCAGATGGGAGCCTCATGTGAGATATATTAATAATACAACTTAATACTAGTCCACGAAAGATGAACTAAGGATAAATTCATGTCTTTATTAATATCATTACGCAATTCTTTACATATTTGGTTTTACTTTAATATTAAAATAAGTTCCTATTCCGATGTTCAGGTATTTACGGGTGTCGACACTAAGTTCTATAATGTTATATATTATTTTGTGAAAAGGGTTTGAAAGGTGTTTGTTATTCATATACTATTAAAAACTTATTTATTTTAATATTTCTTATTCTTGATTACGTATGTATTCAGTAAAAATTGTGTACATAGAAAGTTTTTTTTAATTTACAAGAAAAACAGTACAAGTTTTATCTACTTAAAAATTACTTAAACTAGTGCTATACAAAATAGCAAGTCATGATAAAGTAATAAATATCGCATATTAGTATACAGTATCGCTATTAGTATATATTTACTTAAGTTATAATACACATTTTCGGTTTAATAAACATTTTCTATGTTATATAACACAAATATATATTTTCAGATATTAAACTTTCATATTTGAATTGGATAGATAGAACTCAATAGAACGTGATTTATAGAAGCAGGCGTTACTTTGCGGAATTCCATATTACAAGCAATATAACAGAACTAACTACTTTGCTACAATCCGCACGGGTTAAGTGAATGCATGCAAAGCCAATGTGTATGAAGCGTATGAATCGTACTGCAGTACGATTTTTGTCGTGAAGCCTATCCTCCTGATGATGCTTCGGTTTCGGGGCGAAACGATCGTCGAGATTGTGGTGGTGGGTGTGTGTGCTGCTTTTGTGTGCGTTGTTGCTGGTGGATGCGCCTTGGGGTGCATGTGGTGGCTGGTCCTGCATGTATAAGGTGCGTAGATTTTGCCTGCTTCATACACGTTGGCTTTGCATGCATTCGCTTAACCCGTGCGGATTATAGCAAAGTAGTTCTGTTATATTGCTTGTCAATAGAACGTCGCAACGTTAAATAACTTTTTATACAAGTTTCATCGTGATACCTCATTTTACGATACAATATTATCAACAATAATTTAACGTAGCTTACCCGAACCCTTTCACGTCCAATAGAAAATTGTATATTCACTCATTTATTTGTACTGGGGAAACTCGTTCCGTCTAAATGAATAAAATTGATTGCTTTTACAAACTGTGCGCCCAAATACCCAGCCATAACATTAAAAAAAGGCTTAGAAAAAAAAGTATAAGAGATGGACGTCAGGAGGCGGGCGGCGCGCCTGAGCCGACCTTGGGGCGCTCCGTAAGACAACTCGATTTTGTTATTTGTTTATACACAACACTACCTGTTCGCGGGCACACGCACACACGAGCAACGTCGCATAGCGCGGCACGCTGCGTACGCGCACCGATGTCGAATCGCTCAGGCATTTTACGGCGATTTTCGGTAATGACCAACGATTTATTACGGCCCCGGTATGCCGCTTGAAACTCCACATAGACGAAATAAGAAAAGCGATTACAATCGACTTTATTGAAATAAGACACGCTGTTATGTAAAGGAACCCCAGGCGTCCCGTACAACTCATTAATAAAGATCAAGCAATATAACAGAACTAACTACTTTGCTATAATCCGCACGGGTTAAGTGAATGCATGCAAAGCCAATGTGTATGATGCAGGCAAAATCTACGCACCTTATACATGCAGGACCAGCCACCACATGCACCCCAAGGCGCAATTCACCAGCAACAACGAACATAAAAGCAGCACACACACCCACCACCACAATCTCGACGATCGTTTCGCCCCGAAACCGAAGCATCATCAGGAGGATAGGCTTCACGACAAAAATCGTACTGCCTAAAAGCCTATCCTTCTGATGATGCTTCGGTTTCGGGGCGAAACGATCGTCGAGATTGTGGTGGTGGGTGTGTGTGCTGCTTTTGTGTTCGTTGTTGCTGGTGAATTGCGACTTGGGGTGCATGTGGTGGCTGGTCCTGCATGTATAAGGTGCGTAGATTTTGCCTGCTTCATACACATTGGCTTTGCATGCATTCACTTAACCCGTGCGGATTATAGCAAAGTAGTTCTGTTATATTGCTTGTAATATGGAATTCCGCAAAGTAACGCCTGCTTCTATAAATCATTTAATAAAGATCAGTTCAAAATTGGGGACATAAAATATTTATTATCTATTTCAAGGCTGATCAAATAAGTTCATAGCTCTTATGAAGCTAAGCTACTTAAGCTAGCAACACAGTATTTTTTTTATCACTTAAGCATCTGTAAACAACTGAATGTTAGATAACTGTTATAATTTGCACCAGAATGACGTGGACACGCGTTATCTATTTTAAATAATGGCACTAATCATTCGATGTATGATTATTAAGTATTATAAAATATATAAATTAATAGCGTTCTTACCTAAAAAAAAGGTGCGAAGACATTTTTATTCTTATCTTAGAGAACAGAAGGAAGTGTAAAAAATGCTGTACACTAATCTAGAACTACAAGAAAATGTATTTTGCGTTGACGATTGAGTTAGGGTAATACTAGAGGCGGCATTTAGTAACGAATGAAATTCTCCTGTACTTATTAAAACTGATATGAAATATTTATCTCAAATATTTATATTTTGTTTATTTATATCCATTTTTTACCTTCTCCAGTAAGACAGTTTATCAAGATTGTTGATGTAATGGGCTCATAATTCCCGTTACGATATCCTTACTACAGCAGTAACTGGGTCTCTTGGGACCTCGTGAAAGAGACGGAAGTCGTCACTTAATGCCATAAAAATATTTCACCGCAGGGATCAACGCTACCTGATAACGATACGCATTTGTAGTAAGGGAGCCAGACCGCAGAGACACGATTTGTTTCCGTAACATCGTCAAAGTTATCTTTCTTATGTGTTTGGGGACACGTTCTAAGATAAGGTAATAACAGAACAAGAGGACCATCATTGTGTTTATTTATTTATTTATATTAATGATCGCTCAGTGGTCGACTGAATTCGACTAATATAATTTAAATTAATATAATGTAACTTCCATTATAAAATTTAATATAAATTATAATATATATGTCTAATGTTTTATTTATTGATAATGTTTTATTTTTTGATTGGCCCTTTGGCGTTGTGGTTAGTGACCCTGCCTTCAGCTTCGCGGGTCGCGGGTTCGATTCACGCCGAGGGCCAACATCTTCTATAAACAATTTGTTGCTTCTTCGAACCTGGGTGTCTATTTGTATTTAAGTATGTATTTAAAATTATATATGCAGTATATTTACCAGTTTTCCGTCACTCACAAAGCAAGTATTAAGTTACTTACTTTGGGGATGGACGACCGTGTGTGTGTGTCCCATATCCCATAAAAAAAGTACTTTATAAGCGTTATTATAAAAGATATTAGCGTTCTGCGTTCCGTACTTCTCCTGCACATAAACTATAGGTGTGCCAAATTTCATACTTCTCGGTCCGTGCTTTTTTATCTAACAAGCGTCCAAATTTTTTGCTTCTCGTATTAATATATAAATATAGTATAGGTATAGCAGGGAAGTTGATCCACCGTTGACGATTTTTTTTTATATTCCTTGTTCAAAAGTAATATAAATACTGTCAAATTGTTAAATGTTGCTAATAAAGCTTTTACTAGTTCGGAAGATTGGCCCTATCTGGATCAACCAGATTTATACCATCAAGAAAATGCATTTATATATGTAAAATGATTACTAAAATTATCATACCTAACTCAGTCTTGTAGATTAAAGATACAAATTGCAAATCTTCAGAAACTAACTTAATAAATCAGTATAATCCATATTTACAGATGTAGTTTTAAATAAATAAATTAAATTAATTGACTGGCCCGTTGGCGCTGTGGGTAGTGACCCTGCCTTCAGCTCCGCGGGTCGCGGGTTCGATTCCCGCCGAGGGCCAACATTTTCTATAAACAAATTGTTGGTTCTTCGAGTCTGGGTGTGTATTTGTATTTAAGTATGTATTTAAACTTATATATGTAGTATATCTGCCAGTTTTCCGTCACCCATAACACAAGTATTAAGTTACTTACTTTGGGGACGGACGACCGTGTAAAAAAAAAAAAATTAAAATCATAATAACAATAATAAAAAGCAATCTTATGTTTGCATTAAATGACTATTTAGAATAAAGTTTAGTTGTAACTATCAATAATTTAATATGCGCACACAAAATTATACATCAAAATTAAGCATGCTGTCGGCGCACAAATTTAGACATTTTAAATTGACTATAGATATATATGTGAGAATTTGTTCTAGGATCAATCTTTTTATATAAATGACGTTATAATCAGAAGAAATTTGTTTACCTTATCGCTTCGTACTGTGCATGTTCAAAATCGTCTACCGGCCGACAACAAAAACTATCGAAGAAATTGTTCCCCTAACCCGACGTGACAAGACAATATGATCGACAAAAAAGTCCGCTGCGCTTAATAAATGCCTTTCGGACGGGTCGAGAGGCTTTTTGCGACCATAAATATCACCCATCGGGAGTGCTTCGTGACCTATGCTTAAAATCATTGCTGTGATTACATCCAATGATTTAGACGACCGTTACGTGGTCCCAGATAAGGCAGTGTTGAATTACGTTATTCTATCTTCGATTGCGTTGTTGATTTCGAGACGGGGTTGGTTCCGACAATTATAAGATCATGTTTCATAACTATTGAACTATTTAGAACTTGGGAGAATAATTTATATAATTTACAGAATTAAGCGTTTCTTTTCGGAGATCTGTGATACAAAAGTAATAATAAAATTTATTTTGCTATAATCCACGATAAAGTAAATAGAAAAAAAAAACGCTTAATGTAGAGTGGACTATCCGTTTTCATAACTGATACATCCAGGATTCGAAAACACATATGCGCTACAAATCTCCACCACCGCCACCACAATACACTACACATATTACACTATCACAAACTCAACAATCGTTTCGCCCTGCAACCGAATTGCTTTGCTATTTTGTCGTATTGTCTATCTCCAGATGATGCTACGCTTGCGGGACGACACGTTTATTGAGTATGTGAGAGTGAAGGTGTGTAGTGCTTGTGTATTGTGGTGGCGGTGGTGGAGGTTTATATTGCATGTGTTTTTGGAAACCCTGCATATATCAGGTATGAAAACGGATAGTCCACACTATATTTAACATTACACAGTTATATTTTTATTTACTGTGTGGGGGATTATAACAAAATAATTTTATTATTACTTTTAGATTCATTTGTAAAATAATGAAGTATCAATATTTTTCTATTCTTTAATATTTTTAGATATTTATAAGACCAGAACATACTGCTTACGCCTGAATAGATTTAAATGACTTTATAAAAAGTAACTGATGTCAATCTCCTTTCAACTATTTCTTTACCAAAAACCAGGTCAATATTGAATTGATTCTCTTTGTATGCAACAAATAAACAAACAAACACACATTAAAATTTATAATGTCAGTATGTATATCTGTAATTTAATGTGATTGATTAAAATTTAGTTATAAATCTGTTAGTTTATTCCTTATATTAAGGCAACACAGGATAATTAAGCACATCTACTGCAATGGGAATCACTAAGTAAATTAATCATCATTAATAAGTAGTGATGCATCAACACTCAGCAGACATAGTAAGGATTTATTAAGCATTCAATTTTGTAAGAAAATATTCAGAATTTGAAAGAATATGAAGTACTATCGAAAAATATGCTCTTAATCTTTAAATTCTTGCGCTATGGAGCAAGTGTTTGCGTGACTGGCGCGATCCGATCCTCTGACGTTCTCACGACGATCTGATATTTCACTGAACATCTATAGAAGCCTTTTCTCTGTGGAGTGAAATATGTACTACTAGTTTTTGCCCGCGGCTTCGCTCGCGAGAAATTTGGTCTGTCACAGTATCTAATTTAATTAAATTTATGATTCACAATTTTGGTCATAGTGATTTCCACATAAAAGATAGATATATGCTGTCGCGGACTTTTATTTAGAATTATTAAAGACAAACAATACTTCGGTACATCATCTTTGTGTAACTCTAACGGTTTAGGCAGCGTACGCCGAGATAGTTCTCAGAGGCCAGATTTTTTCCGACTTTATTGACATGTATCGTTATATTACATAAAATCATTACAAATTGTAGCCTATATATTATTCCGACGTATAACCTATATAACTGTAAAGTTTCATCCAAATCCGTCCAATAGTTTTTTCGTGAAAGAGTAACAAACATCCATCCATACTCACAAACTTTCGCGTTTATAATATTTTAAGGATTGTATGAGACTGTATGGTCCTTGATATGTATATATAGTCCTTGAACATTCTTCAATGGTGGCTTGAGAAGTATTTTTGTAACGATAAAAAGTCCGCAAAGCTATGACTTTTGCTGTAAATTAAGTAAGCTCTAAGTTAAAGGAGCGTTTATATAATTATATGTTATTTTGCGAAGATCCATAATACAAAAGTATAAATAAGAGATAGACTTCACGCACACACGCTGCACAAAATCGCAAAGCAAATAGCTTTGCTATTTTATATACATTATGTGCGATGGCAAAATAATTTATTATTACTTTCGTTAAAGGAACGTGTCGTTATTTTGATAATTTTATCTAACACATTTAATACTATGACTTAATTATGGGAGTGTCATTCGAAATATCTAATTGTATTTATATCTTATCCCACTCTAAGTGGGGTCGGCACAACATGTTACAAACATTTTGTCACATGATTTGGCTACGTATTTTACGACCGGCAGCGTGCCTGACGTCAACTTACCTTAGCCGCCTTTCTAACACCTCGGTAAGGAATAAGGATGGTCTATTCTACTCACCCGGATACCACACGGCGGAACTTAAATAAAATATTTACAATAAGCATCTTACTTTATTGTTAACTTAACTTCTGCTATTGAACAATAATTGAAGAAACAAGAAATGACATAACACTATTTCTAAATCCGATAAACAAATTGTTCTAAAAAAGACTCTCTTTGTTTTACGAATTCAATTCCGGCACGCATTACTGCTTGTGTCTGGGACAGGAAATCCTAGTAGCGCTTATGTTTGTCAAATAAGGCTTGAGCCATCTACTGTTTGTTCTTGAACTACTTTACTTTTGTCCATTGACAAGGCATACTAGGAGGCTGTTGTAATGCTACGTATAACAATTTGTATATATAGATATTTCTGTACGCATTATAGAGTAACTTTTCAAGACTAAAAGACATATTTATAATATATACAGGTGATAGATTAGTCGCGTGTTATCTGCGATACTTAAAACCTAGCTTTCTGAGCCAGATTTAAACAATTTGTAGAAGCAGACGTTATTTTGCGGAATTCCATTGTACAGAAGTTATGATAAACCTATTTTAGCAAAATATCGTTAATCGTTAAGTTTTGTTAAGAAAATCTATGTAATGCTAAGTGACATGAAGCAGGCAACGTTGACAACGTTCACCTTAAACCTTACCTATAAGGTATGTGAACTTTGAATCAATGGGATAGATTTAACTCGTATAGATTTGTTGTTTGGAATGGTCAATGTATTGCTAGTTCTAACGGTTTATAGCGAGACTGAGGGACTATCATAGAAGTATCAAGTGCTTAAGCGTTGTGGAAATGATCTATCGACTTTTCAATACTAGCACCTTTTTAAATGATTTATAGAAGCAGGCGTTACTTTGCGGAATTGTGGTGGTGGGTGTGTGTGCTGCTTTTGTGTGCGTTGTTGCTGGTGAATGCGCCTTGGGGGTGCATGTGGTGGCTTGTCCTGCATGTATAAGGTGCGTAAATTTTTCCTGCTTCATACACATTGGCTTTGCATGCATTCGCTTAACCCGTGCGGATTATAGCAAAGTAGTTAGTTCTGTTATATTGCTTGTACTAGCACCTTTTGTTAGCGGTCATGGTATGATGGTCATGGTGTTATAGGGCGCTTTAATACAAGAAGTATCTTATTTAATTATTTATTTCTTTATTGTATATTTAGTTACAAAAAGAGAAAGAAAAAAGGCACACGAACAAAGGCGGACTTATTCATAAAAGGAAACACTTCCAGTCAACCTTTAAGTGACAGAAGGAAAAAACAAGAAGTTAAATACGGATAAAATAGAATGAAATAAAAAGAAAATAACGAAAACCTATGTACGTACCTTGATAAATATGTCCACTGGAGATTACAAAAAGATAAAAAAATGCAAATAATAGTAAATTGATCTAATTTATAAATTAATTATTGTTAAATAAGTAAATGAATGGAGGATGCTACGGATTTCATGCTTTCATGCGGACAAAAGAGCTCGGAATAAATATAAGACTGTCCTCTGTCTGCTTCCAGCGTATCCTTAGATATTTCGGACACGTTGCTCACAGAAACTGTAAAAGCCTCCGATCCTATGAAGTAAGGTCTTAGTAAAAGCCTCGAGAAGCTGACGGTTGTTGGGCTGGTCGGCGGGAAAAGACCACGCGGTTGCTTACCCACCCGTTGGTCAGACCAAGTAAAGACTAAGGCCTGCCAATCACCAAAGCTTTAAAGACCGCCGAGGACAGACAAACGTGGAAAATCTTAGTGCATGACGTGATCCGCAGTAATAACTCCGTCTAGACACGACCTTCAGCAATGAAGACCTCGACTAAGCAGAAGAAGTAAATAAATAAAGATGCTACTAAAAGTTACCTTATTTACCACAATAATATACAAGTTTTGTCTATCTTAAATTATTTACACGCTAGTACTATACAAATCATGCCCACTTGGAATGGCCCCAACAATGCTGTCAGCGTTTCCGCGTTGAATCGCTAAGCTGATTCTTTGTTCGAAAAAGGAGCAAGCTCTCTTGTGACTAATATGATGGCACTAAGCTGCTACTAATATATAATTAATTGAGACAAATATTTTATAGTCTGTGACTTAAATGCCGACAGGGAAAGAGATTTGCGGATTGATACTGGTAAATCATTCCACAGCTTCACAACTTACATCTTCGTTAGTAAATACGTTATTGTTTTAAAAGGTACGCGATCGTGCTGCTGCCATTTGCTTTAGCACCGCCGCGATACAGTAAATTGTTCTTTTATGTTTTAATCAACGTACAAAGAGTTTATCGATCGTAAAAAGGCGACCGGATCAAATGAGAATATCGCTACCGGTGTCCGTATTTGTCGGGCCGACTGTCTGCAACGAAAACTCAATCAATGCCCATGAAATTTACAAGGCAGATAAAATTTAATTTAACGTTGTATCGACGGACGCGCACACACGTGCACGTGCACGTATGTATGGACGTAGTAATTATGCGGCTGGTCGGCGCGGGCGCAGCGCCGGTGGTCCAATCTCCCCTCCCTCTATAGAAAAGGTCTACACCTCACGATGGACAGCGTTTGTTACGGATATGTAAACGTTGAAACCTATCCGTTTATGTTTATTGCTTTATTTGGACTCGTGTTGAGTGGTACGAATTGTGAAGCTTTCTGTTGGAACGACCGACGCAATATTAACGGCAATAAAAATATAAACTCAATTGTAGTAAAGTAAAAGTAAAGTAACGACTTGTTACAATTCAATCTTGGGAATAGGCCTCCTCTCTCCGTTTCTGGAGAGAAGGGTTGGAGCTAAGACCTACCACGCTGCTCCAATGGATTGGTAGGTTACACATATCTCCAGAATTCTCTAGAGATATGCAGGTTTCCTCACAATGTTTTCCTTCGAGCAAAAGCGTGTGATTAATTGCAACTATCAATTAGACACATGAGTTTTAATAGAAAAACTCAATGGTACCTGCCCGGGTTTGAACTCGAAAGAGTCGCACGGTCTCACCGCTGGGCTATCACAGCTCTACTAACTAAATTGTTAAACTAAATTGTATCTAAACTTAATATAAAACAAAGTCCCCAAAAGTTATATCTGTATGTGATAGATTTTCTCAAAATCTACTGATTTTTGTATGGTTTTTTACTAAAACGTAGTGCATTTCTTCCGAAATCCCTAAAATCTTAATTTCGATTTATATTAAGAATATATTAATATACTAGCTGTCCGGCAACGCGTTGCTGTGGCTCAGTTTCGTTGCGATTTCCTTTCGAAATAGAACTTAAGTTATTCTTAACTTAGTTTAAAGAAATGCTCCGATGGCCACCAAACTTTACAGTATCATCTGCTGGCTGATTCTAAAGATTATCTGAAAATTTTTAGTAAAATCGGTCCAGCTATTGCGGAGTCTATAAAAACATACAGACATTCATTTTTATATATCAAGATTAACATATGAACTACATATAAAAACATAGAAAAACTAGCCTATCACTCTCCAATACATCAAATACTCCGGTCCTTCAATTATGTTCATGTTAAAAATTAAATCGAACCTTTGCTCTATTTATACGCTAAAAAAAAATAAACACATTTGCATGCAAAATATTAGTACGGAATTCTCATGGTTTTCCAATATCATTAGCTCCAATATCCGAACCGCAAGTTTTTGCCTTAACAACTCTTGTCTCTCGGATTCTTTATCTTCTTTCATTGCCGACTGACTGGCACGCGCATATCGGCAACTTGTCTACTGACGATAAAACTGTCTTTAAAACCATGTTCGGGGCTTATTTTTATTTTCACAAGTAAGTGTGAATAAAACCATGTCATTAAGCACTTTCAATGTGCTTTAAGAATTTGTTTATTGTTATTTTTTATGATGGACTGATGTATTTTTTAACGCCTAGCAGGCTCGCATTTTTAAAAAATAACAGTATGCTGTTCTCTACTGCTTTTGCGGCGTGGCTCGGTGAGACTAGCGAGCCCAGCAGCATAGTCGAAGTTGCAAAATGCAAAGAGTAGAGCGCAGAAGCTCTAATACCGTTTGAGATCGTCATTCTGAGGTTGCTTCCTGCGAGACCGGAACACAGCTTAAGGCGACGTGTAGAGGAGAGCAGCTATGACTGTGATTAGTTTATTACTTCTTTGATTATGATTAGTCATCGTGCTGACAAGCTCGCGCCTATATAACGGCAGCGTAAGGTCCTGACTCTTTATTTTTCTAACCACAATATTAAAATAACATGTCTTGAGGATACCGCAACGGAAAAAGTTTACTTTGTCGTTAGAAGAGTTAAAAAAAACTCAAATTTTCAAGCTGATGCAGTGTACGTAATCTGTTTTTTTCAGATACGATGGAAAATGACCTATGAGTTAGATTTTTTCAAATAAAGTTGTGTAAAACTAAAATATATGATGAATTGATTGAAACATAAACATTTGACGAGTATCACACGCTTCACTCAATAACGGCTTATTCTAAGTACGAAGCTTATTATTTTGTTGGTCTATTTATAAACATGAATAATGAAAACCTGAATAAATTGTCGGTATATTTATCGCTGTGTAAATTATGTGTTATATAAATAAAATTATGTAGAATGACGTCACACGTCGAGTTACAATTTATTGGTCAGTTAAAGGAGCTGTTTTGCTGCACGTCGTGGACTGAGTTTGATTAGGGAAAGTGTGAGAATTTGCTTTGCCTTTTGTTAGGATGCCCATACTAAGTTTTAATAACAGGACATGAAATATTTACGAAACTTAAATATTAAAATATTTTTGGTTTGAAGATAGTTTTAAATTTCGGGCACGTACTACGATTATTTATTTTATTTGTCGATATCTAAAGATTTATCCACTCGTAGCTTAGTATATAGTCTAATAGAAGAAATATTTTTTGGGTTGTGATGGCAGGTTATAAAAAAATATTCAGTTTTCTATGTAAGAAGTCTATATTAACTATATCAGCATCTTCAATCAACAAAAGTTTCTATTGTTTTTATGTTAAATTAAACAAAGAATAACATAAAATATTTATTACAAGCAAAATCGAACCCTCATAGAGTAAAACATTTTCTTCTTCTTCGTTCTAAACAAATTTAAAACTAAAAATGGCTTCTCACTCCATCTCCTTCTATGGAAATTCTTTCACAGTTAAGGCCATGCTGTTATGGAATTTACTTCCTGTAAATATTAGAAAATATGCTAGGCTTTAAATATGCAGGTTTCCTCACGCTGTTTTCCTTCACCGAAAAGCGTGTGGTACATTGCAATTATAAATTAGACACATGAGTTTTAATAGAAAAACTTATTGGTGCCTGCACGAGTTTGAACTCGTGTTCCCCTTGTAAGAGTCGCACGGTCTCACCGCTGAGCTATCACAGCTCTTTAGTACTTAATTATTTTGTACTGTTATTTTATTAAGTCCTCTACCCCAAGGTTGTCTGGAAGAGATCGCTTTTAGCGATAAAGCCACCTATTGTACAATTATTTCTTTTGACTATCTACATATATAATAATGTGTATTATCTATCTATCTATCTAACCTCATAGACCAGGATATGTCCTGAAAAAGTGTAAATGTTGGCATTCGTGTCTTATACCATCGTGATGTTCTCTTTTATTTGCCTGTCACTCAAGCGGCGTTCGAGGAGTGCGTTAAAGGCACAATGTAGGCGCTTTGTAAAATGTTTTAGTAATCTTTAGAGAAGAAAATTTTGTTGTCATGCATAAAACTTTGTTTATATGGATCTCTGTGTGCATATTTTTTGTTGTGTATGTCAGTGGAAATAATTAAGCTTGATACTGGTTTCAATGTATCGAGTGACTGGTCGGCTCAGTAGAGTATTTGAGTTGTCTCTTTTTACTATTATATATAAATGGTGCGAACTGCTACTTTAGTTTTATGCTTAAGTCGATATGCCCGCGTCTTTTTCACAAAGTTATTTCTATTTCAATTTATATAAAACCATAATGTACTATAAATTTCAAACGTTTTTAATGCCTGCATTGTCTTTGAGCAAAAACTAGATACTAAAAGCAATTTTTTTTTGTTTTCTTCATTGTTTTTAGTGAAATAAAAGTTGTCTATATGTTATTCTAGATAAATATATGTATGTTCGCAGAAATTCTATATGAATTCGTCAATCCGGTGGAGTAGAATTTTTTATTTATAGATAAACTGATTGGTGCCAGCCCGGGGTTTGAACCCATGATCGTCACTAGAGAGTCGCACTGTCTACCGGGTGGCTATCACAGCTTATATTTTCGTTGTATACTAAAGTAAATGAATAACCCGTTGGCGTAGTTGGCAGTGATAGTGCTTTCAGCTGCGCGGGTCAAAATTTTCTATAAACAATTTGTTATTTCTTCAAGCAGCATGGATCAACTCCGGAATAAAACCGCCATTGCACATTATTTTGTTTGTAACGTTTTTTAGTATGTAGTATAATTTTTCATATTAAAAGATTAATATCTTTTAATATGAAAAATTATACTACATACTAAAAAACGTTACACAAACGAACCGCTCCTGGCTGTGCGTAAATTCAAACTCCAGTCAGATATCTAAGAGTTTTTTTTATAAAGATTTGAAATTCATTTTCCAGTTTTTCGTGAATGTTTTCAAGAAATGCGAGTGAGATATGTGGGATCTGCCAATCCAAAGGCGACCTTATTTAACGCTTCTCTCTAGAAGTAGTAGAGAAGTAGTAGAGTACTAATACCTTAGTCTAGCATTGGGATAGAAAGATCGATTATTGAGATGTCATTTTAACTTGCAAACATATGAAGCTGGACATTGGAATATGCTTAAAATAGCTTTAAACGTATACATAAAACCAGTCAGGTTTTGCCACCCACGTAATTCAGTTTAATTAAAATATAAAACCCATCATTGCCATATTAATTCTTATTAAAATAAATATTACAAAATGGAATGGAATAAAATGGAATCATCAATTATGTATGCAGCAATTATAAATTCATAACAAAAATTGGTCATAATTTGTGCGATTCAATTTTTTAACGACAGTTATAAAGTTTTTAAAAAATTGATTCAAACCATTATATTCTTGGTGATTATACGTTCGCCATAATAAAACAGATGTCGTAAAATTCCGTGCAGCATTAAAAGTCTGTTATGAATGCCAATTTCAGATAAAATACACAGTAATTATCGTTATATTCAATCATACGAGAAAATTTGTATTTTAATTTTTTTAAATAATAATAATTAATAAAAAACACATGTTGAAATAACACAATTAGGAGATATGAACAAAAGAAGGAAGAAAAAGAAAAATAACGAAACACTATACATAGATTAAAGTTGAAAAATGAATGAATAAAATAATAGATAATAGTGATTATTTGAATTAATTAAAATGTAATTTAATATTGATAATAAGCTACTAAATTTAATTTAAATGACTTGAGACAAATATTTTCTAGTCTGTGACTTAAATACTGATAGGGAAGGAGATTTGCGGATTGATACAGGTAAATCATTCCACAGCTTTACACCTTGAAAGCTAAATGATCTCGAGTAAGTCAGTGAACTTCACGAGGGTAGATATTAATTTTACAACCAGTGTACGATACTGTTACCCATTGAGAAGAATTGGCAAGAAACTCAACTGAAAAGAATATCAGAAATATTTTGGATAGGTTGCATTAGCACTAGGAGACTTTAAGGCGTCACTAATGAGTTATATTGAAGGGTTGAGCCAGACTAAGTGACCTGTGAATAGACGGAATAGTCTATTGGCATTAGCCTAGAGAATTCCTGGGATATATGTAACCTATAAATCCGCATTGGAGCAGCGTGGTAGGTCAAAGCGCCAACCCTTCTCTTCAAAAGCCACTGGTTGTCCATGGTTCATGCGGAACGTTGACCTCCATAGAGACCTCGACCTCCCTACCATTTCTCACCTCTTTAAACGTTTTTCGAAATCTTCCTTCGAGAAATCTGAGGTACACCCGAACCCCCTTATTTCAGTTGCTTCAACCTACATCCCAGTTAGGTCTGACCACCGAAAATATAGGCGTCCAATAAGCATCCTATATGACCCTGACGATTAAATAACGATCGCAAATACAAAAACACGCAATACACACACAGCGTCTTCGCCGGCGAAGACGAGGTCCCACTTTTCTGACGTTGGTACGCGTCGCCCTAAGCCGTGGTCCAGCCTCACAGGAGGCACCCTTAGGACGACGTTCCCCGACGCTAGTAGAGCTTCTGCGCTCTACTCTCTGCATTTCGCTACCTCGACGATGCTTCTGCGCTCGCCCGTCCCGCCCGGTGACGTTGTAAAAGCCGTTAGGGCTAACAGCATACAGTCAATTCGAAAAAAAATCTGTTCAAATATAAGAAGAGGACTATGTCCAACATTGGGATAATAACATAGGCGATTATCTTACTTTTTCTATCAGTTATTACATTTCCTTATATCATAGTATATGAAGTAAATTATAACTTTATTCATATAGTGTCATTTATCCGGTGGTAATATATACGGTGAACGTTTATTGTTCAATAATAAATATGATAGTGGGTAACAAAATGTTGAAAAAGCAACGCGGAAAAGGCGGTCTTATCACTAAATACTCATCTAATGACCCCTGCTGTGTGCTGCTTAAAATACACCGCTAAGTGTAAATATACAAATTAATATAACACAATAAATATAAAGAGTGGGTTTTAATTTGTGTTTGTATGGGCTAATTTCCACCTAGCTTAACATATTATCTCTCGTTTATGACGTTATTTTAACAGTATATTAGCTTGGTGATTATCTATATCGTATTACAACATTTCATCTAATCACATATTTTAACGTTTCAGTTAAGAATTCTTATTATATTATAATATATGTTAAATATTATATGTATTAAGAGCTAAATAATCTTTTATACTCAGTTTTCTACACAACACTACTACTACAAGCTATGATTATGCAATACTTTTTTATGACCCTTTAGTGGAATTACTGGGCACTTTATCTTTTTGTTTATTTATTTATTACGCCAAGAACTTACTTACAATTTTGTCAAATAGGCATTATAAAATAGGGTTCGTATGTAAGTCCATGACAGGCAAAAATATAAATCACAAACAATTCCAAGAATAACTTAATTAGAGAAAAAAAAATGACAGCACTAGACATGGTAAGAAAAATATATACTATATAGTGCTAAATGTATAGTAGACTATCCGTTTTTTTATACCCGATACGTGCAAGATTCGTAAAAACACATGCACAAACCTCCACCACCGCCACCACAATACACAAGCACTACACACGTTCACTATCACAAACTCAACAATCGTTTCGCCCCGCAACCGAAGCATCATCAGGAGATTGACTCCACGAGAAAATTGCAAAGTTTTGCGATGCTATTTACTGTATTACGGATTATAGCAATATAATTTTTATTATTACTTTTGTATTATGAATCTCCGCAAAGTAACGCCTAATTCTATAAATTAATTAACATATAAGTTGAAAAATTATATTATAAGTATATATTTTCTTAGTTCTCCATATTTAAACATATATAAAAAAACTAATATATTTTATGTATTTATAGCAAGCAATACAATTCTCAGAAGGTGCTTCATCAAAAGATGCCCGTATCATTAAAACAGTAAATTGTTGCTAATAAAACAAACGGTGCCGACTTCACGTTATACGTAAACACTAGAAAGTTAAGGGTTAGGTAAAGGCTGGTAAAAGAGTTGCGAAAATTAAAAACAATAGCCCCCACAATAGCCCCATACAAAAGGAACCGTTTCTTATTTGCCAACGATGGACCGTTAACCGGTACAGGGATGACGGGCATTTATTGCCCCAAATAAACAATAATAAGAGAAAGAGTTTTGTAAATAAAATTTGCAGTAACGGTATTGGCAATAAAACAGTTGAGCATTTCGCAAAATAAAGAAGTCCCACTGTCTTTTCATTATTATACAAAATTCCTTTCAAAATTTTAAAATTTGGTAATGCCTAAACGTTCATAAAAATACATTCACACACCGAAACGTAAAGGCTTATAATAACGTTTTGTTAGATTGCTTTTTCAAATTTCAAAGGCAATTTTAGTTTTGTATTACTCAATATAATTAATATCAAGTTTCTTTATTTTATTATTTATCTCAAAATAAAAAACAAAAGATCTCTGAAAACGTTTTATTTTCACTTTATTAATCAATCTAAATGGGTTAAGTTAAATCTACATTTCATAAATTAAAAACTGTTCTCAATGAAACTTTTACACTATCTTACTATTGTTACTGTTACATTTAACGGTTTGGTATTGCTTAAATTCTATATATATATTTTTCTGTTAAATTTTTACTTTTTTTATCTATTTGATTTCTTAACTTACCAGTTTGCTGCCTAGAATCTTTTTTTACGATGTTCATACTATTGCCTGCAAACACTTCATCAATCAAAGTAAAAGGGAAAATATGTGTTAAATCCAACGTAATATTAGATGTTCATGAGCGTACGGAATTCAAATTAGATGTACTAGTACTACGAGTTACATCTAATTTGAGATCTCGGCTCTATATTGCGATGTAAACAGCTCACGACTGCGAATGAAAATGAAAATCACGATTGATTTCGAAACCAGTCTGGTAAATGCGATATTTACATTCACCACTAAATGCGAAGACGATTTCAAAACATTTAAAGAAGAACTGAATTCAAGAAGCACAAGGTAGTCCTCATTCTCCTGCCCTTATTACACTCTAAGTGGAGTTGGCGTAGCATGTTTTTAACGTGTTGTTACACGATTTGGCTAGTTATTTTACGACCGGCCGCCTACCTGACGTCAACTTACCTTAGTCACCTCTTATGACACCTCGATGAGAAACGAAGGTGGTCTATTCTACTAAGCACGATACCAAACGGCGGTATCAACGGTATCAACTTACCTTAGTTTTTTTCTGTATAATTTACACTAGAAATACCCCTGAAATAATTTATATCACAAAAAAACGTTTGCCGAGTCAGCTAGTATATCTTATAATATTTCTTGTTTAAGACACTCATTTGCCAGCGTTATTTATTAAATCCCTATTCAATATTTGATTCATCGTGTTGTTGTTAATATTAAAATCTACGTGATTTAAAGAAGCAGGCGTTACTTTGCGGAATTCCATATTACATGCACTATAACAGAACTACCTTGCTATAATCCGCACGGGTTAAGAGAATGCATGCAAAGCCAAAGTGTGTAATCGCAATGCATTGCGATTTTGTCGTGGAGCCTATCCTCCTGATGATGCTTCGGTTTCGGAGCGAAACGATCGTCGAGATTGTGGTGGTGGTGATTTGTCCTGCATGTACACATTGGCTTTGCATGCATTCGCTTAACCCGTGCGGATTATAGCAAGGTAGTTGTAGTGCACTGTTATAGTGCATTAAAATCTACATTCCAGTTTTTACAATATAGGCTACTTATCTTTCTAATATAATATTTAAACTATCAGCTTATGCTTTATTTTGTCTGACATTAATTCTAAATTGAAATAAAGATGCGCTTAACAAGAAAATAATTTAAAGTACATAAAAAAGATAAGATGCCATTTAATATCAGGCATATTCGACCACAGATCGAGAATGCGCCATCTATCTGATAAGAACCGATAGCCTCACGCGTTCCTGAGAGATTCATTGCGAATCGCTAGCTAACCGCTTGTTCGGCCTTGAATTACACAGTGTAGTTAAGTGAAAAAGCCGGTGAAGTGAATCAAATCTCTTTTTCAGTCCACGCATGACGAAAGGCTTGGGAGTTCCTTGCTTAGTAAATTAGTGAGGTATGTAATCGAAAACCAGTTTTTTGGTTTGATTTTCGAATCATCAAATATTTTTTTGATTGTTTTTAAATATGAAGTGGAATGAGATTAGCAAGGCACTCAGTTCGATAAATATTTGTAGGTTTGACTCCTAAGGTATACTAAAGGTTACCCTGTAGGGGCCAATGCAAGGTTAGTAGACTTTCTGCTAAATGGACCAGAAATTAATAAAAGTAAAGTAGCGGCTTGTTACAATCCCACAGCTGAGAATAGGCCTCCTCTCTCCGTTTCTGGAAAGAAGGGTTGGAGCTAAGACCTACCACGCTGCTCCAATGCGGATTGGTAGGTTACACATATCTCCAGAATTCTCAAGAGGGATGCAGGTTTCATTACGATGTTCTCCTTCACCGAAAAGCGTGTGATAAATTGCAATTATCAATTAGACACATGAGTTTTAATAGAAAAACTCATAGGTGCCTGCCCGGGTTTGGACTCGTGTTCCCCTCGAAAGAGTCGCACGGTCTCACCGCTGGGCTATCACAGCTATAAATTATTAATGCCATAACCAATCTCAGGTATGAAAGTTCTGGAAGAAGACGAAGATGGAGAAAAAAATAAAAAAAACATGGATTAGATACGGAACTAGAGAAATGAATCTTCGATAATAATCAATTGCAACAATTTAAGTTTGTCTTGAGGGTGACAAATAAAAAAACTGATGTCTTATATATAAATCTTTTATATAAAATTACTTACTTACTTACATCATCATCATTCTCCTGCCCTCATCCCACTCTAAGCGGGGTCGGCACAACATGTTACAAACGTGTTGTCACATGATTTGGCTACGTATTTTACGACCGGCCGCCTGTCTGACGTCATCTTACCTTAGTCGCCTTTTACACCTCGGTAAGAAATGAGGGTGGTCTATTCCATGCAGCCGGATACCGCACGGCACATACCTTAGTCGCCTCTTACGACACCTCGGTAAGAAAGGAGGGTGGTCTATTCTATTCTGCCGGATACCACACGGCGTATAGTACCAGCATTAAATAATGCACATCGATGTTTACAACGAAACAGCCGGCCGTTTCGTAGAGCGCTGTCACACACGGGTTCCTCACTCTGTGCGACAGAGACGATGCTCTATGAAGCAGAATCTAGCCGATTTCTCTCTCTAAGCCTCGAAGTGCATTATTTATTGCCGGGTACAATACTTACTGATTTAGATACTATTATTATATATAGATATTATTTAGATACATTGTACGTCACAGGTTACAATATCATCTTTACCATCTGGATGCATGGCGATCCACTACAGTGCGGTTTTGCTAATAATTTTATTCCGCGCACCACCACTCTATGGAATAATCTCCCTCTAGCAGCGTTTCCGGATCGGTACGACATAAATACCTTCAAAAAGCGTATTTTCCATCTTTTTAAAGGTCGGCAGCACACTCGCTCTGCGAGAGGTCGTGGGCGGCGGTGATAACGTTGAACTGCATGCTCGTCTGCCATCCTATTTCATAAAAAAAAGATACTATGTATTTTATTTAATTTGTTTTAAGTTATAAAATAATTCTATATTATTTTGTTAATTTAAATCGTCTGTATAACGTACTCTGTGGCTTACATAGCTTAGCTTCTCTGATGGCTACAAAACAAACTCAGATGAGATTAGATCGGCGATGATATTTGAAACTGTGATAGCACGGCGCGAGAGATATGTTTATGTCTTTTTAAATCCCCCTATTTTCTTTTTTACACTTTATAAATATTATCGCTGGAATCAAGTTAGATAAATAAATCACGAAGACCTGTTACTTGTAGTGTTGTTTAATTGAAAATATATTTATTGCTAATGTTGATACCAACATAAAGGGTATGTGTGTAGTCTTTGGGGCTACTAAAAAAAAAGTTTTATTCAAAGTGGCATATTATTGATCGCTAACATCCGTAAAAAATAAGGCGTAAGGACTTAACAGAATTTGAAAGCGATATTAGCATTTTAAGTTCACGTTTAAATGAAAGAATCATTTAATCATTACAGGTTTATTATGATAGAGACACAAGAGTTAGAATATTTTTAGAACAGTTTGTTCCTATGGACCTAAAATAAGTCTGACAGTCAGAGTTGTTTTAGGTACTAGTTTTCATACTTCTTTTTATTACTTCGGAATCGTCTGATACTTTTTTACTAACCAAAGATATTAATAATTATAAACATATACCAGTAGATCAAGGTAAGGACTTGTCATATATCGATCAATTGATATGCCGATTCGTATCCCAAAATAGTTGTTTTCAGATATTTGGTCTATATTTTCAATAAGTTTAGTTTAGTTAGGGTTAAGTCAGTTTTGATACGTTTAGTCAGTTAACACTAGAACTGTTATTCTATCACTTCTATAAATTTAATTAAGATAAATAATCTCTATTAAAGAAGAACTTCTTTTTTTTGTGGTTTAAAAACGTTACAACGAAAGGCATATAATAATAACGGTATTAGAACAAAAGTCTATTTAAACTTCAAATACAGAGGGTTATTGCACAAATGCTGTAATAGCAATGTCAAGAGGGCACTGATTTCCGAGCTACCTTATTTACGGGCCGAGAAAAGAAATGTCAAGACGTCCTGCGTTCGAGATTATCGCGGCGGATCGTCAAGCGATTGTCCGATAGCATGTCCACAGCACCGTCTGTTCATTCTTCCATTCAAATTCTTTATGCCATTACAGGTTCCATACATTTCTATATACTGAGTAGTTAACCTCAGAGTGGAGTGTGTCCGTCCACGGAATAATGGACTTCCACGTACATTGTTCGGACACTCTGACCATTAATACTGCTCTTGTGGTAAAATGATCTGATAACGCGTTATTATAGCCTTAGTACGCTTTTGTGTTTTTATCTTTAAAAATAAACGGCAGTCACGCGGCCGTACATACTAATTTCGGCTTCCGAAATAGGCAGGTAGATTTTTTTTGTTACTTACCAGTTCACCCTATCCTTTAACAAGTATCTATAGTAGCGAGGTTAGACAAAACCACACAAAAATTAATTGTATTCACGTACAGTCCATAGATCATTGGGACACGTCACCCATCGGGGTCACGCCGGATTAGTTTTTCAAAAGCGTGCAAACAGGTTCCGTTCATTTCCATTTCCAAGGAGGCCGCCCATTCATACTTCACAAGAGATATTTCTAAATTTTAGCGTATCACGAAGACAAATCTCAAGGTATCTCCGTCTCACGGCTTTATCCTTTCCACAAAGGACGTAATAACCATATCAAACAGCGTGTCCCTTTGCCGCGTTGCATACATATCGCGTTGAAGTGAGTAGTCGCCTTTATTGTCTTTTAAAGTAAAGAAATAGCTTTTGTTTCCGTCAGCGCAAGACATTCATACTTAATGTATGTTCTTGAATTCCCAGCGGATTACTTTGAGATTCGTCAGTGACATATAAATAAATTAGTTTTTTTATTTATGTAAATGCTTCAGTTTTTTCTCATGAAATACGAGTACTTACGGCCCATCAGTTTACAATTTTGATTTATTCAATTCTATTAATTTATTAAAACAGTGAGAATTTGTGACTCTGGGTGGTGGTTATCAGTGATTAAAACCCTCAATAAGCAATGAGGTTTTCAATAATAATTTATATGCTATTTCCTCGGATTTATATAACCAATATTTGCATTGATCATGTGCTTCTTCTTCGATCGATTGATTGATCACAATCTATTGTGATAGCTACTGCTTATAGTTCTGTCTCTCAAGAATTTGAGTATCTTCTTGGCAGCGAGATCTTTCTCCTCCTCTGAACCTAAATATTGCGACCCTAGGAGGAAATGTCGCTCATGTATCACAATTGTATAGTCACAAAATGTATGAATAAATGTTTTTTCCGGCTTCTGGCCTGGCCTGACTTAACATGTGTCTATTGAGACCACAGTTACCTATGTATATGTAAGTGCTCTAACTGGTCTAAATAACTTTGTTCTACTAAGCGCTAACTTCATGATGCGCTTAAGTCGATAGTAAATAATGACAATACCTTCATATGCTTAGAGAATTTCAGGCTACTAATCTGGGTTATTTGCGCTTGTTCCCATACTTACAATAATAAAATCAATCTGTATTTTTGTGGAAGATTTTTAAAACTTCTATGCAAAATTTGAGAATCATCTAAAAATACCTGCTCGTAATTCGTTAAGCTCTTGAAACATAATTTCGTGACTAATGATTTCAGAGTAATTCTTCTATGAGAAACATTTTTAATCAATTTATACGGTTGTATTTCGCAGAACCTAACCATAACGGTACTTCAGGTAACGGTATCCGGTAATAGTTACATATTAGTTTGTTTTTTCTTTCAATAACTTAGACCTATGTAGCCGAGTCAAGCTTTAATGAAGTTCTCTAGTCATAAAGGTAGTTAAAAGTAAAGTAAAGTAGATTTCCGGAAAGCAAATATTTTGGGTAATGGTTTTTATATCGTTATTTAGTTAAATTTAATACAATTAAAGCTTTCATACCGAGATAACATAAAATAAAAACTATTTTCCTTAAGAAAAAGGAACATAGTATATCTCGGAGCGTAGCTGGGAGGTCTATATGCGTCAATAACTTTTTCATACAATTGAATCAAAACCACAAGAAACTCAATATAAATTAGTTTTATTTAATTCACAGTCCGAATTTTCTTAATAATAATCGTTAGGAACCAGCGGTTCCCTTTTCTAATTCATCATACTTCCAATCCATTTAATTACAACTTTCTCAATATAAATAGTATTAACTGATGTAAATTATAAATACAGTCACTTTTTCTATTTAAACACTGTTTCTTTTATTACATATCTTATAATATTCAATTATTTAATTCAATATAAGACTTAACAAGCGGACAAAATCGCCAAAAATGTGACAATTTGATATTTATAAGCGTTGCAAGAAAGCACTATTTGACGGCGCCCACATATACATTTCATTGAGGGTATTTAAAACTAAAGCTGGAGCAAAGGAATAACGCACGACAATTCACTTTTCATCAGACTGATTGCAACCACACATTACTTAATCAATTAATTAAAAAGGGGTCTTGTTTTGGTATTCATCATAAGTAGTTACTGACATCTGTCATATTATTGCTGAGCTAGATGTTTATTCGGTCGCTATTCATAGATATTAATGATCTAACGTCACAGTGATCGATGAAGAACAAAGGATTGGATCTAGGTCTCGTGTCACAACTTGCTCTTTGTAATTAGTGTGTTAGTTATAGGGTTGTAGGATAATTAATGTAAATGTATTGAAACGACTTTTGCAAAATAAGCTCAAACTTTATTAGTCTTTTTTATAATTGTGGTTCAAAATTAAAGATTCTGCAGGGTTAAAGGTGGGACAGGCGAGTGCTATTGCATCGTTTAATATGTGAAAAACATAAATTAAACTATAAGTCTTTTTCTTTATCCTGCCCTTATCCCACTCTAAATGGGGTCGGCACGACATGTTACAAACATGTTGTCACATGATTTGGCTACGTATTTTACGACCGGCCGCCTGCCTGACGTCAACTTACCTTAGTCGCCTTTAACGACACCTCGGTAAAAAATGAGGGTTGTATATTCTATGCAGCCGGATACCACACGGCGTATAAATTAAACTATTATTATGAGGCAAATTATGACACTGTACAAGGAGGTTTTTCAGCATTTCGTCATTTTGCGATTCGGTTTTGAAGACATATTTAAGTGTCTAGGTATTAAGAGTATGTTGCAAGGAGATCAATGAAATTAGTGTGTTATCAACATAGCTATAATAGTATAGTAAAGTTATAAATTTTATAAAGTTTTACTTTTTAAAATAAAATTTTATTGGACTCAAACTTTACTGTCGTTTTTCTTCTAATTCTAGTTAGTCTTAATAAATTCTGCACTACAAAAGTAATGAAAATATTTATAGCAGATTATAGCAAAATAAGCTGTGATAGCCCAGCGGTGAGACCGTGCGACTATTACGAGGGGAACACGAGTTCAAACCCAGGCAGGCACCAATGAGTTTTTCTATTAAAACGTCATGTGTCTAATCGATAATTGCAATTTATCACACGCTTTTCGGTGAAGAAAAACATCGTGAGGAAACCTGCATATCTCTAGAAAATTCTGGAGACATGTGTAACCTATCAATCTCCATAGGAGCAGCGTGGTAGGTCTTAGCTCCAACCCTTATCTCCAGAAACGGAGAGAGGAGGCCTATTCCCAGCTGTGAGATTGTAACAGGCAACTACTTTATAGCAAAATAATATTTTTATTATTTTTATATTACTGACCTCCGCAAAGGATCGCCGAATTCTATAAATTAGAAGAGTTTAGGGCTTTACGAGCATGACGGATTAGTGAAAAGCAGCGTTTAGTGTGTAAGAGTGTCTGTTGTGTGTCATTAGTGTAAGCAAAGCGAAAAAAAATACCTAATTTTATGCAGCATTGTATGCTACTGTAAAAAAAAACATTACACGTTCTTCCAAAGAACTTTAATCTTCTAAACAGTCTGTAGTAGTTTTTTTCAATTTTAAAGACCTATTTAAGCAGGTAAAACTGTGAGATAGTATCTGTTATAATTAACCATCTAAATCCATGTACGAGTCAACGATATCTCACTCTCATCAGCTCATAAACTTATTCTATGAAAGGCTCATTATATAAAAATTGTGAATATTTAAACGTCACATTTTACGGGTACGTGTCACAGAACAGGCGTGCTTTGGTGCGCATTTATCCCCAAACAAAAATCTTATCATCTCCCAAGATAGTTTAAGCAATTATACGCCTTATTTGGATACGCTTGAGAGGATAATGGATTGTAAATTTTGACACAAGCTATTTCAAACCGAGTGACTATTTGTATAGTACGTGAGGGGAATGTGAACCGTACCGCACCGTAACGACCCCGCTCATAATTTTAGTGTTCAGGTCCTTTGTACTGGACGTCATTGTTATTGAAGCAATCACGACTGCTCTCCATCATCCAATCGAAACATTATGGGTTATAAACAAAAGAAAGCAACAGGAACTCAATGAAAAGCCATTATGTCCGTGGAGAGCACTCCGCGACACTGTTGTTTCAATATTTTTCTTACTGGATAGAGTTGACGCGTCATTCTCCTCTGTCTCAAAAACGCCGCATGGTATTTTGAAGGGCCCTCGATAATGGCCGATATTTACGACATTTAGATAATGTTATTTAAGCGGGCATTGAATTATTTAAAATAAAACAAAACCTTACGTCGCGCGGGTGACAATCGAAATTTATTGATATTCTAATGCTTAAATGGTTAATGATTGCTTTTTAATATCTTCGATTGACATAGTAAAATACTAGTGGTGCCCTAAACTTTTTTGGCGTTAGCCTTAGTGTTAAAGTACCTTTAATTATGCGCTACATTCTTATTTCCAATCTCTAAAGAATTTCAGACTTTTTTATATCAAAGATCTATGCAAATTTTCAGCTTTCTGGGAATTTTATCAAGGGTCAATGTTTTAATTGACCGGACTAATTCTCTACATAGTTTCATCATGTTTCATCATGTCTGCTTGGAATTGCTAGAATGTTTCTATGAGGAACGATCGTACCTACTTTTCAATTGAGAACTGATTCGTCGACATTTAAAATCTTAAGTAATTCAAAATGCTTTTAGGATTATAATTTTTTAGTTCTTCGCATTGTGTCAAAATGGTAATGTGAACATAAAAATCAATCAAGCCATTTTTGTCGGTGCTCATGATTTAGGGATTTAGTGAACGCGTCACAGCATCAAGGGTCTGATCCGATTGCTTTAATGTGTTTACGGCCGGTACCTTTCAACTTTCATTATGTCATCCGTATATTTGTCGGCTTACAGTCCCGTCACACGCCGTTATACATCTATAATAAGTAGTACTTTGTAATTATATTGCATAATATTAATCTAATAGTAATATACATTAGAACTTTGTGTTAAATTGATAAAACAAGAATTAATGTCACTATTAAAAAATTGCATATGAATATGTTAATAGAGAAGAAAAGCCAGACTATTATGTGTCCATCGAAGAAAAAGAGAAAAGAAAATTTTGTATAACGAGAAACATTTTGAAGGTGGGCTAAAAATGTTTACTGTTCAAACTATATATTCAAATTAAAACAATTGTGCGCATATTGGTTTTCCATCGGGAAAAGAAAAATACTATGAAGTACATAAAGGAGGGTATTTAATACTAAAGTTTAAGTAATTTGTAAGTTAACGTGATTATAATCATTAAGTTTACGTAATAAAAATAAACTTTCTTATTCTTGTAATATATTGTACTTTGAAGGATATGAAATAGGCAGTAGTTTATTATCCTATCAGTTGTATACGACATCAATTCATCGAAAATTTAAAACAAACAAGTGATGTAAAAATGTTTAAAGCCGTAATATATAGTCGTCCATTCAACTGTGATTTTGGGGCAAGTTAAATGTTGATTTTGTTTATGGTGTGTTAGCTTACTTTAAATTTATATAAGCCTCATATATATTGTCTGGAATAATAGCGCTATAAAATTTGAAATATATTCACAGCAGTTTGCCGGAATTAAAGTCGATCGTCTTGTTTGGAACTCTGAAGATTACTGTGTTTTATAAAAAATACCACAGTCTTTGTATTGGCTTACGCACTGGATAGATTTATTGTTATAGCCCTATTCGTTATAAAAATAAAGTTTTGGAAAATATAACTATTGGCTATTATATAGAAGCATTACGATGCGATATTCTATAAAAAATACTACTAAATCGGGGTAACGTATGGTCATTCATCCGCAATCATTAATATTATAAATACGTAACCTTGTGTTTGTCTGTTACATATTTATAGCTGCACCCACTGCAGCAATACCGATCATACATTAATTTTAATTTCAGTTACCTGCACACTAAAAATACAGTTAATTCTGCAAAGTATTTTAGACATAGGAATAATTATCCGTTTTTGAAACAATAAACAACATTTAAAGAGATCAACTACCGTACCCTATTACGACACATGAAACGAAAAATAACCTTGACCCAAAAACTAAAAAGTCTGGTGCGATGGAGAGAAAAAATAATGTTATTGTTTTCTCCTGTTTTTTGAACAAGAGCGCCACGCTAGGTCAGTCAGCCATAACTAACAAAGCCAGATCTCGAATATACTAATTTTTTTGTTCATCGAAAATGCACTTATTTTAAGATGATTTTTTTGTCATTGCGAGTTGGTAAAAGTATCTCAGTCAGTCAGGAGTCGCAATACTGCGACTACGTTTGCCTAAGAAATGATGTCAGCAGTCTTTCTGAGTCCTAAAACGAATAGTCCAATATACAAAGCCTACTATATACTATTGAGCCTACAATATACTATTGAGGATTACTTAGATGATAAGCATGCGTGGATATAGCTACTCTTCAACCCTGTACAAGACATCAATAACTATGTAACTAGTAATAAGAATTATTCTTTGAAAAGAACAAACCACCGAGTTTCTTGCTGGTTCTTCTCGGTAGGAACAGCTTTCCAAACCAGCAGTAAGTGTTGACGATTCAAAAGCACTTGTTTACAAGTTTACTTGAATAAAGAATATTTTGAATACATTTTGCATATATATTTTCTATTTACTTTATCGAGGATTATAGCAAAATAATTTTATTATTACTTTCGTATTATGGATCTCCACAAAGTAACGCCTAATTCTATAAATTATTTACGAGAGTCTCTTTCTTTTATCTACCAAATACTATTAAACAGAAAAATTACCACCATAAATTTAGCAAGTCACTAATCTCAGACGAACTTGATCCCTGTATCTAATTTGAATGTTGACTTGATCGTATATCGTGGTTTATTTGAAAAAATGTAAAACGCTTTACACTCTTTTTATAGTAATAGCGAGTTTTTCTTCACTTTGTTATGCGTCTTTATACGAGAAATAGTAAAAAAAGCATATACATATAATAAACTATCTTAAATATAGAAGATTTTTACTTTCACAATTGATACCTATTACGAACATACTGTACTCCCTTTTACTATACTTTGCAATTCATTTAGTAGTAGCATTATACTAGCGTAGGGGAGACAGCCTAAAATGTGTCCCTTCCATCCCTTCGCTAGTGTAATAACTCCTAAGTTACAATCATATCCATATCATATCAATTGAAATACTCTTAGTTTTGCACTAGTTTTTTTGCATATATTATATTAGGTACTATGGATATATATTTAAATGTATGCAAAAACGAATCTAAACATTTTTAATAATGAAAAGAATTTTTAAAGTTACCTTTATTTTGTAAAGCATTTTTCGATAAATAATAATGTATAAGATTTAACTGACGCGTAAAATAATATACAAATGTTCCGAAAAGACCTACTTTTTGTTGCAGAGAAAGAGTTTAAACCCATATAAAGTCCAATAATTTATTTTAAGAAAAGCAAGTCTTTCTACATGTTTAACTCGAAACCTTGATTGCAATACGATATTATGGCTTTATGTTTAGAGTTCAGTCGTAAAGGTTTAGTCATTTTTATTGCAAATTTGCGTAACGGGTAAACCAACAAAGACATTGGTGTAAGAAAGTTGTTTATGCTTTTACAGTGTTTACAGAACGGGCCAATTCTAACCCTTTGTTTTGCTGCAATGCCGACTGTTTATTACTATTGCGCTGTTAATTGAGATATTCGCACGGGATGTTAGCTCCCTTCGAAAGTTCGCCAAGACGAAAAAAATGCCGACAATTTATTATTATTGCGAGATTTATAACTAACAAAGCCGTAAAGGTTTTTGATACAATAATAAAACGTTTGTGCAATTGTATTTTTTTTTCCCAAGTTGTTACGTTTAGTTCTTTTATTGCTATAATGAAATGGTTTAAACATTAAATTTTATTGTATTGCAAAATTTTTTATTATCTAAAATTCTTTTTGAATGATACATTTTTTCATAATAATTATTTGATTGTAATTTTTTTTATTTTTTATTTTTGTAATTATTCTAGAAAAGCCCTAGAAATATATTTAAATGGAAAAATAACGTTCGTCAGGCGAGCAAGTAACATATAATTATATTTTACAGTGGTCTTTCTGGTTTCTTACTAAATATCTATCTGTAGTTAAGAGTTTTAGGTTTACTTCTTTAACAATAATTTGAAATAGTTATTTTGAACAACTGGACCCTTGTTAAATTGATAGCAAACTTCGGCTTTCATTTATGTTAGAAACATTAAAATATTCGTCGTTCTGACTGCCTTTTACGTAATATCATCAGCACTCAGGTGGGATAGTGGTCAACTATATAATTAATAAAAACGTATCACGCTAATGAACTCAGCCCAATATGCTTGAGGTTATTTATAAACATCCGATTAAATATAGCCTACTTTTTAAATCATTAAAAAAACAATTCTTACTCGCGCGGATTCCGTTAAAAGATACACAAGTATAATAAATACTTTCCTGACAGTCGCGCTCATTAGCGATTAAATCGTCGATATTTTATGTTAAAACCAAATGAAATTCTCATGAATAATGATCGCCCGTTCAATCTATCAGACCAGTAAGGTCTTATTTAAATCAATGTAAATTACACGTGCTGATGTTTAAATGTAATCTATATTGCAGAATTCTGCAGGCGATCCGGCCCTTCCTTATATATTACAAAGTTGCCGAAACGCTCAGGGCTACTAATACCACAGCCTGGGATATAGCGCATTTTGTGTCTTTACTCGTTAGAGGAATTTGAACTTTATTACGATTGTGATGCGACAGTGAATAACTGATCAAAAGAGTTGTTTGGCTGAGTTTACACAGGATCAGAAGTGCAACGCTGGGACATTAGGCATTGTGCTGCTCATGGAAAGGGTAAATATTAGCTTTGTGCTTCGAAGAAAAATGCGTTTAGAAAATACGGTCGATGTTTACAGTTTTCGTTATTGGTATTAAGGCGAGTGGCGTGGTATGACCGCCGCTTTTGTGCCTTTATTATGTGTTGTTTAAATCTAGTCCGTGTTTTGATCCACCGCTAGAGCGGTCTACGTTCAATAGAAAATTGATTGCGTAGTTATGTTTAAAGGAACTAAGTGACCTTTTTTACTTTTTATAGAACGGTAGTCATAAATTGTTCAGCTTGAGTTTACCAATTATCTATTAGTGTTAGATGTACAAATAATTTAACCACTTTGTCGTATACCGACGCATGTTCAATGAATTAAGTAATTTTACGCTCAGATGTAAGATGAATGCACTTGACTGAACACACGTTTGATTGACATTGAAACATAATTTAGAAGAAAAATCCCTACCCTAGAATGACCTATAGGTATAGTTCTTGTAATATATAAGATATATTAGGTTCTTACATATGAAATTGGCGTTTTCTATGGGAGGAACATAAAGTCGTTTTTTTTTAATGAAATATATTTAATTAATCAAAGTATGTACCATTGCTATGTATGCACTTTTGCCATCTCATAGGTAGTTCATTGATCCCTTACTAAAAAAACCATTCGGGCGGCAATCAATAAAATCTTTGAAGGCGGTTTGGACTGCCCCATCGGAGTTGAATTTTTTTCCTTGCAAGTAGTTATCCAAATTGCGAAAAAAATGGTAATCTGTTGGAGCAAGGTCCGGAGAGTACGGTGGCTGTCTAAGACATTCTAATTGAAGCTCCTCTGATTTGGTAGCCGTCTGTTGTGCAGTGTGTGGTCTAGCGTTGTCCTGAAGCAGCAGTGGCCTAGAGCGATTGACCAGCCTCGGTTGTTTAGCAGCTAGCTTTTCCATCATGGTTTGCAGTTGCTGACAATAGATATCTGCCGTAATCGTCTGGCCAGATTTAAGAAAGCTGTAGTGAACGACACCGGCACTAGTCCACCAAACACTTACAAGCAACTTTTTATAGTCAATTTTCGCTTAGGGCAGGATTTGGATGGTTCGCCAGGGTTCAGCCATTGCGATGAGCGGTTCCGATTATCGTAGAGGATCCACTTTTCATCACAGGTAATGATTCGATTTAAAATTCCTTCATTATTGTGCCGGTTGAGTAACGTAACGCAGCAGTCGACGCGCGTTTGTCGGTTTGCTTCACTCAATTCATGAGGTACCCACCTTTCAAGCTTTTTCACCTTCCCAATTTGCTTCAAGTGGATTAGAATAGTTTTATCACTAACATCGGAGCCTGCAGCTAACTCGGACGTGGTTTGCGATGGATCCGCTTCCACAATAGCCTTCAATTCTTCATTATCAACTTTGGTCTCCGGCCGTCCACGAGGCTTGTTCTGCAGGTCGAAATTTCCAGAATGAAAACGTTGGAACCAAAAACGCACTGTGTTTTCTTTTGCGACACCGTCACCATACACATCATTAATCCTTCGAGCCGTTTCTGCAGCACTGGTGCCACGGTGGAACTCATACTCGTAAATAACGCGATATTTCATGTTTTCCATTTTGTAAACAGAGTGACACAAAGAAAAAAACAAAAGAAGAAAAAACAAATGAATTAGGGGGTTTGAAACACAAATGCATGAGTAAATAGCTGTATGAATTTGAATTTGGAATTCCTAACCATAAAGGTAATATTTGAGATCAAAGTGGCCAGTCGACAAAACGCCAATTTCATATGTAAGGACCTAATATATTTTAACGTTTCAATTAAGAATTCTTATTATATTATAATATATGTTAAATATTGTATGTATTAAGAGCTAAATAATCTTTTATACTCAGTTTTCTACACAACACTACTACTACAAGCTATGATTATGCAATACTTATTTTATGACCCTTTAGTGGAATTACTGGGCAATTTATCTTTTTGTTCATTTATTTATTACGCCAAGAACTTACTTACAATTTTGTCCAATAGGCATTATAAAATAGGGTTCGTATGTAAGTCCATGACAGGCAAAAATATAAATCACAAACAATTCCAAGACTAACTTAATTAGAGAAAAAAAAAGTGACAGCACTAGATCAAAGTGGCCAGTACGACAAAACGCCAATTTCATATGTAAGGACCTAATATTATTCATTCAAGACCATATGTTCCTGCGGCTTGTCCCGATCAGAAACGTGTGTGTCACAAAGTTTTCCCCCGTAAATCCCGTCTCGTTGGAATTCTAAGAAATAACTTAGCCTATATGTGATTGCATCTCCTCTATCTGTCATTGAAAGTCCTGCCAAAATCTCAGGAGAATTTAATATTAACCTGACCTTTCCTCAAAAATCGCACTACCTTTTAGTTAAAACCGTTCACAAATACGTTTTATAGATTTTGAGGAAATCTACCACATACAGACAGCTTTGGGGGAATTTATTTTATAATACGTATTGAATTTAAACTATCGTGAGTGGTATTAATTATTAAAGTTGAGAGACCGGCTATACTCACGTCTTATTTAGTTTATTTTTTTTATCGGATGAGCCCGACTAGTTTCAAGCCCATACGGGGCTCTTATTCATGAGCTCTTTACGCGGCGTTATCGCGGCGGCAACTGCGTGTAGCAGCTCCTTGGCCGCGACTCGTGAACTAGTCGGGCTCATCCGATAAAAAAATAAGACGTATTGCCGGTCTCTCAACATTAATAATGTATAGATACTGTTTCAGGAACATTAGATTTTTCAGAATACGCGAAACTATCAGTCTCGAATATTACTCAAATTAATGCAGAAGTGTATGGAGACATATTTTAAGAGGATATCTTTGTAGAGTTTTGTTTTCATCAACGCCGAGTTTTAATTTATCGAAACAAATTTCTTTGTATAGAATTATGGGAGTAAAAATAAATATCCAGATACATTACGCCACATAAAAACAATATCAATAAATTCATAACATTTAATTGCGCCGCCGTCAAACAATTTTTTAATTTGTCATAAGAAATACAAATTTCCTCGGCGAACCGGACCGCAAACTAGTTTATCGGCTTCATAGCTGGACATCCGTTATAATTATAACATTTTAAAGATACTAGCAAATCTAGCGAGTTATTACGTCTGAAATATATTTTTAATGTCATAATGTGTAATTTATTTTAGGCCCTAAGGTCTTTCTGTTTTTTTTTATTTTATTTGTCAATACAATTTCTATGACATGCCGTGTGGTATCCGGCAAAATAGAATAGACCACCCTTCTTTCTTACCGAGGTGTCGTAAGAGGCGACTAAGGTATGTGCCGTGTGGTATCCGGCTGCATTGACTAGACCAGTCTCATTTTTTACCAAGGTGTCGTAAAAGGCGACTAAGGTGAGTTGACGTCAGGCAGGCGGCCGGTCATAAAATACGTAGCCAAATCATGTGACAACATGTTTGTAACATGTTGTGCTGACCTCACTTAGAGTGGGATAAGGGCAGGAGAATGATGACAATTTCTATAACATATAATAAACACATTAACAAACTTTTCGAAAACTACGCTGGGTTTATATTAAGGTGTGTATTTCTATAAAACAGCGTCTTAATAATATTTCTTTCATACCTAAGTTAAGCATACAGATTTATAAGAAGTCTAAAAAGAAATAGCAGTTTACAGTATTTTTAAATCAAATGAATTCAATCAAACAATATGATTTATATCATTATCATTGTTAACATGAAGTTTTGCTATCAACCATAGAGTTTGAATTAATAATAAAGAAGAGATTTAATTTGTCATAATTGAAAAATTCAGTAATACAATATACATGCATACTTTTCAAAAGACCAGCAGTTTTTATAGAATTAGGCGTTACTTTGCGGAGATCCATACATATAATATTAAACTAAAATATTATATTACAAAATATTATTAAAATTATAAAAAGTGAAACTTATAAACCTCTTTTAATTTTTTTTTACTTAATAAATATATAGACCAACAGCGCCTTTTCCTTTTAATGATAATAATATTTTATAGAATTAGGCGTTACTTTGTTTTGGTGTTGTAACAAACCCATCCTTGGTTCATATATATAGATATTATAAGTAAGGTAAATATAACTTATAAGTTTCGGATTTTATAAATAGTTTTTTAAATAACAAATACCTTCTATACTGTGGTAGAGTTTCTTGCATAAACATGCTAAACGGTTGAATTATTTCTAAACATAGGATAACCATGTATTCGACAAAACGTAACCTAAATAACCTAAGAATCAGTTTTGAAATTTTCAATATACATTAATATATGAAATGACCTTTATTGATCATAGTTTTTATTAAACGAACTATTTATTATAACTTGGCCTATTAACTTGATAAATGTAGCTTTAAAAATAATATATTGCTATTTAGAAATAAAATCGACTGAATTAAAGAAGAGAGATTTTCATTGGTCAATGTCATGTTATTTTTACGTAATTGATTAGTTTTATCATAAATTACGGTTTCCAATAATTAAGAAAACTCATAGCTTTTTAATATTGTTAACTTATGTTATATAGTATTTAATATAGTATTAGCAAAAATATATGGATTTTTAATTTATCATACTAATATTATATATGCGAAAGCTGTCTATCTGCGTTATGTGGCTAATCTGCTGGAACAATATTAATAGAACTAGGTACAACTGAAGTTAAGCTGGGACCTAGACGTTCAATAAAATACAAAAACAGTATTTTATTGAACGTCTTTAAACATCAAAACTAATGCTAATCAGATCTGTAGCAGAAAAAAGACTGATATTGCTTATGATATCGTGAACAGGACTGGAAGTAGTGATGTAAGTCAAAGCGGTCCCTAAGTGTTGGGAGGTTGATCCAATAAGAAGTGTTGATTAATTATACGTTAGGTGGCCAAAGAAGCTGCCGAAAAAAGAAAGGTACAAAATTGTCTGAACTAGAAGTACTTAGAACAGACTTATGTCGCGCTATGAACATCCTTTGCTCGAAAAATTTTGTAATTAGTACACTATATAACTATAAACCTTTTTTTTCTTGCATTCACATAACTGTTTAAATGATGGTCGTCATGGTCTGTGAAGCATAAATATTTTAACGAATAACCCACATGCGGCTAATATATAGATATCAATGGTACGCACCGGTTATTGTTCTGTTTATAAATTATAAAAAGTTATCATTTATACATTCTAATATTATAAATGTTAAAGTAGCTCTTACTGTTCGTTACGTTTTTACGCACAAATCAATGAATTCGGTAACAAAGGTATAAGTTTATTTATTATTATCTATGTCCAATAAAAAACATAAGAAAAATATTGTTAGAAAAAAGAGTGTACAAATATCAATTTATTCCTTAGGTTAAGTTAAGAATAGCAATTAGTTTTATATATAGAGAGCTGAAATGAAATTAAAGGGAGACTATTCTGTGTCTGTTAAATGGTGCTAAAAGTCCCAACAACTGACGACACACTGCAAATCTATTAATGACTTAAACCAACTATACGAATTCAATTATCAAATACAAGCGCTAAGCTCAACGCAAACTAATTTATCAATTATTATGTTAAAGCGCAAACTATTTTTTTCTGCGGCCTCAGAGATAACATATAATGTTCAATCAAAAAAAGCAAGTCCAATCCAATCTCAATCTCTTTGATTAAAAAAGAGAAAAAAGTTTAAACTTCATATATTACTTGCTATATATAGATCACTTATTGCAACAAAAAATCTATAAAGATATCTATATATCCAACATTTTTCTGGATCAAGTTTATGGAACTCTACTAAACGATAAAAATTATCTACCAAAAAAAAAACCAAAAATGTAACTAAATGTTACGTTGTTGTGTACTGACAAATTATTACTACAATAACTTAGCTATCACGAGTTTTATAAAGATTTTTATCATAAATACTTGTATGGTTTCGAATAGTATTTTAAAAAAGTGTATAAAGATGTCATGCTGAAAGGAGGAGTGTCTTCTAAATTATATAGTCATCCTACGCACGGACGGGGCAATATCGGCCATAAAGACGGTCAACTCAAGAATAAAACGACACGGGTTCCATTCACACTGGTATCCTAAAATATTTATACCCCGCACTTATTATTGTTCCGAGATAAACATTGGCTACCGAACCTTATCATATCGGAGTATATACATCTATATATAACATGTATATGATTTATAGAAGCAGGCGTTACTTTGCGGAATTCCATATTACAAGCACTATAACAGAACTAACTACTTTGCTATAATCCGCACGGGTTAAGTGAATGCATGCAAAGCCAATGTGTATGAAGTAGGCAAAATCTACGCACCTAATACATGCAGGACCAGCCACCACATGCACCCCAAGGCGCAATTCACCAGCAACAACGAACACAAAAGCAGCACACACACCCACCACCACAAACAATCTCGACGATCGTTTCGCCCCGAAACCGAAGCATCATCAGGAGGATAGGCTTCACGACAAAAATCGTACTGCAGTACTAATAACTAGTAACTAACTAGTAATCCAGTACGATTTTTGTCGTGAAGCCTATCCTCCTGATGATGCTTCGGTTTCGGGGCGAAACGATCGTCGAGATTGTGGTGGTGGGTGTGTGTGCTGCTTTTGTGTTCGTTGTTGCTGGTGAATTGCGCCTTGGGGTGCATGTGGTGGCTGGTCCTGCATGTATTAGGTGCGTAGATTTTGCCTGCTTCATACACATTGGCTTTGCATGCATTCACTTAACCCGTGCGGATTATAGCAAAGTAGTTAGTTCTGTTATATTGCTTGTAACATGTATATATCAATTTTATTTATTCTGAGTCGTGTACATTTACATATTGCCTTGATATCTGATTTTTGTTTCTTTTTTTTAAAAAAAATTGGACTTATGGTGCATAGACAACGATAACGCCGTGTGGTATCCGGCACCCCTCCATTCTACTGATGTGTCGTAAGAGGCGACTAAGGTATGTGCCGTGTGGTATCCGACTGCATAGAATAGATCACCCTCATTCCTTACCGAGGTGTCGTAAAAGGCGATTAATGTAAGTTGACGTCAAGCAGGCGGCCGGTCGTAAAATACGCAGCCAAATCATGTGACAACATGTTTGTAACATGTTGTGCCGACCCCACTTAGAGTGGGATAAAGGCAGGAGAATGTTGGTGAATAGACAACGATTATCTTTTTATTATATTTGTATATAATTTTTATTCAATGAAATATCAAACTTACATCCTGGTTTAACGGATTTATTTTGCAACTTGACTTTTTACACTTTAATTTTCATATACATACATAACACAAGTTATTTCTCAGATCGCTGCCAAATTGTCAATATATCAGAACCTTCAGTTTGTACTTGTAACGTATGTTTATTATTTTTAAAAATATCACGTATTCATATATACAAATACTATTTTAAAATAAGCCCGCCATGTGGTTACCGAGGTGTCGTAAAAGACGACTAGGGTCGTCATTTTATAATAAACTTAATTCGAAGTTTATTGATGTTTCAAGGACAGTGGAAAATATATTGATTTTAATTAAAATAATGCTTATTTATTAAATAGTTTTTCTATACATATAAATATAATTTATTAGTTTGTGTATTATTATCATTTGAATGACAGGAGGTAATCATTCAAGGCTCTGGTTCCATCTAAAGCTGGGACTATTTTTTGCTTATTAAGCAGAAGCAGAATACACTATTAACGTTATGAAATCGAGTAGTAACGTTTAAATACATGCTCCAAATGTTTCTTATTTATAATATCAGCTACAATCCAGGATATTTCAGACGAGACACTAAACAGCTATTAAAAAGCATCTTATTTTAGCGGCGACAAAGAGTGAACGTTCAGTTCGATATAAACCGCGATGTGTTAGCGCCGTGGCTCTCTTTGAAGATAACTTTACAAATGGCTGAGACGGGTCACCGTGACAGACCGAATGCATTGTCGCAGCTGAAATCCTACTAAATATAATATGAAACTATTTCGATATAACCAATGTTGAATTTCTTTTTGTTTTCTGTATTCGACGGGATCAAAATCCTTATCATGCTTATTACAATTTTATTTTTAAAGCTCCTTGATGATCGCAATTTTGTTTGCGAAATAACGAATAATATTATAAAACAAAGTCCCAATAAGCTGTCTGCATGTAATCGATTTTCTCAAAATGTACAAATGGATTTTTGTACGGTTTTCACCAAAAGATAGTGCAATACTTACGGATGGCTTAAGTATATAGAACACATCGTTATTATGTAAACTGTGTTGAAGAGATCGCGCAGTTGTTAAAAAACTTGCTTGCTGGGAGCTTTAGTCGTGTGCGCTGCGTAAACCAGCAGAGGTGCGCTAAAGTAATGTACTAGAGGACTGTAGATCTACAAAATTACTACAAAAAAGTCTGCGACAGCATGTCTCTGTCTCTTATGGTTAACTCATAATAGCTACCTTTAAGTTTAAAATTTAAATTCTAGAAAAAAAAATTGTGACACGCTGATTTCCACGCGGGCGAAGCCGCTCGCACAGTTAGTAATGAAACATGGCAATTATTTTCTGAAATATATAATATATTCCATATTTAATATTCTACATTTCTAGACAGAATATAATGTATAGTCTACCCTCTTCAAACTGAGTTTAAACTAAAGGTAACGATCTGTTACTGTCCCACTTCTGGCCATAGGCCTCCTCACTCCGTTTTTGGAGAGAAGGGTCTGAAAATAAAAAAATAATTATTCATTTACATACGTGTATATCTTGATAGAATTTTTTATTAAAGGACGTACAAAACCGACTTTTTTAGGTATTTACTGAGAGAGTATCATAGTCATCATTTTTTTAAACTGGTCAAATTTAAAACTCAAATTGCGATCGGTAAATTATTATAAAAAAAAATACAAGATATAACGTTGAAAGTAAAGAGGAGATCACAAATTCGTTTCGTTCGTAGGACTCAGTAGGTAACTTTGTGAGATAATCCAAGATATGCAGCAAATGCAGTCCACGTACCAGGGTGCACTTCACACAGGTATAAACGACTGGTCCGACTCCCGCTGACTGGATTTTTAAATAAGAAATGTTAACTCCACATGTAACTTGAGTTAATGACACCGATTTCAACCTGATTATCGCTTATTTGGCACGGCATAAACAAGACATAAATTAACATAGTAAATATTGCTATTGTTTCAAATAATTTTAAATAAGAAGGATAATAATTAATTTATATTAATTTTTAGAATTTATAAAAAAAATTGATACTTCTCGTGACTTTTTATTATGATTATTATTTATTTATTTCTTTGATGAAACTCATAAAATTCTTTGTAATTATAAAGGGTTTTCATTTTTTTTCGTCTTTGTTGGCAAAAATGGCAGTTGGTAGTGATCCTGCCTTCAGCTCCACTGGTAACGGGTTCGATTCCCGCCGAGGGCCAACATTTTCTATATACAATTTGTTGGTTCTTCTAGCCTGGGTGTATATTTGTATTTAAGTATGTATTTTAAATTATAATATGTAGTATATCTACCAGTTGTCCGTCACCCATAACACAAGTATTAAGTTACTTACTTTGGGGACGGAACAACTGTGTAAGTGTCCCATATATTTATTTATTTATTTATACATCGCAATTTGAATAAAAGCTTTTAATAAAATGATGTCGAATGTTATGTTCATACGGCGAATGACTCCAAGTAACCAAATTGGTGACATTTGAATATAGTTCTCATGAATAAAAAGTAAGCTGACAGACAAGTTGACAGTCAGCAGCGCTAGGATAATGCGAAGGAATTTATACTTGATGCTTTAATGTGGTGAAACAACTAATGGTTGAGGTACTAACGAATATTGATAAGATATAGTCTTACGTTAAGGCGTGGGGCACTAGGTGTTAGACTCTTACAGTAGAGTCTTAGCCTGCTAAGCAGGAGTAGATAATTTACATATAACAACTGCGTTATCAAATGGATGTGTTTGTTAATTAGCACTGCATCGTCTCTTGTAAGATTATTACAGGCTACTGATTTTGGTGTCGACTTCCGACGTCTCTCTACCTTCGTTCTTGATGCGAGCGTCTATCTGAAGTTTACGGTGAAGAAATTAAGCTTTTTGAATAATTCTGAGTAATTTTGATGATGCCGTTTGGTATCCGGCTGAGTAGAATAAATAACCCTCATTTCTTACCGAGGTGTCGTAAAAAGCGACTAAGGTAAGTCGACCCGCCTTGTGATATCCGGCTGAGTAGAATATACCACCCTCATTTCTTACCGAGGTGTGGTAAAAGGCGACTAAGGTAAGTTGACCCACGTATCCGGTTGAATAGAATAGACCACCCTCTTTCTCACCGAGGGGTCGTAAAATACGATTAAGGTAAGTTGACGTCAGGCAAGCGGCCGGTCGTAAAATACGAAGCCAATCATGTGATAACATGTTTTCAACATGTTGTGCCGACCCCACTTAGGGTGGGATAAGGGCCGGAGGATGATGATGAACAATCTGGATATGTGAGGAAATTGCTATACAATTCAGATCTTAGCACCATTAGTGTCAGCTTTACTTTCTATTTATATCACCACTAAAACTTTTTAGATGTCAAAAATGCTGGGTCCTTGTATTGCACATACAAACCCTTTATCCCGTATAAAATTATATAAATAATAATTATATAATTTGGCGTAAACTACTACTACAACTGTAATTAGTTATTTTTTAATTTGTAAATAAATTTCAAAAACTTGTTTTCCATAATTTTATATTGTTTTAGCATTTTATTTTTTAAATAAATAAAAATACAAGACAAGAGCGAAAGCCCTGGAAGTAAGTTTGAAAATTCTGAATATAAAATTTAAGTAAAGTTTATTAGTTCTTTGGTTTTATTAATATAACGATGGCCCAAAAATTCGACAGATTGACATCTAATTTAATTGACGTGTAATAAAGGACTAAATTGATGTGTACCCTTGCCGTTGCTAAAACTAGAGTCATCTATAATTAAAGACGTTTTGGAAATTTTAATTAAAAAAGTTGACGTGCATTGAGATTGCGTAACCATCAAAAATTAGACATTATAACGAGTAAAGCGCCTACGTTCGATGCTCATTAATTACTTAGGAATTTGTTATAGGGCTGCCAACATTGTATTTTGGGTTTCGGAACATCTTTAGACCTCTCTTACATGGCTGTTTTAAATTTATATTAAAACTTTAAGTTTTTAACAATCGCATGTTAAAAATGTTATACTATATGGTGTTGTTTTGGTTATATTAAATATAATTATGCAATATTTCGTACACTTAACAATGGTGGATAATTTTTAAAGAAATTATTAAGGAATAGCATAATTAATTCATCACTAGCAATGATAAATAATTAATTTGACTACTTTATAAATAATGAAATGGTATTAGTAGTAATGTGTCAACGATTCATTTAACAGTCCCGCTTTTCGAAATCTGGAGATGGCAACCCTAAATTATGCATGTATAGTAAAAATAGAGGCCGTGGTCGTAATGAATTTTTAACAAAAACTTAATTAAAAATCGTATCTTATGGTCGAAGGAAATGAACTCATTCTTTGGACTCGCTGACGGAATGACGGACCATCAGATGGTTTGACCAATTTAGGCTGAGCTCTAGATTTTGTTTGTTTCTATAAAATTCAGGGATTCATTTTCTAGAACAATGTTTCATGTAAATGAAGTTTTTAATGTAGTTCAACGCTGAAATATTATTTAAATTGTTCGCATTCACCAATTGTTTGCAAACACACTATAAAATATTTCATTAAAGTAAATCGCGGTCTCAAGTTGATCAGAAATAATTGTAACTCTCATTTCCTTAATAATAGAAACATGGTTTTTTTGTCATAAACATCTGAATAACCAAACGTACGAACAAGTTCAATATATTATTTGGTATTACTATACTTTACGACATAAATTCGTCGTAAATCATTGTAAATACAAAAAAATTGGCTTTTCTTTGTTGTAATCCTTACTAATATTATAAATGCGAAAGTCTGTCTGTCTGTCTGTCTGTGTCGTTTTCACGGCCAATCCGCTGAACGAATATCGATGAAATTTGGCAGAATTGTTCCTTATACACCGGGGTAACATATAGGCTATAGAAATCCTGTTAATTCAACAGGAATAAAATGACGTTTAAAAGCACCATCTATAATAAATATAATAAGTTATTTTTATTTACAACTAGCTTTTACCCGCGACTTCGTCCGCGTGGACGGTAGTTCTGTAATACTCAATAGCTTCTATCGGTATCCAACCTTGCAAATATCTCCATCACAAAAATCAAATCGATCCGGGGGGTTAGATAGCAGTTCCTATGACAATTGTTACGTTACTCGAATACTACTACTATCTACTACTCCATTTTAAATTTAATTTCCTTCATGCTATTACTGTTATTTAGCAAAGATATTAATTTGCACTGGAAAAATTCGATCAAAACCATAAGAAATTTGTAAAACCTCTCTTAGTGGACAGCAGCGTCTTTCAGTTTATCAGTCAATGTGAGACTCTATTGGGCCTACTGATTAAATTAAAAACATGATATAAAAATTTGCACAAAAATTCTAAACATTCGTTTAATAATCTTAACTTTTTACATAAAATACTTGTCTTAAACCAACATCGATGAAATTTGGCACAATTAATGCTTATACATCAGGGTAACTTATAGGCTATATAAGTTCTACAAATCCTGTTAATTTAACAGTAATAGCATAACATAAGGAAGCTGAGCTATTTAAATGTAAAATTGATGTAAGTTATAATTAAAAGTAAATGCGACATTCCGCCTGTCTGTTACGTTTTAACGCTGAATAGCTGAGCCAATAAAAATGAATTTTGGTACAATAAATGCTTATACACAGGGTAAAGCTATAGAAATCCTGTTAATCCAACAGGAATTGGATGACATTACCATTACTTTACTTTCATAAATAATACGTTATGTCGTGAATCAATTTTGGAATTGCACTCCCTATGTGAGTAAAATTAAGTTACTTGAATCTCTGTACTTTTTGTCCAATCTTTAACCTTGAATCTTGTCTTTGTAGATAGACCCTTTTAAATAAAAAAACACGTGTGCTAATTTAGTGTAAGCAAAAATTACCTTCAAAACCGAATGGTGAATGCGATTCGCACTTAACTACCCCTCATTTTGCACGAACGTTTCCGAAGCCCTGCATATCGGTGTGATGATCACGGACTGCTATGAGTCTTGTTTTACGCTGTTATACCGCTTTTGAAGCTTTAAACTTTCAATGACGACGGTGATATGCATTTAATTGCTCGTTATATTAAATGAATGTCTCCGAGGTTCGCAGTTGAGTGTGTTGATCACAATCTGATGTAGTCTTCGGATGCAGGTTGAGCTGATCTTTTGGAAGATTAAGACTCCAAGTAATGACAGCGATCTGCAATGAAACGCTATTCATATTTAAAGAATATTTTCTAAATTTACATTTCTGTATGATACTCACAATCGACTGTAACATTTCGGGAGGACAAAGAAATTTATCGTGTTTTCCAAAGCATAGTTTATTTATTTTAATAAATAGCACCTATTACTTACATTTGTTATACATTGTAAGAGATAATTTAAAATTATCCTGTACACAAAAACCAAGATTTATAAAAACTCTTCTTAAAATAACTCTTTCCACGTAAGCTAAACAACGTGATAAAGAACCTCCTTTTAATTACAGATTAGACTCGCCTGTGTGTATCAAACACAGAGAATTAAAAAAAATTGATAGGATGATAATAGATGGCGTTTTAAATGTCATCCTATTCCTGAAGAATTAACAGGATTTCTTTAGCCTATACCCCGATGTATAAGCATTAATTATGGCAAATTTTATCGATTTTGCCATTTTTAAGCTTTAAACTTTAAACGACAACGATGACACACAGTTAATTACTCTTTATATTGAGTGAATATCTCCGAAGTTGACATTTGAGTGTGTTGATTACAATCTGCTGTATTCTTCGGATGCATGCTGAGTTAAACTTTTTGAAGATCTAGACTCCAAATAATGACAGCACATTGAAACGCTATTTATATTAAGATAATTTTTTCGAGGTTTGTATTTCTGTATGATACTCACAATCGGCTGTAACATTTCGGGATGACAGAGAGAACGTATTTTCGAAAGCATAGTTTATTTAATTTAGGACATAGAAATACTACTTACATTTACGATTCTTTGTAATAGCTAAGTTAATTTTATTCAGAAAACAATAACCAATATTTTGATTTCTAAATTTTATTTTTAAAACTTTCCTAAAATAACTCTTTCGACGTAAGCCAAACATCATTAACCTCTGAAATACAACCTATTTTATTTTCCGATTTGACTTTGCCTTAAAGGACTCGATTCCAGACCGTTAATATTTATAAACTTAATTAATTAGATTTATACTTAATTTGATAAATTGTGAATAAAAAAACTTATTATGTTGATGATAGATAGCGTTTTTAATGTCATCCTATTCTTGTTGAATTAACACAATTTCTATAGCCTATACATATAGGGTAACATTACCCCAGTATATAAGGAATAATTGTGGCAAATTTCATCGATATTGGTTCAGCGGATTGGCCGATTAAAAAGGCAACATACAGACAGACAGACTTTCGGATATTAGTAAGGATTTAATTGATACTTAAAATTCATCATGTACTGTTTCGTGAAGCAAAACATGGACAAAATGAAGAAATAAATATCTACATATCCCTAGACAATTTCTGGAATATGTCGAACCTATCAATCCGCATGGTAGATATAGGCTTCAGTCACCGTTTTAAAGGAGACAGCTCCGAGGCTTTGCGCAGAATAGGAGATAGTATCAGGCCATTACTTTCCCTACAGAAATAATAACACATTTTAAAAAATCATTAAAATTTAAAGCTCAATACAAATGATCCCCTTACATTTATTTTGATTTAAGCGTCTAGTATTCCATTCTATATTTCACCACCTTGAAGCAGAAATTGCTTAAAAAATATCTTATATTTTGTTCTTATACTATACGTTCTAATACCTATATTGTTACGTTTCATCCAGAATTTCAAGTAAATGCCTTCAAGAAATAAAAAGATTCATTTCATCATACAAACATTCACCGTCCATTAACAATGATTAGTAACGATGAATATAAAATGTGATATTCTTATAAAAAAACGTCTCCAGACCGGCCTTGTTCTCATAATTCTCATTAAAACGACGGAAAACGGAAAAATGCAAGTACCATTATAATTGCAAACGACCTTCCAACTTAAAGTTGAAATTTTTTTAATTTGCTGACCAATGGAACTAAAAAAATGAGGCTTTCTACTACATATTACTTTAAACAGTGTCCAAATCGTTTCAGCGGTTTCTGAGATTAGCAGAAACAAACGCACAAAGCCAAAAAAAACTAATAAAAATGTGAAATTCTTCAATAACGTCAGCTTCAGTCCGGCCTAATTGTCATAAAAAGATTTGTGCTTCTCTTGGCCATGGTATAATATATGTACGTAATCTAGCAAGTAAGATTGCTTTAGGAACGGCGAAAGACGGAAAAAATGCATGTACCTGTATAAATAGTATAAAGTAAAGTAGTAAAGTAATAGCCCATTACAATCCCACTGCTGGGCATAAGCCCTCTTCTCTCCGTTTCTGAGGAGAAGTGTTGGATCTAAGACCTACCACGCTGCTCCAATGCGGATTGGCAAGTTACACATATCCCCAGAATTCTTTAGAGATATGCAGGTTTCCTAACGATGTGTTCCTTCACCGAAAAGTGTATGATAAATTTTAATTATCAATTAGGCACTTTGAACCCGGGAACTGCCGACCACCTCGAAAGAGTCGCACGGTCTCACCGCTGGGCTATCACAGCTTATGTATCATAGTATACGATCTTTCAGCTTAAAATTGACATATCTTTTTTATTTGCTGACCGATTGAAATAAAACATACTCTATATGTTAAGTGAAACTTCCTACTACATATTAGTGAAAACCGCGTCCAAATCGTATCAGCGGCTTCTGATATAAGCGGAAACAAACGCACAATGCCCTAAAAAACTGGAATTAAAATGTAAAATTTTTCAAAAAAATCAGCTTCAGACCAGCCTACTTTTCATAAAAAGATGTGTGATTCTCCTAGCCATGGTAACATATGAAATTCAGTAAGAAAGATTGCTCCAGGAACAGAGAAAAACGTTAAAAATGCAAGTACCAGTATTAAAGTATACGACCTTTCACCTTAAAATTGACATATCTTTTTTATTTGCTGACCGATTGGAATAAAACATACCCTATAAGTTAAGTGAGACTTCCGACTATATATTAGTGAAAACCGCGTCCGAATCGGATCAGCGGTTTCTGAGATTAGCGGGAACAAACGCACAGACATACAGACAAACCGACAAACAGACAAACAGATAAACCGACAAAAATTTTAAAAACTATTGTTTCATGTTTAGGAGCGTATTTTGAGACGACTACACTATTTTTTTTCTTTTAATATTAAATGTATAGATTTGACATCTCAACGATTTTATTATATGTATTGATGATGATGATTTGTCATAGTTACTAATATATGTACGGCCTGGAATCGAGCCCTTTGAGTCCACTCTGTAGAGGTGAGTTTTTATATTATTTGATTTCTGTTTACTGGATAAATGTAATTATTTATAAATTTGACAGCTATTACAACGTATAATAAATATAAGTAATACGCGCTATTTACTAAAATAAATAAACTATGCGATAAATCTCTCTGTCTTCCCGAAATGTTACAGCCGATTGTGAGTATCATACAGAAATGCAAACCCGGAAAATATTCTCTTAATATGAATAGCGTTTCACTGCTCGCTTTCATTATTCGGAGTCTAGATCGTTCTAAAGTTCAATACATGCTGACATGTATCCGAAGATTACAGCAGATTGTGATCTACACACTCAAATGAGAAATTCGGAGATATTCACTTAATGTAAAGAGCAATTAACTGCATATCACCGTTGTCATTCAAAAATAAAAGCTTAAAAAACGGTATCAAAATAAAACTCATATTAGTCCGTGATCACACACCGATAAGCGGGCTTCGGAAACAAAATGAGGCAGTTATGTGCGAATCGCATACGCTATTCGCCTTTTGCAGTCAATTTTAGCTAACGTTAAATTAGCACACGTGTATATTTTTATCTAAAAGGGTGGGTATACAAATACAAGATTCAAGCTTCAAAATCGTACAAAAAGTACAAAGATTGGAGTAACTTAATTTTTATTCTCTTAGGGATTGCAATTCATAAAAGGATTAACTAGATATTGTATGATTTCTGAAAGTAAAGTAATGGTAATGTCATCATATTCCAGTTGGATTAACAGGATTTCTACAGCTTTCATATTACCGCTGTGTATAAGCATTTATTGTATCAAATTTCATCGAATTTATTAACCTGGACAAAGACCATCTTTCTGCTTGTAGAGGCTTCTTCTTCTTCTTCTTCAACCGATGGACGTCCACTGCTAGACATAGGTCTCCTTAAGGGATGTCCACACCACACGATCCTGCGCCGCTTGGATCCAGCGGCTCCCCGCGACCTTTTTGAGGTCGTCTGTCCACCTCGTTGGGGGTCTTCCAACGCTGCGGTTACCGGTGCGGGGTCACCATTCCAGCACTTTAGGACCCCAACGCCCATCGGTTGTACGTACTACGTGCCCCGCCCATTGCCACTTCAGCTTCCCGACCCGATGAGCTATGTCGGTTACTCTGGTTCTTCTACGGATCTCCTCATTTCTGATTTGATCACGTAGAGATACACCAAGCGTAGCTCGCTCCATAACTCGCTGAGTGACTCTGAGCATTCTTATGAGGCCCATAGTCAGCGACCACGTTTCTGCTCCGTAAGTCATCACTGGCAACACGCACTGTAGAGACTATGCTGTTCAAAATGTAACCCATGCCGTTGTCGACTTGTTATAATCTTAAAACAATAAAATCATCTGATATTGGTTGTCGTGACGACTTTAAGTTAACTTAAGGTTTATTTTTTATAGAACATTCATTAATAATACAAGATCAAAGTGGTTAGAATAGAATGCATAAAAAAAAATAAGTTTTTCTCAGGAAACTGTGAGATCGCGCCAGGCTTAGTCTAGTTTTTACGGCTATTATAGAATTGCTTGTCGTTACTGCTCATTGCGGAGCACTCGAGCGATTTACAACGATTAGAACAAGAAACGTTTCATTAGTGCAAATTGCGCAGGCGCAGATATTACTCATGACGACGTATTGCAAGTTACTTTAGCACTTTATGTGAAGGTCTAGAGGCGATAAATAAGAAATAAGGCCTAGAATAGAAGAAAATGTTTCTTGTAATAAAAATATTTTGAGACCACATTATGAGATGAAATATAGTATATAAACTAAGAGTATTTTTATTTATAACAAATATGTACAAGTATATCTATCTTAAATTACTAACACGCTAGTACTATACAAACCATGCCCACGTGGAATGGTCCCAAATGAATGCTGGCAGCGTTTCCGCGTTGAATCGCTAAGCTGATTCTTTGTGCGATAAAAGGAGCCAGCCCTCTTGTCACCCGAAGAGGCGATCAACCGAGGTGTTAAAACGGATAATTTTTTTTTTGCACTTTGGCTCCATGGCCCTAGGGTCTCAACTGCAAACGGCACAAATATATAACTTTCAACGAGAGATGCATACCTCGCCGCTTGCCGGAATCGGCCATTTCCGCCGCAGCTCCAGGTCTTGACACCGTTTCCCTGATATGGGTCGAGGCTAACGTATCAACGCATGTTGCGTCCCATATTAGGGCCCGTCCCCGTTCCCAAGGAACCAGCGTCAGACCGTCTGGTCTCTTGCCATCATCCCGACATATTCCGGAAGGCTCGAGAAGCGTAGGAATGTCGATGGTGGCAAAAGCTCTTTTGATGGTGTCATTAAGAGAACCATGGCGGAAAAGCCTACCAGAGCTCCTATGGCATGAAAGCCCATGTATGCCAAAACTGTCTACCTCTTTTCCACATGGACATCTGTGCTTAGGCACAATGTGGTTTCCAATCTGAGACCCATAGCCACTCTAAAACTTTCGTTATCTCACAGTGTGCCAAGATTTTTAGAGGGGAGAGCATGAAGCCAATAACCTGATTCTTTTTCTGATAAGGCTAGAAGCCTAGCTCGGTCACGGTCACTCGAAAGATTTTGTATCAAATTTTTGTGTGTAAGCTGAACCAATGGCACATCCCAAAGTTTTTGAGTGGTACATTCCTTCGGGATATCATCATTGGGACAGCTAATTTTCCAACTATCTAAAGCCTGTGTCGCATAGGACAAAGAAAATAAATTTGATTGTAAAATTTCAGAACTTAGTTTTAACTTAATGTAATAAATTCGAAAGTTTTTTTTGTTCTATTTCGAAATTTTATAACGTAATTTGTGGGTTTTAATATGATTTTATTATTATTTATGATGACAATGATTTTCGTCCTAATTTCAATACAAAGACCTTTATTTACCCTATTTGGCACTAATTCTCCTACACTGTTGTTACATCATTAGGCTATGCTAATATCTTTAGTTCTCTGATATAGCTTTATCTCATGACCAATTTAAATTATTAATTTTATTATACATTATTTGTTGTAAGCCTGTTCATCAACGTTATAAATCATAGCTGCCTAATCTAATAGAGCTTGAGTAATTATTTGAACTAATAATTCTGTGTTGAATATTACAATGGGCCCTTTAAATTATCGGAGTACAAAGATATCTAATACGGTTGTAAGCAAGCGTACTGCTATAGATAACGGAATGATTAACCAAAGGGCTTTCACTCAACGCGTGCATATAACCGTGCATATAAATAAATCAGTATTTAGTCTACGCATATCCCACAGTTGGGCATAGGCATTCTGAGGAATAAAAGCTTAAACTCATGACGTTTTATCACGGATTGCGTTATGCAAAATGAATAATGAATTATAAATATTAAGAAATCATTTTACCATATAATAGAAAAATTCTAATTTTTTGACTCGTATCTGAACTTCGGCGGTTATAGTAATAGTAGACTACTACTTCAAGATCTACTAAGATCTTGTTTTTGAAATCTAAATTCTTTACATTTGGACGAGGAAAAAATCATTTACCGTCCTACACTTGGTAGTAATAAATAATAACGCATCTATAGTTACAGATATCGTAGTTTACATGTAACAATGCTAAAATGGAATCATACGTTTAAATAATACACGTTGAAGTATGTAAAAATGCACTCGTAAGTTTTGTTCGTGTTGGCAAAAAGTGTAAAAGGAGATATGAAGAGGATAGCTTCAACAAAACCAACACGGGGCGGCCACAAATTGGTGGTTTCTGACTGGCATGTCGTGACTGAGCGGGCGCCGCGGGCGGTGCGAGCATGCCAGCGAGCGGCGCGGGCCGGCGAGCGGGTAGCGGAGCGGGCTGTAACTAATTTACTACAAATATTAAGAAGTAATAGACGGACGACAACTGGATGGATGTTCCATACATCGTGAGTCCATTACATATTTAGTCGCAGCCGACGACGATGATGGTGACCCCAATAAGCAACGACGTTCCCAAATATGATCAGCCATTATACCGAAACGGTGAAATTAGATATCACAATGAGGACATCATAAATAGGTTTTCCCCTCATAGGAGCTTCCCCTGTTTTTTCAGATTTATCCGGATTTGAATTATTTGTGCGTAAGACACCTGGTTAAGGAGGGCGAGCTTCGTGTAAGCTCTTAAGTTCGCATCGTGAGTGCCCAGTCAATATGAGACTCGAGAATTTTTCGCCTGCGTAACGTGTGGAAAACAGCGTATATCTGGAGTATTCCTGGGAGATATACCATCTAACAATCCACATTAGCAGCGTAGATTAAAGATTCTCTATAAGTAGGCAGGAACAACATGCTATTAATTTACTATGCTCTGAGTTAGGTCGCTCGCCAATTTTTTCATCCCTTTTAGATCGGATAGACAACTCTTACTCCCTTTCTGATATTGTGCACAGGAGAAAACCTTAAGGTGTTGTTTTCTGGCGATTTTCGGGTGTGGTAACGCTTGTTTGTCGTGTAGCTGGTGTTAAAGCCGTTCAGGCGAACAGCATATTGTTAATAAGAAATTGAATGGAATAGAATTGTTTTTGGATTGTATCACTTGCCAATTCATTGGACCGAATGGATACTCACTTGAAATTAATAAGGTTAACGTAAATATCTTTATTTGTCTTTCTCTCACATCTGAATGGAATAGCTGATATTCTGTTTTATAAGACTGCTTTTTATCTTAAGACGGTTGTATAAGCTGGCATTTAGTACTACTTAAATAGGTTTTGTTTTTAATCGGGTATACCGATTTTATCGTAACAATTCTTAACGTACTGTACGTGAAGAGTTAGAAAATGTCTCTAAAATATACTCTCCTTGACTTAATACTTGGCATAATTTACTGTCATTAGTTTAGTAGACTATAATATCAAGACTAAAATTCAATTTAAGATAAGCTTGTTTCCTCGCAATATTTTCTAGATGCCTGGGATGTGAATCCGCAATTATATATGTAAAATATGTGTAAAAATTTTATAGTTTTGATTGAATGAAATAAAAAACTTATTTAACTATTATCAAAAGAAATTAAGATTTAGCGTTTTTCCACATTAAGACATGTTATTTCACAAGCAAATGTATCACGACAGAAATAGCCTTGGAACATTAAATATAGCTTTAAGCCATTACAAAATTGTTAGACTATTTTTTACTATCAATAATATATGCGTACATATAAATTAAATGTTATATCTTGATGACTTAGTATCAATTTGCTGTAGTTTTATTGAATTAAATTGATCGCGAGATAAATAAAATATTAGCAAAAAATTGTTTTTGCTCGATTCATTTATTATTTGTATTTAAATTTCCAAAGTTATTTTTTTAAATATAAATCATTAGTTTTAGGTCACAATAAGATAGGCCTTATAGGATCAGTGCGATTATTTGTTTAGTAATGTTGGAATCCATTAAACGAGCTTCTTTTAGTGATTGAACAACAAGTTAACGACTAAGATAGAATGCATTTTTGAATTGCTTTCAGATGTAATTTGCAGACGAAATTGCGTACCACTATAATATGGGAATTATTTCTTCTTTTGTAGTTATAATAATAAAATTATAATAATATTTTGTTGAGATAGTGGTATGGTACTATGAATATATGCTATGAATTTTTTCACTATTTCTGAAGCAAATACGGAATATTTTTTATCCTGTAAGGCCTGTATATAAGATTTAATTGTACCAAATTGCCTCAACAGTAATCTCGCGGATCAGCCATCAAAATGTTACATATTAGAAGACATATCTACAGACTTTAACATTTATAATATTAGTATGGGTATACCGCTTCGTTTTTTGAATATAGCGTTTTTTTATTTACTTACAGAATTATTTTACTCTTTTATAATAATTCTAATTTTATAATAACTCTTTTAATTATATTAGTTGAGCAACTGTCACAAAAAACGTGTAATTTTATTTTCAGTAGCCTCCAGTAATAGTAAATCTTACACTAACTCTATGAGTTGTTGGTAATAGAACCATAAGTGGGAACGTACATAATAGAAAACCCATAAAATGACCCTAAGTAAAGTAAGGAACTTATAGCTTTTTTATCTATGCTGTTCTGCAACCTCAACATTAAACCTGTGAAGATAACCATTTGTTGTTATAAAATATAGCAGGGGAAAATACCTCTTTTGAAGAATTGGAAGAGGGTTGCAAATCGGTTGCAACATTTTTAGTTTTAAAGTTTTTCCACGCTGTACGCTTAAGACATAAATCTGAAATATTGTTACATTGATTGTAAATTAAATTCTATAGGACAGAAACAAATTTTATGAGTACACTTTACAGAGTAAAAAGCTCGACTGTCATTTAGGTAAAAAAGTTAATAACTCCAAAATGATTTTTCAAATATAAAATATAATAAATACAGATGTAAAACGTTGAAATAAATAAATAAGAGTATAAAATGAATAAAAAATTTTTTTATTGATTGAAACTATTGTGAGTAGTATTTATACTTTATGTACAGAAACCAGCTATACTTACGTCTTATTCTATCGGGTTAGCCCGACTATCTATATAATAACGGTTTCTCTATACCACGATAGTTTAAATTCAAAAAGTATTAGATTACTTAATTTAGGGATGGACAACTCTGTGGTGGATCCATATACAAAAAAAAAACTCTAAATATTATTTTGATATAATCCGCAACAAGTGAAAATATATGTAATGCTAAATATAGAGTGTACTATACGTTCTCATGCCTGATACATGCAGAATTCCTGAAAACTCATAAACTACCCACCACCAATAACACAAGAACACATAAGCACTGCACACATTCAATGCCACAATTTCAACAATCGTTTCATCCCGTAACCGAAGCATCAGGAGATAAACTACACGACAAAATCGCAAAGCTGCAAATAAAGCATTGAGCAAATATCATTAACGAATTTTACATGTATTATGTATGGGAACGGATAGTACATTTAGCACTACATATATTTTCTTTTAGCGCGGTTCATAGCAAATCATATTTTTAGTACTTTTATATTACGGACCTTGCGCGGACGATCGCCTGTATATATAAATTGTATTTACATCTATACTTATTATAAAAGAAAGTCCCAAAAAGCCGTCATTCTGTATGTAATCCATTTTCACAAAATCTACTGAACGGATCTTTGCACGGTTTTCAACAAAAGATTGTGCAATACTTCCGGATGGTAATGGTTTAGGTAAATAGTACATATCGGTAATATGTAAATCGCGCAGTTGTTAAAAAACTTGCTTGCTGGGAGCTTTAGTCGCGTGCGCTGCGTAAACCAGCAGAGATACGCTAAAGTTATGTACTAGAGAATTGTAGATCTATAAAACTACTACAAAAAAGTCTGCGATGGCATGTCTCTATGTCTTATGATTAATTCACAATAACTACTTTTATGTTTAGCTAGCTAGTATTTTATATATTTACTATTGTCTATAAAATAAGAATGACGATAAAGACTCTCTCCCGTTCACCCGTTCTCGTAGTGGAGCATACTTGTTTCACACCGACCTTGCTATCGTTATCTCAGGCAAGTATGATGAATCGCCAGTGAAAACAATTGTCCGCATTCCGCACCCGTCTTCACCCGCGGCTTAACATACTTTTAAGCGGCTTCAGTTCTTTCCCACACTTTATTCTTATCTTTCTGACAGTGTCCAGTGACGCATGGATATGGCAATTTGCCTTATCCTAGATTAAATTTAGGAAAACGAAAATATTATTTTAATTATTTTTTATTTTATTAGAAACCAGCTTAGCCCTGAAAATCATTATCACAAAATAAATCGCTTAAATCCCGCAGAAATTCGAAAATTGAAAAATAGCCCCCCCCCCTATCTTCAAACGAAAGTCCCATCACAATCGGTTCAGTCGTTCTGGAGAATATGCTATTAACATAACTTCCTCAAGAATTGCCGTACAAAAATAGATGCGTTAATTTCGAGAAATTGATCACAAAGACAGACAACTTTTGGGGACTTTGTTTTATATGTAAAGATCTGCGTTCCGAATTAAAATGACCCCCACAGTCGGAAAAATTATGTATTGTGTTTATTTAGAAAATAAAACGCATATAATTTCCCGTTCAATATCATTAAACATTTGACACGCCACGTAACGTATCGACAGGATAATCTTTACCGCCAATGTGCGTCGGTGTACAGAGCAGTTACATCAGAAGACTGAAGTGTATATAATTGGAGTTTTAAACATAAAAGTAGTTATTATGACTTAACCATAAGAGATAGATACATGCTATCCCGTACCTTTTTGAAGTATTATTGTAGATCTATCATTTTGTAGTAAAAAGTCCCAAAAAGCTGTCTGTCTGTATGTAATCGATTTTCTCAAAATCTTCTGAACAGATTTTTGTATGGTTTCCACCAAAAGATAGTGCAATACTTCCGGATGGTTTAGGTAAATAGTACATATCAGATCGCGCAGTTGTTAAAAAACTTGCTTGCTCTCAAACTTTAGTCGCGTGCGCTGCGTAAACCAGCAGAGATACGTTAAAGTAATGTACTAAAGAATTGTAGATATATGAAACTACAACTAAAAAGTCCGGAACAACATGTCTTTATCTCTTATGGTTAACTCACAATAACTAATAATATATAATAATTTTCTCTTCTTTACTAGAAAAGAAGAGTATATACCATAAGCTCGATTATGATCGAGCTTATGGTATTCCAGTGCAAACTGTAAGGTTACACATATTCCAAAAATTTTAAGTGCATGATCGAAAGGTTTGTTTTATATAGCAAAAAGTGTGATTAATTGTTAATATCTATTAAACACATTATTTTAATAGATTGGTCTAAAAATCACAACCAATCAAAGATTTAAGCTCACGAAAATTTTATAATGTTTACGCTCTTTATACCATTACAGTTCTACTAGAGATTAGATATGTTATAAAATTATGCTTTTTTGCTAAACACACGCACCCACACGGCATAAGAAACAATAAAGATAACAAAAGGGTTTCTGCTTTTAATGACTACGGCATTTACTCACTACTGAAAAGAAACATGTAATCATATCACATACACACCACTCGTAAATGTTCTGATTGCAAAAAGCTTAAATATATTGTTTTCTTAAGATATCGAAGAATATTTTTAATTCAAATTCAACATTCCACGTCATCATTCTCTCCTTTCTCTCAATCAAAGTGGGGTTACCACAATACAAGATAGATAAATTTAGATTTTTCGATTTATTAAAACATTTTTTTATTACCCTTCTTATCCTAGATTTTAATGTTTTCATCTTACATTCTCTTCTATCATTCGACAACTCTAGTGCTATTCGTTTAATTAAACTGCTAAATGTAAATTAAAATAAATTTAAAAGTAATAAAGAAGGCAATAAAGGAGTTTACTAATTATTTGAAAATTTTGCTATTAAATTTGACTTTCTTTCATACCTGCTCTGTGGCTATTGCGTTTGAGCTCTCATTTGCATATATCGAACATAAATTCTCGTTTGTAGGAACACATTGGCACTTTTATTGTGTGCTCCTTTGTGTTGAGCAAAAAACTGACAGTTTTTTTTATTACGAAATACCTCATGATATAAGCCATGTTCTCCTGTCTACAAATATTCTGTAGAGGCTAACTTAGTTATCATTCAAAAGGCAAATTAATGACATGATCTTGTAAATTGAAATTGTGTACGACAGTTACAAGCCACCGCTATTTCTCTATGCTGTGAATATTTATGGACATTTTGAGTATCATTTATGTTGGCACAACAATATATCAGCGGTAGTATTCTGAATATTAAATCGCTCATGTCTTCCTCTAAAGTCCATAATACTAGGCGTCTTGATGACTAGTCTGTCTTAATTGTTATTATGTAGTTTACCACCTTACACGAGTCCTCCTGTATAATGCCCGATTTCACCGACATCCCCTACAATTTAAGAGACCCCTATGTATATTTAGGGGACGTTTAGGAGACTGTTTTCGTTTCACCAACATTTAGGGGTCACTTAACCGCTTAGGGGACTCTTAAATTTGAGGAGTGGATTGTCGACCCCCCAAACCGACACACAACTATAAAAGAAACTACAAGACGAAAATGGACAGTGATTTATTTGATTTATTCGATAATTTAGAAACTATTGATACTATTTTTGACGTGAATAGAAGTCGAAGACCAAAACTTTATCGAAAGCAGCCAAATTATTTTATAAATTTTGATGAAGTAGACTTTTTTAAGAGATATAGGTTATATAAATCGACAGTGTTGTATTTACTAGAAATTATTGAGCCTTATTTGGAATACCCAGATAATAGGTGAGTAAGGACTATTTATTTTATTAGATCTTAGTTTCTTCTCATCTAACTATACTTAATAAGTTGAAAAAATGTGTGTAGTCATGTTTAGCATATTACTGGTATAATTTGCTAAACATAACTAAAATACACAGTTCCATTCGCAAGATGTACACACAACAATTGTAGGCTTTGAAAGATATCAATAATTATGGCGTAGGTAACAACTTGACAGCATTACTTTTAAAATACAGAGTAAAAATCAATGTACAATACCATTATACATAAAATTTTGATCAAAAATATTTAATATTGCATAAAAGAAATAACATAGAAGATATATTGCTTTCCCTTATTTTTATTCAATAGTATAAATTAAAATTTTGCATAAAACCTTTTTATTTCTTATCAATCGTAAATACCGATAGCAAGTCACGCACTATTATGGTAAAAAAACGTCACATAGTTAGGAGTCCCATAGTTAGGGGTAACATTCATTGGTGAAATCAAATTTAAGTAAGGGGTCTGTTTAGGAGTCCCATTTAGTTAGGTGTCCCTTAGCAAAGTGATAGTTTAGGGGTTGTTGGTGAAACCGGGCACCGTACTCTATTAACGATACAACTACCGTACTCTATTAACGATACAAGAAACGAAAAATAACCTTGACCTAAAAACTAAATAGTACTGCTATTACAGAGAAAACAACAATGTTATTATTTTGCGCGGCTTTTTGATTAATCACGCCGTGCCAGGTCATCCCACCATTACTAACAAAGTCAATTAAATTTGGATCATTCGATTCATTTAATTTTGTATCGTCGATACCATCCTGTATATCTTTTACATGTTAGCAGGTAGGACAGCGTACAATAAATCCTTATTACTTTGTCTACGAACAGAGACACATTTATGTATTCCATCGAAACAGTCGGAAGCGAAATATTAATACCATTCAGAAGGCTTAATAGCCGAAATGTTTACAGCTGTTGTAAATATTACGGCGGTGAACAAAATTAACAAATGAATAGTCTCTCATTGAATGTTGCTTACAATTTTAACCGAACCGACATAAATCCAGCGCTATGATCCCGCCGGGTCGACATAAATCAAATTTAAAACATTTTTAATGATCTGTCGTAAAATATGCCCGTAGTGTATTGAAACCATTCTCCATTATGGATTATAGTCTTCGTTCTTGACCTATATGTACGTGCTGTTAATCTCCTAACCTCAAACAGATAAAATATTCAGTCTCTATACAAAGACGCATTGTATTTATTTATACAGTCTCGTGCATTTTGTATTAACATTTTTTGAGAGATATTTTGTGGTAATGGATTGTTTGTACTTTTATTTTATAAGCTTTTCTGCTTTAAAACTTTGTTATTAAGATATGAAAAAAATGGAACAAGTTTTACAACGTATACATAAAGTAATAAATGAAATAAATAGTTTTTGTTATTTTTTATTATTACGAAGTCAAACGTAATTATCAATATAATTTTAGATTTTTTTGACTTAGTTACTAACTGTTCTTTTTTAAAGGTCACTTGGTTATACGGGCAAGAGCAGAAGTTCACAAGTGAAAATCAGAGGATGACGAAAGCTCTATTAATGTTAGGAGACGTGATTATAAGAATCACTGCATTGGGTGACTTACCAATGCAGCACGAGACTGTATAAATAAATACAATGCGTCTTTGTATAGAGACTGAATATTTTATCTGTTTGAGGTTAGGAGATTAACAGCACGTACATATAGGTCAAGAACGAAGACTATAATCCATAATGGAGAATGGTTTCAATACACTACGGGCATATTTTACGACAGATCATTAAAAATGTTTTAAATTTGATTTATGTCGACCCGGCGGGATCATAGCGCTGGATTTATGTCGGTTCGGTTAAAATTGTAAGCAACATTCAATGAGAGACTATTCATTTGTTAATTTTGTTCACCGCCGTAATATTTACAACAGCTGTAAACATTTCGGCTATTAAGCCTTCTGAATGGTATTAATATTTCGCTTCCGACTGTTTCGATGGAATACATAAATGTGTCTCTGTTCGTAGACAAAGTAATAAGGATTTATTGTACGCTGTCCTACCTGCTAACATGTAAAAGATATACAGGATGGTATCCACGATACAAAATTAAATGAATCGAATGATCCAAATTTAATTGACTTTGTTAGTAATGGTGGGATGACCTGGCACGGCGTGATTAATCAAAAAGCCGCGCAAAATAATAACATTGTTGTTTTCTCTGTAATAGCAGTACTATTTAGTTTTTAGGTCAAGGTTATTTTTCGTTTCTTGTATCGCTAATAGAGTACGGTAGTTGATCTCTATAAACCGTGTTTATATTTTAAAAACGTAAAATAATTCCTGTGGCTTCTGTATATACTTCTATACTTCGCTGAACCGACTGTTTTTATTGTGCTGAAGTGTGAATTAAAATTAAAAAATGTGTTAAAATTAGTGTGTGTTTGATCCGTACCCTGTATAAGAAAAAAGACAACTAATCATTGTTTGTATTAAACAAGTAACTAATACTGAAATATCTATGCGCTTATGTCCGTATCATTATTAGATACAACATTACAATTGTATACTTACTGTTACTTAACTAAACGAAACATGTAAAACAAGTTCCTTTTAGTGGGCAGATTACAACACATTACCTTGCCTTTAATTTTTTTTTTTTGGTTTTTATCTGCACCTGATGAAGATATTCTATTAAATTAAATGTTAATGCTTTTGGTAGTAAAAGCATAAACATTTAATATTAAATTTTAATTATATAATATTAAATTTTATAAAATAAATATTTTATTTAATAAATTATTTGACATATGCAATTTTATTTCAATTTCTTTATTCCTAAATCATAATATTATTGAGAGAAAATGTTAGGCACACTTGAGTAGTATGGTTTTGTTTGTTTACATTTATTAAAGTACCTTAACATATGGAGTATAGTATAATATCTTCATAGTTATTACTACTTGTTCGAGTTTATTCCCTTTAACTTTTGCTTTAAGCCGTTATTCGAGTTATTGTTACTGTTTACGTTCAATCAAATGGGAATCACAAATTGGTACAAAATCTTAACCGTACAATGTCGCCAAGTCGCCGTCTGCCGCGTGAACTTCGATGAAATAGTCCTTTTATGACATCATAAAGTACCGGACGGCTTGTCTAGGGCGTTTGGAGCTTTCGCCTTTGTATCCTATTCGACTAACTAAAGGGTGGACTGTGGACTAAACCTGTAGCTGGCAGACACTGGATGTATACCCGTGGGACCCGTGCATATCCTATGTGACTGCCCCGCGCTGATTAAAATTCGATACTCCCCCCGAGGGTCGCATATTTTTCGCCAAACGGAAGTGAAAGTACTCGCCGCCAAGAAGAGCCTTGAATTCTTCAAGGACACCGGCATTGGTGGCGAATTGTAAGAAGTGGCGATCACAATAGATCAGTAATGGTCAAAGTGATACTGGGCCCTCAGGCCCTGCATAGCCGCTACTCTTAGAAGAAGAAGAACTAAAGAGTATTATTGTTAAGTAATAGCCAGTTACTATTCCACTGCTGGGTATTGATAAATTGAAGGGTTAGAGCTTAGACCCACGGGTAGTATACACTCATCCCTAGAATTGTCCAGAGATATAACGGTTTCCTCACGACGAAGTTTCCTTTACTGAAAAGCGTGTGATAAATTGCAACAATCAATTAGGCACGCAAGTTTTAAAATAGAAACTCAATGGTCCGGGATTTAACTCGTGACTCCCAGACACATAAGTTTTATAGAATAAGCCATTGGTGCCAGCCTGCGCTTCGTTAGAACCTGTATTCGTCAGGAATTTTTTTAATTTGTTTTATAAACAGTTTAATATGGATAGCTACATAAATATAATTCCCTGATTTAGAACTAACAATATCAAGGTTGTAGGAGTATATGCTCGTATCAAAACGTGTATAGTACCCGGCAATAAATAATGCACTTCGATATTTAGAACGAAACAGCCGGCCGGGGTCATTCAGTTAGTATGTGACGCTTCACATGGACTCGTCAGTCTGTGCGTCGGAGACAATGCTCTATAAAGCAGGATATAGCCGATTTCTCTCTCTAAGCCTCGATGTGCATTATTTATTGCCGTGTACTGTACTCATGTATATGTGCGTGCAAATACTCTGCAAAGTGTGCTAATACATACAGATCTAATAGATGTTGTATAAACGATTGAATAGCTAGGATTTTAAAGTTATATCTTATTATTCAATGAACACTCATCGATCATCAGTTCAAAAATCGGGTTTTTTTTTCAATGCTACAAAGTTATATATTTTACGTCCTTTTTACGTCTACAAAAAACTCTTGATTTTTTTGTATTTGTTGCTCAATACAAAATGTCATGCTAATAGATTTATGTTTAAGTAAGAAATTTGTCTTCAGTTCAGCGCACGAGTTCTTGACAGAGAATTTGTTTTGCAAATCCACAATTTGAAATGTAGGTGAAAATTGACCCTTGTTCGTTCGCGAGTAGGAGTATTTATTGTGACTTAAAGTCATCGTTCATCAGGTATTGTTGTTCTGTGACACGAAGAGAAATTATAGCTGTGAAATAATTGGATTCAGTGATAAATTTGACAGTATAATGTAACACCGTAACGGCATATTAATTGCAACACTAAAAATATGGAATAGTATATTTTATTTTAACTAACGTTTTGCGGTAATCAAAGAAAATTAGAGGTTATTCTGAGACTAAACGCTAACTTTCGTTTATTATCGCTCAATATTGTTCGAATTGTTTGTTTGCCATTGTGTATTGAAAAAATAGTGGATTGATTCTTAGCGACAATAACCAAAAATATAACGTGGAATGCACACCTTACAAAATTTACATTTTTTTTTCTAAAATGACATGAAATATGCTCTCAAAAGTTTATAAAATTTTATTGTCATTTTATTTGTTATGGGAATTATTTTCTTTCTTCTTAGTCGGACATGTCATTATAGTACGACGAACTCCAAAGACTACAAATGTACATATAGAAACTAACTATTTAACTCTCGACAAACCATTGTTTAGTTTAGAGTGATTATTAGTGTGAAAAAATGTAGAAACGTTATTAAAATAAATAAATAAAAATATTAAACTAATTTTAAACATTATCAAGGAGATATTAGTTTCCCTCCATTTGTATATGAATGTTTATTATCCCGCTGAATATAGTGCTGTTCTCGTTATTTGCTTATAGAGGGATACAAGGTATCTTTATTTATTTATTTATTTATTTATTTATTTATTTATTTATTTATTTATTTATTTATTTATTTATTTATTTATTTATTTATTTATTTATTTATTTATTTATTAGGAAGCCAAGTTATATAAAATTTGGTTCAACTTATACTAATATACATTTATAAAATACAGTTTTATATTATATATCTCACTTAAAGGCTAACTCAGCATGTATAATAAGATAAGGTAAAAACATTGTGCTCACTATATCAAAAAGAAAAAAACAATAATAAAAGCAATAGAAAAAAAAGAGTTATTAATGAAAACAAAACTATTCTACTTTTAAAAATAAAATGTTCTTCCCATTTATATGGAGTATCAGAAGTAAGTAATCTATGTAAGTAAAATGAAAGTGAACAAGTATTTCTTGATAGTGCTTGCTCTCCAAACTGAATAAATAAAAAGTAAAGTAGATACATATTATTATTCAAAGTTTTTTTTATTCAAGTAAACTTGAAAACAAATGCTTTTTAATGCAAATTATCAACTCTACTGCTGGTTCGGAAAGCTGTTCCTACCGAGAAGAGCTAGCAAGAAACTCGGCGGTAGCTCTTATCAAAATAATACTTATAACTAGTTACATTTAGTCATTACTTCTAAAGGGTGGAAGAGTAGCTATATTCATGCATTCTTATTATCTAAGTAATCCTCAACAATAGAGTAAGCTTTCTGTATCAGCCTCAGTTTAACAGTTTTTGTAAACTGCTGTAATGGAAAAGCCACAATAATATGATCGAAACTATAATATAATCAAATTTATAATATAAAATAATATTATCGAACCTTTCACACACTTCCGTAAATATTGTTTAAATAAAAAAGCTTCGTTTGTCTTATTATGCGACAAAGTAGGCGATACTATATCTCTAACGATGCTATAGAACACGACATTAACTTTATTTTTAAGGTCCCAAAAGTGAACATTGCATACTCAAGTAATGTTTTTGAAGTCGTGAAAGTAAATAGTAGAAATAGTCTTTGAGCCCAAGAGTAATAATTTCTTAGAAACACTTGAAATGGGTTTAATTTAGTATTATTGTTTTCGGCTTGTAGGGCTACTATATTTATTATACTCTTAAATGTTGTAACTGTGGACCCTTTAATCCGTACCCTTGGACATTTAAACTTTTTGTGTTTAAAATAAGCAATTTCAAAGTTTGTCATCGATATAAACTTTCAATTTCTATTTGCATACCCATAACATGAAATTTCAATTAAGAATAATTTATAGAATTAGGCGGAGATCCATAATACAAAAGCAATAATAAAAATTATTTTGCCTAATCCTCGATACAGTGAATAGAAAATATATATAGTGCTAAATGTATAGTGGACTATCCGTTTTTTCATACCCGATACATGCAGGATTCGTAAAAACACATGCACAAACCTCCACCACTGCCACCACAATACACAAGCACTACACACGTTCACAATCACAAACTCAACGATCGTTTCGCCCCGCAACCGAAGCATCATCAGGAGATAGAATTAAAAAATCGCTAATATTTCAAATAAACTTGTAAAAAAGTTCTTTTGATTCGTTCACTTTATTACTAAAAAAAAATTTGAAACTTCCGCCGAGAAAAGGAAGAAATTAATTTTTGCGATTGCTCTTTTCTAAATATATTTGGTATAGTTAACTAGTTAAATTTTGTCATCGCTGTTTTGTCACTCAACTTCAGCGTAATATTAACATAGAAGTCTATTTTCGACTTTTACTGCTTTAAAACTTACAATACCTATGTAATGTACAGCCAATTACTACAATCAGTGGTATATTCAATAACTAGCTGTGCTAACAACGGCTTCGCCCGCGTGAAATTCAGTGATTTACGAAACTTTTTCGAATTTTTGAAATTTTCAGCATAAAAGTAGTTATTGTGAGTTAACTGTGAAAGATAGAGACAAGCTGTCGCGGACTTTTTTGTAGTATTTTAGTATTTTTATAGATCTACAATTCTCTACTACATTACTTTAGCATATCTCTGCTGTTTTACGCAGTGCACGCGACTAAAGCTCTCGGCAAGCAAGTTTTTAAGAATTGTGCGATCTCTTCAACACAATTTACATAATACCGATACTATTTACCTAAACCATCCGGAAGTATTGAACTATCTTTTGGTGAAAACCGTACGAAATTCCATTCAGTAGATTTTAAGAAAATCGATTACATACAGACAGACAGCTTTTTGGGACTTTGTTTTATAATAAGTATAGATATACAATTAAAGTGTAGTAAAACATAAATAGCATATCCTATCACACATTGCATCAACAAAAATGCTCATAAATAAAAAACAAACTATAACCAAATGATATCTAGTTTTTATTCACTTTAATGTTGCTACTGATTGATATCGTAACAAAATATTACCTACCACAGTTGATAAGCTTCATTACAGCTTAAATTACTTTCAACTTCACCCGCTGCCATCCTTGTAAATTTATTATATTGTTGATGGCGTGGGCTCGATGTCATACACAAAAAAGCCGGTTATCTCTTATGTAGGCAGAGAGCCCACGAAAAGTTTGGATCTGTTTAGGCTTAGTCACTTTAACACAAGGATATTCCTATAGTATCACCCATCGATGGTGTAGGGGGTGCAAAAGTTTGAATAAGGCTCATGATTACATTACAGTCGCCAAAACAATCACATAAACACCGTCGCAGCATCTTACCTAACGAAGATGAGGGCAAGTTATAGAATTAGGCGTTACTTTGCTGAGATCCATAGTAGAGTCCATAAAATCGCAAGGCATTGCTAATTGTCGAGGAGTCTATCTCCTGACGATGTTTCGGTTACGAGGCAAAACTATTGTTTAGATTGTGGTGGTGAATGTTAACAAATCTATTCTTGTGATATTGGTGCTTGAGTTTTTACAAATTCTGCATGTATTAGGTATGCCAACCTTCATTAGTTAGAGAGGCATGTGAAGATTAGGTATGAGAACGGATCTCTACATTTAGAATTACTAACATTTTATTTAATCGCGGATTATAGCGGACTAATATTTTCTTTACTTTTTGACATTTGAACGAGTCTTTTTCGGTTGTAACATCAACTTTACAACCGTTAACTCTTGTACTATCTATAAATATAAACTAACAAACGGTAAGCGCTAAAAAGATGGAATTTTTGAAATACTACCATCACTCATATACTTATGGTGTATTCATGTTAATGAACGTCATTAGCTACCTGATTTCGTTTTAGTGCACGCATTCGAAGAACTATTCGCGTTTAATAACTTTGGCCATAAAATTGATATAAACGAACCTTAACGAAGCTCAAAAGTTACTCTGATGGGCAATAATTTGGGCTATAATATGAATGACAAACATGTAGACAAAAGAGAATTATTTAATAGGTATAAAAATGAGGTCTTTAGTCACTTTAGTCGAAATAGATAATTTTTTGTTTTATTTTTTTTTAGACAGCGATAGACAAACCTACTGTATACCAATGATTTTAATAATTCTGGTCAAGATTTATCGAGTTCAAACTGTAGTAAGTAAGTATTTAGTTATTTCATTAATATTTACAGTACTTTGGAAAGGAGAGGGAAATTAAACTCTGAGAGAAACTTACGTTACTTGAAGTTACCATAATAAAAAGATAAAGGTGACATAAGAACTTACATCTGTACGTTTTCATACTTTGATCCTGTATTTTCTTGGCATAACTCTAAAGTTACATGCCTTTATGTGTATAATATACACAAATAGAATTTAAACTTTTTCGTTATCTGATTAACACATAAAATTCTTCTACTCAATAGTCCGTTGGGTTTATACAGGTTTCCCACTAGAATCTTTCTGTAACATTTACACGGGTACACCAAATGGTCTTAGAATCGCTGCGTATTCTGATGCAGTTGCAGGGGCATTCTTTTAACGTTGGATCTCAGAAACTATTACTCAATGTGATTATCGCATACAGATTCTTTCCGAAAGTTGTTGCTTGAGATAACGATTCAAAGGACTTCTTTTTACACTGTAGGTGGTATAAATGTGCACACCTGTCCCATATGTATTGTTTCGATGGTGTAAAAAAGTAGCGTCCACAGCTGCTCATAGTTATTCTATACATGTCAGGACACCTGGAACGGTATATGAGTAGCTCCTATCACTAGTTTGAAGTCAATACTTAAGTTACCGTAGACTTGAGGGCTACTTACGGGTTACTTTGAATAACGATGTATTTATGGTCGCAGTTCCGATTCCATTGCAAAAATACATGCCTTATTTGTAATTTAATACAATAAATAAAAAATAGATATATATGCAAAACATACTATGGATGTAAAAAGATTACGGCTTGGCTCAAAACATTAAGTTTTAAGTTCCGGATTTTTACACATACTCACACACGCACGTTTATTTTTTTAGCACTTTAGCTCATTTAATTATACACAGATTGGTCTCAAATACCATATTACCTAATGTTATCCAAAACACTGATGTTTCTATATCTTTTTATTTTTATACATAATAAATTCGTATACATTTATTATATATAAAAAAATCCTTATTTTGTAAGCTCAGGTGTTATGGAAGTGTCTTCTGTCTTCTCCACAATAAGTCATATAAGATTTTAAAATTGTTATTTTCAATAAATTTTATTTTATTTATTTTAAATTATCAGGTAATAGTAATCGTATTTCAGCTTACTCACCTGAACGAATCGTGAAAATATTTTTACGACGATTTCTGGTGATCAAAGAACGGTGAAATATAATGTTATATTATATGCCTTTTAATTAATACAATCACTATTTTATCGGTTCTAAAAGATGCTCTATCCCTTTTAATCACATTAGTATAATATAATAAATACATAATGTGATCATACATTATACACCATATAAATTAAATGGATGAAGCCGTGTGGTATTCGGCAGAATAGAATAGACCTCCCTTCTTTCTTACCGAGGTGTCGTAAGAGGCGACTAAGGTAAGTTGACCTCAGGCAAGCGGCCGGTCGTAAAGTACTTAGCCAAATCATGTGGCAACATGTTTGTACCATGTTGTGCCGACATCACTTAGAGTGGGATAAGGGCAGGAGAATGTATGTATGTATAAATTAAATGAATGCCTTATTAAATCATTGCGTGCCTTGCTCCTTTACTACCTATCTGTTCTAGTACCATTTAGAAATCATTGTAAAAGGGTTATTTTAACGACACCTTTTTAAGCATTTACAATCTACTAACAACCTAAAACACCTCAGTCAATTAAAGAGAAAGCCTTTTAGCCTTCTTAAAATAAGAAGTTAAGTGTAAATATTTTTTATCTTATCCTGTACAAAGGCTCATATCTGGAACGACGCATTAAACCGATGTGTACATATAACTTTATGAATATTATGGTCATAAAATTCTAATGATATTATGATGTTATTATATTAGGGTTTATATTCTTCTCATGTTGCTTGGCCATGTCCTGTTATGTTTTTCGTTTCAAAATACCAGAAATTTGCGTGTTTTTCGGGTAGAGATCGTCATTTGTTTTGTGTAATTTATGTTTAAAATTACATAACGTTGTTAACTTTAAAGGAAAAAGACATTTACATAGTTTTTATATTTTTTTTTTACATACAGTTATCAAACACGTTAATGAAAAATTCCTAAGTGAATTCTCTAACATATGATTATTTGTTTAAATATAGCCAATATAGAAATATGCTATTCATCTAAGCTTATACGATAGGTTAAGATTTTAAGGGTATGGAATATCTTATTCATGTGTTGCGTCGTATTTGTTATCAAGTACGTGTAATTGTTGCTCTAAAGTCTAAAGCTATAAGTTTTAAGGCTTTTAAAGTTTTTAATTAGAACTTAATTGAGCTGCAAGCCGATGTTCATGTGATTCACATGTAATAATATTTACTGAAATTGTATTGCGATTAATTAAGTTTCAAAAATTATTACTATGATATAAAATCGTGCTGTTTGACATCTATTTCACATTAACTTTTCACCATATTTTACACTTGAAATTAATCATTTTTATATATAGATACATCGTGTCAATTTATCATCATGATTATCCTCCTGCTCTTATCTCACTCTAAGTGGGGTTGGCACAACATGTTACAAACATGTTGTCACGTGATTTGGCTACATTTTTTACGACCGGCCGCCTGCCTGACGTCAACTTACCTTAGTCGTATTTTATGTGACTGTAAAATATTAGTGTGTTACAGTTAGTCCTGCTATAAGTAAAACTAATATGGCGATCCTATACTATATAAACATAGCTTTACAGTAAGCCGCTAAATGATCCAAAGTTAAGTTATAACAAAATTAGCAATTTTAGTTTTAAAGTAGTATGTTAGGACTATGTTTATTAATATACTTGTTTGAGTATTTATTTATGTGCGTAGTTTATTTCTTTACTTAAGCAGGTGAAGTTAATAGGCTTTATGTTTTTATGTAAATGTCTTTATGTTAACCCTTTATGTTCAGGAAAGCTATCAAATATATAGTAAGGAATAACAATCTAGTCTATTCGTAATATTGTATGATAATTTAAAACCTACCAACTAAGTCTGTAATTGCGACTCAGTCTAACAATACATTTATTGAAACTAAAAATTAACTGGTGTTGCAATAAAACTATATAAAAAAATTGTAAAAAAAAAGTTGCATTACATATACAACTTTTTCTGAATAATTTTAAGCATCAATTTTGAGTTTCAATTACAATAAAATATTATGATGGTAACGAAGTTTTTTCATAAATAAATATGTATTTTATCTTCCCATTTTGTCAACTTAATTTTTAATGGAGTTAATGTATTTGGCTAGTGAGGCACATATATATATTTAGGTGGAAAGTGAGAGATATATATTTACTACCAGCGGCTTGCCCGAGTGAAATCAGTATATCACAAAATTTTTCCCGAACCTAAATATTGAATATAAAAGTAGTTATTCTGAGTTGACCATAAGAAATAGAGACATGCTATCACGGACTTTTTCGTAGTACTTATGTAGATCTATAATTCTCTAGTATATCACTTTAGCGTACTCCGCTGGTTTACGCAGCGCACGCTAGAAAAGTTCCCAGCAGGCGAGTTTTATATAACCGTGCGACCTCTTTAATGGTTCAATTTACATATAACGGTAATGTACTATTAACCTAAAAGTTCCTTGAATTATTATTTTTTTGATAGTACTCGAGTTATATAAGTACGTATAAAACAAAATTTTATGTATATCATAGACATACGAGAGGTCACAAACAGCTTGTGATACCTGCGTCGCGACTCAGCAGAGTTAGCAACTCATTTGTTGGTCTCGCTATTCGCTTCTATAATAAAATTCCTCAATCCATTCTAGACCAGTGTACAGAGAGATTCCAATTAAGTAAAAAATACGCTTATACATAAAGCATATTACAAAATTGAAGATTATTTGGATGATAACAAAGCCTGGATTTGAAAATCCTTTCAGCTTCATACAAAACAGCGGTTTAATAATGTAAAATTGAAAATATTTTAAAGATTGACTTTCGAGTTTCTTGCTGGTTCTTCTCGGTAAGAGCAACATTCCAGTAGTAGCTTCATTAATCATACTGATGCTTGAAGATTCAAAAGTGCTTGAAATGGTTTATTTGAATAAAGATTATTTTGATTTGATTTGATTTGATAATTTTCTGAGATATAACGCTTAATAATGACGAGTGTGATTACGATAAATTTCGGATATTATTTTGCCGCCAATGTGTAAATAACCGAGATGACGTAATACATCCCACTTAAATTATCGTAAATTCTTATATGGCTAAAAAAAGATTATACTAACGAATCGATGCTTTTTTATCGTGATCAGACCGTGACTTTGTCAATGGTTAGATTAATAGTTATTTATGATTAAGTCATCAGAGCAATAATTATATCGTTAAATTTAAAAATTGCGATTTTCACCTCCTTCTTTTTCTAGAAAATTTTTGTTCGTTATTTTGTCAACACAAAAACATACTAACGTATGCACTCGATGTCGTCACCTATCATGTGGTCATGATTGTGCGCATATAGTGAGTAAAGAGTGGTCTCTATACCCACTATATGCCCGCCTCAGTAAAGGTCCTCATGGCCTCAGTTAAGGTCCTCAGTTAAGGCCAGTAGAGCTCATAACAACGCATATCGTATTCTCGCCAATGTTTCTATGCTCGTTTCCTCCTTATGATGCCGTAAAATTTGATAAGATGGTAGCGCTTTCGAATTTCAAAGAATATTGGCAATCAAACAAATATTTGTACATGTTTGTTCATAAATATAAGGCCATTCGATATTCGACGCACGGTACAGTGAAAGATTTGGCAGAATTAAAGTTCAGAAATGTTTTTTATTTATAATCTTCATTCTCCTTACCCTATCCCATTCTAAGTGGGGTTAGCATAACACGTATTAACCACGTTATAACATAATTTAGCTAGATAATACGACCGATATTGCTAGGTAGATAGGTAGTAGGCTAGATACGATATTGCTAGTACGACCGGCCGCCTGCCTGATGTCAAGTAACATAGTCGCATTTTACGACACTTCCGTTAGAAACGAGGGTAGGATATTCTACTCAGCCGGATAATACACGGTGGGTCAACTAACTTAAATAAGTTGCCTTTAACGATTCCTCGGTAAGAATTGAGTGTGGTCTATTCTACTAAGCACGGCGGTTTTAAAATTTTTATATACAAAATTATGACATTAACTAGAGGTATCTATTTAATATCATTGTAATTTTTTTACTATTATTTGTGATCTTAAATCACTTTTGGCGAAAGGAGTGTATTCACTCATTCATTTTATGACCAATTCCGTTCAAGTTATCACCCGTGATAACTAAATCGGATAAAATATCCAGCGGTAAAACGTTATCGAGTTGTAACTTCACTTTATTTTAGTAATAAAATCATGAGCAGATGATTTTGCTCGCGTTCGGTCAAAAGGTTGTGGAAAATACTTGATCCCTTCGATACGAATCTTTACTGCCCATAACGCCCTTCATCGAACAAAGGCGCTCGGAGCGTTCTGTAATACCCACAATTTCCTAAATTTATGAGCCTTTCGTAATTGTATTTAAATACAACCTGCTTACATAACAAACTTGATTACAGAGAAGTTTTATCAATATTAGTTGAGCGATATAAGGTTTAATATAGACGGATTAAAAAGTAAAAAAGTAATAGCCTGTTACTATGCTGGGCTAAGGCCTCCTCTCTACGTTTGTGGAGAGAAGGAATGGAGCTAAGACCTACCACGCTGCTCCAATGCGGATTGGTAGGTAACTCATATCCCTAGAATTCTCTAGAGATATGCAGGTTTCCGCACGATGTTTTCCTTCACCGAAAAGCGTGTGATAAATTGCAATTATCAATTAGACACATGAGTTTTAATAGAAAAACTTATTTGTGCCTGCCCGGGGTTTGAACCTATGTCGTCTCTAGAGAGTCGCACGGTCTCACCGCTAGGCCATCTCAGCTTAGGGGGAGACGGGTTAATCTGGCGGTCGGTGCATCTGGTGCTCCCGATGCGCCGGTTAGCGGAGGAGGACTTCTCTTTCGAGGGGTCCCTACCCAGAGGAGGTGTTCTCTCGGATCAGAGCTGTCGGCCGGGATGGGAGTAATGTATACAACGATACCCTGTCCTTGCCATCGGCAGCGTGGTGGAACATACAGGTCGTTTTAGTCGGCGCGCGTCCGACATAACCGCCGCGTGACCCCGTCGGGCGGCGGTACCCATAAGAGGTTTTTTTCCTGTAAAAAAAAACAGTACAACTGTATATATTTATTACCACAATTGTTGAGATACCGTAATTGAAGCAAAATCAGGAGATGACTCCACGACAAAATCGCAAAGCGAGATGCTTTGCGAAATTACACTCTCCATTATTTACTGATTACTTCTGTATTATTGTATTATGGATCTCGTCAACGTAACGCCTACTTCATCTTCTACTTGTTTTCATATATTGCGGATTATAGCTAAACAAGTATCTTTATATTACATTATATCATTACAAATTTTAGCCTATATGTTATTCCGATGTAAAACCTATGTAGCTGTAAAGTTTCATTCAAATCTGTCCAATAATTGTTTCGTGAAAGAGTAACAAACATCCTTCCATACTCACAAACTTTCGCATTTATACTATTAGTAAGAATAAGATAAGATAAGATAAGATGTAGAGTGTACGTTTTACTACTTTTCTTTCAACATCATCATTCATTTATTTTATTTATAGATCTGCGGAAAACAACGCCTTATTCTATAAATTACAATTAGTCAAATTCTCTTGTCATAGCATCAAGGTAAACATTCTTATATTAATCTTGCTAGTAAAAAGAATTAACTTTTTTTAAATGGAATAAATAAAATTGCCGTTAAAAATAATTTATTCAAAATTGTAAGATAATTTTAAAACTCATCTAAAAGTCAAATCAAGTCTTATTATTGTCTATCAATAATGATTTTATTACATGTTTGAAGGATATTGAAACTTATTGTTTTGCGTAGGTTTTTCTCATCATGTAATCACTTATCAGATACTATAATGTCAAACGCAAACATGTCATCGATTAAGAAAAGATGCAAAAGTCTATCCGTGCAAAAATAGTCTGTCGGTTCTTCACGGTAGAGTTCAGTATTCTCTGTCTTTTTATAGACTTATTAATTATTTTCCTCTAGGATTTATGCGAAGCTTGACAGCTGTAATCGCTAATATACCTCGCCTTACTCATCTCAAGATCTGTAGATCCGATACATAATACCTGAGAATAAGTACCGACATCGAATAATGAAACAATTGTCTTTATCCATCACCAATGGACACGACACGACGGACAATACGGACGAAATTACATGTGCTTAATGGTGAACGGCGCAAATAAATATTATCAACTGACATATTGTTTTTTTCTGTCCTTTTGTAACTAAAGACAAAGGCTTACGCCCACAGTGCAGACAGGGCACCAAATTATGGACCGTGTTCACTTTCCGAGGCATTCCGGGGCTAATGATTACGAGGTTATCCTCCCCTTGAATGTAAAACGACCCCGCCCATGGAATGAATTGAAACACTGGCGAGACGTTTTTATATTTATTAATTGTTGTTTTTACTGGTGGCCCGGTCGAATTTTGTTATTCCCTTTAGATTAGAAATATGAGTTATGGAGCCATAGATTAGCAGAAAGATTTTTTATTTTTTTATAAGGATCGTTTCAAGCGTACAGGATTCTATTGGTTTATTAGACATGGTCTATGTTTGTTTCATTAAAAATTAGTTCTTAGTATTATCTTGATAGCTTTATTTTTAATTTTTGTAAGACGACTTCCTGACTAACTCCATTAATTTATACTAAGTTAAGCACAGAGTCAAATTGTATGTGTATTTAAGATACAAATAAACCCCATAAAGCAATGGTCTACATCAGCCGATCGATTTAAAAAACAAAACGAAAAAAATATTTCGATTTGTGTAGAATAGGCTTAATTTAAGCAAGTTTAACCAATCCAGCGATGGATGCAGGATGGAAATTTCAATCTTATTTATGAAAAATAACAATGGGAGTGTCAATTTGGAAATCGTGTAAAATTTGACTGTGACATATATGGATTAGAGAATTAAGCGGGTAATATTATTATTAAATGTTTTTTTTTTCGAATGTGTCTTATGCTGTTAGCCCTAATGGCTTTTACAGCGTCACCGGCGGGATGGGCGAGCGCAGAAGCTTCGCCGGGTAAAATTGATAAGAAGCGAGTGTTTTAGGCACTCGCAACTTATTGGGAGCGTTGCCTTAAGGGTGTCTCCTGCGAGACCGAACCTCGGCTTAAAGCGGCGCGTTTTGGAGGACTGTATCTAACACATTGACTTTGAAGAAATCTGCATCACGGCGGCCGCGGCAGAGGGCCGCTTGACACAAGCAAGCGGGGACCTCGTCTTCGCCGGCGAAGACGCTGTTTGTGTGTATGATGTGTGTAGATCTTGTTGGATGCTGTAATAGCATCATCAGGGTCATTAAGGACGCTCTTGGGGCGCCTGTGATATCTGTTGGGAACTAAATGTTTGCTTTTAATATGACAAATTACATATAACTCGTAGTTATTTATGAACTTTTTGAACTTATTTATTATAATTAACGGGTAAATAATCGCACAAGGCATCGCTTTACACATGCCTTCGTGTTGAAAAATATATAAATAAACATAGAAACACGCAAATATATCGATATCATTATTAACCAGCAAAAATCGATATTTCCTAAATTTTACGTTGATTATTAATCCTCTGTTGACAATTTCAATACGTGTTTGAAATTCTTTAGTGTGATAACATTACGGTTTATAACGCCTCCAAATATGTTCACTAACTTGGTTACGTGTGTAAAATTAATGTATTAATTTAAGACGATAAGCAAGCCGTTTTGTCGTCTGCGGTCATACTTAATCTAAATCCTATTTTGTACATCAATCCTCGTTAAGCGTCGCCCACACCGCTAACGAATACTTGAAATACCTCCACTATTTGTCTAAGTAATGTTTGCGAATTCGAAAGTCTAAACAATATTGTACGGCGGTTTCTATTGCAGGTAGCACTGTCAGTAGGGATTTTTGATTTTGAAATTAAAACGCTATTAAAAATGAATATTAAAAAAACCCTTCCTTTTATCAATCTTCTGCCCTTATCCCAATTGAAGTGGGGTCGGTGCAACATGTTACAAACATGTTGTCACATGATTTGGCTACGATTTTACGACCGGCCGTCTGCCTGACGTCAACTTACCTTAGTCGCCTTTTACGACACCTCGGTAAGAAAGGAGGGTGCTCTCTTCTATTCTGCCGGATACCACATAATTATAAGTCCTTCCTTTAACTAATAATATTATTTTTTCAGAATTGACGGTATGCTGCATATGATACATACACTATAGGATGTAGATGAGAAACTCCTTCATTTATTCGGATAATAAGAGGAAACCGTTTGTATTGTCCCGTCTCAGAAATGTCACTGCAACTTTGCCGTAATAATCGACTAGATGGCGGTGTACTAGGTGACCAAGCTTTGCTCGTTTTTTTTTAGAAAATTTAAGTAGGATGCAATTGTGCATATACTCGATCCGGGAATTCTGAATATTTGACCTGCTCGTTCCCAGCTAAGCCAAAGTGAGTGCGCAAATGCCAGCGTAATTAAACTTTGTTTTCTAATAATGTTGTAGCCAAACTCGTTTTGTTTTTCTACCTACCTAGAGATAGAGCTCGCGGCGACTTGAATGGTGCGTCGTAAAGAGTTTCACCCCCCCCCCCCCCTCCCTGGTATGCTGTTAGCTATAACGTATTTTATTGTGTCGTTAGGTAAAAAAGGGCGAGCATAGAAGCATTGTTACTTTAGCGTCGGCGTACGTTACGATAATATACGTTATAAGAATGCCTCCTTACGTATAAAGTGAACAGCGGTTCCGCAGAAGTTGCCTACCTAATTCTGTAAAATATATCCATATTTTCGCGGATAAAATAAATGCTAGGGGAATATATTCCGCTCCTTAGCAACGTAAAATGGGACTGGTAGGTATTAGTTTTTATAAGGCAAGTAATATAACTAAACATCTATTGGGACTAGGTTTGAACTAAAAGTTAGATTAAATCGTTTTAAACACGTTCTCGAATTCGGATGAAGGTTGCTAAACCAAAGTGTTCGAGTCGTAACTAGGCTGTAGACTACATCATAGTCGATATTACTCAACATGAACTTATGTGAACTTAAAGAAATAACATGGCAATCAAAGAATTGAGCGTGCGAATGCAATATTTATTTAGAATGATATTCGACAGTTTGATAGCTCACGTATTAAATAACTTGGATGTAATATTTGCATCAAATTTGCTTTTTACTTTTTTACTAGTTCAACTATAGTTTAAGTATTAGTTTTTCTCATTCGTATTCAATTTAATGGTTCCCGTCGTTCAATAACGTATATTTTTTGGTAATGCAAGAATATTTTGCAAGTAGTTAGTTATAAAAGTAGTTGATATATTTTCATAGTTTTAAAAGACACTTTTTTTTAATAATTTATAGAATTAGGCGTTACTTTGCGGAGATCCATAATACAAAAGTAATAATAAAATTATTTTGCTATAATCCGCGATACTGTATCGCGGAGTCTGTATAATTTAATTATTACTTTTGATACTTTTATTATTTTGAGGCACGGCAGAGGGATTTTTTTATTATTATACTTGCTAGAAAGTAGCAACCTTTGTTGTTTTATATACTGGCTGTTGGCTTCGATCCTGTGATAAATAGACAGAGAATTTTCTCGTGTAAATTCTGACCTCGCGAGATTTGTAAGATAAAAGTAGCCTACCTGTTGTTCAATACATCTTCTTTCTTAAAGTTATTAAAATCGTTTTAGCCGTTTTGGAGAGTGTACTATTAACCTAGAGCTATCAAGAATTCCATTATATGCGTTTACAATAGTGTACAAAATTGGTACATTATTTCAGTAGATTTTGAGAAAATCTATCACACACCAACAGACAGACACCTTTTGGCGATTTTGTTTCGTAATAAATAAAATGCATAAATAAATGTTTAATATTTTTCTATATATTAAAAATTCAAATTCAAAATATTATTTATTCAAGTAAATTTTTGAACAAATGCTTTTGAATAATCTACTCTACCGCTCCTTCGGAAAGCTGTTCCTACCGAGAAGAGCCAGTAAGAAACTCGGCGGTTGCTCTTTTCAAAGGATAATTCTTATCACTAGTTACATTTATAAATTGTCATGAATGATGTTAATTATGTAAAATATCTTGTCAGAAATAATAATATGTACAAGTGAGTATCGGCAATAGGTACTTACTTTTATTTACACAATAAACGAAATCCATGAGTGGCACTCAGAACTGATTGGTTACACAATTCAATCAAGACTCATAACCTCATGTTAGCGTTTCGAAAAAAACGAATTGAAAGTTATAACTAGTTAAAGTATTACGTTGCATTCATATGATGAATTCTTCTTTCTTGAACCTTAGATTTAATTTAAACGCAGAAGTAATGAAAATATTATTTTGCTATAATCCGCGATAAAAGAAAATATATGTAATGCTAAATATAGAGTGAATCGATCCATTCGCATACCTAATACATGCAGGATTTTAAAAACGCATGCACTACCCGCCATCAATAACACAACAATATACAAGCACTGCGCACATTCACCACCACAATCTCAACAATCGTTTCGCCCTGCACCGAGGCATCGTCAGGAGATAGACTCCACGACAAAAGAGTTTTTTCCCCACCCTTCCGACATCGCATTGACAATCTAAGTCATACATCAGCCCTCCACTACACGTCGCCCTAAGTCGTGGTCGCCTTAGGACGACGTTCCCCGACGCTAGTAGTGCTTCTGCGCTCTACTCTCTGCATTTCGCAACCTCGACGATGCTTCTGCGCTCGCCCGTCCCACCCGGTGACGCTGTAAAAGCCGTTAGGGCTAAAAGAATACAGTCAATTCGAAAAAAAATGAGTTTTTGTGTTGCCTTGCGTTATTAATATTATAAAAAAAGACTAATTTTTAATTTAATAAAATACTCGCCGTATGGTCAAGTAACCTGATACAATAGGATATCCTCCATTTCATTCGCTGTTCCGCGATTCATTTGATAATAATTAATCATACGACCGTGATTCCTCCAAGCCGCAATCACTTCATTAATCAAGTGCGATCACAAATGCTTGTTAATACGCTAATGTGATTAATGCCTAATTTTAGATGGAAGGATGTAAGGCTTTTTTCCACAAAGATTATTGTTTTGTATGTTACAGTTGTTAGAAGAATTTGGGCAGTAATGATTTAAATGTTTTTCTTAAAAAGTTATCCATTTCGATGAGCGGTCAAGTAGAGAGATTATTCTTGAATGCGTAGTCGTTTACAAAAAAGGAGGATTTTCTTTACAGGAAAATAACAATAGATATCTCAAGTAGAGTGGATTAGAGTGGTTTTGTAGAAATACTTACAAAAAGTATGTGAATCGATCCAGTAGATAGTTTTTATGGATGAGAGTGACAGTTTGTGTAAATTCTGTCTAGTTACAATCTATACTTATTATAAATACAAAGTCCCAAAAAGCTGTTGTATCTGTATGTAATCGATTTTCTCAGAATCTAATGAACGGATTTTTGTATGGTTTTCAGCAAAAGATGCAAGTGCAATACTTCCGAATGGTTTAGATAAATAGTACATATCAGTATTATGTAAGTTGTGTTGAAGAGATCGCGCTGTTGTTTAAAAACTTGCTTGCTGTGAGCTTTAGTCGCGTGCGTTGCGTAAACCAGAGATAAGCTAAAGTAATGTACTAGAGAATTGAAGATTTATAAAAAATGCTACAAAAAGTCCGCGATAGCATGTCTCTATCTCATATGGTTACCTCATAATAACTACTTTTATGTTTAAAATTTGAATAAAAGAAAAAAATTGTGACACGCTGATTTCCACGCGGGCGAAGTCGCTGGCACAGCTAGTGTAAGATAAATGGTTAACATATTATATCAAAACATTCTCTATGCTATTGTAAGTAATAATTAATTGGTCTGTTGGTATGTTAGCTCTGCTAGGACCCAGGACCAGTGGACCTAGTCCTTATCATGAAACCTTCCTATGAGAATTTGTCGAGTTCTAATATCAAAAAAATACTGTATATTTCATGTGATCTAATCCTAATTTTCTGGCTTAAGTGGCGAGTTTCTTATTATCTAAATTATGCAATACAATATAGTTTGACTTTTCTGCGTAGACTAAAGAAACGATAGGGAAAATAATAGAGATAGAAAGTACTTTTCTTTAGGCATTTATTACTCTATACAAAACATTGTTCTTACTTTGGATTTAACCAAAGCATATCACTGCATTATTAATGGTTTATTTTGAGCTTTCATTACCATTTACCATTTCAAGAATGTTTCTAATGATATAATAAAAAAAGAAATATTCCGTCCGAAAATATCAAAAATGTTACAGTTCTAACATTCTTTCTGTAAGTGTTTACGACCTCATTATTTAATTCCATAATAAAAACCAGTGATTCGAAGAACAAACAAGGGAAATGGAGAAAGGGGATATTGCCATGGTTAACGTAAAACCTTTAGTACAAACAGAAATAATGTATTTGTTAATTACACATGATAACAGATTGTTTAATGATGGCCGGGAGGTAAAACTTGTATTTGTGTATTTATTTAAACGGAAATGTTGGAAAAAATTATAATTATATATGGGAATAAGAACAATAATGACGCCGGAGCAAACATAACACAAGTCAGTAGTGTTTGAGAAATTGATTATTTTTTTGCATAGAATAAAGTTACCATATATTAGGTATCCTTGGCTACGTACGCATGAAGTTAGTAATTAATAAACTAAAATAAATAGCCAAATTACCTTATTTGTCTATACTAATATTATAAAAAGGAAAGATTTGTATGTTTGTGTGTATGTTTGTAACTTTTTCACGCAAAAACTACTGGACTGATTTCAAAAATTCTTTTACCACTGGAAAGCTGATTCTTGATTGAGCAACATAAGCTAGATAACATTTTCAAAAAAAATAGGGATCCGTAACAAAATTGTAATAAGGTGTGAAAAATTAATATAAAATAAATCTATACTCCGACTTCGTAGACTTTCCAGTACCATGAGATCGGCATGGACGCGGGTGAAACCGCGGGGCATTGCTAGTCTATAATAAATTTTACAGTCAACAATCTAATCCTTTTAAAAAATATATACGAATATCCTTCGTCCAGCCGTGTGGTATCCGGCTCAGTAGAATAGACCACCCACCCTCATTTCTTACTAGAGTATCGAAAAAGGTGACTAAGGTTTGTTAGCGTAGGGCAGGCGGCCGATCGTAAAATATCTAGCCAAATCAGTTACGAACTTGGTCAATACATGTTGTACCAACCCCACTTACAGCGGGATAAGGGCAGGAGAATGATGAATATTGACTTTCAACAGTTAACAACTTAATATTTTTTAAAATTATTCATCGAAACATCGAAGTTATCGAAACACAGAAATTATATAGTTATGTTAATAGTGGATAGTGCTCTGCCTTCAGCTCCACGGGTCGCGAGTTCGATTCCCGCCGAGGGCCAACATTTTCTAAAAACAATTTTTTGGCTCTTCGAGCCTGGGTGTATACTCGCATTTAAGTATGTATTTAAAATTACCTACCATCTATCTACCAGTTATCCGTCACCCTTAACACAGGTATTAAGTTACTTACTTTGGGGTCGGACGACCGTGTAAGTGTCCCATATAGTTATTTATTTATTTGTATATATACTTCATCGAAACATAGAAGTTACTCAGTTAGTTAGAAGTTATAAGTCAATATTAGAAAATTTTCATTGAATACATGAAAATAGTTTTTATATATTGTATGAAAATTTCCTAGTACAGGATGTAATTAAAATTTGTAATGCAATAAATGTCATTGAAAACAATTGATTATTAATTGTTTTGAAGAAATTAAGATTATTGATATATTAGGAATCGATAAATACGTCAACATTAAACATGCACATCTGCATTATATTATACGCTTACATATCTTATATTGTAAAAATTCTATGCTTAATTTGGGCTGTACAGAATAATATCGATTTACTAAATACAAAGTTCTAGATACAAAAGTAGACTTTCTTTTAAATAATACTGAATATTTGTGGTTTTACATGATTTGCGAGGTCGACTTATAATATTTCAGATGCTATTTATCTACAAAGAATATATAAAGAAATAACAAGCAATATAACAGAACTAACTACTTTGCTATAATCCGCACGGGTTAAGTGAATGCATGCAAAGCCAATGTGTATGAAGCAGGCAAAATCTACGCACCTTATACATGCAGGACCAGTCACCACATGCACCCCAAGGCGCAATTCACCAGCAACAACGAACACAAAAGCAGCACACACACCCACCACCACAATCTCGACGATCGTTTCGCCCCGAAACCAAAGCATCATCATGAGGATAGGCTTCACGACAAAAATCGTACTGCAGTACGATAAATAGGCTTCACGACAAAAATCGTACTGCAGTACGATAAATAGGCTTCACGACAAAAATCGTACTGCAGTACGATAAATAGGCTTCACGACAAAAATCGTACTGCAGTACGATTTTTGTCGTGAAGCCTATCCTCCTGATGATGCTTCGGTTTCGGGGCGAAACGATCGTCGAGATTGTGGTGGTGGGTGTGTGTGCTGCTTTTGTGTTCGTTGTTGCTGGTGAATTGCGCCTTGGGCTGCATGTGGTGGCTGGTCCTGCATGTATAAGGTGCGTAGATTTTGCCTGCTTCATAAACATTGGCTTTGCATGCATTCACTTAACCCGTGCGGATTATAGCAAAGTAGTTAGTTCTGTTATATTGCTTGTAATATGGAATTCCGCAAAGTAACGCCTGCTTCTATAAATCATTTAAAGAAATAACATTTTAATTCTTAACACATGTCGTGTCTGAAGTTTGTGGTACTCCATACAAGTCATTATTTTCATATACAAAAGGAAGACCTTCAAGGGCTAATGAGCAATCCTCGTAGAATAATGTAGCCGTTACAAAGGGACTGCATTTAAAACAGCGTCGCATGTAAATTGACTGATTGATTTTTAACTGCAGTTGCCACTTCGATTTACTCTTCTGCGTTTTAATTGGCATTGTATATGCACGGTGTAGTGGATTGAACTTTTAAATATTCAGATCCTCTTTTTACAATATTTTTTTTTGTCTTGTGCATTTTTTATTAATTTGTCTTTAACCATTAAAAAATTATCAGACTTTTTTAGATGATAAGAATGCGTGGATTATAGATACTCTTTGATCCTGTATAGGACTGTAATAAGTAATTGTAACTAGTAAAAAGAATATTGTATTATATATTGAAAAGAGCAACCGCTGAGTTTCTTTTTTTTTTGCGAAATGCAGAGAGTAGAGCGCAGAAGCTCTACTTAAGTCGGGGAACGTCGTCCTAAGGGTGCCTCCTGTGAGGCCGGACCACGGCTTAGGGCGACGCGTAGTGGAAGGCTGATGGTATGACTTGCTGAGTTTCTTGCTGACTCTTATCGGTATGAACAGCTTTCCGAAACAGCACTCGTTTATAAGTTCACTTGAATAAAGACTATTTTTAACCACCTTTATTTATAAAACAAGAAGTGAAGAGTTCAAACTAAAGTGTAATATTAGCTTTATGTAACTTCCCTTAGCTGTTTTTATGTTCCTAATTTCATGCTTCATCTGTTACAAAACGCAACGGGCAATATTAGTTTCTAATTGTGCCAAATCCGCTTGTAATAAGTAACCGATGTAGAAACTCCTTTTCCACTCGAATAATCAACAAAAGCCACATCTACAGTGTTAGTTACCATATTTTTGAAGATCCGCCCAAACAACTAATAACGTAATTCACTCACCAAACAACGGTATTACAAAGAGCTTCATTTTTAGGGTTCAGTGTTGAATCTACGTATAATATAAACAAACATTACTAGTATTCGTATTCGTTTTTGGCTGCTACTGAAAATCAGTGTATTCCCAGCTTAACATAGCTGAGTAGCTTCCATTTTATAGCATTGCACTGCTATTATCTCTATATTTAAACGTTCCGATCTGTTTCATGAGTAGACTGTTAGAATTCACAAGTAGTAGTGAAATTACATAAATAAAGACATTCTTATTCTTATTTTTAAACATTAGGTGGGGACGTGCTTAGGGGTTAGGTGTTTGTATATCACAACCCCCCCATGTGTATAATATAATAATGTTGCGTATGACTTATCGAGAAAGTTACAAACTAAATGTCTTTACGAACTCAAAACTCAGAAAAAGCCCTGGTTTGAAACGTATTACTCTAATTATTAAATAGCTTTTATAAACAAAAATATAGTGTCTAACCTGGCGTTTTGGAATGATGCCTCGTAGTTCAGTTGCGGTTTTCATCCAAACACTTTGCGTTGTGATCACTTGTCCGTTGTCACAAAATATAAAGCTGTGGTCCTACCTAACAGCTTCCCTACCATGAACTCTTATTGCGACTCAATTGTAGACTAAATTGTTTTGCTTTTTCATACCATGGCGTCCTAAAGATGCACACTTTAAGTCTTTGCCGAATGACCGTTCGGAATGCGTCCTAAACATTTGAGTAAAAGAGACAGAGTTATCTATAGTTCATATAACGTTATCCTTTTTAAACATTGCGACTCCAATACAATTCACACTTCATGGTACGAAAAGAAAGCGGTCCGCGGTCGTCGTTTACGTCTTCAATTGAGTCGCAATAAGAGTTCATGGTAGGCCTGCAGGAGTCCTCTATAGGACAACAGTCTATTAAGCTAGCCGTAAACTTATAGTATTTTATCGCAAAGTACCGCAACCTCGGCGATGATCATGCCTTAACCAGTCCCGCATAAAACTAACAGCATATTGTTAATCAGAAAAAAAACCAGTAGCCATTATTGATCCAACAGATTTTGCGAACGTACCTTTGTTATCAGTATGTAAGTCACTAAGTATCAAAATGAAAATGTTGGATTCCATAAACAATAAAATAATAAATAAGTTTGGGCTACCTACACTGCTATGTGTAAAAAGTTAAAATGTAAATCAGTGACAAAAATAAAAACGAATACAAAATAATTGTGCTTCAATGTAACTATTAGGTTACATTGGCTGAATTGGTTAAGGCTATATTTATTACAACATACGTGCAGAACCTTAAATAATTTAAACATCCCATAATTTTTTTGTCACGGACAGAATAAAACAACATGTGGATGTCGTCATATTTTTCTGTTCCTTATAATAATCAGTGTCGGGTAAACGTGTGTTTTCTATTGTTAGTTTTTTTTTAAGAAATACAAATAAATTTAAAACTCGATTGCTACCTGGCCTCGAGTGCGGATTTTCGGAATTTCGGTTTTGGAAAAAAAATTGATGCTCGCCGCAAACATTGTTTTTGTTAGGTTAAAGAAATCAGTTGTTGAAAACATTTTGTTTGTATGCTTTTATTATATAATATTTCCTTTAAGTAATTTAAAACTAAACTAAACTAAGTGCAGTAATTTATAAACATAAACTAACATTAGTTTATGTTTATAAAGTCTTTAAGATATTTCTGTTGAGAGTTGTTGTTGTTCTTTTTTATACGAAATGTTGCATCTCTTTTTCTTGATATCATTATATTTTAAAGCAATATCCATTGAATCCGGCTGAGTAGAATAAACCACGCTCATTTCTTACCGAGATGTCGTAAAAAAGCGACTGGTAGCAAAATAACTAGCTAATTCATGTAACAAAATATTTTAAACATGTTGTGCCAATCCCACTTAGAGTGAAATAAGGTCAGGGGAGCGAAGGTCAATCTATTGAAGTGTGTCTATTCTTACGCATGTTATATAAAATTTTTTCGTCATATAAATTCGCTTCCGTATTGTTTAAAACAAAACTCAAATTAAATCAAAATAATCTTTATTCAAATAAACCATTTCAGGCACTTTTGAATCGTCAAGCATCAATATCATTAAAGAAGCTACAACTGGTTCGGAATGTTGCTCTTACCGAGAAGAACCAGCAATAAACTCGGCGGTCAATCTTTTAAATATTTTCAGTTATACATTATTAAACCGTTGTCTTGTATGAAGCTGAAAGGATTTTCAAATCCAGGCTTTCTTATCATCTAAATAATCTTCAATTTTGTAATATGCTTTATGTTTATGTATAACTCGTCACTAAAACATTGGTCCAGATTTGCTTGAGACATAGACGTACCGCACATGAAGTAGCGTTACCTTATTCTGGTGACCGCATTAAAAAAAACCATGTTTATGATGAGTCCTCTGGTAACCAAATGTAACTTTAGCAAATTATAGCTAAAATTAATGATATAATATGTAGCGTTACCTTATTCTGGTGACCGCATTAAAAAAAATGTTTATGATGAGTCTTCTGGTAACCAAATGTAACTTTAGCAAATTATAGCTAAAATTAATGATATAATATTCATCGTATATGACGTTCGATTATTTGGTCACAGAGTTATGAACAAGGAATGTGATTTCCCCGAAATAGCTGTGTCATTATTACTAGTTATTTTAATATTATTATGTAATCAATGAATTTTTATTCGTAATGTTGTTAACCCCTGCTTGCTTACGGCTGTTGTAATCAAAAATCTACACTGCAGGTTTTCGCTGTTGGGTGCATCCATAAATGTTCTGTATTAACTACCGACAGCATACATTACTGTTTCATCTTTGAGTTAAGAGTCACGAACAAAAGGAATACAGCATTCTACGTGGTGCAGTGTATAACTGAGATAAATCTTACGTAAGGGCGGACAGGTTGAGGACGTCATATGGTGATCATTACGAATTTCTCTTTGTTCTTCTGATTGGTAAAAATATAGACCGGTTTTTGCGCAATTGATTACAGAAATAAAATCTTGTTTCACTTTTTTTATTATAATTGGCGTTTGACAGGGCTTTTGTTAGCATAACTATATTTGATTCGTTAAAAAAAAAAAAAAAAGTAAATAAATACATAGTAATTATATACCTACTTTATTATTTTGCTTTGATTTAAATGTACAAATACAAATACAAAGTACAAAATACAAAGTATTCTTTATACATAATTCTTAATACATACAATAAAATAAACAATATAAACAATTTAAAAAAAATACTTGACTATATCAGAAAAATTTTGGTTACGAGGTTGCCGGATTTAATGACAAAACGAAATATTTGTCATACTGTATTTAATTTTAAAAGCAATATGGCTTACTGAAACGAATTGAAAGCGAGGTCCTACAAGTGAATGTAATTAAAGCAATACCTTTCTGCTACATGCTCCCTCTAAATTAGAAGACTTTGTTTCATATTTATGGTAAGGACTTCCTTCGCAGCGATTTTGGTAGTAAAATATACCTAGTCATGTACTGTATTTCGTGTTCCCAAAGAATAATCGGGAATTTTTTCCTGTATGCTAGCCCGATATGGCTCGGTTGATTAGCCCGCTGGCGCAGCTTCAGTGACTCTGTCTCCAGTTCCGCGATTGGCGTGTTTGATTCCCGCCTAGGGCCAACATTTTTAACAAAAGTTTTTAACAAAATATCATATCCTTACTGTTACACGGTTGAGAAGTTCCCTTATCTGGAGCTAATCCTGGCAGTGGAATCAGGTCATTTTTATCATAAACATGCATTGTCATCGGTTCTGGACGAATATATAAAATTACCGCTCAATCGGACACCGTAAACTCGGTCAAATTTAACTTGCAAGATTCCACCTTCACATATACGGCTAGTAAAATAAAAGCTTTATGGAAGTATGGAAGTAGTATAATAATAGTGTAATAATCCCTCATACTACTTTTAGTGTGAAGGGATCGATCGTTATTTTTGAATTTAGTGAGTAGTATTCATAGTTTATGTATACACACCGCTCATACTCATATGTTATCGGGTTAGCCCGACCAGTTTCCATCCTATCCGGAGTCCTTATTCATGAGCTTTTCATACGGCGCTATCGCGACGGGAACACCGGCCGCCTTTGTTATTTGTTGATAAAATTATTGATGCTACACGTTCTGCGCATCTTGACCAATCTGATCTCAAAACATCCTGCTCTATAATAAACGCAATACTCATAATGAAACGATAATAAGCTTAAAAGATTATTCAACAAATTATATTAAGGCACGAAAATAACACATTAAACTGCTGCAACTCGGAATGAGAAAATATTTTTCGAATAATTGCGTTCGTTGGTAGAAGTTAATGGAATAATTATAATTACAGGAGTTCCAAAGGAGCCGGCGGCCACCCGCTGCTGGCGGCCGGTTTCGGCGATTGTGTCGGCCAAAAAACCAATTAAAAATGTACCAACCAAAGATTGGCTTGGATTGTGAAGGAATCCGTACGCATAATGTGATCGAATTGTTTGCTGACGGTGTATATTTATGAATACTCCAGTGCAATTTCACTAATCGTATTTGTTAATGGTAATCCATATCCGTATTATAGATGGGAAAATTTGTTTGGTTCAAACGTACCGTAGACGTAAAAGCTTACGGCTAATTCGCTAAGGTGATATTTGTGAAAATTGATACAATTAAAGCTTACGAGTGTATACGGGATGTATATCAAAACAAGTCAAATCAAAATAATCCTTATTCAAGTAAGCTTTTGAAAGCACTTTTAAATCATCAAGGATCAATTAGAACGTAAAAAATACTTAATATCAATAAATAACAACTGGTTAAAATAATAGCATTTTTTTTTCTATTTGACATAGTTCGACATTTGCCTATAGTAAGTTATCTGTAGTGTTCACTTGGATGTATTAATATACTAATGGTTGTATGAATATAGCAAAGGCTCAAACACGCACTACAAGTAATAACATGTCACTACACGTCCACTCTCACCAAAGGGCTCTCGAGTACTAAAACGTGAGTGCGCTTGAGACAGTGTAATGTTTCTTTGTACATAAGTGTTAGTGTGAGTTAGTGTGAGGATGTTCATATATGTCTCTTGTATATAAATAAGCAAGGTAAAATACACACATGTCAACCCACATGCACTACAGTATCTATAAAAATAGTATGGAATTTATATACATTTTCTCCAATTTGCTTTAATCGATAATTCCGCTCTCACTTCTTATGTTCCTTGTAATTTAATCTCACTTCACTTTTATTTTGCGTTACTTTCACGCTCGGATTTGAATCTGCCAATTTCAATTACGTCCGAAATATCAGCTGATCGGATGCTGTCATTCGAATATGAATATTTTTACGTAAGTACAAGAGATATAAAGGAAATGCTATCAGTTACTTATAAGCTAGAAATATAATGTACAAACCTGTCCAAAAATAAATGTTTTTCAATATATCAGGAAAATTTTATTAAAAGCGGTAATCTTATTGAACCTTATTTTTTTAATTCGTAAGTAATTTTAAAATGAGATACTTCAATGGCAGTTTCAATACATAAATGGTAACTCGTAAATTTAGTTAAAAAAAGGCCATTAGAAATCTAACTGATGCATGTTAGGTCGAAGCAGAAAATAGATAATTTTGAGGTGTACGTGTACTGAAACCGACAAATCATTTTCTAGAGACCTCGTGGAGACGCAACCTAGGCATAATTCGTTTATTATAAAGGTTACACATCTGATTGGACATGTAAACCGCATGCGGTATTTCAAAGACCACGCGATCTCCAAAAGATTTCCCAACAAAATAGATACGATGTGTGTAATTACTTATCCGAAAATAGAATTCTTACGAGAATCTTCACAGAAATTCCCCTTGCTGCAATATTTCAGTTTAAATTGGATAAGATCTTTCGGTTCGGGACTCTGTTTGTAGTAATTTCATTATATAAGAGGTTGTAGTCATCATAGACGAAGTTGTCTTGCTGCGTACCGCCAGAGAGGCGAAGTTAAGCGTTATTTTAATGTGATTTTTTTATAATTGAAATTTTGGAATGTCACATAATAGAATTATAAAGAGATCGCACTCGTAGGTATCTTTTCTGCTATAGAGATAATAAATATTTGCAAGGCTTTTATAAGCCTAATTTAGGAAACGGGCTGTTATATGTTTTATAATGCATATAAATATGATAGTATATGTAAAGGACGTATAACCTAAAACCGACTTATTTAATTCTAAATAGGTGTTTTATAAACTTCGTCATAAATGTAAATAAATAATAAATTGTCCCATATACGAGAAATATACACACACAGGCACGATCGTCCGTCCCCAAGGTAAGTAATTAATACTTGTGTTATAGGTGATAGACAACTGGTAAAACATATAATATATAATTTTCAATAAATACTTAAATATATGTATACACCCAGATTTAAAGAACCAACAAATTGTATATAGAAACTGTTGGTCCTTGGTGGGAATGGAATCTGCAACTTGCTTGCTAACTGCACCAACGAGCCAGCCAAAATCATCTTTATCTCTTTATCGATAAAAATTTAATTTTGTCTTAAGACAATATTGTCTTGGTTGAAAATGTGTATGAAAAAGGATATGAAATTGAGCTGTCAGCCATGAGTGTATTAACAAATGGCTCCCTATGAATATTAATATTACACACCATAAATACTATCGCCCATCTGACTTTTTGCTGCGTGGCTTTCCCTTAAATAATAAGACTATGGGAAAAATGTTTTTCGGCTACCCGGTGTCATTTTGTATTTATACTTCGAAGTGTTGTTAGTAGCAATGACTTATGGATTAAAAACTTGGTTACTGAGTTATTGGCTTTGTAAGCTCAAAGTCTTTCATTGAGTAGCTCCGTTTGGAGAGTCTCTTTATGATCAAATGTAATAATAATTGAAATTCATATTACAAAGCACTTTTGAATCGTCAGATTAAAATTAAAATGAAGATACGACTTGTTCGGGCAATTTTTTCCGCCGAGGGTAATCGGGGCTTACTGCACCTGAGGCGGTGCGGGTAGGTGGCACAAAAATGTCAGAAAAAAGAGATCGGTCGGCCGCGCAACACGGTGAACTCGGTACTCGCGGTTAAGTAGTGTTTATATTGGTGTTCGGTGGACATTTATTATTAATATATTCGGAATATTAAAGACAAATTGGTGGCTGTGAAAAGTACTAAAACGGAATAACGATTACATTAGTGATTCCACTAATAAAAGTGGCTTTTTTATAATCCGGCCGGAGCGGCGTGGACACCATACCCTATAAAGAATCCTCCCAGTGAAAGGTCAGTATCCTTTGATTATTCGGGGTGGAGAAATTGCTGGTTGTCTGCCTATCCTAATGACGCTCACCAACTGTAGCTATCGAAGGGCACGCAGTAGGCGCGAACACGAGTGGTTCGGAAAGGTAATCTAACCGAGAAGAACCAGCAAGAAACTCGGCGGTCACACTTTTTAAAAGTGAGTATTACAGTATTGAATTTGTAATTATTAATAAATAAAAATTCCATTTATAATCTAATGCGTAAACGTAAAAAAAAGTTAAGTAACGGCCCGTTATAATCCCACAGCTGGACATAGGGCCTCCTCTCCGTTTCTGGAGAGAAGGGTTGGAGCTAAGACCTACCACGCTGCTCCAATGCGGATTGGTAGGTTACACATGTCCCTATAATTCTCCAGAGAAATGCAAGTTCCTCACGATGTTTTCCTTCACCGAAAAGCGTGAAATAAATTGCAATTATCAATTAGACATATAAGTTTTTATTAGAAAACTCATTGGTGCCTGCCCGGGGTTCGAGCCCGTGACCATCTCGAAACAGTCACCCGGCCTCCTGCTCTTATTCCACTCTAAGTGGGGTCGGTACAACATGTTTCATGTTATCACATGATTTGGTAGGTATCACGGTTCAGTAGGTATTTTACGATCGGCTGCCTGCCTTGACATCAACGTACTCATTTCTTACCGAGGTGTTGTAAGAGGTAACACCTCGGTAAGAAATGAGAGGACAACACATGGCACTTACCTTAGTTGCCTCTAACGACACCTCGGTAAGAAATGAGAGTAGTCTATTCTACTCGGTCGGATACCACACTTCATTACCGCAAATTATTACCATTTTCGATATATTACATTTTATAATCCCTCAACTTTTCTGGTGTATAATAAAAATATATTTCATACGTTTTCAAACGAAATGATGTATTACCAACATAATGTATTTACCTATTCAGAATAACATATAAATCAATTTATAATCTCAGTATCGTTTAAACGCTAAGAATTTTAAAACCATATAGCCCTAAGGTCGTATTTTTATTTATGAGTTATTGAAAATGCGTAGATCGACTTTAGTCATTTGCATATGGCGCTTTATTTATATTTAAGAAAGCATATAATTATAGGCTTAAACTGGTTCTTATATTGATTTTAATAACTTAAGAATATACCCGAATCGAAGCATAGGTTCTCTAAATGGTTGTCGACTTGATTTGTTAACATAAGCTGTTATCAAAATAAATGATATGCAATCATTAGATTGCACAATCAAGAAAACAAAAACAACAAAATGTATTACACGTATTCTCAGATTACTGAGAATACGTGTAATAGATTTTGTTTACGTTTTGTATTGTGATTGTATGCTTTTATATATTTTTGATTACCAGCATAGCTGATTCAAGTTCGAACTTATCTTTTATTATATACTTAATATAAGGCTACCGTCATAAGAGGATTATGGGTATTTCGTAGTTATAATAAATATATATACAGCCTTTTGTGTTGTCTATGTATAACTTTTTATAATTACACACATGGTCATTCATCCCAAAATTAAGTATCTTAATACTTGTGTTATGGGTGACAGACAACTGGTACATATAAAAAAGATATAATTTTAAAGAAATACTTAAATTCGAGGGACCAAGAATTTTTTTTCTCAAAATTTTAAAATGTTGGATCGCAGCGGGAATCAAACTTGCGACCTCCGGAACGGAAGGCGGTCATGTCACCTGCTTGCTCCAAGTCAGTCATTATCAGAGCTATAAAAGTGAAAATTCTACAATTTCAAATTTTCATTATGAAAGGAAGATGTGATATAATATCAGCCACATTAATATGGCGTATTCGCCGAAGTTGTGTACAGTGAGCGACATTTTAACGATAGTATGATGTTTTGGTAAATATATTTAGTATTCCCGGCACGGGTATAAGTAGATTTACATGTTCCGAGCACGTGACCCTATTTCGGATTTTGCTTTGCTTTTAGATTGTGTTGGAAAGAGGCTTAACGGAAAAAATATAGTTTCGGTAGAATTTTAGGAAAAATATCTATAGATGTCTCTAAATAAATCCTTTTTAATCCAATAAATTAGAGTATCCAGTGATGATCTTACCGGCGCAAGAGAGTAATTGGAAGTTCTTATCTTTTCTAGTTTGCCTTTTTTGTAGTATAATACAACAGTAGTATCTACACGTTCTATTCTATAACTAGCTTCGCGTGCGTGGAAATCAGTATCAGTGTATTTTTTGAGTTAAGTAGTAAACATAAAAGAAGCTATCCATAAGAGATAGAGACATGCTGTCGCGGACTTTTTTCTAGTAATTTTATATGTATAATTATCAAATAGATTACTTTAGTGTATCACTGTTGTTGTACTCGGCGCATACGACTAAAGTTTGCAACATTCGAGTTTTTTTACAATGCGCGACCTCTTCGACACCATTTACATAAAACGGTAATGTACTATTAACCTAAATCTTCCAGAAGAATTGCTTCATCTTTTAGTAAAAATCGATCAAAAATCCGTTTAGCAGAATTTTAAGAAAATCGATCACAGACAGCTTTTGATTACTTTTTTTGTAAATATGTATTATATATCGTTTATTTTAAATTTCGTGCTTTTATAATAGTAGTTTATGATACTGTTGCATAATAAGGGTTATTTTTTATAGTGTCACACGAGTGTGACACTATAAAATAACTCGCCTGCGGCTCGTTTTTTTAAACCACACTCGTGTTATAAGACCAAGTTATGTACAGTATCATACACTACTTTATCTACTCTCATACTATAATACGTAAAACGTATGTTTCCATTCCATGAACTCGTGGTAACATTTAATATAGTTGCTCCTAGATTTCGACGGCAACAGGCTCACGGTCATGTTTGACGCAGCTTTCAGAATATCTGGTGGTGTACAATTCCACTATTCCCACCACTATTCCCGCTCTCAGACATGTTTTTACACAAAAACTTATTTTTTTACAAACAAATTGTACGTTTAAATATTGAAAAGATTTTTTAAATGTCATATATTGGCGCCAGGGCGCAAACATCGATTGCGCATGCGTGTTGCGTCGCCGCGGACTCATTCATTAAAACCTTTTTTAAGGTAGAGGTTCAACCTCCTTGGTCCAGCTGAAAGTTGTATAGGTGTATCATTATGATTAAAAAGTTACATTATGATACAGGTGTCTATACAAGACCTGTATCGTAATGAAACTTTTTATTTTTTTATTTTCGTTCTGTACGTAATGTTTGTCATAAGAATTTTGTTTTCAGTTTTATAATCTTTGTATTATAGTATCAGAGTAGATAAATTATATAACACTATTATTCCACAATTTAAAACGCCTCAAATATGTTCCTTTACGTGTAATATATATTGATCGTCGGGTGTAATAAACTAAAAAAAAATACATATTATTAGGATCATTTATAAAATAACGTTCGAATTAATCGCCTTAGTCTGAGCAGAAATTCCGAGTATTTGTCAGTTATAAAGATTAACCCAATAAAAGATCTGTATACGATCACAAGTCTTTGGCGTCGTATCGACTGTGTCGATTTTGACAGTGAATCAATTTGAAAAGCACAGGACGACCGTGATAAAATGCGTCCGAGAAATTCAGAAGACTATTTAACATCGCCTTATTACTTAGGTATAAGGATGGATAATCCTTTAAAGATGTATTTGATTTTTTTTGACAGTTGTAACTTTAAGTTTGTGGATTGGAATGTAACAAATATAGATCGTTTTGAAGATAGCCACAGCAATGTTGTTGAATCGATACAGACATAGCGCATTGATTACTTGATTCAATTGTGCTTGTATGTTCGAATGGCTGGCGTAAACTTAAGATTTGATCCGGCAGATATTCATCTTTAAAAGTCTTAGGAAGTAGTTCATCATAACATTTCCTGTCTTGGTGTGTCAAATTCAATAATAACATTACTATATCGATCGATATTTTTCTTGATTGTAATCATTGTTGATCAACAATTTTATATCTCTTATGCTGAGGTTGCGTATGACTTTATCATAATCAACTAGCCGTGCCAGCGGCTACGCCCGCGTGAAAATCAGCGTGTCACAATTTTTATCTAGAATTCAAATTTTAAAAATAAAATTAGTTATTGTGAGTTAACCATAAGAATATACAGATAGAGACATGCTATACTTTTTTGTAGTATTTTTATAGATCTACAATTCTCTAGTACATTACTTTAGCGTATCTCTGCTGGTTAAGGCGCTGAACAGAGCCAAATAGGCTGACTTTAAACACGTTTTTAACAAAAGCTATAGGGATGACGATTAAAAGAAAAATATATGTTAATATACATCATGTCTCAGAGAGAATGTAAGATTTCAAAACATGATTACGATACTTTTTTTCGATAAAAAAAATTGGTAAATAGACCTCTGATTTTTACTTTTATCGTAAATATCTCTAATATTTATCAACAAAAATTGAATAAATTAATAAGACTAATAAATCATTATAATATAAAGAGAATGTAAGATTTAAATTTTGAATTAATTAAGATATTTCATTCAAATTAAATATTTTTTAGAAAATAGCAAAACTGAAACGAGTCATCGTCTCGCTTCTCTTTTACATCTACGAATATAGACAGTGATCGCTGAGGCGCGCTGCTATACGGACGTGTGTCGCTAGCTGCCGCCTTTTGTGACTATTCCTTGTTGATAATATGTCTTTTTTTAGGTGTTTAGTTATAGTTTCAGCATACTTAGTTTTATAAGATTAATTAGACATAAGTTTTTTAAATAAATTGTACAAAAAAAGTTTGGATAAAATAGTGTACACCTACAATGGGTGTTAAAAAATTAAGTTTGTCGCTACGCCGTCGCAGACATTGTGGGCGTGGCTTATATGCCGAAATCTGAATTTACGCCAGCTCTGTTCAGCGCCTTAACGCAGCGCACGTGACTAAAGCTCCCAGCAAGCAAGTTTTTTAACAACTGCGCGATCTGTTCAACACAATTAACATAATACCGATATGTACTATTTATCTAAACCATCCGGAAGTATTTCACTATCTTTTGGTGAAAACAGTACAAAGATTCGTTCAGTAGATTTTGAGAAAATTGATTACATACAGACATACAGCTTTTTGGGACTTTGTTTTATAATAAGTATAGATAATTATCTCTTCGTCCGGCCCCTTTAGAACGATGTTCCCCGACGCTAATAGAGCGTCTGCGCTCTACTGTTTGCTTTTCACAGCCTCGACAATGCTTCTCTGCTCGCCTGTTCCGCCTAATCGCCGCTTTAAAAGCCGTTAGAGCTAATAGCATATAATAAATTCGAAAAAAAAACATCTCACAAGGCCAAGGTTTATTCTCTGTTCAGAAAAAGGATTGGAAATTAGAACAACCACGTTGCGTAAAAATTTTGTCTATAAATAGAACCACCACGTTTCTCCATTTATTTGCGGAATTTTTCAAGATATATATAGAATCACTTTATAGAATAACAATGTTTTTTTCACTGTAGAGCGCGAGATAAATATTCTTCTTTTATCTTTCTCTATTTCTTCTTTGCTTGAAATCTGTTCCTGTACCGTTTGGAGACAGTGCTTCCTGCAACGTTTCGGGTAGATTCCGTCAGGTAAGGAAAAGTGTTATGCCTTGCATTGTTATTATGCATTGATACTGGTAGTTGATAGTTTTAAATGGCACAATTTCCAAAGTTATTTAGGGCAGAGCGAGCAGGTGAGTTAGGTTAGGCTGGTTTCTTCTAGGTGGGTCTTTCAAAAATCCTTCTACTAGACTACTAGCATACTAGATTCTACGGTGAACTTCAAACGCCTCACACAAGCCCAAATATTCTCGTATAAAAGATAACGTTTTAAAAAGAGTTTTTTTTAATGGACGTATGTTAAAATTCAAAGTCCTTACTCTAGAATAGGTAGTTTTAGTGAAAAAGCGTTTCAAAAAAGTTTAAACCATCCTCAAAATAGGTCAGTAACGAATAAAAGAGCTTGGACTAATTAGAGCTCAAGCTTGGTAAAAATTGCAATTACTTGTATGCTGTATTTCAAAAGTACAATTTTAAGTGATTATGACTTTTCAAACAACATACTGTTACTGTATATATAAAAAAATATATAAAAATGTTATTTTCTTCAACTCAACGCCAAGTATAAGGGGCATACGTTAAAGTGTACAGCCATACCGAAGTATGGTGTTAAACGCAATTATGTCGTGTCGGGTTAAAAAAATTATTTTCTAAAAGAATTTATACATTCACTTACAGATAAAATGGTAGAGATCTTTCATTCTAAAAGTGCACGCCCCTCCACCAAATTACATTATTTTAATGTGTGAGAGAAAATATTGACTGTACAATAGTACAGTTATATGTGTGCGCGCAGCAATTTCAAAGTTGACTCGACTCATTCGCGCACTTAAAGGTCAACTAATTCCTCGACTAGTATATAGCACTCATTTATATGGCGGAGAATGCACGCTTTGTATGAGACAACACGTCTATTCTGTCACGCTTCCTATCATTTGTGCGCTGGTTGACCAACCAATCCGGTTACACGGGTTACGAGTAACGTTGACATAAAAATAAAATTAATTTCATATTTATAATCAAATTAATGTTGAAAATTCTTTAGAATAAAAAGTAAGTTTTTAATGTTTTCCATTGAGTAATAGTAAGCGCTGTGGATTGTAAACGGGAAGTTCCGCATTCGAATCCTAGAAAAAACATATTAGTATATTTCTAAAATTTATCCCTGGTCTTGACTAGATAGATACTTCCGACGTACCCTTCTAACAAAGACGTACTACCAAGCGCTTTAGCATTCAGGTACGATGTCGTGTAAAAACCCTGAATGATTACACGTTTAATCTCCAAACCCTTTCAAGAAACTTGAACTACATCGGCATCCATCAGGTGAATTCGCAATCAAGAGCTTGCCAACTTAATTTAATAAAGATCATATCGTATATTCATTATGCAACTATTAGAATGATAAATAAAACGTAATATACAGACGTCTGTTCATTTATTTTATTAGTAAAAAAAAAAATTAAACCGCAATAAATATTTACTATTTTAACGCTATTCACTCACGTCGCTATCTTCAGATTCAGACTCAACATTAATTATAAATTCAAAATTTTGCATATATTCCATCTCAATATCATTCACATTTCGACACGTATTTTCCCACATATTTCTATCAATCATGTCAATTCGTTCCTTAATTAAAGCAATGGCTTTAATGATGAAATATTGATAGATGTTAAGTTTTGCCCAATTTTTTTCTCCACATAGTTTTATAAAATTCTCAAAATTTTTCTATTAAAGAAAAAATATTTATCTATTTATTATTTAAAATAAAAAATAAAAATTATTTATCCTCTTTTTTTATGACATGCTAACTGTACTTTTGGCAATAATCGATGCGTGCTCCTACTTTCGCGTCTGTCCGGCAACTGAGTAACCAATCAGAATAACAAGTTTGCGTGTATTTCGTAAAGACATTGGAGGGGCGTGCACTTTTAGAATAAAAGATCTATACTAGGTCTACCATTTTGCATTTTCTGAGATACTTTCGCTACTTTGACTTTTTCTGCCTCGCTCATTCTGGATACTTTGCCACCTCAAATTAAATTTTCGATTTGAACAACTAGACACAAAACTTATGACAATCAAAAACTAGGGTCTATTTGAAAGCAATGATAAGCCTTATGAGAATAATAAAAAAGACGACTGATAAATTTAGCTGTATGTTTCCCATAGTTGGCTATTGTATTAATTTAATCTTGCATATCAACAGAATCGTGTTCTCTTGCAACATCCGATACGTATCTTTGTTGCCTTCGAATCAACGAATCAGTCGGCTGTAATGCATTACGTATTCATATTGGGCAACGGATACAACTTGTGTGGAAATCCAATTACCAATGTGGAAAGTCTATGTGATCATTTCCCCAGTCGCCTGGTTTATTTGGACACGTCATAGATTAAATTCCTTTGAATCGAGATCCGCTTAGTATGGTTGGTTGCAATTATACAAAAAAACGAAATTGTCTAGTTCTCAGTTGAGACGTGGAGTGGAGTGGAATAAAATCGATGACCATGAATAATCGTTTTTTCTGATTATTTGAAATTTTGCTTTTTTATATTAATAATTAATTAGAAAAACGATGCTTAAAATGGAATTATTCGATTAAAATATTACATAGATTTACGGAACTCAAACAAAATGTTTAGTTTGGCTATATTGGTTTCATCCAACAACACATTTTTAAAAAAAAGGAGAAAAAAGAGTAATATAATCGATTTTTTAAATCGTATACATAATTCTAAAAATATAATAATAGAATATCATTTTGAATAATGCTATTCGAAGTAGTACCAAGATTTTTTTAATAATAAAAAGTGGTCCTTATTACTTTTTGTAGAAAGAAATATATAATATTATTTTAATAATCTAAAAACTAATTAAAACGACCATTAAACCATGTATGATAGTTTGAGCTTAAGTTTATATCCCACAGAATAACATACACGGTTGTAACATGTCAATTCAATTAAATCACTGCTCAATTTATTTACTATCGATTTAAGCGATTACACATTAACAGCTTTTGGTCAGCACATTGTTAACGGGCGGCCATTTAAGTTCTTGTTATGAATGCATTTACATTTCAATGCACTGTTAACCAAATATATGGATTACGAAATTCAAATTGACCTATCTCTGAAAGAGTTTAATAGATTGTACAATGGAGTGCAGTTATCATCCTAAAAAGGAGGTGAAAATAGACGAACATAACTTGCATCTCTTCATACATTGCCGGTTTTTAAAGCAAACATAGTTATCTAGAAACGTTTACAAGATTCCATGTACGCTAACCCAGAGTCGGAATACTTTTGGGCGTATTAAAGTATGAAGACCTATTGGCTGATTGTTGGGACGTTTTGACAGCTGACCACTCTCGTTACCACTGTCGTGAAAGGCATCACCCACCTAAATGCAAGGCTAATTGAACACAAAAGAACCGATAACTATGGAATGTACTTTATACGTACAGTTATGTAATGTAAACGAGGTAATGCTTGGCAGATGTCATGAAGTGACGTATACCTTTGTACTAGCATCACAAATATACCCTCACAATAATATTTGTACTATTAATATTAATATGTGAAGGCGATGTACCCTTTTTAAGCAAATTGCGCGCACTTAGTATGAGATTTGAGATATTCAAAGTTCTATGAAGTACAATTTATGATTAATTATTTATTTGTTCATGTACCATAAAAAAACGTAAGAAAAACATTATCAATAAAAAAACAGACTACAACGGTCAACTTATCCCTTTTTTTTTCCGGACACTAACTAATGCTGTTAGCCCTAATGGCTCTTACAGCGTCACCGAGAAAGTGGGCGAGCGCGGAAGCATCGCCGGGGGTGTAAACTGGGAGAGCGAGTCTCGAGCGAGGCTCGCAACATCCTGGGAGCAACTTATCCCTTTGACAGAGATCTCTACCAGCTAACCTACAAAGTGAGACAATTTATAGTAAAACATTTATGGTACTAATATCCTAACTTATATACTAATAAATATATATATTTATATAAATAATATATTGTAAATATAAGCCATAAATATATTAAATTAATATTAATAATATATTAATTATTAATAAGTGTTATAAATACATAAATGAAATAAAATATAATATTTCTTGTTTACGTTTTTTCTATCAATGATAGATTCTAAATAGTGGTCATTCTATACTCTGATTAGACCTTAACATAAATAAGGAATTCCTACAAAGAAATAGGAATCATTTCTGTACACTTAATTTATCGCGGATTATAGCAAAATAATTTTATTATTACTTTTGAATTATGGATCTCCCCAAAGTAACAACTAATTATACAAATTGTTGTAGACTTAATTTTAAGTGTTATGGATAGCATACAAAATGGAAACTCTAATATATTTTTTTTGGAATTTGAAGTCTCTTTGGATGAAAGATGGATTCATTTTATGTTTGGTATTTTCATAAAAACTAGGCTTAATTAGTGAAGCTCAAGTGACAAGTAAGAAAAATTGCGCCTATGAAAAATCTTTGACCTATGTCTTTGAAATTTTTATACATAAACGATTTAAGCTCTATGAACCTCATTAACCTCAGAGGGCTTATCGAGTAATCGGATAGGAATAGAAATTGATTTTAAAATGGTGACACATAATTAATTACCATGACATTGCTTAAATATATTAATATTTTAGAATTTCTGCCATTTGGGAAACAAATAATTACAGCACTCAAAGTCATCATTCTCCTGCCCTTATCCCACTCTAAGTGGGGTCGGCACAACATGTTGTCACATAATTTGGCTACGTATTTCACGACCGGCCGCCTGCCTGACGTCGACTTACCTTAGTCGCCTTTTACGACACCTCGGTAAGAAAGGAGGGTGGTCTATTCTATTCTGCCGGATATCACACGGCACATACCTTAGTCGCCTCTTACGACACCTCGGTAAGAAATGAGGGTGGTCTATTCTATGCAGCCGGATACCACACGGCACATACCTCAGTCGCCTCTTACGACACCTCGGTAAGAAAGGAGGGTGGTCTATTCTATTCTGCCGGATATCACACGGCACATACCTTAGTCGCCTCTTACGACACCTCGGTAAGAAATGAGGGTGGTCTATTCTATGCAGCCGGATACCACACGGCACATACCTCAGTCGCCTCTTACGACACCTCGGTAAGAAAGGAGGGTGGTCTATTCTATTCTGCCGGATACCACACGGCACATACCTCAGTCGCCTCTTACGACACCTCGGTAAGAAAGGAGGGTGGTCTATTCTATTCTGCCGGATACCACACGGCGTAATTACACAGCCCTCAAAGTAAAATAAACAAAACCACAAACAAAGCGGGAACCTTTCAGTTCTATATTAATATATAACATTATTAATAAATATAATAACATTATAAATAATAAATTAATAAATGAATATAGAACTGAAAGATTTTCATCTTCATTCCGCTTTTTCATCCAGATATTGAAAAAAGACTAAAGTTTATAATTGAGGATATTATAACACTACAACTGGGGTGAAGTTTTTACTAAAAATTAGGCATATTATTTTTTATAGTAAGGCCGGAGTTTGAACCCACGATCCCAAACATATACTATTTATTAATAAGAAGTTGTTTTAAACATAATCAGATGAAACTGACATAACTTATAATCTCAACATATATAAATTAACAGTTAACTAGGTCTTTTCTCTTCGCATATGACAAAGCGGCTGTCGGAAAGCTCGGGGCATAAGACTGTAGTCTTACAGTTAATGACGTCATTAAATATGAACCAAGAGAGCTGGACCCTTTTGTGCACTGATATTGCACCTGCCTTTGCCTTGCTTCGTGTCCTTTGCATGGCTTTATGCTGTTTTCGTAGCGAACGAGTGTTGTGAGACACTCTTGGTTATATTGCATTATTTGTATATGTGCTTTAGTTTAGTAGGGTAATTTGTCTCGTATCAGTGACTAATTTGCTTCCAAACCTCTTAGGGGCTTTATACGGTTTTTTCTGACTTTCTACTTTTAATTTTTATATACGTTTACAAGATGTCTCCACTGCATCATTAAAAAATTAATATGTAAGTAACGATGAGCTACATTTATTTGTATTTGTTTTAGATTGAATGGCGCCGTTGTACTTTATAGGGTGATCATCATCATCATTCTCCTGCCCTTATCCCGCTCTAAGTGGGTTCGGCACAACGTGTTACAAACTTGTTGTCACATTATTTGGCTACTTATTTTACGACCAGCCGCCTGCCTGACGTCAACTTACCTTAGTCGCCTTTTACGGTACCTTGGTAAGAAATGAGGGTGGTCAATTCTATGCAGCCGGATACCACACGGCACATAACTTAGTCGCCTCTTACGACACCTCGGTAAGAAAGGAGGGTGGTCTATTCTATGCCGGATACCACACGGTGTATCCACTACATCATTCTTGACAAACGAAGTTTTCAATTCTGCACGTTTTTCTCCTGTTGTCCGAAGAAAAGCGGTTATTTTATGTTAGCCCGTTATATACACTTTTATTGAACAAAATTTTATCCATGTGAATAAGCCGTGAAAGAGTAACAGACAGAAATAGAAACATACATACTTTCCAATTTATGATATGTATAAATTAGTTTTTCTATAAGTTACTATTAGCAAATGTCAAATGTTTAAGCAGCCTGTATATTCTCCCATTTGAAGGTTAAATATCATTCTGTTAAAGATTAAAGATTACGGGCTACGCGCTTACGCAATTCGGCCGTGACGTTTTTAATAAATTAAAGAAACCCATGAATAATTGAATATATTGTCAAATTGAAAACGCTTGTGTGCTTGGCACATATAATTCTATAAGCGTGCACAAAACGCCTTATAAATTTTATATTATCCACTTTTGACTGTTACGATGCAACCGAATTTGGTTATCGTGTAACATAAATTTAACATAAAATATGACATTCCAAATCTTTTCTGACATGTATAGCCGATATATTAATATTTTATTGATCACGTGTGTATAAATGGTGATCCCAGACTTTCTGCACCGAAATGGAAATTAGTGTATTCGTAACATATTGAATCTATTTATTTTAATAAAAAAAGGGTTCCTAATACAAATGTAATATACTACACTGTATGCGGCTTATTAAACCTTCACCTATAAGGTATGAAAATGGATTGTACATTCTACATTTAATATTGTTTCTTTCGCAGCGATTTTGTTTTACAAATAAAATCAACACGATATTTTGTTATACGTGTTATTTAGATAGTTATACGTTATATTATAAGTTATATTAGTACCAAATTTCAGTAATATTAGGACAGTGGTTTAGCTGTGAAAGCGTAACAGACAGACGAACAATGAGAAAGATCATATTTTTAATATCAAGTAAGCATAGGCATACTGACTAACACGATATACACATGCTTTTTTTTACATTTTTAGACAATTTACGAGTGCTTATTAAGCATGTATATATGACATGTCTATTCGCGCTATTGTTTTTGAAAGATTTACTTCTTTTATAACTGTCAAAAATTAAAATTAAAATATTGAGATAGTCTAGAGAAAAAACTTGTTACGTAAGCAATATAACAGAACTAACTACTTTGCTATAATCCGCACGGTTTAAGTGAATGCATGCAAAGCCAATATGCCCCGCCCGGTGACGCTGTAAAAGCCATTAGGGCTAACAGCATACAGTCAGTTCGAAAAAAAAAAAAGCCAATATGTATGAAGCAGGCAAAATCTACGCACCTTATACATGCCGGACCAGCCACCACATGCACCCCAAGGCGCAATTCACCAGCAACAACGAACACAAAAGCAGCACACACACCCACCACCACAATCTCGACGATCGTTTCGCCCCGAAACCGAAGCATCATCAGGAGGATAGGCTTCACGACAAAAATCGCACTGCGCCGCGCTACCCATAGAAGCAGTCTTAAATAGTTCAACTCCCACCAATACCCTCCCCTCCGAACACATGTAGCAAAACGGAATTATATACATTTACTTGCTCGTTAATTAAGTGACCATTGTTATTTTTTATTATCTCAAGTTGCTTTAACGTATTGAGTCGGAGTCCCTTATCACAAGTGTGGAGAATATGAAATGAATGGTCATTAGGCACTTTATGACCGCTTTCTAGCAAATGTTTTGCAAAATTAGAATTTTGTGGTTTATTATTCCTAAACGCAGCCATATGTTCCCGGAATCGAACCGCAAAACTTCGGCCAGTCTGACCCACATATGTACCGTTGCACTCAGGACAATCTATTTTAACGAGTCCTCCTGATGATGCTTCGGTTTCGGGGCGAAACGATCGTCGAGATTGTGGTGGTGGGTGTGTGTGCTGCTTTTGTGTTCGTTGTTGCTGGTGAATTGCGCCTTGGGGTGCATGTGGTGGCTGGTCCTGCATGTATAAGGTGCGTAGATTTTGCCTGCTTCATACATATTGGCTTTGCATGCATTCACTTAAACCGTGCGGATTATAGCAAAGTAGTTAGTTCTGTTATATTGCTTGTAATATGGAATTCCGCAAAGTAACGCCTGCTTCTATAAATCACTTGTTACGTAAATTAGTCCCAATAATTATTTTTAAATTCTTTCATACTAGAATACCGTGAAAATAATTTCTTCTACTATGATTAGGAATACTTAACAAAACCAGGGGCTGAGGCAAAATAATCAGTATGCAATAAGATTAAATTTTTCATAATTTTACTTGGTACCGAAGTATGTATTTAAAAATATGTTATGGATGTCTAATAAGCATAATTAAGCTCGACATGGTGATTTTGCTTAAGCGTAAACAATGCAGCGAACTGGGTGTATTTTTACATAACTGGTTCGATGAAGTACCTAATAATGTTTGTTGGGAAGCTAAAGGAAATTCTTTGTCATATGAAAAATATTCCTAGAATATTTTATTTAAGGCCTAAGCATATATAATTTGTTTAACGCATTTAATTTGATACATCATATCACTACGAAAACTTGTCGTACTGTACATAATACTGTAGAAAAAAAAATAAAAAAAAATAAATACTTATGTAATTTGATATGGAAACATACTTAGAAGAGATATAGTAACAATTAGCTGTGCAAAGCGGCTTCGTCCGCGTGGTAATCAGCGTATCATAATTTTTTTATAGTATTCAAATTTTAAACAAAAGTAGTTATTGTGAATTAAACATAAAAGATAGAGACACGCTATCGCGGACTTTTTTTGTAGTATTTTCATAGATCTACAATTCTGTCGTACTTATCTTATTGTCGTATTACTTTAGCGTATCTCCGCTGGTTTACACAGCGCATGTGACCAAAGCTCCCAGCAAAGCAAGTTTTTTTTAACAACTGCGCGATCTTTTCAACACAATTTATATAATACCTTTACCGTACTATTTACCTAAACTATCCGGAAGTATTGCACTATCTTTTGGTTTAAACCGTACAAAAATCCGTTCGGTAAAATTTGAGAAAATCTATTACATACAGACAGAGAGCTTTTTGGGACTTTGTTTAATAATAAGTATAGATGAATGTATGATGGTTTTTAACTAACGCCAAATTCTAGCACTACAAAGAACTTTAGACTAGAAGACTTTTACTAAACATTAATTTATACTACTAGTACTAAAAAGCGATTCTTCAGCGATCAACAAATATCTGATGGATTTTAAAATATATTCCAATCTCGTCGTGACAAGTATAGAGTAAAGGGGTTCTTCATTGGAAAGATATATAAGTGTTCAACCACTACGCTGCTAACAGCCAATTATTAAATACGTAAAGAAACAAAACCTAATAAAATTATTTTGCTGTAATCTGCAATGAAAATTGTAAACGCATAGCATACTTCTAGCATTATTATAGCAAAATTATTTTGAACTATGGATTTTCAATAAATTATTTAAAAGTCAAAGTAACATAGTACTCCTAAATTAAGGCTGTTTCATTGATCATATCATCATCATTCTCCTGCCCTTATCCCACTCTAAGTGGGGTCGGCACAACATGCTTTAAACATATTGTAACATGATTTGGTTAGGTATTTTACGACTGGCCGCCTACCTGACGTCAAATTACCTTAGCCGCCTTTTACGACACCTCAGTAAGAAATGAGGGTGGTCTAATCTACTTAGCCAGATATCACACGGCATTTACCTCAGTCGCCTCTTACGACACCTCGGTAAGAAATGAGTGTGGTCTATTCTACTCAGCCGGATACCACACGGCATTGTTTCATTGATCATATAAGATATTGATATCTATAAAGGGAAAAGATATTTCGGTTAGCATATTTGAGTAACAATTTAAAAATGACCAATATAGGCGAACCGGTAATACTTAAAAAGTCAGTATTGACACGTAACTCTTTCTACCTTTTAGTATGTTTAAAGCCTATACGTACGAGTTGAGTACGTACAATGAGTGTATTGCTCTACCATTCTCGGCTACCACTGATACTCTATCCATAGTTAATTTACAGTACAAGCAATTTTGATACTTACTACTTTGATATAAGTTGTAATATATTGTGCGCGTTTCTTATGCGTAGAGGCATAATAATGTTATATAATGTACCTGCTAGCGTTCGATAAGATACGGAGTCTGTAATGAGACATTTGTTTAGATTTCGGGTTCGGTGCACTGACGAAATCTTATCAGTTCCTTTCTAAAACAACCGCTACACTGTTTGGAGATTACTTTATGATTCATTAACATTACCTCAGCTGAGTTAATTTTTGACGTTTTGACAATATCATTGAAATTACCAGTTGCTATTAATAGGGATTGTAAATGTTTTATACCATTTTAGACCTTATATTAATTTTATTATAAAACGAGTAAAAAAATCCTTTTTGTTTTATCTACAAACAAATCGGAGCATATTTTTGATATTCATATAGAATTCGTCGATTCCCTTTCATATAAAATTGTTCTTTATAACATATATTGGTTGTATTTTTTCTGACATACTTTAAGCTTTGTTAAAAATTATATTTTATATATATTTTTTAATTATTAATGATCTATAATTATCTGCGGTGTATCAAATAAATAAAATGTTGTTTACTATGTCGTTGGCGACTATTTTTGTTCTCCTTTGTTTTTTTAATTGCACATTTCAAATTACAATATACTAACGGTAAGTCATTAGGAACCCTCCTAAGCATGTATATCTGTAATGATACTGAGGTCGTTCCTATAAGTTAAAAGGTGTTAGTTAATAGACATGGCGATGATAAAACATTATTGTTCATAATTACGTCTATAGTCGATTGATGGCGCTAGAGTTATAATCCATAATAGAACAAATAATAACAGGTATTAAAGTGGAGGCAAATGACCTTAAAAAGTGAGTTATGAAAATGTCAGTTTAATTATTTTAATATTTAAAACTATGAGTGTGACTGCATTTGTCCTTCCTTTGAGTCCCAATGGTGCAGGATTAACTTTTCATACGGAGATAATTACAGGACTGAGAAGTGATATAGACTACTTCTGATCTCGTTTAAGAATCTTAAACTTATATTAATCAAAATATTATGATTTTATTATGCGATTTGGAAATATGATAGTTGTTATGAGTCGCAATAGAAGTCATAATTATCCTGCCCTTATCTTACTCTAAATGGGATCGGCAGATCATGTTATAACATGTTTTCCATGATCAGCAGGCCTACTCTGAACTCTTAGTAAAGTATAGTAGCGGCCTGTTACAATCCCACTGCTGGGAATAGGCCTCCTCTCCCCATTTCTGGAGAGAAGGGTTGAAGCTTGATAGGTTACACATATCTCCAGCATTCTCTAGAGATATGCAGGTTTCTTCACGATGTTTTCTTTCACCGAAAAGCGTGTGATAAATTGTAATTATCAATTAGACACATGAGTTTTGATAGAAAAACTTATTAGTGACTGCCCGGGTTGGAACTCGTGTTCCCCTCGAAAGAGTCGCACGGTCTCACCGCTGGGCTATCACAACTCTGAACTCTTATTGCGACTCAATTGTAGACGTAAACGAAATTGTTTTGCTTTTTCATGTCATGACAATTCAAGGCGTACACTTTAAGTCGTTGCAGAATAAGCGAATTCGTCCTAAGAACATGTGAGTAAAAGAGACAGAGTTATCTATAGTTCATATAACCTTATCCTTTTCAAACATTACGACCCCAATGCAATTCACACTTCATGGTACGAAAAGAAAGCGGTTCGCGGTCGTCGTTTACGTCTTCAATTGAGTCGCAATAAGAGTGCATGGTAAGCCTGCTGGCTAGGTATATTACGACTGGTCGTCTGCCTGACGTCAACTTACCTTAGTTGCTTCTTACGACACCTTCGTAAGAAATGAGGGTGGTATATTCTACTCACTCGGATTCCACACGGCGGAATAATCGCGATAGAAGTAATATTAACATAAGAGTATGGATACCTCATGCTGTGTATTGCCAAATGAAATTGAAATATAGATCAAATCAATTCATATATCGTCTGAGGAATCTTCATCTACATATGTATGGACCAAAGTCATTAAACACATAGATGTAAAGATAAGCTTAACACCTGCGTAATTTATGACCGATGTGACTGCGATGGCAGTAATGGTAATGTTCGCGTCACTGTAATTTATAGTTTAATTTTGGTAACGCAGCCTCAAATCATTCTTTTAAATAGTCATTAAAGACCATGATCGTTATCGTCATTACGTAAACTCGTTGATTACCCCGTAGATTTATATGTAGAATGATTGTCTATTAAATTGACGGTAACATCATCCACTTCAAATTGTCGGTTGGCAATTTAGATTATTATTTCTATGTCATCTATTTCGAAAGATCCTCAAGATGATTTGGCAGGAAGATATTAGCATAACAAAATTTTTGGAGATTCAAGAAACTTGGCGTAGCTTAATGAAGTTTATGAATCTGGTATGTATTATATACCTGATTGTCTTATATAACGAGTGTTTTTAGGATTCACGCGTTTCAAAACCGAAACCTTTAAAATCTATTTCATTGGCATGTTGACATTTATCTTTCCCTCGTGCTTAGGAGAGCATGTTAGCAAGTCCGTTCTGAATAAAATTTAGAAAAATCGTATTATAATCGTTCGCCGTGTGGTATTTGGCTTAGTAGAATAGACCACCCTCATTACTTACTGAGGTGTTGTAAAATACGACTAAGGTAAGTTGACGTCAGGCAGGCGGTCGGTCGTAAAATATGTAGCCAAATCATGTGACAACATGTTGTAATATGTTGTTCCGACCCCACTTAGAGTGGGATAAGGGCAGGAGTAATTTAAATTAGAATTTATTCTATCTGTGCTATTAATTAAGTCCTAAAGTTTGATTGGGTAATTTGTGGTCCATTCCAGGGGATCACTAGTTCATTATGTGTTGTTTTTAAACTCTGTGCCCCATTGATATTTACAATATAGAATAAAATAGAAATATACACATTATACATTATTGTACACCATAATCCTAGATTAAACAAAAAAATATATATTTTATATAATATATCGTGCGTTTACGGTTAAGGACAAATATCGTGAAAAACCTTGGTATGTGTAATCTAACAATTGTAATTGGAATACCGTGGTAAGTTCAAGATTCAACCCCTCTCTAAAAAGGAGAGAAGCTTTGCTTAGTAGACAGAACAGAAGAACGGAAGAAGGACTATTGAATATATATTTTTTTTTCGAATTGACTGTATACTGTGAGCTCTAATGGCTTTTACAGCGTCACTGGGCAAGACGGGCGAGCGCAGAAGCATCGTCGAGGTTGCGAAATGCAGAAAGTAAAGCGCAGAAGCTCTACTTAAGTCGGGGAACGTCGTCCTAAGGGTGCCTCCTGTGAGGCCGGACCACGGCTTAGGGCGACGCGTAGTGGAGGGTTCATTACCATGAACCCTCCAAGATTTAGATTAGTCATTGCGGCGTCGGAAGTGTGGCGAGAAGCCACGACCGACCGACGTCAGAAAACTGGGACCTCGTCTTCGCCGGCGAAGACATTGAATATAAGGAATAGAGTAGGTAAAAATAAAATAGCGCAGAAGTTTCCGTTTTATATTATAAAAAAAACTATAAAAGAAGCTTGTAATATCAAACAGTAGGTCAGCTAAACAATTATGGTAACAAAAACTAAAGTTACAAATAGCCATAACAAATTTAACGATCGTATTCATTACGTTTATCTTATAACAACTTTCAAGTGTTGCAGATTTTATTATTTCTGCTGTGTCATAAGTTGGTCACTATATTATGGACTAATGTCTGCACTCAATATTGCTTGCATAAAATAGCATTTATGCGTTAATATCTGATTTGGTTTAACCAGTTAGTAATCGATTACACTTTAAACTCACGTCATATGTGTAGGCGTGATTTCTTTCAAATTCTTTGCCGCCTTCATGTATTGAAACTAACGATTCGAACTAATTCGGTAAATTAAGTTTGAGATTGATATATTAAATTGTAAAGTGTTGAATTATTCTAACATCTTATGTATATTTGACATTAGGGAATCGAATGTTACACATGGATCCCAATTTTTTTATCCGATTACGGGCCTCATAAGAAATACATACAATAATGTAAAATTAGTTAATGTATAAAAACCGGTAATACTCACTTATTCTATCAGATGAGCCCGAGTATTTTCAAGCCCATACGGGGCCATTATTCTTGAGCTCTTTAGCATTATATTACATTACCTATGAATAACAATAACGATAGTCTAAATTAAAAAATGTTAAGTTCATTTTCATCGGGTTTGAATGCTAAAGATTCCCACACTATAGTAAATATGCTCGTACTATTAACCGAATCCATTGTAAGTACTGTCAACTTCATTTTAATTTGATTATTAAACAAACAGATTTCTACATATCTGTTTTACATATATATTTTCCACTTGAAATGTTTGAGTCGGTGCGCGGAACACTTAACCCGCAAAATATTCCTTGTAAGTGATGTATAATTTATTGTTTGTAAAGTCATCGTGTAGAATTATTGGCGAGGCATTGAAGCACTCTCGCATCTGAGTGGGGCGTCAATACAAATTGGGATGATTGGCCCTGATCCGACTGTCAATCACGCGGTCTCACAATGAAAACTAATGATACTTTTTGTAACTGTGCACTTTTTTGTAAACGTCAGTCAATATATATTGTGTACTTTATTATTAACAATTATAGTTTTGTACCATTTGTAACGCACGCGTAAAGGCGTGCGTTTAAAATGTAACTTTTTGCAGTGATTTGCATAACAGCGATTATATTAATTACAAAAATTACAATTTAATCTTTAGTGAATCGATCTTATTAATAGTTATACAGCATAATATAGAAGAAATATAACTTTTATTAAGTCCGTATACTACTTTTTAGACATTACGTTTTAGCAAAGTTGGATCATAATGTTTTGTTTTAATCTTATATTTTTGTGATTGGGTAGTATCAAAACAACAGCGAGTTAAGAGCTAAGTCGCCAAAGGCCGATGGATGGTACACTGTCCAAAAAATTGATTAAAACTGGTTTGACAGACAGACTATCGCATTTATAATATTAGTATGGATGTAAAGATATTGATTATACCGAACTACGATTCGCATGGCTTGTTTTAGGATCAACGATCTAGAACTGAAATGCGCCATTCCCTAAGTCCGTATCTTTTATATAAGAAAAGGGGATAAAAACCGATTGATTCAAATAATACCCTGCCTATTAGGCAATTGATAAAAAATACGAAATGAGTATATACAGGAAAGTCTGAAAGTTGAGCACATTTATAAAAAAGACGAGAAAAGCAAGATTACGATTGTATGGACATATAAAGGATGAAAATTATGAAGCAAACGAGTGTTAAGTATAAATGTGGATAGATATGTCATTAGAGGGAGGCCGAGAAAAGGGGTAGTTGAATTGTGTATAGTATGACATGCGTATAAAAGAAGTAAAGTCAGATTTGACGAATCATAGGAGAGACTGGAAGTGAAAAATATGATTTATAGAAGCAGGCGTTACTTTTGCGGAATTCCATATTACAAGCACTATAACAGAACTAACTACCTTGCTATAATCCCCACGGGTTAAGCGAATGCATGCAAAGCTAATGTGTATGAAGCAGGCAAAATTTACGCACCTTATACATGCAGGACAAGCCAACAAACGCACCCCAAGGCGCCTCCACCAGCAACAATGCACACAAGCAGAACACGCAACCACCACCACAATCTCGACGATCGTTTCGCCCCGAAACCGAAGCATCATCAGGAGGATAGGCTCCATGACAAAAATTGCAATGAAAAATATGTTGTGCCGACCCTACTTAGAGTGGGATAAGGGCAGGAAAATGTTCCTATAAGACACTGACTTTATAATCAACTAGTATTTATCAATTTGTATACGTATGATTAATGATTCAATAGATTAATAAGTCTTGATTGGAGTAATATGTATTGAATGGGGTTCACTAGCCCGACCAAGCATTGTGTGGGAAAACGAGTGGCCAATTATCCAATTTTGCGTATTCTATACATGAGATTCATTGCGTGACTGTATACTGAATAGATGGGTAGAGGAAATGAAACATAAACACTAAGTTATTTGACCTGTATAATGATCTTCTTTTTCTTGTGCCTCTTCAACTAACGCAGGTTAAACGTTAGTTTTCTATCTTAGGCGACTCTAAAAAGCTGGACAGCATTCGTCGTGTCTACGGACCAATTCCTTACATTGAGCAACCATGACTTTCTTTTGCGGGCGATGAATCTTTTGCATGAAACTTCTGCCCATTACAATAAGTTTCAGTTGTCCATACTGTTCGTATGCACATGCCCCAGGTATACAACTTTCTTCTCTTTGATTTTGTACAATGATAATACATGGTAATTTATAAAATTAGGCGTTATTTTGGGGAGATCTATAATACAAAAGTAATAATAAAATTATTTTACTATATTTCGCGATAAAGTGAATAGAAAATATATATAATGAATGCAGGTTTCCTCCTTATGCATAGTATGTGCGAGGTATGCATGTCCATATGATACATCCATTATGAAAAAAAAACTATCGAGTGACTTGAATTCTAATTGAATCTATTAACCGGGCTAGTATAAAGGTTAAAAAATTTGTACATAATTAAACGTAGTCTCAGGTGTAACTTGTGAGAAATATATCGACAAAGTCGCGATAATTCGTATAGTCGTTAATGTAGTTGGTCACACATAAAGCATGCCAGCCTAATAGAATCTTTCGACAGGCACTCGTTTAAACAATTGCGAACATGTTACCCGCAATTTTCAGCGACACAACATCGTCAATCATTGAGCGTTTATTCGCTTCGAGTGTTTTAGATAATAGTGGTGCTCTAAAACACTTGAGAGGATCGCGTCAGTGGAAATTATGATTAATATCTGGCGATGTAACGGTTTGCGTTAAGCACGACTTGAATGTAATCACGCGGCGGTGTTTGCATCAAGTTTAAATGCGAAAATTTTATTATTAATTATAATTAATTATATTCATTTCAAAGATTAAAAAAAAATCACCTATGGACAATGTCTTTAAGAATATTTAATAAAACCATACCAATAAACAAAAGTAATAATAATTGTTTTTTAAATATTGTTTTTAGTCCCAATATCGATAAAAAATACCATTTTTCTTTCGGAGATACGAGAAAAACATATTTTCCGTAATTGGGTATACTTGAACGTATAAGTTGACGCGAATAATATCTTATAAATATTAGCAGAAAATGGGATTATATCTGAATATGATAGATCATTCAATTTCGTAGTTTGCCATATTGAAATCAGTCTCTTGAACACCAACTCATATGATTGTTAGATGCTTTTATATTTACACTCATGAATTTAAATTCTCTGTCAATTTTTTAAAAGTTTTATTTTGTTAGTCTATTAAATACATTTATAGACACTTACTGAAAAGTAACGGCCCCCAATGTCCCACTGCTGAGAATAGGCCTCCTCCGTTCTTGGAGAGAAGGATTGGAGGTAAGACCTACCACGCTGCTCCAATGCGGATTGGTAGGTTACACATATCCTCCTACACATTCCTTTAATTCTCTAGATATATGCAGGTTTTCTCACGATGTTTTCCTTCACCGAAAAACGTGTGATAAATTGCAATTATCAATAGAAAGTCGCACGGTCTCACCACTGGGCTATCACAGCTTTTACTTACTCATAAATGATCTATTGTAGCCATACCTACAAATGTGATTCTATAATAATCAATATATTTTACAACTTAAATTTATAATTATATTAAAAAATATTTGGTTTTTCGTTTCCTCAAATAGTTAAACTTTGAGAGAGAACTTGTCTCACAATTATCAGCTTGAACGTTTTTATTTGGTTCTGTTTTAATGAACTGGTGCCTGCCGCATGCCCGCGGCCTCGGATGTCCGTTGGTATCGCTAGACGCGTCATTTGTTCGCCGGACCGGTCGCTACTGCTATGAATTCATAACTTTTCAATGAGCTCAGCTATATCACATTGCTGACAACTGCGCTTATGACTCTTCCGATAACATCGTATTGTGAGCCATTAGCACAAGTGATTGACGTTATTAGTTTCTTGTCAGTAATTTTGTTCGAAATTCAGTTTGAACTTTTTGTTAACTTTTATGACGTGCACTTGATTGTTCACATTTGTTGTTAATGAAAACAAAAAGCGAACTTAATAATAGAGAGCGTTAGAATGTTATACAATAAGAATGTTGACGATTATAAAAAACGTAATAGAACGAAATGAAATGGATTGACACGGTCAATGTCGATGACATTATGACCGCTGCCAAACAGTTAAAACACAATCAAATCAATTATCGAATGTTGTTTCGACTTACGCAATTGCGGCACAGCGTTAAGTTGTGAAACAAAGAGTCAGGCCGTACCATGACTAGATATGGAGCAAGTGTGTTGAATTGTTGAGGAGTGGTAGCCCTAGAGATGTCGACATAGAGATTATATTGTTAGAACATGTGGCCTGAAGGTATGGAATTGTCATGGAGTATTTTGTTATAGTCAATCTTATGCTGTCCGCAGTGAACTTTTTATAACCTTATATAAGGTCTCATAATAAAACAGTTACGCGTATAATTTAAATATTTTGATATATTATATTTCAATATAAGTGTAATTTTTTTAACTTAAAAGCGAAGGTGGATATTGTTAATTGAGTTGTATTTGTTACTTAAGATCGAGGTTAAAATGGATATAAAAAATTAAAATGCAATGTGAATATAGGTGAGCTTAGCTTATCCAGGCCCACTGCGAAAAGTAAATTCTTTTCCAAGACCTAGACGGTTTCTGCTAAGTTAAGGTATTACCTTACTACATCGAAATTTATCTAAGGCCTAATTTATAGAATTAGGCGTTACTTTGCGGAGATCCATAATACAAATACAAATTAGCAACGTAACTGTTACGTTTTAAGATGTAGTTGTTACGTTATGAGCTCAATGTAATGTATGAGCAATGGATAATATACGTTTAAAATGTTGATTTTGGCATTGGGAGATTTATTCCTAATCGAAATTTGCACATCTTTGTATTAAAACAAATGCCTAGTTCCAAAACGTCTGAGGTTGAAAAATTGTTTAAAGGAAGCATAACTTAATGTCAATTTTGTTTCATTTCTTTACGCCTTATGAAAATAGAAAAGTGTGAGATTGTGAGAAGATTGTGTTATTTGTAGAAAAGTCTACATAGTTTGTCTTAGGAATTCTATAATACTTATACAGGACAAAACTATTTGTCTATATTTCTCGAGAAATAAGTTCCGTTTCCTTATAGCAGCTCATAAGATTTTTTTTTCAATTATCTATTTGTATTAAGCAATAAAAAACATTAAAGACAGTAAACAGAAATATATCTATGTGAATAATAGGTGAAATCTGTGATTTTTGCATACATCAGCGCACTGACTAAACTTTGGCAAACTGCAACAATGAGATAACAGCTCCGCTAATCTGTCGGGCGACCCGACTCTGCAGATCTAATTTACAGGTCCAGAGCCAAACGAGACTTAATTATGCTCCGACGAACATATGAAAATAACCTCATTTATATTTGAACTTCACATTGCTATTATAGGTAATTGTTTAAAAGTACAAAAGCAATTATAGTGCCTCTTGAGACCAGTTTTACAAACTGGCTGCCAGCCCTTAACAATTTACGAATATTTTACATATACATTTATGTCGAATGATTTCGGTAGTTAACTTCTATATTAGATGCCATAAAGTAGACATTTTTTTTTCATATCATAAATAAATTTTAAAGAATTGTTACCTAAATAGGTACCGATAATGAATCATGGATTTTTAGATGCATTGAAGTCGTTTACATTCTTTTAAAACATTTCATAAGATAATTAACGTATCATAAGTATCTATAAGTCATTGAAAAAAAGTTATAAAATTAGTATCAAAGCGTTTATAAAGGAACTATAGTTTATAGTACGATGAGGTTGTATATACAAGTTAAAAATTACTTTTAAAAGATGATCTTTATGAGTTGCGTAGGTGCCTGAGAGAAATAGTAGGTTCGAAATACATTGGAGCTAACCCCATAATTCTCAATGTAATAATGGATATACGTTGTTACAAAAATAAATTCCAATCAAAGCACGTATGGAAATTGTAAGTACATTGGAATTGGTTTAGCTCTTATTTATTAAAAAAAATTACGATTTGTAGAAAATATTACAACCATCTCTCATTCTATATTACAAGCATATAAAATGAATAATGCGATGTTAAAGTTTTTCTATTGTATTAGGTTGTAAGAAAATGTTAAAAGGCTGGTAATTGGTACAGGTAAATGGAGAAAATATGTGTGATTAACAAACTTTAATTCCCCTATAAAGGCTTAATAGGTTTTCTGGAAATCGTTGGTAGCATAAACTTTTAAATCCTATGTTGTAAATAGCCTGCAACTGTGCGTTACTATTAATTATTCTTTAAGACGTTTTGTTTTAGCAGATTTGTTTCTTGTTTATCCCAGGAGGATTTTTAAGCAGGGAAGGTGATGCATATTTATGTATTTATCATCTATGTTTTACGCAGTATTTATATTAATTAAACTATAGATATTATTTATATCTATGTTAATTTTCACCATGTAATATATATAAAATATAGATCTTATGGTTTATGTATGTTAGTTTTCTACTATAGACCTAACCTATTTTACCTGTATTTGACTTATATACGAGTATTCATAACCATAAGGATACCTCTGTAGTCAAATACATTTATCTTACATCAAATCATTCAGACATTACATTAAGACAAATCTTAAGCAAAAGTAATAATAAAAATTATTTTTCTATAATCCGCTAATAATTTTTAATTTTTATTATTACTTTTGTATTATGAATTTCCGCATAATAACGCCTAATTCTATAAATTATACAAAGCTTAAGCTACAAATACAAAAGGTTGCATATTTAATATCCACTAAGATCAAGTAGGATTGGTAAAAATGGAATGGTTTATACACTGGTAAAAAGTAAAAGAAGAAGTAGTAGGATAACTAGTTAGGTGTTGAGCTTCTGCGCTTTGCACTCAGCATTTCGGACTTTTGATAATGATCTATTCTTCCATATATTCTTCTCGCTAGCCCACCCGATGGCTCTATATGCTCAAAGCTAGCAGAATACAATTTTTTAAGAATAGTTGCACCATCTAGATTCTTATAGATCAATGATTGTGTTGTGTACCGCAGCCAATCGCGCAGTCTCATAATCCATGTCGCTGTTTACCGTCGTTCACGCACGCTGTCGGGCTTTTAGTGCGTAATCGATTTGTTCACTGCGATTGCACTGATTGTATTCGACGGTACATTACTAGCATTACTTAGCCCGATTTGAAATAATTGCTACATACTTTACATATCAACTTTCGAATTACTTTAATTTTATTTCTGTTGCAGACAAGCTTCTCGCTACGACTTTGTTTGCGTGGACTTCAGCAGGCCTACCATGAGCTCTTATTGCGACTCAATCTGAAGACGTAAACTGAATTGTTTTGTTTTTTCATACCACGACGTCTTAAAGACGCACACTTTAAGTCGTTGCTGAATGAGCGTTCGGAATGCGTTCTAAAAACATGCGAGTGTAAGAGACAGAGTTATCTATAGTTTATATAACGTTATCCTTTTCAAACATTACGACCTCAATGCAGTCCACACTTCATGGTACGAAAAGAGAGCGGTTCGGTTTAGGTACTGACTTTGAATTGAATCGTTTTCTCAAAGTTCATGGTAGGCCTACAGGTATTAAGTAAAAATGTAAACGTTTGTTCTTTATTTAATAAATTTGGCAAAAATTGTTAGTTATAACATGATTTTTCATCTCGGTACTGAATTTCAAGCAGATTCATTCCTCTTCTTCTTATTCCATTTTTTAACTAAATGACAGAATTACTTGTCGTGATAGCTAACTGGGGTAGATAAAAATACCTTTTCGATCTTTTCTTATCAACTTTCGTAGTAGGGGCTCTACTGATTCTGGATTATTCCAAGATCGCTATTCCAACACCATGGGACAAGATAGAATACTATGGTATTGGACGTTGGGAACGTAGGCTCGATGGTTTAAAAGAACGTTAGATCTTTAAACTATCGGTCATGTTCCATATTTAAGCAATGGCTACACGCACTGTTTACTAAATTATGGTTTTCAAAGATTGTTGGCGAAACGATCTCACGCAACAACCTGACCACTGCCTAATTAACTTGAATTCGGCGACTGACCTCTTTCTAAAAAGTCATATAATATATTTTAATAGAAGATCAACATTAACTCCCTGATGACCATTTAATGAAGCCACCCAATTTCCTTAGTAATTAAGTAAACCTGGACTTTCGTATCGACTGCACGGAATTCCCACTAAACCGGTTTTGCCTTTTACACGACCAAATGAATTTTCGAAGCAGTAAATTATTTTTATCGACAGCGTCATCTCGCTCTAATGTATGCGAGAAGAGCGAGATGATTGACGGATTATTGAAATTAATATTCAGGCCGATTGGTCCTTGATGATATTGCAACAATAAAAGGTAATATAAAATGTAAACTAGATTCTTTGGATGGTTAGCTTTAAGCTGCGCCACACATCTTCAACAGGAGTTAATAATTAGGGTTCTAAAAGGGTGAATAAAAATCCTCTTGTCCTTTTACCGCATAAAAGAATTTGTTTTATTCGTTGTTATTATAAAATAAAATATATGGGACAGAAAAAAATTACACAGACGATCATCTGTCTCCAAAGTAAACAACTTAATACTTGTATTTATAGAATTAGGCGTTACTTTGCGGAAATCCATAATACAAAAGTAATAATAATTAAAGTATTAATAATAATTATTTTGCTATAATCCGCGATACAGTAAATAGAAAATATATATAGTGTTTAATGTATAGTGGACTATCAGTATTTTCATACCCGATACGTGCAGGATTCGTAAAAACACAAACATCGCAAACAAAAATCGCAAAGCTTTGCGATTTCGTCGTGGAGTCTATCTCCTGATGATGCTTCGGTTGCGGGGAGAAACGATTGTTGAGTTTGTGATAGTGAAAGTGTGTATTGTGGTGGCAGTGGTAGAGGTTTGTGCATGTGTTTTTACGAATCCTGCATGTATCGGGTATGAAAAAACGGATAGTCTACTATACATTTAATACTTGTGTTATGGGTGACACACAAATGATAAATATACACATATTTAGTTTTAAAAACGCAAATACATAAATACACCCAGAATCAAAGAAACAAAAAAAAATATTTAGAAAATATTGGCTCGAAATGTTGGCGGCGGGAATTGAACCCGCGACCCTTGCGCCAGCGAGCCAGTCAAAATATATAAACTCAATCGTTGAAATTTAATAGCCACATGCTTTCATTATACTGTTTCCTTCATAGTAAAGCGCGTTGTATATTGTAGACATTAAACATTTAGGTTTTCATAGAAGACTTATAGGAGTACCTACGGTTTGAACACGTAAGTTTAAAAAGTTCAAAAAATGAGTAGAAGCTATAAAACACAACTTTTTGTGAGTTTTTGAAGGAGAAATTTTTCTATCCCGTCGAATCGAATTAGCCTTATCAGGAATATGTTCCTCACAAACTAATTATCATCCTCCTTATCCCAGCCCTTAGCCCTTATCCCACTCTAAGTGGGGTCGGCACAACATGTTGTCACATGATTTGGCTGCCCTGCCTGACTTCAACTTACCTTAGTCATATTTTACGACCCTTCGGTAAGAAAGAGGGTGGTCTATTGATTAGAATAATGGTCATTCGACCACATGGTGGGTCAACATACTTTAGTCACCTTTTACATTCCTAACAAACTATTAAGATACAAAAATGTGTTCTACGGAATCTTCACCGCGTATTTTTACTGGTACTTAATTTTTTTCTTGGCTGAACCGTGTGGCATCGTTATACTGTTTATTTTGTTTGATGATAGGGACTCTAATTTAACACATGTTGTTTGTTCGTCATAAAAAATAATCACGTTATTCGATATAATTTGTACGAAGATGACGAAAGGTCCGCATGTTTAAGACCAATTTTTCTTGTGCCGTTATTAACCGGTAACAATTTTTTTTTGGTAAAATACGTTGCTTGAAAAAGTTAACGAGGATTAGATGCGTTTTTATTATAGGGTTCTAAGGTAGGGAAATAAATTAGAAACTATTTCGCCGGTTAGCAACATATTTAGCTGAAAAAATCAAAACCTAAAAATTATATAATATATAGGGGCAATATTCATCGTGTAATTAATTAAATCAATAACTATGGATGTTAAAGACGGTTTGCCGAATCTAAATACGTGTTAATCCTCGCAAACAAACAAGACCAGTGTGCTTAGTACGAGCTTTTTTGATGTACTCGGTTGCTACAACAGCGGCATCTAGTGACCACCGTAACATCGGTAAGCGTAGAATACAATTTGGTCTTAAAACGAAATATTAAAACTTGATACTCTCTAGGTGGAAACCACATTAAACTCAGTCTGGAGGGACAAGAAGGCTCGTAAATTTTCCCTTCATACATAAAACTATATATTTATAGCCATTGTGGAGTCAAAACTAATTTACTCCTTGGGCAGTAAGAATATTCGCGTTAACTAACATTTTGCGTTCACATTGCATGACTTTCCGGAACTTTAATGACAAAGTGTCGAACGTGTCAAATTTTGACATACGCTGTCGTAAACAGCGCAACTTGTTGCTTGGAAGTAACGAAGCAGGGGTTCAGTAAATTTTATGTGACAAAGAATTCTTCGGTTAGTTTACCTCTTGAAAATCTGAACAACATTCTTGTTTTCTTTCTTTAAAATTAACATTACAAGTTAATCAAAACTAAAATCAAACAGTACACATACTCGTACCGATTCTTCTTCGATAATAATGATCGCTGTTTCCGAACGAAGGTGTTCTGGTAGTCTTTCCACAATAGCTTTTTTTATGAGTGGTTTCTTTTCTATCAGAAACGATCTATAACTGAGGTTTCACCTGCTCTCCTGTAAGATAGGTCCATCAAGAATAATGAATCTCCGATATCGTCTCCCGAAGTTTAGATTACGTCACACACTCACATAGTAGGTACAGGTCCCAGGTCGATCTTTCGTGGCTTTTCGCCACACTTTCATTGGCATCGTGACCAGCTTTTTATTACAAATAGATACATCTTGGTCCGGCCCCAAGGAGAAACCATGAGGCTCACTTTAATGATATTTCTGGACTTTTAGTTCGTTCGTGCCCGGAAGTGACGTGGTAGAAATTGAAAATTTGAAAAAAACAGATTTTTACGTGGTACATGTCAGATAGAAGGTAAAGAGAGGACCTAAAATGCTAAATGATACAAGAAGATTTTTCAATGCTACATAAATATATCATAAATTGATAAATACTTTTTTCCAATTAAAAGCTCGCGTATATCTGTTGAGTAACAATAAAACACAAAAATATAAATGATGTACGACATGGAGATCTAAAAATAATTTTATTCATACAATGTCTGACTAGAAACGAGATAAGATTAAGCTTCTTGAGAGCGGAGCCAACGTTAATAAGGAACTTAATTAAAACCAGAATAGCACGTAGGATCTCTTTTCATAATGTAATGACACGGAAACAAAATCTTACATGGGCTATAAAATCGTGAGAGCGTTGCTTCTCTGTATAATATATTTTATTGCATATATTGTGTATATAAAAACATTTATTTGTAGAGTATCGGGTAAATAAATTGACTAATACAAAATTGATTTTTCAAGGGAAATAGGAATGTAACCGGGTACCGGTGGAAGGGCAATAAACTTAATAGTACTTACTATGAGTTCCGGATACTGTCATCCATTAAAAAAATTGAGTAAGAAAATCACTTATTGTTTTTATCGGAAATAGTTATTACAATTAGGTAGATTAGAGTTCAATGAATGTAGGTTGGTATGTTTAAATCCAAAATATTTTTTATTCAAGTAAACTTGTAAACAAGTGCTTTTGAATCGTCAACTTTACTGCTGGTTCGGAAAGCTGTTCCTACCGAGAAGAACCAGCAAGAAACTCGGCGGTTGCTCTTTTTGAAATATAAATCTCAAAACTAGTTACATTTAGTTATTACTGTCTTGTACAGGGTAGAAGTGTACCTATATGCACACATCCTTATCATCTTAAGTAATCTTCAACAGTATAGTAGGCTTTCTGTATCAGCCTCTTTTTAACAGTGTTTTTAAACTGCTGTAATGGCATGGCCAAAATTGATTTCGGAATTTTATTATAGAATCTTATACCCAAACCCACAAACGATTTACGTACTTTTGCTAGGCGCAAAGCAGGAGTCGTAAGCTTATGTCGGTTCCTACTTTGTCTATTATATATATATCACCTATCGTTTTATAATTCATTATATTTTTATTACAAAATTACAATATGGATCAGCGAACCTATATAAACATGTATGAAAAGTCAGTGATGACGAACCTCGCCAGATCAACCTCGCTAGAGATGTAACTGTCTTAATTCTACACGCCAGAGGTATCTTACAGTAGTATCCATACCACGTTAAAAATTGACTGTAAAATCACCGAAATCCGCTATTAAAATCTAACTAAGATGTCGCAAGTTTCACCTAGACTTTTGTGGTTACACATTAATATATCCAAGTCTCGATTGTAATCTTATTATTTGATCAGCACGTGTCTAATTCGTTGTTGCAATTTATCACACGCTTTTCGGTGAAAGAAAACATTGTGAGGAAACCTGCATGTCTCTCGAAAATTTTAGGGATATGTATAACCTTCCAATCCTCATTGAAGCAGTGTGGTAGGTCTTACCTTCTTCTCTCCGAAAAAAAAGATAAAGCCTATATCCAGAATTGGGATAGTGACAGGCCGCTTACTTACTTTTACTTTACAAAAAAGGACCAAATAAAAAATTATTTAATTTTATTCTAAAACAGATCATCAATGCTATACCAATTAACGTTGACAGGTTGAATAGTATATTAAAACAAATCTTATATATTACGTAGTCGTTAGAAAAGTTTTATATACATCGATGACAATGAGACTGATAACATAACAGACAAAGTCACGGTACGTTATAAGTTTGGCGTCGTTAACTCGTTGCATATTTCGTTGTTTTATTGTTGAACTGTCATTATATGTAAATCGTGGAGTCGTGATGATGGCCAGAATGATAGTGACGAAGCATGTTTGCAACCATACGGAATGATAATTGTCTGGAGCCCAGCAGTGAACGTGTGGGCGCTGGTAGCGCACCTGCTCGGTTCTTTCTTGGTAACAAGATCTACAGATAGATCCCTAGATTTAATATTTCATAAACGTGACGTTAAAAAAGCACGCTCTCATGAATTATAAGTTTGGGCTAGTTTTATGAGAGTTAACTGCCACTAGTTTTGTGACATTGTATGTTATTATAGTTTTAATGAGCCCTTATCATAATTTGTAGAACCGCTTTTGCTTTGCACAATTACTTAATAAAGTATTATTAAGATTATTTTGAAAAATTTGTACAAAAGTAATACAAAAACAGTATTATTATAATCAGCATTAAAAGCAAATAGATAATGTATAATCCTAAATGTAAATGCACTGCACACATTCAGTATGACAATCTTTACATTCGTTTCGCCCCGTAACCGAAGCATCTGAAGATCAGACTCTATGACAAAGTCTATTATAAAATATTGCATAGCCCAAGCTAGCATAGTTATATATTTATAGTAATTGATTAAACCCCCACCATTTATTTTGCTTTCGAACATGTATATCAAGCTCGTATAAGTAAAATAAAATCGTTAAGTGATGCATCGCAAGCGCCTGTCCCTCTAGCGCACCGATGATTTATGGCAGCGCAAACATCGAGTTTAACAGTGATATGAAAGAATTTATCTGTTCTTTAATCAAGGTGCCATTGTTTAATTATTTCTAGTTGCGCTAAAATGTTGTCTTTAATGTTGAACTTAAGTATTAAGTTACGTCGAATTCTATAGTTCATTTTGCTACTATTATTTAAACGCGTTGAAAGAAAATCTATGGAAAGCCAAATGTCAGAACCACTTACTTTCAAATCTACAAACACATAGAAAAAGATTAGTATATCTGCCTGTTTGTTATACAGGCATCACGTAAAAAAGGATTGAACCAGTTGATGTGCGATTTAATAACATGTGTAGTGCATTTTTGGGGGGTAGTAAATATCCCAGATATTTTTAAAAAAGTTGTTTTAAAACTTTTAATATTCAAATGCGCTATGACGTATATCAATTTAGCTATTAATTTTACTATCGGATTACAGTTTTATATGAAAATTTAATCTTAGACCAGGTTTTTCAAAAAGGCTACTATCGGTATTCAAAAGATCGTTAAGATTCCTTGAATGTCGATAGAATAATTTATTGTTGTTGCATTTATTTCCTAACATAACGTTAACTTAACTCCATCCACGGACCGAAATAAGTTATTTTAGTGTTAAAGCTTTGTTTAATGATAGGCATTTGCAATTAATTAGTGGATGCAGTTATATCTTTGTCGAAGATAAATATCAATTAATGATTACAGATTAGTCTACACAATTTCAGAACGAATTATGCATAACAGTTTCATCCGTTTTATCGTAAACATTAATTTTTCATTATTCAATAAATCGTTGAAATTGAAATTGTTAAATAATTTATAGAATTAGGAGTTACCCTGCGAACATCCATAATACAAAAGTAATAATAAAATTATTTTGTTATAATCCGCGATACAGTAAATAGAAAAAATATATAGCGCTAAATGTATAGTGGACTATCCGTTTTTTCATACCCATTACATGCAGGATTCGTAAAAACATATGCACAAACCTCCACCACTGCCACCACAATACACAAGCACTACACACGTTCACTATCACAAACTCAACAATCGTTTCGCCCCGCAACCGAAGCATCATCAGGAGATCTCCTGATTATTACTTTGAAAAATTGTTAATTGAATGTTCCATTAGATGAATTTAAATTTAAGATATTCTTTGAAATTTACTATTAATCAAAAACTTTAAATTGTAAATATAAAGCGTTAATCCATATTATATTGACAACTACCTGTGTTTGCTGCTTCGCTCGCGTGGGTGTTTATGTATCAATTGGAACAAAAAAGTACTTATTGTGGGTTAAGCATAAGAGATAAGAGACATGCGCGGACTTTTCTTAGTGTTTTCTAGATTTAAACTTCTCTTATACAAAAGTAATAATAAAATTATTTCGCAAAGTTTTGCGATTTTGTCGTGGAGTCTATCTCCTGATGATGCTTCGGTTGCGGGGCGAAACGATTGTTGAGTTTGTGATAGTGAACGTGTGTAGTGCTTGTGTATTGTGGTGGCAGAGGTGGAGGTTTGTGCATGTGTTTTTACGAATCCTGCATGTAACGGGTATGAAAAAACGGACAGTCCACTATACATTTAGCATTATATATATTTTCTATTTACTATATCGCGGATTATAGCAAAATAATTTTATTATTACTATTGTATTATGGATCTCCGCAAAGTAACGCCTAATTCTATAAATTACTTCTTTTATAAATTAATTTAGTGTATCTCTGCTGGTTTACATGGCGAACGTGAATAAAGCTCCCAGCAAGCTTTTAATACAACCACACGACCTCTTCAACACAATTTACATAAAACAGTAATGCCCTGTCAACGTAAAACTTCTGAAAGAATTTCACTATCTTTAAGGCAAAACACAAAAGTAATAATAAAACTATTTTGCTATAATCAGCGATACAATAAATAGAAAAAATATATAGTGCTAAATGTACAGTGGACTATCTGTTTTTTCATATCCGTTACATGCAGGATTCGTAAAAACACATGCACAAACCGCAACCGAAGCATCATCAGGAGATAGTCCACTATACATTTAGCACTATATATATTTTCTATTTACTGTATCGCGGATTATAGCAAAATAATTTTATTATTACTTTTGTATTATGGATCTACGCGAAGTAACGCCTAATTCTATAAATTATTTTAGGCAAAAACTTACAAAAATTCGTTCTGTAGATTTTAAGAAAATCGACCACATACAGACAGACAGCTTCTAGGGACTTTGTTTGGTAATAAATATAGATTAGTAATAGATTAATATAATAAATGTCCGTCTGTATGTTTTGCTAACCGTGCTGAATAGCTATATCAATATTGCTCAAATGTGGTTTGGTTGAAGCTTAAGAGTATATTAGATAAACGCCGCGGAAAAAGCTAGTCTAAAATGATTGTACGCTGTCTTCGCATTATATTTAGCAATCAATAAGAACAAGGCAAATGGAAACTCGTTCTCAGAAAATCTTCCTATTTCCAGTAAAGCGAAACAAAGTTTTATATGGAAAACATTTTAATTAACCGCTTCTCATGAGATAACGTATACATGCCTTTAAAATTGGCTAGTAGTTATTTGCTAACGCAAAACAGGAAGGGTCTGTTAAGCATCGACGAGTAAATTAATTGATATTAATGATGAAAGAAACTTCCGTCCATTCTCTGCTTGATCAGCGCCGTAACTGTATTATTATAATTTAAGTCTACGCCTTTTTGTGTCATTCTTCAGTTGTGCCGACATGTGACATAGCCGGTTGTTAATCTGTAAGTGCTAATTAAAAGGACATTCGCTTACACAATGATAGTGGCTGTCTGCGAACATAAGCGTACAAGGAATACAAGCCTTTCTTCCCAGTCAATGACTGACTACCAATACCATGTTCTAAATGTAACCCTTACTATTCAATGTATATTTGTCCCACCGCCTACCTCAACCACGAATTCAAGCTCATGTTAATATTCCATGTAGTAAAACATACATTGCTGCTTAACTCAATGCGTAAAGTCATACGACTTGGTTGTAACAAGAAATGGAATTGGTGATGTATGTTTTTGCCAACTACAAGCAGTGACTGACCAGGGTTAGGTAGCTTCAATGATTGCATCCTGATAATCGCGATCACGGGTCTCTGACATTTCTTTTCTTTTATCTCATACGGTTGTAAGATAAAACGGCAATAAATAATGCCGCAGGACACAGTAGTACGTGCAGTCTGTTGCACTTTTCATTTGTATTATTCGCGTAATTATGCCTCAGTCGACGTGTGGTTTAATTTATAGCGCCGTCTAGTCCGTGAAGGCATGCTTCGTTAATGGGTACTAATAATTATTATGATTTAATGTTTGCATGCTCTTACATGGGCAATTATTTCATTAGCGAAATTTATACGTCTATTGCTTTAACAAATCTCTTACGATTGTACTTTGAGTGTTTCAATGTTCGTTAAGGTATTTTAATTCTCATTCATAAATTTCAATGTTGTATTTTGTAATTGAGGACTATATTTGCTACGTATTTTAAAAGATTTTTCAAGAAGAAACTTTTATTCCAATATAACTAATTCATGGGTAATAATCTAATAAATGGCATTTTCTATTCTTATGTGCTGTGATTATTGCGAAGTATGAGTATTTGGATTCATCGACTTTTAGATACCATTCGGAGATCAACAAATTTTCAAGTAGATCTATATTGCAGCCAATTATTTTATCGTTATTCTATCGTTAAAAATCGTTCCCAAAACTAGGCAATACCATCGATCAATCAAGTAAAGTAATAATATGTAAGTAAAGGTTAAATAAAACTTGACTATATCAGAAATCTCGGGCGAAATTTTTTTGCCACAAAAGATATGTGCCTGACACATCGTCGGCTCATTTCTGTGAATCTTATTCCCAATCCTGGTTGGATTCCGACCACGTCGCGCGTTTCCTCCGGGTTATATTACGGATAGATACAAAACCTATAACTGTATTTACCTTCAAACTAGCGTTATTGTATTTTTATAACGTATTTGTATGCGGATTGGGTGCGTGACATCTGTGCAGTCGAAAGTTTTAAACAGGGGAGCTCGTTTTGGGATGGTACGTTTTTTGCAGAAGCTTGCTGTCTTCTTTTTAATTCCAACTTTGTAACCGTTCGAAATAAAAACAGTTTATTTTCATCCTCAAAATGTAGCCGTGATGATATAACAATTTGCAGGTTCAAATATACTCATCTGATCATTTATTTACAATGAAAACATACATGTTCTATCTATCTTAAATTAATTACATGCTACTACTATACACATCATGTCCACATGGAATGGTCCTTATTTTTGTACGAAAAAGGAGTCAGTGCTCTTGTTCTTTATTTCTATATCAGCTGTGCCAGCCGCTTCGCCCGCGTGGAAATCAGCGTGCCACAATTTTTTACTAGAATTCAAATTTTAAACATAAAAGTTGTTATTGTGAGTTAACCATAAGAGGTAGAGACATGATGTCGCGGACTTTTTTGTAGTAGTTTTATAGATCTACAATTCTCTAGTACATTACTTTAGCGACTTTCTGCTGGTATATGCAGCGCACGCGACTAAAGCTCCCAGCAAGCAAGTTTTTAAACAACTTCGCGATCTCTTCAACACAATTTACATAATACCGATATGTTCTATTTACCTAAACCATCCGGAAGTATTGCACTCTCCTTCAATCTTTTGGTGAAAAGCGTACAAAAATCCGTTCAGTAGATTTTGAGAAAATCGATTACATACAGACAGACAGCTTTTTGGGACTTTGTTTTATAGATTGTGCATACATATTGTTACAAACGAGGAAAAAAATAGAACACATTTGTACATACATTGTGTACTGTAAGCAGACTTATACCTAATAGGGATCTATCACTTCCAGTCAACTTTCGCGAAATAAAACGAAAAGACAAGAAATCAAATATAGAAGGAGAGAAAAATAAAAATAACGAAAAACTATGTGCTATGTACCTAGATGAATATGTGAACTAGACATAACACAAAAATGATAAAGTAAAAAAAGAATAATGCAATGTAGATAATAGAATTTAATTTATAAAATAAATAATAATTATAGAAGAGGTTAGGATTTGTGTAATGATTTGTAACTGGAGCTGCGTGATGAGTATAGGCTCTATATCATTCTTTCCATCCATATGAGGTTTTACTCTTGACATATGAACACTTCAATACATTTCAGACAGAGCTACATTCTACCAGATTAGTGCTTTTACAATCTTACACTAAATCTTCGCTTACTTTTACACAGGAGAGTGGTATAATACTAACTTCTTAGCAAAAAAAACTTACACGTGTTACCAATTTTGTCATATACAAGGATAACCAGTTACATTATTGAAATAATTTTTAATAATACGAATTTATACATTTTGCCGGTGAATGGCCCATTATGCCAGCAAAAATATATAGATAAAAGAAACATTGATTTTGTTATCAGATTCCATTTTAGATATATGTATATTCTGTCATAAAATTATCATATAAAATACAACTTTTTGTCCGCGACATCAGCTATAGTACGCGGCAATTAATAATGCACATCAAGGCTTAGAGAGAGAAATCAGCTAGATTCTGCTTCATAGAGCATTGTCTGTATCGTACGGACTGACAAACCTGTGTGAACGTCACACACTAACTAAGTGACAGTGACAGCGCTCTACGAAACCGAACTGGCCAGCTGTTTCGTTCTAAACATCGATGAGCATTATTAAATGCCGGGTACGATACGTGGAATTATCTACCAAGAAAACGTATTCTTATTATTGGACCAATCAAACATGTCAATCAAGATCTTTACAGTGTTACGTATTCCATTCGGACATGAAACAAGAAGAACAAGCGAGAAACACCCGGTATTATTATAAATAATAGTACGTAAAAAAATATTTTAAGGCTATTGAATCCATTTTAGATAACAAAAAATTGTTAAAAAGAATAGTGAAAGTCTTTCCCGTCAACTTTATCTCAATATACACTTTATTATGCACAATACTATTTTTTTCCTATTCTCAAAAGAAAACCAGAAATATAAATATATGAGACACACACGGTCGTCCGTCCCCAAAGAAAGTAATTTAATACTAGTCTGATGGGTGACAGACAACTGGTAACTATACAATATGGACGTATTATTGTATATAATTTTAAACACATACTTAAATATAAACATACACCCAGGCTCGAAGAACCAACAAATTATTTATAGAAAATGTTGGCCAGTATAGTCCAATAAGTCGTGAAAGCGTAACTGACAGACAGATTTCTGCATAATTAATAATACTATGGATTATTTTCAGTACTTGTCATATAGGTTCAATTCTCGGACTATGCTCTTTTCAATCAGCATAGACGCACGAATCACGTTTGTCGTGTATACATAACAGCCTTTTAGTTTAATCCGATCTGTACAACGCTGTACTGTAATAAGAAGATTGTAATTGAACGTCAAAGAAGCCGGTAAGGCAGAGTGTACACGTGCGTCTAAAACTTAAAGTTAAGACTAAAATTTAAAGTTTGAGAAATATCGTCTATATAGACGATTGTACTATATTATTATGGGTTTTAAAAGCGTACGTTTGATACAAAAGTGATAGTGAAATTATTTTGGTATAAACTGCGATTAATCGCTTGCTAAAATAAAATTGCCTTGCTTAATCGCGGATTAACGCAAAATAACTTTATTATAAGTTTTGTATAGTGGGTCTCCGCAAAGTAACACTTAATTCCAAAAATCATATACTGAATGTAATACACCCAGCTCTAATAGCGCATTTGGATTCTTTAATAAAAATAAAAATAATTGAAACCTCGATTCGTTACGAACAATTTCAGAATATTCGGAAAGACGAATAGAATCGCTCTGAAATTGCCAATCTGCTTACAATCAAATACTTTATTGAAGAGCAAAACATGTGAAAGCTATTAGTAAAACTTAATTTTGATTTATATCGGATATATTTTACTTGGGGATTTATCTCGGCTTCGAACAGTGCGAGATAGATAATCTACTGCCAATACTGTTCACCATGCAATTTATCAGCCAGAAATTCAGCACTTATATATCCAACTTATTAACACATTGTACGCTTAACGTAAATACTGACGCACTAGAATACAGATGTATATAGAGACGTAATCGTAACTGTCATCACAACGACAAAATGAAATTCTAATTCAAATTCAAAATATTCTTTATTCAAGTAAACTTGTAAAGAAGTGCTTTTGAATCGTTAACATCTACTGCTGGTTCGGAAAGCTGTTCCAGCCGAGAAGAACCAGCAAGAAACTCGGCTGTATCAATCTTTTATCTATAAATCAATCAATCGATCGACAATCTTTGGATATTTTGAGTATGCATCAATAACGACTGAAACAATTCCAGTAGTTGCTGATGTATCCATGGCCTTCTTCTGCTAGCCTTTAGGATTAGGCGAAGATCCGAGTTGCCCGACGGGTATAAGCGACAATTCCTAATAGGTATTTGTGATTGACGTTAGACTATTTGGTTCGTTACGGATCGATTGATTCAATTTCGGGAGCGTGACGGTGATTATTCGAATTTATAATCTGTGTGTACGCTTATTAAATTAAATTTAATATCGTAAACCGGCTAGCGGTCTAGTTGGAAGGCTCTACTAATAATAATTTGTAACAATTGATTGATTAAAACTTCAATACAAATTTAAATTAAAAATATGATTTATTCATGTACAGTTTTACGAGCGGTTCGAAATCGTCAACAGCAATAAATCTACCACCAGTTTCGGCTGTGGACATAATAGAGAACAGATTCGAGACATTTAGACAAGATACTCAATTAATTTTGATTCAAGACATTAGTTTTATGCTTTGTACATAACCAATTTCGTTCTTTTGTGCCGAATTAAGAAATATTTCAATTTCATATATATTAATTTGAATTATAATCAGACTAAAGAATGCTTTAGATTCGTAAAAGAAATAAGGTAACGGATATACAAAATCATGTTATCAAGCTTAAGTGACAGTAGACGATGTATAAATAACGAATCGAAATTGGAAAATCATCAACATTAATAGACCTCAAAGGACTCGTAGGAGAACGTTGGATATGCGATGTAAACGATACAATTTCGTTTGGTAGACCAATCCGCTGTCATATTATATGTCCAGCAATGGACGTCATAATCATTTGACCAATTGTTCCCTTTTTGTGCATAGAAAAGCAATTAAGGCCTACCATTTTTGTGACGATCGTCTCAAAAATACATTGATGACGCATTTTTTTGGATTAAAAATAAGCTATAAGCAAGGCTAGCATAATAATTCTAACAAAATCTGGACTGTTTTGACTTGGCTGAGTAGATAAGGAGAGATACTTTTTGATTGATTACGACGAACTTGGAATTTATATTAAAATTAGACTATCCATATAGTTTGACTTTAATTATTTTTCGTTAAGGGTAATTTTAAAATCACCATTTTTTACTATCTTTGTTGCTAAATTATTTCGTTTTAAACATTCAAATCTCAAAGTAACAATTTTAATACTGTAAAAATATTATCATTATTTGTCCGAGGTTGCCTTGAAATTATTTTGATTTGTATTTGCAATTTTAACGAAAAATTTCAATTTTTCTTTCTTTATATTCCTGTCGGATAGTCGACGGCTGGCGCTACTGGAAAAGCAAAAAAATAAAAACAAAAACAAACTTATGTTGGAAATAGCTTACCCACGGATTTTGTACGAACTGTTTTAGAAAAATTGTTTAACAAATTGTTGACTGTTAATATTATATAAACTTTTTTATAAATCTTTCATTATATTGCGATACCCTCAATACAGATCCTTCAAATGTGTGAATTTAGAGTTTATATAAAAATAAATAAATTCTAACAAATGTTATGTTTAACATATTACACGCTAGATGGCGCTGTTTTAAATCGTAATTGTACTTTCATTCTCAACGTTTGATATATAATTGTAAATTTTGTTGTCTAGTCAGATCTTCAAATATAAAATAAAAATATTGAAAAATTCTTAAATTTGCAATATTTCGACAAAATACGTAAAATATTTGATTCTAATGTAGTAGGTACGTTTTTGTCATCTATTCGCGACACTTATAAGCCTTTATACCATTTTAATCACAAAATATTCATATATAAATATGATCGAGACGAAGTGTTCATGTATAATATTTATGACTATCTGCGAGGCTTTGTTATATACTAGGGAGGCACGAATCACTAAGTAGTTAACCATTGTTTATATATTTTGTTGTTGATTCGAAACGCGACAAATGACTCCTTCGAGAGCAGTTAATGGTCGCGGTTAGGAGCTTTGTCATATATTAAGGCAGAATTAGCACCACCCCTTTTTATTGTCTTTGCTAACTGTTATAACTGTGAAATTGTGCGAATTGGGAATCGTTAATGTTGAATAAAGACCTTAATCAAACACGTAATTATTATTTGACCTGATTGTACGTGATGGACACATTGCGTCTAAAATATGATAATCAAACACCTTAATAAGTACGTATTCAGATGTCTTAAAATTTATATTTAGTTTTCTCATATAGCCGTGTGGTATCCGACAGAATAGAATAGACCACCCTCCTTCCTTACCGAGGTGTCGTAAGAGGCGACTAAGGTAAGTGCCGTGTGGTATCCGGCTACATAGAATAGACCACCCTCTTTCTTACCGAGGTGTCGTAGAAGGCGACTAAGGTAAGTTGACGTCAGGCAGGCGGCCGGTTGTAAAATACGTAGCCAAATCATGAGACAACATGTTTGTAACATGTTGTGCCCACTCAGAATGGGGTAAGAGCAGGAGGATAATAATTTAGTTTTCTCATACTATTTGTAAATAAGACAGCATCGAAAATGGTTACACAAAGCTCCAATAATGTTTGTGCTTTAGCATCTTAGCGAATCAGCTTGCAATAGAGCTTATTTCTAAATCTTTTTAAGTATTTGGAAATCAAATACTACAATACAAAAAATGTCTCCATATTAAATATTTGACATGTCATATGCCTCAATATTTTATATTCGAATCATCAATTTCAAGTATTCGACTCACAATCAGAACATCCTCGTTAACCTCAAACATAAGCGGCTTTGATGCATTCTTATAACCCATACTTCCATAGAGCTAGGGTTGCTATAATCGAATACAAACTCTGGACTAATCAAGAAATTTTAACCTGAATATATTTATTTCGTGTGATGTTCTGTAGTTAGTTAATAAATCAGCAGTATGTGGAATACTGGTTTTACAATAATCATTGATATTCTTGTTCTTCTTGTCTAATTGCACAGAGCTTGACCATTACCTTAAAAGATGGATGTTGTTTCAAGAGTAGTAACACAAAAGGTAAGCTCAAGCAATACAAAAGGCAGTATTGTCTGAGACCGCACGTATAGGGAGAGGTTTCTCAGACTGAAATCTAAACTATCGGTAGTTTGGTTTTATTGTAAGCCTCTTTGATTGGCAATTATTACATATTTATCAAAATAAGTGATTGTTATAAGGTTTGGTTGTTATTTTAACGTATTCTAGTGTTCAGTTTCTTCTGAAATTAATTTGCAATACTCTTGAATAGTACATTGCATGAGACACCCACTGATAGTTTAAATACACTACAAGGGTATTCAGATAAAACGATTGGGCGATATAAATCTAAAAAATAAATCTAAAAATAAAAAATAAAGGTAAGTTGTTTTTCAGGTTTTATTGAGTCTCTATTTTGTCAAGATATTTTAACGTTCCGTAGAATTTGCGACCATATTGTATTGTGACATTGTATCATGGTGACCCTACATAGGCCGACCAGTAGAATCCAAGATGCTATCGGTCATACCGGGAGCTTAAAGTTCCATGTGAGTTATAGGGCAATAAATTAATATACCGTTATGGCACCTATATCACCGGTCATGGGTAACTATTATGGTTTTGCTAAAGGTTTATGGGACCCTTCTTTGGAATACTAACAATTTTTTTATGTTTGATTTGCGAAGGTATGCGAATTGTTGTGATTTCATGGTCTACTGGAAGGCTTAATACTAAATACAAATTGATTCAAAGAAATGCTTTACACACATAGCTTTGTGTTTTCCCACGACTAATTGATTCTCCTGCCCTTATCCCACTCTAAGTGGGGTCGGCACAACATGTTACAACATGTTGTCGCATGACTTGGCTACGTATTTTACGACCGGCCGCCTGCCTGACGTCAACTTACCTTAGTCGCCTTTTACGATACCTCGGTAAAAAAATGAGGGTGGTCTGTTCTACTCAGCCGGAAATCACACGGCGGTTTTCCCACAACTAATGTGAACGATATTTTTAAATAGCAGGTAAGCAAATTGCTCTCCAGTTACATCAATATGTTTAAAATAATAAAATAATAATAATATTCAAATTATAAATATATGTTTTCTTGACAAAAGGTTGAAATGAACAAACTCGTATATTTATGCTATTTTACTTTACTTTTACATTTTGCTGCTGGAAAAGGAAAATCGGAATGGGCTTAATTGATACCAAATAGAAACTATTCAAATTTTATCGGATATTCAACAAGAAACTTGGCTTTTTAAAAAATACACCATCACTCTTAATCCTGATGGCCTTTTATATATAAATAAACGGGTCATATCGCGACAAAATGACCCGTTTATTTATATTTTTATATAAATAAACGGGTTATTGGTTTATATTATTATATAAATGAACGGAGCATTGGTAGTTATTACTAGCAATGCTCCGCGGTTCCACCCGCGTCCATACCAATCTTGTGGTAGTGGAAAGTCTACGAAGCTGGACTATAGATTTATTTTGTAGATTATTTAATTATAAAAATGGGTATCATTAGTATTCTTGGAATAAGAGCTAACACACCAAAGGCAGGCCCTGCTACAATGAATTTGTTATGGCATTATTTTCTTACGATTTATAGTCTTAAATTTGTTATATCTTTTGATTGAGATGTCGGATTTTAATAATTTAAAAAGAATTTAAAAGTTATTGAAATAGTTTTTTAATGAAATATGATTTAATGGGATAAGGATTAATACAGAGATATGAATAAAATGGTTTGGTGATAGTCCGCAATTTTATCAACTTTACAATGTAAAAAGTAGTTATATTATTATAACTATAATAGTTAGATATATGGTATTGCGGACTTTTTTGTGGATATTGATATGTTCTATAATACTGTAGAATTTTTTTTTGTTCTATCCTCAATAGTTTCCGCAGCGCACGCGATGAAAGATGTTTACGATTTTTCACAACTTATTGCAATTTTATTAGGGATCCCTATTTTTTTTGAAAATGTCAAATGTAGCCTTATGTTGCTCAGTGAAGAAGCAGCTTTTTAATGGTGAAAGAATTTTTGAAATCGGTCTAGTAGTTTTTGCGTGAAAAAATTACAAACATACACACATACAAACAAACATACAAATCTTACCTCTTTATTATATTAGAATAGATAAGTATGAATCAAGTGATGGCTTTTTGTTTATCATCCTTAACAATAGTTAATGAGTTACATGAGTATAAGAAGTGAGAATGAAGTGCATTATTTAAGTTATTTAGGATATACGATGACAACGAATATTAATTATAATGTAATATTATATGTTCCAGCATCTTAATCATAACTTTTTATTTTAAATGTCGTTAGCTTCACTGATTAACTTAGTAACCAGAAATTTAAGCCAATGGAAGATAAGTTTGTTTGTTTCGGTTCCAGTTATTTTTTCTGTTTGAACTTACAAGTATGCATATCTGCGTTCAATCGCAAATGAATGCCCGGCATTAAAAATTACATACCTAGAATTAGCGAGTGTAATATATGTATTTCACAACGACCGTTTTATTTCAAAGCAAAGGTTATAATATAAAAATATTTACAAAGAAAAACTTCTTTGTTCCATTAATATTTTAATTTCTCAAGAGCGAGTATCATATACGAAGAATAAGCGTGAAACCGTGTAGACGTTCACACAGTCCCTAACGCTTAAAGTCGACAGATGAGATGTCAGCAGAAAATTGGATTTCGTAAAATAAATATGTCGCATCTACTTTATATAACTATAGCTTATTCAAATTATAACCTTCACTCTGTATAATAAGGTTGACTTTTTTGTGAAAGGTGCAAAGGAATATGAAAAGAAAAGTTAATTGAAAACGCAACTTAGCTTACAAAAGATTTAATTTTCGTCCACTATGAGTGATATAATTCGCTTTTTGCATAAAATGTGTTTCTTGTCTTCGCCTGGACGAGGATTAATTTTGCGACAGGTAAAAGACCTTTATGATATTCTTGCAATTTTTTTTATTTCATCCAAAAGTGACTTTAAGTCCTATTGTTAGCGTTAGTTAAGATTTTAAGCTCTTAATCTCTTTACATTGATGTGTCGTTTTTATTTGAATTGTTGCAAATGCTGTTTTCTTTTTACCTTTCGAGTATCGATGTTTGAAGATTGATTTATTATTTTATTTTTAACTGTTTTCTTTGCAATACTATTCAAAAGTCAGGATATTTTGATTACCTTTTAAGGTTGTTTTGTTAAATATAATTACTAATTATATGGGACACTTATTTGTAATGCTTACGAAATTTTGATCATGAATCGATTTGATACCATCGTGATAATTGTCGTAATTGTACAATATCTGTAATAATTTGTTTTTATATTTTCTTTGGCTATAGCATTTAGATAAGGTCTTAAAGCAGCGCATGTTTTTAATTAAGTCTGGAAATTCATTTAGCTGGCCGCCACTATACAGGCGTGTGGAGTGTGGAGACTAACATTACCGTGTACTAATTACATATGGTGAATTTAAGCAAAGTACCTCAATTACAACTCAATTAAGATGAAAATGATTTTTAGTAAATAAACATTTCTTTCTTTATTTCATATAATAAACAATTATCAAAATAAATAGTATTATATGTTTAACGTCAGTGCACGTATTTAGTCCAAGTTCAATCCAGGTAGTATTTTGTGGCAAAAATAACATATAGTAAAAGAACGTAGAAAAAGGTGTTTTAGTAAACATTATTTTCGACTTCATTTTTCGAAATATCTCAAAGGGTTTTTAAAAATATACCAAACATTCATTTTTACAATCGGTAAAAACATCATTATCGATTTTTATTTCTTTAAAAATACACGTTACAGTGGAAGCGTGTATATTTATAAGAAAAAATACGGCGAATGGATGAATATCGTTATTTTTACAGTGACAATTGGTTTTCGTGAATATCCGCTAAGTGAGAGAATGAACAGCCAATAAAACCAGATTAGCGGCACTACACCCACGTTGTTAAAAATACTTGTCCCGATATTCGGGTTGGATGCCTGCACGATTATTATGGAAATGTAATATTTCTTTTAATTGATGTTTTTAATATTTTTATCGAATTATTTAATATTACTAAATCAGGTTTCTATTTTAAATGTTTGAATTTTGTTGGTCAATCTTTATTTGTGTCATCTGAAATTTCGACTTGTACATATAAATGTGATTAAATAAAATTATTGAATTAAAAATTTCTTTAGCGGCGTAGTACACTTTTTGTGATGGGTAAAAATGTTAAACTCGCATAAGGAAAGTGATCTCCAGGCCTACCATGAACTCTTATTGCGACTCAATTGAAGACGTAAACGACTTCCGCCACCCGCTTTTTTTTTGTACCATGAAGTGTGAATAGGGCTCGTAATGTTTGAAAAGATAACGTTGTATGAACTATAGATAACTCTGTCTCTTTTACTCACATGTTCTTAGGACGAATTCCAAACGCTCATTCGGCAACAACTTAAAGTGTGCGTCTTTAAGACGTCATTGTATGAAAAAGCAAAACAATTTCGTTGACGTCTTTAATTAAGTCGAATTGGAAATTCGTAAGACGGAGGGAGAGTAGACCGCCTTCGCAGCGTAGGAGAGGAAGTACCCCCCTCTCTTTCTGCCGCGCGGCGAAAATTTATGCCTGTGCCTGCTCGTTTAGGGACTTGCGCGAATTAGATTGAATAGTAATAGCTCTGAAATGTGAAATATTTAATATAATACAAATTGTCATATTTGTGTTCGATAGCGTAATAAATGAATATTGTATTTTACCACATAAATGATAGTATTTTTACACTGATAGTTCAATAATTGCAAAATAATTCCACAATCATTGCATAGAATTAGGCGTTACTTTGCGGAGATCCATAATACAAAAGTAATAATAAAATTATTTTGCTATAATCCGCGATACAGTAAATCGCAAAGCTTTGCGATTTTGTCATGGAGTCCGAAGCATCATCAGGAGATATCCTGATGATGCTTCGTTTGCGGGGCGAAACGATTGTTGAGTTTGTGATAGTGAACGTGACGTGAACGTAAAAAAGCTAAGTGACATTGACGTGTGCTAATGTATAAATTTTGCTTGAATTTAAAATTAACTAATATTTCGTATTTTTAGTGTTTCTATTTTGGATTTCATGAATTTCGCAGCGTAATTTCACTCGGCAGCTGATCTCACTAGTCTCCTTGCTTCCAGCACTAATAAGATGGATCCTATCTTTGAGCTTAAACAAAATATGGATGAGTTGGCCAAAATATTTTCTACGAAAATGTCCGCGTTCGAAGAATCTATTTCGGCTCCTAAAATAGATTTGAATACCTTGGTAAATGAATATAATGCGTTTAAATCTCTAATCTGGAAAACCGTCTCGAATTTTAAATGTCAAATTGACCTTATTTTCAAATGTTTGGATAAGTACGAAATGAAAACGAGATCCAATATTCTTCTTTTGCATGGTGAACCGGAAAAAACCAACGAAAATCTCTCCGATCGTGCCGTAATGATTTGTCAAGATATGCTCAGCATTTCTAATATCACAGCTCAATCATTTGTCTCTTGCGTTCGACTAGGAATAAACAAGATTGTAAGTAAACCGCGACCTATTTTGCTGCGATTTTCTAATTTATTTTGTCGAAAAGAAGTATGGTCCAATAAGAGTAAACTGAAAAATAGTGGTTTGACAATATCTGAATTTCTAACGAGTCAAAGGCACTCCGTTTTTATTGAAGCTCGGAAGATGTTTGGGATGAAAAATTCTTGGACTAATGATGGAAAAATTATAATAATCTGCCCTGATGGCTCTCGCCACACAATAACTTCCATGGATGAACTTCATCTGCTTCGTCCGGAAAACTCCAAGATACCTCCTGTACCAAGTACATCTTCTATCTCGGCACCCAAGGATATGGCGACGGCCAGTGTCAAGTTACGTGGTCCAAAAGCTCGATCTGATCGTTTGCGATCCAAAGCTAGGCAGTGAGCCACATGTAACCTGATAATGTTTCCTTTTTTATCTTTATTTTTCTTTCTTTTTTATCTCCTTTTTTTTTGTTTTGTCATCAATATACCATACTTTTCCTTCAAAGTCAAAATAATACTATGCTCTTTTTTTCCGTGTATGGGAAACCTAACTAGTGAAATGTCTATTTTGATCTTTATTATAATTTTTCTTTCTTTTCTTATTTATTAATTAAATTATTATATTTTGTTTTTTTTTTTTTGATGGCAAAATTATTTTTTTTGTTCACATTGTGCTTGCTTAGTTCAGTTGCAGTATATGACTTTTTATATTATACCTAAATCATTTTATTTTTCAATTGTATATTAAAATTTGTGTAACTTTTTCTAATTATTTTTGACGTGTTATCTTAATATTAGTGTTTGACGATCTTGTTTATTTCTCACATTTGTTTCCGTTTACTAATCTTTCCACTTATGTTTATTTTAAGATGTTGTATTGTATTCGTTTTTGCTTAGCAGGATTAATACTGTATCGATCTTATAGTGTTGATTCAACTTATTTTTAATTTATAAAGGGATCAGCTGGCGAGTAATAGAAAGTTAAAGTCGACCTCTTTGTTATAAGCATCTTTTATATTACTTAAATTTATATCCGTAAGTTTCTTTAAATTTTACTTCTCATTTTTAGCATACCATAATATATTATTAAAACTATTAAGTATATATAACATACTAATAATCTTTATATATTTATATATCTATTCCATCCTGTATTTTATTTTATTTTTTTTCTTTTTATTTATAATAAAAATATTATTCGCTCAATGTCTCTTACGAATCTCGACGCTGATACTGTATTTTCTAGTCTTTGCTTATCGACCGACAGTCTTTGCAGCACTGAAAGCTATAATGACAATGATAATGTGCCTTCTTTAGAAAATATCATTTGTGACACTTTTGCTTCCTTCCCAAAAAATTTTAACGTTGTGCACATTAATGCGCAAAGTATTGCTGCGCACTTCTCAGATATGTTGGCGACATTTACTTCTAAAAATATTCATGCAATACTCATCTCCGAATCATTCCTAAAACCTACTCTTCCTTCAACTCTTTTTCCTTTACCAGGTTTCAGACTTATAAGAAACGATAGAACTTATGCTAAAATTTTAGGATGCGGCCAGAAAAAAGCAGTGGGTTGCGGTGGCGTGGCCATATACCTACGAAGTGATATTCCATGTAGTGTTGTCTCTCAGTCTGTCTCCGCTATTAATACCCCGGAATATCTTTTTCTAGAGGTGTCCTTAAATCATAAAAATATCTTAGTCGGAGTGTTCTATAGCCCTCACTCAAATATTAATTATTTTGACAATTTTGAGTCTTTATTATCGAACTTGCGCTCCCAGTACGAACATATTCTTATAATGGGAGACTTTAATACGTGCCTTATTAAAAATGATTGTCGATCACAAAAGCTCCTCACTTCTTTTGATTCTTTAGATCTTCATTGTCTACCTCTCCAGGCCACTCACTTTCCACACAACGGTTCGCCTTCACTTTTAGACCTGATTATAACAGCTCAGCCACAAACTGTCGTTAAATACGGTCAATATAAAGCTTGTGCTTTTTCTAGGCATGATTTAATTTATGCCTCCTATAGAATCAGGCCTCCTAAAAGGAGACACAAGATACTTCTTATACGAGATTATCGTAATATTAACCTCGATGAGCTAAAGGAGGACGTCTGTAAAAGTGACTGGAACTCTATGATTGCTGCAACTGATGTAAATAGCAAAGTACAAATATTTAATGCTATAATATTATCGCTCTTTGACAAACATGCTCCATTAAAATCAGTTCGAGTTAAACACTATCCTGCCCCTTGGCTAACTGTATCGCTTAAACAGCTAATGGAAAAGCGGAATAAAGCTAATTTAAAATTTCGACGCTGTCCCTCGTCTGAAAACTATGAAGTTTATAAATTATTACAGTCTAAATGTAATAAATTGTGCCGAGCTGCTAAACGCACCTACGTTCACTCTAGAATTGCTGACTCTTCTCCGGATAATATTTGGAATTTTTTGAAATCACTTGGAATAGGTAAAGAAAACAAACATAATCAGTCAAGGATTGATCTTAATGAGCTCAATAAACACTTTACTACGAGTCCTTTTGTTCTGAGTACTAGTGTCAAACAACTTACATTAGACAGTTTACTTAGCACCCAACGACCTGATATTCCAATTTTTGAATTTACCGAAATTACAGCCTCAGAAGTGTTAAAAATACTCAAGTCTATCAAAACCAAAGCCATCGGTAATGATGGTATTGGAATTCAAATGATTACCCCTATTGCCAATGTTATTTCTCCTTTCATTGCTCATATTTTAAATTCGTCCCTTCAAACTGGTGTTTATCCCTCTGATTGGAAAAATGCACTTGTTGTTCCTTTTTCTAAAACTTCTAATCCTTCTAGAGTCTCTGATTTTCGTCCTATCTCTATACTTCCGTTTCTCTCGAAACTCCTTGAACGCTGTATTCATATCAGACTTGCTAACCACCTTTGTTGCCATAATCTTCTTAGCCCTTTTCAGTCGGGATTTCGATCGGGCCACAGCACTACTACCGCACTCGTGAAAATCACTGATGATATCCGCTGGAATATAAATAGTAAAAAACTAACTGTACTAGTTCTCTTAGATTTTAGCAGTGCTTTTAACACTGTTGATCATGATATTTTAATTGGACTCCTAAGACAGTTTAATCTATCTCCCAGATCAATTGAATGGTTTACGTCTTACCTTTCAAATCGTCAACAGTTAGTCATTATTGATGAACAACGCTCAGAATTGTGTAATATCAACGCTGGAGTCCCACAGGGTGGAATTCTGTCTCCTTTGTTATTTTCTATATTTGTGAACAGTGTTACTCAGCTTTTAAAATCATCCTTTCATCTTTATGCAGATGACCTGCAAATTTATACGGCTGCCTCTTTATCTGATTTAGACGAAGCCATATCAAAAGTTAATAGAGATCTAGAGGTTCTTAATAACTGGACTAAAAATTTTGGTTTACTAGTTAATCCACAAAAGTCTCAGGCTATTATTATAGGTAGTTCCTATAACATTTCTAAACTTAAGAATACTGTTGTGCAGCACATTAGTTTTAATGGAGCCATCATACCTTACTCTAAGTCAGTAAAAAATTTAGGTATTATTTTTGATGAAACACTTAGCTGGGCACCTCATATCACTAATTTGAGCCATAGATTCTTTGCATCACTTCACTCTCTTAAGCGCTTACAGAAATTCCTTCCCCTTGAAACTAAAATTATGCTTGCTAGATCTTTATTGCTACCTATATTGGATTATGGAGATGCTGTTTTTTTGGATCTTTCAGAAAAGCTATTGGCTAAGCTCGAACGGCTTCAGAATGTAGCTATTAGATATATTTATGGATTGCGTAAGTTTGACCACATCACTGAGTTCCGTCATAAGTTAAATTGGCTTCCTATACGATCCAGAAGAAATTTACATATTCTATCACTTCTTTATAAAGTACTCTTTAATCCTTTAATTCCAATATATCTTAAAGAACGTTTTAACTTCTTGTCGGATGTTGGATGTGGCCGGCTAAGATCTTTAAATACATTAGATCTTGCCTTCCCTAAATGCTCCTCACTGACTTACTCGAGATCATTTAGCTTTCAAGGTGTAAAGCTGTGGAATGATTTACCTGTATCAATCCGCAAATCTCCTTCCCTATCAGCATTTAAGTCACAGACTAAAAAATATTTGTCTCAAGTCAGTTAAATTAAATGTAGCTTATTATCAATATTAAATTACATTTTAATCAATTCAAATAATCACTATTATCTATTATTTTATTCATTTATTTTTCAACTTTAATCTATGTATAGTGTTTCGTTATTTTTATTTTTCTTCCTTCCTTTTTTTTCCATCAATTTTTTTTTTTCTTTTCATTTTCTTTCTGTTACTCATAGGTTGGCTGGTAGAGATCCCTTTTAGGGATAAGTCCGCCTTTTGTTTATACAATAAAGATAAATAAATAAAATAAAACGTGTAGTGCTTGTATATTGTGATGGTAGCGGTGGAGGTTTGTGCATGTGTTTTTACGAATCCTGCATGTAACGGGTATGAAAAAATGGATAGTCCACTATACATTTAGCACTATATATATTTGCTATTTACTGTATCGCGGATTATAGCAAAATAATTTTATTATTACTTTTGCACAATCATTCCAGTATATCAAAAACACAGAACGTTAATATTCAAGTTTTCACTTCTGCAGGCATTCCAGGAGTGCAACCCGTTTTTTTTTATAATAACCTACAATATATAAGATAAAAAATAGATTTCATGATATCGTATTAAACTACGAAAAACATATATTGATTTTTTTAAAACAATTATATTTTATAACTTTGGAGCTAGAATTTAGATTGTATAAAGTTATTTTTTTGGTGCCGCTGTTTCTTACGATATTACTAATATTTTTACGATCAATGTAAGTGCATGCTAAAACAAATTTCAAAAATCAGATCCAGTGTAAAGCTTTAATCATTTTAAATTTATATATTGTATTAAGCTTTTTTTCTGTTATTAAGGTAGTGATTTATCTGACAAGAGCAACATGTCGGAAAGGGCCAAATGCATCGATTTCTTCTGACCCTTGTTTTAAAAAGCATAAAATAAACATCAACCGCTCATATACAAGTACCGACATCTTAAAAAAGTCGCATTCTTTTTATTTCACTTTTCAATTTACAACAATATTCATTCCGTGTAAGTTTTTATTGATCGTAAAATACATCGGGATGGATATTGCGTATTAATTGCATTTATTTTTAGTACAGAACTCGACGGCGCTTCAGACAGAAACATGGCCAGTTTTTGTACGAATTTAAATTAATTTTATATTTTTATGGTTGTATTTAATTTATTTTTCAATAGTTTTATTGACTTAACTCTTTACGTGATAGGGAGATTTCTAGATTAACAAAAGTTGCTTAAAGGTAATATTAATAATAACCCGCCGTGTACGTAGATAGACCACCCTCATTTCTTACTGAGGTGTAGAAGGCGACTAAGGTTAGCTGACTCGCCGTGTGGTATCCGGCTGAGTAGAATAGACCACCGATCATTTCTTAACGAGGTGTCATAAAAGGCGATTAAGGTATGTTGACGCCAGGCAGGTGGCTGGTCGTAAAATACGTAGCCAAATCATGTGGCAACATATTTGTAACATGTTGGGCCGACCCCACTTATAGTGGGATAAGGGTGATGATGAAGCTTCTGTTGATTTATTAAAGTCTCTATAGTTATAGGCTATGTTTGTTTTATTAAAATTATTTCATGTATCATCTTTACTGCTTTGTTTGTCATTTTTGTATGACGACTTCCTTAGTAACTTCAATAATTCTAAGTACGTAAAGGAAGTAAGGAAAGAGGCAAATTATACAAGTCTTCAAAATACATGTAAACCCCATTTACGTTCGAACCACAGTCTACATGAGCTAACTGATCTAAAAAAATAACGCAAAGTTACATTACCATGGTGTAAAGTAGGCTTAATTTAAGCATGTATAACCAATTCAGTGATGGATGCAGGATAGATAATGAAAATAACGGACAAGAATAAATATAAAAAGCATTTCCAAAGTTGTTCCATATTTATACATCAAAATCTGTACAGTTAAAAATAATGCTTCGCCATACGTGCAGTCTACCATAACGTTTATTTGTGCGGGCTCGTCACGTGCTCGCAACGGAACTCTGCGGTAGCCGGCGGTGGAGGAAGCGGATATACAGAACCACATGTGACAATACTGCTCTATACTTCACAAAGTTTTGCGTACATGTAGACAAATATCCGAAATTTACTGAAATACACAAATTCGATCCATACGCGATTTATGTATAGTCAATTGTTTCAAAAATGGCGTAAACATCTTGTTTATTTTAATAAAACGAAAAGACAAGAAAATAAATTAAATAATTATGCCGTATTCATTATTAATGTTATTTATTTACTATTTTTGAATTCAAGTGAAACGGGAATTCATATTTATAATTAATTATGCGTATGCTTAGAAAACTTCTGAGATGGATTTAAGTACTATTCAACCATTTACTATAAGATTAAATGTAACGAAGTTATAATAATATTATAAGATTAACCATTTAGCCTTTTGCTGGTGATAACTAATAATTAACAAAAAAACATTACATACTAACAACTATAGCCGTCAAGTCTTCAACACTTTATTTTAAATTTACCCAGCATACGGCTACTAAAATCGGTTGCGTCGGGAAAAATAAGAATTCAAATTTTTGAGTTTTTTATGTCATCATCATCATCATCCTGCCCTTATAGTGGGGCACAACATGTTACAAACACGTTGTCACATGACTAAGTAATTTACGACTGGCCGCCTGCCTGACGTCAACTTACCTTAGTCGCCTTTTACGACACCTCGGTATGAAATGAGGGTGGTCTATTCTACTCAGCCACACCGCACGGCGGAAGTTTTTTTATGTCAATTTTATTAAATTATATATATTCGATCTTTGCACAATATATTAGTGGGTAGTAAGTAATACAAAACATTACTGCATCAATTTTATCCGTCTACCATCGCACTCAAATGATTGGTCGACACTTGCCTCGCGGACGTTCTAAGGACACACGTTGTCGTCTCTGAGAGGTGTGTGCATGACAATACGTTATTGTCTTTCTCTGAGATATGTGCTTTTCCAAAAACTACTGTTGTGCCTAGTGAAGAGTGCTGCGCCAAGTCCACAGCCAGCTGGTGCGCCGTGCGTCCAGCAACAGGTGTCCGTCCATTCGGGGCGAATGTGGATAACAAGGTTGGTGTGGTTTTATTACTCACTTGGGCAACGATCTGCATACACTACTACTAAAACATACAGTCCACTAACCAGCGTACTATTAAGATTGATGTGACGTTCACACAATATATTAAATTTCTTTGTATCTAAGTTTTATATATAGTTTATTTTTATCATTTTTAATCAATCAATCAATCTTTTTACAAGGCCCTCTTCCCAAAAGTCAATATCAGGTTAACATCGTATGCATATGAAAATTTAAATTGCAATACACATTGTTTATTGTATTAGTTTAGCGTTTTGTTACGACATTATGATGGAGAATTTGACACCAGAATGCAGACGACAATCCTTCTTAACATTTCGGTCTATAAAAAATAAATAAAGCGAAATATGACTTCAGTTACGCAGTGTACCCGATGTACCACTAATGAGATGATATAAGTGGCTAAGTAAAGTCTGTTAATTTGTGTCGGAGCGGACTCAGCTGCAGGATTAGAGTCCGAACCTTCGTTATCACAGGATTTACCCCTTTGCAGGTCTTTAATAACCCTTAACATTGTTCACGTTAAATGTTACATACACCTGAATAAAAATGCTTACTACATGATTTTATTATAATTTTTTTTAGTCGTACATACTCTATTGGTTAAGGCATGAGTTTGACTTTTATTTCAGTTGATTTGAGGTTAAGTTTAAGATTTATACGCATCAAACTTATAGGGGCTTCTTAGCTAACATGACCCTTTTAGGGCTTTTTTGATATAGATTACAGCATTATTAGTTGAATTAATAATTTTAAAAAACTGTTACAGAAAGCTTACTATATTTTTGAGGATTAATTAGATTATAAGAATGATTGGATATAACCACTGTTGTGCAAGATAGTAATAACTAAATATAAGTAGTTATACGAATTATTTTGATAAGAGCGACCGCCAAGTTTCGGCTGACTTTTCTACGTAGGAACAGCTTTTCGAACCAGCAGTAGAATTGAATTCAAAAGCACTTGTTTACAAGTTTAATTGAATAAATAATATTTTGAATTTGAATTGGTGTGGAAGACTAAACGAACTCCTTGCAGACAATACTATAAACTATACTTTAAAAAATACTAGCTGTGCTTGCGGCTTCCCCCGCGTGGAAATCAATGTGTCACAAAAAAACACAAAAGTAGTTATTGTGAGTTAACTGTAAGAGATAGAGACATGCTATCCTAGACTTTTTTGTAGTATTTTTATAGACCTACAATTCTTTAATACATTACTTTAGCGTAACTCTACTGGTTTACGCAGCGCACGCGACTAAAGCTCCCAGCAAGCAAGTGTTTTAACAACTGTTCGATCTCTTTACACAATTTACGTAGTACCGATGTGTACTATTTACCGAAACCATCCGGAAGTATTGCACTATCGTTTGATGAAAACTATGAAGATTTTGAGAAAATCGATTACATACAGACAGACAGCTTTTTGGGACTTTGTTTGTAATAAGTGTAGATTACTCAAATTCAAATAACTTTTACTTTTATTTGTATTTTCGTGAGGGTCGTATTAGAATTTTAAAGAATGGAGACTTTCTTATCAGTTTTTCTATTCTTGATAGTTTATTTAACATATAAGAACTTGATTATGACTTATTATGTCATAATATTTTTTCCCTAATTTTAATCAAATAAATTCGAAATGGTTTCATTAAAATATTCTGTTTTGATCACGATGGTCGAATGGAGAAAGATGGTATCTATCGCTAAAATTTCTCAAATTATAATCCGGGTTGGCGACTTTTAGTTTCCTATACAAATGTGGTTCATTCATTTTCTACAACTTTTTTTAACTAGTCGAGTTTTTTTATCGAAACTAGTCGGCCTAACTGTGTCTAAATATTAATTATTTTTACAACGGTAAAAGATAAGTTTTTGATGAAACCTGTATATCCCTACAGAATTCTATGGAAATGTGTAACAAGTCTGCTAAGAAAATTATGAATCTAGCCTGAATCCTCTTTATTTCTAAATGGAAAACTGGTACAAAAATCACACAACTTACTATTAATATAATAGAGACAGTTCCTAATTATTTTAACATTTATTCATATTATTTCATTTTTTATTTATTTTTAAAATTTTGAATACATTTATGCCATGAAAATAAGCATAAAGATGAATATTTAGTAGAACTTCCGAAGGGCAAGTAACTCTGAAAAATTCCTAAACAAATCATGGTGCCCCTGTCACTATTTGAAACGCCCACCCTCGGTGATACATTTTTAAGCAATACGCACATGAAAGGGAATACGAGAGTTATCCGAAAGTGCGGAAATGCGTCGCATACATCAACTGAGAGGACGGAAAAAGAAAATAGAAATAAAATACGAGAACGCTTTGTGAGACGTCGCTACAATCTATATAGTAATATAAATGCCAAAGTCTGTCTGTCTGTTTCTATGAGATTATTATAACGCTTAAATATCGGGATAATACATAGGACAGACAACATACCGTTTTTCTTTATGGTACCATATTACTGAGGGTACTTCTACTCATAAATTGGCGCGAGTGAAGTTGCGAGGATCAATTAGTTTTACTGTAAATGCAATACTTATTATTTTTATTCTAAAATTTGAGATTTACTATTTTCTAATAACGTTACTCTTTCAGTCACTGTTCTTTCAAACGAATGCAAGAGTAGAGATTAATTAGTACAGCGTAAACAACGCGTGTTCTTTGTAGGGATTAAAATTAGTTAAAGATTTAATAGTATTAATTTAATATTAATTGTGGAGAATGTTATGTGATTAGTCATTTAAACCTCTGACATATTCTCTATTGTCTAATACTTAGATAGAGGTTTATTTCGTTATTTCCATTTGTTTTGATGTCTAAAATTTAGTTTATAACAACTTAAATATAATTAAATAAATAAATTGTCTACAAAACGTTTAGGCCTCTTTTATTGCGTTATTTGTTATGACTGACGAGACATTACTAATTATTATAGAAGTTAATGCATTAAAACAAAAATTTTATTTTAGAAATTGATAAGTATTTTTAACTGTCAATCTTTACTAATATTATAAAGAGGAAAGACTTTTGTATGTTTATGTGTATGTATGTATGTTTGTAATGTTTTCACGCAAAAACTACTGGACCGGTTTCAAAAATTCTTTCAGCATTAGAAAGCTGCTTTTTTACTGAGCAACATGGGCTTTATTACATCTTCCAAGAAAAATAGGGATCCTAATAAATTGTAATAAGGTGAGACAAATTTAGTCATACAAAATCTTTCATCGCGTGCGCTGCAGAAACTATTGATGATAGAACAAAAAAATGTTCTACATTATTATATAACGTATCCATATCTACAAAAAGTCTGGGATACCATATGTCTAACTATTGTAGTCTTGCCAATATAACTACTTTTCTACATTGTAAAAGTTGATAAAAGTGGCGACAATAATTAAACCATAATATTTACATCTCTGTATTAATTCTTATCCCACTAAATGATATTCTAATAAGAACTGTTTAAATACCTGTAAAATACTTTTTAAATTATCAAACAAGACATGTAACGAATTTAAAAATGTCAATATAAAGAAAATAATGCCATAACAATTGTAGCGTATTGTATTTGTGTATAAAATAATACAAAAAAAAGTCTATAGTCTGGACTTAGTAAACCACGAGATCGGTATGTACGCGGGTGAAACCGCGGGGCATTGCTACTTATATAACATTTTGAAACCCATTTATCAGAAATCAGGCTCATTTAAATCTCGTTTCATTAGTCGATCCTGAGAAATATATTCAATCGAAAGAATAGAGATAAAGTAAGGCGAGCCGACGGCCACCTTAAGGCAATAAACTTTAATACAAATAAAAGGAGCTGTAATTTCTTCACGATTATCAAGCAGCGTATTTCAATGGTGCAGATATCGATCAAGTGTTTCATCAGGGCGACAGCGGTGGCCACGATTATCGGGAACCAGGAAGCGATCGCGTTTCTTGATCTATCTAGTATGCCAATTAGCCAATTAGAGGGAGCAAACAACGGTGGCTCGAGATACACTCATGTTTTTGTCTCACCCTGAGACATTTCCTTTATCCATTCATCGTCGCCTGCTAAAATGGCATCAGTGTCTTCAATTGGCTCGTGACGATTAATTTTGTCTGATACTTGACTTTGGTTTAGTATATTGAGAATGTTTACATAAAGTTTTAAATAAAAATATTATTTTGCTGTAATCCGCGATGAAAGAAAACATAAGTAATGCTAAATGTAGTGTGCCTACTATCAGTTCTCATACCTGGTACATAGAGAATTACTAAAAACTCATGCACTATCTGCCACCAATTAGTCTGCAACAACAACGTGGAGTCTATCTCATGACTATGCTTCGGTTACGGGGCGATACGATTATAGAGACTTTTATGGTGAATGTGTGCAGTGCTTGTGTATTGTTGTGTTATTGGTGAATTGGTTTTTCGGAATTCTGCATGTATCAGGTATGAGAAAGGGTTAGTACAATTTACATTTAGCATTACAGATATTTTCTTTTCTCACAAATTACAGAACAACAATGTTTTCATTTCTTTTGTATTATGGACCTCGGCAAAGTAACACCTAATTCTATAAATTATTTGAGAAAATTTACATAAAGTTTTCAATGAAAATTATGTGAAAAGTTAAATAAGGAATGGCGTGCAATTCATTTTTGTTAAAGCATAGACGAATATATGGGACAATTACATACACGGTCGTCAATATTTAATAAATACATTTACCTGTAAAAAAATAGTTAGATTTTCGATAGCCAGATAAAGTTATAATTTTAAAAGATCCATCATACTATAAATATCTTATATTAGTAATGAAAGCAATGAAACCGAAATCTCCGCGCCGCTTTCACCGACCTTGAAAATTGAGCACATGTAATTGAGAGTTGTGTAATAACCACAATACCGACATAGTGTAGGCGAGGTGATTAAATTATACATAGCTTATTATTTTCAATCATAAAAAAGGTTAATTATAATAATGTTCACTAATTAAGAACAGTGTTTTGCCCTGTTGAACAAATTGTGATAGATACTAATATTCTATTAACTCAAAAGCGTGATACCTAACAGTTCTACATTTGGTCTAAGCTTGGCTATGATTGCGATTTGAGAATCATATTCGCAAAGGTGACCACGGTGATCGTGCTGCTATTGCGATCGTATTACAAAAAAGAGCCATACGTGGCATCTACAATTTAAGTCCGCGTGATTCCCTGCGAGAGAAGTTTAAGGAAATAGGTATTCTTACATTTGCTTCACAATATATTTTAAACAATGTAATTTTTGTACATAAAAATATAAAGAATTATAAAACGATAGGTGATGTATATAATAGACAAAGTAGGAACCGACATAAGCTTGCGACTCCTGCTTTGCGCCTAGCAAAAGTACGTAAATCGTTTGTGGGTATGGGTATAAGATTCTATAATAAAATTCCGAAATCAATTTTGGCCATGCCATTACAGCAGTTTAAAACCACTGTTAAAAAGAGGCTGACACAGAAAGCCTACTATACTGTTGAAGATTACTTAGATGATAAGGATGTGTGGATATAGGTGCACCTCTACCCTGTATAAGACAGTAATAAATAAATGTAATTAGTTCTAAGATTTATATTTTAAAAAGAGCAACCACCGCGTTTCTTGCTGGCTCTTCTCGGTAGGAACAGCTTTCCGAACCAGCAGTAAAGTTGACGATTCAAAAGCACTTGTTTACAAGTTTACTTGAAAAAAGAATATTTTGAATTTGAATTTGAATTTGATTGCTATTGTGTCCACAAACAAATGTATGCCTTATATGCGTATGTATTGTATAGGATATAAGGACTAAATTTGTTTGTATAACCAACCATTTAGTCGAGTAATCACTGAAACGCTAAAAGCGTAATTAGCAAGTAGCAAAAAATGCTATCGGCTATTATATTATTCAGCTATCATTGGACAAAGTTATTGTTATTACAAACAAACGTAATTCTGAAATCATTTTCAATACGGTCTATTTCTAATTATTTTTATTATTAAGTTATTATTATTATTATTAAAACCGAGTATAAAAATGTTGTTAAAAGGCTAAATAAATAATAATACATTGTTGATTATTGTTACAAAATACATGCTTAAGTAAGCTTGTTGTTACGGCCCTCTCATTCATAAGTTCTCATACTTGCACCTGTAGAATGTCTTATAGTCTTAGACCAAGCGGTTTTTGTTCTGATGTCTCATTTGTTCACAAAAACAAACACGGAGACAGTTATAATAAATTGGTATAAACAAAAAAAAATGGTACATTACAACGAATTATAACCTTTTTGTGGATCTTTTTGCGATAAGGTGTTCAGTACCTAATTCATATTAAAATGGAAATTCATAATTGAAAACCTTATTAAATACCTCAATTTTATTAAACAAGAAAAAAATTACAAGATAAAAAGTACAAGAATTACAAGATAAAGTAAGTAAGTGGAATAAATTCAATTGTGTCATTAAATATAACGTACATACTTAAATAGTCTAGATTTTTTTATAATTTTCTGGCCACAACTAATCGATCATCACGCTCTAGGCGGTTCACAGTAGGTGAATTTGACATTTGGGATAAAAATTTGTATTTGAGAATTTCTATAATAATTAAGGTCTGAGAATAAGTCGATTTATATCGCCCTTGTAGATTGTTACATTTTCAGAAATAAATTAATGACTTTGTTCAACTGCCAGGGCTTTAATGACCAATGGTTCCTAATCTATTTTAACGCAGCTTTTATAGATTACGTGACATTCTTTGGAATCTTCATAAAATTTTTACTACTGGAATAATAAGTCAGTTCGATAAATATAAATAAAAAAAGTAAATGTTGTTGCTCGCCTCACGATTACGACACAGTGGAAGTAAAGTTTTATCTATATAACAGCAACAACACTTAAGTTTAAGGTATTATCCGCTATTATCCTATGTTAGGTTTCATAAAATAAAAATGGCATTTATTGGGTTCAACGACGGCTATAAGAATATTTCGTAATCCGATGTCGAATAACAACACAACACTTGCGTATAAAATTTTATTATGAATAAAGCGGTATTATGTTGTTCTAACTCGGTGGTTTTTGTAAATAGTAGTTTTTGTTAAAGTCATGGGACTGCGATAATGATTTACTTTCTTTTTCTGTTGAGAAGCAATCCGTAATACTCATAGATATCTCCAGCTAACGTGAGAGTGAATTCTTGCTGATTGACAGTTTCATTAATAATAACCTGATATTTTCTTACCCAAAGATATCAGGGACCCGCTGTCGCATTGCTCTATAATAACTCAGATTATTTTTGCCTTGACTTCTTATGCCCTTACAGGTCATTTTTAGGTTATTCCTGGGATATGTGAACCGTCCTAATCCGCATCGGAGCAGTTTTGTAGTTTTTATCTCGAAGAGGAGATATTTCCTACATACAGTAATAGTCCAGTTGTAAATCGGTTTTTTTGTCGTAAAATATCTTGACCTTACTGGCCACTGAAACAAAAAATAATTTGCATCAGCACCTCGCGGCACCTATATGTTCTTATCTCATACAACACTGTTAAGATAGGAAAGTTGTAAAACGTTTAATGAGGTGTTGGACGCATATAAAATAGTTTTTTCATTGATAAAGCATAGTTTGTATGAGACGCATTTGAATTATTGGACTATAAACAGTGCTATTTGTTACTTAATCCGACGAGTATTGAATACGACAAGATAGGAAAGGTTATGCATCCGCTCTTTTACGAAGAATACGGAATGAGTACGTGTTGGAAAAATTAATATGCTCGTAACGATGAGCTATGTTTATTTGTATTTTGTTTTAGATTGAATGGCACCGTTGTACTTTATAGGGTGATCATCATCATCATTCTCTTGCCCTTATCCCACTCTAAGTGGGGTCGGCACAACATGTTGCAAACATGTTGTCACATGATTTGGCTACGTATTTTATGACCGGCTGCCTGCCTAACGTCAACTTACCTTAGTCGCCTTTTACGACACCTCGGTAAGAAATGAGGGTGGTCTATTCTATGCAGCCGGATACCACACGGCACATACCTTAGTCGCCTCTTACGACACCTTGGTACGAAAGGAGGGTGGTCTATTCTATGCCGGATACCACACGGCGTACTTTATAGGATAATCATTTATGTATTATTAAATATTACTTAAGCATTCTATTAACAAAAAAATATCATTGGAGATATCCAGTAAAAGCAACCAACCTATTACGTATCAGAATACCTCGTTTCCATTTAAAAATCAGGTAGAAAATGACCCTGAGGGAAAAGTGGGAATTCTTCTAACCCATATTTTAGCTGGTCATAAGCTTAAGCGAGAATGGTATATAAGCTTCAATTGTACCAAATTTCATCAATACTGGTCTAAGAGATTAGCCGTGAAAGCATTACAAATACACGGACACAAAGACTTTCGCATTTATAATATTTTCCTTTTTTTCTTTTGCCGAAAAAAAACTGTTTTATAAACCTTCCTTTTAACCTTTTTTGAAGAAGGAAGAACATTCAATTCGTTCTTCTTATTTTCCTATCCTTATATGCTTGTTGTTTTCGCCCCGTGATGGTTTAGGCGATAAAACTAGCGGTTAAAAAAAAACTATTTTGTGGCATATGTGCTATCTTTTTGATGTGCTCTTTGTGTATTAATTTTGCATCACCATATTTTTCTATTGAAAAGAACGAATAGCTGCTGATTTCTATGAGGAGAACCGTAATTTAAATAATTAACAGCACTTGTTTAGATAGTGCAATCTCTATTTGCATATCACTTGTCAACGGTGACTTGTCAATTACCATAAAAAAATGAGCGATTTCGTTGTAAAAGGTAGCATATGTGCTTTCAGTGCTTTATGGCACTCGAAAGTTTGTTTGTCGTTAAACCTCCATCGAAGATACATCGTACATATTAAATACATTTTTTTTATAATTTGACTGTGTTATGAAACTTACTGCTAGTTCAAAAAAATAATTTTTAAATGGCGTCAACTCGCTTAAAATGTGTAGTGTTTTAAATTTTGGTCCTATAAAACTCGCTCTAGACTAACACTTGCCGAGGACCCAAACATAGAATACTGGTATCGGTTAGTAACATAAACAAAAGTTGGTTAGCAATTTAAAACGATATCTATATATAAATACGGCAGGTAGAAACTTTTTTATTTATACGAAAATTACGTGGACGGAGGAGTATGAAATTTTTTTGTCATTCATTTTTGTTTTGTTTTGTATTAATTTAATTTATATATGCTATATGACGGTTATAGACCCAACCAAAGCGCAAGGTGTGACTACCTTTAAATGGGTCTACATCCTAACTGGTGTAACCTGTTGGTAATGCAAAAAAAAATTTTTTTTTTTGATTTCATTTCCTCTTTTGAGATATACGATAAGACACTCAAAGAGTGCATTTGGTGTCACTTATATACAGGGTATCTTTTAATCTATGATCCGTAAATTAGTATACGTGTTTTAAGACAACATGGATTCGCTACATTAGTTTTGTCCACAGGCTTTTATCTTTTGTACCCAGCGTTCAGTATCTTGTAGCATTTCACTGTGATCCGTTTAAGGCCTTCAGACCATCTACTAGGGTCTACTGATGTTACATTATTCACTTGAGTTTAGTTTATTTTGTGATTTCAAATTTATTCAAAATTGAAATTGATCTTATTATCAATTTGAAACTGATTAAAACCTATTCAGAACAGCCAACGAGTAACCCGGCGGGTTTAAAACTCGGTTTGACAAATCTGTATAACTGTTATCTTTGGTAGTAGTTAAGTTGGTATTTGAGCCAACTGAACTAAAAATATGCACTTTAAGCGTTGATATTTTCAGTGCTAAAGCTTAATTTTAAAATGATGATTTTTATCTAAAAGTGATGTTCAATCTTTGCAAATGTAATAATAAAATTATTTTGCTATAGTCCGCGATAAAGTAAATAGAAAATATATATAATGCTAAATGTATAGTGGATTCTCCGTTTGTTCATACACGATACATGCAGGATATTTAAAAACACATGCATAAACCTCCACCATCGCCACCACAATGCACAAGCACTACACACGTTCACTGTCACAAACTCAACAATCGTTTCACTCTGCAACCAGCATACTTTTAGCATTATGTATATTTTCTAATAACTTTATCGCGGATTACAGCAAAATGATTTTATTATTACTTTTACGCCGTGTGGTATCCGGCAGAATATAATAGACCACCCTCCTTTCTTACTCGAATATTTTTACTTAAGTCGAAAAGTGTAACTACCTTATTGTTTTAAACTTTTTTTTTTTTGTTAGTTCTTTGATTATATATATTATACAAATGTATACGAAAAATGACAAATTATAAATGTACCATATATATATTATGTATATTATGTCGACGGCTCTGGCGTACGGAAAAACTCTGATGAGTTTATGTTTACGCTAACAAGATGTAATCTGTAACTTTTGTATATTCTGATGAAATAAATAAAAATAAATAAATAAAATAAATACCGAGGTGTCGTAAGAGGCCACTAAGGTATCTGCCGTATGGTATCCGGCTGCATAGAATAGACTACCCTCATTTCTTACTGAGGTGTTGTAAAAGGTGACTAAGGTAAGTTGACGTCAGGCAGGCAGCCAGTCGTAAAATACGTATCCAAATCATGTGACAACATGTTAAAACCTGTTGTGCCGACCCCACTTAGAGTGGGATAAGGGCAGGAGAATGGTGATGATGTTTATTATTACTTTTGTATTATGGATATCCGCAAAGTGACGCTTAATTCTATTAATTACAATCTTTACAATGCGTATTAAATGATAAATTATGATGGACCATTCGTCTATATAAAACTAATTTGATTGAAAGTTAATTGATAGTTATAATATGATAAATAATATTTTTTGTTAGTGGCCGTAATAAAAATGAATTTCTAACATGCCGTGATTGACAAGCGTAACTAATAGTACGTTTAACTTGTGAATTACTGTACTATTTCGACTGTTTTGAAGTATTGAGTACATGGAAAAATTGAAACGATGTAGCAATTAAAATAAAAAGAGACGAATCTCGCGAAGAGCGGCGAGCAAAATCTTAATGCGACCAATAATTAATGTAAACAAAGTAAAAAGACGCGTGTCCATAAATTAAACGAAGCGGAAAGGGTCCGACGCATATCGGGGGATCCTTTTAAGAAACCTGTACACACGAATGCCATTCCGTCGGCCATAGTTAAAATGCCCAAAGAATAGCTATTCATTAGCGGGTGCGAGAATAAGAATTCTTCAAGCACTCTGAATATTCCATCGACGAGACTTGTATTGTCTCTAGAAAAATGTCCGCATCGGCTGTGGTGCTAAATTATGTCCGCCCGGTGTTGCCAGCACACTCGTTTGACAAAGACAGGAGCTCTATCGCAGCTGGCCGTATATCCTAGTTCATTATCCAGTGATCCCATAGATTTTATTGGCTATCGCCCAGCGAAATGAATACTGCTGTTTCGTATTTAAATTGTTTAATGTTTAATATTAAAGTCAGTTACAATGTTTATCGGCTTGAGATAAGAATGTTTTATGTCCACGGCTAAGAGTACTGCAGTGAAACTTAATTCCATTAGCTTATGTATTTTTTTACGATTTATTTTACTGCCATCTATTTGGGTTATCGTATTATTCCATCATATACTTTTTACTATTACCCACAACTTAATATGTCTTGACAAGTGACAAAACTTAATATTTACGAGTGCCGAACGAACGCTTCATTTCGTCTATCGAGATAACTCTTTAAATTGTCTGAATAATTAAAACCTTTTTAACTGTGTCAATGTAAGGCTCTTAAATTAACAGGACACGCGAGCTTAAAAGCGTGTAAAATTATTCAGTAACCTGTCGGAAGAGTGCACCGCATAGTTTTAGCTTTGCATATTTAAAGAATACTCGCTTTATCTTGCTCATCGACGATTCAGATATTCGCGAGAAAAACAGAGCAGGCCATCAAGAGAGATTCTTATACACATTAGGGCAAAATTAAGTGCGGTAATGTGTTCGACCATTACATTAAAATGCCTCCGGCTACTTCGCATTGCTTCGGTAAAAATAAAGAGTATTCTGGGTAAGCTATTGGTACAATTAATCGATGAATCTTCTCGCAGTAGTTTGTACGACGGCCTTGTAGTCAATTCATCAAAGTAGCTATCAGTAAACTGGCGAGCACTTACATCGATTGTCAAATTTTTTATGCAATTGCCTTAACTTCACACATACATTTTCAGCAATCTAATCGAATTTTATGAGCTTTTTCTGCAATATAAATTCTTTCAAGTCTATATTGTTGAGGCGTTTAAATTGGGAATAAAAAAATATATATAAAAAGGAAGTTCAATTAGAATGTCCAGAAAAAAGTAATAACTCCTATTGAACTATATAGTTAAACGGATCCCTGAGATTTCTCTAGAACCTTGCTTATTCTAACTTGTACATATGTACCTTGTAGGCGTTTTTTTAATTGCACAATACTCGTAGATATACTAGAAGACATGGAAACTCAACGTAAATATATATATGAATTCTTGCGACGCCCAATTTATATTAGTTGGGTTGGATATGAAATTTAATTGATTGATTGACTTAATTTATTTAATTTCGTTTTAATTGTGTACTATAGTTCATATAAGAAAAACTTAGACTAAAAAAACCCTTACAGACTTTTATTTATTTACTTTAACAGACCTACAGTAATGTATCAGTACAGTAAAAAAGACAATAAAAACTCAGATTCAGAAGTCGCTAGTAAGACAATAATCTACGTGACTTAGGGAATTACTAAGCGTTATTATGTCACGACAATGAATCAACCGCTTTGATTTTTGTGGCAAGTTGATTCGTCGCGAGTATTGGGAGTGATTGTTTAAGCGTTTACGACGAGGAGGATCTTGCCGGAAGCGAGTATCGGACAACATATCTAATAGCAATGGTTAATAATGATGTGCTTATTTTGAGACTTTTTTTCGAACTGACTGTATGCTGTCAATCCTAACGGCTTTTACAGCGTCACCGGGCCGGAGCGCAGAAGCTCTACTAGCGTCGGCGAACGTCGTCCTAAGGGTGCCTCCTGTGAGGCCGGACCACGACTTAGGGCGACGCGTAGTGGAGGGCTGATGGTGGACTTTGATAAGTCATTGCGACGTCGCAAGGGTGGCGAGAAGCCAACAACGACCGACGACACAAAACTGGGACCTCGTGTTCGCCGGCGAAGATGCTGTGGGTGTATTTCGTGTTTGCGATCGTTATTAGATCGTCAGCGTCATAAAGGACGCCTATATTGTCGGTGGTATTATTTTGAGACGCTTTATATTAGTTGCACCTGTATATATATCTGTTCGTTTGAACATACCATCATAATATTATAAATGCGAAAGTCGGTCTGTCTGTACGTTTTCAAGGCCAATACGCTCAACCAATATCGATTAAATTTTGGCACAATTAATGCTTATACACGGCGTAACATATAGGCTAAAGAAATCCTGTAAATTCAAGTGGAATAGGATGACATTAAAACCCAATCTATTATCTGTGTCAAGGTTTTTTTATTCACAATGTGTCAAAGTCAAGTCTGTTAGTTAAAGAAATAGGTTTTATATCACAGAGATTATATAGAGTCTCACATTAACATATCAAAAAGGCTTTTTATGGTTTTGTCACAAATTTTTTCGATAGCAAATGATATAATATCTTTGCTAATTAGCAGTAATGCCAATAAGGAAACCGAACCTAATATCGTTTCAAATAACATAATCATTGTACTAGTATTTCAAATTAACCTCCCCGCATCGATCTGACTTTTGTATTGGAGATATTTACAAGGTTGGTGAGTGACAGAAGCTCTGATTATTCCAAGACTCAATGTCGCGGGTAAAAGCTAGTATTAAATAAAAGCGCTGTATAAACATTAAGTTTTTTACCAGTTTATTTTAATAGATGAAGAAATTCTGAACTGGTGACAGAATAGTTTCAGCAATTGCATTACGCATAAAGTATTGCGCGGACACTTTAAAGCGAAATAGTAACCATATAGTGGCAAAAATAATTAAATTCAATTGTGTTCAAAAAAATTGAAAACTTACCTTTGATGTTTGAAGATGTTTGAACTCGTGACCTCTCGATAGAATTGCGCGGTCTCGCTGCTGGGTTACCGAAGCCTGTATATTTTAAAAGCTTTTATGTAACTTGCCAGACGCTGTGATAGCCCAGTGATAAGCTGTGATAGCCCAGTGATAAGCTGTAATAGCCTAGTGGTGAGACCGTGCGAGTCTTTAGAGACGAACATGGGTTCGAACCCGGGCAGGCGCCAATGAGTTTTTCTAATAAAACTTATGTGCTAATTGATATTTGCAATCTATCACACGCAGTGTGAACTCAGAGAAGGAAAACATCGTGAGGAAACCTGCATATCTCTAAAGAATTCCACCAGGGCTATGGTGTAACCTACCAATCCGTAATGGAGCAGCGTGTTAGGTCTTAGCTCCAATCCTTCTCTCCGAAATATGGAGAGAGGAGGCCTATTCCCAGCAGTGGGATTGTAACAGGCCGCTACTTTACTTTTTACTTTAGTCCAGTCTCGATGACAATGCAAGTTTATATTAAGCATGACCTGATTTTGCTGTCAGGATTGGCTCCAGACGAGGGTACTCCTTAACGGTTAACAGCGGCGACGTGAAATTTTGTTAATAGCTTTTTAAAAAGATTTTTTAGCTTGTTATTAGTTGTTAAAAGATTATCAGTTACTAACAATCAGTGCGATATAATCTGCTGGAATAGTACTTATGTACTAATGTTTGTTGAAGTTCAAACAGAGTGGAAAGAGCTGTGGCATGACAGCTACCGTTTGCGAGAAATTGTTCTACCGTTAGTGCAGAACATGCTTTGATGGGCTTATTTAAAGAGACAATGTTTAAGATAACATATCCTGTATGAGTTTAACATCAGTTGATTCTACATAACGGGTTCTAGACCTATTTCCTTTTTAGGTATAATTTTAAGCTTAGTTATTAATTTACCGGACGTTGTTTCCATGTTTCCAATTGTCACGGTATCTAGTGTCCAGTTGTCGTGGTATGGTAATTGTTGGATTTTTAACTAATTTATATAATTTATAAAAGCAGACGTTACTTTTCGGAATTCTATAGTATAGAAGTTGTGATGCTATGGGGATGAAGCAGGCAACGTTCACATACCTCATACATGCAGCACCAGTCATAGCACGCATCACAAAACGCCGCAACCTTATAAACAATTTGTTTGTTTTTGAATTCGCGTAAAGAGCTTATGAATGAATGAAGCCCGTATGGGCTTGAAACTAGTCGGGCTCATCCGATAAAATAAGACGTAAGTATAGCCGGTCATAAACATTTGTTGGTTCTTCGAACCTGGGTTATATGTAGTATATTTACGAGTTGTCTTTTATCCATGACACAAGTATTAAGTTACTTACTTTGGGGATGAAAGACGGTGTGTGTGTGTGTCTTTAAAAACAGAGTACATGCTAACTTTATTTCAATAGTTTTTTCGACGGAATTATTGTTAGTTGTTAGTGTAATAAATAAATAGTTACCCACATTAAGTGTTCTGTATTCTGTTCCCACATACACAAACGTTCGTCCATTCCATGAATATTCAGAAGAATTTATCTGTATGTACAAAAATGTATGTGGTACGTTTTTATTAAAGGATGTTATCTGCCGCGCTGTCTCATTACGAATACGCCGTTAGTAGAGAAAGGATTAGATATGTACTGGTTTGTTTGTTAGAAATACTCCTTACTTGTTAAATGTACATCTATTTTAATTACTTGAAATTAAAATACTTTATATAAAAACGTCGGAATATCCATAGGCATTACGTGTGCATTTTAGTTGATAGCAATGAATAGAATTTCTAAGATACGGAGATGATAAATAAATAATAAATATATGGGACACTTACACACACGGTCGTCCATCCCCAAAGTAAGTAACTAAATACTTGTGTTATGGGTGACGGACGACTGGTAAATATATACATATGTAGTTTTAAATACATACTTAAATACAAATACACACCCAGGCTCGAAGAACCAAAAAATTGTTTATAGACAATGTTGGCCCTCGGCGGGAATCCAACCCGCGACCCGTGGAGCTGAAGGTAGTGTCACTCCCCACTGCGCCAACGGGCCAGTCTGGAGATGTAATTCGTTTTAACTAATTTGGGATGGGTTTGCCAGGATTTTTTTTTGTGTATAAAGAGTAGTAAAGAACATGATAAATTGTTAAAATCAGTTTAAATGTTAGAGTTTGTTAAAAATTAACTCGTAGAGGTTAGAACTTTGAATCCGGTACTAAATTTGGTAACTTTAATTATATGCCTTAAAGGGCTATAGACATAGAAGCTAAGTCCAATTGAGTTGATGAAACACTCGTTAGTGTCGTGTTGCAAGGTTTTAAAAAACTCTTATCGTAAAAGTTCCTGAAGAAACTTTGCCAAAAGAAGACTTAAACACGGATAGCTTTAAATGATCTGCAAATTTGCAATAACAAGTACGTTAATAAGATTTTAAAATGTGCCCAATCATGAGATGCAATTAATTCTCAAGCCCCCTACCACGTTACACGGGCCTTAAAAATTAAGAGATTGTTTGATATAATTTAATGACGTTTCTTAAAGTTTACTAGCAATAAGGTTCGCTCTTTTAATTATTTATCAATTCCTGTTGCTTTAACTGGACGGTTAATTAAATGAAGATTACTAAGCTTTATTTAAAAAAAATAGTTCAATCTCGACTAGAGGGTTAGAACATCCACCGAAACACTTCTCTCAATAACGGGCTTCTTACTTTTTAAAACTCTGATCCTAACAGGTGGTCCTTTAAATGAACAATAGCTAGACGTCAATTAGTAGCTTAGCTAATTGTAGTTATTAAAATTATATCTAATTAACATGTTATGCTACAACCTGTTAACATTGACAACTTGGCACTTGGAATCGTAGACGAATATATAATACTCGGGACATATAAATAAATAAATAAATATATGGGACACTTACACACACGGTCGGCCATCCCCAAAGTAAGTAACCTAATACTTGTATTATTTGTGAAGGAATACATACTTAAATACAAATACACACCCAGGCTCGAAGGACCCGACAAATGGTCCAACTAGATAGGTCAAAAATTGGGACAGAGTAAGTCTTCCAATTCAGCTGGCTGGTCTGCATTTAACAAGTTACGCAAGATCTTTTCGTCGACAATTCTTTAGTATCTTATATCAAAATGTTCGAATAATGAGTGATGCTAAAGAGACTGCTTATATACCATGTGCCATACACATGAATAAATCAGAAACAAGGAGATTTCTAGAAGAACAAAAATCTCTGACATGGCTCATGGTATATGGTCAATTTAACTTCAAATCAATGAGAATTTTGGTCCTTCTTCGGGTAAGTTAGATGTTATCGCTTATTCTTTAAGCAGGCTATTAAGTAATCTAGAAAGCAAAGATACATTACAACCGTGAAAAGCGACAAGTGATGTTAGATAGACTCAAAAGTGTCTTACATGACCCCGATGATCTAATCATAATCGCCAACGCAATCGCAAACAGACTATATCTATTCTATAATTATTCGAGGCTATTATCAAACTTAAAACTTTGTTTAGATGTAATTGATGAGAAATGTTTAAAGCTCTTCTGAATTAATCTGTCAGTGGTATGACGACGTTATCGCGGCGACATCAGTAGCAGCGGACGGATAATCTGTCGTCTACGTTTTACTTTACACGGGCTCCGAGTAGCTTGACGTGTGTCAGATGCTGTCGTCAGTAGGATTCAAGGACGTGTTCATATTAATTGAATTAGGTTTTATAATGCTTATCGAGTTTTCTGTACCGAAGCACAAAAGCATAACGGTGTAAAACGATTTCCGAACTTTTGGTTCCAGCCAGGTGAGCCAAAATCATCTTAGTAGTAATTTAGCCCTTCTTCTTCTTCTTATTTTTCAAACGGTTTTTTCAAATAAACATTTCAAAATTGTGCTTTTTACAAAACAATGGTATTTCTGCCCGTAAGCATTGTACAGTACCCGGCATTAAATAATGCACATCGATGTGTAGAACGAAACAACCGGCCAGTTCGGTTTCGTAGAAGGCTGACACTGTCACACACGGGTTCGTCAGTCTGTGCGACAGAGACTGCTCTATGAATCAGAATCTAGCTGATTTTCTCTCTCTAAGCCCCGATGTGCATTATTTATTCCCAGGGACTATATGTTGTTTGATGCCTTTAACGATTTGAAAAGTAACATCATCAATTTTCGCTTTATATGCCAGAATTCTTCGATTAGAGTCGCGACGGGATCATAATTTACATCTCCCATTGGTCTCGGACCGATGGAAACCTAAAGGACTATTTTTATAACACAGAACAGTTAAAATAAAATTTAAAATTGTGTTACGGTTAGATGTCGATGGCTTTCTTTCAGATGGCTTAATGCTTCAAACCTCAAACACTAACAAACCTACCGTGCTTATTAATTAGTTAGCTATAGTTCAAATTGGTATTGGTTACTACTAACCATTCAATCAAAAATGGTCAGAGGTAAATATAGCGAGAGAATAGTCTTCTTTAGATACAATAAAGTCTTAGATTCGCAACAGACCTGACGAGGAATGTTACACTGGACTACTTGGATATTTATGCAATGAAAATAGGTTATTGAGTAGTTCCTTGCCTATCCATATTGCGTGTTCTGTATTCTTGTATACGTGAATACAAAAAAGCATTGTGTAGGTGAAATATATTTTCCATATCACTAATAGCTTTGCACTATTGATAAAATATTCGTGGGTGGCGTAGCGGACATTAAAATTAAAATATTTGTCCAGCCTCGGGCACAGCGCTATCTAATTAAGAGCGATCGACACTGAAAATCCCATTAAGTTGTCAAACGGCGAATAAACTTTGGCAATATAGCAAATTGATCGGAAATCTCCGTCCGTGCTATCGTTGTACGTAAAATATGGCCAAGAATAAATTTTTATACCTACAACTTTCAATTAATATTTTATTTTTTGCTGACAAAATATTAATTATTACTGTGGCTACTACAACATCAAATAAATTATTAAGTGACATATTCGGAAAATTTATCGTAACGTTTTATTTGTCCGCATAAATATTTATGTATTAAAATTAATATTTGAATATATAAAGCGTCTTATACAAAAAACCTATAAAACAATGTTCTGACAGTGAGAATAATTAAAATCTAGTGATTCAATTTGTAATAAAATCTATTATTTCGTATTTAAGCCATAACTAACATTTTTATTTATAATCACGATTATCTATAGTTATGATTTAAAAATTCCTTTCAGATATATCTTATATGTATAAAAGTGTTGTACTGACTCCGCTTAGGAGGGTTAAGGGATTGATAAGGGTAGGAGAGATATATCTTTTAGAAGAAATTGAATAAAATATGGAATTATGGAAATAACATACTTAATGTTCGTGAATAGTTTTTCAAAAATTTAATTAAATGATTAATTAATTGAAACCACATTAATTCAAAATATCTAAGAATAATCTTAATACGCTGTTAATTTTAAAGAAAGGTTTAGAAAATACGCGGGCGCAAATTATGTTTAGTACTTACTTCTTGAACAATACTGTACTGTACAATACAATACAAAATTCTGTAATTTTAATTCTAGCCTTGAAAAACAGACGTGAGTTATATGGAAACATCATATAAATACTGCTGCAAAGACTTTAAAAAGGTTTGAAGCGTACGACCAAGCTTTTTAACTCTGTATATGCAAATCTTTTGCAAACATCACGCGCCTAAAGTTAGGCCTTCACTGTGCCTCAGACATCGTCAATCACTCGTTAGGCAATGTTTAAATAAAATGTTTCACTTTTATTCTTACGTAACGAAGATAGCAAATATGTAATCTTATCTTATCTTACTAATATTATAAATGCGAAAGTTTGTGAGTATGGATGGATGTTTGTTACTCTTTCACGAAAAAACTATTGGACACATTTGGAAGAAACTTTACAGTTATAAAGGTAATACATCGGAATAACATATAGGCTACAATTTGTAATGATTTTATCTAATATATATTATTTAATGTGGCAAACTAAATTCCATGCGAGCGAAGCCGCGGGCAAAAACTAGTCCGATATAATTAATGAATTTTTTAAACAGATAGTCCAATTAATTTAAAAAATAATTTCGTAACACAAAAATACATTTTTTTTCACGCGAACTGAAAACTAATTACGGGAAATTAAATACTTAATAATATAATTTATGGAAGTGACACATTCAAGGTCCTCTGGTCTTCAATATCCGGTTTTAATAAATTATTTGATTATATTATATCTGCAGGCAAAGCCAACAATATATAATACCACGGTAACGTATACATAATTCTGATTTTATGGACTGCAAAAAAACGTGCTTGAAACAAAACGACGGTATGACATTCACATTAATATTCAAGAAATAAATTCTAATCGAAAAATATATACCAACTAAATAGGTTTTAAAATGGAAACACAATTGTACAGTCATAGACATCGACATTTTTACATCCAAAACTATAAACAGAAAGTTTAAAAGTGTTACAGACATAAGATACATATAATAATGTAATCAAACTGAGGAGTCGAAGAGATGCTCAAGTTTTTATTATTTAATTCATTTTGATCGAAGGATACAAACGTCTGTTGTCCATTTTGTGGGCATACAGAGCATGTTCAAATTTTATGAGCACATAAATAATGTACGGGTATGTCGCGGTTTGAAGAACGAAATACACGAGACCATTTTTGTAGCGTTTGTTGTACAATCGTTTGGTAATTGACACAAGTTTTTAAAGTAATATTAGCTATATTAAAATTAAAATTCGAATAATTCTTTATTCAAGTTAGCTTTTAAAAGCACTTTTTAATCTTTAAATTACAATGAAGCGATGGTTGGCTAGGAAAGGTGCTCTTACTTTTATCTAAAATAAATAAAGCATTCATATATAATTGTTTACATATCAAAAATTACAACATAATATAGTGCCCAGCTGGTTAAATCCAAGCTTTGTTATTTTTATTTTTAATTGATTTTCAAACTTGTGTAAAAAGATTGTGGAATTTTATATAAAAATGTATACCGAAGCCGACAAACAATCTACGAATGTTCTGAAGCCGTGGTATAAAAATATACTACAATGTTATGTTCTTTGTTAGCTGTATTAATTATGCTTTCTCATTTTACATTAAATGTATATATATTTAATCTTATTTAAGGTGACGTTTTTTACATGATCATGCATTCAAAATTGTCGCTAAGCATATAGTACTAATATTTTAAACGCTACTTATCGGCGGTAATAAAGCCTTTAGGTAAAACGAAATTGCATTTTCTCCAGCAATATTAAAAAACGTTACAATTTTTTTTATGAAATATATATTTTTAATTTATTTTTTTATAAGGTAATCCAACAGCGTAACACCTTACACTAAGGCAATATAAGGATTATGCAATAAGAATTTTTTTTACAAATGATTGTAATCCTTGTATACGTTATTCTTAGTAAATGGGTGTCTATTTGTATATGTTTTTAAGAGTATGTGTGTGAGCCTAAACTAAGCCTTGTTCATACTTGTTAGTGACTGATTGAAAATCTTTTGGCTTGATAAACTAATCCAGATCATTATTAATTAAGTCTGCCAAGATAATTATATTAAAAATAATCTCTTCTTTCTCCTACCCTTATCCCACTCTAAGTGGGGTCGGTACAACATGTTTTTCTCTTCCATTCTCTTCTATCATTCGCCAACTCTGGCGCTACTCCTTTTATATGCATGTCATACTTCACACAGTCCAACCATTTCTTTTTAGGCCTTCCTCTAGTCACATACCCATCCACATTCATACTAAACACTCGTTTGATCACATGATTTTCATCTCTTCTCATTACATGTCCATACCATCCCAATCTTGCACCTCTCATCTTTTCTATAATGGGCGCAACTTTCAGACTTCCCCTTATATACTCATTTCTTATTTTATCAAGTCTTGTCACACCACACATCCACCTTAACATCCTCATCTCATTTGCATGTACTCTTCTTTCATCCATCTTTTTCATTGCCCAACATTCTGATCCATACATTACGACAGGTCTTATGACCGATGTATAAATTTTTCCCTTTAGTTTAGGGGCATTCGGGGGTCGCATATTTTGCCTGAGACCTGTCGCCACTTCATCCATCCTGCATTCATTCTATTCCTCACATCACGATCAATTTCACCGTTTATAATATTAATTAATTTAAATTAATTTATAAATTAATTAATTATAATTATATTAAAAATAATGTCTTATAATAATAATGTTTAGTAAAATTTAAATCCAACGACAACGGCCATATGTTTTGACCGTATGTTTTCACTTCGTGATCAACCTCGGTACTGGCCGCGGGCGCATATATCGGTCGTAATTTTTACTCACGGCCCAGTGAATAATTTCGGTAAATTTGTTTGCTTGCTTCAGCTTTTGTCGAGCATTAGCGTCGGCGGAATTATGGACGTTACATTAAATAATAAACTCCTATAAAGAGTTGGATGGTCATTTCTCTGTCGATATAAATGGTATTGAATTTCGAATTTGTTTGAACAGGTCTTGATTGAGATTATACGAGGAATACTACTTGAAAGTTATATTTTATGTATACATATAATTGTCCCGTATAATGGCTGTGCTTTTAATAAGCCGCATGAATAATTTAAGCCCACACAGTAGTAAGTAAGAATGTTAATGATTGACTGAATTCTTTCCGAAATCGAGAATTTGCCCGGATTTGAGATACCTTTACGATTTCGACCAAAAATTTAACTGCTTCCTTTTAGTTTTCTCTCGGTATGTAATTATTTAATTACATACCGATTCTTTTTTACTCGAATGCCATTTAATTTGTTTATAATTACGGTGAGGTGATTATCGCTTGCAAAGATATTTTTAAGAAAATAATGATATACTGGTATATGTTTGAGATTGCAATATTTATCGGAATCTTATAAATAAAATTCTCGTGTCACAATCTTAGTTACCATACTCCTTCCGAAACGGCTTAACCGATTTTTATAAAATTTTATATACAGATTCAGTAGTTCTGAGAATCAGCAATCTATTTTTCATACCACCTAAGTGATAAGGATCTATATTTTTTTAAACAATTTTTTTTTCAAAGTTTTTATATGCCGTGTATCTGACATAGTAGAATAGACCTCTCTCATTTCTTACCGAGGTGTCGTTAAAGGCGACTAAGGTAAATCACCCGCCGTCTGATATCCGGCTGAGTAGAATAGACCACCTTATTTCTTAATTTTTATCTTGTAACTAACTTAGGTACGTTGACGTCAGGCAGGCTGCCGGTCGTAAAATACGTAGCCGAATTATGTGACAACATGTTTTAAACATGTTGTGCCGACCCCACTTAGAGTGGTATAAGGGCAGGAGGATGATGATATTTAACTTGCTGTAGATGTATGTAAATCTAGCAAGTTTAATTTGACCGGTGTCCAATTTAGCTGAAATTCCAGTCCAGTCCTGATGAGCTACTAACTGGTTCCAGACTAGGGAAATATTCAACGGTTAACAGTAGGGACATGACAATTTATTAAAACTTTTTTAACTTGACTTGTTTTATACTATGTACCATGAATTTGCTAGAAATAATTTAAATGGCAAAACAAAGTTTCAAAGTTCAAAGTTCAAAGTTTCTATAATTAATAGAATTAGGCGTTACTTTGCGGAGATTCATAATACAAAAGTAATAATGAAATTATTTTGCTATAATCCGCGATACAGTAAATAGAAAATTTATATAGTGTTAAATGTATAGTGGACTATCTGTATTTTCATACCCTATACGTGCAGGATTCGTAAAAACACAAGCACAAACCTCCACCACTTCCACCACAATACACAAGCACTACACACGTTCACTATCACAAACTCAACAATCGTTTCGCCCCGCAACCGAAGCATCAATATTTTCGAGGGATAAACTCCACGACAAAATCGCAAAGCGAAGCAATAACCAAACAAGCATGATTATATAGTAATTGGTTCATCCCCACCATTTATTTTACCTCTGAACACGTGCAACAAGCTTGAACTAGAAACATTTATCTGCTCGTTAATGAGGGTGCCATTGTTATGCTTCTTCTTCTTCTTCTTGTTCAACCGATCGACGTCCACTGCTGGACATAGGTCTCCTTAAGGGATCTCCACACCACACGGTCCTGTGCCGCTTGGATCCAGCGGCTCCCCGCGACCTTTTTGAGGTCGTCTGTCCACCTCGTGGGGGGTCTTCCAATGCTGCGTTTACCGGTGCGGGGTCGCCATTCCAGCACCTTAGGACCCCAACGCCCATCGGTTCTACGTACTATGTGCCCCGCCCATTGCCACTTCAGCTTCGCGACACGATGAGCTATGTCGGTAACTCTGGTTCTTCTACGGATCTCCTCATTCCTGATTTGATCACGTAGAGATACACCAAGCATAGCTCGCTCCATAGCTCGCTGAGTGACTCTGAGCTTTCTTATGAGGCCCATAGTCAGCGACCACGTTTCTGCTCCGTAAGTCATAACTGGCAACACGCACTGTTCGAAGACCTTGGTCTTCAGGCACTGAGGTATTTCGGACGAAAAGATCTCGCGCAGCTTCCCAAACGCTGCCCATCCGAGTTGGATTCGGCGACTGACCTCTTTCTCAAAATTGGACCTACCTAACCGGACCGTGTGTCCCAGGTATATATACTCGTCTACAATTTCAAGTACAGAGTTCTCAACGATGACCGGGTGGAGCGGAACAAGTGAGTTTGACATAATTTTCGTCTTGCTCATGTTCATTTTAAGGCCAACCTGTTGAGACACTCTGCTGAGGTCGTCGAACATTGTGTTAAGGTCCTCCAGAGACTCTGCCATAACGACTATGTCGTCGGCAAACCTAAGGTGAGTGATGTACTCGCCGTTAATGTTGATGCCGTATCCGTTCCAATCCAAAAGCTTAAAGACGTCCTCCAATGCAGCGGTAAATAGCTTCGGGGAGATGACATCTCCCTGTCGCACACCTCGCCGCGTTTGGATTGGTCTCGTAGTTCCGTCTTGGACACGGACAGACATTGTGGCGTTTTCGTACACACACTTCAACACTTGGACGTACCGGTAGTCGATACGGCATCTCTGGAGTGATCTTAACACAGCCCATGTTTCCACCGAATCAAAGGCTTTCTCATAGTCCACAAACGCCAAGCAAAGTGGCCGGTTATACTCCTCGGTCTTCTGTATAACCTGCCGCAGCGTAAATATGTGGTCTATGGTGGCCTTTCCGGAATCCGGCTTGTTCGGGAGGCTGGAAGTCGTCAAACCTACGAGCGAGACGATTCGTAATGACTCTTGAAAACAACTTATAAACCTGATTCAGCAGCGCGATGGGTCTGTAATTCTTCAATGAGGTGTTATCACCCTTCTTGAAGAAAAGAACCACCACGCTCCTGTGCCACGCTTTTGGCGTAGTACCTTCGTGAATAACGGAATTGAATTGTTGTTCTTAAGTTGTTTCAAAGCCATACTAATCTCGTATAGGCTGACGTCCGGGATGTCTTCAGTATAGTGTCGGGTTAGCTTGGCTCTTGGGTCTTTTGCCAAGGTGACAGCAGGCTGTTGTGTTGAGGTGTATAACTGCCCATAGAATCTCTCAACCTCTCTCAAAATCTCAGGTCGAGATGAAATGATACTACCAGTATCGGTCTTCAATCGCGTCAGCTGCCTCTGCCCGATAGACAGATCTTTTGCGAACACTTTTGAGCCCCTGTTACGCTCAATAGTATCTCGAATATATTCGGTATTAAAGTGTCGCAAGTCGCATTTCTGCGCTTTCGAAATCTGTCTATTGATCAGACGGTAGCGTGACGCGTGTTACGTCCACTCAGCGATTGCCGCTTTCCCAGACTCCACTCGACACCGGAGGTGTAGTGTTCCACGCCTGGGAAAGAAACTTCGCGCCACCTCGCCTTTCCCTACCTAACTTCGGTGGGATCGGACGCATTTAGTATTTAAGATTTTAGCATAGTACATAGGATAAGAAACATAATTAATTACTTGTAAATAAATAGATTTATTTGGATACTGAGTTTGTGTACCCAACAGTCGCCACCCATAATATAACTGGCGCAGTCTGGGTGCGGTACTTAACATCGAAACAGTATTTGTGGAAAAAATACGTCGCTTCGTGTTTGGTGCCGAAATAAGAACCTACTTACGGAGGCTGACTGTTGGAGAAACCCACGTACGGATCTCGTTCGTCCAAAAATCGATGAATACGCCGATCGTGATGTTTTTGTAAGTACACTACTCTGATAGTTTAGTCACTATTCCTATGAATCCTATCCTAATTAAATATATATAAAAAAAAATATAAAAATAATTTTAAAAAACAAACTTATTTTCTCATTTAATTAGAATAAGGAATAGCAATATAAGTGATCGCAAACTTGCATTGCGCAAATTGATGCGAATCGAAATTCTAGTTTACATATAGATAGTATAGAATTAAATATGACCGCTCCTTCTCAGCCCACTTTAAATATTGAACAAATAGACTTAACTACCAAAATTTACATCGCATGCAAACGATTTATAAAATTATTCGAATCATGATTCATTAGTATCTAATAAAAATTCTCATATCTCGAGCCGCAACGTAAACAGAGAGTCCGAGATGCAATATGAGCCGAATAAAGACGTGTACATACGCATTCCGCTTGCAAAGACAAAAACTTGCACCTCAGTTCACTCAGGTTAAAGTAATTAATTAGTAACCAACTAATTCATATTTACAAATCTAAACATCGAGGACCTGTTGCAAAATCTCGTATGAAACGGTCAAAAAAAAATAAATAAAATTGTTTCAAATACTTGAATTTCCTTTTAGTTATATATGTTTTTTATTTTCATAAATCAACAAAAATTAAATAGAGCTCTTACTTTGGTCGTAAATACGACTTCATAAGATAAAGAGCGATTAAAATACTTCGCTCTGCTTAGGCAAATTTTCGTTATATTGACCTAAAAATGCACAAGACCTTCAGAGTTAAATTATTTAATTAATAAAAAAAATATTGAATTGTTATATAAGCCTATTTTAGTACTTATTTTTACTATTTACTTATTTTTAAATTTACCCCAAAATTTTCATAATTATTAAATTTCATTTAGATACCTTTTACCTTTTCCGACTTTGTCCTGTTCCCAATAAAGATCATAGGTTAATATTACCTCCTTCCTATATAGTTACTAACTTGAAAGAGTATGTGTACATGGAAGCTGAATGCTCGAAGTTTAGTTCGACATATTATATTTTCGAAAACAAGCTGACGCATTATACTCGAACAAAATTTGACTGTATCAACAAATTAAAATATATACAGAAGATCAATCATTATTGCACATTCTCGTCTAGCCAAAGCTATATTATTGCATTTCCAACCCGAACTCTAACTCCAACTAAAGTGCCACTATCTTAATATCAAATGCTGCAGGGCAGCTATCTCGTGATAACACCACAATGTGACAGAAGCTGCCATCAGTGAAGAAGAACACCATACCGCAACATTTGGTGTTAACATTACTGCCACCAAATAGTTGCTTTTCTGGAAGGGGAGGTGTTACGTCCACTCAGCGATTGCCGCTTTCCCAGACTCCACTCGACACCGGAGGTGTAGTGTTCCACGCCTGGGAAAGAAACTTCGCGCCACCTCGCCTTTCCCTACCTAACTTCGGTGGGATCGGACGCATTTAGTATTTAAGATTTTAGCATAGTACATAGGATAAGAAACATAATTAATTACTTGTAAATAAATAGATTTATTTGGATACTGAGTTTGTGTACCCAACAGTCGCCACCCATAATATAACTCGCGTCTACTGAAGACTGTAGTCTCATTTCGTTCCTCTCATCCATGAGCTTGAGAGTCTGGGTCGAGAACTTATTGGTTCTTTTACGGTGTGTCTTATAAAATTTGGACCCCACCGTATGGACAGTTTCCACCAGCCTGTTGTTTAAATCGTCCACAGAAGCGCAGTCCGCTAGGCAATCGAAGCGATTCATCAGCTCGAGTTGGAAGTTTTCGGGGTTTTGGATATGAGTTCGAGTTGGTCGGAGTGTGGACTTCACCAGTCTAGATCTTTCCAGTTGTACGCATATATTCAATGTGCCTCTTACCATACGATGATCACTACCCGTCTTTACGGTGTTAATAACAGAGACATCATTAAATATATGACGCCTGGTCGACATGATGAAGTCGATCTCATTTCTCGTGGAACCGTCGGGACTTATCCAGGTCCATTTACGATGTGGCCGTTTCTTGAAGAAAGAATTCATCATGTAGAGGTCCTCTCTCTCCAAGAAATCGGCTAACATCTGGCCCCTGTGGTTCCGTTGCCCATATCCAAATGGCCCTACTCTTACCTCTGTACCACTTCGATTGCCTAGTTTTGCGTTGAAATCCCCCATCACAACAGTGTAGAAGGTTTTAGAGGCATGTATGGCTCTAGACAAATCCTCATACATGGCCTCTACCTCCTCGTCTGGATGTGCCGATGTCGGTGGTATGTATAAACCTGTGGTATAAACCTGTATGACCTTCACCGAATACCGTTTGGTAATTCTGAGTATAAGGAACGCGACCCTGCTCGACACACTCTCGACTTGGACAATGCTGTTGACAAGGGACTTGTGGACGAGAAACCCGACACCACCCTGAGACTGTTGGTCACCCTCCCGGTAGTAAAGCAAGTTGCCGGATTTAAGAATTATCGTGTCCTCCCCCTCTCTTCGGACTTCAGATAATCCTATCACATCCCACCGCAACTTGCTTAACGTTTCTTCCAGCTCGATGATCTTTCCGTCTTCCCTCAAAGTGCGTGCGTTGTATGTTGCCAGGTCAAGTCGTCGGGGTTGGCAGCGGAATCTCTGCCGGAGATTCTTAACACCCCCTGCCCCGCCGTTACCTAAACCGCTGCCAGAGCCAGGAATAGCGGGGCTGCCGGGAACTAGGGGCTGTGGCTTTTTAAGTGTATCCATTAAGGGTATTGCCAATAATCACCACGCTTGGCATGCGGGTTGGTGATCGCAGTGCTGACCATGTCGCACCGACAACGCTGCTGCCCGCTGTCGGTCTGTTATATTTAAGTCAGCTAAAGAATGGTTATACCGCCATTAGTCGGTCGCCAGAGCCTCGTCGGTTTATTTGCAGGGTGTACCACGTGCAGGTGAGGTTGACATTTGAAGAAACTGACTGGGACGAGTTTCCTCCTTACACCCCTTGTTATGTTACACTACTTGTTACACTACTTGTTATGCTTAATGATTTCTAATTGTTCCAAAATATTTATTTTAAAGTTTTTTCCACAGGTGTGCAGGATTTCGAAACAATGGTCATTAGGAACTTTATGAAAGCGGTCATAAAGATAGCGATGCTTCGGTTGCGGGGCGAAACCATTGTTGAGTTTGTGATAGTGAACGTGTGTAGTGCTTGTGTATTGTGGTGGAAGTGGTGGAGGTTTGTGGATGTGTTTTTACGAATCCTGCACGTATCGGGTATGAAAATACGGATAGTCCACTATATATGTAACACTATATAAATTTTCTATTTACTGTATCGCGGATTATAGCAAAATAATTTCATTATTACTTTTGTTCAAAGTTTCTGTTATATATATATAACATGAACATGTTATACATATATATATATATATATTATATATAACATGAACAGAGTTTCGAATTTCTAAATAAATATTATGTATTTTTTATTATTTGTCAATTATATTTATGAAAACATTCATACGCCAAGATCAATACAACCTCAAATGATTTAAACTCTCAATTACTTTTGTTCTACAGATCCAATCTGGACTGTTGATATCGCTTTACTCTCAAAGTAAAATCGTCGTTATATTTTCTTAATAGTCTTTCGACCTTTCGAGGTTAAAAGCTTTCCGTATCGAAGGATTTTGATTCATTTCTGATACAGCTACTTGGTTTCAAACGATGCATTGTGAGCGGTGTCCCACGCATCTTTATACGGGTTTCTATCTGATAATGTTGAAGAATTAGCCATCCATCATCTAATGATAATGGCACTTGACGGGCTCTTATGATGATATGTTGATAAATTCTGTACACTACTTTAGTGATAGTTGTATGTAATTATAACGGTCGTGAATCTGGGTTCGCCAATGACACGCGAAATTACTTTCAGTTAAATTATCTTAATTTTTTTTCACCTGCCCTTATCCAACTCTTCGTGGGGTCGGCACAACATGTTACAAACATGCTGTCACACGATTTGGCTGCGTATTTTACGTACCGGCCGCCTGCTTGACGTCAACTTACCTTAGTCGCCTTGTACGACACCTCGATAAGAAATGAGGATGATCTATTCTATGCAGCCGGATACCATACGGCACATACCTTAGTCGCCTCTTACGACACCTCGGTAAGAAAGGAGGGTGGTCTATTCTATTCTGCCGGATACCACACGGCGTGTCGTGGAATCCGGGTTCGCCAATGACACGCGTAATTACTTTCAGTTGAATAATTTTAATATATAAACATAAATGTTTGTCTGTATGTCCTCTATACACTCTGAAACGGCTGGATTAATGAAATTTTCAGACAAACTTTAGAATGATCTATTGGATGATCCTGTAAGGTGTAGTAGCGATTGATGAAATTTATTTGAACTGTCAATAATAGTTTTGTATCTATTGTAAGTCGGAATAAGACTAAGCCACAGCAACGCGCGGCTGGATTAGTTGTTTCATATAAAAGTCTCACGTATTGAAATTCAAAGTAAAAAGTAAGGTAACGGCCTGCCACTAGCTCACAACTGGGCATTCTTCTTTCCTTATTTGGAGAGAAGGGTAGGAATGAACACCCACCACGCTGCTTAAATGTGAATATGTAGGTTACACATATCCCCAGAATTCTCTTGAGATACGCATTTTTCCTCACGATGTTTCCAATCACCGAAAAACTTGGGTTAATTTTTAAATTTCAATTAGATGCATAAGTTTTAAGAGAAAAACTCATTGGTGCCTACCAGGGGCTTGAACCCATTACTCCCTCCAAAAAGGCACACGGTCGCGCCGTTTGGCTATCAAAGCTTATTAGTAACTTTTAATAAAATATATAATAATAAAAAAGCTAGCACGTAGGGACATAGGAGAGGCACGCCGTGTGGTATCCGGCAGAATAGAATAGACCACCCTCCTTTCTTACCGAGGTGTCGTAAGAGGCGACTAAGGTATGTGCCGTGTGGTATCCGGCTGCATAGAATAGACCACCCTCCTTTCTTACCGAGGTGTCGTAAGAGGCGACTAAGGAATGTGCCGTGTGGTATCCGGCTGCATAGAATAGACCACCCTCCTTTCTTACCGAGGTGTCGTAAAAGGCGACTAAAGTAAGTTGACGTCAGGCAGGCGGCCGGTCGTAAAATACGTAGCCGAATCATGTGACAACATGTTTGTAACATGTTGTGCCGACCCTACTTAGAGTGGGATAAGGGTAGGAGGATGATGATGATGTAGGGACATAGGAGAGGCCTACGACCAAAATTGGACTCAAAATGTCTGAATATGATCATGATGATGAATAAGAAAGACTGTTTAACTTAACCTAAAGAGACGTTCTTGATGTGGCTTACGGTTAAGGAAGGCTTACATGTTTTAACGTTTAGTTACACTCCAGTTTTAATGAGAATGGAAATTTCTGGATTGAAAAGTTGTTAATTAACTTTTTTCTTTATTTGGAATTATTGTAATTACATTATAAAAAAAGGTATTCGACTTGCCTTGTTGGTAAAAATCGTCAATTAAGAGCTAGTTTCTTGTTCAGCTTTTTAATTTGATGTAATTTAGTAAATAGATATTGCTGTCCTAATTGTAGATCGAACCAGTGGTTTACTTAGACATTTTAAGTGATGCAAGAAATGCTAACGTATTAAAAAAAATTTGTTTCTTAGTACAACAACATGTGCAAAAAATTGGAATGAAGCCCAAAGGCTCAGTGATCGATTGTGGAATCAATCCCCGCAACTACAAGACGCAAAGTTTCTCAGTGTCTAACTTTGTACCCATGTTGAAGCAGAGCAAAACTTGGGAGTACTCAGATCTTATTTTTGTTAAAATAGTGACCCGGATGACTAACATCATCCTCCTGTCCTCATCCCACTCTAAGTGCGGTCGGCACAACATGTCGTAATATAATGTGGCTAGGTATTTTACGGCCGGCTGCCTGCCTGACGTCAACCTAACTTAGTCGCCTTTTACGACATCTTGGTAAGAAATAAGATTGGTCTATTCTACTCAGCCGGGCTACTACACGGCGGGCTAACTTACCTTAGTCACCTTTTACGACACCTCGGTAAGAATTGAGATGACGTCCATTAAGCTGTTTTAAATATGATGCATTTATGCCAGCCTCTTTCTGAGTGGCAGGGAAGTCTTGATGATTTGATATCCGTACTATAATATTTGACTCCTTCATTTTCAGTCGCTGGAATGTTCTATAAAATTCTGTAGGCTAAAGTACCTTAAGTCACATTTCACAAATTAGTAGTTAGTAGCGTTTATTTTTTTACGGCTTTAATGTCTTTAATAATTTTACATTCGTGAATTTAGTGACTGTATGACTAAATGAAGATGACATTTGATCAATACGAGTATATTGAATAAGAATCATTGAAAATACAAAGAATGTCAAAAAATGGACTTAAGGTCCTTTAGTTTTTATTTACAGAATTTTCCCTATCCGTATCTTATCTTTAAATATTATGAATGCCAAAGTGTATTGTTTGCATAATTTATAGAATTAGGCGTTACTTTGCGGAGATCCATAATACAAAAGTAATAATAAAATTATTTTGCTATAATCCGCGATACATGTACATCCGCGATTTCTTCTCTCATTTTAGAAATGAGTAAAGGATCGATGAGATATTTTGTATAGATATTCTATTTGAATTCTAATTTCTATTGAATGTTCTAGTCATTGATATAGGCTATCTTTGTAAAAACCAACGCAGTCTCGAACATAAGGTAATTTAACACAATCCTTAAATTCGGATGATTGTTGTAATAAAATGTTTTAAACCTCCTTAATATTAATTTAAAATTCTTTAAGTCTCCTAAATATTAATTTAGAATTCAATTACGTTTTTAAAACACGATTATTACGATACATCCAGCATGAGACGTACGCGATCTTGACCCTGGGAGGGAAGTTAAAGATTATATAAGAAATAATTCATATTGCGTTGTAAATAATGACTATAATTGCATGTAACCGGCTTACCTTTGTAACCTGTACCGCGACCAATCAAATTTGTACGGTACATACTTCACGAAGTATTTGTCAAGAGCACTCATTCGTTGTAATTACTCATGGTGCCAGCAAATTGATATTATAACTTGAATATTAGAAAGTGGAATAGTTTTTTTAATAAAACTTGACCCACATGTAGAGGGACGTGACGGAACACATACCTAATGATAGGATCTATTATAAATCTAATATGACAATGGCATCAACGGCGTGGCAACGTTCTAATAAAGGCTGGGCGATTTATACATCATGTTGCGTTTAATACAATGGTTAATGAAGTAAAACGTACATTTAACATTGTTATTAATCAGATAACTTTTTTTCACGTCACGTATTTCCAGTGATACGGGGACCGTAGGACGCGTGTCAGGGAAGTTGCAAGTTCAAATCCCGGGCAGGCATTTCAATAGATTTTGCCTTTCTTTCTAATCGATGTTTAAAATTTATTGCGCGCATTCGCTGAAAACATCGCGCATATCTCAAGAGACTTCCTGGTATACGTGTAACTTATAAATATGTATATGCAGCAGATACCTCTCACCCTAACAGGAGAAAAGTCTCCGCTCAGAAGTGGGATAGTAAAGGCTTTACTTTACTTTTAATCGACTGCTTATCATATTTGCCAAGGTTTTGACTGAAGATAGGTAATTATGTAACCTAGGTATCATATAGTCCAGTTACTAACTTGACAAATTTGAAGTAACATAATCTTCTGATATTCGCTATCTCAATAAAATTTTAACACCCCCAATTTTTTCACTTGACTAGATATTAACACTTGCCTGCGCTTAATTTTTTTTATAACATAATTAATTCCTTGTTTAGCGGCTAATTATCAGAGAATGCACTTAAGTTAAAACAATTTCTTCATCAAACAGCGTATTTTTTACACTCTTAGTTCAAAACGTATCAACCCTTCCATCGTTTACAGTCATAAACCTGTTTTAGGTAAAAAATGGAAACCACCCATTGTGACGTCTATCAAACGCAAGATTATAAAGACACCCTTAGTTTCGACGAATTATTAGGGGCTGTTTGATTGATGTTGGCGATTAAAAACTTAAGCAGCTTACAGATTAACTAAAGGTGTCGTTATATTTACATATTTGGAAATTCACAAATGAATGATCGAGATATAGAACTGTACAGGCCCAGCGTTTTCACCTGACAAGATCTCAGTTTTTTGCCTTCGGTCGGCCGTGGCTACTCGCCATACTTCCGACGGCGTGATGACGTGCCGTAAGTCGTGGCCCGACCTCACAGCTACCCTTAGCACGACGTTACTCGACAGTAGTGGAGCTTCAACGCTCTATTCTCTGCATTTCTCAACCTCGACAACGCTTCTGCGTCCAGAGATTTTAAGCTTTTATAATATAACTAGCAATGCCCCGCGGTTTCACCCGCGTCCATACCGATCACGTGGTAGTGGAAAGTCTACGAAGTCGGACTATAGATTTATTTTATAGATTATTTCATTATAAAAATGGGTATCATTAGTATTCTTGGAATAAGACCTAACTCACCAAATGCAGACCCTGCTACAACGGTTGCTACAATGAATTTGTTATTGCATTATTTGCTTTCGATTTACATTCTTAAATTTGTTATATCTTTTGATGGGGATGTCGGATTTTAATAATTTAAAAAGTATTACAGTACAATATTAGTACAGTTATTGAAACAGTTTTTAATAAAATATCATTTAATGGGATAAGGATTAATACAGATATTTGAATAAAATGGTTTGATTATTGCCAGCACTTTTGTTAACTTTTACAAAGTAAAAAAGTAGTTATATTGTCATAACTATAATAGTTAGACTTATGGTATCTTGGACTTTTTTGTGGATATTAATACGTTCTATAATAATGTAGAACATTTTTTTGTTCTATCATCAATAGTTTCCGCACCGCACGCGATGAAAGATTTTTTGAACTTAATTTTTCACACCTTATTACGATTTTGTTACGGATCCCTATTTTTTTTGAAAATGTAATATAGCCTATGTTGCTCAGTGAAGAAGCAGCTTTCTAGTGGTAAAAGAATTTTTGAAATCAGTCCAGAAGTTTTTGCGTGAAAAAGTAACAAACATACATACAAACAAACAAACAAAAATACTAATCTTTCCTCTTTATAATATTAGTATAGAAAATCTAATTAATAGTATAATATTATATCCATGACATATATATCATCATCATCCTCCTGCCTGATCTCTATCTAATCTACGTATTTACGACCGGCCGCCTGCCTGACGTCAACTTACCTTAGTCGCCTTTTACGACACCTCGGTAATGTAAGTAAATGAGGGTGGTCTATTCTACTCAGTCGGATACCATACGGCGGTATGTCATGGATATAATAATAATAATGTAGTAGTAATATTTTTAATTAAAGAGCTTGAGTTTGTAGGGTAATAATACAAAAGCCCTATATTTTACTACACGTATTTTTTTTTGTAATGAACTAACATTATTTATTCAAGAATTCGCTTATTATGACAATAATAAGTCCCATCGAATGTCGTATTCCGTCATTAGCTAAGTTTTATATATTTACCTTATTAGTGACTTACTCAGGTGTCTCTTCTGCGTATTTCCTATATATGTATATTTCAAAAAATTACAAATTTACATAAGTCAAAATAATTAGCTATCAAAATCGCATCCTTGATTTCTACCGTTTATTCCGTACCAATAAACATTAGTAAAAATACAAGATCCTACCCACAAACAAAGATAAAATTTATCTTATGATAATTCAACGAAATCAATAATTTATTCAGTGTGTAGGCTATCTAATACAGTCGGAACTTGTGTTCTCCACAGATAAAGATGAATCAATAATTAGTTTGATATGGAGTCATCACGCGGCGAAACCAAAACATAATCAAGAAGATTTATAACGCGCAATGCACCTGTTTCAAATTAAAAGATTAATAGTACCGGCCAAGTGTAATTCTTACCTTAGTTGCATCCGATCAAATGCTCCGTACGAGTGGTGGTTAGTTTAAGGCAGCGCTTGAGCGAAGGGACACAGGTTATTGAGAAATAATGAATTGAAATATGAATGATATCAATATCCTTTAAAGATCTTTTATCCTTTATAAGTATCCTTTAAAGACTCTGAACAGTCTTTAAAGGATACAAAGTGACTTAAATAACGAATGCGTACTTCGGAACGTTACTCTCCTTTCCAAGCTTGCAATAGGCTTGGTCTGGACATACATTCGTTAAATCGAATACACCAGATTAATACAAGCTATTTTAATTATATTAATTGATAAACGTAATAATAAAATGATAAAGGAGATAGACTCCACGACAAAATCGCAAAACCTTTGCTATTTTGTCTATTTCCTGATGATGCTTAGGTTGCAGTGCGAAACGATTGTTGAGTTTTGTGATAGTGATCGTGTGTAGTGCTTGTGTAGTGTGGTGCTGGTGGTGAAGGTTTGTGCATGTGTTTTCACGAATTCTGCATGTATCGCGTATGAACATCGTGGATCATAGCAAAATAATTTTATTATTACTTTTGTCCGCAAAGTAACCTAATTATATAAAATATATAAATTGATCTCTATCATTAAAACGATGCTACAAACTTTGACAATTGCAGGGTGAAAGTAATGATAAAATTATTTTGGGATAATTTGCATTAAATTGCTATATATTTGTTCGTCATCGTTACTTTTTAAAGTAAATCTATTTAGTATAATAAGTCTTTAAATTATCAATAAAAAAATACTATTAATTTCATAAATTATTGATTAAAAAACCTCGCCAAAGTCTGTTTCATAAATAGTCCGCAAAATAATAATCGACTTTTGTTTACGGAACTCTAAAAACTGCAATATTTACATAGAATCATTAATTTACGGTGCATCGTGAACTATTAATAAATTCTGCTTTATGTTTTATCAAATCGATTTAAATCTACTTCATTTTGTGTGAACGGTAAGCGACCGTTTGGTTCCGTATTAATGGCATTATGAAAGACTTAATGCTTAAAACCGGTTTCCGTAAGCGTTTTTATTGCTTTAATCTTTAGATCGTGAACTTCTACATTTTGCCGTTTGTCGAATTAAATACTTTACTTATGGATTTCAAATTCCTTATGAGGTCTCTACATAATTTGTTGAAATTTTGTTAAAGCGTCTAGTGGCTTTTTCCAATTCACACGAGCCTTATGAAATCTTTTCTTTCCTCTCCTCTATTTATGAGATAGTAAGTATATCCACCTCGTAGAGGATCTACTTCGTTTTTAGTGCGGAATCTCCATTCCAAGATCTTGAACCGCTAATGGCTAACGCTTTTTTGTTCTATGCAGTTCCCGCCTGCAGTTTCATTGCAAATTACTTAAAATCAGCTTTCTTAGGGCGCTGGTGCAGTGGCTGCTGTAAAAGGAAGACAGTTAAGAGTCAAAACTACTTTTGAATTACGATAGGGATTACTTAAACTATGGTCACTTATTAATAGACAATAAGTGACCATTTTAAGATGTCATCAATTTGTTAAAGGCATGGCATGAATTGGATCGAAATGTTAAAGGCTAGGGATGTACTATGCATATTATTGATGTTTATATGCGACATTGCTACTTAAATTTGGCATCGCAACTAAATATCGGCGACCAATCGCAACCATGAATAAGCTACCTGCATAGAAAAAATAATAATTCCTGGCATGTTTTTATAAACCAAACGATCAACCACTCCGTCACACATATCGTAGTTATACGATAAAAAATTAATCAAACAGCATTCAAAGATGATCTTGACCTTTATAATTCATCAATAAATTTATCAAAACGCTAATTTAAATTTATTGTCGTCGGAATTACTAATTTTGTTCGTTTTGCAGAATAAAATGTGAGTTTAATGAAATTGAAAGTATACTTTTTGAATATTTATTAATCACGTCACGTGTTTCTGAGATTTATAATCAAATTAATAGATGCATCAGTTACTTTAAATACCTGCATGTATACATTGATTTAAAACTTAAAATTCTGACTAGATTTTGATGCTAACTTCTACAATTAGTGATATTTCTGAGGCAACTTAAAGTTTTGGATTGTGCAATAATTTAAACTTTTATAACGACAAATAAGTATCGGAAAGAGAATAAGATTAACGCACGCACTATTTCGGTTAGTTTGAGCAATGATAAAATATTTTTACAAGACAAGATAGTCAGAGAATATATTAAGATTGATGAGTACTTATTGGATTCCTTATTTCTAACTAATTTTTTGAATTATTTTGTCATTATCAGATAAAATATATGAACATTTAAACCGTTTACATCTCAAACTTACCTCCTTGAGAGGGGTAAATGAAACGGTTATGAATTGTGGTACAGTACGCGGCAATAAATAATGCACATCGAGGCTTAGAGAGAGAAATCGGCTAGATTCTGCTTCATAGAGCATTGTATCTGTCGCACAGACTACCGAACGTCACATTCTGAGTGACAGTGACAGCGCTCTACGAAACCGAACTGGCCGGCTGTGTCGTTCTAAACATCGATATGTATTATTTAATGCCGGGTACTATACGTGCAATGTCGCCGATTCATTAGCAACTTGGGCTACAAGTAACCCACTTATAGTACGCGGCAATAAATAATACACATCAAGGCTCAGAGAGAGAAATCGGCTAGATTCTGCTTAATAGAGCATTCTCTGTCGCACAGACTGGCGAACCCGTGTATGACAGTGACAGCGCTCTACGAATCCGAATGGGACGGCTGTTTCGTTCTAAGTTCTGGATGTGCATTATTTATTGCTGGATATACATTACTACTTAACCAACCTTTCTTAAACCTTATTGAAGGAGAGATCAACCCATTTCACTAGAGAATAGTTGAACTAAAATTTTCCTAGAATAATGTTGGGAGTAAAATAAAATTTATTATTTAATAAGACGTTCTTTCCATTCTCATATTTTAAAATATCCTACGCTGCTGGTATAAATCAAGTTGAATTTGCAGAAATGTGCAATACATTTTAAGAGGAAAGCGATTACTCAGTACAGTCAGTGCTTGACGCCATAGTTATTCTATTCTAAAACGAATGTGAGATAGTTTTTCATATCAATTATTTACATGCAATTTTTTTTCTTTCTCGTTCGAACGGAGAAAGGGTAGATGTGATTAAAAAATTAAAATAATAATAAACTATTTGATTTATAACGCCGTATGGTATCCGGCTTAGTAGAATAGACCACCCTCACTTCTTACCGAGGTGTCGTAAAAGGCGATTAAGGTAAGTCGACCCACCGTGTGGTATCCGGCTGCGTAGAATAGACCACCCTCACTTCTTACCGAGGTGTCGTAAAAGGCGATTAAGGTAAGTCGACCCACCGTGTGGTATCCGGCTGCGTAGAATAGACCACCCTCACTTCTTACCGAGGTGTCGTAAAAGGCGATTAAGGTAAGTCGACCCACCGTGTGGTATCCGGCTGCGTAGAATAGACCACCCTCACTTCTTACCGAGGTGTCGTAAAAGGCGATTAAGGTAAGTCGACCCACCGTGTGGTATCCGGCTTAGTAGAATAGACCACCCTCACTTCTTACCGAGGTGTCGTAAAAGGCGATTAAGGTAAGTCGACCCACCGTGTGGTATCCGGCTGCGTAGAATAGACCACCCTCACTTCTTACCGAGGTGTCGTAAAAGGCGATTAAGGTAAGTCGACCCACCGTGTGGTATCCGGCTGCGTAGAATAGACCACCCTCATTTCTTACCGAGGTGTGGTACAAAGCGACTAAGGTAAGTCGACCCACCGTGTGGTATCCGGTTGAGTAGAATAGACCACCCTCTTTCTTACCGAAGGTCGTAAAATAAGAGTAAGGTAAGTTAACGCCAGGCAGGCGGCTGGTCGTAAAATATGTAGCCAAATCATGTGACAACATGTTTGTAACATGTTGTGCCGACCCCATATAGAGTGGGATAAGGGCAAGAGGATGATGATGATTCATAACGTATAGAAATATATTTATTCAGCATTATTTTGCTAATAATAAATACTCTAAACAGTTTTAAGAATAAAAAGTTTTAGAAATAATACAATTTAATCCTCACTTCCCAACGGCCATACAGCGTCAGTGCTTAATACTGAACCAAGGGTTCGCGAATTTTAAATCAGGGCCAACATTATAATCGTGATAACAATATTGATATTCACAATTTATCAGGTTAATAAAGTAAAAAATCGTGATTTCTGCATATTAAAAAATATTGATATATATATATATTATACATACGAGTTTGAGATCTCCTTTTAAGCATAAAAATACTTGTGTGAGTTCTCGCTCCTCCATAACTACGTACTAATATACAAACATCTTAAGGTAAGGTTTCATTAATATTAAAAATAAGGTTACTTTAATTTAATATAAATAAATAATATATTTTAAAATAAAGTAACAAAATAAATTAATAAATATATAATTTGTATTGCTCTGTGTATGTATGTGCGTGTGTGTGTGTGTGTTGTGTGTGGGTTATGTGTGTGTTTGAAGATGCAAGCATATTTGTTCATATGCATGAACAAACTCCAAAAACAGAATCCATATACTGACGTATGCACGTCAGTATATGGATATTTAAATTTAAGGTATATTTTTAAGTAGTAATTTTCATAATATCTTCATAAGTAAGATCTTTTAGCCACTGAAAGCCACGCCTTATTACAATTATAGAAATATTCTAAAATATATAAAATTTATATTACGTGTTTAATCTGCCAATTCGCAACATGCGTCTAAGCTTGCATCCTTCTCATAAAGGGGAGATATGGTCTTTGCCCAGGTGTGGGATTAAAAGAAAATCTTATCCATAAGTTATTGTTCCATCTACGCTATCGATCTATGAAAGTTATTGATCTATAGATGTTAAATGAAATTTCTAACAAAAGTGTATAAACTTTTAAATTGAGCGGTTGAACTGATAATAAAGCGCTGCAAAATAAATTGTGGTTAGTGGTAGTAATAAACCCGTAACACAGTCGTATACATTGGTCACCCCTTTACGTTGGTAATTTCTAGAAGCTTCGCCAGCTAAATGTCGCCATAGCCTTTTACTGTCGACTTTTCACCGATAAAAGCGATACTATAAAACTGACCCTTCTCTCAAATAAACCGAGTTTCGTTGGCATGATGATACTTTAATATGCATAGAATCCATTTTATTTGCGCCTCTAAAATCCTAGTAAAGAGTGGTAACAGGCCAGCAATTCGTAATATTGACTTTACTGGCCACTCGGTTTCGTTTTTTCCGTATTTCACGGGGTTGAATTATAAATGAATTTAGGTGTGCTGGGCGCGATTTATGAAGGGTGGCCGGGGTTTTAATCTTCTGAAACGGCCATAACAAGACGTATGGCCAAATTACTGCATCCGTTATGAGGTACGTGAAAGATTTAATGTTTACTTGAATTTTAAGCGAGTTCCGCTAACCTATATTTTATTAATGCTTTCCTAGGAAAACATGTGCAGAATGTAATTTACATTTGGGAATATTTGTTTAATGTTTAGTAAAAGCATTCTGAGGATTCAAAATATTCATTATTCTACTGCCCTTTATCCTATTTAGTCTAAGTGGGGTGGATATAACACATTTTAAAAACCTTGTAATATGTTTTGACTACTTATTTTACGCCCGGCCGCCTATTTAACTTCAATTTGCCTTAGTCGCCATTTTCAACATCTCGGTAAGAATAGAGGATGATCTATTCTACTCAGCTGGCTACCACGTGGTGGATGAATGAAAATATGTGTAATATTTTACACATTTCTTCTTTTAAATTTCAATTTAAATATAGGCGCATATAAGTAGCAATTAGCTTGGACAGATACTAAAAATAGTTTTAACTAGCTGTGCCAACAACGGCTTCGTGGGATTCACTGATTTACGAAACTATTCCCAAATTTAAAAAATTTTGAACATAAAAGTAGTTATTGTGAGTTAACCGTCAGAGATAGAGACATGCTATCACGCACTTTTTTGTAGTATTTTTATAGATCTACAATTCTCTATTACATTACTTTAGCATATCTCTGCTGGTTTACGCAGCGCACGCGACCAAAGCTCCCAGCAAGCAAGTTTTTTAACAACTGCGCGATCTTTTCAACACAATTTACATAATACCGATATGTACTATTTACCTTAACCATCTGGAAGTATTGCACTATTCTTTTGGTGAAAACCGTACAAAAATCCGTTCTGTACATTTTGAGAAAAACGATTACATACAGACAGACAGCTTTTTGGGACTTTGTTTTATAATAAGTATAGATATCACAATCTAAAAAAAAATTCACAACACATTTAGGACTATCGTTCGGGCAAAACTGGAGCTTTTGTAACAACTGTTATTATACAGTATAATATTTCAGCTTCCTTCACTGATTTACTTTTATTTATAGTTACAAGTAGTTCTTAGTAACATATAGTTGTTTTTAATTGTACCAAAAACAATATCTTATTTTTTAAGATAACAATTTAAATATATTGTTGAATGTGCGTATATCCGCCGTGTAGTATCCGGCTGAGTAGAATAGACCACCCTCATTTCTTACCGAGGTGTCGTAAAAGGCGACTAAGGTAAGTTGACACATCGTGTGGTTTCCCGTTGAGTAGAATAGACCACCCTCATTTCTTATCGAGGTGTCGTAAAAGGCGACTAACGTAAGTTAAACTACCGTATGGTATCCGGTTGAGTAGAATAGACCACCCTCTTTTTTACCTAGGGGTCGTAAAATACGACTAAGGTAAGTTGACATCAGGCAGGCGGCGGTTCGTAAAATGCGTAGCCGAATCATGTGACAACATGTTTTAAACATGTTTGCCGACCCCACATGTCTGAATTCGTTGACTTTCTACTACCACGAGATCGGTATGGACGCGGCTGAAAAAAGAACTGAAGTCACAAGAGGTCACTTGTTTATTATGTGAGAACTAGTATGTTAATGCTAAAAAAGGCAAACAAGCAGATGCTATTTTGTTTTATCGTAAATTTTCTGCTGCATAAGCTGCACTTCAAACTTTCAACGAAATAAAATAAAAGCCCTCGTGCCTTACATGTTCCGAGCTAATAAGATGAGGGCTTGTATCTACGCCGCGAGTACTAATAGCTCTCATTTGCTTTCTACACGCAGTCATCTCCACTCGGTATTAGCTATCCAAGATATATGAAATCTAGAAAGAATACTAGTAAGAAAAACACATTCGTATAACTTACTACATTCTTACAATATATTATAAGAATAAATTCATACATTCATAAAATAAAGTTAAGTAACAGCCCGTTACAATCACACCGTTGGGCATAGGGCCACCTCTCTCCGTTTCTGGACAGAAGGGTCGGAGCTAAGACCTACCACGCTCGGTAGGTTACACATATCTCCAGAATTCTCCAGAGATATGCAGGTTTCCTCACGATGTTTTCCTTCATCGAAAAGCATATGATTATGTGATTCGGTAGATTGTAATTATCAATTAGATATATAGGTTTTAATAGAAAAACTCATTGGTGCTTGCCCGGGGCTTGAATTGGTGGAAAGGGTCGTACGCTATCACGGCTTATTCATCCATTCATACATTTTTTTAAATTAATCTATCTATAATTATTATAAAACAAAGTGCCAAAAACTGTCTCTGTATGTGGTCGATTTTCTTAAAATCAACTGAAGGGATTTTTGTACGTTTTTAACGAAAAGATAGCGTAGTTCTTCTGGAAGGCTTAGGTACGTTACAGTTTTATGTAAATCGTGTTGAACAGGTCGTAAAAATCGTCGTCGGTTGTAAAAAAACTCACCTGCTGAGATTGAGATAAACCAGCAGGGATACACTAAAGTAATGTAAAGAATTGTAGATGTATAGAAATACTACGAAATAATCAGCGACGGCATGTTTCTATGGTTAACTCGCAATAACGTTATGTCAAAAATTTTAATGAAATACACTGATTTCCACGCGAGTAAAGCCGCAAGCACAACTATTTAATTTATACTATAACTAGTTAATTTTTACAAGGTATGTCCGTAAAAAACATATATTCATTAAGAAGGTTAAAAGATATTTGCTTAAAACTAATAATATAAACCATATTATTTAATTGTATTTATATAATTTTGAAACACTGTAACTTCTACTTATATTTGATATTTAATTTCTTATAAACTTAAATATTAAACTTAAACTTTTTATGTTTTCATTACTATTAGATTACTAGAAATAATGCGAACTCCACACCTTTATATAAACCCTGCGTGGTTTTCAAAAGGTGTGCTAATGTATTAATATAAGTAAAATGTTATTCTTGGAAAATAAATAAATAAAAAATACTTTTTACAATTACACACATGGTCATCCGTCCCCAAAATACTTTATACTTGTATAGGGGTATATAATTTTAAATGCCAAACCAACAAATTGTATTTAGAAATCGGACCCGCGACGCACGGAACTGAAGGCAGGGTCGCTGCCACCTGCGCCAACGAGCAAGTCGAATTTCAGTCGAACGGCCATTTCATTTTTGGAAAGCTTTGTTTATCAATAAGTAATACCAGCGACTTGGTTCACGACAAGTTTAGTGTTATAATTATGCATTATATCGTTTACTAGAAATACGTGCTTTTTCGCCCGCGAGAAATTCAGTGTTTAGCATGTTATATCGCTCGAGTCTCGGCATGAGACTGGCTCTCTGATACCTGACACCGCTTTTTATACCTATTTCCCCTCTAAACTACAATTGACACCGGTTTGTTACTACGCCCACTAAAAATTGTTGTAAAACGACCTCTTCAGCTCAATTTACATGAAACGGTTATGTGCTATTAACCTAAACCTTTCGGAGGGATTGCACTACCTTTCAGTAAAAACCGCACTAAAATCCGTTCAGTAGATTTTGAGAAAATCAATTACATACAGACCGACAGCTTTGGGGACTTTAATTTATAATAAGTAAAGATTTATGAGGGAAAAATGGAAATTTTTCTTATCGTACATATGTTAATATTAACATTGTCAAACGAATTAGATTTCATCAATATTGTTTCTGCGGATTACCCGTAAAAGAGTAACATACAGACAGACAGAGAAACAGAAAGGTTTTAATTTTACGTGATTTTTTAATAAATCTTATTTCTCTTTACTAAATAAGATTAACAATATTTCGTAATGTTTCCATAAAGTAAAAAAAACACTTTTATCAAAAATATAAGCAACCGGTTAAATTGTGAAAAAATATGTTTACTTTATTTGCATTTCATGATTCTAGTAAACGAAATGAAAGAAGAAAATATTAACTTGGACAATTAATTAACTTGAATATGAAATGGAATAGTGTTCTCACATTACTAAAAATTTATATTAAAAGAACAAAAGAATCCTATTGCTATAATCCCATTGTATGCATATGATGAGATTTGACTAATATCACGACTTCTTGATAGATTTTTAAATTTTTGTTCGTACTTGTTACGTTTACTTGTTAATAAAACTTCTTTAGCGATGACCGTATCGTCCTCAAACTAGAGATTCCTGCTTTGATTCACAGCCGGTTAAATGAAATTATTGTTCTAAAATACGAGAAAAGTTTAGGCGGGATACTTTAAATGACTAGATATATGACGGAATAGTTTATTTATCGTCTGATCATGTCGGGACGGTCTAAATTAGTTGGATGATCAAAATTTAGTTGATAATTTGTTTAATCGCCTCTCTTGATTAAGATCAAGTATTTAAGTTATTTTTTTTATTTCCAACAATAATGCACAAGTTATGTCTCTTAAATTACTTAGACGCTAGGACTATACTAATCATGCTCAAGTAGAATTGTTCCAAGAATACTAGCAGTTTTGAATCGCTAAGCTGATTTTTTGTGCGAAAAAGGAGCCAGCCCTCGTATCACTCGAAGAGGCAATTAACCGAGGAGGTAAAACGGACAACAAAAAATTTTTGCTCTTTGACTCCAAGACTTAGGGTCTCAACTGCAAACGGCACAAATACATAACTCTCGATGAGAGACTTTTGATGCCAAATTCGGCCATTTCTGCCGCAGCTCCAGCGAGGTCTTCACGACATGGAACGGCGCCAACATATCAACGCATGTTGCGTCCCACATACGGGCCTTTCCCCGTTCCCAAGGAACCAGTGTTAAACCGTCTGATCTCTTGCCATCATTGCGACTTTACCCTGAAGGCTCGAGGCGAGAAGGAATGTCGACCGTGGCAAGATCTGTTTTGATGGTATCATTAAGAGAACTATGACGGAGAAACCTACCAGAGCTCCCATGTCATGGAAGCCCGTGTATGAAAAAACTATCTACCTCTTTAAAATTATTAAATTTTAGTTTTGTCAAATTAATAAAAAATAGTTAAATTGTTGCTTTGACCCTTATCTCACCTTTAAGAGAGTAAAGTTTATAACCACCATGTCGCTGCAAGGCGGATTGGGAGGTTACATATAATCAAGAATTCTCCAGAGATATCAAAATATTTTACGATGGAAAAGCGCATGACAAATTGAGGATATCAATAAAGCATATAAGTTTTTATAGAAAGCTCATTGGTCGGCATAAACCTGTGACCCGCTGTTACGAATCACACGGTCTCACCGAGTGGCAATCAATTTATATTCACGTCCAAAAAATATATCTATGATTAATTTATAGAAGTAAGCGTTGCTACTAGGAATTGCGTAATACAAAATTAACAGTAAAATTATTTATTATACTTAATCCATAAAGGCCACCTCACTCCTTTTTTTTTTTGAAGAGCACCACTACCACGCTTCCCCAATGTGGATTGGTAGGTTACACATATCCCCAGAATTTTTAGAGGTATGCAGGTATTATCACAATGTTTTTCTTCACCTAAAATCATCATTCTCCTACCCTTATCCCACTCTAAGTACGTATTTTACGACCGGCCGCCTGCCTGATGTCAACTTACCTTAATCGCCTTTTACGACACTTCGGTAAGAAATGAGGGTGGTCTATTCTATGCAGCCGGATACCACACGGCACATACATTAGTCGCCTCTTACGGCACCTCGGTAAGAAAAGAGGGTGGCTATTCTATTCTGCAGGATACCACACGGCGTGTTTTCCTTCACTTAAAAGCTTGTGATAGATTGCTAATATCAATAGGGCTCATAAGTTTTATAGTAACACGGTCGCATTATTTATAGTAACCGTAATAATTTTATTATTTTAACAGGAACCTTCCAACACATAATATATGTATATGTATATAGATAGTAATAGACAGTAATGACTAAATGTAACTAGTTATAAGAATTATTTTGTAAAGAACAACCATCGACTTTCTTGCTGGCTCTTCTCGGTAGCTTTCCCAACCAGCAGTAGAGTTGACGATTCAATAGTACTTGTTTACAAGTTTACTTGAATAAAGAATATTTTGAGTCTGCGTTTGAGTTTGATAGCCTAACGGTGAGACCTTTTTATATACCACGGTTACATAAAAATATTAAAATAATACTAAATCTTAACTGTAAGATGATATTTGTGGTAGGCAGTGATCTCTTTTAGTTAAATTTAAGGCGAGGTTTGAATGTATTGGAATACTTTGAATTTATTGAAACTAAACGTTTATCAGAGGAAAATAATCTAGAGACAAGTTTATTTTCAGATCTGTGTCATGTCACATCTATAGTTTTAACATCATGTACCCCGTGACACGGTGACGCTGTGTCGTGATCCTCTTAATTAGCATTGAACCGGCACATCGCGATTTCACGTGCGAATTTGAATAAAGTTGCGTTGAGAACTCCATTCCGTTGCATTGTTAGTGGCGATTTGGGTACAAGCTCGTTACCGCTTTTGTCTGGGCGCAGGTCTTGTTTAAGCCAATTTACATAATAGAGAGATTCTTTTTTCGTTTCATATGAAACGTTAATAAGCTTTTGTGTTCTATTGTGATTCTTATTTAAATTGTACATAAAGTTAAAAAAAACCAGTAATAATTAATTTATATTTCAACAGCATTATTTCTTTCTGTTACTGTAAATAAACCTACCTTCTAAATTATATCCCGCTGTGTTGTATCTGGCTGAGTAGAATGGACAACCCTCATTTCTTACCGAGGCGTCTTAAAAGTAAGCTTGGGTATGATTGCGATTTGAGAATCATATTCGCACCATGATATGATCAAAGGTGACCACGGTGATGGTGCTGCTATTAGCAAATGACAAAAAATGCTATCGGCTATTATATTATTCAGCAATCACTGGACAAAGTTATTGTTATTACAAACAAACGTAATTCTTAAAACATTTTCAATACGGTCTTTATTTCTAATTCGGTAATACATTCACTTGGAATATCGTAAAAGTGCCACATAACCTCGATACATATGATATAATTATAAAAAATTACCTCAATACATATGATGTAATGATAAATAATATTACAAAGAAATTTAATAATTTCTTTGTAATATAAATTTGCTTTTTATGGAATTCCATAATTTTGTATAGCAATAGCAGTTATCTAAAATTCAATAGCAGATGATGCTATATGATGAGTAAATCATATCATGATCACTAAGAGATTGGTGATTCTGTCCATCCCTACTTAAAAAGCGAATAAGCTAAATTAACCCGCCGTGTGGTATCCGACTGAGTAGAATAGAACACCTAGGTAAGAAATGAGGGTGGCCTAATTAGAAATGAGGGTGGCCTCGGTAAGAAATGAGGGTGGCCTAATTAGAAATGAGGGTGGCCTCATTTCTTACCGAGGTGTCCTAAAAGGCGACTAAGGTAAGTTGAAGTTAAGCGTCGTAAAATAACTAGCCAACTTAGGTAACAACATATTTATACATGTTGGACCGACCCCACTTAGAGTGGGATAAGGGCAGGAGAATGATTACATAAATTTTACTAAAAATTTTCTGACTTCGTAGGTTAGCTGGCAGATATCACGTTTTTATTAAGAATGATTTTATACGTTTTTATGGTACTGGTATATAAAGGAATAAATAATATCATTACTAACCTTTGTTTGTTATCAGAGCCGATTATTTACCACTAATAATTTCTAAGAGGTGAATAAATAATATAATTAAAATGTAACTTGACTTATGTAAGTAATAAAACATACCCGTTCATGTTATATTTTTAGATAAGCGCGCAATAATGCAGAAATGAAGTAATAAGAAAACAATTTCAAAAACCTGTTGTTTTAGTCTTATGAGTAGTGCTTTGAGATGAAAACAGGGCAGCTAAAATATTTTTAAAGAATTATATACATAATATCAATTTCGAGCTTATGTTAAATAAGTTAATTAAAAAAAAACATCATTCTCCTGCCCTTATCCCACTCTAAGTGGGGTGGGTACAACATGTTACAAACATGTTGTCACGTGATTTGGCTACGTATTTTACGACCAGCCGCCTGCCTAACGTCAACTTAACTTAGTCGCCTTTTACGACACCTCGGTAAGAAATGAGGGTGGTCTATTCTATGCAGCCGGATACCACTCTTACGACACCTCGGTAAGAACGGTCCTTACTGTAAACCGTTGAGGAGTTCCCTCGCTTGCAGCTAATCCTGGCAGCAGCATCAGGTCATGCTCATCATAAAAATGCATTGTTACGACTGGACCAGTATGTAAAATTTCAGCTCAATCGGACACCTTGAAGTGGGTTAAATTTAACTAGTAAGATTCCACCTTCACATACACAATGCAAGTTAAATAAAAAGCTTTTAAAAAGCTGTGAGTTAATATCGAAGCAATAAAAGCTAATCACAATTTGTAAGAAGGTAAAATATGCCTACTCTATTTTCAATTTACATGAAATTTAAAAACCGCCGCCGTGTGGTATCCGGCTGAGTAGAACCGTAGTAGACCACCCTCTATCTTACCGAGGGGTCGTAAAAGGCGACTAAGGTAAGTTGAGGCAGGCGGCTGGTCGTAAAATACGTAGCCGAATCATATGACAACATGTTTGTAACATGTTGTGCCGACCCCACTTAGAGTGGGATAAGGGCAGGAGGATGATGAGGCTGATGCTGAAGAGGATGATGATGATGAAATTTAAAAACCGGGCGAAATATATCGTTAAAAAAAATTCGTGATCTATAAAAGCAACGTTGAAACAACTATTATTACATACCCACCACATTGAAAAAACTATTTATCGATCGATCGATACCCAAATGTCTATACTTGTGTAAATACTAATAAAAGAACATTATAATTTTTGATAGCATCACGATCTCAATATTTGGATTTTGGTACTATAGATTGGTACTCCCAAGTGGTTAATGCAAGAAAACAGGACAAGTATTTAATGTAATAACTATTATGATATAATTTTCTAATAATATCGAATATTTTATAATGAAAAAAACATATTTGTTACATTAAATTCACCGAAAATTGTAAATTGGGACGATAAACAATTTCCACTTCATTAAATGTTAGCCTAATAGTTCATTAATTATAGCAAATTTATTAATTTATTGGCAAAACTTAACAATAGCAAACTTTGAATGAGCATTATATGATAGTTTAGAAATTAAATCAAAAATACGTAATAGATTCTTGGGTATAAAATTAAAAAACAAATGTTCGTCGTATTACCAAGTAAAAAAATTGTGATAATTTTCCTTTAAAAATTTATAAAGGACATACATAAATGATTGAAACAAATTTATATGGTTACTATGGTTCAATTGAATAGTCGATCATCAGTCTTGCAATTTCGGCGGCAAAGACTTACTGAAGTTAATAGGAGTTCTAACTTACACCATCGAGTAAATAAAGGATAGTTATTTTACGTTAATATTCTACGCCGCAATTATCTAAGTAAGAAAACTGTTTTCTAAATACAAATTTATTCTTTTCGACTTAAAAACTCCGCGCACAAATCAGATATGAATAAAATGTCTGCGCTGCTCTTTTCGTAAACTCTCCATTCTGCGTCATCTTGCCGAACTCAAAGCTTCCATTATAATTTTTTATTGGTCTTTCAAAAAACTTAGTCTGCCAAATTTGATAGCGGCACCTTTCATAAGCTGTGATAGCCTAGCGGTGAGACCGTGCGACTCTCTAGAGACGATATAGGTTCAAACCACGGGCAGGCACCAATGAGTTTTTCTATTAAAACTTATGTGTCTAATTGATAATTGAAATTTATCACACGCTTTTCGGTGAAGGAAAACATCGTGAGGATAGAAATATGCAGGTTGCATATCTCTAGAGAATTCTTGGGATATGTGTAACCTACCAATCTGCATTGAAGCAGCGTGGTAGCATAGCAGCAGTCAATCCTTCTCTCCAAAAACGGAGAGAGGAGCCGTCCTTAGCCCAGCAGTGAGCATAGTAACAGGCCGTTACTTTTTCTTTTTTACCTTTCATAAGGATTCACCAAAATCGGAATATCCTGACTAGAGCAGAATAGCTGGTGACTCTAGAATATCGTTTCTGTTAAACAATGTCCACCGACGCGCATACCCACGCAGGGTCACGCCCCTTAGCGATCATACATTGTTCATAGGTACTTCACTATCTTGATCATCTTCAAGAATGCTTATAGATCCAATCGTGACGTAAACGATTGGAGTTTTATGCGACCAAAATAGTTATTTATAGGATATTTTCACGAAGGTATCGAATAGTTCTAGTTCCTTACCTTATTAGTATTGTTCAAATATATGTTGAGATTTCAGATATATTTAGAATTATCGATATCGTATACCTAATTTATCGTATATCTAAGAGCCGTGATAGACCAGCGGTGAGACCGTGCAACTCTTTCGAGGGGAACACGAGTTCAAACCCGGGCAGGCACCAATGAGTTTTTCTATTAAAACTCATATGTCTAATTGATAATTGCAATTTATCACACGCTTTTCGGTGAAGGAAAACATCGTGAGGAAACCTGCATATCTCTTGACAATTCTGGAGATATGCGTAACCAACCAATCCGCATTGGAGCAGCGTGGTAGGTCTTAGCTCCAACCCTTCTCTCTAGAAACGGAGAGAGGAGGCCTATTCCCAGCAGTGGGTTTGTAACAGATCGCTACTTTACTTTACTATATCTAATTTAATATTTTTTTACTAAATAAATTGTTTTCTAAATATATTGTTATAAATAATTATTTTAAATAAATATTATATATTTTTATCAGGCATTAATAAATTATATGTTTACAAAAACCACTTTAGGAGAGTGTGTTAATGGGTTAAATTTATTTCACTATCAGAGTTATTTGAAAACATTAAATTTGGAATAAAATAAATATTTTATTGTATACTACTTAAAAAATTGATTAAAAATATAATTCCAATATTTCGCCCACACGGCATTTTTATCAATGAAGAGACGATACCAGAATTCTAGCGTTGGTCGATCGTGGCTTAGACCTCATTCATGATGTTGTGATATCGCAGCCATACCATCACCATTCCCCACTCGGATACGCTGTTTGGACTAACAGCATAATGTCACATTGAAAAAATCTCATTTTCAATTCATGATCTCATAATAAGTGACATAATAAATCGCAGTTTAAAAATACCCATAAAAGTCGCATTGGACGTTTAAAAGTGGCCTCTAAGTCATGACAATACTGTAGCGATCTGCAAAAAGTAACAAACAGTTAGTAACAAATTTTATTTTACTCCCATACATTACATTTTATTTTACTCCCGCGTATACATTTCCGATCCTTATAATTGGGACATTTGTCTGACAAAAATACCGAGAGCTTTTTGCATCCTACGTAACCTAAGACTTGAAATACGAACTTCAAGATTCGCGGCGCATTAAAAAACCTGAATTGTATCGGACTTACTTTATATTCAGTTCATGCGCAAAAACTTCTCCCAATTATGCGCAAACGCGGCTTCTCATTTCGTTCCCTTTAAATCGCAAAATCAATTTTTCCTTTTGGTAAAAATACACGACAAAAATCATTGCACTCAAAAACATTAACGGCGTAAGAAAACCTGTGAAAAACATATCGGCACTTAAGGTTGCATTCGTTATTTCGTTATTCCGCTGTGCTCCTAATGTCGGCTCAACATACTCCATACGTCATTGTGTCAAGTCGGTTCAATGCATTATGCATTGTTTCCATTACACTACTAAATTTAACATAAACCCGATGTTAAGCTTTATGCCACGAATAAAATGAAATTTTTTATTTGATTCGCGGGTTGTGGTCAGCTCAGGACGCGGCACCATGATGCAGCCGCTTTTTGTTCTATTCAAGTTATATAGCGTCGAACATCAAAGAAGTTTTTATTTCAGGAGATTTACGCATAAGATGCAAGATAAGTGAATATGGTGTGATAAAAGAACCACAAGCTAAATAAGTTTAATACAAAAATGTCTTTATAAACATAAAAAAGAATTTTTATACTGTTCTAGAGATATGTTCCAGGTATCTAACTTTTGTGAGAATATCTTTGACGAGATTACGTTAGTCACTTAGTTTTATCTCTTCCAATTACTTATTAACCTTACTATGTGATTGATTTCCCATAGAGCTACATGTTCAGGTCGTTATTTTTCTAGGTTGGGAGTAATATGTATCAGTATACATATTACTCCCAACCTAGAAAAATAACGACCTGAAATAACAATCTTATATGTATGCCAATCTGTTCGTTTTTATAGGCTCAAGAACTACGCTGTATAAATTCATTTTATACTATATTTACATAATAAATTTATGTAATTTGATTGGAAATGATGATGTTGTTGAAAATATTAGAAAACTCAAGTCGCGCGGGAACTTGCGTTGAATGCTGAAAACTCGTTTGACATTTAAAAAAATAAGTAGTTTAAAAATAGTGGGTTATTCCTCAATTACTTTTTAAGAATAGTTTAAGAATTAATTAATCCTAATCGACGTAAATACCTTAATTTAAACATTTCAGACTTTAAATTATGATCCTTTACAGGATATAATTTAAAAGGCTATCTTAGTCTTATTTTATCGGAGTCGCGCCCAGCGAGCTGCTACACGAAGTTTCCGCCGCGATAACGCCGCGTAAAGAGCTCATGAATAAGAGCCCCGTATGGGCTTGAAACTAGTCGGGCTCATCCGATAAAATAAGACGTGAGTATAGCCAGTCTCTCAACATTAATAATATAAACTTATAATATAAGTCGGAAGGTGGAGGGAGTAGAGGGTGGTGACTATGTCTAGCTACACCACTGGTCAACATCTAATAATTCCGCAATATGTAGCTGCATATCATGTAAATATTGACTATTACATTCAGAAATAGAAGAGCGTGTTTTAACAGTATTAACTAGTCTTACAAATAACAGCTGTATGAATACAGTTAATATTTGTAGACATTCCGTCGTCATTGACAACTAACTGTATTGAACATTTCTGTTCTGTTTACTCCATCGGAGTACTTCTTAAACAAATATACCGCGATTTGCTATTCCGTAGCGTCGCTTGTTCGTGTCTAATATTTGTGTTCTCAAGACAAACTCAATGCGGAGACTTTAACATATCAGCATCAGCGTTTACGCTAGTTGAAATGGGTAAAGTTAAAAAGTGAAGTTGTACACTTTTAGAAAGTAGAATCTCAGATTATGTTAATACGGCTTATTGTTGGCTTGTCAGTAAATACAGAGTAGCACACAAAACTTGTTGGAATCTATACTAATCTATACTTCTATACTAATATTATAAAGAGGAAAGATTTGTACGTTTGTTTGTATGTGTGTATGTTTGTAATGTTTTCAGATAACTTCAAAATACTGAACTGATTTCAAAAATTATTTCACCTTTGGAAAGCTGCTTCTTCACTGAACAACAGGCTATATGAGATTTAAAAAAAATAGGGATCCCTGATAAAATTGTAATAAGATGTGAAAAATTTAGTCTTAAAAATCTATCATCGAGTGCCCTGCGGAAACTATTGATGATAGAACAAAAAAATGTGCTACAGTATTATAGAAATATCAATACCCACAAAAAGTCTGCGATACCATATGTCGAACTATTATAGCTATACAAATATAACTACTTTTTTACATTATAAAAGTTGATAAAATTGCCGACAATAAGCAAACAATTTTACTCATGTCTCTGTATTATTCCATATCCCATTAAATGATATTTTATTAAAATCTGTATCGAACGATTTTTGTCGTGGAGCCTATCCTCCTGATGATGCTTCGGTTTCGGGGCGAAACGATCGTCGAGATTGTGGTGGTGGGTGTGTGTGCTGCTTTTGTGTGCGTTGTTGCTGGTGAATTGCGCCTTGGGGTGCATGTGGTGGCTGGTCCTGCATGTATAAGGTGCGTAGATTTTGCCTGCTTCATACACATTGGCTTCGCATGCATTCACTTAACCCGTGCGGATTATAGCAAAGTAGTTAGTTCTGTTATATTGCTTGTAAAATCTGTATCAATACCTGTAAAATACTTTTTAAATTATTAAAATCCGACATCCCAATCAAAAGATATTACGAATTTAAAAATATAAATCGAAATAAAATGATTCCATAACAAATTCATTGTAGCAACCGTTATAGCAGGGCCTGCATTTGGTGAGTTAGGTCTTATTCCAAGAACACTAATGATAACCATTTGTTATAATTAAATAAATCTTTAGTCCGACTATTTATATTAAAACAATTTTTTTCCCAATATGACCAAATTGTATAGATAATGAACAGTTTGGTATAAATTTGGTAAAAGTTTGTCTGTCTATTTGTTCGTCTATTAGGCCTTTACGACTAATTCACTTGAACATCATAGACAAAATAAAAAAAAAAACTGTTTTCCCTCCTTTAATAGGTAAAAAATACACTACATTATTAAGTGTATGTAATACCACTATAACTATATAAAAATATTTATATTTACGACCATTATAATTATAATTATGTTCTAGGTTCTTAAATTATTAATTAATTTCTATTTACCAAAATCAACGTTTCTTCAAAGATATTATCTGTCAAATCTATAAGTACATCCCATGGCTATTATTCGATTTCAAATTATCATTCGAGTAGGATGGCCGATTGAAATTAACATAAGTATGCCATACCTTCATCAGAACTTTGACTGTATAAGGAAATATAGTTAATAAAACATGAGACTTTTCAATTGCCACTTATTAAATTATATAAACTTTCAAATATATAAATTCAGTGCAAAGCTCCATATGATAATCTTATCTGAATGATATCGAAGATGAAACCGATTGTACTACAGATTTTAAATTCTATTACACTTCACGTCTGCATCAAGCATTACCATAATACACGTTTAGTGGAAATGCCTTTAAATAACATTGCCGGATGCGTATTTTATTCAAAACGTGAACTCATGAACAAAGTAGAGACTGTACCGGACCACCGGCGCGGCGCTGTAAGAATGTCTAACGTAATAATTATACGAAAAGTAAACGTTTGAAATATACTCGTGATCGTCCCACTGCGTAATAAATTGCGTATCTGTTGATTATACGTCGCTGACCATTCAATTCGATGGTTCCCATTCCTTATCAAGTGATAGACCTAGAAAGTTCTAGGACTATTGATCGATTTGGCGAGGCGTATCGTTGCGATCTCATCGCATCGTATAAATTACTGGTGCTAGCCTAGCCCGTATTGTCAAAGGAAGTGCATCGGTTATTGTTCCCGTCGCTTTGCGTTTTATCTATACAGTCTGATCGCCAACTGACCGTGGACTGCAATTTAGACCGCCCTCTATTTGATCTTATTTTACTATTGAAAACAAAATTGAGGTATCGCTATAATTCGAGGCAAATTTTTGCAGTCGTGGCCTCGTTATGGCCAATCAGTGTTTTCATCACTAACGAGAAATGTTTGTTCTTGGTTCATGGTTGTTATTTGTTGTTCGTGACAATACAAGTCGTTAAGGCACATTTGAGATGTGGATATAAAAATACGTGCAACTTTTCTTGTATACGTCTGTAAGGTTTTTAGGTTTTTGTTGTATTACGATTATATTATCGTTGTGTTTTTAATGTGATTAGGTGTTTTGGCAGTTCTTAATTGAACTAACGGTCCTAATGAATGTGGGCTTTGCTTTGAACAAATTTATGAAACTATCTAATTATTTTGCTATGATGCGGTTCAAAAAACTTTTATCATTGCGTTATTCTTCTGAAAATGTTTGGCTGAACGAAATATGCGTAGAGTCAAGACAGGTAACGCTTTCTAAATATATGTTGTTAGGAATGGAAATAGTCAAATATAATTTCTTTAGTTTTTTTATAGTGGCAGCACCGTAATTACGTGATCGATAGCAAAGTAGGGGCTTGTTTTGGAGTAACAATTGTTTATTTATTTATTTATTTATTTATTAGTTTATCAGGTAATCCTACAGCATGACAAAGTTCTTATTCTATACATATAACAACTTAAACTAAGGCAATATGAGGATACACAATTAGTTTTTTTTTTTTTACAAATAATTGTTCGTATAGTAAACAATATTAACATAAGCCAAAAAATAAGAGAATGAGAATGAATGAATTTCTTAGTAAATAATAGTGTGCATATGTGTTTATCTGTATGCGTGTAAGTGTGTGTGCGAAGTTTGCCATGCTGAAGGGAATCTTTTTGTAACACTCGACTCATACGGTTATTACACGCTTACGCGGCTAGATCGTTTTATCACATGGGGTCTCGCTTTAAAGCTTGACTTGTACGATTATTAAACACCCACGTGTGTTACAACCGTGTTACAACCTGTCTTGGTTAAAAAAGCAGACTTAATTAGTATTACAGTCTACTTTTAATAAAGTTCGGGTGGACCCGCGTCTACCCACACTAAGAATATTATTTACTTATATACCTCAAAAACCCGTGCATAAACAAAAATTTACCTCAAATGGAGCTTTTTAGAAATCCTTGCATGTAAGAGAAACTTAAAAAAGGAATTATGTTTTGATATTGTACTACTAACTTTTCTCATATGAAAGATTGATTTCGACTATATATGTAAAGATATTCAATATTGATAAGTATTCAAAAATTGATAAAGATATATCGGGAATATATCTAAGAAGTTAATATGCATTAATAAAAATTTATGCGATTAACAAAAATCATTTCGTTACAAATGCCGATGCGATGCAAATCTGTACCGTTGATAAATATCGGAACACCGATATCTTGTTTATAAATCCGCCAGGGCCATTGTACACGTGACACTGACGAGCGATCAGTGTAATCGGTTTATAGACTACCTAGCGATTGTGTTTGTAATTCTCTTTGTACTACCGGTTATTAATGTCATACTATACTGAACTTGATTGTATTGATATGCAACTTACTCGCTTACAACTTGTTACGCCTCTTTATACGTTTTTCTTGATGTGGCACGGAAGAGTAAGAGCACGGCCCCGTAACTGTAGTCACCGTGTGTTTTAGCAAGCTAGTGCTATACATATAGTAAAAGTTTAAAAAAAACGGCCTGTTACAATCACACTGCTGGGAATAGGCCTCCTCTCTCCGATTCTGGAGAAAAGGGCTGGAGCTAAGACCTACCACGCTGCTCCAATGCGGATTGGTAGGTTACACATATCTCCAGAATTCTCTAGAGATATGCAGGTTTTCTCTCGATGTTTTCCTTCACAGAAAAGCGTGTGATAAATTGCATATATCAATTAGACACATGGGTTTTAATAGAAAAACTTATTGGTGCCTGCCCGGGTTTGAACTCGAGTTCCCCTCGAAAGAGTCGCACGATCTCACAGCTCATACACTAAGAGAATTGTATTTATATGTACATATAATACCCGGCAATAAATAATGCACATCGAGGCTTAGAGAGTGAAATCGGCTAGATTCTGCTTCATAGAGCATCGTCCCTGTCGCATCAGACTGACGAAACCCGTGTGTGACAGTGACAGCGCTCTACGAAACCGAACTGGCCGGCTGTTTCGTTGTAAACATCGATGTGCATTATTTAATGCCGGGTACTGTACATACAACACTGAAGGCCTTCTTTACGTAAAGACAACCTGAATATCAAAAACGGCCAAACAACCGTTATTTATCATTATAATACCTTGCATGGAAATTAGTGTATTTACTTGACATTTTAAACACTAAAGTAGTTATTGTGAGTTAAGCATAAGAATAGAGACATACTGTCGCGGAAGTTTTGTAGATCTACAATTCTCTTAGTGTACTTTAGTGTATCTGTTGATTTACGCGGCGCAAGCGGTTAAAGCTCTCAGCAGGCGAGTGTTTACGACTGCGCGACGTCTTCAACACAATTAACAAAAAAATCGTAATGTACTATTTTAACCTTAACCTTCCGGAAGGATTGTACTATCTTTTAGTAAAAACCGTACAAAAATCAGCTAAGAAGATTTTGAGAAAATCAATCACGTGCAAACAGACAGCTTTTGAGGACTTTGTTTTATAATAAGTATAGATCAATCAATTTTGAACCGGCCAACTATCATAACCGTTATTCTTTCATTCCACGTGACATTGGCGAAGTAATTAGTGTCGTGTCACACTCCTAAGAACCATAAAACCAAGTTTTTTTTTAACAAGCGAATTTGTGTCTTTATTAACTGTGTGTTTTTATATGAAATAATATAGTTACAAAAAACAAATACAAAAATATTTATTTCATTTCAATAAATCGTTACAAAAAATACAGATTGAGACCTTCTAGTAAGCATATTGAATTGAAGTATAGAAGTTTCATAGCGGGAAACCTCTTCACATATATGCTCTTTCAAAATTTCTGTTTGTAATATGTATATAAACAACCTGTTTGCTTAAACCGTTAATTACCACTACACATGACTAGACTAGACTATTTTTCTAGATACAATCTGCTCAAATCTTTTCAAAGTTTAGAATTAAATTAGGCTCTGGGTATATAGAAGAAACATAAGATATCAAGTTAGCCTCAAAAATAGGAGACAGTGTATCGCATTGCAGATATTTAAAAATTATTCCCAGAAGGTTAAAGTTGAAGCATTAATTAAGATTTCCATTTAGGCGCAACTGCGTAAGATGCCAAGTTTGGCAGTTTGCGTGTCTCCAAGCGAACCTGAGCAGCGTCACGTGAAACGTAACATGCGAATTTACTTCAACGTAAACGAAGAAACACTTTCCATGTTCTTTCAACCACAAGGCTATGTGAGTTTGGTCTTAGCACGTAATAGATGACTTTCAAGCATACTTAGTTAAAAGTTATTATTACGACGCGGATAACTTGAATGTTATTGTCAACATTAAGACAAGATTTTTAATAGGTCAATTTTTTCATTAAAAAAAAGTAAAGTAGCGGCCTGTTACAATCCCACTGCTGGGAATAGGCCTCCTCTCTCTGTTTCTGGAGAGAAGGGATGGAGCTAAGACCTACCACGCTGCTCCAATGCGGATTGGTAGGTTATACATATCTCAAGAATTCTCTAGAGATAGGTTTCCTCGCGATGTTTTCCTTCACCGAAGAGCGTGTGATAATTTGCAATTATCAATTAGACACGTGAGTTTTAATAGAAAAACTCATTGGTGCCTGCCCGGGTTTGAACTCGTGTTCCCCTCGAAAGAGTCGCACGGTCTCATCGCTGGGCTATCACAGCTCCAATTTCCATCTAAATATTTTTTTCATAGTGTAAAAAATTATTTAGTCAGTTTTCTTTCTGATATATTTTCATATGATGGCCGTCTGTTGAATAAAGCCTCGTCAAAGGATTAATTCCTATGTACTTCGCCTTACAAATCGTCATTGAGTACTATTACTTACTGCCTAATTCCGGCACAGTGTTCGTAAATCAAAACCTTTATTCTAATAATTATTAAAAAGTAGCTTGTTGTTATAGTAACGTGGCGATGTACTGCAACATTTTATTGTTTTGTAATAGATTTATATCTAATAAATATTTATTTGCCCACGCCGTGTGGTATTCAGCAGAATTTAATAGACCACCCTCATTTCTTACCGAGGTGTCGTAAGAGGCGACTAAGGTAAATGCCGTGTGGTATCCAGCTGTATAGAATAGACCACCCTCATTTCTTACCGAGGTGTCGTAAGAGGCGACTAAGGTAAATGCCGTGTGGTATCCGGCAGAATAGAATAGACCACCCTCATTTCTTACCGAGGTGTCGTAAGAGGCGACTAAGGTAAATGCCGTGTGGTATCCGGCAGAATAGAATAGACCACCCTCATTTCTTACCGAGGTGTCGTAAGAGGCGACTAAGGTAAATGCCGTGTGGTATCCGGCAGAATAGAATAGACCACCCTCATTTCTTACCAAGGTGTCGTAAGAGGCGACTAAGGTAAATGCCGTGTGGTATCCGGCAGAATAGAATAGACCACCCTCATTTCTTACCAAGATGTCGTAAGAGGCGACTAACGTAAATGCCGTGTGGTATCCGGCAGAATAGAATAGACCACCCTCATTTCTTACCGAGGTGTCGTAAAAGGCGACTAAGGTAAGTTGACGTCAGGCAGGCGGCCGGTCGTAAAATACGTAGCTAAGTCATGTGACAACATGTTTGTAACATGTTGTGCCGACCCCACTTAGAGTGGGATAAGGGCAGGAGAATGATGATGAAATATTTATTTGCCCCCCGGCACTTATATTATTACAGTTATGTTAGTCAATAATAACTGAATAAATTAAAATATTGCCCAAACATTTAACATGAATTAAAAAAATATGCACAGTAGCTTAAACGAGCATGGCTGTTGGTATGTTTGTTTGTTATAGATTGTGTTTTAAAACTAAGTTGTTAAGCTTTCTTTGAGTTTTCAGGGCAAACTATATTTCATATAATTGAAATAAATATCTTAAAGTTATTACCGACTGACTATGACAGAAATATAAAATAGTTCATAAATGCAAAACCAAAGGTAAATAAGCCAAAGCCAAGGTAATAAACAGAAGATTATATTTATGATTTCCAATAAGTAATCTGATCTGTCAAAGGACTTCTAGGTATAAGATATCAGGCACCCTATTCCGTGGATGATTTACGATCCTTCGGAAGATCAACTACTGGCTGTAAACCAATTTACAATCCTGTGATTTATGACACGTAAAAGTTTTTACATCTCCTAACACTTAAATTGCAACTATATTTATTCTTAACTTGATGACATTTCTCCAATAGCTAAAAATGATGGATAGGTCGCAGATTTATTTTGTAAACATATGGAAAGTTTGAAAAAACATTTTTGGATCTAGTTCTGAATTTTATGACGCTTCTTTCGAATTGAAATCATCACGTAAAGAATAAGTATTAGAGGAATGCTATGAGTGTGTGCGACTTTTTTTCGTTTTGACGAAGATTTTTTCTTTATGTTTGATTGATTTTATCTTTATTTTTTATTATGCATTTATATATGGTGGTGCTGTTTTATAAAACCTGCATATCTGTAATAAAAAAATTTATAGGCTTCCTCTCTCCGTATTTGGAGAGAAGGAGTGTAGCTATGACCTACTACGTTAGATTGGTAGGTTAGAAATTTCTAAAATTCTCTAAAGATATGCAGGTTTCCTTTCAGATGTTTTCCTTCACCGAAAAGCGTGGATAAATTGCAATTATCAATTAGACACATAAGTCTTAACAGTTATACTAATTGGTGCCTGTTCGAAGTTTGAAAGAGCCCCTGAAAGAGTCGCATGGTCTCGTCGCTGGTACATCGTAGAAAAGGCGTTCATAAAAATACATAAGTACATGCCGGTGTTTGTACCTGATAAAAAGTATAAAGACTATCACGGCTATTGAATACGAATATTTTTATATTCTCAAAATGTTTACTGTAACTCAAAATTTATTTAAATGGATTAATTTTCATTTATTACAAAACTTATTTTGCTATTATAGATTATAACAAAATAGGTCTGTTACATTACCTGTTACCTTAGGTGTTGTAAAAGGCGACTAAGGTAAGTTGACGTCAGGCCGGCGGCTGGTCGTACAATACGTAGTCTAATCATTTGACAACATGTTTGTAACATGTTGTGCCTACCCCGCTTAGAGTGGGATAAGGGCAGGAGGATGATGATGATGAGATTATAGCAAAATAATTGTATTTTAACTTTTGTACTATAGAATTCGGCAAAGTAACTATAAATTATTAGAAGCTTATACTCTACGTATATGGAGGTGGAATCTTGCATGTTAAATTTGACCCACTTTCCGGTATCCGATTGAGCTGAAATTTTATATACTGGTTCAGTACCGGTGACAACGCATATTTTTAATAAATATGATCTGATGTTACTGCCAGGATTGATTCCAGACGGCGGAAATCCTCGATGGTCAACAAGTGGTTTTAACTTGACTTGTTCATGTATTACTTTAAACGGAACTGTACAAGACGAGAAGACAACGAGATGAGAATATAGAAAGAACGGCCGTTGACATCACTACATAAAAATAAAACATAATATAAGTTGCAAGCATCCAAGCTAATTCGCTAATAGCTGATGCCTCAAGTACAAATCAAATAATTTACTGTCTGCCGCTATCTAAATATCTTCATTTGCGTATACAACGCGAAAATAAAATGGCGCAAGACACGCAAATTCCAATTGAAGATTTCGCAGATTGCTCCACCATGAGGTCCCATTGAAAGCCTTGTTTAAGCTAAGCAAGCTATCATTAACCGTCCAGTGCTGGTGGATTTATGCAGAACTGCAGGCCTACCATGAACTCTTATTGCGACTCAATTGAAAACGTAAACGAAATTGTTTTGCTTTGTCATACCATGACGTTTTAAAGATGCACACTTTAAGTAGTTGGCGAATGAGCGTTCGGAATTAGTTCTAAGAACAAGTGAGTAAAAGAGACAGAGTTATCTATAGTACATATAACGTTATCCTTTTCAAACATTACGACCCCAATGCAATTCACACTTCATGGTGCGAAAAAAAAACCGGTTCGCGGTCGTCGTTTACGTCTTCAATTGAGTCCTAATAAGAGTTCATGGTAGGCCTGCTGGCGTCACGGACGGTTCCCGTACGCAATTATCCGACTTGCAATCTTCCATTGTTGTCGAAATTTAAACAAATTTCCTGTACAACGGGGGGTCGCGTTTTTCTGCCTTACCAAATTGGATAAGCACTGTAATTACTCGTTTAATTTCGGAACGCTGTTCGGTGGTTTGTGGATATTTTGAATTGGGCATGCGAATCTTTGCAGGAGTTTATAAGGCGGAACGCTCTTTAAGAGCGTTATGCATTTACATTTATATTGTTTAAGCCAGTAACGATGTTACTTGTCGTAGTTAAACAGATTAAACAGAAACTAGTTTAAAATAAGGTATTTTGGTTATAACTTCGCATAAATAATTAAAAATACTCGAACTTATCAAAGTTTTCTTAGTCTTCTTCAGGCATTTTCTGAGGGTTTACAGGAAATATATATAGCGATGCCTTTCCATTTCTTAATTATATGATAAAATGCACTATTAACCATAAAATACTTTATTGCATTAAGCAATAGGATACGTCAGCGCAGAAACAAGGTCAAAGATCATTAAGTGAATCCACTCGACCACAGTTTTCTGGTTTTTCTCTCAAAAGTCTCCTAAACGTTCTTTCGAAGATTAGTAACGAGTTTTCGTACTCATTACTTATATATGATAATGAATCCTATGTTTTTATTGAATTTAAACGCTTTACTTGCTGAAATAACGAATTTTAATTAAAGAATTGCAATAATTCTAGTATTTATTTCATTTTTTGCTGTTACTATTTTCGATAAGCTAAATTAGAAGTTTATTAGGGAAAAGTTAGAGCAACTGGGTTTGTTTAACGGAACCATAGCGAGTTTTCAAATAATATAAGATTTCCCCTGAGAGCTCACTGAGATTCACAGTTCGGTACCAGTGCGGGGTGAATTTATGCTGTAACTTTCGGAGTTATAAATTGGATGACATATTTTGAAGTTGCGGATGTCGTTTGTCATAAAGGTGATACAAATGGAGAATTGTATAATTGTCGTTGTATGGTAATTGAGATTGGGAGTCTGATTGCGTAAAGTACTGACAATGTTAAAGCGTTTCTATAACCACAACTGCTTTCATTTAAGTTTAGGCAGTATTTTAAAACTATCCTAATTCTTAAAACTCAGTATACAAGTGAAGGTTATCAGCACTTTACATTTTCATTAGGCTACGTTTCAGACGAGAAAGCGTGGAAGAGCGCTTCCGAACTCTATCATCTGGCCTGAAATAAGAAGGCATATGCAGAGTTGACTGCCAGCTTTCACTAGTTGAAGAGACACTTAAAGAAGACGTATCATATGGCGATTATAATATACACTTGTCATATAAGGTTTTTTTAATAGAGAATACCTAAGTTTCTTCCCGTTTCTACTCGTTAGGGGCAACATACCGAACCAGTCATAGTTTCTTTAACAAGAATGGAAAGTGCTATAACAATTTGTAGTGCATGCGTTTTACGAATTCTGCATGTATATGTATGAACACGATTATTGCACTTCCCTTGAAGCATTGAAAAGAGTTTCTCTAATGGCTGATTATTTATATATTTATTTGTTTTTTTAATTTTACAAAATCGACACCTCTTAATATATTAATTTACAAAATATTACTTAATTTTTACTTACAGCCAATTATGGATTTTAATTATGTTAACAAATTTCTTATTATAATAAGGAAGCTAGAGAAGTGTGTATATGTGTGTATGCAGATGTGCTATATGTGTGGAGAAGTGTGTGTGTGTGTGCATGGTTGAGGGCATGTATGATATGCGTGGAAATGCTTCAATTTGTGTATATATTTTATTAATGTTCTACATATTCTGAATTATATATAGTTTTTTTTCTTAAAACATTCCTTTTAGTTCAAATATATCAATGTAGAATATATCAACCTGGGTGTACTTGAGATTATAGTTTCTTAGCAGTCGACACTATCGAGTAAATAATTCATTATTTTTGTATTATTTAATGATGTCTCATGTACATAGAAGTTTAAATGCTAAAATGCATGGAATGGTATAGTCGCAAAAGAAAGCAATGAAGAAATGTAATTAGTTAGGGAAATCAAGGTAAAAAAGAGCACTGAGTCCCTTTGCTGACTCTTGGCACAAGAAATCATACGTATCAGCCGTAAGTTTGAAGTATTTGAATAAAGGATAAATTAAATTTCAGTTTGAGTTTATAATATTATTTATTTATTATTATACATATATGTACCATGAAAAACAAAGTTAAGAAAAACAATACTAATAAAAAAACTTGCAATTTAATGAATGCATTAATCGAGGGTTTATCAAGAATAAAATTCAGCCTTTATAGGGACTGTAAATGCATAATTTATTCTTCAAAAGAAAGAGTGAACAAACTTTTATTAGGTGAAAGTTAGGGAAGCTGCGTTTATATTTCGTAGAATTTTCGTATAATGTAAGATTTCCCATAGGAACAAAGTGAGATTCATTGTACGGTGCGAATGTATGGTAAGACTTATGCCATAACATTTTGGACATTAGATTATTAGAGTATTTTTATTATTGGATCGTTGCAACTTTTCTTATAGAAGTTTCAAAGAACCTTTTGATTAAAAGTGAAAGTATCAGATTATTATGTACACATCCATACTAATATTATAAAAAATTGTCTGTCTATCACGTTTTTACTGGTAATCTGGTGGTGCATATGGTGATGGTGAGGATATTTGTTACCACTGAAAGCAATATACCGGGCAAGCATTTGTAATTTTTTTTATACCACCTTCTGCCAAAATTAAACCGTCTCAAATTGGAATTTATGAAGCCGTCGGGCCAAGTCGAATAATGTTCAATAGCTAATGAAATTTTAAATTTAACTGTCATTTGTATCTCATACTCACTCAATCATTCCCCACATAAGTAACCGTCAAAACCCCTGTTACTCGGACACCCATATAACACCCCTGGTTCTTATGACGGATGGGATGTCAGCAGAAAATTGCATTCCGAATAAATAAACACAGCTACGTATCAACTTGAGCCACGTTTAAAACCGAACTTGATTCATTTATTCATGTACGTGCTGAGCCCACGGTTGTATTTATTTTTATAACATATTAGCCGTGTGGTATCCAGCAGAATAGAATAGACCACCCTCATTTCTTACCGAGGTGTAGTAAGAGGCGACTAAGGTAAGTTGACGCCAGGCAGGCAGCCGGTCGTAAAATACGTAGCCAAATCATATGACAACATGTATATAACATGTTGTGCCAACCCCACTTAGAGTGTGATAAGAGCAGGAGAATGATGATAACATAAAAAACGTAATAAATACATTATAAATATCAAAAAGTGTACAAAGATGAAGATGTCACTAATCGGCTTAGTATTTATAAGCTTAGTTTTATAAGATATCAAGCTAAAAAATTATTTATAAAATTTTAGTGTACTGTATTTTTATCAGAAAAAAGCACATCTGTTTTCAGGTACCTTTTCAAAAGAAAACGAAAATAAAATTTAAACATTTTAATCTTAGATTGATTAAAAGATTGCGTAGCATGCAGCTGTTGAAGGAATGAGATTTCTTTATTTTGCCTGTCGCACTGACGTGGCCTCGGAAAGGAGCCTCCTGCAAATGCATTTATAACTTAACGAGCCGCAACTTGATGGCTTTATTAAATTGTGATTCTGAATAAAACTCAGAGATGTACGATGCGAATTTATTGAACGAATTCCTTAGTGTAAAGGTGGAATTCCACCAGTGTGCAGAACTGTGCAGCACTCTGAATGCACAGTGTTTATTCTGGTTTGCGGCACAAATGTTTACTCTGGTCGACGCAGTCAAGCAAACGTTAACAAATTGTGCGCGAATATTCTAGAAATGTTCACGCATATCTATGCACATCTGTGCGCATACACTTGAAACAGTGAACTCGCGTCGACGCGTACGCACCCGTTGTTCACGAACTCAGTTTTGCTTCCGCTACTAGAACGAAATCATTTTTTTGTACGCGCACATCTTTAATGGGGAGTGGAGGAATGAAAAAATTATTAAAAATAATTTTATAGAAAATGTCTAAAAATATATTGTAAATCTGTATATAATTAATAAGTGAAAAAATAATGATGAAGATTATAAAATGTGCGTTTACACAAGTTACACACAACGTTGCCGGTGGAGACAGAAGCTAAACGTATAGTGCGTGCAGTGCGAGAACTTTGTACACAATCTTTGTAAACAAATGTGCCGCACACTATTTTGGTGGAATCCTACCTTAATAATTATAAAAGGAACTCAAATAAAGCTAGTGACATTGTGATACAATAAATCTATTTATTTTCTTATATATTTCTTTATTGGAAATTAAAAAACGTGAAACAAGTTTTAGTAATGAACTATAAACCTTGCTATTTACACACAAGTAAAGATAAAAATGCTATAAAAAAGTCTTTTAACAATATGTCCCTACTGTTAACCGTTGAGCAATTCCCTCGTCTGGAGCCAATCCTGGCAGCAGCATCAACAGGCCTACCATGAACTCTTATTGCGACTCAATTGAAAACGGAAACTAAATAGTTTTGCTTTTTCATACTATGACGTCTCAAAGATGCACACTTTAAGTCGTTGCCGAATGAGCGCTCGGAATGCGTCCTTAAAACATTTGAGTAAAAGAGACAGAGTTATCTATAGTTCATATAAAGTTGTCCTTTTTAAACAAACTTCATTTTAAGAAAAGAAAGCGGTTGGGTTTAGGTACTGACTTTCAATTGAATCGTTTTCTAAAAGTTGCAAGTTGAATAAAAACTTATGAAAAGGGTTTATGTTGTGTGTGTATGTGTATTTTGAGTCTGGCATGCGTGTTTTTTTGACAACATCAATTCAATTTCATTAAATTTATTAATTTCTTTCTTTAATTGCGCCTTAGAGAGATATAATAAGTCAATTTTGAAATACTTTTTATTATAACTCTGTGCTAATCGATGTAAGATTGAGTTTTTCTATAATTAGTATTTCTATTCAGATGTATTGAACAGAAAATTTTCAATTATGTAACCTACGGACGTATAACTGATTTCTCGTTTAGTTGACTAAGTTACTACAATATCTAGCTAAGCGAAAAATAATAAGAAAAACTGCTGATAAAACTCTAGGTCTTTTAACTTTGTTCAAAGAAATTAACAGAATTTTTCCGTATCTTTGATAAACTTTGCCTAACTTTCCAGGAAGAACTTATTCCTTTAAGATAGCAAACTACTGTTATGAATTGTTGTAATAGTTAATTTTGTTTTAACATCAGCGTTTTTGCTTTAATCATTGGAGTAATGATTAAAGCAAAAACGCATAAAGTGCATACATTATCTTTTACTTAATATTTATAGAACATTGCGCAGTATAAACTATATACCTACCTGTTAGTAATATATTAATTATTGGCATGAGTACACTTCTTTCTTCTTCTAGAATTGCTGCAAACGCAAACTGCCAGATATATTGTTTTAATTAATTTTGGAAAAAAGCAAAATTTTCATTAACACTTATAAGGTAAGGCCAAATAGCTGCTTACTTGGAATTTTAAACTTTATTTTTATTATAGGTAAAATAAATGGGAATTTCTGTATCCTTTATGATAGCTGCATATATAAGCTTCAAGTGTATCTAATTTTCATCCTTATTGTTAAGCAGATTAGTGAAAACGTAACGGATAGACAGACTTTTGCGTTTAGATACACTGTCATCGATTGAAAATCATCGCGCAAATATAGACAAAGTTGCTAAACGAATTCTAGGTGTACAAAACATCAATAGTGATAGATATCAAGAGCCGTGTGGCAAAGTGACAAACTGGGATAGCCAAGCAATTTGTCTCTCCTGACGCTATAAATTGATTGTGTACGCAGTGGGGCGTCTTCCAACTATCCTCGAATTAATGTACGTTCACATTGTTCAATATAATGAATTTGTTTACATCAAGTTGTAATAATTCAGTTTATTGCCTAGGTTACATGATGAATGTAAGCTGTTTAAACTGTAATAAATTGTTAACTACCGGTACATGTCGGGGTTATTTGTCATGAGATATTAGACAATATTTAGACCCGTTTTTGTGGACCGTGGTCACGATGAAATAACAAGCGGTATTAGTTGATATGTTGGGAGCATCATAAAACTGTGGGTAGTTTTATGATCGTCGTTTTTATTAATTGATGCAATTCCTTTTCACTGTGGGTCTAGTAGGTATACTGCTGAAATTCTTAGCCGTAGTTAAATATTTTTATTTTCTAATCATGTTTTATATAGGAACTAGCTATGCCAGCGTGCCCGCGTGGAAATCAGCGTGTCACAATTTTTTTTCTAGAATTCAAATTTTAAATATAAAAGTAGTTATTGTGAGTTAACCGTAAGAGATAGAGACATGCTATCGCGGACTTTTTGTAGTATTTTTATAGATTTACAATTCTCTAGCACATTACTAAAGCGTATCTCTGCTGGTTTACGCAGCGCACGCGACTAAAGCTCCCAGCAAGCAAGTTTTTTAACAACTGCTTGATCTCTTCAACACAATTTACATATTACCAATGTATGTACTATTTACCCAAACCATCATTCTCCTGCCCTTATCCCACTCTAATTGGGGTCGGCACAACATGTTACAAACATGTTGTCACATGATTTGGCTACGCATTTTACGACCGGCCGCCTGCGCGACGTTAACTTACCTTAGTCGCCTTTTACGATACCTCGGTAAGAAAGGAGGGTGGTCTATTCTATGCCCGATACACACACGGCGTTACTATTTACCTAAACCATCCAGAAGTATTGCACTAACTTTTGGTGAAAACCGTACAAAAATTCGTCTAGTAAATTTTGAGACAATCGATTACATACAGACAGACAGCGTTTTGGGACTTTGTTTAAGAATAAGTATAGATATAGGAGTTTGAAATTCTGTAAGCTGTATTTTGGATTAAATGTGGCTTTAATAGAAACTATGACATTCAACGCATGTGACGCAGCGGTAGGTGCATTGCTTATTACTGTAGATCCCGGATCGATTTCCGGTAGATGTGGCAATATATTTCTCACTTGTAACTAATGTTGTTGTGATTAATGTATTCTTATTTGGTAGGATACCGTTTCGCATGTGGCTAGTTAGCATTTTAGTGGCAGAGATGTACTACGAAACATTTTAGTATTCCTATAGCATGCTGAGTACATATAAGAAAAGCGCCTCAGAAATCCTTTCCACTTCTGCATGCTTCCATCTTAGTCTAGTGCAAACCTGTTACCGACGTATCGTGTAAATGAAATGTCTAGTAATCCTAAATGATTAACAAAATTGATATATTTTATACAGATCACAAATATATCCTATAATTTAAGTTTGGGTAAAGGCTGTTTTTAGTAATATGTTATAAAATACCATCCTAACTTATTTATATTCCCCGCATAATTTATATTATTTTGATCCTGAACAAACATTCGAGGACTTGGTTTACCAATTTACAATTACAATCATTTGACCCCTTTGATATTTTGAATTATATTATCATAAATTATGTTAAAATTATAAAATTATTGGAACGAGGAAGGCAAATAAAGAAAGTACCGCAATGTAAACAATAAAGTTTTATTTGTTAATTACAAATTTTAAAATCCAAGAAATTAATCAATGTTAATGAATAATCAATATGTGGTATAGTTAAACAAACGGTCGTCTGTCCCCTAGGTAAGTAGGTATAGTTACCTACTTACCTAGGTAACCTAGGTAAGTAGGTACATTACGAATCCTGTATAACGTGTACTAACGGATACATTACTTATAGGATTACATTTCTCGAACCACAGGTAGTAGCAGGAGAATTCATTATTTTTTGCAAAAACTTAATATTAAACAGCGTCTGACGTACGCTGTGTGATTTTTAATAAGCTAAAGTCGTTCAGCCATTAACGCTACCGATTACACGATAATAAAGGACTATGAAATTACACTTTCATTTAAAATTCCGGGCTCACCGTTCGATTCAATTAAACTTCAACGTTCATATCTAGACGGGAACTGGTATTCGGGTGCGTCCAATAAAGGGAAAAGGGTACGAATTGGTGGGGTTTTATTCGTGTTTATGCGTATGATCTTATCTGCGGTCTATCTTTGGGATAGGGGCCCTTTTATTAAACTCAGATGGTTTAGTTTTCATAGAGTACCATGGGGTCGCCAATATTATTATAAAATTCGTTACAATAGAAAAAAAAGGAAAGTAAAATACCGGCTGAGCAGAGGCCTCCTCTCCCCGTTTCTATAGAGAAGGGTCGAAACTAAGACCTAAAACACTGCTTCAATGCGAGTTGATAGGTTGCACATATCCCTTTCTAGACAGGTTTCCTCACCATGTTTTCCTTCACCGAAAAGCGTGTTATAAACGACAATTATCAATTAGACAGAAATTAATTAAGATTCAGAGTTATAAGTATACTCTATCGAAATTTATGTTTAGAAACTATTAAATTTTAAATTTCAATTTTAAAATTATCATGTTTAATATAAAAAAACATTATACGGACTCCTCTATGGCATACCATGTTCCGTTAACGTAAGTTCCATTAGAACGTGTTTGCTAAATGAAATCAGAATACGCCTCTAAATAAAAATAATTTCCATAACAAAATAAGTTGTAAATGTATATTATAAATAGGCGAGAACGAAGTCGCAGGTACAACCAGTTGACAATATTTTAACGAACAGGGGTCCGTGGATGTGGATAAAAATACCCGGTAATCCGTTAAATAATCTTTATTCAGCTTTTTAGTACAAAAATTAGTGCTAACAATTATTATGCAGTCCGTTGTCCAATAACAAAGCCGAGGTCACTATTATTTCACTTTTACTTGCGCTTCGACGTACGAATTATTCGTTCTTGAACGCTATTCGAAAAACTAAATCCCCGAGGCGCGATACGACCGCTAATATACTGAACGAACCATTCGAGAATGTTCTGCTTCTCGATTACCAACGAATCGTGGTGAGGATACAGAACAATATATTTATTTTATGTGCAAGCCCTGTGCAGTCATAATGTCAAGTGCTAGAACTACTTGAAATACATAAGAGAAGAACAGTTTAGATATTACATAATGATGTATTAAATTAATTCAGTGACGAGGTCCACATAATCTGGTTCAAATTTACTTCCCACTAGAACGACTATTAAACTATGCACTTTGTAACGAACGCACACGTCACTGCTCTTGGCCTTAAAGAAGAAAACGAGTCTTAGCTCGTATGAGCATAGAAATAAACTTCATTCCTGGTCACATTTTAATTAGCTAACGTTTGTACTTTTTTAGTTAGGGCCGTTTATAAAATATCGTGCATCAGCTCTTGCAACTCAGCGAACACTTTTATATGACTAAGATAAAGCTTTCGAACTTTGTAGCAGGCCTTCGAATGGAATGCCCATCAACCTTTGTTTATCTTTCATAAGTAAAAGTAGCTGTATCATGGAAACAGAGATAAAATACGCTCTATGCCTACGCAGGTCGGGTGACTTTCATTTGTAAGTATGATAAATATTATTTTCTGACATTTGATTGATGAATGACTTAGTTTTAATGTCATATTGAGGAATCGTTTCAATAGCGCGAAAATATCGTAGTGGCTTCTATGGATAAATTAATTTCAAAATTAATCTTTGGATTAAAAATCAATCGAAGATAGGTGTAGTTAGGTTTAGTTTTATAGTGTAACGGCTAATTGCCTCTTGAGGTAACTCGAGGATTGACTCGTTAATTAGTAAAGCGATTTAAAGCAAAAACGTAAGGTTTTGAAAGCTCAAGTCATTTTTAAGGTTATTCATCGTGGTATAGTAAAAGCGTGTTACTAATTTAGAACAGATATAAGTTATATAATTTCAATTAAGCAAATTATAATGAAATCAGAAAGATATACATACATAGATTTAGTACTCTTAATGTACTGAAGTATGTTTTCTCAGCTTCATACAGACAGCAGATTTGCATTAAATTATAAAGAAAAATAATTTAATGACAAATCAAAAACTACGTAAAAAACGACTTAAAAATACCAGACTACGTTAAATGTAGGTTTCGTGCAGACGGACATGATGCTCCGAGGGTGGGTAAATGTTTCAGCATTCTAAATTGGCGAAAGTACAAGAGCCTTTTCGTAACTTTTCCCAACAAAATATGAGCTTTCTTTAATCGTTAAGCTAAAGTTGTGGACCCAAAACATAAAACTGGTGACCGTAGTGAATTTTTAAAGAGATTCATGTAGTGCAAAGTGGCTACGAACCCGAATGAAGTATCCAGAGAATATTAAAATTCTTCTCGGAGCAATTCTTATGGCACAATGCATATTGTCAACGCATATAAAGATACAGTGTTGCCTTTATATCGCTATTGTGTTGCACCCTTCGCAGTTCCTTCGCTGTTTTCACGGTGTATTCTAGTATTTTATTATTCATGTAACAACAGCTTTATGCGAGCCTTCTGTAATGTTAATAATTGAAGACTTCCGTGACAGGAGCCGCACTGAACGTAACGTGAAATATATAATTTACTGGCAACATTTTATGGTCTATACAAGTCATATTTTTTAGATAAAATTTGCAATTCTTTGCCATACGTTGTTCACGGTTTGTTAGGACTATTGAAAAGTTTTTTAATACACTTAAGTGCCACTTCTATTCTTTTAAGTTTACCTCGTTCCTATCACTTTTTCTTCAGATCGTTTATTGTATATATAAATGGAAGTTTTTCAAAATTTATAAGGTAATATATAACCTGCTTGATAGAAAATATGGAACAAATAATTATTCACATTACAACATTTTATAATTTTGTAGTTGAATAAAATATGGTGATTAAATAAAATTGGTTTTGCTGCGGTATTTTTTCTGTATACGTTGATCAAGCAACAATATATGAAAACTTGGAAAAATTTTGGCAGTCTGTTGATGCAAATGGGGCGATGATTCTAAGTTAAGAAACGAAGAAGAAGAAAGAAAAGGAAGAGCTATTACAAATCTCGGTGGTTTTGCTTTTAAAACAAAATATATATACATATATAATGATTGATTAAACAATTATTCATTTTTATATTGCTCAAGTTCGAAATATATTGAATTCATTTTATCATTAATATTTTGAAATAAAAGTAATTAGTTTAAAAGTAACTTACTTTTATTGATATAACCCGAAATCACAAAACTTATCCTATCCTATCCTACTAATATTATAAATGCGAAAGTTTGTGAGTATGGATGGATGTTTGTTACTCTTTCACGAAAAAACTATTGGACGGATTTGGAAGAAACTTTACAGTTATATAGGTTATACATCGGAATAACATATAGGCTACAATTTGTAATGATTTCATATAATATAACGATATATGTCAATAAAGTCGGAAAAAATCTGGCTTCTTAGAGCTATCTCGGCGTACGCTGCCTAAACCGTTAGAGTTACACAAAGATGATGTACCGCAGTATTGTTTATCTTTAATAGTTCTAAATAAAAGTCCGCGACAGCATATATCTATCTTTTATGTGGAAGTCACTATGACCAAAATTGTGAATCATAAATTTAATTAAATAAGATACTGTGACAGACTAAATTCCTCGCGAGCGAAGCCGCGGGCAAACTAGTTTATATAAACCCATAATTACCGAAAAGGATATACATCCTACAATTTTTTTTGATAGATCGATACGGTTATAAATAAAATTCACTTACAAAATACAATTTATAAAGTCCACTTCGTATTTTAATATGCAAAGCATTAAATTGTATCCCTCTTAAGTTGGTTAACCTTTGTGAATCGTGCGTAAAACTTACTAACTCCACTTTATATCCTTTAACAGGTATAATATTGAATTTAAAATACATATTCGTTGTGCGAATGCATTATGCGTTGATATGAAAGACGCTTTATGGCGCATTGTTCTCACGATGTTATACTTAGCGCTGCATTAAAATGTTCCATTGAGTTTTGATAAAATCGAATAAACAAGCGAGCTCTTATATAAATATACTGGATATCTTAGAAATTTATACGACGACATACATGAATATAAATATGGGAATACTTATGCTTAACATTATTCATTCCAATTTTAAGTGTTTGTTAACATATCTCGGAGATATCAGATCGTTTTAGATTCTTTCTTTTTTGCTTTGATTTCCTTACAAACCATGGACGTCCACTGCGGAATATAGGCAGGTTTTTAAAAGCTTTTATACCACACGATCCCGTATCGCTTGAATCCAGTTACTTCCCGCAATCATTTTGAGGTCGTACATCTCTTAGAGATATAGAATTCCAAAAAATTCGAAATTCTAAAATTTTGTTTTCAAAATGGTTTTATTCTAGAACAGTTTTATGATCTATTTTTTTTTTAATTATGAACAAGCTCGGAACATACATAGGTATAACCATTGGTCTATCCCTAGAATAATAAATAATTATAAATAAATATATGGGACACTTACACACACGATCGTACGCCCTCAAAGGAAGTAAGTTAATACTTGTGTTATGAGTGACGGACAAATGGTAGATATACTACATATATAATTCTAAATACATACTTAAATACAAATATACACCCTGGCTCAAAGTACCAACCAATTTTTTATAGAAAATGTTGGCCCTCGGCGGGAATGAAACTAGTGACCCGCGGAGATGAAGGCAGGGTCACTACCCACTGCGCCAACGGCCAGTGCCGCTTAGAAATTACTTCTTGGGATTACTACTACTCCTTGGGACACCCTGTTATATGGTTTAAATGACGAAAGCTTCAAAGCATATCAAAATGTTGTACAGAAAAGGTATCTCCACATGAGATTTTATTTCAACATTTCCTTTTACTAACGCGTGAAATTTTATAAGATAATAATATAAGATTTTATACGCTAAGAAGAATTCTGTAATTAAAGGTACTGGCAAGAAAAAAATCTTTTTAGGTAATAGTCTATCTTCTATGATTATTAGTCTACTTACATTTATAAAATAGTATTAGCATAAAATACTATCAATTTTAACAACGCACGGTTGCTTGTTTAGTCTGAATAGTCTTTAAAATTGATAAAATCTTAGACAAAAGGTCAAGTATATTTATTTTAAAAATACAAACGTAGGCGTGATTATTTATTGCATTTACATTGAGTCAATAAATAACACAACCGGATGGAATATTGGAATTTTAACGGACGTTTCTGTACACGACTCAATTAACTTTTATACTGACATATTTTAAAGTGTATTGATAAATTTTGCTACACTTTCGCAAAAGGACATTTAAAAGTTTGCGTTATAAATGTGAAATCTGGGAAATAATATACTTCGAGCAACTGTGATAGAAGGCATTTAAAATAAACGCCTGGAAGAAATAAGAAATACGGAGATCCGTAAAACCATCTGCCTCAATTAGTATCGATGTATGTGGCAACTTGCTTAAAGAACCAAAATGTGAGAGGCCAAAATATATCAATCTATGACCCAATGTTGGTCTATCTTCCACTGGGTAGATAGCGGACTAAGGAGAGGATGAAGGGAAGCTCTAGAATAAGCTTTAAAATGTGACGTTTAAAGTGATACCTATGTCTATTAGTTGAAAAATAATGGACGAAAGAAGTATGAATCGTTATTTTTATTAAGTATTTTCCACTTCAAAATCTTTTAAATACTGTTATTTTCATTTATCTTGGACCTTTGTAATGGTTTTTAAATAAAATAACTTCAACGATAGACAGGACATGTCTTACAGCGATTACTCCCAAATAAAAATGAACCAGCGTAAATCACACGGTGTTATTGAAAGCTTGAGCCAAGACGTAGGCCGAAGCTAGTCTATACTTATTATAAAATGTCCAAAAATCTGTCTGTCTGTACGTGATTGATTTTCTCAAAATCTGTTGAACGGATTTTTGTACGGTTTTTACTAAAAGTAACTACTATTCATACGTAAGGTTTAGGTTGATAGTACTTGCGGTTTTATATAAATTGTGTTGAAGAGTTCGCGCGTTGTAAAAAAAACTCGTTTGCTGGGAGCTTTAGTCGCAAGCGCCGCGTAACTTTACAGAGATACACTGAAGTAATGTTATAAAAAAATTACTAAAATACCAAAATAGATATCTAGAATAGATTTACCAAAATACTCCAAAAAAGTCCGCGATAGCATGTTCCTATCTCTTATGGTTAACTCACTTTTATGTTTAAAATTTCTATCCGGGAAAATTTTTGTGACTGATTTCCATGCCGGAGTGGAATTTAATGTAAAGTTTTCTTCACACGGTGCATATGGCTTAAACCATTTTGGTTAATTATCAAGAAAATGCTAGTTCGAAGATGTTCTCAAAAGTAATTCAATAACTTTATAACATGATATCCAGTGTAGCAGGTACTTAATGTTTATTATAACAGTTATTACTATTCAATAAACGGAAACCCGACAGTCTTGAAGGTGTCTCGAGGCAGCCTATCTCGGAGATCAAATTTCAGTACGAGATTCCGCCGTATTAGAATCACAAATGTACCTGTTAATTGATCATTTCGTGTTAATATACAGCTATCTAACACATTTATCTAAACGAGATACTTATCGTATAACGATACTGCAAATAAGGTTTGGACTTAATGTTGAATAAAATATGTTAAAATAGACTATATACATAATTATGAGGAGCTATTTGAGAAATATTCATTAATGACTACTGGAGCAGTGTTTATATTTCAGGCATAAATTTAAGATAAGACCTCCTCTTCAACTCGCCTTGCGCTAAATGGCCACATTTTATTTGGGTGGAATAACATTTATTTGTATCAAAATTTAAACCATTAGCCGATTTCTGAATAGCTAAAGAGGGTATTGTAGATAATGTCTTTTTCTCTCTCTTCTACCATTAGAAGTCCACTTTTTAACATGTCTCTTACAGGGATTTTTATAACATGATTATGTGTCGTAGTCTAAGGTCCACCCAGTCAGGAGTCTACAGAGCGATTTAGTTCCTTGTGTTATTTCGGGATAATCTGTATTTGAGAAGGCAGTTTTTTAGTAAATTTGTTGTATATACATTGTTTTTTTATATTATCCTTTTTATCCTGCTGCTATTAATATTGCAGTAACCTTAAGACTGTGAATCATTTCTTCATTTATTTTAATCTGGTATTGTGCTTACCTTTGAGCCGTTTTCTTTACCCACTATTTTCAATATTTTGAATGCGAATTCAAGGAAAGTCTTTCGCGCGTCCTTATCATTTATAATGTCATTGAGATTATCTGCGGTTAACTCTTAAGTTGGTATGATCTCGCACGATAATTGATAACTTTGGGCATTCCCAGTAGGATATGGCAGACTGTTTCGTCGGTTGAATTATCGCACTTGCAAAATGGGCTGGTTGCAAACTTATACTTGAACAAACAAGAATTGAATCACAACGGTTTTAGGAAAAACGCATTGGTTATAGGTTTTGTAATTGAATGACAAACGTAATTAATCGCTGCATGTACGGGAGAGTCGCAAGATGTAGACAAGAGATCAAGGCATGCTCCGCTGAGTGCAAAACGCTGTCCTGCGTCCGACACAATAGTGACAACCGTCTGGTTAGTTCCAGCTCCCGCAGATATAATGCTCGGTTAAGTTCCTTTAATTCAATTTATTGTTTCCAGGTTGTTTCGAAAGAAAAGTGGGAACTCGTTATCTTCTATGCGCTATGAAATGTATTAAAAGTTATTATACTTCCCTGAACTTTTAAATATAATTTTCTTAAATATAAAATTCATTATTTCACAAACTTAAAATTAATGAATTAACCATACTATAATATTTGTTTGTATGTTTATTTTATTTATTGTACAAAATAAAAACACACAAGACACAAAAACATATAAAAAAATAGAAAGATAATTGTACAAAGGTGGACTTATCTCAATAAGGGATCTCCTAGAGTCAACCTTTGAGTTTTGAAAGGAAAAAATAATAATATAATAGGCGGGGAATGCCACGAAAGGACAATAATATAAAAATGACAATAAAAACAGATATATCAAATTTTAATTGATAACCATCAAATTCAAATTCAAAATATTCTTTAATCAAGTAAACTTGTTAACAACTTTGAATCGTCAAATATCTACCGCTGGTTCGGAAAGCTGTTCCTACCGAGATGAGCCAGCAAGAAACTCGGTGGTTGCTCTTTTTAAATAATATTCTTAAAACTGGTTTCTAATTTTGTAATTCTTATATTTGGTTATTACTATCTTGTACAGGGTAGAGGATAGTTATTTCCACGCATTTTTATCATCTATATAATCCTCAATAGTATAATAGACTTTTTGTATCAGCCTCCCTTTAAACTGCTTTTAAACTGCTGTAGTCGCTAAAATCAATTGCGTGATTTTATTATAGAATCTTATACCCAAACCTACGTCATCGTGACGTCATATCATGTTCATAGTATTTCGTAGCCTTAGAAGTGTTAAGTGAGGGTGACTATTTCATGTTAATAGCACAAAATACAAATACTTTTGTTCACCCTTCTTTCGGTTCTGTCCGGAGTAACGGTTCGATGTGTTTTGGTAGAAGGGTTTCAATGTTTTTATTAATATTAGGTAAAGATTTCTTTTAATATCTTTGTTTAATCGCTATACAACAACGATTATACAAGGTCGTCTTTGTAATAACCCAGTAGTAATCATGAAGAGACCACACGCGATTGTGCAAACAGCCAAAAGAATTTAAATGCATCCCATTCAGGGAAAAAATTCATGTCGTTCCCCATGTAATACTTTCTGGGTTTCGTTTTTACAAAAAAATGTCTTTGATGGGTACGCGCGGTTGTTCTTGGAAAAGTGTAGATTTCTGCAGGGCACGCGAACTATACCAATTTACAACGTGTCATATCAAACTCACGTTCCTAAATTCATCTACTTGGGTGGCCTATAACCATTAGCTTTTTGTTTGCTTTAATGATACCTCTTAACCAAGCGTAGGAGGACATTGTAATTTCTTGTCCTCTATATTGAACATCGATCGGTCGGCACTAAAAATAACTTGTGATTAGTTTACGCTTGAATTAGATTCTGTTGACATCCAATAGTTTTTGTTACATGCCTTTTATTACCAACATTTTACGTTGGCGCCGTCTGAATACAAATTATGACAGAGATGGGACCTTTTCCCTCAATACGAGACGCATGCTAGCATTCTCTAGAAATATCTTAGCAGTCTTTACATGCTGATCCTATCTTACCAATAATGTAACATAAAGAATTATTAAAAAAAAGTAAAGTAACGGCCTCTTACTATCCCACAGCTGAGCATAGGCTTCCTCTCTCCGTAATTGGAGACAAGGATTGGAACTAAGACCTACCACGCTGCTCCAATGCGCAATGGTAGGTTACTCATATCCCTAGAATTATCGAATTAATTAACTATCCCCTAGAGATACTCAAACTCAAAATATTCTTTAGTCAAATAGACTGTTTACAGTACTTTTGAATCGTCAAATGTTTTCAAGAAGCTCCCACTGATTCGGAAGTTTGCTCCAACCAAGAAGAACCAGCCAGAAACTCGGCGGCCATTTTTTTTTTAAATATTTTTTTATAATTTGATTGATGGTTACATACAGGTTTCCTAACGATGTCTTCCTTCGTGTGATTAATTGCAATTATCAATTAGACACAAGTTTTAACAGAAAAACTCATGGGTGTCTGTCCGGAGTTTGAACCCGTGACCTCTCGAAAAACTCACGCGGTCTCGCCCCTGGGCCATCACAGCTTTAATACCCGTTAATATATTTTAATCCCTATAACATTTTAAACAAGACCTTATTTAATAAAAGTCACGTATGCATTTACGAAAACGATATCCCATGATCCTTTAGTGACATACTGCACTTTAGTGGAATTCTCAAAACTCCCTGTTAATACACTCTCTATTATTAGTAACAACACTGAAACGTGTTTTTGAATTCCGGTGGCATTCAAAGAGGATATTTTTTTAAGTTAAGTCACGTACATGGCGACGGTAACATCTGTCCAGAGATCCTTTACAGCAGACTCGGCACTCCGCTGGAACGAACATTAGCTGTCTGTTATGACTTATTTGAATTCCCGAAAACTCTAACGCGTTATCCTACAAATATCATGGACGGGTAATTGTGCGAGTGTATGCATGATTGTCGTACAAGCGGTACAATAATTGTACTGCTTTGATGTTCCCACGGACGATCGGATTTGTACGAAATTTTGCGGACTATTATAACTGTAATAACTCATAAGCTATTTGTTAATGCGGTAAAATCTAAGGTCTAAGAAAAGTTCTCTCGATTTTTGTTAAAAATTTTATCTATAGGTTATCAATATTGCTTTTAAACCTAACTGCTAAGTGCACCTAGTAGTTATAATTTGCTTATAGGCAATGATAATATAGAACGTTTGATCATTATTAATAATCAATTGCCCGGTGCCAGAAAATGACGAAATATAATGGTAATGCATATCTCTCACCCAAAGTAACTTACATCCTAACACATAATAAAATTTTCTTAATATTATATTAATGTATTCCTAAGGATAATTTATATTTTATATATTATTTACAAGATTTAAAACATTTTCTTCTATTTTATCCTATCCTCATTATTTTAAGTCATGCAATAATGGAAATAAATACGAAATAATTTGCAAACTATTTTGTGTTTGAGATTGCCCGGATAAAGTTAATAATTAATATTTTATTTTATTTTATTTCACGATAAGCTGATGTGAATGGACCCTCGGGTACTGTTGGCACCTTTTTTAATGATATATAAAAAGAAAAATAATAAACTGTCATTCACGGCAAAATGTCATCAAAGAAAAGGCACATTTTTATTTTTCCCGTATTTAAGATGTTTTTCCCATTAATATAATATCAAGCAGTGGTCAATCTCGAAAAGGTCCAAATTATAATCATTCAGGTACATCTTGAAATTAATATATACAAGTATTTATAGTTTTTTAAACAGTGTCCAGAATATTTTCATTCTTTAAAAATCTTGTAATTTCATTGTGATACTCAGGAATAAATTCACATAAATTAACTACAAACTGTTTGATAATATGATAAGAAAATTCTAGCTTTATTACCTAGCTGAAGATAAATTTATTGATTAAACTTTTGAATTTATTGCCAGCTTGTTTTAAATTTTAGTAAACTGACAAACCTTGGCGACGACTAATGGCAAAATCTGTGATAATCGATTTAGAAAATGACTAATAATAGGCAATAGTTAAGGTCGTGGGTTGGAGGATGGAGTCGCTCGCGTCCGCAGGAGCAACCTACCAGCACCCTGCACGTATCCTCTGGGTGGTGCTAAACGAGCTGACAACGCCGAGCATCGGGCGGCGGATATGATAACCCGAACCCTGACCTGATCAGGAGAGGCTATGGGGGCCTGGAGGAGTTAAATAACCTCCAAACAACTCAGCGCAGAAGGCAAGGGGAAACCACTGCGACTATGTCTCCCAAGAGAATGTCCCCGATCTCAATGATAAGCTCAGACAAGTATATTACGAGGTCGGACGATCCGATTGACATCCGGCGCTCGATGATACCCGGGTCGTCGAGTGTGAAATTGGCTAAAGTCTCTATTCTCGGATTATCAGAAACCCATCTCAAGAGTTCGGGCCACTATGTCACTCAAGCCGGTAATACTTTATACTTTGCAGGTCATGAAACAGAACCTTGAGAAACTCATGGTCACTGGGAAAGTAGACGGCAAGAGATCTTGGGGCCGGAGCCCGAAAAGATGGACGGATCAGGTGTCCGAACATCTGGACATCAAACTGACCGTGGCTGTACACAGTGCTGCTGACCGGGAAAAGTGGCACCAGCTTATTCATTTTAGATCTGGCCCATCACGATGCTCAGCAGTGAGCAAACGACTGTAGGAGGAGGAGGAGGCAATAGTTATCAGAGCAGTAAGGTCAGCACGCGATCTACTAAAGTGATGAAAAGGAGATGAAAAAAAAACTTTCGTGCATAAATAACATCCATTTTATATCGGTTCCGACTAAATAATCCCTAAAGTTTAAGTTTAAAAGGCAAATAAACTCAATAAGTAATTACTTATGCAAATTGAAATACCAAAAGATTACTCACCTCTTAAAAGCAAAGTACCGTTTAGTATTAGAAAAGAATTTTAAAAGTTGCATACTGAACAATTTAAATTCTTAAGTAAAAACTGCAATAAAATAGGCCTAATCGACGGCGTTACATGCAACTTTACTTACCAAAGCAGGAGCGGCTAGTCGCAGGCTCCGAAGATATTCATGGACCGCGCCAAATATTTCCCTTCCACAGTATTTATTATCCTTTGGAACAAACTTCCCGGAATATTCAGGATTAAACCAATAAATAAGCTAAGAAATTGTTTATTTATGAGCTAATAATGATTCCTTTCGATTAAGGATTTGTATAACGTTCCTCGTTGGAACGCCAAAGATATTTGAATCATTTTAGAATGCAAACAAAGTTTTTTGAATTCAGGATTTATAGTTTGCGATGTCAAACATACGTATAGTATAGACAACGACACATTTAAATTCAGTATCAGATATAAAGGCTACATGCCTTTATTACAGCTTAATTGTAGGCTAATTCAGAAAGCCTATTATACTATTGAAGATTACCTAGACGATAAGAATGCGTGGATATAGCTTCTCTCAACCCTGTACAAGATATTAATAACTCTATGTAACTAGTGATAAGAATTATTGTTTGAAAAGAGCAATCCCCGAGTTTCTTGCTGGTTCTTCTCGGTAGGAACAGCTTTCCGAACCAGCAGTACATGTTGACAATTCAAAAGCACTTGTTTACAAGTTTACTTGAATAAAGAATGCACCTTAATCTCTCATCTTTCGCTTATACTTTTCTTTTATTGCCCAATAGCATATACTCAGTTCTGATCTATACGTTCAGGCTAACAGCATATAAGAGTATATAGTCAGTTACAAAAAGCCGCTTATAAGTTGGAGAACACAATAAAGTTTTAGATACGATTCCAAAGTATTAAATATATATTTTTTTAATGATGTTTAGCTAAGTAAGTGTAGACTGCTTTGATTTATTATCAGGGAATTCTGAACAAATCCGGATGCTCGCTGCATTACCAAAGTACTGCAGTTCCGACTTCCCGTAGTCGCGCCATTTTGTCTGTCTCAAAACACCATTTTGCACTCCACGATCCGAACAAGGCTTTGACTAAAAAAAATATTAATCTATCTTGCTGTAGGCTGTTTTCATTAGTGCGCGTGCCTTTACGCACGTTTAAGAAGACTCGTGTTTTTGTTTACGTATAAGTTTGTGTGAAAGCGAACTTGTTTTAGTTCGATTTCATTCATATGTATTAAATGCACGTTAGAAAACTTTCGTTATTATAAGCAATACAATAGAACTAACTACTTTGCTATAATCCGCACGGGTTAAGCGAATGCATGCAAAGCCAATGTGTATGAAGCAGGCAAAATCTACGCACCTTATACATGCAGGACCAGTCACCACATGCACCCCAAGGCGCAATTCACCAGCAACAACGCACACAAAAGCAGCACACACACCCACCACCACAATCTCGACGATCGTTTCGCCCCGAAACCGAAGCATCATCAGGAGGATAGGCTCCACGACAAAAATCGTACTGCGCCGCGCTACCCACGCAAGCAGTCTTAAATAGTTAACCCCCACCAATACCCTCCCCTCCGAACACATGTAGCAAAACGAAATTAGATACATTTACTTGCTCGTTAATTAAGTGACCATTGTTATTTTTTATTATCTCAAGCTGCTCTAACGTATTGAGTCGGAGTCCCTTATCACAAGTGTGGAGAATATGAAATGAATGGTCATTCGGCACTTTATGACCGCTTTCTAGCAAATGTTTTGCAAAATTAGAATTTTGTGGTTTATTATTCCTAAACGCAGCCATATGTTCCCGGAATCGAACCGCAAAACTTCGGCCAGTCTGACCTACATATGTACCGTTGCACTCAGGACAATCTATTTTATAAACCCCAGATTTTTTACCCTTATCTAATGTATCTTTATTTTTACACAACAAACTACGAAGCGATTGGTTAGTTTTAAAAGAGAGTTTAGTACCCGATTTTGATTTAAATATATTTGCCACTCGATCTGTTAATTTTCCAAAGTAAGTCAGACTGGCTTTATAATTAGTTTTATTAAAAGATGGTACCGCATACAAAAGTTTAGCGACTTGAGACTTGTGTTTATTTTTAATTATGTTTTTAACCGTGTCTGTAGTGTAGCCGTTGGAAAATCTGGTAAATTATTTGTAACTCCTTTTCATAGCTGTTCCTTGAGAGAGGGACCGACAATAACCTATGGACATAGCTATGAAAGGCAGCAAGTTTATGTTGCCAAGGGTGGCAAGACGAAGCCGGTATGATCGCATCGGTGTAAGTTGGTTTGCGAACTAACCAATCGCTTCGTAGTTTGTTGTGTAAAAATAAAGATACATTAGATAAGGGTAAAAAATCTGGGGTTTATAAAATAGATTGTCCTGAGTGCAACGGTACATATGTAGGTCAGACTGGCCGAAGTTTTGCGGTTCGTTTCCGGGAACATATGGCTGCGTTCAGGAATAATAAACCACAAAATTCTAATTTTGCAAAACATTTGCTAGAAAGCGGTCATAAAGTGCCTAATGACCATTCATTTCATATTCTCCACACTTGTGATAAGGGACTCCGGCTCAATACGTTAGAGCACCTTGAGATAATAAAAAATAACAATGGTCACTTAATTAACGAGCAAGTAAATGTATCTAATTCCGTTTTGCTACATGTGTTCGGAGGGGAGGGTATTGGTGGGGGTTAACTATTTAAGACTGCTTGCGTGGGTAGCGCGGCGCAGTACGATTTTTGTCGTGGAGCCTATCCTCCTGATGATGCTTCGGTTTCGGGGCGAAACGATCATCGAGATTGTGGTGGTGGGTGTGTGTGCTGCTTTTGTGTGCGTTGTTGCTGGTGAATTGCGCCTTGGGGTGCATGTGGTGACTGGTCCTGCATGTATAAGGTGCGTAGATTTTGCCTGCTTCATACACATTGGCTTTGCATGCATTCGCTTAACCCGTGCGGATTATAGCAAAGTAGTTAGTTCTATTGTATTGCTTGTAATATGGAATTCCGCAAAGTAACGCCTGCTTCTATAAATCATTTCGTTATTATATTAAATTTAATTATTTTTGATGAATTTTGTATTAATTTCTCACTACGATATATTTTACGAAAATTTATGTTTACGAAAACGGCTTTTACATTTTTGTAGTATGTTGGGTTAGGTTACGTGACAATCTAAAATGAAATTCTTTGTTTTATGATTAATGTATTTAATTAGAACCGCATTTGATTGCATTTGATTTGAACAGTAATTGAATTTGACTTAAAACACTGGTCGCACGTGTGTAATTAGTTTTGCGTGCAATAATTCGCGTAATAACTGTGTGTAACCACATTTTAATTGGATTTCTATAACTTGGATTTGTTTTGTCAATGTTATGTTATGTTAATGGTCAGATTTATTATGGTTAATTTAATGAAATTACTGATTACATAAAAGAAACAATTATTGATTACGACAAGACTAGATTTCGTATTATTCGACTGCGGTATAAATGTATTTCTGCCGCCCTTAGACTTAAATCCGACTTTAATATCGCATATTAATATCGACTGTGAATTTCCTGCTAGACACTGAATAAAAAAATCGATGTACGTTAATTGTGTTTGTTTATATCATGCAAATTTATATCTTCTTTATTTTTTTTTTGAGATATATATGTGAAACTAAAACTATTTCACTCCTTTACAATAAATAGCGTGAATTATAATTTCAAGTTCGTATAAAGTGAAGAATTGCAGCAAAATAAGATCCTCCTGCCCTTATCCCGTTTTAAGTGGGGTCGGCACAACATGTTACAAACATGTTGTGCCACATTATTTGGCTTCGTATTTTACAACCGGCCGTCTGCATGATGCCAACTTATCTTAGTCGACCCCTCGGTAAGAAAGAAGGTGTAGACCACCTTCTACTCAATCGGATACCACACGGTGGGTCAATTCACCTTAGTCGCCTTTTACAACACCTCGGTAGAAATGAGGGTGGTCTATTCTATTCAGCCGGATACCACGCGGCGAGTCGATTTACTTTAGTCGCCTCTTATGACACCTCGGTAAAATGACGGTGGTTTATTCTACTCAGCCGGATACCACACGGCAAAATAAGATATATGTATATAATTTTTGTTACAAGTGTTTTACATAATATAATATTCATTATTTACGTTTGTTCTATAAATTTCAAATAAAACATAGCCTGTCATGTACCTCGACATAAAATATTGACGCATTGGATTAAGAAATAGGAATAATAATTATCTAGAGTGATATCTATATAACTGTTATTATAAATATACTAGCCATCTGATGGTAAACAACCAGGAGGTTGCTAGTATGTAGTGGTAAGTTTTTATTTTGAATCGGTTCGTGTTACAAAAAGAACTAGTTTGAAACTAATTATTGAGTGCTAATGTACGTAATAAGAGTAAAACAACGCATTTTGACATGAAAGCTACATTAAATACGAAGTAGATAAACCCAAGTGCTCTATCGAAGCCTTAAAGTGCCTCAGATCTGCATATTTTTACCGTGGCTAGATTATTTACAGCTTGAAGCATGTCACGACAGCTAGGCCAACCGCCTGTGTGGGCTGGGCAATTTAAAATTTAATCACACGTTACGGATAGCAGACTTTTTAGTTTTGCATTTGATATAGTACTAGCAATCTGGTGCACGCATTTGTGACAGGTAATAAAAGTTTGGAAATGAATTCGTCTTGCAACATTTTAATGTTTATTTGCAACAAATTATTTAATCGAGCTTACTCTGTAAGAATCATTTTTGTAAAAGTTCCCGGATGCCAAGGCCTTGGAATTATAAAGAGGTTACATTTAAATCCATTCAATTCCAATTCCCTAAATAAACTTGCGACCGAGTTCTATTAAATCGTCAACTCTACTACTATTGGTTCGGAAAATATCTATGACTACCAAGAAAAGCCAGGAACAAACGCCACCGAGTTTTTTGCTGGCTTTTCTTATTCTAATGTTAGTTTTGTTATTCGTTTTAAAATATAACTCTTCTTAATAGTGTCTTTTCTTCATTGCTATTTTATATATGGTTGGAGAATACTTATATAAAGTAATTTGCGTTCTTTTGAATGACGCAAATACATCTCGTTTTTTTTTTGTATATTTTTCTACATATATAATATATTGCTGTAAATATATTGTGAAATTAATGTTCATAGCTATTTCCTTAAATTTCTCTCAAAGGGAATCACAAGATCTCAAATTATAAATGACTTTTGTTGGCGATACGAATATTTTTCAACATCTGCATATTTACCCTTTAATAGTAATATATAAAACATAATGCTGTGATAGTAAGTTGTAATAATAATAAAATAAAAGCTTTATTTATTTCTCCTTTAAAAAACTTTACACATAATCTTAATGATATTAAAAGGCTTAATGTTTAGAAATTTAAAAAGTTCAAAATCGGTGCACTATGGAAGGAGACTGACGCCTGAACTAGGATTCCCTGTATTTCAGGTCGCCAGGGACTTCCCCCCTTACAACAAAATTAAAGACCTAAGATATACTGAAACTCAAATATACTATACTAAATAATAATGATAACATTTGATATTAATGTGGACATAAAACCGATGTTATGTATTTAAAATAGTTGATGTATATTATAGATTGGTCTTACTTAGAAATATATTTATGATAAAATCATGGTTCTTGTCTATGTGTATCAACTCCACAAGTACATTTTATACTCAGTTATTAGCGCTCATTATCCTCAAATAAACCACAGGGCGAGCGCGTAAGTTAATTTGATCTGACTAAAGATTACAAACCGCCTGCCTCCACGGCACTTAATATCTGATTTGTTGAATTTATTTAAGAGTCGGGGTACACTTTAAAATTTTACTTTTACACAATTACAATTTCATAGCCGTGTGGTATCCGGCAGAATTGAATAGACACCCTCATTTCTTACCGAGGTGTCGTAAGAGCCGACTAAGGTAAATGCCGTATGGTATCCGGCTGCATAGAATAGACCACCCTCATTTCTTACCGAGGTGTGGTAAAAGGCGACTAAGGTAAGTTGGCGTCAGGCAGGCCGCTTGTAAAATTCGTAGCCAAATCATATGACAACATGTTTGTAACATGTTGTGCCGACCCCACTTAGAGTGGGATAAGGGCAGGAGAATGATGATGACACAATTATAATTTCACATTAAAATTTTGATGAATTTAGACGACAAATTGTTGACGGCTATAGTAATCGTTTCAAAAGCATTGGACCTAAGTTAAGATAAAAGTAGAAAAAAATTACATGGAATAATTTTCAAATATTTTCCATTTCTACTGCTACTACTACTACTTTACTAGCGTGTAAGTAATTTAAGATAGACATAACTTGTACATTTTGATGTAAATAAATATTTAAGTATTTCAATTTCATTTATAGAAGTAGGCGTTACTTTGTGGAATAGTAGCTTCTGTCACTCTCCAACCCTGCAAATATCTCCATCACAAAAATCGGATCGATTTGGGATTTTTTTGATTAATTTGATTCGTTACATTTTGGGTTCTTCTGCATAAATTTGAAATTTGGAAATCTGTTACTGAGTAATGTTACACCATCTTATAAATATTGACAAATATAGACATTAATATTATTAATAACGTCATTCAATTGAGCGAGGAAGGCAATTGCCTTCCCAGAACCCTTCCATTAACGTTAAAACTTTATGATGTGGTATTAAAGTTCAAATTTACTTTAAAGTATTAGGAATCTTTTGTATGAGAAAAAAGGAAAGAGTTGTTTTTATACTTTTTTAGGCAATTTGTAAAAAAAATCTCTCCGTAAGAACTATGCTCGTAATTTAAGTAATATTATAAACAAAAATTAGCGAAATCGGTTCTCGAGATTTGCGCTTAGCAACAACTTCAACGATTCATTTTTAATATAGATAACCTATTAATATACAATACGATTATAATATATGTAATATATGTTGTCTATTAATATTAATATACTGCTAATAATATTAATATAACAAGTGTGTACGGCTCTTAATGATATAATACCTTTACAGATTGTTTGAACAAACGTCGATAAAATTATTTATATACGAGTATCGTATTTTTTTTTTACATCAGATATGTTAAACGGCACGTATCTAGAAAAGCGTATTTTTTACATATTACATCGCCCACGCTGGCTAAACGGTGAGAGCAAGTGGGAGGGTCGCTGGTTCGAATCCTGTGCAGGTAGGATTCCTGTTTTCTTCTAAATTAAGGGCTTCATTTAATTCATCATTCTGATTTCGATCAATGACAATATTGTGAAGAAAATTTATCTTAAACGCAAGATTAAATAGGCATCTTTTATTTCTTTATTTTCAGATTTAATTCAGAGTTCATTTAAATTTTGTTTATGGATTCTTTAAAGACCTTTTTTTTGTTTACAAAGTGTTATGAAATATGAATAATATTGTCAAAGAAATAAAATATGGCAAATTACAGCAGAATGGTAGTGACAGGATTAAAATCATCATCATCATCATCATTATCCTGCCCTTATCCCACTCTATGTGGGGTCGGCGCAACATGTTGCAAACATGTTGTCACGTGATTTGGCTACGTATTTTACGACCGGCCGCCTGCCTGACGTCATCTTACCTTAGTCGCCTCTTACGACACCTCGGTAAGAAATGAGGGTGGTCTATTCTATGCAGCCGGATACCACACGGCACTTACCTTAGTCGCCTCTTACGACACCTCGTTAAGTAAGGAGGGTGGTCTATTCTATGCAGCCGGATACCACACGGCGCAGTGACAGGATTAAAATAATTCCGAAAATTGCATTGCAAATTTTTTAATGGAAAGTCATACGAAAACGGCGTAACGACAAAGACTTCATTAAAGCTTTAGGCTGTGTTTGCATTTGGTTGATGCATGTATAAGTAGCTTGGATAGGTTTATTTAGAAAGGGCTCTAGATAAGTAGTCCGTGTAAAATGTGTGACTTGACTAAGGTAAAAACAAATATTTGCGTCGTCACACGTGCTGTGATGTTGTCTCAATTATATTTATCTTACACGGATTAGGTGAGACGAAAAGCTTTTTATTTACTGACATTACGGCTTAGCGATATAAAAAAAGCCAACGGCATAATGCGCTATATACAATACTTAATTTCATATTAAAACTATTTTATCTATGAATACATGAAACAAAAACTTTGGAACCCTTTTTAAAAAATTGCGCGGACGGAGGAGTATGAAATTTGGCACACTTTTAGTTTATGTATAGGAGAAGTTATCATCACCATTCAAATTCAAATTCAAATAAGTCTTTATTCAAATTGGCCTATTACAAGCACTTTTGAATCGTCAAATTAAAATTAAATTGAAGCTACAACTGGTTCGGAAAGGTGCTCTAACCGAGAAGAACCAGCAATTTAGTTCCAAGCTTTCTTATCATTGACATAGTCTTCAACATTATAGTAAGCTTTATTAATGAGAGTCTCTTTAATTGCTTTTTTGAACTTGTGTAAAGGCAAGTCCAAAATTGATTGAAGAATTTTATTATAGCAAAATTTACCGAAGCCCACAAACGATCTACATACTTTCTGAAGCCTTAGCCTTGGTATTATTAATTTATTTCGGTTTCTAGTTTGCCTATTACTAATATCGCTTTTTTTATTAAAAAGATGTATATTTTGTTTCACAAACACTATATTATTATAAATGTATTGTGAAGCTACAGTAAGAATACCTATTTCTTTAAATTTATCACGAAGCGAGTCACGTGGTTTCATATTATAAATCGCACGAACAGCTCGCTTTTGTAAAACAAATATTTTTTGGATATCAGCTGCTTTATCCCATAGCAATGATCATCACCATCAGCAACCTATTCACTGTTGGACACAGGTCTCTCAAAAGAATGCCGTTGAGCTCGGTCTTCTGCTCGGCGAAGCCGTTAATGGCACAGATAGTTTTATATACAGTTTTTTTTACATTTATAATGAATGAAAATCAAAGAATTCCTGCATATTTGCGATATACGAGTTTGTAATTTGCCAATCTTTCCCAGAAGTAAATAATACAATCAAATACAAATCAGATCGGACGTATTTTATCGGAGCTGAGTTTTCTTTTTCTTTTCAATAAAGACCGATGTCACATGCCCATTAAGGACACACGATCGATAAAGTTAAAGAAGATGGATAGAGTTCGAGCGATTTATATCAATTCGCCGCACACGCTGACGGTATCCTTTCCCGTTTGATCAAATAACCATTAGCCGAATCGTACAGATTGGATTATCATTTACCCTTCGATATTTTTATTTGTACATTTGCATTAGTAGATTTTAAACTTTCACGATTCTTAATTATTAATAGAAAAAAAATACGGTTCACATCGTTACCATTGTATGAGATTCGACGTTTCGGCAGAGTTGCACCATTCGCGGATACGAACTGCGGTGTCTTCGTTCCTACAGTCTACAGTCATTATTTTCGCCAACTACCCTCTCATCTAGATAGTGTAGATAGATATCTACACTTATTAAGCTGTCTGTCCGTATGTAATCGATTGTCTCAAAATGTATTGAATGTATTTTTGTACAGTTTTCACCAAAAGATAAGTTCAATACTTCCGGATGGTTTAGGTGAATAGTACATATTTTGTGAATTGTATTGAGGAGATCGAGCAGTTGTTAAAAAACTTGCTTGCCAGGAGCTTTAGTCGCGTGCGCTGCCTAAACCAGGAGAGATACGCTAAAGCAATGTACTAGAGAATTGTAAATATATATAAATACTACAAAAAAGCATGTCTCTATCTCTTATAGTTAACTCACAATAACTTATTTTATGTTCAAAATTTCAATTCGAGAAAACAATTTGTGACACACTGATTACCACGCGGGTGAAGCCGCCAGCACAGCTAGTTTTTTTTTTTATATATTAATGATTTGCATTAAATGAAGATTTCTCAAATTATGTAAGTCAAGAGCCCGTGGTATAAAAATATCATTAACTATCTGTGTCTACGACTTCGCCCGCGTGAAAATCAGTGTAACACAAAAGTATAGTACCCGGCATTAAATAATGCACATCGATGTTTACAACGAAACAGCCGGCCAGTTCGGTTTAGTAGAGCGCTGTCACTGTCACACACGGGTTCGTCAGTCTGTGCGACAGAGACAATGCTTTATGAAGCAGAATCTAGCCGATTTCTCTCTCTAAGCCTCGATGTTATTATTTATTTTCGGGTACTATAGTTATTGTGAGTTAACCATAAGAGATAAAGATCACTCACTGACTATCACTGACTTTTTCGTAGCATTTTTGTCGATTTATAATTCTGTAGTACATTACTTCGGTATATCTCTGCTGGTTTACGCGACGCACGCGACTAAATCTCCCAGCAAGCGAGTTTTTTTTACAACCGCTCCTCTTCAACATAATTAACGTAAAACCGTACTGTATTATTAATTTAACCCTTCCGTAAGAATTGGACTACCTTCTAGTAATAACCATACAAAAATATGTTTTGTAAATTTTGAAAAAAATCCTTTACATACAGACAGACAGCTTTTAGGGACTTTGTTGTATAACAAGTATAGATTCAACCCACGGTATATCTCCTCGCATCTTTACATAAAAATAATGTTCCTCAAATACTTTATCAGCTATTATAGTGATTTATAGAAGCAGGCGTTACTTTGCGGAATTCCATATTACAAGCAATATAACAGAACTAACTACTTTGCTAGTGCATGTGGTGACTGCGCCTTGGGGTGCATGTGGTGACTGGTCCTGCATGTATAAGGTGCGTAGATTTTGCCTGCTTCATACACATTGGCTTTGCATGCATTCACTTAACCCGTGCGGATTATAGCAAAGTAGTTAGTTCTGTTATATTGCAGCTATTATAGCTTATGCTAACTTTCAGACTGCACTGGTTTCGATATATCACATTATATCGTAGTAACCTGAAGTCATCAGGATTTATAACGATCAGTAGTAGTACGAGTATGTATGTGTCAATATTAAATGAGCACAAGTGCCACCCACGTGCAACAGTCGGCAGTCGCAGGCGATTTGTCAGTTGTCGCCGGTCGTGGCGCGTGGCTGACTAATTGAGGTTATAAATCGACGAGCGCTAAATGTAATGAACGCTCTGATGGAAGTGATAAAGAGCGTGTTTTTTCACTGAAACGAATTTTCATGTTGTAAAATGTTCACATTTTTTCCTTACACGAAATTTTCATGTAATTTACATTACAAGATAAAGTGGTATTCACATATCTTCTATCATCTAGACTATTCGTATTTGATCAAGAAAAGCTTCATAATTATAACGACAACAATATTTTTCCATTACACTTATTCAATAAATAAGAAACAAATTTTCCAAAAGTCAACTCATTTAATCTTTTTCAACAACTCAACACATAATGACAGCGACAATGTTTTTTTTTATTACTGGCCAACTATATGAAGGAGGTTGTATTTAAAATACGTCGTAACAGTCGACCATCCTGACAACATTTGCGACCCCGCAAATCTAATAAGCTGACTTCTGGGAATGATTCTACCACCGATTCGGAATGCTGATTGTACTGAGAAGAATCGGCAAGAAACTCAATACTTGCTCTTTTAACTCTTAAGCTCTCGCTGTCATGGCATAACACAGCACAATTAATGGCAACCAACTCAGCAGATGCATACGTAAACAGGCTTGCTAATGCTAACGCGCATCGCCATGGCTTGCTTGCTACATGCATGCTACATTTCTGCTCTCCATTTTTTCCTGCTGTTAGAGTCAGCCATTCTGAAACAATTGCGCCGCAATTGGCGCAGGAAAGGTATTAGCTTTCTGTAAACTCAAATATTAAATATTACGAGCATCGCATTTATCCCCGTATAGTAAATAAAGCTTCCCATCTTTTATTTCTTACGCTAAAAACCAATCGGGAATTACATTTATGTCAACACTATTACACGTTACCGTCACTTGTTTTTTCTTTATCCTCTTAATATTACGTTTTTTACATTTTATTTGTGGGTTAAAGGTTTCCATCGCACTTCTGAATATAACGACAACAATATTTTTCCATTACACTTATTCAATAAATAAGAAACAAATTTTCCAAAAGTCAACTCATTTAATCTTTTTCAACAACTAAACACATAATGACAGCGACAATGTTTTTTTTTTATTACTGGCCAACTATATGAAGGAGGTTGTATTTAAAATACGTCGTAACATAATATTGAAATCGCAAACTTGGTTTGTTGGTTTAGAAAGCGCTTCACATGTTAGACCGTCACTTAATCCTAGTTGTGGCAAAATAACAGCAATAAACTCATGGTCGCGGTATATGTCCATTTGTCAAAATTTCCTATACACCAAACATAGATTATAAACAATGAAGTTGTATTATTTTAAACATTTAATAAGCTAGACGTGATATTTGCTTTAAACGGTTTAAAGGCTAAAATATAATATGAACTACTCAATAATACGAATTATGCATTACTTTGCGGTGATCCATAATACAAAAGTGAGAATGAAATTATTTTGCTATCTTTAATCGCAATTTCCTAATTAGTTTTGTAATATGAACTACTTTTTACATCGGCACTGAAATTAATGTAGTCGAAGATAGAAGCTAGTTTTATATAAAAGTCAGTGACTGTCAATTTCTATAATCGCTTCGCCATGCAATCTATGCTACTTTGCATGGCGAAGGTATGGTGATCTCCAAAAAAAATCCTCAAATTGCTTTTGTGGATTTTTTTTGGAGATCTGCGATATGTAGTGGAGAAATAGAACTCCCTTGGTAATTGGTAAAGCCTTGTATGTCGCCTAGTAAAATTAATTCTCTTTGCTTTATTAGAAATGGTCCAATTTTGTTAAAAAATAATATACATGCAAACAACGTTCGTAACAAAGTGATCATAACTGACATTGATTGATATACCTACGTACAAAGGCATGCGAAATTTCTATTTGTCGTTCATTAATAAGGCTATATTGCAACGTGCATCGTTGAGTAACGTTGTATTCGACCAAAGATTACGTTTTGTAGATAGTACAAACATTAATTCCTCCTCGTCCCATCAGTGTTTTCAATGTTGAGAGTCGTGACAATGTTGGCCATCAGGGTGTCTGCTTCACAACATGGATGGCTTTGTGCATCTGGCTGTCTAGAGAGGTGCGGATTTGGTCTGTGCAGCTCATTGGACTTCCTTTTCTCTGTCCTTTTCGCTGTACCCTGCTGGACAAACATTAATGACTGCGCCTTGAAAATATGTTTGTTGATATCGAAGACTTGTCGCTGACGATAGGACTGCTCGTTATCATCTTATTACATTATACGCACTATATTGGACTGTCCTGTCCCCTTCATGACTTTAGAAAAATTAATACATCAGCGCGCCAATAAAAACGAAAAAAAAAATTGTGCATAATGTCTTATTTTTGCAGATGGTGAAATCCCGATGGATAACGTGTAGGTTAAACTTAAATAAACTTGAATGGATGAATCCAAATACGGTTTATAACACTTACTAATAAGATTACTATGTAATTCTCTTACAAAGACTGAAGACTTTCTTTCAAGAGTCTGAGTCAGTCTTTGAATTTGTCCTCTCACTTTAATCTATACCTTCCACTTTTACGGTGGTGTCAGACAAATAAATAAAAAGTATAAATCATATAATCTCTCTAATTATACTGCGTCCATCATATTATCAGTCTTTTGACAGCTCACGCTCATTAAGTTTTGTATTGCTTACGTACAAATATCATACAAATAATATTTGTACTTTATGGATGGGTACCGCCCACTTAGTGATGTCACACATAATGGTTGCTACGATTATGCCACAGATTAAAAATAATCGGTAGAAATCGATGTTACGAGTATTAAAAGACATTTAATAACATTATATAAAGTTTTACTTTCTTCTTAGTTAATACATGAATACAAATAAAACAATCAGGATATTTTAATTTATTTTATTAGCACGAGTCGTCGGAATGATAATCAACACTAGACTCCTCCGATGAGGAGTCTTCAGTAGCAGTTATTATTAGCTCTTGTGTAGATAATATATTATCAAACGCAATATCACGTTCCCAATCAGAGAATATTACTCTTTTAGTTCTTTCCACCACACTTGCCCAGTTCTCGGCCGTTACGTGGGTGCAAGCATTTTTTAGCAATTGCAACATTTTATTCGCTGTGAATGGGGGGCTTGTATTGCATCTCGCAGCATGCCCTTTTACTTATGCCCATATAAGTTCTATTGCGTTGTACTGGCAATGGTATGGAGGAATCCGAAGAACAGTATGGCCATATTCTGCTGCCATTTCATTGATTACATAGCGTTTTGCTCTCTTTTTGGTTTTTAATATTTTTATTAATTCAACTTTTAACATTGAGTCGTCCACATTTTCTCCATTGTCCCGAAGCCAATTAATTATTTCATGCTTTTTATTAGCCTGTGTTGGCATTTTGTCAATTTGACGGGAGTGGTAGGGCGCATTATCAATAAAAATTATTGATGGTTCTTCCAATGAAATGAGCATTTTTTTGAACCACTCTTCATACACATTTGCATTCATCTCTTCGTGGTAGTCATTTGATTTCTTCGATTTAAATGCCAACAGTGCGTCTTGTACAAATCCTTTTGCTGTACCTGCATGGCAAATGATTAGGCGCTCACCTTTTCCCATTGGTACTGAGGAAGTGGAATCAGCAGTATCATCAGTCCAGAAACGAGATAGTGTGTGGTTAGCGTTGAGCCATGTTTCATCCGTGAAAACAATATTTGCCCAATCTTGTATTTTCTTTACGTCTCTTAAAAAATCACAACGTGCTATAGCTATATCTGTGCGTTCCATTAATAATTTTCTTTTATTTAACTTTTTATATGAAAAGCCAATTGTGTTCAAAACTTTGACCAAAGAAGATTTTTCACCATGGAATAGACCACTTCTTTTCAAAGAAACAATAAGTTTTCTCAAAGTTGGAATTTCTTTTCTCAAGTAGTAATCATATACATGACGACGAATAGCGTCAGCGTCAAAGTCATCAACAGCTGTCACCTTATGAGCCCGGCGCTTTCTTTTTGGTGTAGATGGTTTGTTTTGCTCCAAGCCGCTCCTGCCGTAGGCATCAGTAGTGATTTTAGTCACAGTTGATAGACTGATCCCCAACGCGGCTGCAACACGGTTTCGGACTTGCGTGATAGGTATAAGAGGTCCGCCATTTTGATTTTCTTGCTCAAAATACTCATGAAGTTTTAACACTAACTGTCTCGATTGTGCTTTCAACACACGTCCTGTCGGCATTTTCACGATCAATTAATATAAGTTTCACAAAAGTTTTTCCGAGGAATAAAGCTACTTAACTCAAGGTGTAACAGATGCGAGAGAACACTCAGCGAACGTAAATGCGTGTGACTATCACGGGCGTTTCGTTGAGAGTGACAGATCACGTCAAAATGGCGGCCGAGCGGAAGGTCTGTTGATGTTGCCAGTTGATGTATAATATATTTTTTATGATTATAATAAATACACACGGATTAACATTTATTTTCAAAAAACTAAGGCAATATTAAATCAAAATGTTGATTTCTATATCTGTTATTAGTTTACGTAGGTTATCATTAATCGAATTACTTAGGTACGTAATTCGATTAATGATAGTAGGTACATCACTAAATATGTAAATCGTCAATCTGTCAAAAGATGGTTAATATAATGGACAGTGTATAGATATATATTATCAATTTTAAAGAAGTCTTAAGTATATATATTTTTTGCAACGACATAAAAGAAGAATGTTTAAAAATACATTTACTCTTGTACCGACTTAACAACATTTTTTGCGTATGCTAAGATTTCTCTTCTAATAGCATTACAAAAGGATACGGAAATAAATTATTTTAAGTCACGTTTTGATGAATAACAACGGTATATATGATCTCAATAGAATGAGGTAGGCAAATGTTATTTTAATATATCAGGTATTTTAAGTTTACTGAAGGCTTCATTTTTTTATCACTTAAAATTTTAAACGTCTTGAGTTCATTTAAGCAGGATTCTTATACGGGTGGTAAAATATAAAGAAAATATGTGCCTAAAAGTAAGATGTGGTGGATGCAATCTTTGGACGTCTTGTACTGGATATGCAAGAGTCATTTTCATGAGTCTAAACGTATGCGTGCTGCAATAAAAAAGTTAAGTATCGGCCTTTTACTATCCTACTAAGCATAGGCCTCATATCTCCGTTTCTGGAGAGAAAAATTGGAGCTAAGGCCCACCACGCTGTTTTAATGCGGATTGGTAATGAAAAATTTTAACGTGCTGCAATGGAAACTTTTAAAAGCGTATCGCTATGTGTGGAAGAAGTGCGCAGTTTCTTCCTTTGTCCTGATTTCCTAACTAAGATAATTCGATCTGGATCTATGAAGATAAAGCACTGTAATTCAAGGTTCACTGTATTTGATTAACATAACAGAGTTAGTCTCACTACTTTGATCACACATCGATTGATGGATGTCATTGTCGCCATTCAATCGGTGAAGAGACGCAGATTTATAAATACGTTAGGAAAAATATTTTCTTACGCCGTGTAGTATCTGGCAGAATAGAATAGACCACCCTCCTTTCTTACCGAGGTGTCGTAAGAGGTGGCTAAGGTATGTGCCGTGAGGTATCCAGCTGCATAAAATAGATCACCCTTATTTCTTACCGAGGTGTCGTAAGAGGCGACTAAGGTAAGTTGAATACGTAAAATACGTAGCCAAATCTTGTGACAACATGTTTGTAACACGTTGTGCCGTCCCCACTTAGAGTGGGATAAGGGCAGGAGAATGATGATAGGAAAAATATTTTCTTATTATTAATTAAAGAACACACTAAAAAATGAACATGTAATGAGTTTTTTTTATCAGCTTTAATTGATTTGTGAAGTGGAAACCGATATTAAACTAAAATTATGTATTTCACAACATTTAAGCTATTGTATTTAAAAATTAATCGAATAATAAATTTATATATCTTTTATACACTTTTAAGGAGTAATAAACAGAATGGGATTTCAAACGAAATTGCATAATCTTTGACACTGCCTCGCTACGAATAATCCAATTAGGCGGCGATTTCCTAAGGCCTGTGAGATCGTCTCGCTAGAACCAATAACAGTGTCAATAACGATCGCACATCTACGTTTATACGTATTTTAGGCCATACCCTGCTTTTACATCATACTTTGTATATAAGCATAGCTTTCTTATCAATTAGTAGTATAATTAATTGTTTTTTTTTAAATTCAAAGCCACACAGTTAATGAATTGCTATTTGCATGAGTATATTACGAAATAGCCTACCTGGGTATTTTTTAAGTAGATATAAGAAAGATGCAATCTGAATAAAATAGAAAAGAGGGCTGGCGATTATCTGGCGATATCTGGGACTTATTGGGACGCTCGTTCCCAACTGAGCTAATATAACTTTGCAAGTACAGTGTAGTGAGTTTCTAATAATATTTTAGCAGTATTACAGTGCCTGAAAACAAGGATAAAACGACTCGATATATTTATAACTATCCCTTATATATTTAATTACTTTTTTTTTATGAAACCTAATTATTTAATTCTAATAATTAAACGAAACGGCAGGCGCAGGCATACGTTTTCGTCGAAGACAACATCCCTCTGCACCGCGCCAGCGGTCTTTTCTCCCTCCATCTTACGAATTTTCGATCAGCTACGTGTCCTGACGCAAGTTTAACATTTCGTACCCACCACAAAAAGTGCACAACGCAGCTATCGAAATATCCTCTTCAAAATCTCGAATTTTTTTGATACGTCCCGCTATGTTTTGAAGTCTTCAATATATTATTCGATAATGGTTGAATACGCAGTCACTAAGAAGCGTAACTAATTTAAATTTCACGGGTACAAAGTTAGTTATAATCTTTAAATACTTTTGAACAGTTTAAGAGCACAATTAAAAGCTTAAATAGATTAAGATAGCGCGTTTCGATCATTATCATTAAAATTTCAACGCTTTTTAAACTAATCTTCATGCGAATGAGTTCACACCGTTTTTGTTCGAATTACAAAAGCACAATTCGACATTAAATGTGAAACTTGAGATAATAGTTTGTGTTAATCCGACGTTTGAAAATCTTAATACCTTCATTTAAGGAATATACACAATCTTATGTATAAAAATTCGAGTACCAAAATGTTAGTTAGCATACTCCTCCGAAACGGCTTCACCGATTTTTATGAAATTTAAATGCACATTCAGTAGGTCTGAAAATCGGATACTATCTATTTTTCATACCCCTAAGTGATAAGGGTTGTCCACGTCTAATATTTTTCTTAATTTTTTGGTAAATTTTTTATATTTTTTTATAATGTACACCACAATTTAAAAAAAAAAGAATAATTTATATTGCAAAACAACGTATGTCCGGTCAGCTAATAAATATATATATTTTTGATGATTATAGGTTTGTATTTACTGTTATTTCATTAACTAGCGATTCCACGTGTCACTAAAATATTCCAAAATTAAAAAAAAATATTTATTGTGAAGTGTGTTATTGTAAGTGAATCATAAGAGATAGAGACATCCTATTGCTTTGCTATTGGACTTTTTATAATATTTTGTCCATCTACAATTCTCTAATACATAACTTTAGTCTATCTCTGTTGGTTTACGCGGCGCACGCGACTAAAACAGGCGAGGATTTTTTATAAATTGCGCAACTTATTCAACACAATTTACATAAAACCGTTATGCACTATAAATCTAAGCCTTTCGAAGAAGTGCACTATCTTTTAGTAAAAACCATACAGAACTTCGTTCGGTAGATTTTGAGAAAATCGATCACATTTGCTCACGGCTTTTGGGGACTTCGTTTTATAATAAGTATAGAAATTGAAAATTAGTCTAAAATGCGATCGCGCAATCGCCTTGTAATATTATTTTCCACACAACATCTTATAGGAATAGTAAGTTATTTGGCTTAAAGGCTTTGCCGGTTTGGTGGTAAGTAGCCACAGCTGGAGCAGCCTTGACCAGACATGACGCGTTGAAAATAATAAATCAATAATATTTTATTTACTGTAATGTCTCAAACATTATAGAGTTCTTAAGATAAAATTAAATATATTGCCATAGGAGGCATGCAAATATCTAAACAGATAATAAAATTATTAAAATGTCAGACAAATTAAAACAAATGACTGTTTTTAAGTTATACTAATAAATTGCATCATATACATTTTTATAAAAGTCATATACTTCTAAGCGTTACGCGTCTCACTACCAATTTCTAATTTAAGGTAATATTTTGTATATATATACATCATAAGTACGGCATTTTTGTGTATTTAAACCAGTACGTTTACACAGTAGTATCAAGAGTAACAATGTTTTATTATTACTTTTGTATTATGGATCTCCGCAAAGTAACGCCTAATTCTATAAATCAGTCGTATCAAGTTAGATTTCACTCTCGCACAGCTTATAATGTAAATTAGTTCTTATCTTTCACTAGAGTCAGTCATCAACGAAAATATTTAGTAAATACAGAGTTACGAGCACCTCGGGCGACAGTTGTCGAGATAACGCACAGATTATACCTAATTAACTAATACTGAGATTAAAGTTAGGGAACTTTAATTGGGAGATTCGAGAATATATCATTTTATACTTAGGCTCAAGGTACGCGTATACAACTGGTAGTAATTAATTATTAAAAATGTAAAAAACTCTCAAAAAACGCTTTCAGGAATAATAGCCACTAAATTCACATTTCGCGAAACATTTGTTAGAAAGCGGTCATGAAGTTCCTAATGACCATTGTTTCGAAATACTGCACACCTGTGAAAAAAGCTTAAAATTGAATATTTTGGAACAATTAGAAATCATTAAGCATAACAATGGCACCATCATTAACGATCAGATAAATGTTTCAAGTTCAAGCTTGTTGCACGTGTTCAGAGGTAAAGGTGGGGTTGAACCGATGACTATATAACAATGCTTGTTCGCATAACGCTTCACTTTGCGATTTTGTCTAGGAGTCTATCTCCTGATGATGCTTCGGTTGCGGGGCGAAACGATTGTTGAGTTTGTGATAGTGAACGTGTGTAGTGCTTGTGTATTGTGGTGGAAGTGGTGGAGGTTTGTGCATGTGTTTTTACGAAGTAACGAGTATGAAAAAAAAAAGTATAGTCCACTATACATTTAGCACTATATATATTTTCTATTTACTGTATCGCGGATTATAGCAAAATAATTTTATTATTACTTTTGTAAAAAAACTCATTAAAGTATTCAGTAATTTTTTGTTATTGTCAATATTGATTTGCCGTAATGAATTTGTAACCACGTGACATATCGCTCATGGGCTGTAATAGTGGCACAACTCCAAAAATCATGTTTGAGATAAATGGGTTTAAAGTTGTAATTCGTAAGGAAAATGTATAAAAAATGCTTTAGTTTGCTTAAATGAAACGATCTAATTTTGAATCAGTTCTGCTGCTGTTGGAAAGAATTCGTATTTACCACCTATTTCAAAACACATCTTTGTAGAGTTGTGCCACTATTTTTTTTTCGAATTAACTGTATGCTGTTAGACCTAACGGTTTTTACAGCGTCACCGGGTGGGACGGGCGAGCGCAGAAGCATCGTCGAGGTTGCGAAATGCAGAGAGTAGAGCGTAGAAGCTCTACTAGCGTCGGGGAACGTCGTCCTAAGGGTGCCTCCTGTGAGGCCGGACCACGGCTTAGGGCGACGCGTAGTGGAGGGCTGATGTATGACTTTGATAAGTCATTGCACCGTCGGAAGTGCCACTATTGCAGCCTATGAGATATATTATTGTTAATAAGGCTCTTTGAAACACATAGGTATTCTTAGATAAGGATTGGAGTTTGGAAAAGTGCAGATTCACTGGTTATATGTATCCCAGGATTCCCTAGGGATATATAAAATTCCCATTATGAATTCCGTAAAAATAAATCATTAATTAATTAATTACACAAGTTTTATATAGAAAAATTATGTAGGCCTAGCGAATTAACCAACTGCTCACGCAATCACAACGCAACGGGCTTACATCTATCAATTATAACTTAAAATAAAGGTAGCAAAAAGTCTTTATAAATTGTAATGTTAATAAGATCACATTTATTAACAACAAACTTAATTAATATCGCCGGTAGCCTTATTACTAGTAATTATTTACCAGCAGGCGTTACCTTTAATAATAATAAAAAATCAATTTGATAATTTATTAATAAGTTCTATAAAAACTTATTAAGTACGTTGTCAAATTTACGATGATGCTTGCTTAATTAGCAATAGAAATCAGCAGGTGGTGGACCTTGAGCCTTAAATAATATGACAGTTATTCTACTGGTTTTACAACTCTGTGACCAACATCACGCGAATGGCAAATTTGATTATAAAAGCACACCCACATGTACAGGATTGAAGCTAGTCTTCCAGTTGGCATCTATATCGTTCCAGCAGCATTCATTTACTTAGATCGTTATCGATCAAAGATCGGTCAGAACTATAAATAAAATAAATAATAAATAAATATATAGGACATTTACACACACGGTCGTCCGTCCCCAAAGTAAGTAACTTAATACTTGTGTTATGGGTGACGGACAACTGGTAGATATACTACATATGTAAGTTTAAAAACATACATAAATACAAATACACACCCAGGCTCGAAGAACCAACAATTTGTTTTAAAGAAAATGTTGTCCCTCGGCGGGAATCGAACCCGCGACCCGCGGAACTGAAGGCAGAGTCACTACCCACAGTGCCAACGGGCCAGTCCCTGGCCTTTTGGTAACTGGCTAGTATTGTAATAAAATCACAACAATGCGAGTAAAAGAAACAATAATCTTAACACGTAGATATCATTATATTATATCTAAATATATAAAAAGTACCTTAAGAAGTTATTGGTTTCGTCGCAATTTTTCACTTACTAGCTACTGTAAGTTTTTCCGACGTAAATCACGACCCCGTAGAATTTTGACCGTAATCTACTATTTAAAACTTAAACCTTCTTTAAGTGAAAAAGCAGATGATAGAATGGCGTCCAAATTTATTAAATTATTTTCTAAAATATTCAACACTCAACATGCAATACTGGAATAACAAAAGCTGGATAATATTATTAAAAAAGTTATGAAGATTTTGTAATAGACATCATGTACCTAAAAGATAACGATTACACTTATTTATCAGGACTTTTATACTAATAGTACATGTCAGTCCTATAAACCCTGTTACTTACGTCTAAACAATTAATAGTATTCCTTAAAATCTAATATATCTACATTTGAAACTATTTATAACAAAATCATAAATCATTTTAGCTCGTTCAGAATTGGGATCAGCTAAAATGCTATTTATAAAGCCATAATCCATTTTATTTACATTAATCCTATTGCACGAGGCGTTACATACAACCTGTAAGAAGTATTTGTTTTATTATTATCAAAAAATAGATATTGAATTAGTCATACGAGTGTGGTACAATCTTTATATTATTTCTGCATGTCATTTTCCAATGTAAGAGAAGGATTTTATATATTCTATTTTTATAAGGATTGTAAATTGAAACATCTTGTCATCCAAAAGAATTGTAAATTAACTTTTAGAAAGCAATAAAATCTTATATCAGACTTACTTTTAACTTAGAGTTTCATCAGTATATGTAAGACACATTTTGTGAATTACATCTCAATTTTAAGCTTGATGTAAAAGAACTAAAGTGCTTGTACAGGATAAAATAATTTTTTACTGTTATCATAAAACTCTTATGATCTAACTATCAATTATTAACTGTAATCCATATACATAGCAATATTGTAAATGAAACTCTGTCTGCCTGTAGCCAAATCGTTACGAAGCAGTTAGTACTTGGTTAGCATTTAAGTTATGTCCTGTTTTTAATTCAGGATTATATGATCTTTTTATCACAATGCCAATAAAACCTCTGTATACAAAATTTTGTTTAAACTTCTAAAAAGTAGCAAAACACAAAAATATGACTAGCTGGCAAATTTCTTGTCCTATATTAATAATAAGCAAACTTTTACGCGCCATGACCAAAGCAACTATTTTCAACGATTAAGAATTTAAAAAAGTAAATCGAACTAGTTAAAAAATATAGAGTCCTACAAACCCTATTTTTATTCATTAAGTGTCCATTATCGAAATTCCTTGTTATAGTTTATACAGAATCGTAATAAACAATCATTAACAACGGCCTGTTAAAAGCGGTTTAGTTACGGTGAATATAGAGGATTCCAGTATCACTTTAGATAAAGGATAATGTTTATTGTTTAATTACACACGCTTGACATCTGCTACGATAAGATATACATCTCAGGTGTTAACGTTTGTAGAATCTCGCTATAGACTATGCCAGAGAAGCTATAGCCAAAGGTCCTATAATTTTCAGAAATGCCACTCGAAAGACATTTGGCCATGATGACGCGATGTCAGTCGCCATATTGCCGCTCCTCTATCACGAAGCAAAAGTATACACCAAGGAAGACCATGCATCAATATAATCCATAGCCAAACATTTTTATGTGTCTTTTGATATAGGTAAAGTGCTTACGATGTAGCTCTGCTTGGTTTTTACATAATTTGACACATTATTGAAATTAAACAAATTATTACAAAGATTACAAACTATATCAGAGCTCACGTACTTTTAACAAAGCGAAACAATTCCCGCGAACAAACTAACGAAGCCAGTTAGCATAACAATATTCCCTCTTGGTCGTGTTGTTGCCACACGAATATGTACCTCGATTTGTTCTAAAACAACATTGACTACAGAACATGTAGAAGTTGTACAATTTTTACACATTTAAAGCTTAACGTTAATCGTATTGTTCTACACAAATATGTACGCTGGACTGTTCTTAAACAACACCGACTACAAAACATGTAGAAGATGTACAGCCGGTCAATACTACCAACAGAGTTTTATCACATTTAAACTTAACATTAATCGTATTGTTGCTACACATGTGTACACTGGATTGTCTTAAGCAACACTGACTACTTATAAGTATAGTACCCGGGATTAAATAATGCACATCGATGTTTATCAAAACAGCCGGCCAGTTCGGTTTCATAGAGCGCCGTCTCTGTCACTCAGTTAGTATGTGACGTTTGGCACGGGTTCGTCAGTCTGTGCGACAGAGAGAATGCTCTATGAAGCAGTTTCTAGCCGATTTCTCTCTCTAAGCCTCGACCAACCACTACCAACTACAGTTAAAATACAGTTTTTAAAAATTTTAGCCTTACATTGATTGTTGTGTTGATACACGAATATATACGCCAGATCGTTTTAAATGACGTTAACAATGTATTAAAAATCGTTCAATATTGCCAAAATGACAGTTTGCGTACACGTGAAGCTTCCAAAAATAACCCTTATACCATACCCTATGGTATAATACCATAACGTATTTCAGAAGTAAATTATAGGATAAAAATTTCTAACCTTGCGAAGTCTTTTAAAATTTTAGTATTAACTAGAGATACTTATATAAACATATAAGTATATATATAGATATCAAAACATAAATTAAATGTAAAATACTTTTCGTTAATGCTTTCGTTAACGTTAGTTCGTAAATGCATTCAAATTTTTACGAAGAAGATAAAATAGGTATTTTTTATTCGGTTGCAGTTCTCCTTCTACTAGATATGAAGTACACGTTAAACAACTACGTAGCTTTCATGTAAATAGCCCTTTCCTGCCGCGGGGTGTGTACTGATATTAAAAACCTTTGTTGGCTGAGCGTCGGACAATCTTGTCTCGCTTTTGTCGAGGCTGCACATCTCATGCGCCATAACAATGTCGGACGTGCTGTTGTGATGTGCAGTCGAAAACTACCGACTATTTTAGGTTTTCTTTTCTCTATTTCTAGTGTCTATATGCAAATTAATTAATTCAAAATGCTGCCTTGATACCTATTCGGCATTTAAATTGTATTATATTAATTCTTCTTTAAGTTCTACATACGTCGATACGTCTTACACTCTTTTTTAATTTGAGATTTATATTTCTATTTTTTAACGGTACTAATAAAAACCACGTCAATTAAATCACACACAGCTGTGAGGAATGCCATAAATTATGTTTATTTTATAGAAATTTTCATTTTTCCTTACAAACGTTAAAGTATGGGCAAATATGAAGAAAGTACAGAACAAAATGCGCCGCTCCATCACACTAATTTACATTTTACATTTTAGTAGGCATCCAACGTCATTTACCGAATGAACGGATACTCAATATTGACAAAAGACTCGTTCGGTAATGCAGAAAATATGCAAAATAAGATGCAACCGGCTACCAATTTGGTCTTTGTGTGGTCTACGACGGTCTTTAAATGTTGTAAATGTACGGGACAGAGTTATGATCCACTGAAGACTACTTGGAAGATTTGGAAACCCTTGATTAGATTTTCGTTACGATACTTGATTGAATTCAAAATTTTAGATAATTTAAAGCATACCGCACATTTTCACTTGCTTAGGTATTGATCTGTTATAAAAAAATGACATGAATTTTTTTTACTCATTAATATTTCCAAACTTTATTTAATAGGAGTATATGGGAGTATAGTTTTAGTGTTTGATAACTTTATAAATGTGACCAAGTTACTTATCAAAAGATTTTATTGACAATTGAAAAAAAAAAATCGATTTTCCAAAGAGAAAATTGTACAATCTTTCAACGATTACGTAAATAGAAAATATATATAATTATAATGCTAAATGTAGACTGGACTATCCGTTTTCATACCCGATATATGCAGGATTCGTAGATTCACAAATCTCCACCACCGCCACCACAGTACACAAGCACTACACACGTTCACTTTTACAAACTCAAGAATCATTTCGCCCCGTAACCGAAGCATCATAAGGAGATAGACTCCATGACGAAATCCCTAAGCGATGCATAACTCAAGCAAGCAAGTATAGTTATATATCAATTGGTTCAACCCCCACTATTTAAATATATATTAAATTTGCCTCCGATCTTACTACTAATACTACTTAATAGCAGATTATAGCAAAATAATTTCATTATCACATTTGTCCATATATTTTGTTTAATCACAGATTATAACAAAATAATTCCATCTTTAGTTTTATGTATAAACATTGTTAGAAAATATACAATACTAATTCCTACAGAATTGCACGTTTGCTATTAGCACATCTTTTGTTGCAGCAGTATGAGATTTACGGCAATTCGTTCGTTGATGCTAATTTTAAAATTAACTTCGTGAAATACTATAAACGTGCCTTGCAGTCGGACCACCATGGTGGCCGGCTTAACGCTGTATGCGTGCTTTATTCGCAACAGCTATTTGTTATTTTAGATTATACTCTAAATAAACATTCTTTAATTTGAATTGAAATAATTATTTTTCAAGTTGGCTTTTACAAGCACTTATGAATCGCCATATTACAATAAATCTACGACTGGTTCAGAAAGGTGTTCTTATCAAGAAGAAACAGCAAGAAACTCGGTGGTAAACTCTTTGCAAAAATAATTATTTTACTTATATTTAATTAACAAATCAAAAATTACAATGTAATCTAGTACGTAGCAAGATGGAACTTAAATTCAAACTGCCTTATCATCAACATAGTCTTCAAAAGTGTTATAAGCTTTATGAATAAGTGTTTTTATAATTGCTTTTTTGAATTTGTGTAAACGCAAGTCCAAAACAGATTGTGGAATTTTATTTCGAAAAGTTCGTATACTGAATCCCATAAACGATTTACGAACTTTCTGAAGCCGTAACTATGGTATTATTAATTTATTTCGCTTCCTGGTTTGCTTGTTACCAACAACATCTTCTGCTGCTTTGAACACTTCAGTGTTTTATTTGTTATACATGTCCAACAGTGGACTTCTATCTATATATAAGAAGAAGCAGATATAAACCTTATAAAAATCTAAAAAGTCATGCGTTATCATTACCCACTGTTTACAGAAGTACCCGACCCGAAGATGTACCCCGAAAAGCGCTTTCGGGGTACAGAACCGCTGCCGGCGGGGATGAGGGTAATGTGTACAAAGGTACCCTTTCCTTAACACCAGCAGCGTGGTGGAGCACTATCAGGTTTTAGTCAGGCCGACCCCGTCGGGCGGTGAGCCATAATGGGTTTTCCTGATAAAAAAAATGCGTTATCATTACCTCTGTTGAGATACATTGTAAGGAAGTCCTAATAAAACTCGTGCGTCAGGTCGCAATATTTACTTGAAAATAAACTTTAATGACTCAAAATTGTACCCTTGTACATAATTTCAACTAATTGCATGTATAAATACGACGAAAGCCCAGACTGTGTGATTGAGTACCAATAATTTTGTTACTTTGTAGTACGTAGTCTTCTATAACTTCTTTGCCGTGGCGGCGCAATTATATGTCTCAGAATCATGTGGCCCAGGGTTTATTTTAAGAATTTGCATGACTTTTGTTCCGATGACGGAACAAATTTCTTCATTTACCTTACGATAACTATTCTAAGGCCAGTTACATAAAAAAATCGACGTCATTTATGATGTTTTTGCTGTAAAGGATACAGATAGTCGTCTCTGTGTATGATATTGTTGCGAGGGTAGAAAATTTTTAGGATTTATCGGAAGCTATCAATTGATTGTAGAGACCTGAAATCAAATCCTTCTTAAATAAAAAAATACAGGATCTCTTCAGGTCTTCATTCCAAAAGACAATCGAAATACCATTCGCATAATAAATTGAAATATACAAAGCCTTGTAACCTGGAAGAATGTAAGGCAAATAACACACCAGCTATGATATCTGAATATTTATGGATTATGAATAACTTTTCCTTTTTATACCTCCACGTTAGCGTGTATCCATCTCAAATTGCATTACATATACATGTGACACCAACGAAGCGCAAAGCTGTCAATGAAAAAGTTGATGTATATTTTTTATCACTATTCAATTTTTTTGTCACTTCATCAAGACGATGACTGATAAGTTCATTAGTACTATTGTCGAAGTCACACTTCTGTAAAGATATTAATTAAATTAATTAGGTGGTGTTTGACACTTCGTAGTAACATATATGATGTCAGCTAATTATAATTATGGCTGACAGTGACTGCCATATTGTTAATGTTAATTGTCAAGGCGGGAAACGGTATTACAATTTATCGTTTAAGTGGGATACATGATGAATACTCCGTCTAGAAGTAATTTAGTTTTTATAAAGTTTTTTTCTGATAAAAAAAACTCCAACCCTTCTCTCCAGAAACGGAGAGAGGAGGCCTATTCAAAGCAGTGGGATTGTAACAGGCCGCTATTTTACTTTTTTTTTATTTTTTAAAGTATTTTTTGAAACAAAAGTTAACATACTGAGGTTACATCATTTTCCTGCCCTTATCCCACTCTAAGTGGGGTCGGCACAACATTGTAAAAACATGTTGTCACATGATTTGGCTATGTATTTTACGTCAACTTACCTTAGTCGTATTTTACGACCCCTCGGTAAGAAATAGGGTGGTCTATTCTACTCAACCGGATACCACACGAGGTTACCTAGTTCTAAAATGTTAGTATAGGTCACATTTCTGAGAGACATTAGAGAGCTTTTTAACGCCATAGTAACGGGCTGTTTCGAGTATCGTGGGGGATATATTTGGAGACAAAGTCGCGAAATATACAGCCTTTCATTCATTCCATTTCACGCACTAGAAAAAGCTGTAAAGATTCATTTTATAAAAGTAAATGTACGCACTGAATACCTAATAAAATATTTTTGAATTGAAAACTTCTATGAGCGCGTTGATTGTACTGAACAAGACTGGACCGTCACGCTCGGCTATGTAACGTTCGTTCGGGTAAAATCGGCTCGAGTCCGCTCGCTTTGATGAAGTTGTCGCTTTTGCCGTGTGGTCTTAAGTGGTTTTTGATAAGATTTACAAAGTATTTGTTTACATTTTATGCAGTTTGCAAAGTAAATAACGTTATCCATAAATCAATTGAGCAGTAGTCGTAGTAAGTCGCTTCTAACGAGTCCCGGGCAGCTTAAGCTAACGATTCTTAATACCAGATTTTCCTTATATAAACTAATATCTTTTTACATAGGATAAAACGAGCTTACAGTTATCTAATTCACCGTGAGGCTCTGAGATTGTTGTGCCGGCGTCCAGGTCTCAATTTTCACGTGTAATTCCCGTTCCCCATCACTAGATCAACTACGGAAGCTGGGATTTAATTATAGCCAACCGTTATATTGCTAGTCTCATCGTCTCAGATGGTATTAATCATCGGAGTTGATTTATACCGTAATTCCATAGAACGCGATTTATCTTAGTGTTATTAAGATTCCCGCGACATTGTGGATCAAAAGTAAATAAATTGTGTTCTGAAATTCACATTTACGAACGTAAGTTTAATGGTCATTTACTTGATTGGCTCATCATAGGTCAGCTCTAGCGGGAAGACATTGTTGTGTCCTCGGCCCTAGGTTATATAATAAAATAAATCGTAAAATAAATTCACTTTCATTAACAAGATTTAAAAGAATTCTTACAAATTAGCTACAAAAAAAACTTATTCCGAAACTGAGGATCTCCTTAAAATAAATATTTAATGCGCTAATGTATCGACGTACACACACAATACCCTTACACTCAAACACATACACTTTATCTCTGTCCCTCTCTCATATGCACATACTCACACTCCGGACACACAAAACAAGCGCAATTACGTACACATATACGAAATTTTGTTATCATGATTCGGATATAAGTTATTATATCTGGGTTATAACAATAAATTTTCTTAATTTTAGATTATTGCATGTTAAAAAGTAATTCGCAATTGTAATAAGTTTATTTAAATAATAATAATAGTTTCTTTTTCTATGTGTTGTACTCTTTTGGGAAGGTTGAGCTCGCGTTCATTTCATTTATAATGCAATAAAAAAAACTTTCTAATTGATGAACATTTCTTGCATGGATGTCAGACTATCAAGCTTAATACCAATAATCGCCTTATTTTGTAGTTAGATCCCACTTCTAATCATATGGCACGGGGTAAAAATCACGAGCGTAGTAGACTTGCGCTCGTAATTTTTATATTAAGTGAAGTTAATATCCGTTTGTTCTAAACTATCCAAGTTTAATGAGAATAAAATAGAATGAGTTTCACTATTATAAAGCTTAGAATGAAAATGAATGAGTTTTCGTTACGGCTTTCAAAATTGATTGCATCTTTTATAAATAACTAGCTGTGTTTGCGGCTTCGGCCGTGTAAATCAGTGTATGTAATTGCAATTTTGAATATAAAAGTAGTTATTGAGAGCTAACCATAAAAGATAGAGGTATGCTGTCGCGGACTTTTTTGTGGTATGTTTATAGATCTACAATTCTCTAGTACATTACTTTAGTGTATCTTGGTTGGTTAGCGCAGCGCACGCGACTGAAGCTCCCAGCAAGCAAGTTTTGTAACAACTGCGCGATCTCTTCAACACAATTTACGTAATACCGATATGTACTATTATATTTACCGAAACCATCTGGAAGTATTGCACTATCTTTTGGTGAAAAACTTGCTCGCTGTAAGCTTTAGTCGCGTGCGCTGCGTAAACCAACAGAGATACGCGAAAGTAATGTACTAGAGAATTGTAGATCTATAAAACTACTACAAAAAAGTCTGCCATAGCATGTCTCTATCTCTTATGTTTAACTCAGAATAATTACTTTTATGTTTAAAATTTAATTTCTAGAAATACATTGTGACAAGCAGGTTTCCACGCGAGCGCAGCCGCTGGCACAGCTAGTTTATAATAAATTACATATCCCGTTATGTTAAGACTACAATATCTTTACAAACTTGCCAAACGTTTAACATTACGTTGTTACTCGGACATCATAAAAACGTATATATTTTTATAGGTACAGTAGTACTCTACAGTTCGTGATCTTACGCTATTTGCATTACAAGTAATCTTCTATATTTTCACCAGCTGTAACATTATTTATTGATATTACTATCGTGAACCATATATCAAATGAATTTAATTGAAAGATGCGTCTAAGTGCTAAGTTATAGTTATGAGATGAACCCTGTTGTAAATTTCATTTTCAGATATGGAATAGGAAGAGGGATCAGTTGAACACAATATAACTAATATTCCTTTATCTTTAGAAATCAAATACTTATAACAATATGGGAACTTGGTTGTCTGTCTAATGTTAATAATAATGTGTCAAAAATTTTAGTTTTTTAATATCTTAATTACGCAGCAAATAATAAACAATAACAAATTCGATTAACTATAAGTCGATTATTTTCTAAAAAGCTCTTTTTATAGTAAGAACAAATACTAACGCAATTTGTAAAACTTATCCTTAGGTGCATTTAAATACAATACTAATATTATTAATGAAAGTCAATTTATCTATCTGTCTGTTACACTTCCACGGCTCAACCGCTTGACCGATATCGATTATATTTAGTAAAATAGACGCTTATATACCGGACTAGCACTAGGACAGAAATACTCCCATTTTTTTTCAGGAACGGGAAAAAAGACAGCAAGTAATTAAGGGTATTCTTACACAAAAGTTGACTTGAACGAATTCGTATCAACATAAAACTCAAATCAAATCAAAATAATCTTTATTCAAGTAGGCTTTTTACAAGCACTTTTGAATCGTCAAGGATCAATTAGATTTAATGTAGCTACAACTGCTTCAGAATGTTGCTCTTACCGAGAAGAACTCGGTGGTCAATCTTTTAAACATTTGAATTTACATTATTTAACTGCAGTCTTTTGTTGCAGTTTGTAGGTAGAACTAGTCTATTATAATCTTATATAGTCCTTGGTGGTCGTTCTGTGGAGTCCGATCTAAAACAGTGTAGCCGCAGGCTAAAACTAGTACTCGTATAATAGGTATGTCAGACTTCTGGAAACGAGTTAACGTAATAACTACCTCAGAGCAAAGTATTACGCTTTCTGTTTGTTTTGTAGACATCTTGAAAAGTGGCGATTAAAGTGATTATAAGTACACGCACATTTTAGCATGGTTGAAGGTTTCAGCTTGAACACGCTCATTAGCAAGACTAGAGAATTCTGTGGCACGAACGAGTTAGGTTATCATCAGTGACAGCATAGAAACAAAGATCTACGCTATTAAAACAAGACAAGACATAAAAGGTTTGTAAAGAGAACTCTTGAAGTTATTGAAATATCTATCCCATACATATTCTATGAAGTATAACTTGAAGTTAGAAATTTATTTATTTTATTTATTTATTTATTTATATAAGACACACCAACGACATGAACACAGTTACAATTAATAATTACATATTTAGTATATAAATTTTTGTTCTGGGTGAACACGTCACTTAAAGGCATGTACAACATTCAATATTTGTCATTATAAATATTTTAAGCGATCTAATTTATCATTACAGTATCAAAATATTTACAGTCTAGATTGTATAATATTCCTTAAAATAACCAAAATATACAATTAAATAAACCCAAATTACAATTTTATATTATATCTATTACATGACAAGAAATAAAAATAATGTGTAATGTATAATGTCGAAAATAGTTATATAATTCCAGTAAGTATAAGTAAGTAATGGGGTCTTCCATTATAAGTAATGGGGTCTGTGTGCCTAAGGTTGGTACGATATTTTTTAATAAAGAAGAAATTTTGCTGTCGACTTCTGATAAACGCTTCTGATAGCTGCTTGATAAACGAATGCGTGCGTTAGTTTGTGCGTAGGTTGTGCGTGTTTGCTTGTGATTCTGCTTCTGTGTTTGTGTAAGTGTGAATAAACTAAACAACAAAACATAAATATAAAAGTGCACTACCTTCACTTTTAATGAATTCGTAAATATTTTAGAAAACCAACAGTAATATATTTTAATAGACTTCAGAATTAGCTGTCATCGACCTCTCGATCCGGGTTCGGATGAATCAATCTTTCTTAAGTATTGCTGATTTAGAAAATTTAATTAGTACTAAATGTCACTGAACTGAACAATTCAATAGAAGCTATTGATGCGTAAATCATAATCTCAAACTGATAATAAACTCGTTAAGGTCCATTCATCTGCCGGGTTTGGTGATTGGCAACTCATGATACTTAAAGAACCGTCAGTCAAAGCTACTGGTGATAAAGAAGTTAGAGTCCATTATGTTTTTGTTCACTGTATTTTTTGAGGCGTAGACGCTTTAATTGATCCATGCCCGCGTGTAAGTAAAAATTCTATGCTGATTAATCTTATTTTTCCATTACTACATTTAAAGGTTCATAAATGTAATGCATTATCGGTAGTTTGTTGTAATGTAAGTTGTCTTCTTCAAAATTTACATTTGTATTAAATTTTGTTTATAGGTCATTATTGGAACTAACACTAACTTTAATTTCATCAGACGACAAACAATCTGTTCAGAAGTCATTTCTTCGCAAATGTTATAGCGATTTTCGAAGATAAAATCTGTGTAAGAATAATATACTCATACTTAGCATTCCAACCAAATATAAGTGAAGGGATTAGTAACCGAAACATCTGTGAAGTATAAACAATATAACGATTGCAATTATATTTTAATGATATTTAATTAGTAATTCATTCTACATACAACTGCACTGAACTGTTTAAAGCTAATTTTATTTTTAAACTTACATGTGTGGAAAAAATATATAGACGAAACAAAGTTAAATCTCATAAATAGACACAAATGTTTCACTGCAAATTACCAGTGAAGAAGGTATAGTTGCAATTAACTTTTTGATCAATTTCCTTTCATAATACTTTCGTAAACTGTTTATAGTAAACTGTTTGGCTACAATACAAGAAAATCACTTATATAAAACGTAACAAAATCAAATGATGCCTCCCGCACTATCATAAAAGTGTCATAGGAATGATACAAATGAGAATTTACGATGAATTCGTGCAAATGAGCGACGCCTTGAATCCTTCGGATACTTGTCGAGATAACCTGATAATTCACGATGGCTGCCTATTGGCTATTTGGACAGTATATGATTTGTGTTTTTTATGTGCTCTGCCATTGAAACTAGTAATTCTAAGCTCATGGTCTAAAAACTTCTACAATCTATATCTTCTGCACACGTAAGCTTAAATTTACTCATGTCTCGTGTCCAGTTTACGATTTATTTGAACTGCTTTCAATTAATTAATTAATTTTCTCGTCAATATATTTTTATTCGAACTACACTAACTTTTTATCAATAATTTAAAAAAATCCAAATTATCCTTAATCATTTCAAAGAAAATAAAATAGAACTAAATTGAATGCAATTTAAGTTTAGAAAAATAAGAAATTACTTTAACAAATGAATCGGAGTCATAAATCTGTTGTTTTGTATTTGATAAAAAATAGAATTAACAAAATATATAAAATATTTACCAGAAATAAATATTAAAGATAAGGCAAAAGGACTTTTTTTTCACTGTCAAAGTTAAACAAAATGGACGTCAGCACATATGCTCCTGAGATACAGTATTTAATGATAAATGTTTTCCTATTAGGTGTTTTATGTATATTTTGATATAATGATGCTCGGTAACACATCAGCTGCCAAACGGTAGTTAGTTAAATGTTAATGTATCGGCAACCTTAGCCTGCTTCCCATTATGGCTTACCAGCATGCGATGGACTAATTCAATAAATTCACTTTAGACAACGCCTATATTTTCTCCGTGAAGGAAATTAATAATGTATCTTAACTTACATTGGGACTGTTTGTCGATGATAAATTGAAAACGTACATTGCGAGGCTGATTTCAAGTTATTGTCTTTAAGAAAAATGTATGATGTACATTCGTACCTATAATTTATAGAATTAAGCGGTACTTTGCGGAGATCGATTAATCATAATTATTTTGCTATAATCCATGATACATGTATCTGCGATGTATCGCGGATTTTAGCAGAATAATTTTTATTGGTACTTTTGTATCCGTACCTATATTTCTATCTTAAAACTTACTATGAGACAGCATTCTGGAATTCTTACGCTGTAATTCATGAGCTGTGATAGCCCAGCGGCGAGACCGTGCGACTCTTTCGAGGGAACACAAGTTCAAACCCTGGCACCAATGAGTTTTTCTATTAAAACTCCTGTGTCTAATTGATAATTGCAATTTATCACACGCTTTTCGGTGAAGGAAAGCATCGTGAGGAAACCTGCATATCTCTAGAGAATTCTGGAGATATGTGTAACCTACCAATCCGCATTGGAGCAGCGTGGTAGGTCATAGCTCCAACCCTTCTCTCCAGATACGGAGAGAGGAGGCCTATTCCCAGTAGTGGAATTGTAACAGGCCGCTTTACTTTACATCATGGTCGTGTAGTACATACTCGATATTTGTTATATTAAATGAAAAATTTATTTTTTTAATTTTGCATGTTCTATTATCCAACCTTTAATATTATTGAGATAACATATGATATGAAATATACGACAGGCTTAAGATATTACTTTTAAATACAACGAGATCAAAGGTTTTAACGATTTTAAGATAAAAATGTGAGTATTATTCTATTATTCGACCATATTAGCCTTATTTTAAATATAGTATCTGTAAAAACCTCTTACATTTATAGAACTACAAAGATTAAGCCTAAGTTTGTCTTATAAAAGAAAATATTCCTATAAAGTATAAGATCTCTTTGTATTTTGATAAATGTTTGATGTATTGCTTATTTGTTGAGAGCAAGATTTCCCTTAGTAAGAAAGACTCTTTGATCCCTTGCCTTACTTACCTTGTTTTGCTGAAAACAGTATGATTTGGGTTACAAGGAAGATTCATTGTATACCCATGTCAGCGAATTCTGTCTTCGGTAAAGTGGAGTTAGAGAAGAGGGTGGATGGTATAAATTGATGTTGCGTTATGTAATTACTATTACTACATTAAAGAAGACTATCTATCTTTTACTTTGATTACAATGTTAAAAACATAATAGTAAAGTCATTAACATCTTTTGATTGACTTAACAAATGAAATGTGAAGATTCACCATTTGAGTTTCTACAATTTTCCGACATTAGGATTTATATTATTTACTATTTAAAGTTACTGTTTACTTAAGTATTTTAAACTGTTTACTATGTAAAGTAAGTTTAAGACTTACTTAAACACATTATATCTTGAAGGTTGATATTCCGTATATATTATACTTAATTTCTTAATAAAGAGGTATATATTTTCTTAAAGTGTATATTATTAAGTAAGCTAATAGGATTTTATTAAATATTCACAATCTAGGAATATATTTTTTAGCCATTGTGTATTTTGGAATATATTTTTTGGCAAAGTATAATGATTCAACAAGTCATTACACCTTGCTACTTCTCTTTCAACCGCGGAATTATTCATTTCTGATTACGTAGAGATACTCCGAGTATAGCCCGCTCCATCGTCCGCTCAGCGATTCTGAGCCTTCTTATGAGGCCCATAGTCAACGCCTTGCTTATTTGACATTTGTAAAGTAACGGCTTGTTACTATCCAATCTGTGGGTATAAGTCGCCTCTCTTCATGTTGGAGAGAAGGAGTGGAGCTAAGACCTACCACGCTGCCCCAATGCGTATGATAGGTTACACATATATCCCAAGAATTCTCTTGAGATATGCAGGTTTCTTCACCGAAAAGAGTTTGATAAATTACAACTATCAATTAGACACAAGTTTTTTGTTATAGAAAAACTCATTTGTGCCTGCCCGAGCTTCGAACCCGTGATTTTCTCGAAAGAGTCGCACGGTGTCACCGCTGAGTTATCACAACTTATTTGATAGTTAATATTATTATATAATTTAAAGAAGCCATTAAAGCCTCACATAATTACAAGGCAGAGTTAAACCAACATTGAAAAATCAATTTTTCTCCTACGACGTGGTAATTGCGGGTCGGATGCAAATTGTGAAATGCACCTGCCTCCAAGCTATTTACATTATACGAGTAATGAAATAAAACGACCGACTCCCCTGTATCGCACATTGCGTTGGATCTTTTTGTTGCCATGATATCTTATTTAAATTGTCTAGAGGAATCCTCGGAGATTCTCATTTACTCATATTCATATGAACGATAAATGAATGGTGATGTTAAAATAGATGGTACAATTATTTTGCTATGACATGCGTTATAAACATGAATTATAATAGCAAACAATTCTATGTATACTTTTATACAATAGAATGCTGCAAATTTCTTCGCCAATTTCTATAAATTATTTCATTTCATTTTTTTTAATTGCTTTATAAGTGAGCGCTTGACTGCAATAATGTCTGATGGTAAGCGATGATACAGTCTCAAGGTGGAGCGAGCTTACCTAGAAGTTTACCTGCTTTGTGCAACAGAAATGACGAAACGAAGTGCTGCGTGCTATTAGACCGTCCAGTTTGGTTTATATATAAAAGAATCACAAACTGAACTATTAACTTCTAATTTCGTAATTATAAAAATATTACTTTAATTAATTTAATCGCTGCCGGTACTTCGATATTATTACTTCGCGAAATTCGTGCAGCGGGTTGGAGCCGGAGTATTTGATCACCAGTCTTTTACTGAAGCCAGCCGGCAGGCAGGAACCGGGTCCGTAGCTGGGCAGCAAGTCGACTAGATCACAAGAACTGACTGAATTTGGAAAAATGTATGAATTTTATAGGCCTATATTGCTGATCGACACTTTATATTAACCCCCATTGGGAAACAATAAGTCGGCAATATATGCTGGTGTTGTATAGGTTGTAACAGTGCGTCTTCGTGGGATGCATTAGGATGATAATGTGATTATGTGATTACTTACCTATATAATTGTTAATGAGATCAATCTAAATATTTATTGTAATATTTACTGTTAGTATATTATATCCTACCGCCATGTGGTATCCGGCTGAGTAGAATAGTCCACCCTCATTACTTATCGAGCTGTCGCAGTAGTTGACTAAGGTAAGTTGACAAGCCTTGTGATATGCGGCTGAGAAGAATAGACCACACTCATTTCTTACCGAGGTGTCGTAAAAGACGACTTAGGTAAGTTGACGAAAGGCAGGCGGCTGCTCGTAAAACCTAGCCTTATGTTTGAAAAGAGTTACAGCCGAGTTTCTTGCTGGTTTTTCTCCGAAGCAGAGGTAGCTCGTTACAATTTTGCTTGTAAAAGTCAACTTGAATAAAGAGTAATTTGAATTTGAATTTGAATGAGTTCTTACAATTCGGCAATTTTTTATATATTATTCAGAATGTTTTTATCAAATCTCTCATGCTTCTTATAAAAAGGTATTCAACATTTAATTTTCATATCACTTAATTCCATACTCGACTCATACAAAAGATACGATATGTGCTCATAAGATGGGAGTTCATGATCTTTTGTCTGAACGGTAGCTGGATCCTATGTAATAGAACAAAAACTGACGAACAATGGTTATAGATTGATTAATTAAATTAATTTTACTCCGTCTTAAAACTATGATATAGAGAAACTACGCGATCGAATGCCTATATTGAACGGGGTGTACAGGCAAACTAGTTCGGGTTAAAGAGTTAAATTTTAAAAAACTCTCCATTATGTGCTGTGTGTTTCTTTCGTTTCCCGAAATATTTTTCCTTCAATTGTATCAAATTTCATCAATATTAGCTTACCGGATTAAGCGTGAAAGCGTAACATACTAATAGAATTTCGCATTTTTAATATAAATATTATTGAAACAAAATTAACACAGATCCGTTACTTCATACGGTCGAAAGAGAATAAACAAAAACTCTGCATTGATTGTAATATCATGGACTAGCTTCTGCCAGCAGAATCTTTTGCGTTGATTTGATTTTCCTGGAAATAAACTTACTCAAAATGTTATTCAAATCTTATAACTACCTGTACACGTAATTCACAAAATAACGTGTCATATATAATTGACTAGCTCGATGGAGTAGGTGCCAGTGACCTGAGACCAACGAAGCTTAAGCCAGCTTAAGCTTCGTTGGTCTCATGTTTGGTTACCGCTAAGGGCCAACATTTTTTTAAAACACTTGTTTTTCTTCAAGTCTGTATATATGTATTAAAATTATTCATTTGAAATTATATATTTATATGTAAAATATATAATTGTATTTTAAAACGAGATTGTTTAGGACTTTTCTTTTAGCTTCGTATAAAAATACTATACGCACATAACTTCAATCATCACTTCAACTTAAAAAAATTCATCGTCCTACTGCCCTTATCCCACTCTAAGTGGGGACATGGCACAACATGTTAAAAACATGTTATCAGATAATTTGGCTACGAATATTACGACCAGCAGCCAGCCTGACGTCAACTCACCTTAGTCGCATTGTACGACCCCTCGGTAAGAAAGAGGGCGGTCTATTCTACTCAACCGGATACCACACAATGGTTCAACTTACCTTAGTCGCCTTTTACGACACGTTAGGAAATGAGGGTGGTCTCTTCTACTCAGCCGGATAAAAAAACGGCGGGTCGACTTGAAAAAAATCTGTTTAGAATAAATGGCACACTAATAACTTCAGCTTACGTACTCTAGCCTTTACGTTTCGCCGTTTACGCATAAAAACATTAACAGAACTGTTCACCGACGGGTAAAAATACACACAATTGCATTATAAAACAATGGTACGACAGATAAATCGATATATCCATTTGGAGCGCATCCTCGGGCGACATCGACTATTTTAATTCGGTCTATCAAACGGGACGTTCGCACGTTATAAATAAAACGCACTGTCAGGACTATTCCGCCCAGCGATATCTCAGAGTCAAGGAACGGATTGCAGGCCTTTGATGATACCCATTATGAATATTGTTAAGTAAGATGTGTGACAGCATTGAGAATGTTAAATTCGAACAAATTTGTAAACGTGTCGATGTAATAATGTGCATTGCCTTTAAAAAAAGAGATATGTAACGCTAGCAGGATTTGTAATTTAATATAATAATTTTAATTCTTATCTGTCATAATGTGACGAAAGTAGAGTAAAGGCCTGTTACTGGCTCCTATTGCTGGGCATAGGACTCCTCTCTCCGTTTTTGGAGTGAGGGATCGGAGCTAAGACCTACCACGCTGCTCCAATGCGAATTTATAGGTTACACATATCCCCAAAATTATCTATAGATATGAAGGTTTTCAGAAGCTGTGATAGCCTAGCGATGAGACCGTGCGACTCTTTCGAGGGAAACACGAGTTCGAACCCGGGCCGGCACCAATGAGTTTTTCTATTAAAACTTATGTGTCTAATTGATAATTGCAATTTATCACACGCTTTTCGGTGAAGGAAAACATCGTGAGGAAACTTGCATATCTCTAGAGAATTCTAGGGATATGTGTAACCTACCAATCCGCATTGGAGCAGAGTGGTAGGTCTTAGCTCCAATCCTTCTCTCCAAAAACGGAGAGAAGAGGCCTTAGCCCAGCAGTGGGCAAAGTAACAGGCTGTTACTTTACTTTTTTTTTATGAAGGTTTCATCACGATGTTTTACTTCACCGAAAAAGTAAAGTAAAAGTAAAGTAACGGCCTGTTACTATGCCCACTGCTGGGCTAAGGCCTCCTCTCTCCATTTTTTGGAGAGAAGGAGTGGAGTTAAGACCTACTACGCTGCTCCAATGCGGATTGGTAGGTTACACATATCCCTAAAATTTTCTAGAGATATGGAGGTTTCCTCACGATGTTTTCCTTCACCGAAAAGCGCGTGATAAATTGCAATTATCAATTAGACACATAAGTTTTAATAGAAACACTCATTGGTGCTTTCCCGGGGTTTGAACCCATAATCGTCTCTAGAGAGTCACACGGTCTCACCGCTAGTCTATAACAGCTTTAGGCTATCACAGGTTTCACCGAAAAGCGTGTGATAAATTTTGATTGTTAATTAGACACAAGTTTTGACAGAAAAACTCATTGGTGCCTGCCCGGGGTTGAAACCCATTATCGTCTCTTAAGAGTCGCACGGTATCACCGCTGGGCTATCACAACTCGCAATATGACAAGGTGAAACGAAACAACAGCCAAACGGTGAGACTGTGTGACTCTTTCCAGGGGGCTACGGTTAAAACCCAGCCTAATTTGTTTTTAATTAATGTATAAAAACCGGCTATACTTACGTTTTATTTTATTGGATGAGCCCGTATAGTTTCAATCTTATACGGGCGGGAACTGTCATCAGTTCCCGCCGCGATAACGCCGTACAAAGAGCTCATGAATAAGAGCCCCGTAGGAGCTTGAAACTAGTCAGGCTCGTCAGATAAAATAAGACGTGAGTATAGCCAGTTTCTATACATTAATTGTGAATGCTAGTCACAATAGTTTAAATTTAATAATATATTTTTGTAATTTATCACACGCTTTTCGGTTAAACTCAAGTTATTTGTCTAAGTAATAAATATATGTAGTCCGTGTGCACGCTGAAACTTCATAATTGCCAGCATAACCATCTTTAATAGTCGTACTACATAACATCAGAAATTAATTAGTGTAGAACTAAAGGAAGATGTTACATTTATATAGCTTGAAAATAATTTTCATACAAAGTTCTGTTAAATAACCGCAACTTGGAATTTCTGTAATCATCGCGTAAATGCGGTAGCGGTAATAAAAAATCTTGTAAAAAAAGGGTGAAATAAATCTTGCGGGTAAATTGTCTCTACTAACAAGCTGTAGAAGTGGTTATGTGGTTTCTAAGATAATGATAACCACAGAATGACGGTCACTAAACAAGCTACGCCGCAGCGCATACGCCGATGAAATAATCATGTAATCTGATATTAGGTTCAATGAGATCTCGCGTGTAATACGCTTTGATAAGTGGCAAATTGCTCTGTCGAGATTTGTAGATTTGTATGTTAGTGGAGATGATTACAATTTTTTAGATATCTGAGGGGCAGTGGTTGGTATGACGCCTTAATGCTGAAGATTCCGGGTTCGATTCTAAATATTTGACGAATAGCGATTAAGCTTGTTCAAGACTAGCGCTCCATAGAGACCTCGATCTTCCTACCATTACTCACCTCTTTAAACGTTTCTCGAAATCTTACTTCGAGAAATCTGAGGTACACCCGAACCCTCTTATTTCAGTTGCTTCCACCTACATCCTGGTTAGGTCTGACCACCGAAAGTATAGGCGTCCAAAAAGCGTCCTATATGACCCTAACGATCAAATAACGATCGCAAACACAGAAACACGTAATACACACACAGCGTCTTCGCGGGCGAAGACTAAGTCCCAGTTTTCTGACGTCAGTCGATCGTGGCTTCTCACCACCCTTCCGACGTCGCAATGACTAATCAAAGTCATACCATCAGCCTTTCACAACGCGTCGCCCTAAGGACTGGTCCGGACTCACAGGAGGCACCCTTAGGACGACGTTGCCCGACGCTAGTAGAGCTTCTGCGCTCTACTCTCTGCATTTCGCAACCTCGACAATGCTTCTGCGCTCGCCCGTCCCGCCCGCTGACGCTGTAAAAGCCATTAGGGCTAACAGCATACAGTCAGTTCGAAAAAAAGGCTAGCGCAGTCAATCTTTGACTTCATCAACGCTTCCTCGACATGATTGCAGTCAAGCGCACTCCTGTTAGATGAAAAAATGCGACTTTTTTTAAATATAATAGTTTCTCGTAAAGTGTGAAATGATGCCGCTTCGCCCATAGCTAGTTATTAACATGCCGGTAAACCTGCACTGTCAAAGGATTTTTCCGACACGATGCTGTGAAAAACGGTTGAGGATTCTACCACTTCTAATTCTGACTCAGCTTAATCCTCAGATAATAATTATTAAGCTGATATAAGATGAGAAACATCACTAAAATCCAGTAAGTAATCAGTATAAAATATATAAGGGAAACTCATTAACTAAGCTACGTAACTCTCCTAAAAAGTAGAGTTGTCCATATGCGTCGTATTTTATACATTAGTAATTAGCGTTTTAAATAAACTTGAATAAATAAGCTGTAAAATATTTGTCTAAATTTGGTTCTGGTAGGTATTTTAACGCTCAAGGAGTATTGGTTGTTTATGTTATTTACGTAATTGGCTATGCAATGGAATATGAAAATGCTGCTATTTTTACGTAGACACGTAAGGAAATCAAAATATGTACATGATTCATAATCTTCCCATCGCATTATTCATCACTGTGTTATGTATCGTAATTGGAAGATCCTAAGACAGGAGTCACTAATTTTAATCAAATATATCGTACCAATCAACCCAAAACACAGTGTTTAACGCCGATGTATTTTATGAAGTGTTGAGCTCAAAGCTTTCCTGTTGAATTTGCATTTCTACCTCGTTGAATACGGTTCTTATTTCCACCATAATTACGCAAATTGCATAATTGTTACTTGTCAGCCTGTAATATTTTGTGCCGTTACTGATATAAATATAAGTCATTTTCCCTTGCCATTTGAACGCTCGTTGATCAATGTAATTGTTTTTTGTTATTTATGAATTACTTTTTATTCAAACTTTAAGAGACTAATAATTGCGAACCTGACAGTGTTACTGAGTATGGTAAATAAATTTGATAAAAAATTTTTTTTGTGTTCATATGGATCTTGCATGACTTACAAGCTACATCCGTGACATTCGGCTAAAATTAAATATTAAACTACCCTCAACTATGTTCCATGTGTATCTTGTCATATTTTTTAAGATGGTAATTTGCACAATTTATAAGAAAACAGTATGTTTAACCAATCATGTAATTTAAGATCAAAACTATAGTTTTGGTATCTTGTATATGGTATACAGACAGGTAGAAGGAGTAGTTAAAATTTAAAATGTCATATGTACACGCGATTTTGCCAGCAAAAAAATTTGATTATTATTTCAATTAAAACAATCAAGGTTACTTTTTCCTTCTCTATTTTATATATAAGATTTTCGTGTCACATTACTGGTTACCATACTCCCCCTAAACGGTTCGACCGATTTTTATGAAATTTTATTTGCATATAAGGTAGGTCTGAGAATCGGCTGTTATCTATTTTTCATACCCCTAAGTGATAAGTGTTGTCCATTCCTAGCAATTTTTTTTTACAATTTTTTTCATTTTTTTATAATACACAATAAGAGATTCCCGAGAAATAATTAATATGGCAAAACAACGTTTGCCGGGTCAGCTAGTATTATATACATTACAATATTAAAATCAAATAACATGTCTGACGCTATTTTCTTAATCCGACATACCACCGCTGTAGCGAAATGGTCTGTCACAATTAATATCCTCATCCAACATGTAACATGCATGACAATCTAATAGCAGAGATCTAGCCGCGACCCGCTTTCCGCTTTCTCTTGCACGAACTTCTCGTTTGACCTAGGCTACTAAACATGCGTGTAAATGTGAACCTAGGTGAAAATGTTTTTTTTAAAACGTTAAATATTTAAGACGCGTTTATTGTTCCTTAACTTAATTTCTAGGTTGAGTGGAGGCCAAGTTATACAATGCCCCGCGGTTTCATTCGCGTACATACCAGCTTCGAGGTTGCGGAAAGTCTACTAAGTTGGACTATAAATTAATTTTATTTAAATTAAAAGTTTGGCCCTTGGGATAAGAATTAGTTATTAAGAAATATGAATAATATGGTTTTGTTTATTGACGGCACTTCTATTAACTTTTACAATTAAAAAAAGTATATTGTATATTGTAAAGTATATTGGCATAACTATAACAGTTAGACAAATGGTATCCCGGACTTTTTTGTAAATATTGATACGTTCTATAATACTGTAGAACATTTTTTCGTTCTATCATAGTTTTTGCGTGAAAAAATTACAAACAAACATATATATGCATACACACACATACATACATACAAACGCACAAATCCTTCCTCTTTATAATATTAGTATAGACTAGTATAGACTAAACTTTCGGAATTTTTTACACCCATCCTGTGATCCACTAAAAACTAACACTATTGTCGGAACCAAAATCAGTTGTCAAATACTAAATTGATGTTACATTAGGTGAAACTAGAATTGTCGATACTATAATAATTAGATAATTAGTTAGTAAATAAAGTTGAGTAAAAACTTTACAATCCGCCAGATTTTTTTAAATGCTTCCAGTCTTATTAGGTTATGGCATCCCGAATTTGGTGAATGCATCTCAATGACGAACTAGAGCAAATTATACACTGTTGCACTGAAAATAGTTTTCGCGCGGTTTTATTCGATGGTCCGACTTAGTATGACTGCAGTTCCGGATCAATGATAACATTAGTATCAACTGACTGATTTAAATTTTAGTAGATATATGACAAGCTGTGATAGCCCAGCGGTGAGACCGTGCGACTCTTTCGAGGGGAACACGAGTTCAAACCCGGGCAGGCACCAATGAGTTTTTCTATTAAAACTCATGTGTCTAATTGATAATTGCAATTTATCACACGCTTTTCGGTGAAGGAAAACATCGTGAGGAAACCTGCATGTCTCTAGAGAATTCTGGAGATATGTGTAACCTACCAATCCGCATTGGAGCAGCGTGGTAGGTCTTAGCTCCAACCCTTCTCTCCAGAAACGGAGAGCAGAGGCCTATTCCCAGCAGTAGAATTGTAACAGGCTGGTACTTTACTTTACTTTACTTTAGATATATGACACTTTTTGCAAAGCAATCAATCACTACAAACTAGGGCAATAGACGTATTTACTTTCGCAATAGGTATATTTCGTATTGTGTCTCACTTAATGGCCCCAACCAGAGGTCGTGAGTCGAACTTAATTGGACCCCGGCCGGGTGACACGGAGAGGAGATGCATCGGTTCGCTGTATGGAACGCATAAATTTTGACTCGGGAATTGAGGCCCGAGGCACTTTGTTTCACCCAGTTATATGGGATTAGTCGAGCCCATAACATGTTCAAAATCATTATCATGTTTATTTAAAGAGTTGAAGCTTCGGATTCGTACAAGTTGTTTTAAAATTTATGTGTTGTATTATTTTACAATCTAATATATCATGGAATTGTAAAATTTGATCAAACTCGTGTGTTGGATTATTATAAAAATATATATTGTCTACATTGAGGTTTTGGATAAACCGATAATGAACTTTAATAGTATTAATTAGTCGGATGTCATAAATAGGCTGTTGTTACTACATTAGTGTTTTAATATTCCAATATTTTTATCATTATGGAGAGGGCAATGAATGTAGTTCACACATCTCATGCCATTCTAGTGAAAAATGCGCATTTGAAAGAAAATTTTTCTTGGAATTTTAAGGTACCTGTTATATTGTATTAATATTTTTGTCCCTAATTCTCTAATCTTCAATAGCCAATATTTAAAATAACAGAATTAGTGATAGTTTAGGATTATTATCATTCTAATGATTGAACAGTGCTATAATAACAATAATAATATAACTAACATAGAACTGTGAGCAGAAACTTCGAACTATGCGATGTGAACTGTGTACTGAACTATTAGATAATCGTTTTCTCAAGTTGATGACGTCGATACATTTATTTTATATGTGAATGTTGGAAAAAAGTCGAGAAAGATAAGGTTCGATGAATATATGCCGAAATGCGTATCTAAGAATTCATTGGCTACAGCAACTGATACTAGTGGAAGGAACGAGTGTTGACACATTTGAAGTTAATACGGGCAAGTTACCTTATCACGAGTGTGGTCCAATTTATTTGGATAAACATGAATAACTTGAAATATAACGATAGCTTTAATTGAGAAATGCCGTATTATGGGGTCTATTATCACTTACTATTGACCTTCTAAGAAAGCTAGATTCAGCAAACGATTGACCAATCTATGTTTCACGTAAAAAGCGAAAATGAAGATATCCGTGGAAGAACCCAAGTGACAGACGTAATCTTGAAGATGACGTGGCTATAATTAACTAAGCCTATAATTCTGGAAGAACTGGTAATCATTGGAGTCTCAATATATAAATATCGAATGGAGAACCCGCATTAAAAGAAGAAGTATTACCTCTCGATATAGATCGAGATCTGTTTAATCCAAGCGGCACTAGATATTCTTGTATAAAAATCAAGGAAAATTTATAATGAAATTTCATTTAAAAGTTCCTACCAGCTTGGGATGAGAAAAAGAATACAACCGAAATAAAATAACCGATAATAATATCACTTTGTCAAGTATTAATGAATGTGAAATTATGAAATAATTATCGCCGCGTTCACATCTTGTGCCTGATTCTCATGAATACAGATCGGGACGTGAGCGCCACATAACGAATGCGCATTTACATTTCATCTGCTACAAATGACGTGAACAGGTTGGAGCTGTATGCAATCACATAAGACCTATATCTACTTTTTGGGAATAATAATTGCTAAATATTGTTAAAATTCTATTCTGCAGTATTAACACCCGCGCCTTTAAGTAAGAGAGATTTAATATTAAAGATATCCATAAGAATATTTTAAACATCTCTTTCCAAGTTGTTATGTATAGAATGATGAATGGTGAATTTTTCTAGTATATACGTGTTGAATTTTAATCACCAAAAAAATATAGAAGTTTGTTTAAATTCATAAAGCTAAAGTACTTACCTGTTTGTTTATTTGTTTGTTTGTTTGTTTGTTTGTTTGTTTGTTTGTTTGTTTGTTTGTTTGTTTGTTTGTTTGTTTGTTTGTTTGTTTGTTTGTTTGTTTGTTTGTTTGTTTGTTTGTTTGTTTGTTTGTTTGTAATCTCTTAAATTGCATGTGTTAATGCAATGGCGGGCTTATTCCGTAATCGGAATCTCTTCCAGCCAACCACTTGAATTACCTATAGTATTTATAGTTTGATTTTTAATATTAGACTTGATATAATGTTGAACGTGTAATATAACACTCTCATCTCAAATATTTGAAAATCGAAATATAAAGCGAAAGCGAAATATAAATTGTATAACTCGAAAGTTGGAAGGTTCTTAAGGAACCTACCTTCGAACTTGCCTCCTCTTTGAAAAGCCGTTTAAAATTTTCTCTTTAATAAATAAAATCTATATGTAGTATAAAACAAAGTCTCCAAAAGCTATCTGTCTGTATGTGATCGATTTTCTCAAAATTCACTGAACGGATTTTTTAATGGTTTTCACCAAATGATAGTGCAATTTCTGAGGCGGGTTTAGGTTACTAGTACATACCATTATCATTTCCGTGTAGTCGGGATTTACGCAGGAAAAAATTTATCACAAACTAAATTCTCACGGATGTAGCCATGGGCTCAGCTAGTAGATTATAAAAGTCTTGACATACTTATATCAGTTTATAAATTACAGTACATGATGCAAAGAAAAAAGATTATGAAAATGCGAATTTTTCGCACTTGGTCTTTTTCTAAATAAGAATATTAGACATCTAAACCATTGATATACGGCCTCCTAAATAATATTATGGAAATTCTTACATCTTATCGAGGTTATAGTGTTGATGAATCTATGGCTCGCTTAAGTCCTGCCGATCAACGTAAATCTTTGCAATGGATGTGCAGATAAGTCGTTGATAAGATAATTTTCTTGCAGTAAATTGAACTGATAAGCCAAGTCTAAGTTTAGATACTCATGTCTCTCTGTTTAGATATTCTGAGCTGTTAAATATTCTATAGCCGTGTATCTCAATCGTAAATCAAAGTATCAAAGTAAACTTATTTATTTACTTGTTAATTGCATTCCGTAGATTTTATAAGAACTAACAAAAGTTACAACATTATATGGGCCTGAGGTTGTTTAGTTAATTATATAGTTTATATGAAATGGCGTTAGTTTGTTTAATGTTTCTAAGTAAAATCATAATTATAGTGGTAGTAAAAAATATCGCAATTTTACGTAAATCTGCAGCCTTTGTTCACTTTAGTTGCCTGAACCCTTAGTCTGATGGCTAAATTACAAAGTCCATATTTGAAAATACAGTCAGATTTCGAGAAGGCGTGCAATTAATAGCAGAGACGATGATAACATCTCAGTCGCAATTGTATCATAATTGTATCATGTGTTTTCTTTCTCTCCAAACTATTCGTTCTCTTTTTTTTATAAAAAACTTATTTGTATTCCCAGGCTTAGATTCTGTGACCCATCGCTTTTAAATATATCTGTCGTCTAGTATAATAATTCAGTTTTAGTCTATAATCTAAGTTAAAATTATTGATTCACTGTGCAATTAGATCATGCCTAAGAGTCCAAAAGTAAGCAATTTGTTTGATTTCATAGAGACATCTTTGCTTCTAGTTAGTTTCATGTTTCTTTCTGGAATGTGACAATGAACTTGGAACGGTTATTCCTCTTTGTTTATGTCTGAATCCTTTCTATGACGTGTGTCATTCGTTCCTTTTTTTAATTATATTGTCACCATTGAATGCAATGAGGTCAGGTGACCTAACACACTGGTAAAAAAACAAAACTATATTTATTAACTCACGCGGTCTTGCAACCATCTCTTACGCTATAGGAAGTTGATTACAATGCCAGTTCCCCAGTCCTATGACAGGCTAATCACTACACGTCACAGGGTTTTACATTCCGCCTCCGTTAAAACATTTCAAGATATTATGTTAATTCATAATTATTGGACTTAAGTTTACTGTAACTTAATTTTTCGTATATTTGTAAAGAATTTATTTTCATGAATTATTTAAAAATAAAAATTCTTTTAAAAATTTATTCGCTAATTTGCTTATCTTACATGCAAATTAGATTATCAAGACATCGACTACTTACATTAAACATGTCATAGTATGACAGTTTTTATATAACAGACATTTTTTGCTCTCCAGAAAAAAATATCCAAGTTCAATAATCCCAACCAGCAGGCCTACCGTGAACTCTTATTGCGACTCAATTGAAGACGTAAACGAAATTGTCATGCTTTTTCATCCAATGACGTCTTAAAGACGCACACTTTAAGTCGTTGCCGAATGAGCGTTCGGAATTCGTCCTAAGAACATGTGAGTAAATGAGACAGAGTTATCTATAGTTCATTTAACGTTATCCTTTTCAAACAATACGACCCCAATGCAATTCACACTTCATGGTACGAAAAGAAAGCGATTCGCGGTCGTCGTTACGTCTTCAATTGAGTCGCAATAAGAGTTCATGGTAGGCCTGCTGTTCTACGTTGATCAATTATATAATAAATTGCAACGACAGTTAAAATTTGTATTAGTCTAAATACGAACACTAATTGTATACTTTTGAAAAAAAAATGTACAATTTATAATATTTATTTCCGGCTTACATATATATATTTTTTTAATAAAGCTTTATTTATTTCTCCTTTAAAAAACTTTGCACATAATCTTTATAATATTACAAGGCTTAATGTTTAGTAATTTAAAAAGTTCAAAATCGGTACACTATGGAAGGAGACTGACGCCTGAACTAGGATTTCCTGTATTCCAGGTCGCCAGGGATTTCCCCCTTTCAAAAAAATTAAAGACCTAAGATATACTGAAACTCAATTATACTATACTACGAAAAATATTGTTATAACTAAAATATTAAAAGAAAACGGAAGAAAAAAATGAAATTACAACATAAGAAGTATGTATGTATTTTTGAAAGCTTTTATCATGTATTTGGAATCTTACAAGTTACATTTGACTGACTTCCCGTGGTCCGATTGAGCTGAAATTTTATATGCTGGTCCAGTCCCGATGTCAATGCATGTTTTATGATAAGCATACGCTGATACTGCTGTCGGGATTGGCTCCAGGAAACTCCTCAACGATTAACAGTAGGGACATGAAATTGTTTTTAAAAGCTTTTACCTTGACCTGTTTTAATGTAAAGTAACTGTTAGATAGTACATGTACCATCAAATTAACTCGATGGTACCATATTATGGTCGTCATTAAAATTTAGTATTTACATGCTCAAGTTTTACGCCGTGTGGTATCCGGCAGAATAGAATAGACCACCCTCCTTTCTTACCGAGGTGTCGTAAGAGGCGACTAAGGTATGCGCCGTGTGGTATCCAGCTGCATAGAATAGACCACCCTCATTTCTTACCGAGGTGTCGTAAAAGGTGACTAAGGTAAGTTGACGTCAGGCAGGGGGCCGGTCGTAAAATACGTAGCCAAATCATGTGACAACATGTTTGTAACATGTTGTGCCGACCCCACTTAGAGTGGGATAAGAGCAGGAGAATGATGACATGCTCAAGTTTTACTATTTGAATGCAAATTATATATTTTAAGCTTTACGAGCTTTTCATTCGTTATACAACAATATAGTAAATTATCTACTAAAGGTTACATTTATTATAAATAATATTTCGATTTTAACTCCATTAGCAGTTTGGTACGTGGGAGGAAGTGTTAATAAGATACTGTACTATTTATGCATTTCAGTACAGAACGCGCTGGTAAATTTCGTCAAAGACCTTGTTTCGTCGTTATCTCGAGCGAACTCAGAAATCCTAGCAGCTAGTCGTCTATAATACGGTCTTAGCTACAAAGGTACAAGGCATTGCAAGATTGAAAGCTAATCTCTGTTAATTATCCTCCATGTTAGGTATAGCTATGAATAGTACCTTCTTATATTTGAAGTTTATAATAGTTATCGTTAACACGCCGTGTGGTATCCAGCAGAATAGAATAGACCACCGTCCTTCCCACGGAGGTGTCGTAAAAGGCGACTGAGGTATGTGCCGTGTGGTATCCATAGAATATTCTATGTGGCATGCATAGAATAGACCACCCTCAGTTCTTACCGAGGTGTCGTAAAAGGCGACTAAGCTAAGTTGACGTCAGGCAGGCAGCCGGTCATAAAATACGTAGCCAAATCATGTGACAACATGTTTGTAACATGTTGTGCCGAGCCCACTTAGAGTGGGATAAGGGCAGGAGAATGATGATGATAATAGTTATCGTTAACATTGCTTCATTGATAATCTTGTCAATTAAAAAAAATAAATTAAAAACAATACTGCCACAAATTTACGATATGAATAACAAAACGATTAGCATTAGTATTCAATAATAAAGAATCCTAAAAATATTCACACGCTAATAAGTATGGCCAAAAATTAAGTCGCACAGATGGATTCATCGACATAATGAACTCATTCCCTCTTAGCTTTTTATTTTGGAGTCATCAATTAGTGTCGTTTCGTATTACATTCCTCGTGCTTGTAGTAACCGACGTTTGCCTGCAAAACACGACTGTTGATAATGCTATTGAATCAGTAAATATTTATAGGAGCGGGACAGGTTTTTGTTAAGACGTCCCGATTTACAGAAAAAGTTGTTTAAAGGTTATACTTACAGACTACGGGTACATTCTTAAATGTTATCTGGTTTTGCACTATAATAAAAGGAAAAACCAGTGCAAGATTTTGGTAGAAACATCGATCGTTGGTCAATAGTCTTTAAAATTGAAAGTCGGTATAATCAGAACTTTGAAATTCAAACTGAATGTATGTATTAAGCAATGAAATTTATAATTTTTCATTTAACAGAAATTTTTTGTTATTATTTTGAACTTTTTATCAAGGATAAAAGATTGTGCGCATCTACTCTTAACGTCATCTATACAAAAACTTTAACACTATAGAGATATCTCGGTGGTAGGAAAGATGTCGCTAGCTTCGTGAATTATTAAATTTAAAAAAAATACTAACGCTAACGCTTTCAAAATAATAAAGTTTTATATTTTAAAGTTTTAATTAAATTATCAGCAATCATGAATACTAAAAACTTTAAAAAATAAGTTGTGATAAGTTTATTTAGACAATATCAATTTATTATAGTCGTAAATGTTTATTAGATAATCCCGTAAATTAAAAATAATTTTATAATACATTTATACGTTTCTTTAAGACAAAAGTTTACTATGTCTCAACACAGGACAGTTTAAGTCTTGAATGAAAATAAACATAGTTACAAGTCTATTTTTTAAATCATACCTACGTCGACACTCCTAATGGGATATAAGTCAAAAGGGTACCAAAGAGGTTTCCATAAATATCCTAGAATGCACATAGACTTAAGTAACAGATTATAAATGGAGTAATTAACCGTTCTTTAAGAATACTAATATAAATTACCAACCGCTCCTTCGTATTCGAAAGGGCGCTTGAATTTAAAAAAGGGGTGCTCAAGGATCATTTTGAACGTAATGCGGTGTCATTTGAATAATTAATCATTCAAAAAGACTTAATAAATAACTTAGATGTTATTTTAAAATTTGACAAAGGTTTTTTGCTTGATTTTACAAAATAATTTCATACACAGTTTTGAGTTCTGTTGATAATTTGTTGCATTGATGTTTATGTTGTCAGATATAGTTAGTTCGCAAAATACAATTAAAGCTCGAAAGTTTAGAAATTAATTTAAATCTATGTCTGTTACTATCCTGCTATGGGAGTTGCTTTTCAGAAAGTAAAAAACTTTGACTCACCACGTACGTCCCACATATATCTCTTCAGTTATTTGCAGATTTCCTAATGTTTGTTTTTCTTCATCGAAAAACACATTATTTCATCAACCTATCACAATATAATGTGATAATCGAAAGGTAAAAGAGTATTTATAATTTAATAATCCTGATACAGTTACAAGTTACATAAAGTTACAAAATTTATCAAAAAGTAGCCGGGAGGTTTTGGATTCAGCTAACGCAACATCGGAGGCGTGGTCATCACTAAATGAGATCTATATCCTGCTGTAGACGTATATCAATTTGAAAAAGAAGTTATATTAAATACTACAGTCTACTACTACTACTACTCTACAGTTACCATTACCATTTACCATTCAGAATTACCATAGATAGACTGTTTGTCTCAGGAAAGCCTTGAATTAGTTTAATAAAATAAGTCTTACAGTCAAATTTTATAAAAGTTATATCGCAAGTTGTTGTATTTTTATTATTAATAGAACTAAAGGAAAACCTTCAAGTAAAGCGACTTCTCTATGTTCCTTCCACACGAACATTCTCGCTTCCAAATAAGACGTTTGTTTCATAGTTATGTCTTTGTTTCAATGACATTCTTTTAAAATTTGTTTCATCTTTTCGTCGAAACTTTCGACTCACTTTGAAGATCTAACGAATACATTTCAGAACTTTTCTATAGCTTTTTGATAAAGTATCTTAAGCCAATTAGAATGGTAGAGGTTCAGAATGTCTTTGATTAAAACTTGTCGTCCTTCTATGTTTTAAAGACGATAAAATGTGTATTTATATAAAGTAGTTTAATCAGCTTAACAATTACAGATATTTTAGTATTATATAGAGGGTCTGGATCAAAAATAAATCCTTCAAGTTGCTCTAAGAATTTTATAAAATCTTTTTTGCAAGATAATATTAAAATTATATATTTTGGTAATTTATTATCACACTCATAGGTTAAAAAGAAAAATTTAAGCAGGGTAAAAACACATATTGCGTTACGCTTAAGTTGGCGCTAAGCTAAGTCGCGGGTACCATAAAACCAGATAGGGGTCAGATAAATCTGGTACTGGATATAATATTAGCATTTGATATTAGCTATAAACTCAAATTTTGTATAATAATGCAACAAGTCAAGTTAAAAAAGCTCTTGAGAACAACTTTTAACAAAATTTCATGTCCCTACTGTTATCCGTTGAGGAGTTCCTTCGTCTGGAGCCAATCCTGGCAGCAAGATCAAGTCATGCTTATTATAAACATGCACTGTCATCTGGATTTGGTCAGTATGTAAAGTTTCAGCTCAATCAGACACCGGAAAGTGGGTCTAATTTAACTTGTAAGATTCCACCTTCACATACATTAACGGCAAGATAAATAAAACTTTTTATAAACAAGGAAGCGCATGCAAAAAGACTAGGGACAGCTTCCAAGAAACTATACTCAATAAATAATGCAGTGTCAATGTAATTCGAGTATACAAATTTCAGGCCTCCGTACTGCAATATCTCGCATTAAGCCTGTGCTCGCTGCCGTGATTTACATTGTAACACTGTGTCCTAGGCATTATTGCCACCTACCGTCTACGATAGTGCTTTAAGCCAAATATACAGCACTAACGACTTCGTGATTTTATTTGTAAGCCAAAATTTTATTCGATATACTCTAGTTTTCTGGGATATGTAGATCCTAAAATTCTCTTTTAAATTCAGAATTACATTTACACAAACAAAATTATTGAAATTTTTCATTTCCATTTAGAAAAAGTCGAAGCTTTCGTCTTATACGGGATTGTCGGGAACTGTTATTAAATGTTATTGTTTGGTTTACAATTAACTTTATTATATTACACCTGGGCAAGCAAACTGAAGAAAATATTAAATTTTACACACTAGGGGTATATTTAAGATATCATAAGTAGGTATTAATATAATATTTACAATGTAAATTACGTGTGTACTTATAAATATAATGCTAGAGGAGTTTACTTTCCTGAATGTGAATTGTTACACTTATGTACAAGCAAGTAACAATTTAAATTATTAGTGTAAACAATTTGTTAGTAAACATAAATAAATAACAGTTGTACGGCGGTAAATCCTTCAACCTCCCATTATGCGTATATTATTATTTTCAACCGATGGATCGTCACTTTCTCGCCTCATGTCCTTATGGTTCTGGATTCAGTAAAATCCGGTGTCATTTGTCCATCTAGTTACGTTTTAAGATAAAGTAAACGTACTCGGGACACAACGTTCGTTGGTTTTCAAAATATATGCACGGGACACCACCTCAAGATGAGCCAAGTTGGACACTCTTATTTTTTATGGATTTGGTAATTTTTGAATAAATTATATAAACACCATAAAAATACTTCTATCCCTTACTGAGAGGCTATTGTATAAGGAATGGAGTGAGCGGCTAAACCTCGGATCCGCATTATAACTATGTCTGAAGTCAATTTTAATTCGATAGTATGCATTGCTTTTTGTTATTTTATTATCAATAAAAAAATGAAGTAGCAATGTTCATAAACCAATATCAAATATGTGAACGATAATAAAATAGCAATTCGTTTAAATTTAGTGCCTATTAGAATTTAATGCTTATATTCAGCATCGAACAATACCGCGGGTCAAAGTTATGTCACATAAACTTTTATCGGCGATTGAATCCACAGAACAAACGAGCTAGATAATTGCTAAAATAATTAATTCGTTTGAATATTATACTACTATCGTTTTTAACTAGGAAGGCACACTAATTAAAAAAAAGTGTAAGGATTAAGGATTAAGCGCATTCCAGTCCTCCTTATAAATTATTAAACTCTTTCGCGTTTAACTTTTAAGGGAAACTAATTTAGGTCCAGACGATTTACTTATTAGTATTTAGGCCTACGTGATCTGCTTACACATACCTATAACGAGCTTTTACGTTTTACGCTGCTATCACACAAATAAAGTAGAAAAATTAAAATTTGGGAATTTTTCGAAAAAGTTGAATTGTATATGTATAATAAACTATGAATTAGTATTCATTGAAAAACATAAGTATCATGCTTTGTTTACTTCAAAAAAAAATGATATCACTAAAACTACCGATTTGCGTGTCTCAGCTCGTACATATAACTGTTTTGTTAAGTATCCGGCAGAATAGAATAGACCACCCTCCTTTCTTACCGAGGTGTCGTAAGAGGCGACTAAGGTAAATGCCGTGTGGTATCCGGCTATATAGAATAGACTACCCTCGTTTCTTACCGAGGTGTCATAAAAGGCGACTAAGGTAGGCGGCCGGTCGTAAAATACGTAGCCAAATCATATGACAACACGTTTGTAACATGTTGTGCCGACCCCACTTTGAGTTGGATAAGGGCAGGAGAATGATGATGATACGTCAAAATGACATTAAATAAGGCCAGTGGATCGAAATACGTACACTTAGTCAGCCCGATCAAATGCATTTTCCACTTTTTCTGTGCCAATCTTCAGTTAATGTGCAAAAAAGAGGCACAGGTTAAGTCAGTTTCTTTCTTCTTTTTCTATGGACACATTTTGTGCTGGCACCCCTACTCTATGGCTTGAACACATCACTAATTCAAGCACTGATCGAACAGACCGTCCATTGTCGCGGTGAAGGGACGTTCAGTTGGACGCCGTTTGTCACAACAGATCGTTTGTCGCGTCGGGTACATAACTAATTGCAACTATAAATCGTGAACGCGACGCAGACGTCTGTCAACAATGTACAAAGTGGATTTCGTTTCGAAACGCGTGAAATCTATATTAAGCCTCGTGTAATGTTAATTCGATAAACTGTTTTAGGAATTCATTGGTCACATAATTAAAAACTCTAATCATTGCTTGTATTCCGCTTGTGACTTTGCAAGTCCTTGCTAAAGTTTTATAAAGGAGTTTTATTAATAAAAATATAAATAAGTAAGTAAATTAGGGCTACAAAACCTACACGTCGCTAGGGAATATGTAAGGATTGATTGGGTACTCTGATACCCTTTAATTGTTTTAACCAAAAATAGCATCGACTGCTCGGTTCGATAATTTATTTATAATAATGGATTGTATACATATAAAACCAGCATTTATAGTAAGAGACAATTAAAAATTTATTATTTATTTCTATAAGTATATTATTTATTTCATCCTGACTTCATTCAAGTCAACTTAAATGTTCAAATACTCTCTATTGGCTACGATACTCCTGAACACCCCTTTCCGAAGGAAATTCGGGAAAATCTGGAGGCTCCAGTTAATAAGCTATAACAGACAGACAGAGTTTTCTAATATCTTATTATCAATTTATGCGGATGAAAAGAACAACATTTTCAGACAAAATAAACATGTTTTGTCTAAAAAAGAAAAAAAAAATTGTTTTATTTAAAAATATATATATAACATTATTTGATTATTTGAAAAATTAGGTCATGAACAAAAACACTATAAGTATCTACTAAAATTTCACCTATGCTTCATTACTGAGAGCACTCGAGAGCTAAGCTACTATGGTTAAATGGCACGTAGATGCTAATACAGGATTAATTATAAACAGAAACCATTTGCAATATCTGTATTCGTGCTTTCGAAGCCTATGACAGGATCAAAGAGCATTGCCACCTACAGGTACAACTGTACAGCCACCACGAATAAATATTCCATGTCAAGGAAGTTGATATTATTTGAAATAATGTTTAAGCCGGCAGTTGAATTAAATTGAATAAAGTAACGGCCCGTTACAATCGCACTGCTGGGCATAGGCCTCCTCTCTCCGTTTCTGGAGAGAACGGTTGGAGCTAAGACCTACCACGCTGCTCCAATGCGGATTGGTAAGTTACACATATCCCCACAATTCTCTAGATGCTGGTTTCCTTACGATGTTTTCCTTCATCGAAAAGCGTGTGATAAATTTCAATTATCAATTAGACACATAAGTTTTAATAGAAAACCTCATTGGTGCCTGCCCGGGGTTTGAACCCGTGACCACCTCGAAAGAGTCACACGGTCTCACCTTTGGGCTATCACAGCTCGTTATTATAAAATATAATTAAATTGAATAATGGATAGAAATAATAGACAAAGTGCATGTATCAGGTATGTGAACGGATAATTCACTCTACATTTAGCTTAGTAAATAGAAAAAACATGATATATTTTCTAATTACTATGTCGCGGATTATAGCAAAATAATTTCATTATTCATTTTGTATTATAGATCTCCGCAAAGTAACTTCTAATTCTGGAAATATCTACTAATAAGTCTTGAATAATTGAATAATATATATATGATAAATAAAAAACACCATGAATGATTTCTGGGGTTTATTATGGTTACTCCGTCAACCAGCATTGGAGCAACATGATGAGTTTAAGCTCCTGGAGTAAAATCGTTACTTTACATTTACTAACTACAAAAACTAGATTACATTAACTAACATTGTAATACATTATATACACAATAATAGATAGTAGTTTAATTAGGTCCTAAACTACAGGGGGCGCATGACATGTAGAGCTAATCTGGGATTACGGGCGGACCGTAGTAAGCAAGTCGAAATCCTCTACAATAGTTGCACTCGTGCCTTTGAAGCCTATGACAGGATCAAAGCACATTAAGTCTGAGGGCAATACATGCAGCGACCGGAACTTAATGTCTTACAATCAGGAAAGCTCTCTCTATCTAGAACTGTTCAAGTAAGTAATTAATGTGGAGCTAGAATTCAAACAGTAAATTCTACTTTCAAAAATACTTTCGCATTAATATCCCGCCGTGTGGTATTCGGCGAAATAGACCACCCTCATTTTTTACCGAGGTGTCGTAAAAGGCAACTAAGGTAAGTTCACGTTAAGCAGGCGGCCGGTCGTAAATACCTAGACAAATCATTTAACAACATGATTAATACGACTAGCCCATTGGCGCAGTGGGTAGTGACCCTGCCTTCAGCTACGCGGGTCGCAGGTTCGATTCCTGCCGAGGGCCAAAATTTTCTATAAAAACAATTTGTTGGTTCTTCGAACCTGGGTGTATTTAAAATTATATATGTAGTATATCTAGCAGTTGTCCGTCACCCTTAACACAAGTATTAAGTTACTTACTTTGGTGACGGACGACCGTGTGTGTAAGTGTCTTTTAACTTAAGTTCCATCTTTGGATTAGTATTATGGTATGTAATATAATCAAAAAATGATTATGTAATATAATCATTTTCAAAAATTTAATCATGCAATATTTGTTATGGACAAGCACTTTTAATAAAGCTTATCAACTTCGAACCGAAAATATAAAAAGTTTAGTTCACTTATACATACATAAACTAAACTTCCACATACAATTAATTAGTAAAAAGTACATAGTATCGATAATTTATGTTGAATAGTACGCAACATAGCATTTTTTAAAGTAAAATAAATTTACTTTTAAGCTTTCATAGCCCACAGGTGAGATTGTGCGACTATTTCAGAGGGGTCACGAGTTCAAACCCAAGTGATTTTTTTTCGTTAAAACTTATAAGGGTATATATAATAAGGATCTCTACAAGCTTTGATAGCCCAGCGGTGAAACCGTGCGACTCTTTCGAGGGGAACACGAGTTCACCCGGGCAGGCACCAATGAGTTTTTCTATTAAAACTCATGTGTCTAATTGATAATTACAATTTATCAAACGCTTTTCGGTGAAGGAAAACATCGTGAGGAAACCTGCATATCTCTAGAGAATCCTGGAGATATGTGTAACCTACCAATCCGCATTGGAGCAGCGTGGTAGGTCTTAGCTCCAACCCTTCTCTGCAGAAACGAAGAGAGGAAGCCTATTCCCAGCAGTGGGATTGAAACAGGCCGCTACTTTACTTTTTACATAGTATATGGTATCAAAATATCTCCTATCATTTGACAGAAGTAGCACATAAATAAGATGTTTAATTCATGTAGTATCGTAATTCACAAGTCAGTCGGGTAATAAAGCAATCTGAGATCATGTGCTGACATCTTAAGTGATATGGACCTGACAAACTGGCGTAGCTTCGACGCTGGTCGCTTTTAAGTAGTCATTATATGCAAATCGGGAAATCTCGACGATGTATAGATTTATGCTAACTTGATTCATAGTAATATTTAACTATACTATTGACGTATCTTAAATCTTGAAATGCAGAATGAATTCCTGAATAATATTTGGAAGCGATGAAAATCTTCCAAAAGGAAATAGGAGGCTGATGGCCAGCGGTGGGTTAGTATACTACCCGGCATTAAAAAATGCACATCGGTGTTTAGAACGAAACAGCCGGCCAGTTCGGTTTCGTAGAGCGCTATTTCTGTCACACACGGGTTCGTCAGTCTGTGCGCCAGAGACAATGCTCTATAAAGCAGAATCTAGCCGACTTCTCTCTCTAAGCCTCGATTTGCATTATTTATTGCCACGTACTATACTGTTGTGTCTCGCATTACAATTCATCGTAAGGACAATATGTCACAAAACAAGAAGCGGAATAGAAGTTGGAAAGTAGTTGTCGGTGAGGCACGCCGGTGGTATATATCGCATCTAAGTTGCACAATTGAGCGAATGTTTGCACGAACTGTTACACGATACGCCCTAACATTCCTTTCATACTTGCTTCTCGTGTTCACAAGTATCTCAAAGCACCAACTCGCTATATTTTACAAACTCCTTGAGGGATTAACGTATGAAAGTTATATTTGATCCTCTTAGGTATAATGATATCCTCTATATATAATATTATGTACTTAATATACAGGACGTTATGTAAAATTATAAGGTGCAATTTGTCACCTATCCACCATCCACTTCAGACAGAACGATTAGGGTCTGGAGACAGACTTAGGGTTATTGCAACTGACTCAAATACCAAATAACTTTATCGTGCAGTTATAAATGTAACTACCAACTAATCCAATTAAAAGACAAGTATTATAGTGTTCCCTTTGATTGTACTTCTCGAACAGAACTTTCCATTACTTAGGGGTAGAGAACAAATGGCAGATATAGTATTTTCTGATTGTTTTTTATTCTCTTCTGAATGTTATTTTATTTTATTTTATCTTAATTCAAATGTTTGATTCGAATTGAATTCAGCTATTAATATGTTATAATTCAATTGAGCGATAACATTTTCAAAATTTGTCAAACTCTTATCAACATTCAATAGAAGTGCGGCCAAACTTTCTGATAGCAATCTCCCAAACATTGGCTTGGGGTAAATTTTGATTTAAAGCAGCAACGGGGACGATGAATTGCCCGGAAATATAAATTGAATTCTTATCTTGATTTTGATTAGAGAAATCCGGTTCCCACTTGTATTGTTCGGTGTATTTTGCAATTATATTTATGATTTTTGTTTCGCTCAAATTCGACATATTCAATATTGTACTTGAACCCGCATTGCAATATCCCGTTCCCCTGTTGCCTTTTTGGAGTGCAATAATTGTAAGAGGCATTTGATAATACTTCCAATTATATATGTCGTACAACTTTCTTATCTTAGTTGATGTATCCACGTTGCATTATAGTATAAAAAAATCATAGTGTTGAGATATCTCAAAAACCGGTATGCCAGTATATGCATTAAAAATATGTAAATTTAATAAATCAGTTACATAATTTAATTCATCAAGACCAATATTGCTTTTTTCAAAAACGTTCAATGATGTTCTATAACAAAGAATTTAAGTTTTAAAGATAAGGATCCATAGTCGGAAGACTTGTGATAGCTAGCAATGGTATAGCTAGTTTCTTGAGAGCGAAAGAGTCAATATTAGCGAATATAAAAAGCAATTCGCATGCCAGACGCGGCCCGAGGCTTTCATCCTAGCCCATTCAAACTTTTATGCAGATTATGTAATGTTCTTTACGACATGAGATGGCGAAGTTCACTTAAGAGTAAATATATTTATGTGTGCAATATTTCAGGAGCACACTTTACTAGGGATATTTCGACGGCGGAAATTATAGTGTATATAAAAAAAAACCTTAGTACCTTAAACCTCGGTAAGAAATGTGGGTGGTCTATTCTACTAAGCCGGATACGACACGGCGGGTCAACTTACCTTAGTCGCCTTATACGACATGTTGGTAAGAAATGTGGGTGATTTATTCTACTCAGCCGGATACCACTCGGCGTGTCAACATACCTTAGTCGCCTTTTACGACACCTCGGTAAGAAAGGAGGGTGGTCTATTCTACTCAGCTGGATACCACACGGCGAGTACACTTATCTTAGTCGCCTTTAACAATACCTCAATAAGAAATGTGGGCGGCCTATTCTACTCACCCGGATACCACACGGCGGGTCAACTTACCTTAGTCGCCTTGTAGACACCTCGGTACGAAAGTAGGGGGTGGTCTAGTCTACACAGCCGGATACCTCACGGTCAAACATAAATATTAATTTGTGATCAAAAAATTTACTTAACCTTTCATGGCATAATCCATTAAAAAGATTACATTAGTACGTACCGTAAGAATATAGCTAGAATTCTCGACGATTATGATGAGTTAATTAAAAATTTATGTAATAGCTTTTAATGAAATTCACATATTAAATGTCCTTACAAAAAACAATTTAAAATTTGTAGCAGTGCAACTATATTATTTGCCAAAAGCCTGTTTGCATCGAGGCACAGGTGCATATGTGATAGGACATCTTGCCAAATTGGACAAGACCTCTTTGGAGGCCTTCCAACTTGGCTTGTTCGTCAGATGACCATATTAATAAACAACTATCGCACATTTACTTAAGTATCAATAACCGTTGGCTTAGTGATGAAGTTCAAACAAAAGTATTCAGTTAATTTAATATATTTAGTTAATAAGTAATGTAATATGTTTATATAGTAGTTTATTATGTTTATAAATAATAGTGATGCCTGTTGTTCGCGAGAATTTAAGCGTTTAAGTACCCTCAATAATGCAATATGTGTTTCTTAATTGGTCCTGAAACAAAAGGTTTAATTGTTGCAAATTTCGTCTATATCGGACCAGCAGATTAGCTGTGAAAGCGTAACAGACAAACAGTAAGTCAGACTATGTATTTTAAATTTTAATATTATTATTGATGTAATGTATGCATACCTCGTTTACACAATGAATTGTGCGTATAATATATTATACAAATCTCTTTTAAAAATTTAAGAAAATTTTAAAAACGTGATACTTCAAAAGATTTCCGTGCTATTCGATATTTGGCATTCCGCCGTGTGGTATCCGGCTGAGTAGAATAGACCACCCTCATTTCTTACCGAGGTGTCGTAAAAAGGTACTAAGGTAAGTTGACGTAAGGCAGGTGGTCGGTCGTAAAGGACAGCCAAATCAATGTGCTGACCCAACTTATAGTGAGATAAGGGCAGGATGATTATGATGATAGATGTTTGGCAATAAAGCGGGCTTCTTTTTGAGGTCATCTGCTCACATAGAAAGGCAACTACCAACATTGCGTTTTCTATTGCAACGTCACCACTCTCCCTTGCGAATCCAAAGTCTATCAACAAACTCGATGGTTACTGTCGTATGGAGGCAAGATCCTCTTACTTAGCTATTGAACTGAAGCCAAGGGGGCCATCCTGGAGGCTAAGATCCCCAAGATGATGGGGAAGGTGGGGAGAAGATTAGCATAGATTTGAGTGAGAGCTGAAATAATGAACTGGCTGGTTGTGGTGGAGACTGTTTCATCTTCATTACATCCGATCCGAGCATTACATTAGAGACAAGTGAACTCGCTGACTGACTTGAAACGTGTTCACCTATTTACGGCAATGATCAGAGCGGTAACAGCTAAGATAGCGAACTCGACGGCTGAATTTGACTGGTGCTGAGTTCACCTAATTCAGTCCCATAGAGTCGAGGGTGTTATGGCTTTGGAAGTGAAGGCGTTTATTGAGGCGAGACGAATTCTCTTTATGAACTTAATGATCCATTAAGTTCATAAAGAGAGTGCTAAGGCAGTGAACTCCCTTCCCGTGCCAGGAATTTTTTAGCTTAAAAGTTATATATTCGGCAAATCCAGCATATTTTCAGGCTCCCTGAAAATAAGTTTCTCAGAATCACCTCAAATGGATACAAGTATTTCGTCAAGCCATTTAACCGCCGGCATTACAGGACAGTGAGAGAGCGTTTAATTAATGCCAGTTCATTCAACCGCACATTTATCTTGACTGCGATAAGATTCATTATCCGATGTGTACTCAGTGATAAATACGAGTGATGCATAATGCGTTGAGCAAAACGGTATATCAAATGTACCGTGACGACTGAATTTGCAATTTACATTATTTAAAGGCTGATTCTATTAAAACAATTGTATGATTTTTTACAGTGGACTTAACAATGGATATTAATCAGATCACTTATTTATGTCTCAACAGTTATTTTAACATAATATAAATATTTATATATACATTGAATAGAAAAGGATTGCAGAATAAAATTAGCATACATCATCATCCTCCTGCCCTTATCCCACTCTAGTGGGGTCGGCACAACATGTTACAAACATGTTGTCACATGATTTGGCTACGTATTTTACGACCGGCCGCCTGCCTGATCTCAACTTATCTTAGTCGTATTTTACGACCCCTCGGTAAGAAAGAGGGTGGTCTATTCTACTCAACGGGATACCACACGGTGGATCAACTAACCTTAGTCGCCTTTTACGACTCCTCGGTAAGAAATGAGGGTGGTCTATTCTACTCAGCCGGATACCACACGGCGTTGCAGAATAAAATTAGCATACAGTATGTGTAAAATAATGTACAGAATTAATAACAAAATTTTTTCGCTATAATCCACAATAAAGTAAATAGAAAATATATGTAATGCTAAATACAGAGTGTTCTATCCGTCATACCTGTTACATGCAGGGTCCCCAAAAAAGCATACACTAAAAACCTCCACTGCCACCACAATACCCAAGCACTACACACATTCACTATCACAAACCGCCCGCCCCGCAACCGAAGCATTATCAGGAGATATATCCTACGACAAAATCGCAAAGTCAATTTGTAGTGCATGTGTTTCTGGTAACCCTGTATGTATCGGGTATGAGAACGGATGGTCCAGTCTACATTTAGCACTAAATACATTTTCTTATTTTATTTATTTCATTGCGGATTATAGCAAAAATATTTTATTATTACTTTTGTACTATGAAGTGGCGACAATATTCAAACCATAATATTTACATCTCCATATTAATCCTTCTCCCATATATTTCTTCCTTCCTTCCTTCTTCATATATTTTGTTAAAAACATAACAAATTCATTGTAGTGACCGTTATAGCAGGGCCTGCATTTGGTGAGTTAGCTCTAGTTCCAAGAATACTAATGATACCCATTTTTTATAATTAAATAATGTACAAATAAATCTATAGTCCGACTTCGTAGACTTTCCACTACCACAAGATCGGTATGGACGCGGGTGAAACCGCGGGACAATGCTATTTCGTAATATAAAAATGGTCCTCGTAAGACATGGCGGGCGGGTGAAGACTAAAAATTTTATATGCTTCTTGAAAACATTCCTCCAACCATTAGTTTATGTTTATTTTCCTTGTCGGCATGCATTTAAATATTATTATCGCAAATATCGTCCGACGTCAGATCTATGGTAATATGAATTCCAGGCGATGCGCTCCGCCCGGTCCCATCTTAGACTTTGTATGCGCATTTAATACAATCTAAAAGTTATATATTCGGCAAATCCAGCATATTTTCAGGCTCCCTGAAAATAAGTTTCTCAGAATCACCTCAAATGGATACAAGTATTTCGTCAAGCCATTTAACCGCCGGCATTACAGGACAGTGAGAGAGCGTTTAATTAATGCCAGTTCATTCAACCGCACATTTATCTTGACTGCGATAAGATTCATTATCCGATGTGTACTCAGTGATAAATACGAGTGATGCATAATGCGTTGAGCAAAACGGTATATCAAATGTACCGTGACGACTGAATTTGCAATTTACATTATTTAAAGGCTGATTCTATTAAAACAATTGTATGATTTTTTACAGTGGACTTAACAATGGATATTAATCAGATCACTTATTTATGTCTCAACAGTTATTTTAACATAATATAAATATTTATACATACATTGAATAGAAAAGGTTTGCAGAATAAAATTAGCATACATCATCATCCTCCTGCCCTTATCCCACTCTAGTGGGGTCGGCACAACATGTTACAAACATGTTGTCACATGATTTGGCTACGTATTTTACGACCGGCCGCCTGCCTGATCTCAACTTATCTTAGTCGTATTTTACGACCCCTCGGTAAGAAAGAGGGTGGTCTATTCTACTCAACGGGATACCACACGGTGGATCAACTAACCTTAGTCGCCTTTTACGACTCCTCGGTAAGAAATGAGGGTGGTCTATTCTACTCAGCCGGATACCACACGGCGTTGCAGAATAAAATTAGCATACAGTATGTGTAAAATAATGTACAGAATTAATAACAAAATTTTTTCGCTATAATCCACAATAAAGTAAATAGAAAATATATGTAATGCTAAATACAGAGTGTTCTATCCGTCATACCTGTTACATGCAGGGTCCCCAAAAAAGCATACACTAAAAACCTCCACTGCCACCACAATACCCAAGCACTACACACATTCACTATCACAAAGCGCCCGCCCCGCAACCGAATCATTATCAGGAGATAGATCCTACGACAAAATCGCAAAGTCAATTTGTAGTGCATGTGTTTCTGGTAACCCTGTATGTATCGTATGAGAACGGATGGTCCAGTCTACATTTAGCATTAAATATATTTTCTTATTTTATTTATTTCATTGCGGATTATAGCAAAAATATTTTATAATTACTTTTGTACTATGAAGTGGCGACAATATTCAAACCATAATATTTACATCTCCATATTAATCCTTCTCCCACTAAATTATATTTTGTTAAAAACTGTTTCAATACCTGTAAAATACTTTTTAAATAAAATCCGACATCTCAATCAAAAGATATTACGAATTTAAGAATGTAAATCGAAAGAAAATAATGCCATAACAAATTCATTGTAGCGACCGTTATAGCAGGGCCTGCATTTGGTGAGTTAGCTCTAGTTCCAAGAATACTAATGATACCCATTTTTTAATAATTAAATAATGTACAAATAAATCTATAGTCCGACTTCGTAGACTTTCCACTACCACGAGATCGGTATGGACGCGGGTGAAACCGCGGGACAATGCTATTTCGTAATATAAAAAGGGTCCTCGTAAGACATGGCGGGCGGGTGAAGACTAATAATTTTATATGCTTCTTGAAAACATTCCTCCAACCATTAGTTTATGTTTATTTTCCTTGTCGGCATGCATTTCAATATTATTATCGCAAATATCGTCCAACGTCACATCTATGGTAATTCGAATTCCAGGCGATGCGCTCCGCCCGGTCCCATCTTAGACTTTGTATGCGCATTTAATACAATCTAAATCGTTCAGCTGCAAACTTAAGAATCTTACCACATGACAGTAATACTTGTATCAATTAAATTTCAATAAAAGCTTGAGAATTATAAAAATAATAACATTTTCCTCTTATTTGTTTTGTTTCATCATCATTCTCCTGCCCTTATCCAACTCTAAGTGGGGCTAGTAATTTTACGACCGGCCACCTCCCTAACGTCAACTTACCTTAGTTGCCTTTTACAACACCTCTTTAAGAAATGAGGGTGATCTTTTATGCTCAGCGGGATACCACACGGCGGGTCAACTTACCTTTGTCGTCTTTTACGACACTTCAATAATTAATGAGGGTAGTTTATTCTACTCAGCTGGATACCGCACAGACCTTAGTCGCCTTTAACGACACCTGATAAGTAATGAGGGCGGTCTGTACTACTCAGACGGTTACCGCACGGTGGGTCAATTTACCTTAGTCGCCTTTTACAACATCTCGTTAAGAAATTAGGGTGGTCTATTCTATTTAGCCAGATACGACACGGTTTATCTAAAAGAAACATTATATTACTAAAAGCTCCAATCGCCACTGAAGTTTGATTTTAATTATATGTAATGTTATTTATTTTATTAAATTATTAGTATCATATAATATACTAATAATAATTAGTTTTAGACCGGGTAATACTTACTAGTGGTTGCAGTTTTAAATTCCAGGCAGGCAACGTATAATTTTATTCATAAAAAATATGAAACTGATCATTACAATCTTTCATAGGCTTTACGATAAAAAAAACAGCATATCTCTAAAGAATATCCATGGGCTAAGACCAGTCTAGACTAATGGTCAATCTTACCAAAGGTAATAATTAACTCAATGTTCCCCTCGTGTTTGTTTTAGATAGTACAAAACAGCCGTTGTCAATCAATTTGTTATGGGTATAAATTAATCTAACCCATAATGTGACCGGAGCTCAAACATTTATGCAAAACCACGTTCCGAATTGACGTCCGGCTGAATAACGGTCTACTGATGTATATGCAAACTTTATTGATGCGGCCTTTTAACACATTATGGGAAAATGGCATACATTAATTCAATCAGAACATAGTTTCGTGTGTAGTTGTTTGCCTCTTAAACCTAGCTCAATTTTACGTAAATATATATTTTTTTAATTTATTGTGCATACATATTGTTAAAAAAAGAAAGAAACAAAATTGTACATTCCTAAAAGGGATCTTTGAGTAACAGAAGGAAAAAAAAAGTGAAATACGGGTAATACAGAAAGAAATAAAAACTATGTACCTAGATGAACATTTGCACTCGAGATAACACAAAAAATAAAATAAAAAATGATGCAATATAGATAATAGTAAACCTAACTTTTATTTATTATTTTGCTTTATTTTTATTTATTCATTTTATTTAAAACGCACAAAATACATAAGTCAACAAACACAAAAAGCATATAGCACATAATATAGGTGGCATGCAGGTAATATAAAATAAACAAGAAAACAAGAATGATTATGTAAAAAGATAAAATATAGCGAATCAATAACACAAAAAATAATAGTGTATTATTGATTATTGTATAAATATAAATATACAAATAAATTAAGCTGTATCGATTTATAACATTAATCGATAAAAAGTCGTCTAGTAAATCAGAATTATTATTTACATCTAGTATGTAAAAAAATACTTCGTAACTTCTCTTAAAAAGTCGCAAATTATCATGACAAAAATAGCTCTATGTCACGTTTTCAGTTTATGCGAAAATCGTCACTTTAGAGAGAATCGTCGTAGAAAATCGTCACCTTACTAAAAGTTGTGTTTTGAAGCCAAGCGATATTGCCCACTGTAAGTTTTATATACGCCGCATATCAAAACGAACGTGAAGAAAATAGAAATCCAAAAAATTTTGCTTCAAACACAAACCATTCCACAGTTTCGTCAATCGTAACATTTACATATTATATATAGTTTTATTTTTTAGATAACGCAAATATTTTTGTATGAGCTAAACAGTGAGAGGGGTTGATGTTGCGACATAAAACAAACGTTGAACTTTCAAAACATCTTGAATTTTTCTTTATTCACCACCATTCGCAGTAATAAATGCGTCTACGTCGCTTTGTCTTTATATCTGTCTTGTTATTCATGTTTTTATTGCTTTTTGATATAGTATTCATTGCACGGTAGTAGATCAGCGATCTTCAACATAGGTAGGAAAAGATACAATCTTATGTCAAATATTTTGACTGCATATTAATGTCCGGGAGTTATTATTAATTTTAGTTCCGGTAGATTTGAAACATTCGCGATTCATACTTATTATTATGTACATAAAAATACGGGTCACATCGTGTCTAAATCGAGTTACATTTGTATAAGGTTCGACGTTACGGCAGAGTTGCATCCGCCGTGCTCACGAACTGACAGCCTGATTCCGTGTGGTATCCGGCTGAGTAGAATAGACCACCCACATTTCTTACCGAGGTATCGTAAATGGCGTCTAAGGTAAGTTGAAATCAGACAGTCAGTTTCTGTCCACGGTGGATGCAACCTTAACAAAGGTAAAGATTTAGTCGCGATATGACCCGTATTTTTAATATATTAAGTATGAATCGCGATCTAACTAAAATTAATAAAAACTCCCGGACATTATTACGTCGTCAAAATATTCGATATCAAGATTATATCTTTTCAGGGAATTAGTCGCGGTATGACCCGCATTTTTTATATTAATTTTAATTTTCTTACAAATTCTAACTAAAACGTGGTAAATGTTAACTAAAGCTGTACAAGACCATTGGAGCAGAGGCATCACTAATTTCATCTCTATTACGATATAATAATATCGTAATAGATATGAAATTAGTTGACAATATATTAAGTAAAAAATTTCCGCCATGTATACCAGCTGATATAAACCAACTTCATTTCTGACAGAGATGTCGTAAGTGGCGACTTAGATAAGTTGATCAACCGTGTGGTATCTGGCTAGGTTAGACCATCCTCATTTCTTACTGAAGTGTCGTAAAAGGCGAATAAGGTAAGTTGATCCGCCGTGTGGTATCCGGCTGAGTAGAATAGACCATCCTCATTTCTCACCGAGGTTTCGCCGAAGGCGACTACGGTAAGTTGACGTCACGCAAACGACCGGTTGCAGAAAGATATAACCAAATTACATAATAAAGTGTTTAAAACATGTGCTGACCGTATTTGGAGTGGGATGAGGGCTAAATACATTGCCAGCTAATATTATATATACTGCTAGTAAAATTCACAACAGAATAATATTAAAAAATTTCTATGACATCCCATATATATCCATATATATATAACCTATTAGGTTTATCCCGCAAGTATTAACAAAAGAAATACAAGAAAATATCTCAAAAGGCTCTGTGAAAAAGAAACCATATTAGAAACTCAAACAAAATGGTTGTATTAGCGATAAAACACGCACTCAAACATATTTATATGTAAAATTGGGATGATGTAATGAAAGGGTTGCTATATATTTTATGTGTATTATAAAAAGGGTAGAGATAGTATTACGAATGTCTCTTTGTGTTTTGTTGTGATATTTGTTATTGACAATTGATATAGTCCTTACGCTGCGAAAGCCCGGTGCTGAGATCGTGCGACGGGTTACGGGTTCAAATCCCGAGTAGGCACTAATGACTGCAAAAACTTTTTTGTTTACTTGCAATTTATAACACGATTTTCGGTAAAGAAAATTCGTGGGGAAACTTGCATGTCTCTTAAGAATTCTGGGGCATGCTTTACCTTTCATTAGAGTAGCGTGGTGGGTCTTAGCTCCAACTCTCTTAAAACGGAAAGAGGAGACCTATGCTCAGCAGTGGTCTATCCCTAGTCTAATTAATGACCTACAATTTTTGGTCTCTGAATGTTCGGTCATTCTTGTAAAATTTTTCACCAACACGTTAACTTACCCCCGTTTGCTAAACTGGCTTATTAGCCAGTTAGACGTGAACGTAAACAATCTAAAATTCATTTATAGCTCCCCCATCATCGAGACATCTCAGGAGAAATAAAATAGCCTCATTTGAGACTTCAATGCGATCCGTTTAATTCGTTACGCGGAACCCTCCGATGATTACATCAAGGCGTTTAAGATTAAAAGAAAATTAAAGCATTGAGACTGATGTCAACCCCAGTACTATAAACGCATTAATTGCGGTCATTAACGCCTTTATAGTGTAGTTAATAAAGTTGAAAATAGTTGTAAGCGTTTTAATAGATAAAGTTGTATTATCGCCACAGATAATATTAAATAGTCTACCCCCTCAGCAACTTGTGATGTTTGGGGCGTTTCTTGGTAACAGATGCTGTATAAGTCTTAATTGCATTTTACTCAATCTCAGTCTTCATCGTGATAATGAATTGGAAAATAGCGATTCGAGACATAGTTTGGTACAAATCTTTGTACAGGACAAGTTAACTTCAAACAGTGAGAAGCAACAACATTTTATCTTATCTTATCTTACTAATATTATGATTGCGAAAGTTTGTGAGTATGGATGGATGTTTGTTACTCTTTCACGAAAAAAATATTGGACGGATTTGGATGAAACTCTACAGTTATATAGGTAATACATCGGAATAACATATAGACTACAATTTGTAATGATTTTATGTAATATAACGATACATGTCAATAAAGTCGGAAAAAATCTGGCCTGTGAGAGCTATCTCGGCGTACGCTGCCTAAACCATTGGAGTAACACAAATATGATGTACCGTAGCATTGTTTGTCTTGAATAGTTCTAAATAAAAGTCCGCGACAGCATAGATCTACCTTTTATGTGCAAGTCACTATGGCCAAAATTGTGAATCATAAATTTAGTTAAATTAGTTACTGTGCAAATCAAATTCCATGCGAGCGAAGCCGCGGGCAAAATCTAGTAATTGATATCTTAGAAATATAATTAACTTGTTGTGCTTGTGACTTTGCCCGCGTGGAAATTAATGTATTTAATTGAAATTTTTAACATAAACGAAGTTATTGCGGGTTACCCATGAGAGACAGAGACATGCTGTCCCGAACTTTTTTTGTAGTATTTTTGTAGATCTACATTTCTCTTTTACAATACTTGAGTGTATATCTGTTGGTTTACGAAGCGCACACGACTAAAGCTCCACGCAAAAGAGTTTTTTTTACAACTACGCGACCTCATTAACACATAAAACCATCAATAGTACGTTACGGTTTAAACCTTCGTAAGCCTAAACCTTCCGGTAGAATTGCACTAAGTTTTAGTAAACACCGTACAAAAATCTGTTCATTAGATTATGAAAAAATCTATCACAGACAGACACCTTCTAGGGACTTCGTTTTATGATAAGTATAGATTATGATTTACATATTGCTGAGAAATAAAAAAAAAACATTTGCTCGACTTATAAAACAAGAATTCTGTAAAGAATCTCAATATTAGCCTCTGGAACTATTTGATTGGCATATCCCTTCTCATCGCAATGTCGGACAAGATCCTTATAAAAAGGCCGTGAGTGTGCAGGTTTCGCTATTGACATACACCCGCAAAACTATGATTGATAGTGTGTCAAGAACCTTATCCGAGATATTTTCATTACACGAAGCATGTTATGAGCGATTTGTGAGGATATTAAAATTTTCTTGACGCCCCTTTGATGACAATCTAAAGCATAGAATGGAATTTTGTTGGGCTTTAGTGATGAAAATTGCTGAAAAATTACGTTTTAGATACGATGGAGGTGGCCTAGCGGTTTGATAACCAGATTCTTACCAAGGTTTAGAAAAATCGAGCCCCGAACAAGCACATCTTTTTTCTAAGTTCATGTCTTTAGCCCTATTCTATATATGATTGATTTTCCCAAAATCTACGAATTTTGGTACGATTTTTACTCAAAATGAGTGCAATTATTCTGGAAGGTTAAGGCTTTTTTTATTTATTTTAAATCCTAATATTACATTCATTTTGTCAGTATAAAAAATTTACAAACTACGTTAGTATTAATTAATTAACGATTATTATAAACCTAAATTATTCTATACCTTCCATTCATGAAACACTAGGACTCCATATGCATGTGAATCCAGTACTTCATGAATGGATTATCAAATTTTTCATCCAGTATTTACCCAGTAATTATAGTACATTACGGTTTAATATAAATTGTGTTGAAGAGGTCGCGGAATCGTAAAAATAACTCGCCTGCTGTGAACTTAGTTACTGGGAAATAAAAAAGATGGCACACAGCCGGAAATGTTTTCTCCAACTGACCTCCGCACTTCATTTTGAAGATGGCACCAGATGATGATGATGATGGGAACTTTACTCGCGTGCGACGCGTTAACCAGCAGATAGATATACTAAAGTAATATATTACAGACTTGTAGATGTACAAAAAAATTTACAAAAAAGTCCGTGATAGCATGACTCTATCTCTAATGGTTAAGTATGACTTTTATGTTCAAAATTCTTACTAAGGAAAAAAATTGTAACACTGAGTAATTCGAGAAGATGAAATATTCGCTAAAGCGTGAATATTTCATCTTCTCGAATGCGTTGATAGATGGAACGTGTAACTAATAATGATATTTTCCTATTTCTTTGGGAACAATTGTTTATTTTAATTCCGTATTACATTATTTTTTGGAGTATACACTCTATATATGACATAAGAAAAATGTTTTTTTTTGTCCTACATAAACGGTATATTGGCTACAATTATGTCAAGTATGATTAATATTCTTACGAACAGGGTTTCGTGAATTTGTATGAAAATATCTGGTGACTCGTTTAAAACACTTTATTCGACTTTTTACTAAAAAACTTAGTACTTACAGTCTCTATATAGTCCGTTGTCCGATAAGAATGGCGAGGTCACTGTTAATTTCGCTTATTTATTTTGTTCTTGATCGCTATTCGCAAACTGAACGTTACGTCGCACGATACGTCTGCTTATATATCGAACGAACCGATGACGATGTTCGCAAACATTCGCGAGTCCTTGGGGAGATCGTAAACAACCTTTCGTAAACACCTGTATGTTTCAGAGAATTGGCGTCTTGAAAAGCGAATTTGAACCCAATGACATATTTTTTACGAACTCTTTTCACATGTTCGTAACAATATTGATTTAGCATGTCAACCATGAAGAGACGGACGAATTGACTTTCGTATTTGTAATATTAATATGGATTTTGATAATATTTAATGACACAGACCGTTCAAGAACATTATGGAACAAAACTTCATATATTTTTGGCTTGTTTATAAATGTTCATGAAGACCAACGATAAGCCGGGAACTATTTGTTCACTACTCGAGTATGACAGTAACACGAGTATCCACAGATGTCACGAGTCATGCAATCGTACAAAGTGCTTCAAGTAGCCAGTCGAACCTGTCCGCGATGATAGCTCCTAAGTGTACAAGTGTCGACCCACGCGTGTCGACACTTGCAAATATTGAACGCCCACTTAGATACTTAGCTTTATCAAGTTCGACACGTGAAGATTTGTGGTCAATGAGCGACTAATGTTTAATATTTCAGCGATATTTCTACAGTCTTAGCTTTTTGCCATTTTAACTTGACTGACCATTGACTGCTCCGTTGGCGCGGGCCGCAGTGAGCCAGCCTTTAGCCACCCTTTTTTTAATGCAATTTATGAATTTAAAATGGTATAAGAAAAATATATTTGCACGTACCGTGTGGTATCCGACTGCATAGAATAGACCATCCTCATTTCTTACCGAGGTGTTGTAAAAGGCGACTAAGGTAAGTTGACGTAAGGCAGGCGGCCGGTCGTAAAATATGTAGCCAAATGTAGACAACATGCTTCTAACATATTGTGCCGACCCCACTTAGACTGGGATAAGGGCAGGAGAATGATGAAGAAGTATATTTACCAGTTGTCTGCCACCCGTAACATAATAATCGAGTATTATTTTATTGGTAATTTTAATATTTCTGAAAATAATATACTCGTTATAACTTTTGTGCCCTCACAAAAGTTATAACGAGTATATAGAAAGTTAGATCTGAAGATTTGCTAATAAATAACAACTATCAATAAACATAGCTTTTCTAAAAGGTTGCTAAAAACAAAAATAATTGGTCCTGAGCCCCTAGTGAGCATATCGCAATTTATTTCTTTACTCAACTGATAAGAGTTTGCTCAAGTGCAGTAATCGTGGCTAATTTGTATTTGCACACGTTAATGTGCGAAAATTTACTACCAGTCATTTCATTGCATAAGTCGTGAATCTATTCGTGCTCATGTCGTAACGTCGTCACGTCGCCCTAAGCCGTGGTCCGGCCTCACAGAAGGCACCCCTAGGACGACGTTCCCCCCCTTAAGTAGAGCTTCTGCGCTTTACTCTCTGCATTTCGCAACCTTGACGATGCTTCTGCGCTCGCCCGTCCCGCCGGTGACGTTGTAAAATCCATTAGGGCTAACAGCATACAGTCAGTTCGAAAAAAAAAGATTGAAGTAAACAGTGTTTTTACTGAAAAATTAAAACAAGTCAAGTTAAAATGCTTTTGACAACATTTCATATCCCTACTGTTAACCGTTTAGGAGTTCCCTCGTCTGAAACCAACCCTGGCACCAGGATCATGTCATGCTTATCATACATTGTCATCGGGACTGGACCAGTGCGTATAATTTTAGTTCAGTTGGACACCGGGAAGCGGTTCAGTTTTAACTTGCAAGATTTCACCTTTACATAATATACACGACAATATAAGCGTTTTTAAAAGTAATAATAAAATTATTTTGCTATAATCCGCGATAATAATTTTATTATTACTTTTGTATTATGGAATTCGGCAACGCCTAATTCTATAAATGATTTAAAATCTTTTAACTAATGATAATAAAAAAATCTCATTTTTGCTTATACCTACCTCCCTATGATTTACCCCGCGTAAAATATCATCCTATTTGGAATATAGAAAAATATTTTCTAATAAATTTCATAGCCATTGACATATCACATTTTTTTTTTTTGTATAACATTTACTTTAGTATTTTTGCTAATAACTGTTTAAGTCACAATTTTACTGAATATTGGTGTTTTGATAAGGCAGTTAAAAAGAAACACTTGGATGAATAGAATATTTTGGCTTTACAAACGAAACTCACCACACAGTATCGTACCTACACGGGTTTTGATTGTAGAATGGTAAATGCATGCTATGAATGTTTACTGAAATCTTAAATTCATAAACTGCCTTCCTACATATATGATATAAATAATACCTTTTAACATTTAAATCTTATGTAATAAAATTCAAAAGAACTGTATAAACAGTAACTACTAGTTTGTCAGGTGTGGGGTTCGAACCCACGCTCCCTCTCGGGAACCAGAGCTTAAATCTGGCGCCTTAGACCACTCGGCCAACCTGACTTACATACTCAAGTGGAATAACTCCTTATATATATTGTTGTAATTTAATACTTACCAATTATTTATGCTTAAAGTACTTGTGAAGAAGAAGAACAATTAAGTAATTAAATTTATTAATTTAATTTTTACCGCCGTGTGGTATCCGCCTGGGTAGAATAGATTACCCTCAATTCTTATTGATCTGCCATAAAAGGTGACTAAGGTAAGTTGACGTCAGGCAGGCGGTCAGTCGTAAAATGACTAGCCAAATCATGTTACAACATGTTTAAAATATTTTGTCCCTGCACTTAGAATGGGATAAGGGCAGGAGGATGATGATTAATTATTTATTTTTTAATTGATTCAACTTTAAATTGTACTTAATATGTAGAACCGAACGTGAAATTTCAAATATTACAAAAATATATCACGTTATTACAATTATCAGTAATAAATCGCCATATGAGTCATACGATCCTTTGAAAAAGCTAAAATCTAGCAACTCCAATTTCACAATCGCCGAGAATGACTATGAATGGTGGCGGCGTCGTTCTGTTCGCAAAGATGTAAAAGATATCGGAATACCGCGACCACAAGAATGTGTATATCACGGCTCATTAGTCATGGCACTTACTAATTCAATAACCGTGATTTTGTTCCTATTTGGGCCTCATGATTGCTACAATTATGGGTAAATACCACCCAACAGATTACTATAAATTTAAAAATCGTCATCATGCTATAAATCCTTCGTAAAATATAACATACATCCATTCATTCTCCTTACCTTATCCTACTCTAAGTGGCGACGGCACAACATGTTACAACATGTTGTCACATGATTTGGCTACATATTTTACGACCGGTCGCCTGCCTGACGTCAACTTACCTTAGTCGCCTTTTACGACACCACGGTAAGAAATGAGGGTGGTCCATTCTACGCAGCCGGATACCACACGGCACATACCTTAGTCGCCTCTTACGACACCTCGGTAAGAAAAGAGGGTGGTCTATTCTATTCTGCCACACGGCATTCGTTAAATATAACATGCAAAACAAAATTAGGAAAGGGATATCACATTTAGTAAATGACAAACGAAACCCTTACTATCCAAACAAAATTATCATGTTAACATCCGAATTGCAAGATCCAGTTGTTTTAATTACGATTTTTATAGGAAATAACGATTTGGTAATCAGATATACATTTACTGCTCATCAGTCAATAATATTAATATTATTATACAACAAATTAAATAAACAATTTAAAACAAGTAAAAAAAATATCCAGTCATATCTAATATCAAGGAGGTCTTAATGAATTGGCTGAGTACCTTGATTTATAGTCAAACAGAGGAACTGTTATTATCAATTAATTAAATAATATTATAAAATTATTTTTTTATTAATGATTTTGTATCAATTGTTTTTCTTTTATTTTCTAGATTATTATAAATATAAATAATTATCTTTTTTAATGCCAAATTTTTCTGTTATAGTTGATAAGGGAAGGTACTAACTCCTGAAACACAGTTTTTCTAGTTTAGTAGCTAGGGGCTTCAATGCACTATGTACATTTGGATGATTAATAAATATTATTATTATTATTATTATTATTAACTACTAAGATCATAAAAAGTTGGGATAGCCAAGAGGGTGAGTATATTTGACTCTTTCGATGGGGGGTCACGAGTTAAGCCCCCACCAAGCAATGAGTTTTTTCTTGAAACCAAATGTGCTTAATTGATATAAGTATGCAATTTATCACACTGTTTTCGATGAAGGCAAACATCGCAAGGAAACCTGTATATCTCTGGGATATGTCTAATCAAGGTGTTTAATTAAAATAAAAACACCTAGTCCGCACTGGAGAAGCGTGGTAAGTCCAATTCTTCCCCAAAATAAGGAGAATGGAGGCCTGCAGATAAATAGTAACATGTCGTTATATTACTTTACTTTTCATAAGGTCAATTACAAAAAGTTAGGTTATAGTTTTAGTTACTTTTAAGTTTTAACTGTATATGCAAGTATTCAATATCAAAATATGCTTCAAGTATTTATCTAGTACCTGATTACTGAGCTGTGATAGCCCAGCGGTGACACCCTGCGCCTCTTTCGAAGGGGTCACGAGACCAAATCCCGGGCAGGCACCTATGAGCTTTTCTATTAAAATTTATGTGGCTAATTGATAATTGCAATTTATAACACGCTCTTCGGTGAAGGAAAACATCGTGAGGAAACCTGCATATCTCTAAAGAATTCTAGGGACATGTGTAACCTATCAATTCGCATTGGAGCAGCGTGATGAATCTTAGCTCTAATCCTTCTCTCCAAAAAAGGAGAGAGGAGACCTGTGTCCAGCAGTGGGATATTTTATTTTACTTTTAACTGATTATGAACACATATTATGCAAGTAAACGGCAAATAAAGCTGTTTTTAAGAAGTATTTCAGAATGGCATTGGGAGAGAAACTCCCTGTGCCATTCTGCTTTCGTTCTGAAGTATCTAGTCCCACTTGTGGGATTGAAAAATATTACTATCTATATCCATTAAAGTTGACACAAGGCCTAAGTGAAATATACTACCGACGGAAACATCAGTTATCATTGTATTTGACTAAGCCTTTTTGTGGGACCATTCGGTGCTAATTTATATAGGTTCAGCTTAAAATTCTGCGAATAGTTTTAATTTTTTTTATCGAACAAGCTATTTGAAGTGTGCTGGGAACAATAAAATTCCCAGTAACATGTCTAAAGTATATTCCTAGATAGCTATTTTGTTTTTATTAAAAAATTTTGTTTGCATCCCAAACCACGCTTCTAGTAAGTATATAGCAACAATTTGATCAAAAAATCTGTTCGTGTTAATTGTTTAATTTATACTATTGTACCATTATTGTACAATTTAAATTATGTCAAGAATATCTTAACGCACACTTTCTGTTAAGAATTATTTAAATTTGAATTTGAATTTTAATGCGTATTAAGCTAGAGTTTATTCCCTATAACACTGATTTACCTTAATAATTAATATGTAATAGTTTTATCAAAAGCTTGTTCTAAAGCAAATATTACTGTTCTATATATTTCATGGTATGCTACAATTTTTCGATGTTAATTTTGAGGGACATACCTTGTTTTGTTAATTTGTAAAACGATAGCTGCCATCTATTGGACAGGCGGGTTACTACGAGTAGAGTTGCGTCATGACCGCGAGGCGCGTGTCTAAAGTTACAATTTTTGTAGAGCAAGTAAGTACTCAATGAATAGAGTTATTATACTTAGAATAAGCTGTGATAGCCTAGCGGTGAGACCGTGCGACTCTCTAGAAACGACATAGGTTCAAACCACGGGCAGGCACCAATGAGTTTTTCTATTAAAAGTTATGTGTCTAATTGATAAATGCAATTTATCACACGCTTTTCGGTGAAGGAAAACATCGTGAGGAAACCTGCATATCTCTAGAGAATTCTAGGGATATGTGTAACCTACCAATCCGCATTGGAGCAGCGTGATAGATCTTAGCTCCAATCCTTCTCTCCAAAAACGGAGAGAGGAGGCCTAAGCCCAGCAGTGGGCATAGTAACAGGCTGTTACTTTTTTTACTTTACTTAGAATAGGAAAGTCGGCCCAAAATTTTCCATATAAAGGTAAAGAGGAAACAAATAAGAGTGATCTATCTGTCCCACTTTTTATGTTTGATTACTCTTATCTATTGACCTTTAATCAACATCATTCTGATGAAGTGATTATTGATAAAAAAAACCTTATTTGAAACATTATTCGAACGTCACATTATTTTAATATACGTTTATTTTTGCTTATTAGATGTAATTTATAATTTCCATCAAAGTTTGGTGTAAACTGAAACACTTTTACATTTTTGTCTCAATTAAATGTCAAATTATACTATAATTAAACTCACTTATCATAACAAACATCGTAAATTTTGTACCATATCTGGCTTAGGGACGCCGACTAATAAATCAATGGAGTTATCTTTCCCGATAGAAAATAATTAGAAGTTGCTTAATTATTCTGGTCTGTTACAACTGGGTTGACGCCCACTAGCCAGCACTAAGCACCAAGCCCAGTAAGTACTTTTGTAATCTTTTTGTAAAAACCTAATACTACTTATATTTCTAAACTGAACAAAGGCGTAAAGGCGTTTTATCGTAGCGATTCTTATGGCATATTAGATAGGGTAATAAAAATATCTCAGAATTTTTTCAAAGATATGTGTAACCTGTCTTTTTTATATTGCAACCCAAACCCGGGCGGGCACCAATGAGTTTTTCTATTAAAACTCAAGTGTCTAATGCATATTGATAATTGCAATTTATCACACGCTTTTCGGTGAAGGAAAACATCGTGAGAAAACCTGCATATCTCTAGAGAATTCTGTTGATATGTGTAACCTACCAATCCGCATTGGAGCAGCGTGGTAGGTCTTAGCTCCAACCCTTCTCTCCAGAAACGGAGAGAGGAGGCCTATTCCCAGCAGTGGGATTGTAACAGGCCATTACTTTACTTTACTTTATTTTAAAGCTCGTTTTGTATCGTAAATATGAGTTAAGCTAAAGTAATAATTATATTATTTTGCTATAATCCGTGAAAAATTGCATTTATCACGGATATATTATAACTTTTGTATTCTGGATCTCCGAAAAGTAATAACTAATTGTAATAATTATGAGTTAAGCTCTCAGCGTTTCGCCGTAACGGTTTAATGCATTACTATCTAAAACACAGTACGAGTATGTTTTATACTGCGCGTGCGGTACTGAATCAATGGGCGTTCTACTTTACATCATACAGATAAGTATTCAAGTTCAAAGTAGGCCGGTACGTGTGAATCATTGTAATGTATACTAACGATATTGATTAAGCGATCTTGTTCTTTAATGGACCCGAAAATAATATGATCGATCTGTTTGTTATGCCGATTTGTCATCGGTTATTGAGAATGAGTAATTTGTTCAAATATTTGATATAAATGTTGGTGTATTGATATTTATTTGTATAAATCATGACGTCAGTACAATTCTTTATACAAATAGTTGTAGGTACTGCGTGTGTCTTTCAGTCTAGTAGTGTTCTGTTTTAATTATTTAATTTGAAAGTTTTGCTGATAGTTTTCTCCTACGATAGCTTATACATTTTGAGCAGATAAGCTAGGTACGGAAAAGATTTTTTTTTTTCAAATGGTTTAGAAAAGCTTTTTAAGCTAACAGAATCGGACACGCGAGCTTATGTTAAAAGCCATAAGGGTACCAATACGGAGAGTCTTTATTGTTAATAGTCTAATAAATAAATAATAAATAGCATAAATAATTTATAGAATTAGGCGTTACTTTGCGGAGATCCATAATACAAAAGTAAAAATAAAATTATTTTGCTATAATCCACAATACAGTAAATAGAAAATATATATAGTGCTAAATGTATAGTGGACTATCCGTTTTTTCATACCCATTACATGCAGGATTCGTAAAAACACATGCACAAACCTCCACCACTGCCACCACATACACAAGCACTACACACGTTCACTATCACAAACTAAACAATCGTTTCACCCCGCAAGCGAAGCATCATCAGGAGAGACTCCACGACAAAATCGTAAAGCGAAGCATTATCCGGACAAGCATTGTTATATAGTAATCGGTTCAACCCCATTTATTTTGTCTCTGAACAAGTGCAACAAGCTTGAACTTGAAACATTTATCTGATCGTTAATGAGGGTGCAATTGCTTACATTAAATAATACTTTATATTATTATTATTAAAGAATAATATAATATTATAAATTCTGGTGAACAAAGTTGCAGTAAACATTAGTTCTTAATATAATATTTTAAGCCTTTCTGCCCTTGCTTTTCCGACACGTCGAGATTTATTTTCGACGTTTAGGTTTACTCAAAACATTACGGTTAAATTGTGAATAAGATTAAATCGCTTCGGGAGTCGTAAAATAAATACCCTTATGCTCCTGTTTCATAATAAATGGTGTTAATAGAATATTTTAAACATACTTGTTTTTGAAAACAATATCTTGTATAAACATATTTGCAAATACAAATACTGACCTTAAAAAAATACTATAGGCAACTTGATACTTGATATATACTTAGTAATTTTTTCTCTGAAAAACCATTTCAACTCTTATGATTTTATATGACTATATTATTTTTAAATCTACATAAATTAAGAATCGTAAATTTAATCGTAAAAATGCTAAATAAAACTTTGTACTTATTTTTGATGGACATTTGGTATAATTAAAGTCCATATACAGAAGGGAAGCCATGTGGTATCCAGCTGCATAGAATAGACCACCCTCATTTCTTACCGAGGTGTCGTAAAAGGCGACTAAGGTAAGTTGACCTCAGGCAGGCGGTCGGTCGTAAAATACGTAGCCAAATCATGTGACACCATGTTTGTAACATGTTGTGCCGACCCCACTTAGAGTGGGATAAGGGCAGAAGAATGATGATGAATGATGATAGATAAGGGGAGAAAAGGGAAAGTTATATAGCATTTTCTGTATTTACTTTCATCATATCCATCTTCAACATCGTTAATTTACTGTAATCTATTACGTAAGACTAATTACAGTCATCTGAATGAACGGTAGTATTAAACCGGCACGACCGTAATACCAATGCACTATGTAGAGACGGTCCTCCCCCACATATAGTATCACATGTGCTATAGTAGTCATTCAGTGCGCAAGCAGGACCGGACATATTATCCGAACCTTTGGCTCGTCTTCATGAATCGGCGATTATAAACGATTTCACGTGAGCACGATCGTATAGTGGGCATACTCGAGTGCACTTGCCGTCACTTGTGGCGTCAATGATCGCCAAAAGCCCTGGTAATCGTCAGTTTTTCAGCCACGTATCAAAGGGAATCACTGGATGACACGTATGTATAATATGATAATACGGACTATCGTGTGGACACTACACTATGATCGTGCCGATTATAGACGATCAAACAAACGACGATAATCGCCGATAGTGCAGGTATTAAAGTTTTGCTACTATTTTTCAAATTATTTGTTAACCGCCAGTATTTAGGTCTACTTAGTATTATTAGTTGTAGCTTTTTGATACTTAAAAACAGTCTACTTGAATACTTTGAATTTAAATCGCTAGTACAATTATTTGCTCACAGAAATTTTGCTACTCGTAAATTCAAACTCTCTGTCTTATAATTTTTAATAATTATCATTCTGTTTTCTTTTACAAAATTAGCAGAAATAGGAAATTGCGGTGTAATGGACGGACACGTGGTTCGTAACGCAATTGCGCATTAATTAACGCGATTAGTGCATTCGTGAGGGAAGGTTGTTTGGCGAGTGACCTGTTTGATGGACATTTGCTTTGGTAATTAAAGGCATACACGCATCAACCGCCACCCTATAGGTTACATTAACATAGTACATTTCGCTAACCACTTTTCGCGAATCGTTTTTGGTTAGCACGTTAGGTATCGTTTTGCAGTGCGATTTCTTAAGGAAACAATTTCGGATAAATTTAAATTAAAAAATTATCCCGTGATTAATTTATAGAATTAGGCGTTACTTTAGACCGTTAAATAATATAAGCTTTAAAATAATTTCACCATATCTTAGAATATTAATCCGACTATTTAAGACTAATATGGTTAATATGGTTTCCGCCGTCCTACGAGGAAAGGCGGCGAGAATGTCGAATTCTAATCGACTAAAACGACCTGAGTGCTCCATCAGGCTTATGGTGGCGAGGCCAGGGGTAATGCTGTACACATTGGCCTCAACCCCGCCAGCAAAAACTCTGAACTCCAGAGTGGAACACTGAACGACGCTTCTGGCTCGGGGCCTCTTTAAAAATCGCCCCTCCCTCCGCTAATCGATGCATTGAGAGCACCAGATACATCGACCGCCTTGGAGACCTTCAGGTGGTCGTCTAATAACACTCAAAACATAACATAGCCTCTGTGAAGATTATCGCATCTCATTTAACATAATCTTTACTAAAAGTACCTTTTAAATATGCAACTATCTGGAGATGTAATGAAATAAATGAACATAGATTAAGCCGGGAAATGGCAAATGAATTCTGAGCTGTGTCAGGCACATATCCTGTTTCCCTCTCAGTCACCGGGCTAACTTATCACGCTCTGAATAAATATAAACACGACTAACGAAGTGCCGAAGTAAAGTTAAAAGCGTGCCGGGAAGGAATCTTTGTCACTACTACGATGCCTTTTATCGATAACGATGATGTTTTTTCATTGACAGGTTTTTATAGAACGCAATTCATTCTAAAGTGCTTTTCAAAATAATGATAATTTAGATTTATATAGAAAGAGACTAACCTCTAAGTTATTGAAGGTGATTTTAAAAACATATATGATGGCTTTGGCAATTTCGTAAGTACTGATACGCGTCAAGGGTGATCTAAAGATAAATTTTATTAAAACACCAATCAATCATCAAAATTAAGATCGATGATAAATACGAGAAGTATTTGAAATAAATTAGTTAGTGAATTAAACCTTTGTTTTATAAGAGTTATTATTAACTATGGTAGATACTAATTATTTCAGAAACTTATAGTAGGTAAAAATTAATCTCCAAACAATTATCGCTACATACATTATATTGAAAATTTTAATTTTAAACCTTTGTAAACTTGTGTCATTTAGTCTCATTCACTGCTATTGAAATTGACGGTAACATTTTTTATTTTCTGCATATTTCTAAACAATTAATGAGCCCTCAGTTTAATTTTTATTTAACACTCGTTTGGTCACATGATTTTTTGATTTGATTTGTATTTTACTTTTCTTTTTTTCTCCTTATAGGTAGATACTCGTAACAAAAACTAATCTTCTAATTAGATTTTAATAATAGAAAGACAAAAGGAAAATTTTCTTCAACTCATCTAATTATATTTTAAACTATGTAATACGAAGAATAGCTGTGATAGCCTAGCGGTAAGACCGTGCGACTCTCTAAAGACGACATAGGTTCAAACCCGGGCAGGCACCAATGAGTTTTTCTATAAAAACTTATGTGTCTAATTGATAATTGCAATTTATCACACGCTTTTCGGTGAAGGAAAACATCGTGAGGAAACCTGCATATCTCTAGAGAATTCTAGGGATATGTGTAACCTACCAATCCGCGTTGGAGCAGCGTGGTAGGTCTTAGCTCCAATCCTTCTCTCCAAAAATGGGGAGAGGAGGCCTTAGCCCAGCAGTGGGCATAATAACAGGCTGTTACTTTACTTTACTTTTAATACGAAGAATAGATCCATCAAAGCAAATTTCGACACGAGTTGGGAGTGAGAATGTGTAAGATGTTCGGAATAACAAAAACCAGTAGTAGGGTCTATGAATTTATTAATGTTAACGAACCTCTCGGCGTTCCATTAAATCATATCTGACCGAGCGTCTAAAAATGTGTCCTGATTCGACAAAAGTATATTTTTACTACGTAGAATTTTTTTCCGTTCTGCTATCATATCAGAAATGTCTTAGATTTATTTCTATATGACAAAGATTTATTTTATGAGTATTTATTAATATTTTTTTATTATTTCTGTTTTATAGAAATATACTTATTAATATTAGAAAAGACAAGGTCCGTTTTGGGCTATGCTATTATCGATGCTGAAAACAAGGTTTACATAAATGGTACAGTGACGGTATAAAGATTTCTACAAAGTATTATGTCTGTATCTTCTTGGATGTTGTGAAGTATAATTTGTTCATAGGCGCTCGTAAATGATAGACAGGTAGTTTAAATCGTCCGTCCCAAAACGTATATTGTCCATTACAAGATTGGATGTCAATTTTGAAAAGTGTGCGAAAATGGGGCACACAGATATACAAAGGTATTGTTGTGGCTGCGTTCACAGCAGTGTCGTTATGCTAAGTATAAGAAACATAAAATGTCTTATTTTTAAGTTCATAATTTTAGAAATGATTCGTTGGATACAAAAAAAATTGAATGCACTTCACCTTACCTACTTATTTCACCTGAAATACAAATTCACCTGGAAACAATAAACATCATCATCCTGCCCTTATCCCACTCTAAGTGGGGTCGACACAACATGTTACAAACATGTTGTCACATGATTTGGCTATGTATTTTACGACCGGCCGCCTGCCTGACGTCAACTTACCTTAGTCGCCTTTTACGACACCTCGGTAAGAAATGAGGGTGGTCTATTCTACTCAGCCGGATACCACACGGCAAACACAACAATAAACATTGTAGAAAATTATATTATATAATTATATTATAATTATTTCACAAAGTTATTCCGCCTTAAGTTCTTCCATGAACCTGCGTAAATTTAACCTTATGTACTTAAACTGCTCAAGTAATGCACTCTTTCAATAAAAACCGTACAAAAATCTGATCTGTAGATTCAGAGAAAATCGACCACATACAAACAGACAGCTTTTGGGAACTTTGTTTGATAATAATTATAGATATAAAAGGATGACTATATTTATACTCTCAATGGTTAAAATTAGTCTAGCCGCATTAACTTTTCGGTGTAAGACAAAGACTTATAACTTATTAAAATTCCTTTGAAGCGTCTAATTAGGTAGTTGTTGACAAAGTAATAGAGTGGAAGAATTTCTCTATTGTTATATTATCATGAAGCAAATCCAATTTCCTGTTTAAGCTTATAGTGTGGATGAGAAAATATGTAGTAACAAAAATCTATTTAAGAAGAGAGTTGTTAATACGAGGCCTGGAGAATCAGTTAGAGAATTCTTAACTTCGATGAACGTATATATTAGTTTGAATTTAGAACGTATATATTGTTGTATATATTATTTGGGACATTTACAGTCTTTTTCAAATCCATACCAACATAAGTTTGTCTTTCTGTCTTTTATATTTTCACAGGTAATTCGCTCAATCAATATAAATTAATTTTAGCACAATTAAAACTTACACACAAGGGTAACTTATAAGATTAAATAAATTCCCGAGGAAAAAATCACATATTTCATTACGAGGGTAATTAACCGCTTAAGCTGACGGAAACGAAGTAACAGATACCACTTGTAGAAATATAAAAAAAAACATTAAAAATTCCAATTTAAATTACAAGTTTAATAGGTTACGTGTTTTCGTAAGTCGCAATGTATTTTCGATGTAAAACATATTTCCTTATTATTTAAAAATAATGCAAAAGTAGAAATTATTCAATTACAACTTATACGACATTTATAAACACACATAGTCGTCACATAAATTATGGTTATTTGCACCACAACAGTTTCTAAAATCAAATATTGTTAAGCTTAGTAGGAATTAATCATCCTCACTGCATTTTATTATATACCAACAATAATCTGTTTAGCGTGGGCTAACTTTATACAGCGCCATCTGTTTGTTTCAATATGAAACTTTTATAACTACAAAAGATTTAAATAAGTAGGAGTCTCGTGCGTACGCGCGCAGTGAACGGACGCGTATTGTTTATGTGAACGTTATCGCTGCGCGTATCGTGTGAGACGCAAAGTTCGTCAGTTTCGGTAACGCCCCTGCACCCCTGCCCCCGACGCCAGTTGTACTCGCCGCGACCCGTGTTGCGGCTCGAGGAAGCGGTCGGCAGCGCATCGCGTGCACCTGCTCCGCCGAAGCTGCCCGGACGCAGCGATCTGCACCGCCTTTCGTTGCAAAGACGTATGCAGACGTGCCCTCAGTGAAACCACCGTTCATTATTCCATTGTGTTTGTAGTCTCCGCCCCCGCTCGCGGGCGCCTAGCTGGGCCTCCCCCCAGGGGTCTCACCCGGCTGGGTTGCACGCGCCGAGGGTGCGTGGAGCTGCACTCGCACAGGAGCGGCTCACTAAGGTACCTCTGTAGCTACTATCCGAGTAGCAATACCCGCAGCGCAAAACTGCGCGAACATGTCCGGTCGGGGGGAGCCCCCCCCGAGGGACCCACGTATTAGGGGGGAGCGCCCCGCGTTCTCCCGCGCTGTAGTGCGGCGCGACATACGGGACAGCAACATCGTCCCGTTTACGCCGATCGCAGCCGCAACAGCGCCACCATCACCGCCAGCGCCTGCACCACTACCGCGCTTCCGGATTCCATCCGGCGAGCAAAAGTCGTCAGACTCCGCGCCTTTGTTCTCCGCCGATGTAGCTGAGCTTACATCGGGCGGTGAAGCACCGAAGCGTCCGCGGGTTGCCGACTCTTCGCCCGAATCCCTCGAGGGAGACGACAAGCGTCCGAAGACGGACCAGTCGCCGACCACCTCGCTTACAACGTCGTCGTCATTCGACGTTCACCTAACAGCCGAGCAAAGAACTCGGCCCACTCCACCGCCGGCCTCCTCACCTCGGGACGAGTGTGGCGTGCGACTGCCCACAGAGAGCGCGTCGCAGGGATCCGCCTCGTGGCCTCGGGACTCGACGAGCTACGCCGGATTCGCTTCGTCGCCGTCTCCTATGGTGACGTCCCGCCCCCCTACCCCTCAGGCCGGGCCGTCCGGATACGCCGCCGCCGCCGCCGCGCCACCGTCACCCCGCGCGCTCCAGCAGCGCCAGGAAGAGCTGCAGCGCCAGCTTAATCCTCCGACCACTACCGGAGCGAAGACGGCGCGCTCCGAGTACCCGCCCATCACCGTGGAGTGCCTCCCCAATTGGACGAGGCACTTCACCGCAATTCGAGGCATCCTCGGACACGCCCCTAACGCCCGCCCGATGGGAAAAGGCGTAAGATTCCTCCCCAAGTCGGCGGAGGAATTCCGGGTGCTCCAACGGTACCTTCTCGACGCTGCCAAGCAGGACCCGAACATCGCCTGGTACTGCTACAGCCCAGCGTCGAGCCTACCCAGCAAGGTAGCCATCAGGGGGCTACCACAGGACACCCCACCAGAGGAGGTCATCGCGGCGCTGAGATCCCTTGGGTATCCGGCGACCCAGGCGAGGGCCATACCACCGGTCAGAGGGCGGCACGGCTGCACATACTTCGTGCAGCTGGAGCATCTGACCTTCGAAGAGCTCGGTCACCTGTACAGAGAGACCGAGCTCCTGTCGATGCCGGGCCTCATCATCGAGGCATGGAAGGGTGGACGAGGTCCGCCACAATGCCACCGGTGCCAGCAGTTCGGCCACTCATCGGCCAACTGTCACCGGCCGCCCAAATGTGTCCGCTGTGCAGGCGGGCACCTGGCCCAAGACTGTGATCGGCCCCAAGAAGCCGCGCCCAAGTGCGCGAATTGTGGAAAAGCGCACGTGGCGCGGGACCGCAAATGCCCGGTCTTCCGCCGCGAGGCGCGAAAGCGCGGCATCGATGTCGCGCCGCCGCGCCCGGACAAGGAAGCGAAGAAGAGGGCAGGGGGGTATAGGCAAGTTCCCCCCCCAACCGCAATACCCGCCGCCGCCATACAAGTCGCCGCAGTGGCCCCCGCCATCCCCGCAGCTCGTCCCGCGGTAGCCATACGCGCTGCCCCTGCCCCCGCGGCACGTCCCGCAGTGGCTGTGCCTGCCGCCCCCGTCCAACCCGCACTGAGTAGCGCCCCGCCGTTACCCGGCGTATTCATTCACGCTACTCGACGGCGGGAAGCGGGAGGGGCTAACGTAGACCAGGAGCCAGCGACTAAACAACCGCCGGCCTACATCCCGACCCCCTCAGCTACTCGACGGTTGGAAGCGGGCGGGGGTATCATAGACCGGGAGCCGGCGACTCTGCAACCGCCGGCAAATGACCCGATAAGCAGGGGGGAGCCCCTGCGAAAACGAAACCGGCGCAGGCGCAGGCAGCCGAGGCCAGCAGAAGCTGAGCCCGCCGCCGCGTCCACACCGCACCCCAGGCCGCCAACATCAACATCGTTGGCGGCAATTCCAGTAATCGCCGAGGCGCCGAGAAGCCGCGGCCACCGACAGGCCACAGAAGAAGAAGAAGAGGCGGAGCTTCGAGCGCCGCTACACCCTACTTTCCCCCTGCCACCCCCGCGCAGGACTCGGGCATGAACAACATTGTCCGGGTCCTGATCGAGGCGCTCATGGCGGCGCTCGCGCACTATGCGAGCACGAGGGATGTAGTCGGCGCTATAACGGCGGCCATAACCCAGTTCGGGCGGTCGTACCAGTGACCGCCCTAAGAGTACTATATTGGAATCCGGGCGGCATAAGAGGACACGTCCGTGAGCTAACACTATTCGCCCAGTCGCAGGACATCCATGTTATCCTCCTGGGCGAAACCAAACTCACGGACAGCGTCGAGCTCCGCGTGCCCAACTTCTTCGTGTATCGGCGTGATGAAATCTCTCCCCGGGGCTATCCGTACCGAGGTACGGCCGCTCTGGTGCGGAGGGATATTATACACGAAGAGTTGGAGCACACCCCGTTCACTAGCACCCGTACACAGGGGGTGCGTGTCAACGTGGGCAACCAGGAGCTCCGCATTTATGCCGCCTACAAACCACCCGGATTGACTTTCTGCAGCACCGATGTCGGGACAATCTTCGGACAGCAGGGACCCGCAGTGATCGTGGGTGATCTCAACGCGAAACATCATGCGTGGGGATCGCGAATCATTACTGGGGTCGGGAGGCAACTGCACGAAGATAGCGTGAGGAGCGGGTACGGTGTGATGGGGCCGGGAGCGCCGACCCACATACCCACCGACAGCCGCTCCCAGCCAGATGTCCTTGATATAGTGCTGCACCACGGACTCGACAACCCGTTTGATGTCGAGGTCCTCTATGACCTTGACACCCAACATCTACCGGTTCTGGTCACCCTAGCCACCCAGGGAGGCTTTTTAGTGCCCCGCCCGCCGCGGATGCGGACGAACAGGGAGCGCTACACCGCCGAGCTTGCCGGGCTTGAGCTGACAGGCCCGATTACCACACCTTCGGGAGTCGACGATGCTGCTGCGCTCGTCGCGGAAGCGATGATCGCCGCCAAGGCAGCAGCCACCACCACCACGTCGACTTCACCGGATACCAATCGAAGGAAGGACCTACCGAGCTCGCTCCGCAATATGCTCAAGCGGAAGCGCACCCTACGCCGCCTATGGGCCCGCACTCGCTGCCCCAGGGTGAAGGCTGACCTGAACCGGCTTGCAGAGAAGATTGCGCGTGCCGTAGTCGCTCTCGACGAGGCGCGATGGGAGGATACCGTCGATCGAGCGACGGAACACGACACAGCGCTGTACTCTCTCTGCAAGAAACTCACCGGACATGACACCCCCGTCTACCCGCTGTTTGATGCAGCGGGTAGACGCACCTATACCGCCAAGGGTCGCGCTGAGATCCTGGCGGCCCACCTGGAAGAGACTTTTAAGCCTAACGCCCCCAACACCTCCAACCTCCAAGTCATCCGTCATCACGCGGCTGTCCAGGACAAGCTGGAGAGGTTCCTGTCGGCCCCTACACCACCGCTCCGGGGAGAGGATTTCATCTCCCTGTCAGAGCTGCGGTCGGTCGCTGCTCGCCTTGATAAGCGAAAAGCGCCAGGCCCCGACGGAATCACCAACGCCGCGTTGATGCTGCTGCCCCGAACAGGTCTCGTAGCGCTCACGAGACTGTTCAACGGAGTACTCCGCACCGGCCACTTCCCAGAGGCGTGGAAGGCCGGGAAGATCATCGTTCTTCCCAAGCCGGGGAAGGACCGCCGCCTGCCTGGAAGCTACCGGCCGATCACCCTGCTCTCGCACATAGCCAAGCTGTTCGAGCGTCTGCTGCTGCGTCGAGTCACGCCCCATCTGCCCCTGCGCGAGGAGCAGTTTGGATTCCGCAGCGGCCACTCGACGACGCTCCAGCTGGCGAGGGTAATCAACCACCTGACCAGTGAGCGGAACAACGGGCGCTACACCGTGGGGGTCTTTCTCGACATCGAGAAGGCCTTCGATCGTGTGTGGCACGCCGGGCTCCTGGTCAAGATCTTGGACACCACCATGCCGCCTGCTTATGTGCGAGTGCTGGCATCATTTCTACACGGCCGTAGCTTTTACGTGGCAGTGGATGGTGCCGAATCCCAGCCACGCACCATCCAAGCCGGAGTACCCCAGGGCAGTTGTATATCGCCGCGCTTATACGCGGCGTATACGGATGACATCCCCACCCTGCGCCACCATTTGCGGGAAGGGGAGGAGGACGTGCTGTTGTCGCTCTTCGCTGACGACAGCGCGTATTTCGCGTCGTCCTACCACCAGATCGTCGCCACCAACCGCATGCAGCGTATGCTGGACTTGTTGCCGGAATGGCTGGACAAGTGGAGGATGGCCGTCAACGTCGGGAAGACGGCCGCTCTGCTCACCAGCCGCTCCAAGCCGCTACGTCAGCTGACTCTTCGAGGCCAGGACGTAGAGTGGAAGACCACAGTGAGGTTTTTGGGGTGTGAGTTGGACCGCAGCCTGCGCATGGTCCCCATGGTCAATCGTGCCGTGGGCCAAGCTGCTGCTGCCAGGTCCCAGCTCTACACGCTGTTCACATCCCATTTACCTGTCAACACCAAACTGCGAGTCTACGGTGCCTACGTCCGCTCGCGCTTGACGTATGCGGCACCCGCCTGGTACGCGCTATGTTCGGCGTACCAGAAGCGAAGACTTCAAGTCCAGCAGAACCGCTGCCTGCGACTGATCGTAGGAGCCCCGAGGTATGTGCGGAACGACGTCGTGCATCGGGACACCAGAACGCCGACCGTGGAGGAGTATGTCCGTCGCCTAGCGCGCCGGATGTTCGCGCGTGCGGACAATAGCGCGCACGTACACCTCCATGGCATCGCGCCACTCCATGCGCGACCACCCGATGGACGTTCCCTGCCTCGCGAGCTCCTGCGATCACCGTCTCCGCGGCCCGATGCGGATGACGACGGCGACGAAGAGGACGACGCGACGGGCGAAAGGGCGAATACACCGGACATGACACACCTACCTGATCGAGACACCACCGAACGAGACACCACCGAAATTGACCCCGAGGTCTGGGAGCTACCATTCCCAGACCTCCCCACCGAACAAGACATCCATTAGGTCACCTAGGTGACCTGGGCTTACGGCCCAAATACCGACACCTTTGGGTCACCTAGGTGACCTCGGCCTACGGCCGGAACACATACCGGGCTTAAGTGCCCGCGAGGAGATGCCCGGGTAGAGAGGAATTCCTCGAGGCCCGCACCCCGTTTACCCCCACCCGGGGAGTAAACGAGAAGACCCTGCTACTACTGCTACGATTTAAATAAATCTTCAGCTACAAGATATATAAAGGCATAATATGTCTATGATGATTTATAATATGTGATAATTATATATTAATAACATGATATAATAATATTTTTCATTAAAAAAATTATTGGTGAAATTTTTAATAAAATCCTTTAATAACTGATTTATAGAAGCAGGCGTTACTTTGCGGATCTCCATATTACAAGCAATATAACAGAACTAACTACTTTGCTATAATCCGCACGGGTTAAGTGAATGCATGCAAAGCCAATGTGTATGAAGCAGGCAAAATCTACGCACCTTATACATGCAGGACCAGCCACCACATGCACCCCAAGGCGCAATTCACCAGCAACAACGAACACAAAAGCAGCACACACACCCACCACCACAATCTCGACGATCGTTTCGCCCCGAAACCGAAGCATCATCAGGAGGATAGGCTTCACGACAAAAATCGTACTGCTTTTAATAACTTTTCCATTTTTTTGTATGTTATGCATACGCACTTATATTTTTATTCGAACCAGACTTAGGTAAAATAAGCAAAGACAGAGATTACATCTTTTGCACTTATAAATACAATAGGGCAATAAAAAAAAATAAGGCCCAATAAAGTAAACAATCTGCAATCTCAGAGTCATTAACATGACATGTTCAAGTATGATAAACTGTTGACTTGTACGTTACAAAAGTAATGGAATGAAAGTCAAATGATTTGACCTGAGATTCCTTACCACAATCAGCGTGCGAAGTCATATTGGTTTCATTAAATGAAATACAAGCTGCATTCGATTAAGGGACTACATCATCGCTATGAATAAATCACTAGGAATAGTTCAATCAACTTGGAAGCGATTTAGAATAATAGTATGTAGAAACACCCAACTCTCTTTTTATACGGTTCTTTTTGTATGATTTTGAAGTAACGCGGTCCACTAATAACTTTAAATCCTATACTTATTTTACACAATTTTTTTGTTCTAGCATGAATCTCTAAAAACATTTTTTAAGTTCTTATTTTGATAGTGTCTTATAGAAACGTATCTATTCAGCAACAAAATACAATTGGAGGAATACCGTCACCTCCGGTATACATAAGTAAACACACCGTCGACCAGCCTTATGGCTGTCGTTATGGCTTTAGATGTATTAGGGACTTGGTCTGCTTCATGGCTAATTTTATTTTACGGGGGAATACTTGACTTTTATTAACTGTTTTTTCTTTATCTCGTTGTACTTCAACTTGAACACAGCATTTCGTTATTCAGTATTGTGCTATAACTCTTAGTTTGTAAGCCGTAATAAATAATTTCAAGTTCTAAAAGTTAATATCCAAATTAAAGTTTAGTAATTGGTGAAATTTTCAGTCTATAAATTCTAATTTAATATGGATTTCATTGTAACTTCCTTTGCACGTTTTTTGGTACAATATATTGTTTTCATCTTACACGATTTTTTGCACGTTTTTTAAGGAGCGTATCTACCGTCTAAAAAATAGTTGGGTGTATTTCTTTCTATAACCTAATAATAAAACCACATAATGGATTTGTATCCCGTATTATAATATATCCATAAAGCTAAGCTTATATCATAATAATTTATATCAGGGCTGCCGATGTGCCTCTTTTTCGAGTGGGGTCAAGGGTTCAAACTTTAGATAGGCATCACTGAGTTTTTCTATTTAAACTGTGTCTATTGATAATTACAATTTTACAATTTATCACACGCGTTTTGGTGAAGGAAAAATCGAAAGGAAACCTGCATATCTCTTGAGATCTCCTGGGATATGTGTAACCTACCAGTCCGCATTTTACCAGCGCTGTGAGTCTTAGCTCCAACTCTTCTTTTCAATAACGACAGATTCAAATTCAAATTCAAACAATTCTTTATTCAAGTTGGCTTTTACTAGCATTCTTAAATCGTCGAAATCCAATGAAGCTACGACTGGTTTGGAAAGGTGTTCTTACCGAGAAGAACCAGATAGGAACTCTGAAGTCAAGAAATATTTCATTCTTATATAATTGTTTATATGCTCAGGAGTGGAATTACTAGTCCCCTGCTACTTTAATGAACCCACCACCCCCTGATAAGCGTCTCGCAGTCTTACTATTCAACCAAAAATTATAGTTTTATTCAATTAATAAAAACATACATGTTGTATTGCTTTAACCTATTTATTCTTTTTTCAAATCACCGTTCCGACAAACTAGCTCACGGTATTGAAAATATATATTTTTTCTACATCCTTTGTTGTGAAAGATAGCTCATATGTGTCTCGTAACTTCTTATTTTCATATTTCAAAATCCGTCTTAACAATTTCTATTGTTGTTCATCCTTGGCCCGTTTCATAACAAAACACATGAGTATTCTTGTTACTATTTATTTATATTGGAATTAGGTGATGATGTAAACCACTCTTATGCTTGCTGTTGAGTTGCTTCCATCATGCTAGTTAAAAGCTTTGATAGATGTCACGATTTCTTTGATGGCACGTTTTATTTCATAATGATCATAAATATCAGCTGGTATTTCGACTGCCGAGTCATGTCTTGTTTTGCCTTGGTACTATTTGAAAACATAATCTACTAAGCTTATAATGTGGCATGAATTAATTGGCAATGAAATTATCATTTTTAACTTTAGATTGTATTTAGGAATTATGTAGTTTTAGATTTAAATTATGATTAATAAATTTTGTATTACTGAATTACTGTAATGAATGATATTATGAATATGACTAAAAGTATCTTAAATTTATTCGATATTACATTACTATTTATTTGCTAACGTCAAGCTATAAAGTATTTGAAAATTAATGTTAATTCTGAACTAAGTATTCGTCCAGCTTTTGTAGAATAAGAGGAGAATTTTATCTGTTATGTTAACCCGGTATATTAGCCTTAATTGAACCAAAATTTCATCAACATCGATCCAGCATTTTTACTATGAAAACAGACCGCACAGACACACTTTCGGATTAATGATATTAGTATGGAAATGTGAATATATCAGAAAAGAACGGAAAAGACTGAGCAAGTCTATTACACCACGATACACTTGAAGCCAAAATACTCAACACAAACACAACGAAATATCTATGTCGGTCACAAGACCCGACAAAATTAAATGCACTTAAGAATGACAGTTTGTTTCTCTACTTTTACAGTTAAAGCTCGTCTTTATAACTGGGAGGAATTTGGGAATCAGCCCCATCGCATTGCTAACTAATTCTAACTAGGACGTTATTGGCATGACTAGATATACTAAGGTATGTTAAGGTGTACTTGTGGTATTCCATCTCGTCGTACACGTAATAGTGACGTATTTTTTAATGTTAAAGTAATTTTTTTTTCTATATAAACCATATAAAAGTTGATATAGTACGAAATATTTCCTTTCCATTTAAACAAAATCTGTATCATAAAATCGTTTTATCCACGGAGCCAAATACCCACACGTAAATTTCAGTTAAACAAAAGAAATAAAAGCAGAGTAAGTATGTAAAAAAAATCCATTTAAATTTTACAATACTCTTGATAAATTTTACATAATATTTACTAATGTTTAAATTTAACACTTATGTTATCTGATTAGCTGGAAGAGATTTCGATTCCAGAATAAAATCGCCGTTTTATATTGCTTATATTTGCCTTTTCTTACGTATTTTTGATTAGTTTACATATTCAGGTAATGTAAAACTGAAAGACAAAATGATAAATTCTTAACTAGTACAACTCATATTTATAACCATACTATAAAACAATTGACGTCATTGATATAACTAAATGACGTAACATCGACCTTAATCCTAACCGACGAGTCGTAAAATTAATCACGTAATAACTCAGTAACTATAAATTTAATAGTCTCATTTATATGTAATAAAATCAACTATAAAATCTTTGTAGTCTCATGCACGGATTTTGTATCAATAGAGAACAAAGTCGGATGCAATTGAGCGTATTGTCTGGACCATGGAGAATCGGTCAAATTGATCTAACAAAGGCCGGTTCCAGTTTAAAATACCGAGCTTTGTATTGCTCAACACTAAGATTGTGTTCACGGTTTACTTGTATATGCCTGACCTATATATCATTCATTCTCCTGCCCTTATCCCACTCTAAGTGAGATCGGTACAACATGTTTTAAACGTATTGTTAAATATTTTGGCAAATTATTTTTACGACCTGCCTAACGTCAACTTACCTTATTCGTCTTTTACGACACCTCAGTAAGTAATGAGGGAGATCTATTCTTCTTAGCCGAATACCACACGGCGGGTCAACTTACCTTAGTCGCCTTTTACGACACCTCGGTAAAAGTGTGGGTGGTCTATTCTACTTAGCCGGATACCACACGGCGGGTCAACTTATCTTAGTCGCCTTTTACCACACCTCGAGGTGTGGTATAAGAAAAAAAAATGTAGAGTTCAAATATACTGCTGCAATAGGTAGTTTGAATGGAGGCACAATCGAAATAAACCCGGATAAAAGTGCAGCCATGCACTTTATCGGTAATCGCTTTCGATCTCACATAGACACACCTACGGAAATATCCCTTTACAATACACCGATTCACTGGCAACAGAAAGTCAAGTACCTAGGTGTCACCTTACAACCTTCCATGACCTTCCACGAGCACATACACATAGTCTGCAATAAGGCTGCGTATGTCATGGGACGACTTTATCCGATGTTATGCAAGAAAAGTAAGATGTCGCTCCGCAACAAAGTGACACTCTACAAAACTTGCATAAGACCAATAATGTCCTATGCGAGCGTTGCGTTCGCGCACGTTTCAAAGGTCAGATTGCTCAGGCTCCAAAGACTTCAGAACCGATTTATGCGGACAGCCACTGGGTGTCCGTGGTTCATGCGGAACGTTGACCTCCATAGAGACTTCGATCTCCCTACCATTACTTACCTCTTTAAACGTTTTTCGAAATCTTACTTCGAGAAATCTGAGGCACTCGAACCCCCTGATTTCAGTTGCTTCTACCTACATCCCAGTTAGGTCCGACCATCGAAAATATAGGCGTCCAAAAAGCGTCCTGTATGACCCCGACGATCAAATAACGATCGCCAACACAGATACACGTAATACACACACACAGCGTCTTCGCCGGCGAAGACGAGGTCCCAGTTTTCTGACGTCGGTCGGTCGTGGCTTCTCGCCACCCTTCCGACGCCGCAATGACTAATCTAAGTCATACCATCAACCCTCCACTACACGTCGCCCTAAGCCGTGGTCCGGCCTCACAGGAGGCACCCTTAGGACGACGTTCCCCGACTTAAGTAGAGCTTCTGCGCTCTACTCCCTGCATTTCGCAACCTCGGCGATGCTTCTGCGCTCGCCCGTCCCGCCCGGTGACGCTGTAAAAGCCATTAGGGCTAACAGCATACAGTCAGTTCGAAAAAAAAATAATGAATGGAGGTTGCTTTCGAATACAGATTCTATTCTGTTAAACCTGTGATCACCCACTTAGAAGTCAAATTTAATTTGAAGATACTTTACTTACTATTAGAAATTGTTTTAAAAAGAAGACTACGGCTTGTTCGGAAAATTACCATTGCCGGAGAGCTAGAAATTAATTCGTCGTTGCAAAATTAATAAAATATTTTTTAATGGTCAAGTATTTGTAATTTAAAACTACCGTTTTAATATCGGGATATCAGCACTAAAACCATGTCGTTACTCGTTTGAAACATCAAGTAGACATAATATATCTTACGCATTACAACTATGAAAATGAGTGCATGTCTAAGAGTTTATTTTAAAGCTCGTTCAGGGTCGTCAAAGGCAACGCGTGCTTTAACCGCGCGTTCAAACAAACCGCAGAATTATGCGCTCGAGCGCCTCACTGTAATACCAACCTAAGTTTAGAATATCCTGGATATTCCTATTCCGGAAAAGGCTCCTGGAAGTAAAGGTTAAAAGAACCTGGGAAATAAAAGCCGTAAATAAAGCTTGTTTTAAGCTTGTAAATGTTTCTTCAATAGAGAGAAAGCTTTAATCTTTGCTAATAAGTTATATTATTAACTGACTGTTATCGTTCACCTCATATAGGATTGTTTTCTATGTTATCTGGAATTTAATTCGCATTATTCACCTGCCCTTATTCCACTCTAAGTGAGCTCAGCACAACATGTTGTTACATGAGTTGGCTTATTTTACGGATGAATTTGACATTATTTTACGACCGGCCGCATGCCTGACGTTAACTTACCTTAGAAGTCTTTTATGACATCTCGGTATGAAATCCGGGTGGTATATTCTACTATATTAATGATACAAAATACTTATGAAAAAAAATATTGACAAAAATAGACGATTTAAACTTCTTTAATTATTTATAAGCAAGAGAAATAATAACTATTGTCACCCTATTCAATAGGTGCAGGAAAACTGTTGGGATCACAAATAAACCACAAATGAGGTTTCGGAATCGAGTCAGAAGAAGAGTGAAGATTTCTTTACAAATGATTATAGTAAACTGCGACTAACGGATGCTTACTGACGGTTTTTGCAAACGCTATTAAAATTGCGGATATCAGACCGTTATCGCAGGCCTACAAAAAAGTGTCTACCTAGATTTCATTCATAAATAATTAAGACTATTTTTGCCCGCTGAAATTCGCGCTCTTTAAGCTATAAATATCCATTGTTAAATTTTGACGGAGTTTTAATCTTTTATATTTATTCCTAACTGTAAAAGCTTGATTAGATGTTTGGATTATATACTGTATCTCAGTGTTTTAGCGCTGTACGCTGGGTCAAAAATGGGTCATTGCAATAAACCTGTACAATACTAAGTAACTTTTTAGGTTATATAAAAAAGCGTGGGGTTACTTTACTGTATTCAATGTACAGCCGTAAGAATTCATTTTAGAACTCTCTGTGCTGTGACTTACCTATTTTTTGAATGTTCTAATCTACTTACTTATTTATTTTATTACTCATTTATCACGATATTATGATAAGATTTTGTTACAAAAATGTGAAAAAATGACAAATATCGAACTTTTAAAACTCACATTTAGTAGAAAACGATAAACATAATATCAGAACAAATTAAAATTAGGCGAATGCCTAATTGTTCGATGGTGAGTTATTGTGCTAAGGAAAATAGAACTCCATTCGAAAATAATTTTGCATTATATAAGACTTAACGAAGTATCATTACGACTATGGTTAAGAAATAACAAGGTTATCAATTAAATGTTTGTTGCTGAAACCTTGAACTAGTTAGTAATGGTGAAGGTCAAACGTACGTTAACGATAACGACATTAACTAAGGGATTCAAATCCCGTGCAAGGACTTTCGAGGTCTCTACAAAACTTATGTGCTGAATCCATATTTAAAATTCATTATCTGCTTGAAAGATAATACCGTGCAAGTCTCTCGATATTTTTGGGATATATGTAACCTGCCAATCCACATTGGACTGGCGTGGTGGGTGCTTAAATCAAGACTCTTTAATAGCGATAGGACTTTTTCTACTACATTTACTACTATAGTTACAGACCGCCTTAGACTCCTTTAGTGCAAATAAAACGCCAGAAAATACAGTTCCATAACAGAAATTAGTATAGTCTCGAATTATTATCATTACTTGTACTGAATAGTTTACAGTAGTCGCATAATTCATAGTTTATGAATTTGCGACTTTCAAAAAGTCTAGAAATTTTCTGAGATATGTGTAGCAGATACAATGTTTGTAATGATACTTATGGTATCCAAGTGAACAACTCGATAGCGCAACATTATGTACTAGTAGCGCCACCTATCGCCAATTTTGAAAAAAACATGAACAACTGATATGAATTTCGCAATGACTTTTTATATAACGAAACGTGTTTTTTAATAATTATATGACTAAATGGATTTTTTAATAGTAATATTTGATTTGACGGTGTACTTATACGTACACCGTCATACTTATACTTATACGTAGAATATTACGAACGAATTGCTTCTTAATTCATAATTTTTGTGATCCCACTCTAAGTGGGGTCGGCACAACAACTTAAAAACATGTTGTCACATGATTCGGCTACATATTTTACAACCGGTCGCCTGCCTGACGTCAACTTACCTTAGTCGTATTTTACGACACCTCGGTAAGAGATGAGGGTGGTCTATTCTACTAAGCCGGACACCACGCGGTGGGATTTTATGTATGTAATATACAAAATAAAATATATTCTTTATATCCATACCTATACTATTTAAATGAATACAAAATTTGTCAGACTATATATATGACTGGTGTAGTTTTTGGAGTGTTTCGGAAAACGGGAGAATTACACAAATAATTTTGGTGCTATGGAAATTCGGGAAGCATTATTATCAGTCATATAAATAATTTACATTTAAATTCAAATTTCAAATATTCTTCAACCAAATTTGTTTTTACAAGCACTTTGTAACCATCAATTTCTAATGAAGCTACTAAAGGGTCAGAATGATGGTCTTAAATAAAAGAATCAGAAAAATTGGCGTTCTCACTTTTCAAAAACGATTATATTAAAGCGGCGAATTATTGAATTTAAAAATCAAACATTGACGATCGGAACAAGTCGGAATATTAACAAAATATTCTTTTAACCTTAACAGTCCATCGCTTCCCATCAATAAACATTAATCAGATGGAATGAAGGATCGCGTATTCGTGTCAAAATAACACCAACGTAACACGTTACTTCTTGATGTCTTGATACCAACCCAGGCGTAAATCGTTCACACTTCACGATACGCGTTTGTCGCTTTCGAAGAAAAATTCGTACAGTATAGTTATAATATGAATCTCTGCGGGGGGCTATGTCATCCGATCTCAATGGCTACCGTTTACGCCGTCAACTCCCATAAGATGTTCGAAGGGTATCGAATATCGTGTCCGATGCAGTGAACAGGGTTTGTTGCGTGTGACATTATTAAGACTCTTTAAGTTTTATAAGGCATTAACGTCACTACAGGAGCAGCCGTGAAATCGTCAAAAATATAGCGATATAATTTCATTGAAATTTTATGAATATAGTGTCAATTTTAGCCAAGGCTAGTGTTTAGTGTTGTACTAAGAGATTACTTAGTTTTTTGTTGCACTTTTTCTCTTGGCGTCACAAGAAACGGCCGGCCGCCGGCGCATATCGAGGACTTCGAACCTTCCAGTGCATGGCGGCAGTACAACGGCAACGAAAGGTGGGTGGTGCTAAGTTGTTACTACTTATCGGTGATAATTGTGCATTGCCCAGAAGAATAGAAAATAGGAAAAATCCTTCAACCCCTCATACAGTCCACTTAACCCCCCAACCAGCGACCTAGGTTCACGGACGAGTTCTCTTATAATTAGGGAACTTTGCCATCCAAGATTAATGGCAGTATGTTGGTGAAACTATTACCATAAATTTATGTGAATGTACCTTTCATTCGAAGTATATTTGTGTGGTAGTATAATTATAGTAGTAATATATCACTAGATAGATCATTCGGCTACTTGTGTAAATATTTTGCTTGACGAAATGTTATACTCGTAGCGACATCTATCGACAAGTAGCAGTAAAAAGTTCTCGTCAAAAAATAAACATTGGTGTTTTTGTAAATACGGCAAATTTACACATTCAATTTCTACATGCAAGAGTGACCCAATTTCCTTGCTTAATGTTATTATTTAATTGCAACACGGTAGTACAAATTTTGTTCAAGGCTTGAAGAAATATAACAGTTAAGAATGTCTCGCAAGAACACGCTAATGTAGTTAAGACGGATCGTTCAAAATATTTGCCCGCATTTAAATATAGGCCAGATCATGTTTCGATTTGAGAAAATAAGGATCTTTGTTGGAACGCCATGTTTGTCCCGACTGTGGGTGTTAAAGACAGTGTTATGTTTCCAGTCCCGTCAGTGTAAATCACGGGACCACAGTGGAGTTACACACAGCTAAAAGGTATACAATTTTTGTTTGGTCAACGGAGCACCTTTTATAAGGGTGTTATAGTACTTTTTTTAATCAATTTGGATGCCGGACGGCGTTTGTTTTTATACGTGTAAATTGTCTGACATGCGTGTAAATGGAGTTAATAAATTGTTCACGAAATGTCGGGGCTTATTTTGTACTAAGAGAGTGAAAGTCTAATTTATTGCGGTGTGTACACAAATTCAAACTCTAAGGCATGAATGCTAATGGACGTTAATTGTTTTTTTAGGTTTCCCTCTATTTAGAACTACAACAATTTTTTTTTGCTTGACTGTTATATCACTGTCATAAGTAAATCTTTTTTTGAGTGCAAAAGGTAAGATGTAAGATCTTTCATTCTAAAAGTGCACGCCCCTCCACCAAATTACATTATTTTAATGTCTGAGAAAAAATATTGACTGTACTATTTTATATGTGTCCGCGCAGCAATTTCAAACTTGACTCGACTCATTCGCGCACTTAAAGGTCAACTAATTGCTCGACTCGTATAAGTCAAGCATTTATATGGCGGAGAATGCACGCTTTGTATGAGACAACACGTCTATTCTGTCACGCGTTCCTATCATTTGTGCACTGGTTGACCAACCAATCCGGTTACACGGATTACGAGTAACGTTTGCATAAAAATAAAATTAATTTCATATTTATAATCAAATTTATGTTGAAAATTCTTTAGAATAAAAAGTAAGTTTTTAACGTTTCCCTGGAGTAATAGTAAGCGCTGTGGATTGTAAATGGGAAGTTCTGCATTCGAATCCTAGAAAAAACATATTAGTATATTTCTAAAATTTATCCCTGGTCTTGACTAGATAGATACTTCCGACGTACCCTTCTAACAAAGACGTACTACCAAGCGGTTTAGCATTCAGGTACGATGTCGTGTAAAAACCCTGAATGGTTACACGTTTAATCTCCAAACCCTTTCAAGTTAGCTCACTTCCATCTTAAACTACATCGGCATCCATCATCCATATCATATATTTATTATGCAACTATTAGAATGATAAATAAAACGTAATGTACAGAAGTCTGTTCATTTATTTTATTAGTAAAAAAAGAAAATAATTAAACGGCAATAAATATTTACTATTTTAACGCTATTCACTCACGTCGCTATCTTCAGATTCAGACTCAACATTAATTATAAATTCAAAATTTTTCATATATCCTATCTCAATATCATTCACATTTCGACACGTATTTTCCCACATATTTCTATCAATCATGTCAATTCGTTCCTTAATTAAAGCAATGGCTTTAATGATGAAATAATGATAGATGTTAAGTTTTGCCCGTTGTCGCCACATACAGTTTTATAAAATTCTCCATATTTTTCTATTAAAGAAAAAATTTATCTAACTATTATATAAAATAAAAACAAAAAATATGTATCCTCTTTTTTTGACATGCTAACTGTACTTTTGGCAATAATCGATGCGTGCTCCCACTTTCGTGTCTGTCCGGCAACTGAGTAACCAATTAGAATAACAAGTTTTTGTGTGTGAGTAAAGACATTGGAGGGGCGTGCACTTTTAGAATGAAAGATCTCTAACAGTAATATTCTCAAAAGTTTCATCTCAATGTACCAATTTGACTGGCCCGTTGGCGCAGTGGGTAGTGACCCCTACCTTCAGCTTCGCGCGTCGCGGGTTCGATTCCCGTCGAGGGCCAAAATTTTCTAAAAACAATTTGTTGGTTCTTCGAGCCTGGGTGTGTATTTGTACTTAAGCATGTATTTAAAATTATATATGTAGTATATTTACCAGTTGTCCGTCACCCATAACACAAGTATTAAGTTACTTACTATGGGGACGGACAACCGTATGTATGTGTAGGTATATATATATATATAATTCATTTAAATACCTTAGATACATAGATAGAACACCTATAATGGATCAGCTCTATACATTATCAGTCTCGGATTATGGTTTGTTTCGTGTACTTGTACTTGGAATCAGTTTTGGACACATTCTTTTTAGCTAGCGGAAGCATTTAACAATCTACTTATCAACTAGATCAGCGGTTTATAATAGAGGCCGACCGCACACTTCAGCCAGTTTACTCGAGATAATGACGTCATAAAAAATAAAAGCTATCGTTTAGAAATGTGGGTGAAGTTTTTTATCCAGTGCGGTGGTAAAATTACACTCGTATTCTTGATCAAAGTGAACAGTTACAAATTCTGTTATTCTATGTACATTTCAATTTATAGAACATGCAATATATTTTACTTTTAATAGCTTTTATTAAATGTGCCGTGTATGTTTGTGAAAATGGAATCTTGCAAGTTAAATTTGACCAACTTCCCGGTGTCCCATTAAGCTGAAAATGTATATACTGGACTAATCTCGATGACAATGCATGTTTTTCAAATTCAAATTCAAAATATTCTTTATTCAAATAAACTTGGAAACAAGTACTTTTGAATCGTCAAAATCTACTGCTGGTTCGGAAAGCTGTTCCTACCGAGAAGAGCCAGCAAGAAACTCGGCGGTTGCTCTTTTTAAAATATAAATCTTATTACTAGTTACATATAGTCATTACTGTCTCGTACAAGATAGAGTAGCCTTATCCACACATTCTCATCATCTAAGTAATCCTCAACAGTATAGTAGGCTTTATGTACTAGCCTGTTTTTAACAGTGTTTTTAAACTGCTGTAATGGCAAGGCTAAAATTGACTGCGGAATTTTATTATAGAATCTTATACCCAAACCCACAAACGATTTACTTACTTTTACAAGGCGCAAAGCAGGAGCCGTAAGCCTATGTCGGCTCCTACTTTGTTTATTATATACATCACCTATAGTTTTATAATATTTTTATATTTTTATGTGCAATAATTAAATTGCTTAAAATATAATCTCGATGACAATGCATTTTTATGATAACCATGACGCATTGGTTCCAGACGAGGGAACTCCTCAACGGTTAAAAGCGAGGACACGAAATTTTGTCTAAAGCTTTTGTTGAAAGATTTTTTTACAAATTAATTAATTATATATTTACTACGAGAATCATCTCATCTAATGAGAAACTGGCGGGAAATTAACCACATAATTATTAACTAGAAAATAGCTTAAGTTTTGAGCTTAGTATGTAATAAAGATTATAATTAAACGTATCATGTAACCGCACAAAGACACTGATCAAAATTTATAGCGTTTTGAGCAAAAATAACGACAACAGAAAATAGATATCCCAAGCTTACCAACACCAATCCGCTATATATTAAAATATAATGGCATAAGATGATTTTTATTGCCGCACTACAAGAAAGTGAATTAGATTCCGATAAGCCCACATTACGTGAAATATCGGCCATTCAGAACATAATTATATACATACAATATAAATTGTTATTAGACAATATTGTCTAATAACAATTTATTATACAATAGCTGTGCCAGCGGTTTTGCTCGCGTGAAAAACAGCGTGTCACAATTTTTTTCTTAATTTCAAATTTTAAACATTAAAGTAGTTATTGTGAGTAAACCATGAGAGATAGGGACATGCTATCGCGGACTTTTTTGTAGTATTTTTATAGATCCACACTTCTCTAGTACATTACTTTAGCGTATCTCGCGAAACTGAAGCACCCAGCATGCAAGTTTTTTAACAACTACGCGGTCTCTTCAAGACAATTTACATAATACCAATATGTACTATTTACCTAAACCATCCGGAAGTGTTGCACTATCGTATGGTGAAAACCGTACAAAAATCCGTTCAGTAGATTTTGAGAAAATCGTTTACATACAGACAGGCAGCTTTTTGGGACTTTGTTTTATAATAGTTTTAAGTTTCCTATACTGATCTAGTCTTATCAAATACAATGTAATCTCGATAAAGTTTAAATACCTACGTTATAATGCTTTATCGACTAAATACAGAATTGCATCACTTCGGTATTTGCCTTTTACGAAATAAATCACCCAACCGATTTCTTATTGTTTATGACATGTGACAAAGTTCTCTTAATAGAACTGATATTTGGGCTCAAATACAAAAGGGGTCTGATATTCCATTCCGGATGTTGCATTTGTCATGATTCTAGAGATTATGTGCGTTGCGGCGGCACGAAACTAGAGTTTTTTCAATGTATTTTACAAGCATAATACATACATATTAGGTCCTTACATATGAAATTGGCGTTTTGTCGTACTGACCACTTTGATCTCAAATATTACCTTTATGGTTAGGAATTCCAAATTCAAATTCATACAGCTATTTACTCATGCATTTGTGTTTCAAACCCCCTAATTCATTTGTTTTTTCTTCTTTTGTTTTTTTCTTTGTGTCACTCTGTTTACAAAATGGAAAACATGAAATATCGCGCTATTTACGAGTATGAGTTCCACCGTGGCACCAGTGCTGCAGAAACGGCTCGAAGGATTAATGATGTGTATGGTGACGGTGTCGCATAAGAAAACACAGTGCGTTTTTGGTTCCAACGTTTTCGTTCTGGAAATTTCGACCTGCAGAACAAGCCTTGTGGACGGCCGGAGACCACAGTTGATAATGAAGAATTGAAGGCTATTGTGGAAGCGGATCCATCGCAAACCACGTCCGAGTTAGCTGCAGGCTCCGGTGTTAGTAATAAAACTATTCTAATCCACTTGAAGCAAATTGGGAAGGTGAAAAAGCTTGAAAGGTGGGTACCTCATGAATTGAGTGAAGCAAACCGACAAACGCGCGTCGGCTGCTGCGTTACGTTACTCAACCGGCACAATAATGAAGGAATTTTAAATCGAATCATTACCTGTGATGAAAAGTGGATCCTCTACGATAATCGGAAGCGCTCATTGCAATGGCTGAACCCTGGCGAACCAGCCAAATCTTGCCCTAAGCGAAAATTTGAATGCTGATCTTCTCAATAAACTTGATCGGCTACTAAACACTTGTATCCGTTTTATTTTCAATTTACGGAAATATGATCATGTGTCTCAATACCGTGCACAGCTCAATTGGCTTAGCATTCGCCAACGCAGGCAGCTGAGGACACTTTGCGTAGTATTCTCTATATTTAACAACTCTCTTTACCCTGACTATCTGAAACGCAAATTTGTACTTAGGTCTGCTGGGCACATCTATAAAGTAGATCGCAAGATCTACTGATACTCTTCTAGTCTCGATTCCTACCCACAAGACTGGTTTTATTAGTCATTCTTTTCAAATGGAAGCTATACAGTACTGGAATGCTCTGCCTGAACAAATTAGGAGAGCACCTACTAAAGATTCTTTTAAACGACAGGTGCAAGACTGGCTTTTAAAAAATGCGGTGTAGTATATTCTTATTATTTAATTAGTTTATTATATATAACCTATTTATTCTTATTTTACGTTTTTAATGCCATTAATGATTCTCACACTCATATGCACTCATGACTTATATATACATATTGTTTTAGTTTATGATATATATATGTATATGTCCTAAGTTTTATTATTACTACTTCATTGTCATATTATAGCACGCCTACATACGTTTTTTATTCACTCCTGAAGGTTGGCTAGGAGATAATGCTTAAGGCATTAAGCCCACCTTTTGTGCAATTATTTGTATATGCATATATTGTAGTTGCTCAATAAAGTTTAATAAAAAAAAAAAAAAAAATTGACTAAAAAAAAGTTGCTTGTAAGTGTTTGGTGGACTAGTGCCGGTGTCGTTCACTACAGCTTTCTTAAATCTGGCCAGACAATTACGGCAGATATCTATTGTCAGCAACTGCAAACCATGATGGAAAAGCTAGCTGCTAAACAACCGAGGCTGGTCAATCGCTCTAGGCCACTGCTGCTTCAGGACAACGCTAGACCACACACTGCACAACAGACGGCTACCAAATCAGAGGAGCTTCAATTAGAATGTCTTAGACATCCACCGTACTCTCCGGACCTTGCTCCAACAAATTACCATTTTTTTCGCAATTTGGATAACTACTTGCAAGGAAAAAAATTCAACTCCGATGGGGCAGTCCAAACCGCCTTCAAAGATTTTATTGATTCCCGCCCGAATGGTTTTTTTAGTAAGGGGATCAATGAACTATCTATGAGATGGCAAAAGTGCATACATAGCAATGGTACATACTTTGATTAATTAAATATATTTCATTAAAAAAAACGACTTTGTTTCTCCCATAGATAACGCCAATTTCATATGTAAGGACCTAATATATTACAATGTAAGGTAAAGTATACTCTGTTTTATCTTTGCAAGGAATACCCACATGTCACAATCGTGTGCATCTCGAATCACTTCGTTGCAAACTTCTCACTAACACGGTGTTTTTCAACTCCACGTAACCGCTCAAGTTCCTTAACCCCTACATCTAATGGTTTTTCGAGTTATATGCCCCGCCCATAGCCAATTATCTAGCGACAAGTTCACTTGTTAGTCACTTTGGTCTTTCTATGAATCTCCTCAATGTCGATTTTATAACGAGGGTGCTGAATTGCAATAGAAAATATGTACATCTAATATATGTGCGGATAAAATCGAAGCTTAGAAAATAATGACTTTCTTACAGCTAATGGTCAGAAAGAGTAATAATAAGACACGATTTTAACCCATACTCACTCATTTTCACTCGAAAACGGGATCTCTTACTTATCTTCTTATATCTCTTATCTTCTTCTTCTTTGTCGAACGATGGACGTCCACTGTTGCACCCTTGTGCCGCTTGAATCCAGCGGCTCCCCGCGACGTTTTTGATGTCGTCAGTCCTCAAAAAGGACTGGACTGGAATGACGACCTCTACAAATATCTATGAAAAAAAACTAATAGGGACATAGCTAAAAATATTGAATTATTACAGTTGTCTTATAGTTGAAATGCACATGTCTAGTCTCCCCCTACATCTAGACAATTTGTTCCAGCCGAGCATGACGAAAGAACGTACAACTCCAAGTCCGAGACACGCGTACGCCTTAGCTTTTGATTATGAACAAAATAAATCTGAACGATCGAAGAGATATTATAGACTTAATTGCAATGGAGTTTGACTCATACCTAATGTAGACTATCGAAATTCTTGTGATATAGATAGCTTAAAGTTTTTGAATATGAAGCAGACGTTGATTTATGGTACTTTAATTTCGATTGGTTAGAACTAAAGATAGGAACGCAAATACTATCCAAGTACATTTTTGCAACATTTTTTAGATAAAAAAGTTAATGTTGGAAGTTTATCTCCTGGGAATCTTTTTGTTCCAAAGTAAAACGATAGTTAACAATGCCTAAGTACATGTATTTTTTGAGCAGTAGAATTTTATCAGGTCATTGCTTTACTAAAATTTTGAGCTCACTACGCTTATTTTCGTCATTTATGATCCCACTGGTTAGTGGCTATTCACACGCCAAGCCATAATTAATGGTCCTTCGACCCGGATACTAACCAGCCACCTATCTAGGCTTATATAGAGGCTTTGCTTAAGAATTATTTTTACCTATTTCTCATCATTGTCCTGCCCTTATCCACTCTGAATGGAGTTGGCACAACATGTTTTAAAAACGTTGTTACGTGATTTTACTAGTTTTTACGACCGACTGCCTGCCTGACGTCAACTTACCTTAGGCGCCGTTTACGACATCTCGGTAAGAAATAAGGATGATACTCAACTACTACTCAACCGCATACCACACGGTGGTTCTATTTACCTATTTCTCATAATTATAATACAATATGTTCATACCAACGTTACATACATTGGTACGAAATCGAGAACGTCGTATGTGGGATCAGCATTAGGGAAAAAAATAGACTATTACCAATTTGTTGTTACGGTAAGGAAACGCAACGCTGACAATACTCAATTAACTAATCCTCAAAATTACTTGAAAAAGGGACCAATTAAAGGCCCGCCCGTTAGATTTCGCTTATTTATTTTCAGCAATACGACCTCTGATGTCCGGGACAGGGGTCGGACCCACAAGACGGGAGACACCAAGCGTGGAGAAATTCGATTAGGGTGCAACAAGGGAGAAGCTGACAGTGCAACTTCGGGTTTTCCACCAACAAAAGCGCATTTCGATAAAGTTAATCTAGTCATTAATACTATGTGCAATAAGGTTCAGAATTAAGTTTGAGAAACTTTAGTAGCGCGTTCAGTCAGTGTGTCATTTCATTTCATACGCGACACTCGCAAATAGATCGGTGACGAGTGTCGGGCATGAGTGCGTATTCCATTTCACAAAATATGAAATTGCTATACATTAGGGTGAATTCGGAGCTCTTTAGTTTATGAGGTTTTTTTTTGTTTTATTATTATTGGACAGTGGAGCGAGCGATTGCTGTTGGTTGTATCGTGTGGAAAGCTATTAACTTAAAAGCAAAACAGTGTCTCGAGCATGGTGATGAAGTGATTGACATACTTTTTCTCTCTACTTATACTAAAATCTATTGGTTTTCTAAAGTAATCATAATGTTATTTTTCTAAAATCCGCCGTAAAAGAAAATATGTATAATATAACGCCAAAAGTAGTGTATGCTATCGAATTCTATTCACATGATACATATAAATTCTATTCATCTTACAATACCGTAATATGGATAGTCTGTAAGAAAGGCTAGCGCAATCCTTACTACAATACATGCCTCTGTTTGTTTGTCTATCTGTTACGCTTTGGCGGCTAATCTGCTGAAACAATATTGATGAAAGTTAGTACAATTAAAGGTTATATACGAAGCTATCATATATGTAAAATTCATGTTTTTCTTTTGGAAATAGGACAAGTCACAACTTATAATTGAGGATATACTGGCAATAATTTATAGAATTAGGCGTTACTTTACGGAGATCCATAATACAAAAGTAATAATAAAATTATTTTGCTATAATCCGCGATACAGTAAATAGAAAGTATATATAGTGTTAAATGTATAGTGGACTATCCGTTTTTTCATACCCGATACATGCAGAATTCGTAAAAACACATGCACAAACCTCCACCACTGCCACCAAAATACACATGCACAAACCTCCACCACTGCCACCAAAATACACAAGCACTACACACGTTCACTATCACAAACTCAATAATGCATATTGGCATATATCGAAGGATATGGGTATATTGGCACTTAAGTTGATACAGACGAAATCGCGGTTACAGCTTGTGTTAAATAAAACTTATGAGCCTACCCGGGGTTTGTAAAGGTCAAGGGCTCTATTCAGTAATTCGGTTATGAGTATTCAAAGTATTCTCACGAAATATAGAAGGTCTGTAGAGTATCTTAACCGTGTGTATGTAACTCTTTCCACTGGCCCGTTGGCGCAGTGACCCTGCCTTCAGCTTCGCGGTTCGCGGGTTCTATTCGCCCCAAGGGCTAACATTTTCTATAAACAATTTGCTAGTTTTTCGAGTATGATGAACATGTATTTAAGTATTTATTTAAAATTATATATGTATATTTACCATTTGCCTGTCACTCATAACGTTTTAAGTTACTTATGACGCAGCACTTTGTATGTAATTGTGCTATATATATTTATTCAATTAAAGTTTGATATTTAACTAATAAGAATAGCAACATAATTTGCTTGTAAATGTGGTTTCAACAATATTCCAATTAGAGCTCAATGTATTAGGGAAATAACTAATGGTGACAATTTCAGATATCATATTAGACTTAAAACATTCCGTGCTCTCAATTTTGACTAAATGTCGTGAGATGGCGCCAAAGATTGTTGACTATGTGTCACGATCGGCAAGTGTGAATTTAACTAAATGAAGAAGTAAATTCTCTAAGTTTCAAAGCAACCAGTTTCTCTCGTCTCGATAATTAGCACCAAAGAAACGTATATACGAATTGAAGGTAACAGTTTTAACTTCCATAGACATTTTAAATTTGTCCATTACCTTCTGTAATGTCTTCGTTCATTAAAAACTGTACGTAAAATTTAAAAATAACCATGTTACAATTTTTGTAGAAAGAATTTACTGCTGTTTATTTACCTATTTTAGTATGACAAGTACAAGTAAAATTAAATAGTTATTTAAATGCAAATATTTTAAAGTTTATAAATTTCCTAGTCATATTTAAAAGATCGTCACCATCCTGCGGTGTGAAAGATTTTAATAACGAAACCAACGTGGGTACAGAAGTAAAAATTTAATCTTCATTTCAATATATAAATTATATATTTTCTAATACAATAAATAATGTGTGTTAAACTAATACTAGTATCAACACACGGAACAAAGTCTACAAAAAAAAATTGTCTATTATTAATTTTCCAAACCAGTAGGGTTGACGCGTAAAGAGTTTTTGTTTCAAATGATACTTAAGCTTACTAGTATATGTGATTTGGAATAAATAATATCTTTGATTTGAGGAATATAATCATTAATAATTTCGTATAAAAGGCTATAGAGAATTTTATTTAAGAATAATAAACATCTCATGTAAATTTATGGCCAATGGAAAGAGCTAATAATAGAGTTACCCCTTTACTCAATTATGTAACGAAAAGCATTTATATTTATTTAAATTTCTCACAACCTATCAGAATAGTAAATCAAAAAAGCATATCCCGTAGTTACAAATAACAGATTAGTGACTTATCAGCGTAATACATCAGTAGCAGTTAGAAATTTCCTGCTTCGAATACGAAAAATGAGTTCATTTGCTACGAATAGAATTGGAATGAAATGAATGGGCCCCCTAAAAAGCAAAACACAGAAGGGTGTGCGGCGGAAAAATAGAGATGGGTGGCCCTTATCTAGATGTAGAAACGTAGGATTGTGGATTGTAATGAGGGGAAGGGCGGACGTGAAAAGGATACCGTTCAACCCGACTCACTTCAAAATAATTGAAGTTAAATTTGTTCATTTAAATTGAGTACAACCCGCCTATTGATTTTTAATGATAAGACCGTACCAACCCTTTACGGACAGAGTTTAATTTCTCTACAAATAAATAACAGTTCAATTCAGTGTAGCTGTGATGACTGTGTATTGTGAGAGTGTGTGAACGATTAGGACCTCAACAGGGATTGGGTTCAAAACCCATTTGAGCTAGGATTATTTAAAAACTTATGCAGTTAATTGATATTAACATTAATCAGAATTATTGTAGAGAAAGTAATTTATTTAATAGATATTTTTCATCACGCGTTTTACTAGAAAACATGATACTTGGCATATAGTTAGTAGTTTTCTGAGATATGTAGGATTATTCAATCTGCATTGGACAAGCAAGTTAGGTAACGAAGCTTTAATCATTTCGATAAAAGAACAGAAGAGGGCTTTGTTCATCGGTGGTATAGTAATTAGGTAGGATAGTGCTAAAATATTTCTTTCTAATTAGGTGAGATAGCAATTATACGCTATTTTTTGCAATACTGTACTGGAATATTACTTAAGGTTTGTTATTGTAAACCATTGTGAAGTTACGTTTTTTTAGATCTATTTCTTTGTCAATCACAATGTTTGCCTAAAATGTTGGTTTGCGATTAAGTTTTCAAAAAATGCTCTTGATGCTAAGCAAAAACTCGTCGTTTGAGAACGGAGTAATAGTTTACGTTACTAACTTTTTCTGCTACAATAATTGGATACAGATCAGCGAGTTCTTTGAGATTTTTTTTAAAAGTTTGGATGGATTTCTTTAGGTTAAGTCATGAGAGGTAAAATACGTCTCGCCTTAGAAAGTCGCTAATATTGAGATTATTATTTGTTTTTCAAAACTGCAACAAACGCCAATGCGTCTGGTGCCTGTTTTGGTAACAAATTATATATAATAATTGGTATCAAATGTTGGCACCACTATCAAAATAGCAAACATTTGAGACCAATATTGTATATGAAATATGTTATCCGCCGTTTTGGGGTGACCATTTTGGAAAACAGCTGTGATAGCCCAGCGGTGAGACCGTGCGACTCTTTCGAGGGGAACACGAGTTCAAACCCGGGCGGGCACTAATGAGTTTTTTTATTAAAACTCATGTGTCTAATTGATAATTGCAATTTATCACACGCTTTTCGGTGAAGGAAAACATCGTGAGGAAACCTGCATGTCTCTAGAGAATTCTGGAGATATGTGTAACCTACCAATCCGCATTGGAGCAGCGTGGTAGGTCTTAGCTCCAACCCTTCTCTCCAGAAACGGAGAGAGGAGGCCTATTCCCAGCTGTGGGATTGTAGCAGGCCGATGCTTTACTTACTTTTTACTTTTTTGGAGAACAATAAAATTGAATCTAATATCGTGCTGTTTTAAAAACTAAAGGCGTGTGCCAAAATTGGGATTCATCACCGATAAAAAGAACGAAATGCAGTTTAAGCGGTAACGTAATTGAAAATAGTTATAAATAACTGCTTAAAGTTAAGTAAAAATATAAAAATACCTAATAAAACCCATATTTTATAGTATAGAAACTATATTAACCTATCCAATTGATATCTAATATTCATCCCAGTGCATGTTAGCGCTTTTAATGTTTTATAAAAATATACACGCGTCATTGTTGTTATATATGCATGTGGATAAATTTTGCAGCACTATTATCTTTCACACCTGAACACAATACCATTGTGCGAATAGCACTGGAAAATTGAATCGTGCATTTACAATCGTAACTTTCCTGTATTTAGGACTTTCACACATGGAGACAATCGAAATTATATTGTTAACCCATTTCTCTGTAATTGGATGACCATAATTACCCACAAAACCTGTTAAATTTACATACTTTACTAATATGACCATAATTTTTACTTTTTGTGAGATAATCCTATTTTTAAAACTGTCTCTATATGTACTACTGGCTATATGTGTTATACGAGTAAATGATCTATATTCGGATAACGCAATACGCTTGTTCTAATATTCGTATCTAGGATTTTATTTGTGAAATCATCACTGCAGTATCATAATGATCATTCGACTCACATATTTTATATTTACGATAATATACAGTAAAAGCTATCTTTCGTTCCAGAAATATGTAAAGACATATATTATACTCGGTACATTAATTATGTATAATACCCTCAAAGTATAAGATGTGTTAAAGCTACCAAAGTGTTTGTTTTCGAGTGTCCCATAAATTTTATGAAAATAATGGTTAGTTTACCCATTATGAACTATTTCAATTGTGCGGCGCACGTTCAATTACGAATTAATAGGGACCAATGCTGATTAAGGAGATGAGGACTTGGTAAGAGTCTCTTGATGCACGTTTTAGTAATTGAAGTTTCAAATTTTAAGGATTAATTTGTACAAAAGTAATAATAAAAATTATTTTGCTATAATCCACGATACAGTAAATAGAAAATATATATATTGCTAAATGTATAGTAGACTATCCGTTTTTTCATACCTGGTAAATTTTCATTTCAAATAATCAAAAGCTAGATTTAATCATGTATACGTAAACACGTATATGTATACGAAATGTGAATAGTATACTTCTATACGCAATAAAAGTTACTAATCCTCCATATACATATAAGGTATGAGAACGGTGTTGCTTAGCGTTACATTCATTTTCTTAACTAACGCGGATTATAATAATACCTACCTCTATATGTCTCAGAGCTTAACGCACACTTAGAGGAATTGAAGTATGATAAATAAATATATTAACAATTGGGTTAACAGGATACAGAACAGCTCTGAAGAATATTATGTTTACTTACAAATTAACTTCTGGCAGCTTTGATTTCCCACAACATTTTATAAATTAGGATAGATTCTATAATTTAGTTTCCCACGAATGACGCATTAAGTGCGGCACAGATTGTTGTTATACTAGAACATCTGAAAGTCACGTTTGACTTAATTTGCATTCCGAGACTTAATACTGAGTGTGTTGACTGTAACCTGATATAAGACTGGAACAAGGTATAATAGCTTGATTAAAAATATTTCACTTATACTTACCTTTTGTAACACTTGAGACGTAATGTATTTATTAGGTTCTAAATGTCTAAAGATTGATTACCATGAGTTTTTTTTAAAAAAATGTGTCACGAGGTTTCCAAAGTAGATCTTGGCTTCAGCTTGGCTTTGGCTTAGCTTGGCTGTAAATTCGACTTCATAAAGGCATACAATACTCCATTATCCGTCGCTCTAAGTCTTGGTGAGGCCTTCAAGAAGGCACCCTAAAGCAACTTCCCGGTTGTAATATAGATTTTGCGCATTACATTTAATTCACAGCCTGGACGCGTTGTCCCGCACATGTATATTTTATTTATTCATTTTTTGCAAAATATTCGAATTATAGTTCCAGTCGATTAGATTATGCAATTATATAAAAATAGTGCTATTATTGTGTGTGTCTATTGCAATATTTAATAATCACTAGTAGAGAAATTAGTTTTTCATCGGCGGCAAACACATAAGTTATTACTTTGTGAAAGTTGCAAAAACATCAGTGCGTAATTCGCAATTTATTCGAATTATAGTTTCAGTCGATTGGATTATGCAATTATATAAAAATAGTGATATTATTGCGTGTGTATCTATAACAATATTTTCTTATCATTAATAGAGCAATTAGTTTTTCATCGACACAGGTTCTTAATTTGTGTATTTTTCCAAGAATATCAGCGCGTTAACCTTTAAATAGACCAGCTCTTTTTTTAACTAAAGACCCATTTGATCAAAAGTAATAATAAAAATTATTTTGCTATAATCCGCGATTAATGTATTATTACTTTTGTATTATGGACCTCCGCAAAGTAACGCCTAATTCTATAAATCATTTGATCAAGTTTTTTAATTGAATTAATAGTTGAATTAACCAACACTTTAATAGTAGGTATATGTCAATATTTTAAACAAGGTGCATCATTACTCTACTTGAGGTGTCAATTTTAATCATCCCTCCCAACTTTTTGAGTCCAAGTAGGGTTTACGTAACTTTCCCACACAATCACAGACGTGGGAACTGTTTCATACATTACAATGAGCTAAAATTGTACAACGCACGTGTTTATCGCGCCATGACAGTCTATTTAAGAAAAATTTGCTCTTTACAAAAAAAATATTACACTTTCTCTTATTATTTGTTAAGAGTATAAGGTCGCGGTCTACCTGATAGGGATCTTTTGTTGCGCAACAAGCGATTGCTATTTTTGGCACACATTTGATCAATTCTCACACCCGCACGTGGTTATACCATATATCAAAACCAGAGCTATATAACATCTGAAAAAAGCAAAGAAAGAAAGAAAATTATTAATAGATCTATGAAGGAATATTATTGAAATTTGTTTTCAGTTAAAAAAAAACAAAACGAATAACAATTTAAGAGATATATTAGAAAAATTTATTGAAAATCTGTCTTCAAATTGGGTTCATTAAAATAATAAAATATTGAAAAAATCAAATATTAAAATAAAAATTGATCGCAAAAACATTCACGCAATTTTTCAGCGATCTATTTTTTTTTTTAAATTTTATAACAGGCTTAGGCCCAGTTTCCACCAAAGCGATGAGGAGAGGAGATACGTTTTGATCACTAATTAGATATCGTCATTTGAACATCTCGTCGCCGCTCACGGCTCAGCTTAAATGACGATATGTGATTTGTATCCAAACCTACTCACCTCTTCGCTTTGTTGGATACCGGGCCTAACGCTTGGTTTTTTCATGATGAGTGACTAATACATCCTTAAACATAAGTACATACATTACATTATGTTTTTTAGTCTTATATTATCTTAAATATCTGGATAGAAACTCACAGGAAGGGAATTAATTTTCTTATGTAACGTGTGAAAATTGTTTGAAAAAAAACTGTAGTAGCGGCCTGTAACAGTCCTACTGCTGGGAATAGGCCTCCTGCCTCCGTTTCTGAAGAGAAAGGTTGGAGCTAAGACCTGCCACGCTGCTTCAATGTGGATTGGTAGGTTACACATATCTCCAGAATTCTCTATGCAGGTTTCCTCACGATGTTTTCCTTCACCGAAAAGCGTGTGATTAATCGCAGTTATCAATTAGACACATGAGTTTTAACAAAAAAACTCATTGGTGCCTGCCCGGGTTTGAACTCGTGGTTCCCTCGAAAGAGTCGCACGTTCTCACCGCTGGGGTATCAAAGTCGGGAATATGAGCTAGGCTTATGAAATACTAAGATAACTAAGACTTATTTTTATTAACATACCACGCAAGGTCAGCAGATGTTTAGGGTCCCGTCAACCATATGATAAGTGTACACGTAACAAAAACTGACAACACCTGCCTCTAAATCTGACATACGATATTGTTACAGATGGCTCTTGCATTGCTGGACAGGTTGTTTGTAAGGCTTACGTGGCTAAAAACTTTATATAAACAGTATGACCATTAATGTGATCTGATTACTGTTAGTCATCTTACACATATACACACACACACATATCGACAGGTCTAAGAAGTAATTCTTCTAGGAAATTTTAGGTGATTTTTTTCAGAATCAGAATCTGCTGTACCATTTTGTCTTTATAAATTTATATATCTAGATTTTTACACATTGTTATGCACCAATGAAGCTGATATCTCAATCTCTCGTTCTACATTTGTAGATAACTATCATCATATCATCTATGTAACCCAAAGATTAGACTGACGCATTTAGAAGCAAGCCGCTAGGTATATATGATATGAAATGATGGACTATTATAACAACTAAACGAATCTTACAAATTGCAATCCTCCAAAAAAATATTTTTTCGTGTAAAATTTGGAGATTACCAGTCACGCATCTTTCGAGCGAATATCTTCGACTTTAGTTTCATCTTTGAAATCCGAGCATAGAAGACGGATATTTTGAGATCTATCTCATACAAATTTTAATTTTGTGAACCTTTATTTACAGAATCGATTCATGCAGACAGCCACTAGTTGTCCGTGGTTCATGCGGAACGTTGACCTCCATAGAGACCTCGACCTCCCTACCATTACTCACCTCTTTAAACGTTTTCGAAATCTTACTTCGAGAAATCTGAGCTACACCCGAACCCCCTTATTTCAGTTGCTTCTACCTACATCCCAGTTAGGTCTGACCACCGAAAATATAGGCGTCCAAAAAGCGTCCTATTTGACCCTAACGATCAAATAACGATCGCAAACACAAAAACATGTAATACACACACACAGCATCTTCGCCGGCGAAGACGAGGACCCACCCTTCCGACGTCGCAATGACTAATCAAAGTCATACATCAGCCCTCCACTACGCGTCGCCCTAAGCCGTGGTCCGGCCTTACAGGAGGCACCCTTAGGACGACGTTCCCCGACGCTAGTAGAGCTTCTGCGCTCTACTCTCTGCAACCTCGACGATGCTTCTGCGCTCGCCCGTCCCGCCCGGTAACGCTGTAAAAGCCGTTAGCCCTAACGGCTAACAGCATACAGTCAGTTCGAAAAAAAATGAACCTTTATTAAAAATCTCGCGCCCTGGTAAAGGTAAAGTGCTAAAAAAAGTGGTAAAGTGCTAAGTGGTAAAAAAAGCTACTGCTTTTTTTCGAACTGACTGTATGCTGTTAGCCCTAACGGCTTTCACAGCGTCACCGGGCGGGAACCTACCACTATCCCCCTATTGGGCATAGGCACATCGCAGCTTTGCTCTGACAGGTTATAACATAATTTGAAACCCTTTATTAGGTATTTGAATTTAAAACAGAAGCTGGGTGTTCATAAATGTATATTACCTTTAATATGAAGCCCTAATGATCTTGTTCAAACTTTAAATCAAAAAGGGTGATTTCAAATATCATATTTGATAGACCCGCTCGGAGCGACAATCCCTTAATGGTTCAACTCATACATAAATTTTGTAGGACATGACCGAGCCAAAACAAACTGTTGCCCTCCTGATAATTAATGATCACCCTCGTCAATTTTACGGTCGTTCGTTCAAAAATACTTTAAATCAGGACGTTATTTTGTTCAACTAATACACCTGCTTACCCTAATTTTTTAGACCATTCGAGTTTTAATTAGGATCCATAGTTATTAATGGACCTTATCTATGATCTGCAACGAGTATCTTGTATAATTTTTTTGGTCAATGTTTAATCTTGTAATTACTCTTAAACTAGTTTAAAAGAAGTCATGATAAAAAATCGTATCAAGCTGAGAGTGCTGTTTAAAAAGTCAGATCGGGATCCAAGCTAAAAATTTGTGAATTTAAATCCGAACATGTCTATAAAAAGTTCTATAAAAAGAACAAGTATTGTTTGATATATTATATAGCAATCAAAAATCATCATCATTCTTCTGCTCTTATCCCACTCTAAATGGGGTCAGCACTACATGTTATAAACATGTTGCAATTTACCTAGATATTTTACGACCGGCCGCCCGCCTAACGTTAACTTACCTAAGTCGCCTTTTACGTCACCTTGGTAAGTGAGGGTGGTTTATTCTTCCCAGACGGATACCACACGGCGGATATAGCATTCAAAATTAGTCTTCTAATAAATTTAAGTTTTAAGGTTAAACAGAAGGCAATATCATAGTTTGTGAGAAATTCTGGGATATGAATATCTAACTCTGCAACGCTTTTCAATACTAAGGCTTCAACAATAAAAGTTTCTTAACAAGAAGAAGTTCGAGATTCTTTAAATTTTCGTTATAATGGTTTTACATACTTGTCGAATATTGATGCGCGATCAGTAAAATTTTCTAACTCAAAATATTCTTAACTCAATTAAAATTCTTCTTAAGATTTCGTAAGAATTGAATGCCTTAGGTACGTGACTCACTGAAAGCTATGTATAAAAATTTATAAGTTTCTATAACCTTATATAACTGATCTTGGATAATTTTAATGGAAATATATATGTAATCTAAAACTTTAGAATATATGTTTATTGACAGTTTAAATTTAGGAAGTTCAATAATTAGTAAAAAATAATATTAAATAAGTGAACAATAAAATTATATTACCATAAACTTCATATGTGCTTATATCGGATTTGATTAATTTGCTTTTAACCTTATCAAATAATAAATGATAATTTTATCTGAAACATAAATTGAATGGAATAAATGAATTTTAATTTAATCAATACACAATCAATCTATATACAAACACCTATGCGTTTAATTGTGTAATATTCAAATCTATTATCTTTACCAATTTTACAATATTTCTGTAGAAGGTGTTAATGGATCTAGATGATTTAATCTTAAATGTAATGTAATACTCTCTGCATTTGGCAATCTCGACGATGCTTCTGCGCTCGTCTGCCCAGTGACGCATACAGAATTGCTTGCTGTTTGGACAGCATACAGTCAGTTCGAAAAAAAAAATCTAAATGTATTTTTCGTTGCATCTTCCAATCTACTGTATCCACTAAACGGCATGGTAAAATATCAATAGAGTTTCAGTTAAAAAAAGTTGTGTGGGTTTTATTCATTAAATTGAGTGATATATACTTTTACTGTAGAAATGGCCTTATACAAACTCTTTCTTAAGTCATGTGGGGAGGCGTGTCTAAACTGATGAGTTAAACAAAGCTTTTAGTGGCGATGACACGGCGTTCTAATAATCGATTTACCTTGAAGGATATTTTGGGATGCTCGTGATTGTTTTAGTTTACTATTTAATTAAATGTAAGGGAGTTAATCCAATATGATAACATTTAAAACAATTTTAGGTATGCATACGAACTTATCAAGATCGTGTCTGTTGTATTTAAAAATTCAAATGAGCAGAAAATTATAGAATATTTTCTGGTAGCAAAGCCAAATCGAATATTTTTGAATATGTTCCATATTTCAAATAAATTAATCATAGGGCCTAAAATAATTGTTGTATTTTTATATATAGATGTTTTACATTTTTCTTTATTCCAACGGCTGAAGGATTTTCATTAACCCAATTTATTGTTCCAAATATCGATTTAATAATTTTATTCATAAGATTAGGAAAGAATTCATAGACACCCATTTTATAAGAAAAAGATTTCTGCCCAGGGATATGAACCTGCGATCAAAAGCGTACACGCTATAACTGTTCAGCGCCGCAACTAAAAAATTGTTTCGTTTACTGACTTTAAATGGTAGTCAAAACTCAATTTTTAATGATTGTGTAAAATGTAATATAACATTATTTTTTATTAAATTTGCAAACATAAAAAAAATCGATATTCGTGGATACAGATTCTATTGTATAAAATTCCGCAATCAATTTTGGTCTTGCCATTGCAGCAGTTTAAAAATACTGTTAAAAAGAAGTTGATACAGAAAGCCTATGCTGTTGAGGATTTCTTAGATGATAATAATGTGTGGATATAGCTGTACCCTGTACAAGACAGTAATGACTAAGTGTAACTAGTTATAAGATTAATATTTTTTAAAAGAGCAACCGCCAAGTTTCTAGCTAGCTCTTCTAGGCTCTTCGGAAAGCTGTTCCTAAACAGCTTTCCGAACCAGCGGTAGAGTTGACGATTCAAAAGCACTAGTTTACAAGTTTACTTGAATAAGGAATATTTTGGATTTCAATTTGAATTTAAAAACTATCGTCATAATATATTACCAAATGTATACAAGAAACAAATTGATGATAATTCTGTAGGGATGCGGTCATGTTATATAATATTAATATCACGAAATCAATGGATCCCTTGAGAGGAGACGTCTCTTTTATTATGACACTGCAATATGTATGAGGGCTATTTTACTACTGACCCTATCAAATTCATTACTTATTTACGAGACGTTGAACAAAATTTATTTGTGTGATCTAACAGTTGGGATGTGGTAGTGCTTAACGAATTTCTTCAATATATACATTGGAATCGTGTATATGTTTCTTTCCAATATATTATTTACAAAAAGTATATTTCAAAAAGGTTTTTTTTGCTATAATCCGCAATTAACTAATCGATTATAGTAAAATATTTCATTATTTCTTGTAGCAAAGATTATTTAAGTTACATATTATTAACATATATGGATATCTAGAAGTTATGCCGTGTAGTATCCGGCTGCATAGAATAGACCACCCTCATTTCTTACCGAGGTGTCGTAAAAGGCGACTAAGGTAGTTGATGTCAGGCAGGCGGCCGGTCTTAAAATACGTAGCCGAATCATATGACAACATATTTGTAACATGTTGTGCCGACCCCACTTAGAGTGGAGTAAGGACAGGAGAATGATAAATGTTGATGGATATCTAGAAGTATATTTAGGGTATTAATATGTATGTTTTTCTAAGGTAGTAAACCTTTGAATTCTTAAACCTGAATATTTCATATATATTTTTATTCAAATTTATATAGATCATTCATAAATAGTTCAATTGAGTAAATATTATTATTATTGTTTTACTACCTCGAATATTTTTATAACGTTCAGGACTCCAACAACAAGATTTTACTTCCGTAAATCTGATTTATTTTAGTATTCCATATAACAAATTAATTTATTTACCATCTGAAACACTATTACTGGTCATACATAAAATTTCCTCAAGTAACTGTAAAAAAGATGTTCGAAACGAAATCTGTACACAAGTACTTGTAAAGTGAAACATCTCGACGCTGTATTTGTGAGTTCAGTACTAGTGATGAGACACTTTTGTCAAGTTCTATTTGATAACCGAGATTTGATAAACGAGTGTATGTTGTTATTTGATTGGATTTAAAATTAATATTAAAGCATAATTTTTTATTTATGTAAATATAAACTAATAATTCTACTATTATAAATATGTTTTAAATTGTCAATTCTTGTAATACATCTCTTTCCTTGATGTATTCATGGATATTAATAATGATTATAATTTAAAACTACGCCCCCTGTGGTTAAAATTATTGTTCTCCAAAACTAATTAAAATCGGCTTAGAGCTTTGAGTATGAAAACTTATCGCTTAAGAATCGCTTAAGAATTTATTATGCTAGTTGTTATGTTATGTTAGTGATATAAATATTATTTAAAATATACTGTTTGAGTTTATAATCAGGAAAATTATGATAAATTAATTATATTGTTACTATAGTTCTAATTAAGTCCCGCCGTGTGGTATCCGGCTGAGTAGAATAGACCAGCCTCTTTCTTACCGAGGGGTCGTAAAATACGACTTAGTTAAGTTGACGTCAGGCAGGCGGCCGGTCGTAAAATACGTAGCCGAATCATATGACAACATGCTTGTAACTAGTTGTGTCGACCCCATTTAGAGTGGGATAAGGGCAGGAGAATGATGATGAGTTTTAATTAAGTCGTCTAATACCTTATAAATGTTAACAATTGATAATACGGTGAAAAAATTAATTTTGAGAGCCCCGTATGGGCTTGGAACTAGTCTGGCTCATCCGATAAAAAAAGGCGTGAGTGTAGCCGGTCTCTCAACATTAATTATGAATACCACTCACGATAGTTTAAATTCCAAAATGGGGAAAAAACATTGTGATAAAGACTCCACATCCCTAGAAAATTTTCTGAGCTCAGTACAATATCGTCAGGCCGATACTAAACATTTATTTTTTGTTAACGTTTGTAACTTTATTCACATAAAAATTATTATGTTGCCTAACTACTATTAAAGACGAAGCTGCTCAAGTCGAATTTATCGATAGCGCGTCGTCACTTTTGACTATCCCTAGTGTGTCCTAACGGTATGGACGGTAAGTGCTACACCAAACAACATCAATAGACTCTTAGTGGAGCATAGAGTGTGCCACCTAGTGTGCACTGTATTTGTATTACGAAACATTAGAAGAATGAAAAATAAACTTTTATTTGCGATAGAAATCGAACTATATTACTGTTGTAAGTCCTTTACCGTTGCTTTGAAATGAAAACTATTCGTATTTGTAATGTATTCGTAAAATTAGTATCAAATTTTTTTTTTTGGGTAGGTAGTAATATTATTTTATATATATTCAAAATATTATTTATTCAAGTAAACTTGTAAACAAGTGCTTTTGAATCGTCAACATCTACTGCTGGTTCGGAAAGCTGTTCCTACCGAAAAGAACCAGCAAGAAACTCGGCGGTTGCTCTTTTTAAAATATGAATCCTTAAACTAGTTACATTTAGTTATTACTGTCTTGTACAGGGTAGAAGTGCACCTATATCCACACATCCTTATCGTTTAAATAATCTTCAACAGCATAGTAGGCTTATTAAAAAGAGGATCATGTTTTGATATTAAAACCACGCTTAGTGATTTTGTCGTGGAATCTATCTCCAGACGCTACTTAAATTACGGGGCGAAACGATTGTTGAGTTTGTGATAGCGAATGTGTGTAGTGATTGTGTATTAAGGTGGTGGTGGATGCATGTGGTGCATGCATTTTTACGTATCCTGCACGTATCAGTTAAGAAAACGGATAGTACATTCTACATTCAATATCACATATATTTTTTATTATTATTCTAATACTGCCGTGTGGTATCCGGCTGATTAATAGACCACGTCATTTCTTCACATCATTTCTTACCGATTTTTCGTAAAAGGCGACTAAGGTAAGTTGGCGACAGGCAGACGGCCGGTCATAAATACTAACCAAATCATCTAAAAGCATGTTTAAAACATGTTGAGCCGATCCCACTTAGAGTGGGATAAGGAAAATGATGTAAAATGAATGTAGGAAAATGATATTTTTTTAAACATGAAAGTTATTCTAAATTTTAGATGTTCTCTTTATATATATAAAGTCTTAGGGAGTCAGCACTTATTTGCAGCGATCCAGTCGCTATTCAGGGTATTGGGAGCGCTTTCCGAATCGTTTGTATGCTAAATATTACTTTGCATGCATTTTCTATTTGTAACAGAATTTTAGATTCAATACATTTTTCATTTATACGAGAAATGGAAAATATTTTACATAAAAGATCATTTTTATTCAAGAGTATTTATAGTCTAGTAATAAGATTACGTAATTCTTAACGTAAGTCGGACAATTATGTCATTTTTTTTATATTTCCCTAGCTCTGCCAGTGACTTTGCCCGCGTCGAAATCAGTGAGTCACAAATTAAGTTATGTATTCACCGAATCGAACATAAAAGTAGTTATTGTGAGTTAACCATAAGAGATAGAGAAATGCTGTTGCACATTACTATAGTGTATCTATGCTGGTTCAGGCGAGTTTTTTTTACAACCACGCTACCTCTTTGACACAATTACATATAACCCCAATGTACTATTACCCCAAATCTTCCGAAATAATTTCACTACCTTTAGTAAAAGCCATAAAAAATCCGTTCCGCAGATTTTCAGAAAATCGATGACATATACACATTTGGGGATTTTGTATTATATATAATATGTATAGATGTTAATTGAAATTTACAATTGATAATACAGCTTAAGGACAAGGTAAACGTTCTACGAAACTAAGATATCGATATGAAAAGTCTGGAATAACCAGTTAACTACTCGAGAAGTTACGTGTAGTAAAAAAAACAGATCGCTCTAAGGACAACAAACAAATACACTTTGCCCGCAGATAAGTTAAAAAAACAATTGAAAAAGCTTATAAATAAATAAAGCCATTGAATATTATGTAAATAATAAGAAAACTTGGACTTAAGTTGGAACCAGATACGCACTAAATTTGATCGTAAGCTTTGTCAAGTATTAAATACGAGTGTGACCGCCGAGTTTCTTAAGTTTTTTTGTTAAGAGAACCTTTCCGTACCAGTGGTAACTTCATTACTAACTAACTGGAACTAAGATTGGAACTGGAACTGAAAAAATAATTTAAATTTATGAATACGTAAACTGTAACATTTTAGCTATACATTTTGAATATAGAAACTTCGTAAGTTTCAAAGAATGGTTCGCACGTTAGCGTTCAACGTGCAGTGTATATGAACTATTATAATCCACAGGTTGTAATATTCGTGTCACCGTGTTCAGCGGAGTGCAATATTACTGCCTGCCAGATGGGACTCTCTTTACATATAAATGACGTCCGTGTGCTATTTGCACTGTATTTTTGCACGGCAAATAAGGAATGGCTCACCATTTAAATATTTGTTAGATATACTATGAATGTTTTACAAAAGGGAGACATAATTATTTTCAAAAATATCTACTAATTAAAAAAAAAGTATAATGCAATTGATGAGCGGATCTCAACATAACTTTTTGATTTGAATAAAAATTGTAACAAAGATTTCATCTCAGATTTCAATAGTGGTATTGAAATAACCTCATAAAATATTGTAAGGTACCGTATACATTACGATAATATCTGCTCAGTGGTTCACTTAGAGAATAACTAACCCCGGGTAGAAGTAGTAAGTTTGCTTGGGTGTCAGAGGAAATTTCAGATACTTTCTGTAACAAAAGGAAAGGTACAGCCAAATTAAAGTAATTATTTTATGTTACATGAAAACTGAACGCGTCTCAGATGTGATATCAGTAAATTACTTAGCATTTGTATAAAACTTGATTAATATTCAGCCGTGTTTGGGTAATATTAAGTTGAAATAACTCCGAGGAAACTTGCGAACGTAGTTTAACCATATTTAAAACTTAGACTACTTGACCGACCCAAAGGGTTGCTTTTTAAAATATCATTCTTGTTAATATTATGAGATATAAAATGCGACAATTATCAAGTCAACATTCTTATAATAATAAAGCTCTCTTGGCTTCCCAACCACGATGATCAGCAAATATTAACAACATCTATACAAATATTATTAATTAAATTTATAGAATTAGGCTTGTCAATTAGGGTTTTTGCGTGTGTTTTAACGAATGCTGCATATTTCAGGTATAAAAACAAATAGTCCACCGTACATTTAGCATTATATATATTTTCTATTAAAAGAGCTGTGATAGCCCAGCGGTGAGACCGTGTACAAGTTTCGAGGTAAACACGAGTTTAAACCCGGGCAGACACCAATGAGTTTTTCTATTACAACTCATGTGTCTAATTGATAATTGCAATTTATCACACGCTTTTCGGTGAAGGAAAACATCGTGAGGAAACCTGCATATCTCTAGAGAATTCTGGAGATATGTGTAACCTACCAATACGCATTGGAGCAGCGTGGTAGGTCTTAGCTCCAACCCTTCTCTTCAGAAACGGAGAGAGGAGACCTATTCCCAGCAGTGGGCATAGTAACAGGCCGTTACTTTACTTTTACTTTTTTATGTGTTTTAACGAATTCTGCACGTGTCAGGTATGAACACGAATAGTCCACTATACATTTAGCATTATATATATTTTCTATTTACTTTATAGTGGATTATAGCATAATAATTTTACTACTACTTTTGTATCTCTCACTCTGTTTGTCAGTCTGATGACAATTTTATATTAATAAGAGGGCATATTGATTTTTGTCTACGTCGCAGGTGATTTTATTATTTGGTTTAATTATTCAAATAGAATTATTCTTTTAAAACGATCTTCCCGAGCACCTAATAGTTGTATCGAGACTACGTTCAGAACAGGATGTAACAGGGTAATTTTATTTTGTACTATATCATCGAAATTAATCAAAAATTGTATTTACACTACTTATAATCTTTCTTATTACGATCAAATTGTGGTATCCAACTGACTTTTATTATATTCCGCGCACGTTGTCTATTATATCCCATTGACTTAGGGTCATGTTGACGGGGAAGTCGACGGCATACGTTAGTGCGTTTACAGATAACGCTGAAAAATGGCGCCTGAAGCCTGATTGATGTTGTGCAATCCCAAAAAGGGAGTGTTGACATGTACACTTTACGTAGCTAATCCTATCGGTAACAGTGTCTGAAAACATATGGTCTTAAATTATTATATTGAGATGTAAAGAAACATGAGATGGTTTATAGATAGGAAATGTTTTGAGATAAAATATAAAGGAATTGGTTCAAATTAAAAACATTACTACTACTGGGCAAAGGCCGCATCTTTGATTTGATATTTAAATCTTCATTAATTAATCTTAATTAATGAAATCTTAATTAAATAAAAGTTTATTTTGCTTTAGTCCCCGATATATCTCGATTTGATTGCTAAATCGTGATTTTATTACGAATTATAGCAAAATAATATTTTAATTATTTTTGTAAGCAATTGTAAGGCAATGGCCTTAATGCGGAATTCATAAAAAAAATTTTTTCTTATATATATTATAGATGTTTACTCTACCAGGATAAAAATTGGTTATGGTCCAGATTATAAACTATCAAAATCTGTTTAGTTGTTTTAAATATTCATATTTTTATTGTTGTTACATAATCTGTCTGCATTTACGTCTGTTTACAATAAACTCGAAACTACTAATTTTACTTTTATGCAGTTTTTCGTTAGCAATTCGTCAAAAACGCTAAAAAAGGTTTATATGTTGTTACAACATGTTGCAAAAACAACCTTATTGAAATAGTTGGGTCACTAAAATAAAAAAAAAACATTGTCGTCGTCAATGTGAGGGGTTGTTGCAATAGAATAAAAAGACTTCGTTATTCGTCAACTGGACTGAATCTGAAATAAGACAAAAATTGTTAACAACCTCGGAAAAGTCAAGTTGCCTGGGGCGTTCATCAAAAACGTTTTGAGATAAAACAAAACGATGTGTAGTTGGATATTGCTTTTCTACAGGTTTTCTCTTATTCTTATCTTATTAATAGCTAACTATACCCATCCTATCTTTCTAAATTTTTTAGTGTACAGAACTAACTTTTGTGCAGTATTTACCAAAAGGTAATGCAAATTTTTTCGGAAGGGTAATAATATATAACGGTTTTATGTAAATTTTTTTGAACAAGTCACACAGTTGAAAAAAACTCTCCTTCTCAGTGCTCTAGTCGCGTGCGGTGCGTTAACTGACAGAGATACACTAAAACAATATACTAGAAAATTGTAGATCTACAAAAATACGATGAAAATCCGCGACAGCATGTCTCTATCTTTTATGGTTTACTCGCCTCAGCATTCTCCTGCCCTTATCCCACTCTAAGTGGGGTCGGCACATGTTAGAAACATGTTGTCACATGATTTGGCTAAGTATTTTACGACCGGCCGCCTGCCTGACGTCAACTTGCCTTAGTCGCCTTTTACGACACCTCGGTAAGAAATGAGGGTGGTCTATTCTATGCAGCCGGATACCACACGGCACATACCTTAGTCGCCTCTTACGACACCTCGGTAAGAAAGGAGGGTGGTCTATTCTATGCCGGATACCACACGCTGAAATACAAATTATAAGTTCAGAATTTCAAATAAAAGCAGTGATTTGCACGCAAGTGAAGCATAGTATAATATAAAATAAAATAATCTATCTACTTCTCATCATAATTCGCAAGTGTTTCGTTATAAATATCAATTGTGTCGCGAACAATGTGATTAAGATTAAAAGTTACAACAGCTCTAGACCGGAAACATTCAATTTTAACATTACATCATAAACTCAGTATCAACTCTTCCGTTAATGCCTCCAAACACGCTTACCAGTCAAATCTATACAAATTCTGAACTTTGTAAAATTTACAATTCATGAGTAATGCTTTCACAAAATAAGCGACCCACTGTTATGATATCGAAATACGAAGCGAGGGAAAATAATATATCATTATATTATTAACCTATCTTCTCACCCTTGACAATAACAATGGCTGTTGAAATATTTGATATCATTATCCATGGACGAAAAGCTCATAGAAATTTTAGTGCCTCTTGACATGCAATACTTTAATTCAATTCACACAACAGGTGGGGTCGGTCATAGTTTACTTTAAAGGAGAATTTATGTGATCAAGTACCGTTTGTTTCTGGAAATCGTGACTAGGATTTAATCTTTAATACCCACAGAGATGCATGGTGATAGCCGTGTTTTAATAATTCCGTTACACGCTTTACGGAAGAGTAATGAGTGCATTAAATAATTTTGTTGGCAACCTTTCTTTGTTCCATTAATTTCAGTATCCAAAACATAAAACATTTAAATAAAATCACTCACTCATTTAACATCGTGTATTAACCGAATCCATAAATCATCATCGTCCTCCTGCCCTTATCCCACTTTAAGTGGGGTCGGCACAACATGTTGCAGACATGCTGTCATATGATTTGACTACGTATTTTACGACAGGCCGCCTGCCTGACGTCAACTTACCTTAGTCGCCTCTTACGACACCTCGGTAAGAAAGGAGGGTGGTTTATTCTATACAGCTGGATACCACACGGCATTTACCTTAGTCGCCTCTTACGACACCTCGGTAAGAAAGGAGAGTGGTCTATTTTATACAGCCGGATACCACACGGCATTATATCCAAAACATAAAACATTTAAATAAAATCGTTAATCATTTAACATCGTTTATCAACCGAATCCATCGTATTATTATATATTCGAAAATAGTGTTGTCCAATATTATAAAATTAAATTGATTGGGACAAATTGTAAGGCATAGTAAAATAACGCACTTATACGTTCCTGAAATACATCTACCACTAAAATTTGGATGGTCTTATCATGCAGACCATAGAAGCAATAGATTACGGAGATATCACTGTATATTAAAGTTTATTATTGCACATTGAAGGACCGCGGTGTAGAAGTTTTAATTGAGATAAATTTCATTAACATTCGCCGAGCAGATTAGCCATGAAAGTAAACAGACAGACAGAGAGAGTTTCGCATTTATAATATTAGTGTGGAAGTATGGATAGTAGCGTCTTTCGAAAAGAGATGCATTTGACGTCAAGTGAACATTTATGAAAAATTTAATACAGCCACTTTGGGGCTCCTGAAAGGATGTCGTCAAATAAACCTTTTAGCGGACTAGGCGGAGATACGAGTATGACGAGATTTGCATAAGACGCCGGGACGGCCGAGTCTCGGGCAGAAGATCGTGTCTCGCATATAAATAACGTCTTTATTTGTAAATATTGACTCTTGCCCGCACCCTTTCAAGAAGTTTCAAATACTTATTTCCTAAACATAGTTTAGTAAGTGCAAAGTTTCTCATATCACTTGATAATGGTTTTTATGCCGCACGCTATAAAATGCCTTCAATTTTTGAATAATCTATAATTATATTCATATAATTATAGATTAATTATATTCATACACATTATTAACTAACAAAGAAAGACTGTATTTTTTACATTTATTTTTGTATTTTTTACATAGCTAAGCACCAAATTTACAATTTAAAAGAATAAAACTGAATTATAATTTAAAAGAACGAAAAGGACGATAATAATAATAGAGTAATAATGATAATTCCGCAACAAGATAAAATTTGTTGAATTATCACTTGTATGATTAAGTTTTAATGAAAGTAAAGGTTATGATGCGACTGAATAAATTAAATTTGAAATAATATTGATAATACGCATTATTATGGATAAAATATAAAAACATAACATTTTACATAAAGCTTACGTAACGTTTTTCGTAATAAGATCTCATTAAGGGCTTCACCTTAAGATTTTTATAAATTTTATGATTAGTGAAAATTAATGTTAAGAAAACGCAGTGGATCTTCTAAATTATATTCTTCATTTAAGAACCTTTTGTGTGTTAATAAAATTAGCCGTGTGGTATCAGAATAGAATAGGGGTGGTCTATTCTATTCCTTTCCTATCGAGGTGTCGTAAGAGGCGACTAAGGTATGTGCCGTGTGGTATCCGGCAGAATAGAATAGACCACCCTCATTTCTTACCGAGTTGTCGTAAAAGGCGACTAAGGTAAGTTGACGTCAGGCAGGCAGCCGATCGTAAAATACGTAGCTAAATCATGTGACAACATGTTTCTAACATGTTGAGCCGACCCCACTTAGAGTGGGATAAGGGCAGGAAAATGATGATTGTATGTTAATAAAATCAAAGCGTTAAAACAAAAAAATAATAATTTGTGATTCAAGTTAAAGTTTCTTAAACAAAATTATGATTTTATGTTATTAACATAAAAATATTATGGATTTAAAACACAAGTAACGGTTGTATGCGACAGATATTTGTAATTTTATTTTTTAAAATTAACCTTATTCAGGTTTTCTGTTTCGATATACCGTAACACAATATCTGATCATTATGTAATTCTAAAACTATTGTCTTGTCTGTTATGCCTACGTTAAACATCTTAATATTCTAAGCGATACTAATCTCCAGACGTCCATTTACCACTATTAAGCATGATTTAATATGTTTGGAATTTCAATTATTAATAAGCTTCGACTTAGTGGAGCATTTCACAAAGCGTGCCAGTTCTGTTATAGTCATTCATGCAGTATTATATTAATTCGTGAGCGAGGAGATCAAAGTCTTATGTAGCAGACGACGAGTTTGTGAAGAATTTTAATATAAACGGTAATTTAATATTCAAAATCATTTGGTGTAATATATGTCGGATTTTAATTCTGATGTCGATACATAGTAGGAGAACAAAAAAACCTCAAACTTGCTAAAACATTTCTAGCACCAATTCGCAACCAAAAGAACGCTGTCCATTGAAACTCATTCCTCAGATCGGAAATAGTAATTACATGTACGTAGATATTATTGGAAAGGATTAATATGTGGGCAGCATGGATTTTCTTCGCGAACATATTAAAATAACAGTATCTAATTTGATTATTTAAGACGTCTAATGACACACGTCTTTTCACCCAACTGTCATAGATCCGACTTTAAAGAAAGAGGCGTCATGACTGTAGCTTCACAATATATCTACAGTAATATAGTATTTGTGCGAAAAAATATTCACTTATAAAGTACAAACTAGCTGTGCCAGCGGCTTCGCCCGCGTCGAAATCAATTGTCACAAAAAATCCAAATTGAAATTTTGAACATAAAATAGTTATTGTGAGTTAACCGTAATAGATAGAAACATGCTGTAGCTGACTTTTTGTACTATTTTTATAGATCCACAATTCTCTAGTACATTACTTTAGCGTATCTCTGCTGGTTTACAGCGCACGCGACTTAAGCAAGCAAGTTTTTTAACAACTGCGCGATCTCTTCAACACAATTTACATAATACCGATATTTACTATTTACCTAAACTATCCGGAAGTATTGCACTATCTTTTGGTGAAGACCGTACAAATATCCGTTCAGTAGATTTAGAGAAAATCGATAACATACAGACAGACAGCTTTTTGGGACTTTGTTTTATAATAAGTATAGGTAGTGATAGATATGACAGAAATACTAGAAACCGACATATACTAATGACGCCTTGGTTGCGCCTTCAAAAGGTTCGAAAATCTTTTGTCGGTCTTGGTACACGTTTTTATATCAAAATTCCTCAACATTATCTAGACTTGCCTTTACATAAGTTTAGAATTTATCTCAATGTTCCACGGACTCGCTTGCCTAAGCATACCACTCTGCTATTTAAAAACTCTTCCAAAGGCATCCAGAAACATAATTTATTCTTGTTCAAATCCAACACAATTTGTATTGAACTTGTTGTCTCAGAACTCAGTGTCAATAGGATACTGGGCGGGATATCTACTTTGTATTCAAGACTTTAACATTTTGCGAATCATGTGATATGATTCACACACTGAGTAACTAATTTCTTAGCATCATGACTGATGTGAGGGCTTTTAAGATTTTATCAACGTGTAACTGTCAAGAAGTTGAAAAATATACTAACAGCTAATAATTTAAAACAAAAGTAATAATAAAATTATTGTGCTATAATCCGCGATACAGTAAATTTACTGTATCGCGGATTATAGCACAATAATTTTATTATTACTTTTGTATTATGGATCTCCGCAAAGTAACGCCTAATTCTATAAATTAGCTAATAATTTATTGATGTGGAAGCGCCGCTTAAATGAATCAGATGAATCGACTTTTGTAACAAAGTTAGTATTTATCATTTGTAAAGATACCAGGAAGCAATACATCATCATCATTCTCCTGCCCTTATCCCACTCTAAGTGGGGTCGGAACAACATGTTATAAACATGTTGTCACATGATTTGGCTGCGTATTTTACGACCGGCCGCCTGCATGATGTCAACTTACCTTAGTATTTTACGATCCCATACATACCATACCATGTGCGCGTGTAACGTTCAAGTAACATTTATTGACATTTTAGAAAACAACTTTATCTTGAGATGGCGTAGAAATCTAACTCTATGGCGTTACCAACATGACCAGAACTAGTATTCATTTGGGTCGTCATCCTGAAACAACAAAGTCTAAATGCCACAATTTTTTGGATTTTAACGCAAAACTGCAGCCCATATTCCTAACGAATCTTTGAGATAGATATGTGTACGTTTAAAATATCTCCAATCTCAGTTAATCTGTATTGGAGCAGCATCCTAGCTCTAAGCTCCGAGCCTTGCCTACATGGTAAAAGGGGGCTTTAGTCCAGCAGTGTGATCTCAATAGATCTCTGGTTTATTACCACGGGAATTCGGACAAAATGAAAATTCAAATATATTATATAGTTAAAAAAGTACTTGCAATCTTATTTTTCTTGAAATTTAAAGCTATTCTGACTGACCCGTTGGCGCTGTGGATAGTGACCCTGCCTTCTGCTTCGCGGGTCAGTGTTCGATTCCACCGAGGGCCAAAATTTTCTATAAACAAATTGTTGGTTCTTCGAGCCTGGGTGTGTATTTTTATTTAAGTATGTATTGAAACTTATATATGTAGTATCTACCAGTTGTCCGTCACCCATAACACAAGTATTAAGTACTTACTTTGGGGACGGACGACCGTGTGTGTAAATGTGCCATATATTTATTTATAAAAAAATGCGCATTACACTATGTGTTTATTATGTGACACCATCTTATTATTATCGTTCTTACAGACACAAACAGACTTCACTTTCTTTCCATTGCTTATTAAATCCAATATCCACGTACATGACTCATTAAAACAATTACTAAGACGACACGCAGAATGAATGGCGCACGATAAAATCGCAACCACAACAATCGCATAATAACGTACCTACGTGCATCGTGATCGCCGCGCCCAACTTTCGCGCATTCATTCCCGGACGATGTACATGATGTCACTCGATTAGAGTTACCATATGCATTAACAATCAGTATCCTGTCCTGTTTTATTTCAATTAAATCTAGTATATGTATTTGTCTATATGAGGACACTTTGGTTTCGGTATTTAAAAGTGTAAGGTGTCAATATAAAAACCAATTGCATTATTAATTGAAAAAGACCAGAAGGAAGTTTGATTGCGTAGATTTCATGGAAAAAAATTTTTAAATTATCGACCACATTCTATAATCTTTTCAAGGGCATTCTATCAAATATCGGGGTAAATATTTATTCTTCATAAGCAAAAATTTTTACAATTTAATGGAAACTTTAATTTCATTATCATATAATATATTTTAAGATTATTGTATGAAATAACTGCTGGCAAAAATCCGTATCACGTTGAAGTGCAATTGATGAACATTCACTTTAATTAGAATGTATTCTAACTGAATAATTCTAGTTAGAATAGATTTTTTATTCAATTATATAATATTCTATTAGACGTTTATACGTCTACAGGAGTTTTGGTGACAATTCTTATAAGTTTCCTACGCTTTGTTCATTACAGTTGGTTGAACTATGTATTTCGATTTAATTAATAAAGTGATTATTATAAACTACCATGTTATGAAAAATTATAGTGATTAAAAAGAATGACACTACACACGATCAGATCACGCCATAAAGTAAACAACAATTATATTTAAAACCGATAAATTACACTTTCAAAAGAGTGAGACTACTACTAAACATGATAAGAACTGGAGAACCTACTTCTGTGACAATAGATGTAATGCTATTCAGATTTAGTCTCATACAAAATTAAGGTCAGCTTTACGAGTACAATAGAGTAGACTCTGGATAATATAGTCTGCGGATGATACGAAGTTTAATCTGTTGTTAAAGCACGACGTTCCTTTTTCACAACAGAAATCAGAAAGACTTCTGATTTCTGAGGTTAACACTTAAGTGATAGATAATGATAATGTAAGTAACTGGTTCAGTTTTTGTACGAAGATGATTTTATTAGCGGATATTGTAGAAAAGGAGCGACCTATATAGCACTACTGAACGGCATCTTTTTGATCGCCTGGTCTACAGGTCCCCGAGGCGGTCGGTGCATCTGGTGCCCCCGATGCACCGGTTAGCGGAGGGGGGCTTCTCTTTTGAGGGGTCCCCACCCAGAAGAGGTGTCTCTGGGATCAAAGTTGCTGCTGGTGGGGATGGGGTCAAATAAGGTACCACCACACAGGTAACCACCGCCCGTCCCCGTCGGGTGGTGGTACCCATAAGGGGTTCTTTCCTGTAATAAAAAAAATCCTTTTGATCAGAGATAGTGACTGAGGCATGGCAGTTCACACTTATCTAACTATATCCAAGTTTCCTTGCAAGGAATCTTCGCCAAGAGCGCATTATAAATTGTTCATTTCAATTATACACATAATATATTTGTCGAAAGCTCATAGAAGCTAGACAAGGATCCCGCGCTCTAACCATTGGGCATAACTTAAACATTCCACAAAAAGTATCATCAAATTAAATCCTAATTCTAATTCTAATTATAAGCATAATTAGATCGAATGTAAATAATTTGATAATTGGTCTTGAAATTTAAATGTTATTGGACGTAATTAAAAAAAACGAAATTGATTCACGTAATTAACGACAAAAAGAGCTAACGATCATAATTTCAGATGCAATTTGGACAGGCCTTATTTTGGAGCGGAAATATCAAATCATTCTAATTAAAAGTAAAACAGGCTAATGATGGCTTGTTGGATATTCGTGTCTCGCTGATTATAACATACCCTCGCACAATCATAAATATAGCTGAGGATATTTGAAACGCGAAAGAATTATAAATATATCATATGAATCACCATAGTTTTAAACAGAACTTTCGATGCTAAATATATTCGAGCTATAATGAATTTTTGCAAACTTTTGACAAAATGTGTATGGGAAAAGACCTTAACACCAAAAAACCAGCTGTAGAAATATTTATTTTCTTTTGTAAATCCATTTAAGAGAATAGTCAGATAGGGTTATGGTGGCCCTTAATGTCGCCAAAGTAGAACTCTGAATGTCAGAATTGGAATAACACTACAAAAGTAATAATAAAATTATAATAATTATTATTAATAATTTTATTATTACTTTTGTATTATGGATCTCCGCAAAGTAACGCTTAATTCTGTAAATTATTTGGAATAACACTGATATTGTAGATTGGATCTGAATCTGTATAACTGAAATTATAATTATAAAAAATTACGTTGAACAGTGTCGACGCAATTTTGTTTTATTAATAATATTCATATGGCTTTTAATAAAGTTTGAAATATTTTTTTAATAATTCTAGATAAAAAAATCATTATAGAATATGCATAATTATAAAAAAAAATAGCGATGTATATAACAAAGTAGGAATCGACATAAGCTTGCGGCTCCTATAGGTTTTGCTTACGAAAGTCATTTGTGGGTTATATAGATTTTATATGAAAATTTCACAACCAAATTTAGCTTTGCCATTACAGTAGCCTAAAACACCGTTAAAAAAGGCTAATACAGAGAACCTACTATACTATTGACGTACTTAGATGATAAAAACTAATGCAGCCAATATCGTTTCACTTTAATTTTTGTGTAATTACATTTATTGTAAAACTGTACTAATAAAATAAATAAATAAATAAATAAATAAAAACGCGTGGACATAGTTACTACTAGTTACTTACTAAATGTAATAAGTACCTGACTAAAGTGGTAATAAGAAATTTATTTTGTAAAGCGCAATCGCCGAGTTTCTTGCTGGCTCTTCTCGGGAGGAACAGCTTACCGAACCAGCAATAGAGTTGAAGATTCAAAATCACTGGTTTACAAGTTTACTTGAATGAAAAATATTTTGAATTTTGAAATTTGAATAATCTACATTAAATCGATGGACTGCTAAAGTAATAGTAATTATTGCAAAATGTCGTTTTGTTATTAAATGTATCGTCAAAATTAAATTTGACAACGCACCCTGGCGACAAATATATTTACTATAACAAAATTTATTTAGTAATTTTAATTAAAATTAGTTGAACCGTTTTTAGTTAGCATACATCGTTTAAAGTTATTTATATGTACATAAAGATTTATTATAACATTAATTAACGTTTATATATTATTTGATTTGTAACACTTTTATATCTTAATTATAAATTTCCGTATCAGCATAAGATTTGATAGTGTGTATCAAGATTGATTGTCCTAATCGAATTTTTAACCGTCGAAATAATGAATGGCCAACGCCAGCCAATTTGTTGTAAATTGTTTCGGACATAGTTTTTTTATCCGAATTCTTTCACGGAGTTTTATCTTTAAGGACCTTAATTCTTCAAGTAAACGTCAGTTGCACCGATATCGTGATAATTAACACAATTCTCTATCAAATATCACCAATGCCAAAAAAAAACTAATCAATGATTTAAATAAGTCGATGAAAAGACGTTGGAGTCTTAAAATTCTGGAATGGCGATCCTACTTCGGGAAACGCAGAGTTGGTAGACCCTCTATGAACTGATGACCTCAAAAAGGTTGCCGTCAGATCAAAGCAGTACAAAATCGTGTGATAGGGAGATATTTTAAAGAGATCTCTGTCGAGCAGTGAGAAGTTAAATAAGGAGAATACATAAGTAAATTGTCGAGTAATAGAGAACACTCGCAACAGGCGTTACTGTTATTATGTACCTGAATGGATATTTTTCGTATCCCTGTAGGCCATGAACTTTTAGAAAACGATTCAATTCAAAGTCAGTACCTAAACCCAACCGCTTTTTTTTCGTACCATGAAGATCGTCTTTAAGACGTCATGGTATGGAAAAGCAAAACAATTCAGTTTACGTCTTCAATTGAGTCGAAATAAGAGTTCATGGTAGGCCTGCTGATCTTGCAATTGACCAAAAAAATCTTCTTCATACGAAACGCAATTATTAGATGGAGAATGTTCAGACCTTAACCGTAATGGATATATAATATATATACAAAATCTATTAACATCTCAAGCAGAATTCTGCGACTAACTAAATGACAACGACATAAATGAAAACTCAGATTTGAAATTGAATGAAGAATAATTTTCAGGTTAATAGTTGACACTCTCAAAGGCTTTCTCTCTATACTATTACAAAAGTGGTGGCTATCATAAGCGAATAAACATTCGAGAGCATTGTTCGATTTCATTAAAAATACATATAGTACCCGGCAATAAATAATGCACATCGAGGCTTAGAGAGAGAAATCGGCTAGATTCTGCTTCTTAGAGCATCGTCTCTGTCGCACAGACTGACGAACCCGTGTGTGACAGTGACAGCGCTTTACGAAAACGAACTGGCCGGCTGTTTCATTGTAAACATCGATGTGCATTATTGAATGTCGGGTACTATATTATAATCTCAACGTTCCTTATAGTATAACGCACGCTCATATTTATAAGTGATTAAAAATGGAACACTTGATTGTAACAAGATTCAATCTTTCTTTCTTTAATCTGAGGATGCAACCTGTATAATAAAACTTTTTTTTTTTTTGTTTTACGTGTTGATAATCGGTCAATCTGCGTTCATCCGTTGGCCATATTTTACACTCCGTTACATCGTAATGACAAGCGACCGACAAAACAACGCGAATACAAAAACGAGTACTTCGTAATCGACAACGGTTACTTGGCCACTGATCACTTGCGGTTGAAATTGATTCAATCCGGTAGATGCAATGGGCTCCAAAAAAATTTGTCGGCTACATATATTCATACTTCTATACTTATTATAAAACAAAGTCCCAAAAAGCTGTGTCTGTATGTAATCGGTTTTCTCAAAATGTACTGAACGGATTTTTGTACGGTTTTCACCAAAAGATAGAGCAATACCTCCGGATGGTTTGGGTAAATAGTACAAAACGATATTATATAAGTTGTGTTGATGCGATGTGAGATCGGGCAGTTGTTAAAAAACTTGCTTGCTTGGAGGTTAAGTCGCATGCGCTGCTTACACCAGCAGAGATACGCTAAAGTAATTAATATACTAGAGAATTGTAGATCTATAAAATACTACAAAAAAGTCCGCGACAGCATGTCTCTATCTCTTATGGTTAATTCACAATAATTACTTTTATGTTTAAAATTTGAATTACAGAAAAAATACCCGCTGATTTCCACGTGGGCGTATAAAGTTGGTTATTGAATTCGGGGATAAAAAGGTTATAATAAATAGTATTGTAAGCGAATTGTTGTTCCATGTAGGTGATTATGACTGCATTACGCAGAAATAACTAGACGCATTAGCATTATGGTAATGTTGATAGTATAACTACAAAATTGACCTAATGGTAAGTAACCCTACAAAGTTATTTCTGTAATTAAGTAAAGGGTAACTAAGCTATGTTTAATTATGTTAACAAAATTATATAGTATTACATCCGATCTCTTGTTATTATAATTAACTACTAATATCCTAAAATAAACGATTACAAAATTTCTTGTGAAATAATTGATATCATCATCGTCATGCCCTTCCTTATCCCACTCTAAGTGGGGTCGGCACAACATGTTACAAACATGTTGTCACATGATTTGGCTACTTATTTTACAACCGACCGCCTGGCTGACGTCAACTTACTATAGTCGTATTTTTCGACCCCTCGGTAAGAAAGAGGGTGATTCTACTCAACCGGATACCACACGGTGGGTCAACTTACCTTAGTCGCCTTTTAAGACACCTCGGTAAGAAATGAGGGTGGTCTATTCTACTCAGCCGGATACCACACGGCGGTTGTGAAATAATTGATGTATTAGAACGAATAGATGATTCCAGTAATTAAGCCCAAGCTATGAAGCGTATTTATCCTTCCAATTATAGAAAAGATAAACGAGATACAACCATTACTTCTGGTTCGCTTATTAGCGCCAATTGTAACTTAATCGCCTGACTAAAAATGGTATTGTAGAACCTGCTCAATTATCTGTAATAAGTAATGTTTGCTCGAAAACTGATCCTAAAGCCAAATTCAACATGCATACGTAATAATGCGATGTGAAGTTCAAACACTGACAACGGAAGTTTGAGCACGGCCTGTCAGACAGGTTCAATAATTAACATAAAAACAAAGCTAGAAACGACTGAACGATTTCTCTTGAGCATTCTTTGGTGTTCAACCACCCATCTAAATGTATCTGCCTCATCTATCATGTAATCTTATAAGTGACATCAGATAAGAGTGCAGTCACGGTAGTGAAAAATATGATATTGTGGTCATCGCGATAAATTTTAACTCAATTATTGTGATTGAGCTGTGATAGCCCAGCGGTGAGACCGTGCGACTCTTTCGAGGGGAACACGAGTTCAATCCCGGACAGGCACCAATGAGTTTTTCTATTAAAACTCATGTGTCTAATTGGTAATTGCAATTTATCACACGCTTTTCGGTGAAGGAAAATATCGTGAGGAAACCTGCATATCTCTGGAGAATGCTGGAGATATGTGTAACCTACCAATCCGCATTGGAGCAGCGTGGTAGGTCCTAGGTCCAACCCTTCTCTCCAGAAACGGAGAGAGGAGGCCTATTTCCAGCAGTGGAATTGTAACAGGCCGCTACTTTACTTTTTTTTATTGTGATTAAGTGATACTTTTTCGTGAAAGAATGATATAAAGGAATTCATTTTTATATTAAGCGAGTACTATAGTCTAAGAATACCTAAGTTAAGATAATTAAATAAAAATGAAATATTGTAAAACAAAGTCCCCAAAAGATGTCTGTATGTATGTTATCGATTTTCTCAATATCTACTGAACGGATTTTTGTACAGTTTTACGAAAAGATGTTTGAGGAAGGTTCAAGTTAAGTTAAGGCGTGAGGTTAACTGATTTTGATTGGACTTTCACTGGATGATAGGAGAGGTTGTGGAACATATAGGTTTTATTATCCTAGATTTCCCAGCGGATCGGGATTTACGCCGTAAAAACTTTGTGACACTTGATTTTTATACGGGTGAAACCACAAATACAGCCTGTAAAATATATTTGCAAATTAATTTTTTTAAAAATTTCTATCTAATAGGCCATAAATTTTGTTTCATTAGTAATTATATTATTCATTACATGAATTAATGCTATATATTTCTGAATGGAAATTTTAATTATAGGTATATAAAAAATATAGCTTATAGAATTTCATAACTGGAGACAATTACTTTTAACATTATAAACTTAACTTAACTTAAACTACAATGAGTCGTATTTATAATTATGTGTAGCAACCGGCTATACTCAGTTCTTGTTATATCAATATAACAAGAACTGAGTATAGCCGGTTGCTACACATAATTATAAATACGACTGAATCAATTCAGCCCGACTAGTTTCACAACAGTTCCCGCCGCGGTAACGCCTTATAAAGAGCTCATGAATAAGAGCCCCGTATAGGCATGTATATTCAGCTTTACTATGAATCTATAATATCTATCTATACTTATTATAAAACAAAGTCCCAAAAAGCTGTCTGTATGTTATCTATTTTCTCCAAATCTACTGATCGAATTTTTGTACGGTTTACACTAAAAGATAGTGCAATACTTCCGGATGGTTTACGCAAATAGTGTATATCGGTATTATGTAAATTGTATTGAAGAGATCGAGAAGTTGTTAAAAACTTGCTTGCTGGGAGCTTTAGTCGCGTGCGCTGCGTAAACCAGCAGAGATACGCTATAGTAATGTAGTAGAGAATTGTAGATCTATAAAAATACTACAAAAAAGTCCGCAATAGCATGTCTCTATCTTTTATGGTTAACTCACAATAAATATTTTTATGTTTAAAAGTTGAATTCTAGAAAAAAACTGTGTCATGCTAATTTCCACGCGGGCGACGCCGCTGGCACAGCTAGTTATATTATATATTAATTTGTGCTCACGTTAATCAATCAATAATGCAATATTCGCAACAAATTCAATACGCTAATCGCTCCGCTTTTGACTATACCCTTAACCGATATCATAATACAGTATCAAAGTCATCTTATTCAATAAACGTTCGGTGACATCGGGCTCAATGTCTCTCAGCGGTACCACTTTGTATTCAACCGAATGATTGTATTAGTACGTCCTATGTTATTACATTTCGTCGAAAACCGGTTTTTAGTAGTAAAATAAAAGTTTTATGGAACAGATCATATCAACAATTGCATTTAAATGTAAACAAGAGAGTACTTTCTATTTATTCTATGAATATTTTATTACACGCGAAATACATATACAATATAGTAATTAAACATGTGGTCTTATCGATAAGAACGAGCACTTTGAGATAACAATCAAAGTGATATATTAATAGATTTTTTTTCTCTTGATCGTTTTATTCTTTAAAAAATATTTATTTTCTTGTAATATTAACAATATACTGTCTAGTAAAATTTTATTTTATATGTTATCACTTTATATAAGCTCTAATTGTGCTTAATTTCCTCAATATTGATTATTTTTTGTACAAGCAGACTGTTTCGAGAATTTACGTTGGAATCTTCAAATGTTTTTAAAGAAGCTACAAATGATTCGGAAATCTGCTCCTACCGAGAAGAACAAATGATACACTAGGCTGATAATTATAAAATATACGCAAAAAAATTACGCCACCGTTGGATATCGGGCAGTAAAATAGGCCACCTTCATTTCTTACCGAATAGTCGTAAAAGGCGGCTAAGGTAAGTTGACGTCGGGCAGGCAGCCGGTCGTAAAATAACTAGCCAAAACATGTTTCAACATGTTGTGCTGACCCTACATAGACTGTAAGTCTTAGAGTGCGATACTGATAGGAAATTGATGATGAAATACTCAAAAAATACTATGAAAGCGTAACAAACAGATATAGACAGACACACAGACTTTCGCATGTATAATATTAGTTATTACTAGTAAATTAGTTGTTTCAAACTATTAATAAATAAAGGAAGATGTTTTATTATTCAAGTCTACAATAATCTTCTTTATTCTTGGCCTATTACGGCCCAATTCGTCGATTGTCCACCCTTGATCGCGCATCTGGCGCCGCAGTCACGCCGTAAACTAAACGAACTGTTTACTCACAGATTATATTGAATTCGTTTTCGGGTCGACCTTTCTTTATTTGAGTTTCGATTAATTTATTATCGTCGCGTGCGTTGACTTTGAAGAGAACTAATAAAGTTTTGTTTATTAATTTTATCCTTGATTGTTGATTTCGTTTCCAGCTATTTATTAGAAAAAGTCAAGAACTTTAAGGTACCTTGAATTTTTAGGCATTTGTATAATATTTTTACTTAAGAATAACTTTTCAATTTTTAAATATTTCTTATTACTAAAAAACAGAATACTTTACATCAACTACAAAAAATCATTTAAAAAAATCGTCCTCCACCGAAAGCGGGGCAATATCTCAAAATACTAGGGCTCCAGAGTGAGGAACTTCGTCACAATACTTGCCGTAGATTTTTTCATTGTTACTATTGTTTATGTAAGAGATAATTGCCGCTTTCCGGATAAATTTCCGGAAATAAAAACTGATAATTACGAAAAGAATGCGATAAATTATTTATCGCATGCTTTTCGGTGAAGGAAAACATCGTAAGAAAACCTGCATATCTGTACAGAATTCTAGCGATATGTGTAACCTACCAAGACACATGGAGCAGCATGGTAGGTTTTAGCTTCTTCTCTCTAAAAATGGAGAGACAAGGCTTATTCCCAGAAGTGCCATTGTTATACGTATCCTTGTAAAGTAGCGGATATTTTTAAAACCTAAAATTTCTATATTATGTCAATGACATTGACTATTTCAGAGAATCTTGTCGTATAATTTGTCCATAACGTGTTAAGCCGTAAATCGCTAGGTGAGATTTTAGACACGAGATTAAAGCGGCGCTCTTTATCGGCTTTTCGGAGAAAAACCAAACTGTATCGTTTACGACTTACAATCGGGACACAAATATACACTAAGGTCTTGTTTAAATGCGAGAACAAATTAAAGTTGCGTTTGAAGAGCACGTGGACGGAATAATTAACTTTATTTAATTTAAAGAATTAGGCGTTACTTTGCGGAGATCCATAATACAAAAGAAATAATTAAATTTTATTGCTATAATCCGCGATAGAGTAAATAGAAAATATATATAATGCTAAATGTATAGTGGATTAGCCGTTTTTTCATACCCGATACATACACAAAGCTCCACCACCGCCAGCACAATATACAAGCACTACACTCGTTCACTATCACAAACTCTAAAATCGTTTCGTCCCGAAACCGAAGCATTGACTCAAAGCTTTGCGATTTTGTCGTGGAGTCTATCTCCTGATGATGCTTCGGCGGCGGTGCGAAACGATTTTTGAATTTATTGAATATATATATATATATATATATATATATATATATATATATATATATTCTATTTACTTTATTGCTGATTACAGCAAAATAATTTTATTATTACTTTTGCATTATGTATCTCCGCAAGGTAACGCCTAATTGTATAAATTTTTAATTTGATTGATTTATAAACAACAATTTTTCTAGCTTACGGCTGCCGTGTGGTATCCGCCAGAATGGAATAGACCACCCTCTTTTTTACCGAGGTGTCGTAAGAGGCGACTAAGGTAAGTGCCGTGTGGTATCCGGCTGCGTAGAATAGACGAGCCTCATTTCTTACCGAGGTGTCGTGAAAGGCGACTAAGGTAAGTTGACGTCAGGCGGCCGGTCCTAAAATACGTAGCCAAATCATGAGACAATATGTTTGTAACATGTTTTGCCGACCCCACTTAGAGTGGGATAAGGGCAGGAGAATGATGATGAATTTTTCTAGCTTACGGATCTGATTAATTTTTGACTAGGTAATGTTAAATGGACCAAATTTTATTCTGTATCTTGTAGTAATACTCCTAATGTGGGGCGATGGGTAAGGCTGAATCAATACGTGCGTGAGTCACACGCATCTAAGGGAAACAGTGTTCTTTGTCTAGTTGACGTGTTACTTAGTCCGTGTTTACAAAGCTTTTAGTACACCCCTGTGCTAAAGTAAGGAAAACATTATTATTCTTCGCAAATCGAACTCAGTCATCGATAATCTATGTTGAATAGTACAAAATAGCATTTTTTAAAGTAAAATAAATTTAACTTTTAAGCTTTCATAGCCCACAGGTGAGACTGTGCGACTCTTTCAGAGCGGTCACTAGTTCAAACCCAAGTGAAATTTTTTCGTTAAACCTCATAAGGATATATATGATAAGGATCTCTACAAGCTGTGATAGCCTAGCGGTGAGAGCGTGCGACTCTTACGAGGGGAACACGAGTTCAAACCCGGGCTGGCACCAATGAGTTTTTCTATTAAAGCTCATGTGTGTAATTGATAACTGCAATTTATAGCATGCTTTTATTTAAAGAAAAATATTGTAAGGAAGTCTGCATAACTCTAAAGTATTCTGGGGATATGTGTAACCTACCAATCCGCATTCGTGGTAGGTCTTAGCTCCAACCTTTCTCTCCAAAAATTGAGAGAGGCGGCTTATGTTCAGTTATAGGATAGTAACAGGCCGTTACTCTTCTTTTAAATTTAATTTATTTTATTACCTACCAAGTGTTATCATAAGATATATTAACTGATTCATAAGATATATTAACTGATTCATAAGATATATTCACTGATATGGAAGTCATATATTTTATCTCAACAGCTTTTACAACATCATCGGTTGGGACAAGAGAGAAAAGAAGCACTGTTGAAGGTGTGAAATGAGGAGATTCTTCCATAGAACACCTCCTGTGTTATCGCAATACGTCTAGAACAACTTGATTTTAATAGTTGGAGTCATTAAAGGTATAAGCGGTTTATATCTCAGCTTTGATGATTTTAAGTAACTTCTATACAAACTCTTCTGATTCCGAAGTAGAAGATTTCCCAGTATACGACAATCAAAAAGTAATAAACACTTTACTGATTCTCCACAATCAAATTACTCATTACTTTAATGCTACTTTTGCAACTGATCACGGCTATCATAAAACCATAAAATGAATACTCATTTGATACTCAATATCGTATATCAATACATCGTTGTAAGTGGGCGTCTGTTTACTAAAGAATGAACAACCTCCATAACATTAACACGCTAGTTATTGCTAGCGGTTTCACATACAAATAAATTATACTGTCTTTGCCAGGCACCGCAGCACTTTTTTACAGTCTATTTGTTTATTGGTAATACAACAGTGTCTTAAAATTTATTATACATAATATTTTTTTGTTACAAATCCAATGGAAGATTGACGACATTAAAGGATTTATTTAGATACGTTCGAGCAGTAACGAATAAGTAAGAAAGTATCCGTTAATAAAATAAGAATGTTAGTAAAATTTATTTGTTGGCCGTGTGGTATCCGGCAGAATAGAATAGACCAAGCCTCCTTTCTTACCGAGGTGTCGTAAGAGGCGACTAAGTTATGTGCCGTGTGGTATTCGGCTGCATAGAATTGACCACCCTCATTTCTTACCGAGGTATTGTAAAAGGCGACTAAGGTAAGTTGACGCCAGGCAGGCGGCCGGTCGTAAAATATGTAGCCAAATCATATGACAAAATGTTAGTAAAATTTATTTGTCTGTTAAAAATGGCGTAAGTATTCATTAAGTACCCGATATTTAATTAAAATAACCATCATGCTTAGACAAAATATAATATAACGTACCTCCCATGTATTATATGTATTTGTTAAATATTTCGGTAAAATTAAGCCACTTGAGAGCGAAAACGTTGCGTAATTCCTTTAAAATATAACAATACATTGTATAGTGGGATTATTCTTCTAATAGAAATATATAGGTATATAGAGCAGCCCGCAATAGCATATCTATTTTTTTAAGTACAGTACTATATCAATTATAACTTCTAAAAAATAGTTTACGTAAAATATAAAAAGTAGCGGATACAACGTTGATCTTTATCAAACTTAGATACGTTAGTTTTCAATTTTGCTTAAAATTATGATCTCTTACTATATGTAATTTCAACTGTAAAGTAGCGGCCTGTTATAACCTCACTGCTGGAAATAGACCTCCTCTCTCCGTTTCTGGAGAGAAGGGTTGGAGCTGAGACCTACCACGCTACTCCAGTGCGGATTGGTAGGTTACACATATCTCCAGAATTCTCTAGAGATATGCAGGTTTCCTCGCGATGTTTTCCTTCACCGAAAAGCGTGCGATAAATTGCAATTACCAATTAGACACATAAGTTTTAATAGAGAAAAACCCATTGGTGCCTGCCCGGTTTTGAACTCGTGTTCCCCTCGAAAGGGTCGCACGGTCTCACCGCTGGGCTATCACAGCTTAATTTCAACTGATGTCATAGAAATTATCGCAAAACGAAAATTAATATGCGCGAAAATCAATCAATGGCGTGTTTTATTGTGAATACAATGTTCTCTACTACCCTTGTAAAACCACAGCGAGTAAGTTAAGTAGTGAATAAGGAAAAACAACCATTAAGAAAAACCAAGAAAAGGAAATATGTTCATCTCTATTACACTCTAGGCAGGATGCGTAAAAATAACTACAATACAATATTAAAGAAAATGACCAACAAAAAATCAACTAACATGCTTTAAATATATATTAGTACAAGTTCTATTATGTGGGTGTAAAAAACCAAACCAATAAAAAGTTTTAATGCATCCCATGCCGCTATAACTATTAATTATTAATGAAGATTAATAGAATTATATAGGAATCTGAATATCATTTATAATATAAATTAGTTTTAATTGATTATATGTGTATATGTAATTTTTTGGCCTGTAAAAAAAGATTATTTCAGCTATCGATTGTTATTGATTTTTATATAGAGAAAAAAAAATTTTTTTCAACCGTTTTACTTAAGAATTCAAGGTGTAATGTCTTCTTCTAAAAACTATACTTTGATTACTTGATATCGTAAGGCGTGAGCTAAGCTAGATATGAAGATTACCATTTATGCACCAGTCAATAATATGATTAAAAATATAACGAAATTTGATTCCGCAATGTCAAATGATGGTCATAAGCGACTGTCGTTCTCTCGTTGAATATATTAATTTTATGATATCTATTTCATATTATTTCTCAGAATTTCATTTGTTTCTCAGAATAACAGGTACCTATAGCAAGAAAGCTCACCGAGATAAGAAAATCGTGATAAAAAATGTTCCTGTTTCTCTTTGGGAACAGGAACACATATAATTGTTAAAGGTAATTTAACGCTTAAGTTGGTGTCAACGAATTTACAGAAACCACTAGTATATATAAGATTCGTAATAATACATATATAAGATATATATATATATATATTTACATTAAAAGTAAAGGAAAACATTGTGATGAAATTCGCAAATCACTAAAGAATTCCTGAGATATCTGAAACCTACCAATCCTTATTGGTACAGAGGAGTGGATCTCAACTGCCTCTGTGCAAATAAGAGATGAGACCCAGAAGTAGGATTTCATACTTCATACTCTATAGAAATTTATATTAGACAGCGAAAATGTAATCTAAAAACATATTCATACTAACATGAACATTGCAAAATTGGGTTTCTATGATTGTTCTTTCTTCTTTGACTTTGAAACAGAGCAATATAATTACCCCGTAACTTCCCCGTTAAAATCTTGCCCGTAAAAATAAACTGTAATTCACCATTTTTATTCTAATATTCATATGCTCAAAAACGAAGTGATACACAGAAGCCACTATATTTAAGATTTCTAATCTATGCTCGAGCCTGTACCAGACATTTAATTAAAATAGAGCTTAAGCCCGCATATACTTCATACAGCTTCTATAGATCTTTATTTTAAAGACTATAAAATATTAAACCATATAAATAAAAATAAATAGCTTTCGTTACACTCTCATACCCTTTTGTTGTACTATTAATAAAAATCCTAGACACCCTTGACGCTGTTGAAATAAATTGTCGTAAAAAGTATGACGAATTCATGTGAGAGTTATAATACGAGTATCTACCTATTGTGTTAGTATAAAATACCGTTACTGCTAAAAAATATCGTGAACGCCTGTTAAAGACTTTTATTGAAATCAAGTACCCACATGTTTAAAAATTATTATGATAAATAGGCATACTATTAAACGGTTCAATAAAATAATAATGTAGGTATATTGAATATTGACTATAAATTAACTGCATTAACATTTAATTGTTTTTTAAATGATTCAATAGCGTATAATATTAAGGAATCTAAACGTTTCAAGAAGCGTTAGATGCTTAAAAGCGAACGTATTGTTGTGATTATTTACTCTGGAACTATAAATACAGCCCTTCTTTGTTTTCTATTTTTTTTTAAATAAACATATCAAAATATAAGTGCATTTTGTCTACATTGTATGTGTATATAATGTAATATAGTGTATGTATATTATATTTAAAAAGTTTTGAATAAAAACACAGGACGGATCCACGTCTCATGCAATAGATGTATATACTAAGATGTATATAATAAGGTATATACAATATTATAAATCAAAGTCCTAAAAAACCTATCTATCTGTCAGTGATCGATTTTGTCAAAATCTACTGAACGGATTTTTTTACGGTTTTTACTAAATGATAGTACAATTTTTGAGAGAGATTTAAGTTTATAATATGATGAGAATAATATTTCCCGCAGGGTCGGGATTAACGTGGGGAAACCTTGTGCCACACTGATTTAGACGAGGCCGACGCCGCGGGAATAGCTAGTACCCTTTTAAGTCTCTATTAGTCTTATTCTTATGAGGCGTTCCTTATTTAAAAAACCCATTTTCTTCTTCTTCTTTGTCTACAGATGGACATAAGTCTCTTCATGGGATCTCCATAACACAAGATCTTGTGTGGCTCGAATCCAGCGGCTCCCAGCGATCCTGTTAAGGTGGATCGTCAGTCCATCTCATAGAGAGTGTACCAACGCTGCGTTTTCCGGTGCGGTGTCGCCAACACCTTAAGACCCCCACACTCATCGGTTCTTCGCACTATGTGCGCCGCCCATTGCCACTTCAGCTTCGCGACACGCCGAGCTATATTGGTAATTCTGGTTCTTGTTGTTGTTGTTGTTGTGGGTTGTTGCTCCCTTCCATTCTTGTTGACTTCAGTCAATGAGATCAGTTCTCTGAGCAGTCGAGTTTTGTTATGTTGTAGTGGAACAAGTTTGACTGGCCCGTTGTCGCAGTTGGTAGTGAGTCTGCCTTCAGCGCCACGGGCCGCGGGTTCGATTCGTGCCGAGGGCCAACATTTTCTATAAAACAATTTGTTGGTTCTTCGAGCCTGGATGTGTATCTGTATGTAAGTATGTATTCACCGTCACCCATAACACAAGTATTAAGTAAATTACTTTGGGGTCGGACGACCGTGTGTGTAAGTGTCCCATATATTTATATATTTATTTATATTTATAACACCTACCAAAAAGTTGTGAAAGTGAAGTCGTGTTATTTTATTTAATCTTGGCTATCCCGACATACGGATCTTCTCATTTCTGATTTGATCACGAAGAGAAACTCCGAGCATATCCCATTCCATAGGCCGCTGAGCTACTCTGAGCCTTCTTATGAGGCCCATAGTCTCAGCGACCACGTTTAAAAAACCCGTCCACCCGTCACTTGCTAATATAGCACGCCCGCGTTGTCCCATGCTTGATTGAATTTAGTAATTGGTAATTGCGTGATCTAGTACAATGTTATGGGTAAACTAAACAATTTCGTCCTTGAAGGATAGTAAAGCTAACGACGTTGAAAGCCATTAGGTATTTCTTTTTTGCTATCAACTCATTTAATTAATTAAAACCGGTTTTTACTTGAACACGCCGTATTTCTGTCGCCTGGTTTCGATCATTGTACCGTCAAATATCCATTTTCAGCTTTCGTGACTTTCGTTTTCCCATCATTTATAAATAATGTGTTTAAAATATTATTGTTAGTAATTGAATAAATTAATAAATAAATGTTCATAAGTTAACGTCTGATTTATTTGTTAATATTATTGATATTACATGGTTACTATATTTGACACTATCAATCGAAGGATGAAAATACAATATATTAATTAATCGATACTAAACTCATAAATGCGAAACTGTCTGTATTTCTGTCTGTCGTATACGTATAATCTAGGACTAATGAATGAAATTTGGCACAATTTAAGCTTATCAACTAGCGTAATATATAGGCCATAAAAATTCCCGTTTTTCCTTCGGGTACAAGATAAAAACTTAAACGATTAGGATGGCGTAAACAAAATCGTAGATTCAACTAGTAATAACATATCTCAGTAATTTAGTCACTTTAACGTTCACATAATTAAATGAGAATCATAATATTTCACTACAGTGCAGTTAAATATGAAAAATAAAATATAATTTCATTTATAGTTTATATATAGAAACCGGCTTTACTCACATCTTATTTTATCGGGTTAGACCGACTTGTTTCAAACCGGGGCACTTATTCATGTGTTTTTTTACACGGCGTTATCGCGGTGGGAACTGAAAATATAAATTTAAAAAATATTTTCTCTTATTTCAATCGTCAAACATTACACATACGAAATAACAACTGGACCAATTATTCGCCCACTCTTTACGTAATTAAGCTGTGAGTTAAAATGTCTCAATGCGCAGGACACAGATAAACAGCTGCTTAAATTTGCATTCGAAGTTGATGTACTAGCATTTAAGGATCCTTTTAATAAAAAAAAAATTCACTGTAAATTTTAAATACTTTAAACATTTCGAAGCAGTCCGAGCTCTATATAACCGCGATCTTGGAATATTGAGATCATGAGATGATTGGGGTTCAAATCGATGGGTTATTAATGAGTTTTCTATAAACTTATGTGCCTAATCGACATTGACAATTTATCATGCGTTTTCAATAAGAGAAATCAACTCTAGAAAATTCCTTGGAGCAACTTTGTGTATCTAAGCTTCTACCTTTCGCTGCAAAAGGACAGCGAAGAGATATTGACTGGCCCTTTGGCGCGGTAGTGATCTTGCCTTCAGCGGGTGCGGGTTGGAGTCCCGCTGAGAGCCAACATTTTCTATTAACAATGTGTCGATTTTTCGAGCCTGGGTGTATATTTGTATTTAAGTATGTATTTAAAATTATATATGTAGTATAGTTACGTCGTCACCCGTATTAAGCACACAAGTATTAAGTTACTTACTTTGGGGACGGACAACCGTGTGTGTAAGTGCCATATTTGCCTAGTTGTGGGATAGAAACAGGCTTACCTTACAATTTTTTTAATTCAAGAAACATGAAGCAACTTTAGACATTTATATAGCCCAAGCTTAATATTCAAATGGAATTTTTATTACAATCCAAAAATTTCAAATTCGAAATCGTATTATGGAACTATTCTAACAACAGAAAAATCTCACAAGTCATGCGCCGCCGTACTCGCCCGCGATTCGTTCCGTAAGGCGTGACGAATCTGCGCTCGTCGCGAATGCTCTTGCGCAATGCATGACGCCTCATTAGCTGGGATCAGTTTGTGTACGCTATATTATATACGAAACTTTGAACTTAGCTAATGTTTCGTCCGCACATTCAAATAATTTGAAAAAAAAAACAAATAGTTGGCAGAGATCTCCGTCGAAGGGATAAGTTGGACCTTTGTACACTTTTTTATTATTGTTTTTCTTACGTTTTTTTATGATACAAAAAGAAATAATTAATGAAAGTTTTCAAAATATATAAAATGTTATTAAAAAATAAGTAAAAGCGATATAAAAATAAAAGAAAAGAAATATTTATAGCATAAATAATTTATAGAATTAGGCGTTACTTTGCGGAGATCCATAATACAAAAGTAATAATAAAATTATTTTGCTATAATCCGCGATACAGTAAATAGAAAATATATATAGTGTTTAATGTATAGTGGACTATCAGTATTTTCATACCCGATACGTGCAGGATTCGTAAAAACACATGCACAAACCTCCACCACTTCCACCACAATACACAAGCACTACACAGGTTCACTATCACAAACTCAACAATCGTTACGCCCCGCAACCGAAGCATCATCAGGAGATAGACTCCACGACAAAATCGCAAAGCCTTTGCGGGGCGAAACGATTGTTGAGTTTGTGATAGTGAACCTGTGTAGTGCTTGTGTATTGTGGTGGAAGTGGTGGAGGTTTGTGCATGTCTTTTTACGAATCCAGCACGTATAGGGTATGAAAATACTGATAGTCCACTATACATTAAACACTATATATATTTTCTATTTACTGTATCGCGGATTTTAGCAAAATAATTTTATTATTACTTTTGTATATTTATAGCAGTTAAACGTAACGTTGTAACTTACGTGATTTCGATTCTAGTAACCTTTATTAAATGATATTCTCTGTAAATTATTTAGTCTTAATAGCCACTTATAAAATATAGGAAATTCGCAAGATAAGCTTTTAAACTATTGTTTTTACGGTGATTTGAATTTTAAAAGCACGGAAAAGCGAAATGTTAAGTAAAATAGAACTATGATTTGCAAGTTGTAAAGATATATCTAATAAAGCATGACTAGGTAATACTCTAACTTTACATATATTATATGTAATATTTTTTACGTATGCCCATTAATAAGTCAAATTGGTGGTGATAAAGTTCATAGTTTATGTAAGCGTAATCTCAAAGCATTTGACCTAATTTGGTACACTCGCATGAGATAAAATAAAAAAAGGCGACTGTCGGATATGCGAAAATAATGATCATGAGGAAAATCTACTCGTGTGCACTAATGGGAACAAATTTTATTATTTGTGTACGAAGGGACAATTGTCACTCACGTGACCTGATTTTTTACACGTTTTGTTTGAAAATTTACCATATATATTCAGTTAGTATGAGCATATAATGAGGCCTATCACGTGATCAAAAAAGTTTTAAATTCTTATTCGTGATAAGGATGGCTGTATGACTAGAGAGAAATCAAAAAAGATGGATGGATTGTGTGAAGTACATTAAATTAGCGCTAGAGTTGACGAATGATAAAAGAGAATGGAAGATGAAAAATTATTTCTTTGCTCGAACCTAGAGGGAAATAATGGTAGGAGAAAGATAAAAAAGTATGATTGATGTCATGCCGAACTTTTTCTATTTTATTAATTTACGAGCAAGTTTTAAAATACGCCGTGTGGTATCCGGTAGAATAGAATAGACCACCCTCCTTTCTTACCGAGGTGTCGTAAGAGGCGACTAAGGTAAGTTGACGTCAGGCAGGCGGCCCGTCGTAAAATACTTAGCCAAATCATGTGACAACATGTTTGTAACATGTTATGCCGACCCCACTTAGAGTGGGATAAGGGCAGGAGAATGATCATGACGAGCAAGTTTTAAAATATTAATATTATTAAATAAATATTTAATAAATAATATTAATATTATTAAATAAATATCAACATTCCTAGAAAATATTTTAACGCATCGTTATCAACGAAACTCCTTAATCTGCATCTAAATTCATTAAATAATTGTACTTATCTTTAATTAAGAAATTGTTTGTATTACTAGAATCAAATTCTTATGAACTCAAGGTCATATTATGGCTGCTTAAAAATACGAAATTTCAATTGAATATTGTATTTCATTTCCATTTAGTTAATAAGGCTAGAACATTAAAGAAACACCCAAGATAAACGAACAAAAAGCCTCTATTTTCTGCCCGAAAGATCAAAACTGTTGCATTGCAATATCCAAGCAAATCTCTCACGTAAATTGCACTTAAGTACGATAGCTTTAAAAATTAAGGTAATATAATTAGATGTAGTGCTCTCGGGGCATCTCGCCATTTCATGGTGCACGCCGTTGTAAGAGACGCCTCTTAATTGAACAAGACGGAAGAGGAATCAAAGGGAATGATTCCCCTCAATTTTCAAAGGGTCGTAGAGGGTAGGTTGCTATCCATGTGCAAAATATTTTAGGGGACATTTATGTTTGAGGCGAAAAATACAAACATTTCTAAAACCGATGCAATGTTCAAAATGTGTTTATATATGAAATTAGTAAAAGTAGCATAAATAACTAAATTACATTTAGGTATTATCAGAATACATATTTTCTATACATAGATATATACCATAGATAGTTAACATAGGGTGTAAAAAATTGAAGATAGACATAACTTGCACATTATTGTCATAAAATTAATCATAAATTGTATAATATCTGTGTCTTTCTGACTTTATAGTGTACGTATAAAAAAAAAATATGGCTCGGCACACTGTTAAATTTTTTTTATGGGGGATTTTTAATTATTATCATATTTTTGTTTAAATTTAAATATTTCAATAAATTCTACATTCAAAGTGCGTTCACTTCTAATATTACTTATGTCTGTATGGAGTGCATAGGCCAAAGTCGTACACCATGGGTGAGATTCCGGAGCAGCAATCCTGTTGTTAAGATTGTGCCTAAAATTGCTTTATGTCATTTGTAGGCTAGGGGCCGGACACATCAATCTTATGGGGGTGTTACGCCTTTGAAGTAAATCAACAACTACTATTACAATTTTTGGATTAAAGTTTCCTACATTTCCTATGTTATGATAACATTGATATGAAGGAAAATATTATCTATTTCAAAATTTTCTTTGGAATTTTTTTTAACGATACATCAAGGGTAAGTTCCTTTTATAAATCGACATATTTATGTGGGTGTGGGTCTGAATGAAAGCACTTTTTTATTAAATTAGCTCGTTTATTCTTTAAAATTATAAATAATTAAGAGAGACCTCGTACTCGTGTTGGCGTCGTACCAGAAAAAGGGAAGTTGAATCATTCGCTCGCGTTCACACATAATTGTCATTCATTTCTCATCTTACACACCGTTTGGAAACTAAAACTTTTAAATCCTACATTTATTATCCATATACGCATGTATTGTTGGCAGTTTTGTAGTCAAATGAGTATACGACTTTATGTGTTGTTATTACATAATTTTGACATTATTGACATTTTTTTAATCATAAAATCCATCTATAATTCTTAATCATCCCCAATATTACATAATGATGTGAACATTTAAATTAAACTTGTAATAAATTATCGTCCCGAGTATTACAGACAATATTTCTAAGTGCCGTTATTTTATTATATGCTTATATGCAAGAGCCCAACGGCAAAAATATTGTTCCGTAAAGGCCGTCTAAATTCCATAACTTAACTTATATTTAAACTTATAAAAGTCACTTTCATAGAGACCATTTATTTTAGTTATGCACAGTAATTGCTCATTAGTACATATTCATATTATCTCACTGCTTCTCTATCTCTCTATCCACAAAATATGTAACTGAAACCTACCACACTACAATTTTTATGGGAAATGTTTAAAATAGTTTGCAATATTGTTGCATTGTTAACTAAATATTTGAATCTGGCTCTTTGCTTATGTGAGAAGAATCTTCAACAATTCTATGCAGTAATATAGGGAGTCCACTCATTCGTATTATGCCCTAAACATCACTCCGTATGCGGCGCTTATATTTATGTAGCAGTAAATTGCTATCGGGCGTAATGTAATAAACTTAATTTACATGTATTCCCCATAAAATTTGCATCTCTCTATGATATAGAAAGATACTTGAAAGCTTGTCTCTATATTTTGAAGAAGATTCTTCTTTTAAAGAAAAGAGATCCGAAGACCAGATGTTTCTTCAGTGCCCGTTTATGCTAATTTCCATTTCTTTAGCGTTTTTAATCTTACAGTATCTTTATAGAGATATGATAAGAGAGTGCGTTGTAAATTTTAATGTATTCATTGATGCATCTCGATGATATATGCTGGTGGCGATGTGAAAATCCTAAGGAAACGTTATCGGCCTTATATGCAGCGGCTTGTTATTATTACGGATTACTTTAAAGTTTAAACAGTGTTGGGAATACAAGTTGAAGTTTTTGGTTGACTGAACCGTTGCCGCACCTAGCAGTATCCTTGCCTTTAACTCTGCTGGTCGCGAGTTCGATTCCCACCAAGGGCCAACATTTTGCAAAAACAATTTGTTTATTCTTTGCGTTTAGGTGTATGTATTTAACTGTATATTAATTATGGAAGGATATATTTATCACTTGTCTGTTACCTATTAACTTTATTTATATGTTATTTATTTATTGTGGCCACAGAACTCTGATGATAATGAATGAAGATTATTTTACTTAAATAACTTGGTATATAAAAATCGTTCAAACTCAAACTGAAAATATTCTTTATTTAAGTAGACTGTTTACAGTACTTTTGAATCGTCAAATGTTTTCAAGAAGCTAAAACTGATTCGAAAGTTTGCTCCTACCGAGAAGACTCAGCAAGAAACTCGGCGGCCATTTTATTTTAAATATTTTAAAAATAACAACGATTGATATAGTTAAATGTTACAGACTAACCGCATAAATAACAGAGGTCCTACGGTCTCAGCTTGTCCGCTACAAATGTATTGAGATTGAAGTTTATGGGGTGTACTTACTGATATAAACGAGTAGAAGTTGAAATCATAATTTACGCCTACACTTCAAGAGAATAAAGGGAAGAACATAACTAAATAACAGTGAACAAGTCACGACGGTGCCGTGTTGGGATTGTTCACTTTAAACAGCTCCATTAAATTGCGGTATATTTTATTGAGACAGAGGACTCTGTGAATATACTTAATCCTCACCAAGGGATCTCAGAACCGGTGTTCAAAAAATATCTGTACAACGCGTTGTTTTTGAGTGCTTGAACGTTTCAAAGCTAGTTCTTACTAAAACTGTTCGTGTTAGTGTGTGTTGTTGCTTTTTGATCAAAGAAAGCGATGGATGTTCATGTGCTTTTTTGTGTATTTTACTAGCTGTGCCTGCGGTGTGGCCCACGTGCAAATCAGTGTATTTTATTGAATTTTTATACATAAAAGTAGTTAAACTTAACTTAAGTAGTGAAACTTAGTTCAGCAGCCTACGCTGTTCGAAAGATAAGATAATTTACAGATGTCGAAACAGCAAAACTTGTTTGTTTTTCTTACTTCCATAGCATTATGTCTTATGGAATATTACTGTGGGGTAAATGCGCGGATAGTGAAAAATTTTCTGTATTACAAACAAGGGCCATACGTGGCATTTACAATTTAAATCTGCGTGATTCCCTGCGAGAGAAGTTTAAGGAAATAGGTATTCTTACATTTGCTTCACAGTATATTTTGGGTGAACATAAGACATAGAGATATGTTTTCGCGAACTTTTTTGTAAAATTTTTGTAGATCTACAATTCTGTAGTACATTAGATTTTAAAGCTAAGCGAATAAAGCTCGAAGCAGGCGAGTTTTTTTTTATAACTGCGCGACCTCTTCAATACAATTTACATAAAACTGTTATGTTCTTTTAATCTAAACCTTCCTGAAGAATTGCCTAAGTTTTAGTAAAAACCATAAAAAAATCCGTTTAATAGATTTTGAGAAAATCGACCACATACAGACACGCAGCTTATGGGGACTTCGTTTTATAATACTCGTATGTAAAGAGGGTTCAGCCCTCTTGTGATACAGACCATTTTTGATCTCGTAAAATAAGTCACAGTTGCGAAGTTAATCTAGATATATCATCGACAAAACAGTAATGTATTAAATGATGGTTAAGATCAAATGGCAAATGCAAACGCAAACGGTTCACTAGTTCAAACTCGGCCTAATGAATTTTCTCAAAAAACTTAGATGTTTTCTACTAATTCGCTTCGGAGAAACATCTGGGTCTTTAACCTTTTTCCAAAGGCAGGAGATGAGAATATCGCTTAGCACAGTTTCATATCTTGCTTTTTAAAGATTGGAGAGATTTTAAGAGAGATTCGCGATTTGCATGACCAAAGTTATTTTATATTTTTCAATAAAAATTAATGAAACTAACAAGCAAAACAAATTATTTGAACATAATGGTTATATAAATATGTGGTTATGATGTATATATTGTTAGCATAAATATATAGTATAACTTTAGGTGGGTAGCCTGTAAGAGATCACTATCAGTGATAAGGCCGCCTTTGCACATGTTTTTGTTTCATTATAAGTTTTTATGTACTGTTTTTTGTGTGCAATAAAGTATTTTATTATTATATTTAAACACAGTCTACCTATAGTTTGATAGAAAGCCATTTTAAGTTAGCTTTAAAAACCAATGCTTGAAACATAGCGAGCTCAGTAATTGCAGCAGTCACGGTTGTATAGTTTTTAATTAATCGCAAAATAACATTTCTACGCGATACGCTTATCGCGAGCGCCTGTCGTTGAAACTTGTTGTAAACGGGTTTATTACTATTGTACCCATTGTTTATTCACTATTACAAAATCAAATTAATGTTTAAGCACAATTTACTTTTATTTATCATATTCCGTGGTCGCTCATTATGGGCCTTATAAGAAAGCTCAGAGTCACTCAGCGGGCGATGGAGCGAGCTATGCTCGGAGTGTCTCTACGAGATCAAATCAGGCATGAGGAGATCCGTAGAAGAACTAGAGTCACCGACATAGCTCAGCGTGTCGCGAAGCTGAAGTGGCGATGGGCGGGGCACATAGTGCGGAGAACCGATGGGCGCTGGGGTCTTAAGGTGCTGGAATAGCGACCCCGCACCGGAAAGCGCAGCGTCGGTAGACCCCCTACGAGGTGGACAGACGACCTTAAAATGGTCGCAGGGAGCCACTGGATCCAGGCGGCGCAATATCGTGTTGTGTGGCGATCCCATGAAGAGGCCTATGTCCAGCAGTGGACGTCCATCGGCTGACGAAGTAGAAGTAGAAGTATCATATTCCTTCTGCCCTTATCCTACTCTATGTGGTTTCAGCACAACATATTCACATGTTGTCACATGATTTGGCTACGTATTTTACGACCGGCCACCTGCATGACTTACCTTAGTATTTTACGATCCCTCGGTAAGAAAGAGGGTGGTCTATTCTACTCAGCTGAATACCACACGGCTGGCCCATTTTATTTTTACTATCAGCGAGGATTTTTTTTCAAATTTAATAAACATACTTATATAGTACCCAGCATTAAATAATGCACATTCATGTTTACAACGAAACAGCCGCCAAGTTCGATTTCGTAGAGCGCTGTCACTGTCACACACGGGTTCGTCTGTCTATGCGACAGAAACAATGCTCTATGAAGCAGAATCTAGCCCATTTCTCTCTCTAAGCCCCGATGTGCATTATTTATTGCCGGGTGCTATACCTGCTTATCTGACCCACAAGTCTGCAACCCGCTTGTGAGTTGTAACCAACTAATTGAAGTATAAGCCGTATAGTAGAAAATATATTACGTTTAGGTTTGTAAGCAGTTGGATATTGGTTATCTCGTCATCGTAGTTAAACTTGTGGTGAATAAGATTTATCGGTCTTATACTACCTAGAAACGTTCACTATTATGAGTAAATGAAAAAAAAAAATACTAACTTTACATACCAGTGATTTTCATTACCATAATACAGCTTATGGTGTATCATCAACATACTCCTGCCCTTATCCTACTCTAAGTGGGGTCGGGAACAACACGTTAAAAACATGTTGTCACATGATTTGGCTACGTATTTTACGACCGCCTGACATCAACTTACCTAAGTCGCCTTTACGACATCTTGATGAGAAATGAGGGTGGTCTATTCTACTCAGCCGGATACCACACGGCGGACAGCTTATGGTGTATAAAAATAGTAAATACGTTATAGTATGTTACCTGCTGAGTATTATTAAAGTCGTGTCAGGACTTTGCCCAGCAGTGGGCAAATTCGACTAGTTGTTTACACTATTCAAATTCTACTTTGAAAGGTTATGAAAGCCTTAGTCTATAATTAAATTAATGTAAATATAAAGCAAAGATGAATCATGTTACAACATTTCTCTCGAGCAACTATTCTCTGAACAAGATATAGCCTCTAGGCTTTATCTTTGTTGCGAAATTGGTGTACCTCTCTTATCAGATTGTGTGCTAACTTGACCTCAATCCATATACACGTTGTATTAATTTGCTCTATATTATACTACAATAGACAACGCGCATGTTATCTAACGTTAAGAGCTTTGTATAGCCTAGGGTTTAGTTAGCCAATATCTGATATAACGGCACATACTTTTTATTAGACTTTAACAGTTTTTAGCTCAAACTTTCAAGAAATTGACTTTGTTTTTTCATGTTTATCCATAACTAGCTGTGCCAATGGCTTCGCTCGCGTGGAAATTTTGTGTCACAATTTTTTTCTAGAATTCAAATTTTAAACATAAAAGTAGTTATTGTGAGTTAACCATGAGAGATAGAGACATGCTGTTGCGGAGTTCTTTGTAGTATATTTATGGATCTACAATTCTCTAGAACATTACTTTAGCGTATCTCTGCAGGTTTACGCAGCGCACTTGACTAAAGCTCCCAGTAAGCAAGTTTTGTTGTTTTGCAACAACTGTGCGATCTCTTCAACACCATTTACATAATACCTATATGTACTATTTACCTAAACCATCCGGAAATATTGCACTATCATTTGGTGAAAACCGTACAAAAATCCGTTCAGTAGATTTTGAGAAAATCGATTACATACAGACAGAAAGCTTTTTGGGACTTTGTTTTATAATAGTATAGATAATTTAAAAATAAGTTATTTACGTGTTGTGTTTTTAATGAGAATTTATTTATTTTTTATAAAATCTTTTACTAATGCCTCTTCAGGTAAAAAGAGAACTGGCTCCTTTTTCGCACAAAGAATCAGCTTAGCGATTCAACGCGGAAACACTGGCAGCATTCTTGGGACCATTCCACGTTGGCATGATGTTGGCATTATAGTACTAGCGTGTACGTAATTTAAGATAGACATAACTTGTGTTAATAAAATATCTATACTATTCTATTCTAAACAACTTATGTATGCTTTTTTTATCTTTAAACAAGTATGCGAAAGATTTTCGCTTACTGAATTTTCTTTATGTATTATGTGTTATATTTTAAATTTGAAAAAACTTTATTATTTTTTCACAGTATCTTAGCTAAACCTAAAGAGTTACTGATAAGGGAGATATTGTTTAAAACCGTGATATTGCGAGAGAGTTTTTAAGATATGTTTATTCTGACAAATCTCGCTGTAGTAACGTAGATCACAGTTCGAACTAAAGAGATCAAAGATCAAACTAAAAAGAAAAGATTGAATAGGTACTATATTAATACACTTCATTAGGATTCATAGTAGACCCTAGGCATTTTCTTATAAAAAAATATATATTTGTGTATCGGTGAAATTTATTGCCTGGTTTTATTTATAATTCTCTACTTTGTCGTTTATTAAGTTGTTGCTGATTTTTATATATTATTTTAAATGTGACATGATGCAATATTGTATAGTAAAACCCACATGTCTAAAATTTTATGTCTTCATTCATCTTACAACGTTTAGATTCACAACCAGATCAAACTATGAAAGATAAATTTTAAAATTAAAGATCGTCTTATGTTTCAAATTATAAAATACACAGATAAATCGTAAAGATAATGTTACGACAAGTAATATAAAATGTTCTCATATCGAAGCCAATGTCTTACGAAACTTAAAATATCTAATATTTTATTTTAATACCTAAATCTACTCTGTCAAGAAGTTTATAAGTCTTGATCTAATTAAACATCTCATTGAAGAGTAGAACATAATTTTATTTTAGTTTCTTTTTGCAAAATTCATCATAATCTAGAAGAGCAATAAAACAGTAGTATTTTTAATAGTCAACAGCGTGATGTCATAGATGGCATTAAAATATGTATCTAACTCAATTAAGCCTGATTTTGAATTGGGTCACTTTAATACTAAGGGTGCGCTATATTTCTTGAATTGTTAATATAACTAACGACACATTAAACACTTGTGCAAATATAAATAATAAAACACCGGATAAATATCACGAAATATACATATCGGCACGTCGACAGAAGTTTTTTACTCTTGCCTTGTTGAATTTGGAATCTTTGTTATTATTATGTTCAAGAGAAAATCCACAAAAGCATTGGTGTTCTTTTTCGACCGCTGACCATCGATTTGAGTGAAAATACCTCGTGAAAGCTTTTATTACGTCTTAACACTGCAGGACCGTACGAAATGCATAACAAATGCCAAACAATGGTTGTGTATAACCCTCTGTGACGAATCCGAACGGTTGGCAGCCGACACAAACCTATTTAAAAAAATTGTTGAAATTTGAATATCACTCAATACTTTAACAGAGTTCCGTATCTGCTTCCGCTTTCATTGAATTTTATTGTAAGGGATTAAAATTAGCTTGATGCAAAAGGGATGACAGCATTATTTGATGTAAAGAAATATCAATACAGTGCTAAACAAATTTCAACATCTCCTTGCGTTTTAAAATATTTTCTGATAAATATTCTACAGTGTGCAAAACAATAAACAACCAAAACTTTATGTTACATTTTTTTTCCATTCATCATTACAATATGTAATTAGTCTTTTTTTATATAATGTCATTAAATTCATAAATGAAATGTTGACAATGAGAATAAATTTGTGTCCTGCTATGTCCATAGTAATTATTAGTATTTTTTGTTTACTTATAAATTGTGATCAGGTAGATATTATAAAGTTTTTTCCATGTCAGTGGAAACGTACAATTCGGATTATCGCTTGAAATATGTTAAAGTTTGCACTATGTATACGGAATCCCAAAAAGGAGGCGCATCACAATACACCGAGCGACGTGTAAACGCGAGCGTTCAACGCAAATATGTCCACCATTCGCAACGCTACCCCATAAATTAAAGAGATAAATGGTGCTCTGACAATGGTAAAATAAACCAAACGTTTCTTATGAAGAGCGAATATAAGTTTTTTTAATACCCATTCAACTCGTACAATGAATTTCATTGGATTTTAATACGGGTGGGCACCTCGATTGCTGCAAAAAATTTCGAGTGCTGCGTTATAGGTGTTTTTATGGTCACATGTTTCTTTAAAGCAGAAAAACTTTTATAATATTACTATCAATTCATTTCGACATTAAGAAAAACTTCATCTATTTGCAATAGATGAAGTTTTTCTTAATGTCGAAATGAATGGATAGTAATATTATAAAAGCAAAAGTGTGTTCATTCTATGTGTTGTTTTTTGAGAAATGGATTGGTGAATTTTTGTATGGAGTTTTTTATAAAAATATTTATATAAAATATTTTTATCATAACAGATTTTGTTTATTAATATGTAATAGATTCTTCTCTGCAATTTTTTTCATTAGGTATAATAATATACCATATGACTATACCTTATGTTATATTATTTAATAAAATGAAATAAATCTTGTTTCTTAATATATTTTTGCGATGAAATGTCTAAGCAGAAAATTGATCTTTTGATATGTATGTTTCAATAAATTTTTCTAATTCATTATTTATTAAAAATATTATTAAAATTAAATAAAGTATAATATTTTGAATAAGTTAATTGATTTATTTAAATAATTAAATCAGAAAATAGATCTTTCTGATGTTATTGTAAAATTCGCGTTTTAAAAAATATTTTATGAGTTGGATGATATTTTTTTAAGAACTGATAAAATAGTAATATTCTTCATAACCGCGTGGGATAAAATGCTACACTTTTTCAAGAGCATAATTATTATTGATTTTACTCCTGGCGCAATTCACACAATATTCCCTGTCTCTTTATGTATATACCTTACACATAAGAACAAAGAGGATATTAACAACACTACTGTCACTAATAAATCCATAAAAATGTTTCGATATTAAAGGAACATCCCAAACGGAAGGAATTGCGTACCCACTGGCTGTAAACCAAAGCAAACTAAACCGAGATCACAAAGAGTGTTCTCGTAAAACGGTGATGTAAAAATAAGTGTTTACTCTGCCGGGAACATCATACCACTCTTACTTTGAAGTGGCTTCCATTTATACACAACCCTTCTATCCGCGTCTGTGTAGATAACGTTGATTGTAACTATTTTCTGGTTTTGCTTACCCTTGGAATGGAAAACGTTCATTATGTTTGATGACCTCAGTTGCTCGTTAATAGGACCAGTGACCGGATGTTGTTGATGTCGAGTTTGATTTGCATCTGGGTTTAAGGATGAAATAAATATTCAACTATTATTTTTGTGGTGGTTGTTCTAAACGGTTAGAGAGGGACCCTTAATAAGAATTAGCGTGTGATGCTAAACAAGAATCAGCGTGTTTGTATCCATATATAGGTAATAGTCCATAAATTTTGTATTACTTATGCTTTTGAACATAATTTGTGTCTTCGTTTCATCCGTGCTAAATTATAGGGCGTGGCGCTTATGAAATAATTTTCAATAGCCAAAGATTAGTAGGTACAGTAGGCCATGAACTCTTATTGCGACTCAATTGAAGACGTAAACGAAATTGTTTTGCTTTTTCATACTATGACGTTTTAAAGACGCACACATGCCAAAGCCTAATATTGTGGCTTAGGTATGGGGATAGTTATGACGCATAATGATCGATGTGGATGATAAGCCAAGTAAATCTCCTAAAGGAGTGGCAAAGCGAGCTTAATTTCAATTATGTGCCTAATTGATATTCGCAATTAATGTACAATAAAGGCGTAAAAAACATTGCGAAACCTAAAATTCCTTAGAGAATTCCCACGGTTATACCTACTATAACTTTGCCCAACTAGAATGTTGGGTCAAGTTCCAATAACCAATAAATAACGGAATAGTTATGGTAAGTAATGGAACAAGCTTCTATTTTAAGTTTAGGTACATAATGATACGTATATGAATAATGTACACTTTGTTTCCTATAATCAATCAACAAAAGGAAATTTGAATAACAAACCAGTGTTGTTAGAACTGATAAAAAAAATAGGGCACGTTATTAATCAGTACTTACTTTATACTAAAGTTATCAGTGAAATGAATACTCAGAATGTCGTGACCTGTTAAGCTCTTTACACAATGATAGCAATAGTAAATAGCAAGTGTCATATAAAAATTTCCTCCGATATAAAATTAAATTGTAGTGGTTTTTAATTGAAACTGATAGAGTTTGTAAGACAAAGTTACGCGTAAACACAGAACTGCAAGACTACCGTGAACTCTGAATGCGACTCAATTGAAGACTTAAACAAAATTGTTTTGCTTTTTCATACCATGATGTCTTAAAGACGCACACTTTAAGTCGTTGCCGAATGAGCGTTCGGGATGCGTCCTAAGAACATGTGAGTAAAAGAGACAGAGTTATCTATAGTTCATATAACGTTATCCTTTTCAAACATTACGACCCCAATGCGATTCACACTTCATGGTACGAAAAGAACGCGGTTCGTGGTCGTCGTTTACGTCTTTAATTGAGTCGCAATAAAAGTTCATGGTAGGCCTGCTGACCGTACATAGCTATCATATCATAAATGCGAAAGTCTGCCTGTCACGCTTTCGTGGCTAATCCACTGGACTAATATTGATGAAATTTGACACAATTAAAGCTTTACAGGAAGTAAAATATGCGATAAAAATTCTCGTTTTCCTTTCGGGAATATGGATAAAACAAATGTTAAATTATTGAGTATATTTAAACGTTTAAGTTGGCGCAAACGAATTCGCTGGTACCACTAGTTGAATATATTTTTAACCGATCTTTTATCACGTGTAAGTATCAATTATAATAGAATAATAAGTAAACTCATTGTTTGCATGAGCTTTGAAAAAATGATCTTCTCGTAAGATTCATACATACATTTTCATAACGAACAGAGATCTTGGTAATTTTAAAAGTTCTAATTCCAATGTCAGTAAAAGTTACAAGTCTAAATATAGTTTCGCAAACTAAATGAAGCTAAGAAACTAAGATCAAGCCCTATACTTAAGAGGCCTCGCTCAGAACTTGACCTAGTGAAAAAATTGTGCCTAAACCAATCGCTTGAGAGTTGTTACTTTTATTTTGTTTTTATAATTCAAAATTAAAATAACACTTAGAGTGTAAGTAAACAAAATTAACCAATTTGACAGTAAAGTGCACAAAATGTGGACAAAATATTTATACTTTAAGGAATATATTGGTTTGGTTTTAAACTTATATTGCTTTTCGAATTTGAAAGTTTTCATATAACAATTATGCATAATCCGTAATAATATTATAAATGCGAAAGTCAGTCTGTCTATCTGTTATACTTTCATGTCGACTTAGTTGAGGTAATATTCATACATTTGAAGCTTATGTACCGGGCTGTTTACGTTAATAAAGGATAATAAATTCCCATTTTTTTATAAAAAAATATTTGTGAAGTAATTATATTAAAAATCATAAAAAATGTTAATTATTAACAATTTAAGTATCATCATTCTCCTGCCCTTATCCCACTCTAAGTGGGGTCGGTAAAACATGTTACAAACATGTCGTCACATGATTTGTCGACGTATTTTACGACCGGCCGCCTGCCTGACGTCAACTTAACTTAGTCGCCTTTTACAACACCTCGGTAAGAAATGAGGGTGGTCTATTCTATTCTGCCGGATACTACACGGCTATATTAACAATTAAAGTATACCGCATAGAATGTTCTGAAATGTATTTAAAAAAAGTAAAATCAATAAGTAAATTAAAGTATCATATCTTATTCTACGCAGCCTGATTCGACACGGCACTTACCTTATCGCCTCTTACGACACCTCGGTAAGAAATGAGGGTGGTCTATTCTATTCTGCCGGATACTACACGGCTATATTAACAATTAAAGTATACCGCATAGAATGTTCTGAAATGTATTTAAAAAAAGTAAAATCAATAAGTAAATTAAGGTATCATATCTTAATAATAAAACACTACCATTAATCCCATATAAATTTATTTATAGAACATGTGTTAAGAACATAGTAAAATTCTTAGAGGCTTATAATAACTTAGTAACTCCGAAGACTTGAAACGCGACCCAATTTAGTCTAACCTTGAACGAATAACTTCTAACATCTATCAGGCTTAATAAGATTATTCAAGCTTGTGTTACTATGACTAGAATAATTAACTTTGTAGCTTAATAACATGAGATAATTACATGGATTTAACATACATTGCCTAAATCTTGACGTAGCTATGTCACCCTCATTTTTTAGCGAGGTGTCGTAAAAGGCGACTAAGGTAAGTTGACGTCAGGCAGGCGGCCGGCCGGTCGTAAAATACATAGCCAAATCATGTCGGCACAACAAATTTGTAACATGTTGTGCCGACCTCACTTAGAGTGGGATAAGGGCAGGAGAATGATGATGTAGCTATGTCAGTGGAAATCTCAACATTTTTCCCGAATTGAAATTTTGAATAATTTATAGAATTAGGCGTCACTTTGCGGAGATCCATAATACAAAAGTAATAATAAAAATTATTTTGCTATAATCCGCGATACAGTAAATAGAAAATATATATAGTGCTAAATGTATAATGGACTATCAGTTTTTTTATACCCGCTATGTGCAGGATTCGTAAAAACACATGCACAATACCTCCATCACTGCCACCACAATACACAAGCATTACACACGTTCACTATCTGGTCCTGCATTGGTATAATAGAAGGGAAATTATGTTACGTATTTTTTTTACGAGGTTTTTATGATATTTTCCTACGATTTTTTTTTAATTTCTTATGATATTGTTTGTTCTATTTCTTTTTTATTCATATCTTTATTGATATCTATGAAAGATTAAATGTTTAACGAAGTTAAGACTAACCTAACGGCTTATTTCTATTCTTTGTACTATCCTTCTGCCCTATTTATTATGTGGGGTCGATCCAATATGTCACTGACATGTTGTCATATGATTTGGCTACGTATTTTACAACCGGCCACCTGCCTGACGTCAACTTACCTTAGTCGTATTTTACGGCCCCTCGGTAAGAAAGAGGGTGGTCTATTCTACTCAACAGGATACCTCACAGTGGGTCGATTCACCTTAGTCGCCTTTTACGACACCTCGATAAGAAATGAGGCTGGTCTATTCTACTCAGCCGGTTACCACACGGCGGATCGACTCACCTTAGTCACCTCTTACGACACCTCGGTAAGGAATGAGGGTGGTCTTTTCTACTCAGCCGGATAGATTCTCTTTCTCATTCTCTTTACTTATTTTTTTTCTATTTAATATTTATTAATGTATATTAGTTTCGTGATTTCGATAGATATATATATTACTTTCAGTTCAGATTTATTAAATGGAATCCTTCAGTTTAACATAAAAAATAAATGTTTAAGCAAATAGATATATATCAGTGTTTTTATTGTCCCTCACTTTAAAATATATCGACAGCTTGAATGACAGCAACACATTAAGTCTGTAACAAAATTAAGCAATAAAAGCTCGACTTTATTACTACGTTCTAATTTGACACGAGCATCTCTAAAAATATACAGATCTATTCCATGTTAGCATATAAAAGACAATAATATGTACATAGTATTTTGAAACATACGTCTCATCTCTTTCATGATTTTACGATTTCTTGTTACAGTAACAAATGTACGGAGTGAAAATTTTATACATAAAATTTAATTTTGTGTACAATATGTATAGTTTCGGATTTAACGGCATTACGATTTTTGTCGTGGAGCCTATCCTCCTGATGATGCTTCGGTTTCGGAGCGAAACGATCGTCGAGATTGTGGTGGTGGTTGTGTGTGCTGCTTGTGTGCATTGTTGATGGTGGTGGCGCCTTGGGGTGCGTGTGGTGGCTTGTCCTGCATGTATAAGGTGCGTAAGTTTTGCCTGCTTCATACACATTAGCCTTGCATGCATTTGCTTAACCCGGGGTGATTATAGCAAGGTAGTTAGTTCTGCTATAGTGCTTGTTTTGGATTTTAGTTTATTTTGTATGAGTATAACAATTACATTAGTAATATATAATATATTTATTAGCTTATATGTGTATATTTTAATAAATACTTGGTAAATAAAGTAAAGTAAACTGCTAGGCTGGCCTCTTCTCTCTGTTTTTGGAAAAAAGGATTGGAGCCGAGACGTACAATTTTCTAGAGATATGCAGGTTTCTTCACGATGTTTTTCTTCACCGAAGAGCGTGTGATAAATTGCAATTATCAATTAGATAAATAAGTTTTTTTATCAGAAAGACTCGCCCGGGGTTTGAACCCATAACACCTTGAAAGAGATATGTTTTTACGAATCCTGCATGTATCGGGTATGAAAACGGATAGATCACTCTACATTAAATATTATATATAAATTTCCTATTAACTTTATCGCGGATTATAGCAAAATAATTTTGTGTATATTTAACTTTTGCGTGTGTCCGAAATCGAATACTAAACCTTGATGTTATTTGCAATCTTACTTCGGTTACCAAGGCTGGTTCAAAAATAATTTTGAAGTTTTGATATATCGTGCAGATTACGCAATACAAAGCACGTGTGTTTCTAAAGAATCTCTTATCGTTTTATAAGAATCTACGTTGCAAAACAGTTAATGGAATCTGATTAAGTATAATACTGCATACACGATGTTCGTGTCAGATCTGTCATATATAAAATATATTGGGATGTTTTTATAATAAGCGCGTACACTTTCAGTACGTTTTTAATGAATGTGTGTATAGACATATTTTGAAAAAACTTCTTGACATTTTGTCACACAAAATTCAAGTCAGTTTATGCACATCTATGTTTAGAACGAAACAGCCGGCCAGTTCGTTTTAGTAGAGCGCTGTCGCTGTCACTCAGTTAGTATGTGACGTTTCGCACGGGTTCGTCAGTCTATGCGACAGAGACAATGCTCTATGAAGCAGAATCTAGCCGATTACTCATTAAGCCTCGATGTGCATTATTTATTGTCGCGTACTATACTGTTACGTCGCCCAGACATACACAGTACCATTCTGATGTTGAAGGTATTAAAATACAAAAAAGGTATTGATATCGGTACAGGTAGATAAGACTCTTTTTGGACATAACGGGGGATATCAACTTTTGACTTTTCAAGTTATTTCTACACTATATGATCTCACTGGGATTCAGGGGCTGCCCACGAACGTTTAGGTGGCATGTCTTTATAGTACACTAGCTGTGCCAGCGGCTTCGCCCGCGTGGAAATCTGCGTGTCACAATTCTTTTCTAGAATTCAAATTTTAAACATAAAAGTAGTTAATGTGAGTTAACCATAAGAGATAGAGACACGCTATTGCGGACTTTTTTATAGTAGTTTTAAAGATCTTTAATTCTCTGTTACATTACTTTAGCGTATATCTGCTGGTTTACGCAGCGCAAGCGACTAAAGTTCCCAGCAAGCAAATTTTTTAACAACTGCGCGATCTCTTCAACACATTTTTACGTAATACCGATGTGTATTATTTACTTAAACCATCCGGAAGTATTGCACAATCTTTTGGTGAAAACTGTACAAAGATCCGTCTAGTAGATTTTGAGAAAATCGATTACATACAGACAGACAGCATTTTGGGACTTTGTTTTATAATAAGTATAGATGAATAAGCCTACAGCCTAATACATAGGCCTCGTTTTCCGGAGCAAAGTTATATCTGCGCCGCCCATCCTAGCTTTGACACACATTGATTTACATGAGAAACTAGGTACCAACCAAACATAAATAAATAAAATATATACACAGACACACATACGGTCGTCCATCCCCAAAGTAAGTAGCCTAATACTTGTGATATGGGTGACGGACAACTGATAAATATAATACATATATAATTTTAAATATATACTTAAATACAAATATACACCCATCCTCGAAGAAGCAACAAATTGTTTATAATAATATACATAGCTCGCTTAATCGCAAATTTTTTTTGAAGATTTTGGAATTCATTGAAAATCAATGTTTTAATCATCAGAATTTATATATATACACGTTCAAAACACAGTAAGTAAAAAACATTCAACTGTATTTTATCGATGCATAAAATACTCACTAACAACTGACTCTACATCATAACCATCAATTTCACTTAATAAACAGTGCCGTTCCCAAACTTTTAAACATTGCACAAGTTTAAACCGTAATGTCTTAATAACTGTAGTTTATCTCAATATGGTACCGCGTTGTGGGAGTTTTAATTAAGTAAATTGCTTTATCTGCAGTCAGAGACAATGGGAGCATTATTGGGGGAGAATTTTATTAACACGTACCATGATCTGTATCGGTATACGGGTGGCCGCTTTACTTAACAAATGGAATGGATTTGTTTGATTTTAATCTACTTTGTGTACTTAGTCGAATAGCATAGTCGAATAAGGAATGTTTCTTAGGTTCTGAGTTTTAAAAAATCTAAAAAATTTATAGAACCAGGCGTGAATATACGGAATTCCATAGTACCGACTGAAGTTATTGTAGAATTATCTTGCAATAAACCGCGTTGGTTAAATCTATTTAATGCTTAGTGTAGGAAGCAGACAACGTTCACATTATACACCCAGGACTAATTACCACAAGTATCACAAAACGCCTCAACATACTACACAAGCACTACACATATTCACTACGACAATCTCTACGATCATTTCGTCCCGTAACCTAATATCATCAAGTGGATAGGCTCCATGACAAAAGCGTAATTTGCCATGTGGCGCATTACATTAATTTTCCTAACAAACGCGGATTATAGCAAAATAATTCCATCATAAGTTCTGAATTGTCTTTTCTTAATGGCCACCAGCTTAATTAAAAAAAATACCAAGCATCCAAAGCCATAATTATACACGGTAATTATATACGGTATTGGCCATTATAATTAAAAAAATAAATACGTAAAGAAGCCTTTTATTGCAGCATTTTAGGTCAACATAGATCTGTTCGATATTAGTTGATCTCGTATTACTAAAAGAAGACAGTAGACAAAACAAAAATTAACATGCTAAATCTATAACATAATATAAAAGCTATAAGGCAAACTCAACCATAAAGCTCTAGCTTCTAGTACTCCTAACACAAGTATTTTTATACTTAAAAAGAGTTTTCAACCTCGTGTGTATTTAAAAACACTAGTTAATGTGTTAACTTACATTAAAAACAAACTTTGTGTCCAATTTAATCCAAATCCATACAATTAACTTTTACATAACGAAACATACAAACTTTCACGGTTTCACAATGGTAGGTTAGCTATCAATATCAAAATAATCGTGCTCCGCTGTGACGGGAAACGTCACGTGAAAACTTGTGTATCACTGGAGAATTTAGTGATTTCGATGAGATTAGATAACCTGTTAACCCGGTACACCATGACAGGTTTAAAGTCCATATTCTTATTGTGAAGATTATCCAGCTTTCGGTTATAGCAGTGTTAAATATCTTTTTTTTTCTCAAGCCATTTAAAAGTCTGAGGTAAATATCGCTAGTGACACCTTCTCACCACTCTGACGACCAGCAGTAAGCTGAGCATCGTGGTATCAGCGAGCTGTTTCTATGATAAATTAATTTATTATCCTCAATACTCAAAATTGCCTGGCCCTTGGCGATTCCCGCCGAGAACTAACATTTTCTATTTAGAATTTGTTGGTTCTTCGAGTTTGGGTGTATATATGTATTTAAAACTATATATGCATATATTTACCAGTTGTCTCTCACCCGTATCACAAGTATTAAGTTACTTACTTTGGGGCTAGACGACCGTGTGTGTAAATGTCCCATATATTTATTTATATTAACGTTTATAACAAAACCTACAACCCAATATTTCACCACGCTTTTTTTATGGATGTCACTAACCAACCAACGTTAAAGCCGTGAAAATCAGACGTGAGCAAATGATGAGAAAAAGCTAAAAAAAATATCTTATAAAAGCTTTTATCTAACTATATATAACTTGCCGCGTATGATGCGAAGGTGGAATCTTGAAAGTTAAATTTAACTCGCTTCCCGGTGGCCAATTGAGCTGAAATTTTACATACTGGTCCAGTCGTGATGACAATGCATTTTTATGATAAACTGCTGCTACCACCAGGATTGGCTCCAGACGAGGGAATTCCTCAACGGCTATCAGTAGAGACATAAATTTTGTTAAACTTTTTCAACTTAACTTGTTATCATTTAAGACACCCAAAAATAGAACCGGAGATATAATGATTTGGCTGCATCTTTGTTTCTTTTATTTTGCCTATGTTTGTCGATTTTCCACTTCCATATCAGTTCTAGCACACTTTTATTCTTCATACCAATTCTTTCTAGCATATTTCATCTTTCATACATTATTGGATGGGATTCCCAACTAACTATCTTTATCTAACTATTTTTCATTGCTTTATTTTTATAATGGGTAATAATTTTACACGCTAGTTTTTAATACATTACAATATTATCTTACGCTATATTATAAACATTTTAATTCAACATTACTCTCTACTGTTTTTCACTATTTTTATTTAAGCTAATGGTTTTTACTATTTTATGTCTTAATATATTATAACATTTGTATAACTTACTATACAATCCTTAAACTCACAAAATATAATAATCTACGAACACAAGGTATGTTTGATACTATTTATAAATACATTTTATTCCGAAACTTAAAAATGCGCATAAAAGCTGACACTAATGTTTTAATTAAGTAGTGGCCTTCGTCAAACCAACAGTTGGTTTCCCCTTCCTCATTTTTGAATATATTTCGATTATGCGATTTCGCCTGTGTGAATTTCGATACAAACATAAATAAGTACGTATGTTTGTCAGACCTTTACAATATCATCCTCACCATCTCGATTCGTGGCTATCCACTACAGTGCGGTTTCAAATAATTTCATTCCACGCACAACCATTTTTAGGCACGATCTCCCCTTGGCAGCGTTTCCAGATCAGTTCCAGATATGAGTGCCTTCAAAATCGTGTATACCACCTTTTTAAAGAACGGCCACACACTCGTTCTACGAGAGGTCGTGTGCGTCGGTTAACCGCATGCTCGTTTGCCTTCTATTCCATTAAAAAAAAATTAACCACCGCGATATAAAAAATACATTCCCGGTACAACCCTTATAAAACAACAAACAATCAAAAACACAATTGTTTTTTTTCTTTTCTTTATTTAAAGAGCTTTGTCGCCATATGTTACAGCTTTGTAAGATAAACTTAACGTATTCTTGGTTGCTGCAAAGTAATTTTCTGCATCTCTACTTAGGGGGATACCCAATAGGGTTAGGTTAGGTTAGGTAAACCAGGTACAGAATAGGCACAATCAACTTTATAAGTAGCTCCCTACTGGCTTTCTCATTCCGGAAACAGTCCAACAAGACATGGGAAACATTTTCAATTGTACCGCACATGTTGGAATGAGACGGAAGTCTCAATGCTGTAATAAAATATCCAAACACAATTGTTAATCAATTTATAGAATAAGACGTTACTTTGCGGAGAACAAGTGAGAAAAGTAACAATAAATTATTTTCGCGAGACGATTTTCTTGTAGAGTCTACGAGTATCTGCTCATTATGCGTCGCTTGCGGGGCGAAACAATTGTTAAGCTTGTGATACTGAACGTGTGTAGTGCTTGTGTATTGTGGTGGCGTTGGTGGAGGTTTGTGCATGTGTTTTTACGAATTCTACAGCATCAGTTATGAAAATGATAATCCACTGTACATTTAGCATTACATATATTTTCTACTTACTTATTCGCGGATTATAGCAAAATAATTTCAATATCACTTTTGTACAACTGTTAACGTTTAAAGCCAAGCAAATAAAGAAAGTAATATACCTTTTATTTTTAATTCTAACGGATTATATGAGAGAATAAACGTGTTAAAATATTAAATTCAATTTATTTTGACGTAATTGATTGGCAGTTGAATTAATATAATATCCGCAAAGCAAAACTGATTTGTTTGATTTTAATCTCCTATTATTGAATTATTTGATTTCATGGTTTTCCTCGTACAAATTTAATCGCAGCTTATATTGGTATAGCTTTCCACAGAAATCAATTGATACTTGCATGCCCTAATTGTTGAATATTGAATAACGTTTGAAACAATAGTGATGGGAATATACAGCAAGAAATTAGTCAAACTTTTTGTTGGAAATTTACTTAGTTTACCTTTCTGATCCCTTCCACCTAGATAAAAGGGGGTTTATCAATGCCGCAATATTCAGTGCGTCTGATAACATAGAGTCCGCCTGATATCTATACATGTTATAAAATAAAAGTAAAGCAAAAGTAAAAGTAAAAAAAGCTGTCTGGCTGTCATCAATTTTCTCAAAATCTACAGAACGGATTTTTGTACGGTTTTACTAAAAGATGCAAGAAGTGCAATTATTGAGAAAGGTTTGGAATTAGAATGAAAATGAAAAGTACATTATGGTTAAATTCCCACAGATTCTGGATAGGTACGTAGGAAAGACTGTGTGATACACTAATTTCCACGCTGGTGAATCCACAGTGCTTTGCTAGTCTTATCAGCTTTTTAGTCCCCAAAAGCTTTGGTAGAGCTTGGTTGATTTTCTCAAAACCCACAGCAGAGATTTTTGTACCATTTTTACTTAAAAAAAAACTTTTATTCTTTTTACTAAACAGTAGAGCAATTATTTCAAAAGGTTTAGGTTAATTTTACCGTTTAAGTAAATTGTGTTGAAGAGGGCGGTTGTTCAAAAACTTGCCTGCTTGGAGCTTTACTGGCGTACGAAGCGTAAACCAACAGACATACATTAAAGTAATGTCATAGAGAATTATAGAGCTCCAAAACTACATAAAGTCCGCGGCAGCATGGCTCTATCTCTTAAACATAAGTTCAACTCACAATAACTATAGTACCCGGCAATAAATAATGCACATTGAGAACTTAGAACGAAACTGCTGGCCGATTCGATTTCGTAGCGCGCTGTCACTGTCACACACGGGTTCGTCAGTCTGTGCGACAGAGACAATGCTCTATGAAGCAGAATCTAGCCGATTTCTCTCTCTGAGCCTCGATGTGCATTATTTGTTGCCGCGTACTATACTTTTGTTTTCATAATTACAATTCGGAAAAAAAAAATTGTGACAAAGTTCCACGCGGGCGAAGCCAGCGCGGTTCGCTAGTAGTTTAACAATTGTTTAATCGTTTTTACTATAAATATGTAATTATGAGGGCCTGCCATATGTTCATTCATTATACTTATATTTGATCTTACATTGACTTACAAGTTATCTAGTACGGTAGATTAAATTTCACGGAAATGAAGTGCTTTGTTTTACCCTAAGATATATCAAGACGAACCTCGTATCATGCGGGTTTGCTGGTCGAACTAGTTTTACTGTATTCAAACCACATTTATTTAAAAAAAAACAGCTATAGTATTAAACTACAATCCGCCGTGTGATATCCGGCTGAGTAGAATAGACCACCCTCATTTCTTACCCAGGTGTCGTCAAAGGCGACTTAGATAAGTTAACCCGCCGCGTGGTCTCCGGCTGAGTAGAATAGACCACCCTCATTTCTTACCGAGGTGTCATAAAAGGCGACTAAGCTAAATTGACCCGCCTTATATATGACTGAGGTATATGACTGAGTACACAGATGTAAGATGATAAAAGTATTTTATTTAATATATTTAATTTATTTTTTTAATTTACTTCATATTGCAAAACCTATCTGCTCAAACAAAACATACAAATACATAGAAATATATTATATATATATATAACTGTGACAGTTATAGCTGTGATAGCCCAGCGGTGAGACCGTGCGACTCTTTCGAGGGGAACACTAGTTCGAGCCCGGGCAGGCACCAATGAGTTTTTCTATTAAAACTCATGTGTCTAATTGATAATTGCAATGTATCGCTTTGTGGTGAATGAAAACATCGTGAGGAAACCTGCAGTTCTCTAGAGAATTCCGGAGATATGTGTAACCTACCAATCCGCATTGGAGCAGCGTGGTAGGTCTTAGCTCCAACCCTTCTCTCCAGAAACGGAGAGAGGAGGCCTATTTCCAGCAGTGGGATTCTAACAGACCACTACTTTACTTTACTTTATATATAACTGTTACAAGATAAACATCACGTAACTGCTTTGATATAAGTGTAGCTTTAGGTATTCTTAAGGTAATAGATAACGGACTAATATGAATAAATGAATTGAGATAACTTAATATTCGGAAAAATATTGTCAACCTCTCACGAACCTGTCACAGCATGGCATAAAGTTAGGGGAGGTGAAGTATTCGGAATACCATCAGAAAGTAACGCTAATTGGAATTCGATTTGTTCCAATTTGGGGGTAAACGGTCCGTTATACGATTTCCCACTCCACCCCTGCGTTTGGGCTTAAGAAATCAATGACCCATCGTGACTTCATCCCTTTAACCGTATAATAATAAATCACACTGGGATATTTGCGTTTGGAATGATTCTTTATATGTTCAAATAAATTTTTAATCCCTTTAAAATAGTACAGTAAAGTTTTATTATGCCATTGTTAAGGATAGGCCTTTCCGTTTTTAGAAAGAATGTTGCTAAAAACCGACCACGCTGCTCTAAAGCGGATTGTTAGGTTACAGATGTACCCAGAATTCTTTAGATATATGCAGACTTACTCGCTATGTTTTCCTTCACCAAAAAGCGCTGATAAATTTCAACTATCATTCAGACACATAATTTTTAACAGAAAAACTCATTGGTGCTTGTTCGGGGTTCGAATTCACGAACGAGTCGCACGGTCTCACCGCTGGGCTATCACAGCTAAAGGCCTGTAGTAAATATTAGATAAGACTTGCAATATCTCAGGGACTGTGATAGCCTAAGCTGTGACAGCCTAGCGGTGAGACTGTGCACCTCTCTAGAGAAGACATAGGTTCAGATCCCGGGCAGGCACCAATGAGTTTTTCTATTAAAACTTATGTGTTTAATTGCTGGTTGCAATTTATCACACGCTTTTCGGTGAAGGAAAACATCGTGAGGAAACCTGCATATGTCTAGATAATTTTAGGGATATGTGTAACCTACCAATCCGCATTGGAGCAGCGTGGTAGGTCTTAGCTCTAACCCTTCTCTCCAAAAACGGACAGAGGAGGCCTTAGCCCAGCAGTGGGCATGGTAACAGACCGTTACTTACTTTTATCAAAGACTAAAGTAAAATAAATAATTGTATCGAATATATATTATCTGATAGTCATAAAACGATTGATAAGATTGTTATGAATCATAGCTATATTGTCGATCAAGTCACAATAAAAAAAGTCTATCGAACCGAAATGGCCGTTGTTGAGACACATATATGATATATACCTTGTTTGAACTAAAGGTTGAAAGTAACAACACGTTAAGAAATAGTTATCCTTAAACGCAATAGATGTTATCAGACTGTTTGCTTATGCACTTATGAAATTACATCTCAACGAATAAACTATAATTGGGCATAATTTGTATATTTACTGTACCAATAGCCGTATTATGAGCTATAAATGGTACTTTGCAGAATAACCGCAGCGATCTTTGTGCTATGTTGTATAAAATAGGGTTGTCATCCAAGAAATGCTTCAGGTTTTATTTTTGCAAATTTTATTGTAGTGGTTAGCCTTGACACCCTTATTCATTTATGATCATATTTATTTATTTAATTTTATATAATCTACAGCTCAACATAAATTATATATTATTTACTGATTATATGATTTTACGAGTACGTACCTACTTAATATAAATTTTTCTTAACAGAATAAAAACAGAATAAAAAGATAAAGAATGTAAGAAAGTTACAAAAAAAGCGTGCTCGCGTGAGCGTTAGTTTATGTGTGTGTGTGTGTGTGTGTGTGTATTTGAGAGTATGTGTGTGTTTATGTGTGTGTGTGTATATGAGAGAAAATATGTGAGTGTGCGTTTGGAGTGTTGCGTGTATGGCATGAGTGATAGTTGTAAAGGGGAATACCTTTAATTTTATTTATTTTTATCTAGTTTGCGATTGTTTTTAATTAACTCCTTTTTTAAATTGTGCCTTTGATAAATAAAATATATCAACATCAGAGTACTGCTTGTTATATGATCGTACCAACCGCGGTACTATAGAATTTTGACCATAATTCGTATGGAACCTGGCAACGTTAATAAGACGTGTGTAGAGCAATCTCAATGACGGAATTATCGATGAAAACGCAGAAAGAAGCTATGACAATCAATTAAAGCGGACAATATACCATAATATATCTTAAGACATATCTTATGAGCGCCAGCCCTAACAGCGACGTATAATTTGCTGCAATAAAATAAAACTTAACTTTCTTCTACATTGTCGTCATTGTTGTTATTTTACTCTATTAATATAATATGTAGATCAATCTCACATAGTGAAGAGCAAAAAGATGAACGATTAGCAGTTTGTTATGTTGTATAATTGTTGTGTGAAAATATTCACAAGGTTACCTTACCTTATCTAAACCCGACTCGATATGTACTAATTTAATGTTATTTATGACTACACGAAAATACCCAATTTCCCGGAGAAATTCTGGACTTACTAAACCTTGAATTTTCAATGAAATTTTCATTACAATCGATTAAGCATAGTCAAAACAATTAAAGAGGTGTTTAGGTGCCACAAGCATCCTTAATCCATAATATGCGACCACAACCATGTTTTAGTATCTATTAATTCATCCCACCGGAAGATGATGTAAAGGCTTTTAGAATGTTAAATAGCCATGATCTGACTGATTAGGGATAAAAAACCCAATAAGATTTATTACTCTGAATATCTTCAAAAACCAAAATTTTCATAATTACATAAGTATACTAAAATGTTTTAACGATGGCATTTGTATTGCCGAACACCTAATATGTAACGTTCGATGCTATTACGTGGCGACTTACGTACGTGTAACCGAATAAAAACAATATATAAAAACCGAAGCCAATCGTCAAAAACAGAATTTCAAAAAATCCACCTACTTAAAATACAGAACAAATATTCATAGCAAAAGTAATCCTTTTGTCAAGCATCACGTTCTATTAATACCATGTAGAGTTGATAACTAACAACGTCTACCAACTTTCAATTAATTTGAAGCGACACTCGCTTCTAAAGGGTTATACAAACTCATAAGATGCACGGCGAAGAAACTTGATCTAGGCTTACGAGACTCGCTTACTTGGTCAAGGTCTCAACAGAGCGCTTCTTAGGCTAGACACTATTGAAGTCGAAATTGTTTATTGAATTTTAAACTCATTTACAAATACTTGTAAGGTCTATGTCTATTACACCTGTGGTAGATAAAAGTTGTCATATCATATCCACATTTTCGTTGAGCTTGACTGCCAGAGGTTATACTGCCGTTACGGAGATAATATTGGTTCTATTACCGATTAAATCGCGTTTCGCGCGAGTAATTATCAAGACGAACGATTTTATTATCAGTATTTTTAATTTCACCATGGAGGGCTATCATATTGATACGAGAGTCTTATTAAAGACCTACAGATGGATTATTATTTTATAGGCTTTTCACGCGTTTTTAGCTTGAGCCATTTGAATCCAGCCGCTGTAAGTTCAACTGTTCAGAGCCGGGTCTATACAATGTTGTACAATATGATGAAGTGAAATCATAGATTTCAACCTTTCAGTTTTATATAAATGATCGTAATCAAATCAAAATCAAAAAACAATCAAAAAACAATCATAAATTGTATTTCCCACCCAGCAAAACAAAAATTAAAAATAGGCGCCTTAAAAATAAATTGATTTCTTGATAATTGTAAAATTGTAAAATTCGCCATGAATTTTTATATAATTGCAGTAAACATGCAAAACATTTGTTAAATGCATATTTGTTACAGAACAACCAAACCTATTTAAATAATTAATTTTAGAGATTTTCAATTTCATTAAAATTAGACTTTTTATGGACGAGTACTTGATCTTTTGTCCAGTACGAAGAACTGTAAAGCATCGTCGAGGTTGCGAAATACAGAGAGTAGAGCGCAGAAGCTCTACTAAAGTCGGGGAACGTCTTCCTAAGGAGGCCGGACCGCGGTTTAGGGCGACGCCTAGTGGAGGGCTGATGGTATGACTTTGATTAGTCATTGCGACGTCGAAAGGGTGGATTAGAAGGCTACCATATACATATCTTCATGGTTTCTGATATTCTTTGTAATACAGCTTTGCTAAAAGAGGGATTAAATCTGAACGGAAAGTATATGTTTCATTTATATTTATTAAACTGAAAAGTAATGAACAATTTATTTCAATTGTTTGTTTTACCATTACCATTAATCAAAATTAATAAATTCGAATTACAGGACTAGTTGTACTTTATTTTATAGGTACCTCATAATAATTATCGAACGATTTATTAATCGACAGCTTATAATCACATTTATTGTTTCTCACAGCAATAAAATGCATGCCCGTTCACATTTCACGCGGCTGTCCATTGATTTTAATTGCTGACATTTGTATAATTGCTTCATTGGAAGCAACTTTCTCGTTGAAAGCCTGTCGATTCTAATGTGCCCAATAAAGATTATAATGTCCGACTATTGTATCTGACGTTAATATTAATTAACTGTAGTTTGATGTTTAATTAGCCGAAGTTTTATGTAAATTGGTAGGCGGAGCAATCGTTATCGTTAGACCGTCTACAATCGTTAGAATGTTTGTCAATAAAGTTTACCAGTTTATATTGAAAGGTTTTTTCTTTTTTTTAAATTACTAACTAATAAATTGCAGTGAATAAACTTCTTCCTCTTCGTTTTCATTGAATTCTTTGTCATTAATGTCGAGTTCCTAGAAACTTCAATGCTTCTAAAGGTTTTTTCTTTAATTGGCAGCATTCTATAAAACTTACAACTTTTTTTGGGATAGGCAAGTGGAGAAAGACCACTTTATGTACAAAATACACAAAATAAATGGCAAAAATTCTCTTACAATCCTTAATTTCTTAGCAAGGCTGTCTTAAACAAGGAAAATAAAGATAACTAATCAGTCAAATAATAAAAATCGGTATAAAATTTTACCCTTTAATATAACAATTTATGATTCTGTTAAAAATTTCTGACAATCAAGCTTTGATTGTAAAATTTCAAATTTATATTTTCGAATAATTTGTAATCAAATAGCTCCTATCAAAATTTTAAATTATGAGTTTTACAAATTAAATAAATAAATATGTAACTCCTTGAAGCATTATGATGCAATACGCAATTTTCCCGGTAATTGTACTTAGAGCTTCAAGATTCATCAGTAGGATTTATATGTAAATTGATAATTTCCAGCTTGTATTTAGTTCTAAGATATGCAAATTATTTGCATTTGGTTTCGTAATCACTACAAATTTAATGCTCACTGCAAGATGGGAATTAAGGCCGTGACATAACTAGAGCATCGAAATATTATAAGGTTTTGGAATAATAATAAGGAACTGGTAGGTATTTTTGAATTTAAACTATCGTGAGTGGTATTTATTATTAATGTTGAGAGACCGGCTATACTCACGTCTTATTTTATCGGATGAGCCCGACTAGCTTCAAGCCCATATTACTATGCATCTTCACTTACCCTCTGGACTCACCGTAAAAATCCTTATACTTATTGACAATTCGAAAAAAAAATTCTGGGAAGTATATAAAGTCATCATCCTCCTGCCCTTATCTCACTCTAAGTGGGTCGGCCACAACATGCGTTAAATATGTTGTTATATGTTTTGGCTAGGTGTTTAAAGACCGAACACTTGCCTGACGTCAACTTACCTTAGTCGCCTTTTACGACACCTCGTTAAGAAATGAGCGTGGTCTATTCTACTCAGCCGGATACCATACGTCGGGTCAACTTACCTAATTCACCTTTTACGACAACTCGGTAAGTAATAAGGGTGGTCTATTCTACTCAGCCGGATACCACAAGGCGGATCGACGTACCTTAGTCGCCTTTTACGACACCTCGGTAAGAAATGAGGTTGGTCTATTCTACTCAGCCGTATACCACTCGGTAGTGAGAAGTATATAAAATAAGGGGCTAAATTGATTAACAAACTAAAGTGAAGCTTCCAACCATATTATAGTTCCATATTAACAAATTAGAAACGGTATGCCGCAGTCTCGTAAAGTGAAGTATCCATTTAACAGGAATCAGCTTTCTAAATTTAAACAATAACCCAATTCCTACAGTGGTCAGGGAACCATAAATTAAGACTCACTCAAACAGAAAGAGTCCACATGTCACCGCTTAAGAGCCGTTTCAAGAATAAAATAAACAATATTTTGCTACTGTTTCATTATAGGTGAGCAGATGCTAACAAAAGGGATTGGAAATTTTGTAATACTATTATGTTTTAAAAGAAAACAAATGGAGTGAATACATCGCTCTCACAATGGGTTTCTCTAGTTGCCCAGCTTCCGCGGAATGGGATAATGACGAGGGACTTCTGTATCGTATTGTCATTATGCCCCATGAGCTTTTAAACAATATCGATTGCCCACAGAGATTTCCAAAGAGCGGACCCGATATGGACAATGAAATTTGTTTTGTGTAGGTAGCTATTTATATTACGAATGATAGATAGTCTCCTAATATTAATATTACACTAAGTCATGGTTAATATTATATTGAGCAATAAATCAATGCATATAACAAAATATTAATAAAAATAATTACTGATATAAAAAACAATAGAGTTATATGTACTAGACTAGGCGGTAAGGAGAAAGAAAATGAGACTCAATATCTGTCTCTCTTTTTTATGTGTGATTAGACAAAGATAAATAACTACATAAGATTGATCTTCCCTCTCATTTGTTGCGACACTTTTAGTTACAGGTCTGCTTATGTCTCGTCTATTATAGTATGGTAACTCTATGTACAAAACTTATGAATTTATAACATAGGCAAATACATTCAATAAAATCCAAAAGTCTGTCTGTTTGTATGATAAGTTTGAACAGCTAATATTGAACAATATTGATGAAATTTAGGTTAATTTAATATATCATATTACACTTATATACCGTGCTATGATCATATAGGGCGAAAAATTCGAAAATGGGAAAAGCTTTTCTTTCGGGAAAAGAAAAAATACATTATAGATTTTCAAAGTAGATTTGACGTGACCGAAGTCGGAGCTACAACTTGTATTTTATAATATGAAATCCTTCTTTACTTATAAATATGCTTCCAAGTATGTCGCGTAATCAGACACATAAAGCTTTTGTGTTCACACAACGTTCAAAGAAAGAATAGCAGTTTGAAAAAAATAACATCAGGTATATCGGATATCAATGCGCAATCTATCTTTTGTGCTCGCGACTGAATATCTATTACTGTGACAGAAAAACTACTAACAAAATAACTATAAGTAAAACGCAATCGTATTTATTGTATTCCAACAAAAAAAATCACTCGAACAATTGGTTTGTAACATGAATACTGATCATTATCAGGCTTGAATACGCTTATCTGTGTCACAGACAGAGGGACCGATCGTTAGTTATACTGTATTTAGACGTTTATTTTCCTCTCAATTGATTTTTAAGTAAATGATTAGAACGTAATATAACTAATGCTGATGAGCTGTGATAGCCCAGCGGTGAGACCGTGCGACTCTTTCGAGGGGAACACGAGTTCAAACCGGGCAGGCACCAATGAGATTTTCTATTAAAACTGATGTGTCTAATTGACAATTGCAATTTACACGCTTTTCGGTGAAGGAAAACATCGTGAGGAAACCTGCATATTTCTAGAGAGTTCTGGAGCTGTGTGTAACCTACCAATCCGCATTGGAGCAGCGTGGTAGTTTTTAGCTCCAACCCTTCTCTCTAGAAACAGAGAGGACGCCTATTCCTAGTAGTGGGATTGTAACAGGCCGCTACTTTATAACTAATGCTTAATATTGTGTACTGACTTGCCCGTCCGCATTGGAGCAGCGTGGTGTGTTTTAAGTTCTATATTTCCTATACAAAAGGATTCTTCTGCACATTAGTGGGATATCAAGAGGCCGTTTATGAATATTTCAGCGCGAGGATAAGAAGGGTTGAGATAAAGTTATTTTTGGTTTCTAAAGAAACTTTTGTGGCTATTGTATTGTTCTAATTATATTTCGATATTTCCTTATGGCTCCCGTACTACTGAGGACCTAAAAGAGGGTTTAAGATATATTGGGTCATTAGCCTCCTATTTTAGGAGTGAGCTATAATAGAACTAATAAATATTTGTTGTTAATTATAAATGCTTCGAGGTTTATATATTAGGCACAACACAAGGACGTTGGGTCGAAGGGAAGAAGGTTGGCATGGTCATTTTTTAATTGCCAATAGCATGTTAGCTCTTATAACAGTTTCTTGCAGAGCACAGAAACTCTAATAGTCAGTTCACTCCGATCACGTGAACTTTGTACATGAACTTTTGTTTTTGATTGCTTTTGAGTGATTTGAGCTGATCAATCACAAAACGTTTTCCAAAGAATTCCTATTTCCCATTTTAATAAATACGAAGCTTACATTGTGTTCTATAGTCAATGAACTCTAGACTTTAGTAGCTTTCAATTTTGTACAAGGTTATTGTTATTTTGATATTTATTCCTTGTTTTAACAAAAATTTCCACGACAATTAACAATCGAAAAGCTAGCGCTATAAAAATTTTAGATTCAATATAAACGGTCAAATCTTTCAACGTTTTTGCGTGCTGTCGGTCGTGAATGGCAATTTGTGGGTATAGCGTGCTATTGTGCATAAAACACGTCAACGCCATTCAATATATTTTTATGGTATCTCTAATAAAATTCTGATAACAGGTTAGGCATATTAATTTTGAAATCAAAATCAAAATCAAAAATCAAAATGTTCTATCCACCCCCAATATAATAAATAGGGAAGCATTTAATTGTTTGTGTTTGACGTACGAGAGGAACATCAAAACAATATTATTTTTGGTATAAAGAAGTAAGAAAGTAAGAAAACTATATTACTACTAGATTTTGCTTTAACTTCATAATATGATTTACATTGTTTGTTCTCATCAAGGAATGTAGAAATATTAGTCAATCCTTCTTTTTTTTTATGAAGTAAGATTGCAGACGAGCGTGCAGTTCAACATTGTCACCGCCGCCCACGACCTCTCGCAGAGCGAGTGTGCTGCCGACCTTTAAAAAGATGGAAAATACGCTTTTTGAAGGTACTTATGTTGTACCAATCCGGAAACGCTGCTAGAGGGAGATTATTCCATAAAATGGTGGTCGCGGAATAAAATTGGTTGAAAACCGCACTGTAGTGGATCGCTATGCATCCAGATGGTAAGGATGAAATTTTAATCTATGACGTAAAGTGCGGTTTAGACTGTTATTATCATTCATTTAACATAAAAAAGTTGAAAAGTTCCTTGTATAATTACTTTCATAAGTTGCTAGGCCACTGGAGTTTTCACTTGCATAAAAACTTCATTTTTGTTAAAAATATTAGCTGATACCATTTACTTTCGTTGTGGCTTGATCGAAAGATTTGATGATTTGATGGTAGAATTTGTGAATACCCAGATTAACGAATCAGAAATACATAGCAATTGATTGCATAATATATTCATTTTTAAATAAAGTTCCCAACAAAACTATCCAAATACCAATCAAAGCTATGCCGATAATTTTAAATGATACGGTGTCTGCGAGCATATTGAAACTGTGGGTGTGATCGTAAAAGCGGAACCGCACAAATTACGAACATTAGAAACCTCTCGAAGCCAAAAACACCAATCTATTGACAAGAGACGACTATCTGCTTCTCATTGTAACGGTAGGTGTGGCGCTTGTCGGTCAAGATATACCAAAAAGCGATTTAAATGAACTTCAGATTGTTGGACTAACGGACGTTTTAATGGCGCGCAAGTTTCACGGTAGGTTAGCATTATTAGGTTGAAAACCTTGCAGCTGTCGCCGTATCTTGGACCGCGACAGCCTTTGTCCTCACATAGATACGACTTCATAAATGCTGTTTATGTGGAGCCTTGGAAAGAATGAGCGCACGAGAAATTAAATCCCACAGAAAAAAACCTATTGTAAACGTTTCTCACACAATGAAGTTGGCCATATCTTTGTCGCATTAAAAAGTATTCATGCGGTATTTTTGGGTCTATCCGTATCATTGTATCTTAAGGATCTTGACACTTTAGGTATGTTATTTTTGTCGGTCAAAATAACGTAAATAAATGTAAACTGCTGCCTTTATGATATACTGTACTAGCTATTAACTGCGACTTCGTTCGTGGACCGTGCAGTCTTGATATAAACAGAATTTTCTGTCACTCAGCAACCTTTTTCAAATATCCCTATCAAAAAAATCAGACTGATCCGCGGGGTAAATTGCATTTACTATTTCCACGCTTCCGCTACTCGAAACGTGAATATTAAATTCGGTTGCCTTCATGGCATTAGTGCTAATTAGGAAAGATGGCAAAAATGTAACATAACTATAAAAAAAAGTCTTATACTATATCTGCTAATGTGTGACTCCAGTTGAGCCACAGTTTAGCAAACATATAGTGCAACAAACACTTTAAATAATATTTTCTTTTAAATTAACTAAAACTAACTAACGTCGAGATGATTAAGGTAAGTTGACGTCCTGACGTCAACTTACCTTACTAACAGACGGGCGGTCGTAAAATAACTAGCCAAAACATGTAACAACTTGTTTAAAACATGTTGTGCCAAACCCACTTAGTGTGGGATAAAGGCAGGAGAGTGATGATGATAAGGTCAACTAATAATAAGGCTGTGAAGCGATAATCAAGATTAGAACTGGAAAACAAATTCAAATTCTCTTCCTCGAATTTTGATTGTACATAAGTTTCCAACAAACCGTGCATTTTATAGTAAATTAGATTGCTTATAATTAAAATAAATTCAGTCAATTTTAATATATATATTATTACAAATATTACTGTAGTGTAATTTACAAATAAACTAATTCAGTTTATCTTTAAGTGTTATCAAGTCGTATCTCTATAAAGTTACAACGACTTCATTTTCTTCCAGAAACAAATACCTTTATCTTAACTTAAGAACATAAAAACAAAGACATTCTTTGTCAGCAATATATCTGTCATACTTCTCGTTAATACACTGCTTTGACTTCATTGCGATCAAAGGCAGTTTCTTGCTCACAATCTCGGTGAAAAGTAAGGCCTAGTACACAATTGTTTCTTTTAAATTTTACAAGTTTGATCAATTTGTATCAATATTTGTAAGTATATTAAAGAAAAGTGTGACCTCGATATTAAAAAAAGCAGTGAAAGAAAAATGAAAAGAGCTATTGAAAAGAATACGCCTATATAACATATTAGTCTTACGTATTTTTGTTCAGTAGTTTAAATGTTAAAGTAACTGTGGTGTTTATTTGTATTGTATGAGTTTAGCATAGGCTCAAACACGCACTAATAGTATGCCACTAAACGTCCCACTCTCAACTGACGTGTTGCGTTAGAGACTTTGTATGGATATTGATGTATGTATGATATTTTGGTGTCTTTATGTAAACTAACCTAACCTTAAGAGTATTTAGTACTTTGTTATCATAATAATTTGTTTTTTCTCGTTCTCGAAGGAAAATGGGATCTGTTTATATTGCCCTCGTTATAGGCTTGAATAGTAAAATTGTAATAAATTTCATTGATATTCCTCCAGTAAATTGGGTGTGCAAGCGTAATAGACTATTGAATTAATAATACTATTTGCATATAATGACCGTATTTTTTTTATAAAGAACGATTATATTCAGCGTGATAGAAATTATATGATTGTGTTATTTCAGCAATGGTGTAATAGTTGCATATTATTATAAACCGAACGATTGACTACGTTTGTTTAGGACAATCAAACAAATAATACCATTCTTTTGTATTATTGTTAGAATTAAGATATTCAGATAGTAGGAACTATTAAAGTGTGTGTAAGGCCTAATTATTGTCCAAAAATAAGGTGTCAAGAGTGGCTATTTTTATACATACTAGGATCGTTAAAATTATTTAGAGCATGCAAGAGTAATTGCACGTTAAAGGTGTAGTCACGTTCGCGAGATCATAGCATTATTCGTAAATAATAACGGCTCACAGTTTCTCGGAAAAATCTAATAATTTTTTATGACCTTCATTACTTGGAATTGATAAAGACAAAACACGATAAGCATTGTGACTGGAATAATTAATGTTCATATAAGTGCTTGTGATGTTCTTTGAATAAAATGGTAATCCCATTTTGTTTAAGAAACTTCGAGAGTTGCGCAACATATTTTGGCCTTTTTCTTCAGGAAGTTCACAGGAGTCTTCACATTGTCTGCGCACGACAGGAGCCTGGAGCCGCTTGGATCTAGCGACTTCTCGCGATCTTTTGTGATCGTCAGTCTAATTCGTAGAGGTTGGTACCGATGTCATGACTTCCCGTGTGGGGTAGCCATTCCAGCACCTTTAGACCCCAATGGCCATGCCATTACAGCAGTTTAATAACTGTTAAAAAGAGGCTGATACAGAAAGCCTACTATACTGTTGAAGATTACTTAGATGATAAGGATGTGTGGATATAGCTGCACTTGTACCCTGTACAAGACAGTATTAAGTGTAACTAGTTTTAAGATTTATATTTTAAAAAGAGCTACCGCCGAGTTTATTGCTGGCTCTTCTCGGTAGGAACAGCTTTCCGAACTATGCGTATAATAGAACAATTGTTGTCGTCATTTCCGCAGAGGAAACTCATTAATTTGCACTTTATTTATTGATAACACCATATCAGCATGTGAATACAAAATTATCAACAGTTGCAAAAGTAGGGCAGAAATTTAAAATGAATTAACTAGGCGAATCAATACTGCGCGGTTGACATTTGCAATTGTACAAATTGCCTTTATAATTGGCCCGTGCTATAAAACTTCGCATAAGTTTTATGTGATAAAAAATATTGTGCTTAAAATATTATCAACAAGCTATTAACATGTCACATGATTCGCCTATGTATTTCACGACCGGCCGCATGCTTGACGTCAATACTTACCTTAGCCGTATTTTACGACAGCTCGGTAAGAAATGAGGGTGAACTATTCTACTCAGCAGGATACCACACGGCTTTGTGATTAAAATATCATATTGTAATAAGCTTTTGACCCACATACAACAAATTTAATTGCAAAAAAAATTATAACTATTCTTATAGACTATTTATTAATCAAGGACCTATTGGCATAGTTCTGCTTTCGCTAATTTTTTCATTTAATTTGTTCTATACTATATCAATGTTATTTATCTTGAAAGAATTGTAAACAATTAAAATACATTTTTAAATCTAAGGTAGGTTAAAAATTAATACATATTACTATGATTAATAATAAGCCGAAATTTGCATTAGTAGATTTTGTTTTGATACTATAGTGAAAGAAAACTCTATTGTATAGATTTGATATTTAAGTTGACTATATATCAGAGTAAATAAAAGATCGTGACCTTATCTAGTTGTTACATTTGATGTTATTGAGCTTGTGTTGTGTTGTTTGTGATAAAACGTATAATTTAGTTCACAGCCTAGAAGAGCATCCTGTAGTTAGTACTGCATTGCAAACGTTATTCCTCATTTATTTATTGCTTAAAGTTGGCATGTTTTAAAATGTACGACAAACATTGATCTTAAAATTTTAGCATTTAGATACAGACGCAAAACCCGTAAAACAAATAAAAATCAATGCCAAACATCTTTCAACCGTTGTCTATGTCTACTAAGACAATCTATATTTGAACTTTAAAATCGCTAATGACAATCTGTATTTCGTCAGGTATCTGAATCCAGCGCTTAGTTTTTAGTGCTTTTTAATTATTTTATTTCTTCAAGTAAATCTTACAATACAGACCTATTGGCTTGATATGTGTAAATTGCTCTCGCAGTCCATGCCTACTTCTTTTTACTGCATGTTAGCGCTTGCGTTGAGCCTTTATCTGAGGCTCCGTTTTGATAATAAAAAGCCTTGTGAATACCGTTTTACTATTATATTGGTTGCAATTTAAAAAAGAGTACATTTATAGTGTTACGAAAAATTTGAATAAGTTTGACAATTAGTTTAAAAAGTACAACGATCGTATCGGTGACGTATATGTCATAGGCGTTTTGCGCAGATGCCCACGATTGGTGCATGTCATCCGTATGGGCACAGATGAATATAGGCTGCAACACTGCAGTTGATGTATTGATAAAAGATTTTGACTTTGTTTTTGTGGTAAAAATATTTAATCAGTAACCGCCTAGTACTTATGGTTTAATCTTCGTGAAATTCCACGAAGATGTTTCCGCTTGATGTTTTATTATTGCTAAATAGATCTCTTGAAAAGCTTAATCCCTGATGATATCTCTCTATAATAATATATTATTTATTAATATGCTAATATTCTACGAAACCTGCAATCTCATCAAACAATCTAATTGATTCTATATTCATTCTAAATAAATATTAACATTTTACAATTAGTTTATTATGAAATTTTGCGGTTGTCGTAATAAGTACCTGGCAACTATGTAGGTGGGTAAATCTTCAACAGGGTGGTATGGCGTCAGTTCACATGACTGAATTCTAGGCATATGATGTAGTCACGAGCAGAGCGGTTCAGTAAAATTTATTTAAAATTTAATGATTTGATTTATAAAATAAAAGTTAATAAAGTATCGCACTACTCTACTCTACCTGCCCTTATTTATCCCACTCTAAGTGGGGTCGGCACAACATGTTACAAACATGTTGTCACATGATTCGGCTATGTATTTTACAACCAGCCGCCCACCTGACGTCATCTTACCTTAGACGTATTTTACGACGCCTCGGTAAGAAAGAGGGTTTATAAAGTATCGCATTATTTAAATAATTTTATTCTATGTCATAATATTTCTATTGGCTGTCTCTTATCTCCGTTGTTCAAATTCAGCGAATCTTAAGCAATTACGTTGAACTAAGAAATTTGACAAACGATTCAACAAAATTTACTCATTATAAAGACTTCCTTTTTAGGATAATAAAATATATTACATAATCTTCACCGGCGAAGACGAGTTTCTTGCCTTTAAAATTCATACGTATCCCAAACATCCGGACGACACATAATACATGAAAGTCGAAGTTGCATAATTGATTTATTTTATTACATATATATTATAAAATATTCACCGCGATTGCCACTAGTTTTTGTATCGGAAGTTAATAATTCAATCATGTAACGGGAAATCTGTCGTGTGACTATGAACCTTAATGCTAAAGCGAGTATGCGATCGATCTCGAAAATATGCGAGGTTATAAAAATTAAGACCTTGCTGCTAAACATACCTTGGACTATTCAAAAGCTCCAAGTCCATTAGTGGGTGATCATTAAAGATTTTCCCTACGAGTACTCCATTTAATCAAATCGTAAATGAGACGAAGATAAATCAGATAGTTTCATAGACTGAGCATTGTCATTAACATAGATAAATTTAAGTTTCGATAGGCACACTATATAGCTCAAAGTTTACGATATTGGGTTCTTAACGTGTTGGAATAGCGATCCTCCTGAGGAAGAGCTTTCATATCCTTTGTTCGACGTGGAATAGACCAGATTGTTGGTAGAACCTTCACTAAAAGGATAGCAAGCCTCTGACAGCTTTTAGGGAAACCGTGAGATTAAAGTACAGCGTGTGGTATAAAACTTTATTGTGCCGTGTGGTATCCGGCTGCATAGAATAGACCACCCTCATTTCTTACCGAGGTGTCGTAAAAGGCGACTAAGGTAAGTTGATGTCAGGCAGGCGGCCGGTCGTAAAATACGTAGCCAAATCATGTGACAACATGTTGTACCAACCCCACTTAGAGTGGGATAAGGGCAGGAGAATGATGAATGATGTGTGGTATAAAACTTTATTAAAAACCTTGTACACGTTTCTTATAAAACGGTTATTATAAAATAAAAATTAAATTAAAATCGAAAACCACATTGTAGCTATTAAATTTATTTCAAAGGTTACATAAACTTGGTAATTTAGAATTATAATATAGATACGATATGCGGGAATTATAAAGGTGACATAAACCAGCACCTAGATAAGTTATTCTTACTTTTACTACTCTGTTATAAATGACTCCGGAAACATAAACATCAACTAGTAATAACGCAGTCACAGAACAGGTTTCTACGTTGATATTCCAATAATTATGTATTCAAAAGGTCATAATATAATCACGGTATCAAAATATTTGATTAACACTTCAAATATAACAAGTGAATCATTTCGGCTGTTAACAAGAGATAAACATGTTAATGTAGGTCTTTCTATTTGCTATGAATCAGTTTAATACTGTAACTCCGTGATTACGTCTATTATTATAAGCGGAAAACTAATTAATTAATACTGTTTTGTGACTAGCGTGTTGTTTATTATTAATATCCGTCATTGCGAATTCAATACTTCTATCTCATATCGTAACTTTGCGCATAGAAGACGCGCATTCGACTGAAATTAATTTTATTTTGATAGATTATAGAATTAATGAGATATACTACACAAAATTTAATTATTTCGCTATATAGCTACTTATATCAGAAATGACAATCTATTTATTATTTTTTCGCTGAGCTGATAAATGCAGTGATAAATCAAATTTTGTTTTATTTTTTTTATGATAACTTTATTGCATACAGGGATATACAAACTGTAATGTTAAAAACTAAATTATACACAAAGGGCGGCCTTATCACTAAGGTGATCTCTTCCAGGCAATCATTACACTAAGGATCTAAAACAAAACGAAACGGATAAGTGCAGCTAAGATTCAATAAATATATAAATGCACATACTAATACATACACTAAAATAGTAATAAATAAATATGAAATAGATAAAAACTTCAATAAATATTTATATTTCTACATATAGATATTTAATAAAGTCTAAGAAGTCTTTAGGTCACTACAAAATTAAAGTTACAGATAAAATATAAGAATACAATTGTGTTCAAAGGGAGTAATATTATTTTGTGTTATTTCGTTTAATGGAGTCCGAATAGTGTGTCGTGGCACAGTAGGAGTTTTTCGAACTGACTGTATGCTTTTGCCATTAACAGTGTCACCGGGCGTGACGGGCGAGCGCAGAAGCATCGTCATGGTTGCGAAATTGCAGAGAATAGAGCGCAGAAACTCCACTACCGTCGGTCCTCCTAAGGGAAAGACCTCCTGTGAAGCCGGACCACGGTTTAGAACGACGTGTGGTGGAGAGCTGGTGGTATGACTGTGTTTAGTGTAAGCTGTAGAAAGAAAAATTTATGGGGTCAATTTGATATCCATAAAATCAAAATAACCAATATAATAATCCACCATAAAAAAATTAATACACTCTCAGTGCAAAGATAAAACTACTCCAAATCATTTATTTGTGTTTCTTTATTATTAGTTCAGTTAATTCAAATCCCAGTAGATCTAGTAAGGAAGTAACTAAAATTAGCTCTGTATTAATTGTGTATCGGCGATCACAAAAAGCTTTACTAATAGGCTAAAGAAATATTTTTTCACAAAGAACAATCCCGCCGTCCCTCGTATACAGTCAGGTCCTTAATCGGTAACTTCACACGCGAACCGACAGAAGCGGCATCAGGTCAGTCCACTTTGTTTTTGCACCGCATACAAAAACATATTGCCTACGGTTCATTTATCGATCGGAATAACCACATGCGACTAAGCTAATAAAGAAAGCATGCAACGCTTTGATATCGAGACAGTTTTATAATCAGCAAAACCAGCTCTAGCTGGTTTTTTTTTCCGAACTGACTGTATGCTGTTAGCCCTAATGGCTTTTACAGCGTCACCGGGCGGGACGGGCGAGCACAGAAGCATCGTCGAGGTATTGCGAAGTGCAGAGAGTAGAGCGCAGAAGCTCTACTTAAATCGGCGAACGTCGTCCTAAGGGTACCTCCTGTGAGGCCGGACCACGGCTTAGGGCGACGCGTAGTGGAGGGTTGATGGTATGACTTAGATTAGTTATTGCGGCGTCGGAAACTGCTTTAAGGGACTTAAATGCTTTAAGCAAACATTTGCTTAAAGAATTTGCATCAGCTTTTGAAAATAAAATATTTACCGTTTTAAGTAAATCTTATTTAAATCAGTTGCCAAATTCGCCAGTTTTCGGCAGTATTTTATTCCTGTATTTTATTTTAGTTCCTGAAGACGCACGTTCTGGAACATTACCAGTTTTCAGTGATGATGGTGGATATGTCGCCAAATCGTTGATAGATCGATGAAATTTGGTCGGTCACCGATTATGGATACCATTAAGTAAGTATACTATCTATATAGTTATACTATCGATACTGTCTTATACTGTCGAGTCATATCGTATCACAATGCGGAAGTAATAATAGGTAGGGCATATAGTTCGAAGTTTTGATTAACTTTTGGGTCTTTAGTTGGAAGATTGGATTGATAGATTTGCATTAGACCTGCACTTGTAGAGGTAATATTGGTTCAGCTTGAATACGATTTCAAAAGTGTTACAGAAGATAGACTAATACTCACAAACTTTTCCTTAATTTAACTGGTAGACTGAATACTAACTAGAAACATAGAAATGAGAAAATTTGTTTGTTTGTTTGCCTTTTCTTACCACCTGACGAAGCAGTGGAAGAATTTAATTCGCCAAGAAGAAGTGTTTTGTAAGCTTCTTCTATCCTTACAAAAGAACACAGGGTTAAGGCACGAACAGAACAGTATGTACAAGTACAGTATGCTTTATAGAACTTGTGCCTTTACTAATTTAACTCCACCATACGCAGCATAGACATGTCCTTCAAATCTTACTTGCGTTTCAATTTGTCACCGAGACAATTCCGAGTCATAAATTCTCTCTCGCAATACGTTTATAAATTCTCTTTCTCGCAAATTACAGCAAAAGTAATTTTGCAGTTGCTCGTATGCAAGGGATTGTCTCAAGGCAACGCTTGCTGGTTATATAAATATAATTATTTTAAAACTATATGGGATATTTGTTGGATGATTAATTACGTAAAGCTGTTGAAGATCCAAATAATTAAATAAATAAACATATATTTTTTACTTCGATAAGTACTTTTTTACTATTTTATTATTTGCTATTATTTTTTGCATATTTAGTGGGTCTGAGAATCTGCTACTATTTATTTTCATACCCCTAAGTGATAAAGGTTGTCCATCCCTAAAATTGTTTTTTTTTTTAATTTTTTGGCCAGTTTTTTTTCTACAGTACACTAGGAAATGCCTAAATTATATTACAGAATAAAGTTTGCCCAGGCAATTAGTTTACTCTAAAACACCTTGTACTATTTATTTTCAGAAAACTTCAAGTTTTAGTACCAAATAAGCGGTGAGACTGTGTTACTCTTTCGAGAGGGTAACAGGTTCAAAACTGTTAGAACTTATTATTAAGTGTTTAATTGATAATAGCAATTTAGCACACGCTTTTCGGTGAAGGAAAACATCGTATTATTTATATTATTCGGGCGATAACCTACCATTAGAGAAGAGCCTCTGTATGCCTAGCTGTGGGATAGTAATAAACAGCTACTTTACTTTACTATTTTTACAAAATAAGTATTTTTATGATACAAGACCAAAATTTATCTAAATATGTAAGTAATTCAAACATTTTTCTCGTTGCGCAACAAACGATCGTTATATGCGACGAGATAGCTATGAATGCGTAACATATGGTGAATTCGCATAAAAAACCGAAATCGCTAAATTTCCATAGCATGTCGAGGTCCCCGACGGTCACCGACATAGATGGTCGCATTTAAATGTGCATACAAAATATCGATGCGGTACAATGCGAATAGTGGCCAAAAACACAATGTAACAATGCACTCCCTATCTGAGATCCAAGTCAAATTTAAACTTTATTTCTAAAACAGTAAGATATATAATTTTTTAAAGAGATATTTACTAGCTGCAACTTAAGTTGGTTTATGCGTGCAATACTGGACAATAACGCTGACAAGCACTTGAATGCAAAACAGTTTACATGTCATCATGTTTTAACATGGTAACTTTATAGGAAATAGTTTGCATACGCCTAATGTTATAACCTTAACGAAGAGAGTTAAGGGATTAGAAAGGCTGTAATGACTATACTTTGAATTTCTTAAAATAGGCATACTGTAATAGGTTAAAGCTACTAACTATTTGAGGTTAAAGCTAACTATTTTATAGAAGCCAGAAATTCTATAGTACAGACGTTATGATAGAATTTTTTTACTATAATCCGCGTTTGTTAAGAGAATCTATGTAATGCTAAATGTAGAAACGGGCAACGTTCACATACCTTATACATGCAGAAACAGTCACCACAAGTTGTGAGTTAACCGTAAGAGATAGAAATATGCTATCGCGGACTTTTTTGTAGTATTTTTATAGATCTAAAATTCTCTAGTACATTACTATAGCTTAACTCTGCTGGTGTACGCAGCGCACGCGACTTAATCTCCAAGCAAGCAAGTTTTTAATAACTGCTCGATCTCTTCAACACAATTCACATAATACCGATATGTACTATTTACCTAAAACTTCCGGAAGTATTGCACTATCTTTTGGTGAAAACCGTACAGTAATCCGTTAAGTAGAGCGCAACGTAATGCATTAGCTAGCTATTGCTAGACAGCTATTTGGGACTTTGTATTATAATAAGTATAGATATAAACATAACATTTTTCTACTTGACCACATTAACAATTCATAATCATATATTAACAAATAAAAAATAAATGCATATATGGTACACGGTTGTCCGTCCCCTAAGTAAATAATACTTATGTTACGGGTGACAGAGAACTAATCAATATACAGTTATATTTTTTAAATAAATACTTAAATACATTACTACACCCAGGTTTGAAGAATCAACTAATAGTCTTTAGAAAATGAACGCCTGCGTCGGGAATTGCAGTCCAACTACGCCAACGAACCTTTTATTTTTTTGAACAAGAAAAAACCCCTTATGCGAGTCCGACATAACCACCGCCCGACGGGGACGGGCGGTGGTGGTTTATGTCGACTAAAACGATCTGTATGCTCCACCACGCTACTGACGGCAGGGGTAGGGTACCTTATTTGACCCCATCCCCACCAGCAGCAACTCTGATCCCAGAGACAGCAACTCTGATCCCAGAGACACCTCCTCTGGGTGGGGACCCCTCAAAAGAGAAGCCCCCTCCGCTAACCGGTGCATCGGGAGCACCAGATGCACTGACCGCCGCGGGGACCTGTAACGCCAACGAATCTAACCTAACCATATTTTATAACTGAGGATAATTAAACATGAGATATCCTATACATAATTCTCCTTCATCCATTTAGATGTCCATATTTTTTAAACAACCAATTAAAACTTCTAAAGAAGTTAATAATGACGTCCATAATTCTGGACCTAATGTAAGACAAATGGAGGCTCCAAAGACAGCGATGTTAAAGATAGCCATTTAATTTATTCGTTTCACCATCATTGTTATTCCGGCACGACCTCTCAGACTTCCATTAAAGTAGCTATTAGAGAAACAAACAAGGAACTCCCCGCAATAAAATAATTATCGTATCCCGAAGGCAAACGTGATATTAAAGAATTTCACAAGAACCTTCCCAAAAAAACTAATCTAAAAACAGACATCTAATGACGTCAGCGAATCTTTTATAACAGCCCCGAGCGTTGCATTTGTTTAGACGTAACACCGTGACTTAAACAAACTAAATAGGTAACGAATTTTTTTTATTAAAAATAGGTTTCAAAAAATGTTCACCAACACCTGTTATCAGCACCTGCCTTACTGACCCAGTAGAGTCTGTTGACGCAAGGAGTGTTTCACCGTTCAAAAATTCTTTACTAACGCTATACACTTTTTATCCAATCTTCAATGTTATGTTTGTCATAACGGCTTTTACAGGATCAACGAACGGAGTGGTAGAAGCATAACCAGCGTTATATTTGAGAAAAACTATCTAAATATTTAGAAAATGAAACAAAACTATCGGTATAATACCAAAGTTTTAACTTTTTTTTACAAATCCAAATATGAGGAATTTCCTATAATAGTTTTCATTGAAACGTATCACTCTAATTTTTGCCAGTTTATTTTATATTAACAGCAAGACTCTCTGCGCAGTTCAATTGTTTTGAAATTGACTCGTTAATAAGCTTTCATATTTCATCATCATCATCATTCTCCTGCCCTTATCCCACTCTAAGTGGGATCGGCACATGTTACAAATATGCTGTCACATGATTTGGCTACGTATTTTACGAACGGCCGCCTGCCTGACGTCAACTTACCTTAGTCGTCTTTTACGACACCTCGGTAAGAAATGAGGGTGGTCTATTCTATGCAGCCGTATACCACACGGCACATACCTTAGTCGCCTCTTACGACACCTCGGTAAGAAGGGAGGGTGGTCTATTCTATTCTGCCGGATACCACACAGCGACATAAGCTTTCATATTTATAAAAAAAAATGTTGTTTTTTTCATAAGCTTTCATATTTATAAAAAAATACTTGACATTACATTACGAAGTAGATTTATTTAAAAAGCAATCAGCTATAAACACCAATTGACAATACACACAAAAATAATAACTCTTTTTAATAAATAATTTATAGCACATAGAGATTTGAAATTCAGATTAATCAAATATAAAATTTCATTTTTTTATACCCTAGTGTTAACAGCTTCATCCAACTTAAACATATTTTGCGACTAATATGTTTTATTCTATAACAATCTTAAGAACCTGATTAAGTAGTAAGCAATAAGAAAATTTGCGGAGGTAGTTAAACCTGTTTTGTGTTGGTAAGACGATAGTGGGCAGGTGAGCTTGGCATCTGGGGAATCGACTTTAAGTTTTCCCCTTACACCCCAAAGTAAATAAGGTAATTAAACATGAATTAAATCGCCAGGAAATTAATGAGCCCCGAGTACACCACTAAAATTAAACTGTCAGAACTCTAGCCACATGTTTTCCATTATTACTTAGACGTAAATAATTCAGTCTGGAGATCATTATTCCAACATAAGTAGCCGCCAGTTAATTAAGGTACATTGAGGTCGGTCGGACCCCAAGGTATCATTTGCTATTGTGATGGGCCCGCCGACTCCTTCGGGGTTCAAGGTATTGTTGTTCAGTTTTAATAGCAGAAATGATAAATGCCCCTACGGGGAGAGTCATCCATACTACATTCACGGCTAACATTTCAAATGTTTTTTTGTTGTTCTTTTAATCAAAATAAAATATGATCCTTTGATTTTTTTGGGCAGTTCAAAGCATGGAGGATGCGGCAAAAGGCGAGAATGTTTGACTGCAATTAATAATCCATACTTATATTATAAATTTAAAAGTCTGTCTGTCTGTCATGTTGTCATGTTTTCAAGGCCTACCCGCTTGACCAATACTATAAAAATATATTCACGAAAAGTAACCGAAGCATAATCAGCAGATAGACCCACGATGAAATCGCAAAATGGATAGTGTGTTCTATCTAAATCATTATACATATTTTCTTTAAGCATGTTGAAATCTCACGACAACAAGATATCAAAGTCTAACTGGCCTAGCTTCACGCAAATTATATGTATCTTTTGTAATTATTAGAATACACAATTCGATGTCAACTTTTGTACAAATAAAACGTATCTGCTAGTAAAACATCGAAATAATTATTAGCTCCGAATGAAACAAAACACTATCCAACAAATATGGCAGAAACTCACTAATTAAAGCTTATAGCAACGAAGTGAAACAAAGGCACCGCCTCTGAACAATCTTCGAACCCCCACGTCGAATGGCCAATACATAAAAAGTAACTGAAAGAATATAAATACTTCTAGATAAAGGGTTCTGTAGCAGATATCAACTTCTAAGTACCACAGGCTGGTTAAGTTGTCAGTTGTACCAGTACGTACAAAGTATGTGGTCAATATCACACGTCTAATAAAACCTTACTACAGCATTTCAAACATTTGTAGAAAATAATTGAGATACTACACTTTAACTCTGGATGCTTAAGTCAATTTAAATAAGATATATTTATAGAAGCAGGCGTTACTTTGCGGAATTCCATATTACAGAAGTACTTTGCTATAATCTGCGCGGGTTAAGCTAATGTATGCAAAGCTAATGTGTATAAAGCAGGCAAAATTCACGTACCTTACACATGCAGGACAAGTCACCACCAAAACGCGTCCACCAACAACAATGCACATAAGCAATACACACAACCACCACGAAAATATCGACGATCGTTTCGCCCCGAAACCGAAGCATCATCAGAATTAGCAGGAAAGCATTAGCTATGCATGCATTAGCTTAACGGATTATAGCAAATAGTTCTGTTATAGTTTCCGTAAGATTTATTTGTCTTTGATTAAACTTCATCATTAAATTAAAATTATTTTGAGCAAAAAAATTTCCAAGGTATAAAATAGAGATTGTTCTGCGGAATTCTGTAGATCTTAGCCGTATACTATCACAATGGATTGCGATCGAAAACGCGTTTTAAACGTGATTAAACAAAAAGTGCAACCCTTTTAAAAAGGAAGTCATAGTTTAAGCGCCTTAAAAGCGACAGATACACTTTCCATAAACTTAAGTACGCTCTTAGTGGCGATGATACGGCTACCTCCCTGCTTTAATCCTCTTTTAAAACACCGCATTGCTCTTTTGTTACCCAACGGGGTAGAAGGAATCTTCTCGCAGTCTTTAACAAACAATTGCCGCAAAGCTATACATTTATATTTATATAAGGACATTTACAAACGACGCGTTCAAAATGACATCGCTATTAACCCCTCACACCACGTACACAAATTCAATTTTGAAAAATAAAAATGTTTTCTTCACTAAATAAATATAAGTTATTATTATTATATATATTTTTTATTATTATAAAACGATTTATTGTTCTCAATGGGGAATTTTATAACAAAGAAAATGGTAAACAAATATGGTATAATTATTATATAGTAAATAACATGATCTAAAGATGAAGATCAAAAATTCGTACACCCCCCCGCTTCTTAGCTCCAACCCCTCTCTTCAGAAACAGAGAGAGGAGGCCCACGCCCAGCAATGGGATGGGAAGTAAAACTCCGTCACCTTTACTTTACGGTTATATAGAATATCATAAGAAAATATTTCAAATTCAAAATATTCTACATTCAAGTAAACTTGTAAAAAAGTGCTTTTGAATCATCACAACATAAAATATATATTCGAATTAGTAAAACTACAAATGGTATGTTTGGATATACAGTGGTACTATAATGGCTCACACCTTTATAACTATCTCCGATACATATAGTTTATCTTATGAATACAATAAAATGTTGTTATAAAGCTTCCAAAAGCTAAGCGTTAAATGTCAGACTTTTCCTTGCTTCAAAACTGCCAGTGTGTGGATTCCCTTTAAGGTCCTAAAGACATAATTTGCAATAACAATGAGCTACAGAACAAAAGAAAGTGTGCTTTGTATGTCATATATTTTACTTTGCTATTTATTTCTATTAGATGGATTCTTCACAGTGGTTTAATCTTCTTGATTTTACTGAGAGAAAAAAACTACATAAAGAAATATACATATGTTTATTAAAAGACAGAATATTTGATTTTCATATATTTATATTTAAAACTAACTAATTTGGTTTATCGTTTGAAATTATCATGGTTTGCTAATGTGGTTATTTAAAAACACAACTATATTAATTATAAAATAAATTGAAATTGATTTTGAAAAGGTTGTTCATAATTAAGTATAATATACGCGAAAGTATAATGTATCCCGCGAAGACAACTTTTATTCAAATGTGCTTGATTTATAAAAAAATCAAAAGGATTTCACATATAATTTAGACCTAGTTAACTTGGCCCGACAAGTTAGATAAATGGTTAATAGTGATAAAATTATGGGGCTCATACACAACTTAAATATTATTTATATTTGAGGATATTTAATGTTTATTCAGTAATTATTTTAGCATAAAACATGAGTTAGAGGTGACCCAGTAAAGGTTTACACTAAAGACCCAGCAAAAGTTGGGTGAGGTCGATAGCATCGCGAATAAACACATTAGCTCCCTTCTGGACTCTAGATACAAATAAGAATATTTGTTCAACTGCTGAAATTTAATAAGGTATTACAACAAAACTAAAGTGGCAGAAGCAGGAAGGGGTTAGTAAAATTCTAATCAGATCTGTCAATCTTAATGAAATATATTAAAATGCGTTATTGTTCAACCAAAACACTCCTCATATCTTGCCTTACTTTAAATTAGACAATAGAAAAGATCCACATGGCTTTTTTTGCCCCCGTCAAGTGTATGAAGATTTTATCGTCCGACAACGAAAGGGTTGAGTCGGTTTTTTCGATGAGTCTATAAAACTATCGGTTCATCCATCGTTAATATTCGATTCTATGTTTGTTTAGTTCTTTGTGATGTTTATTCTTTATATTTGTACGAGAAGCTTTCGTATTATATATTGTTGGTACTAAAAGTGCTATAAAAACTCTAAGGAATAAACATGCTAGTACTCCCAAAAAGGACAATTATTAACAAAACGTTGTGAATTCAATTCTAGAACTTGTTTTAAGCATGCCTAATACTCGCGACCTTTACTAATGAAACCCGTTATTTAGAATTCATATACGAAATAAAAATATTCATTCAAACCAGAATATTGATACAAAAAACGTACAGCAAGAGCAATCTAAGATAAAACAGGAAATGAAAAATAAAACACAAACAGCTGTGCATAAAGCTGTAAAGGTGTTTGACTAAAATCCCGATGGCAGAGTTATGATGTCTTAACGTCAAGGTGGCGTTCTGAATATTCGAAGAGAATTTATAGGATATGTCGTTTAAATCATTCCAGAGCTGCGTAGAATTATAATAGTCCTCATGTTTATGTTTCCACAATAAGATCAGCCAGTGTCTCAAATAAGCCACTGTTCCAAAAAGACCCATGGTCTAATTAAACAAATGATTGTAACTTAAATCTAACAATCCGATCCTCTCCAACACTGCTATATGCATTGAGCATATTGGCAGCTTACATAACGCAAGATTTTTCTACGGATATACAGATTTCTTAACAAAGGTTTTCTTTACCATAAATGCATGTTAAATAGTTAATATCAATTTATACACATTTGTTTTAAGAAACTGCGAACCCTTTAGATTTTCGACCATAATAGCATTTCATCTTATCATTCTATTTATTTATAACAGTACATAGTGTATTACTTTAAAAAGCTAATTATCAGAGACAGTAAAGAAAAATCATGTAATAAATTTGAAAGTGGACATAATTATAACTTGTTCTCATACTATCTCAATTACGTACACGTAATTATATTAAGTATCCCCATACAATTCGCAGTAATAGTCGTCTCATGTTCGGTTTACCTTGCACTAAAACACCGGCTGGGATCACTTTACAAAACATTTTTTTTGATCATGCAAAACGCTGGTGATCGTTGTCCGCTCGAATTATAATATCAAAAAGCAATCGTTCATTCAGGATTATTGAATAGCCGTTACGAGTATGGGCGTGGGCCACAATACAGCGGGTCTCTTAGACAATTTCAGATCACTCGTATGATGCATGTAATATAAATCTTTCCGGTGTACAACAGCCACTCCCACTGCCCGGAGACAAGAACGCGAATATTAAATTCCACTCGAAGTCTTTATTTAAACTGGCAAATTCATGGACTTTAGCGTTTATTGCGAGCCGTAGTGAGCGCAATTTGGTCGGACTGAACGATTCAGTGCCAAAGGCGAGCCGTTTGAATGGGTATTAATTTTTATTGCAGGTCCATTGCATTGTGTCTTCAATTACTCCTTTTTTTGGCGATGTCCGTCAATATTTTTTTTCGGACAGTTGAATGCCTGTTTTAACGATTGCATTGATCGGTTGTTCGAAATTATCTGCGTCGTGTCCGTGTATTAAGATGTTGCGAGAAATTAGTTATTATCCGTCAAAACATGTCACATCAAAGTGCCGATGCAAAGTTTTGATTCTGCGCGAGATTGTATTTCATCATTATAATAATGTAAACTTATACTGCGCCGGATTTCCTGATTTTATTAATTAGCTGTCCACATCAATTTCATATAAAGAGTGTTAACGAATATCTTAAAGAGATTTTATATGGTGTTAATAATAATATGAATGTATTATAGCCAAATAGTACATCGACATCATCGAAGGTCTAACATCAGTAGGGGCGTTCAGCCCCGACCGTTATGACATTAGGACTTTTCCGTGAGTCCGATACTGTCCACCACAGCGCGTCGCTTTAAGCCGAAGTCCGGCCTCACAGGAGGCACCCTAAAGGCGACGCTCCCAGGATGTTGCGAGCATCGCTCGAGACTCGCTCTCCCAGTTTATACCCCCGGTGATGCTTCCGCGCTCGCCCACTCTCTCGGTGACGCTGTAAGAGCCATTAGGGCTAACAACATTAGTTAGTGTCCGAAAAAAAAAAGTCATAACATCGAATGCTATAAAGTAAAAGTAACAGCCTGTTACTATGCCCACTGCTGGGCTAAGACCTCCTCTCTCCGTTTTGGAGAGAAGGATTGGAGCTAAGACCTACCACGCTGCTCCAATGCGGATTGGTAGGTTACACATATCCCTAGAATTCTCTAGAGATATGCAGGTTTCCTCACGATGTTTTCCTTCACTGAAAGGCGTGTGATAAATTGCAATTATCAATTAGACACATAAGTTTTAATAGAAAAACCCATTGGTGTCTGCCCGGGTTTGAACCTATGTCGTCTCTAGAGAGTCGCACGGTCTCACCGCTAGGCTATCACAGCTATGCTATCTATGCTATGCTATGCTATCGAATGCTATCCCACAGTTTTTTGTCGGAATCAATGAAGGCTCTGTCTGATCAGAAATTGTTTATAAGTAAAAATTAATAAATATGAAATAAAAAAACAACAACAAACTAGTCGCGCTGCCAATATAATTATACAATATATAATATCTTTCCATTATGTCTTTTTCATAAACACAAACGCTCATATTTGTATTCTGTTATTTTGTCACGATTTAAAGCCTAAGTCATATTACATGAAGCTTAGCGGGCGCTATATTAAAACAATATCGACGGAACAAATCCAATGTTATTACATAAGTTAATAACAGTTAACACAAAGGAAGCGGCACGTCACATGTGACGTCGTATCAAATCGTGCTGACATTCAAGTTTAAACGATATCGCAGCACCCACGACCTCAGTTTGTAAGGCGTTTGTTTGACTGTAAGCGATTCTATATTATAATAATGTATGAAATAAAATTTCAGGTATTATATGTTTTTTAAAAAAATTACAATTTATATTTTAAGTTCTTATATTTTAGTTTGTATTCAAATCAAAATCAAATCAAATCAAAATATTCTTTATTCAAGTAAACTTGTAAACAAGTGCTTTTGAATCGTCAACTTTACTGCTGGTTCGGAAAGCTGTTCCTGCCGAGAAGAGCCAGCAAGAAACTCGGCGGTTGCTCTTTTTAAAATATAAATCTTAGAACTAGTTACATTTATTTATTACTGTCTTGTACAGGGTAAAAGTGCACCTATATCCACACATCCTTATCATCTAAGTAATCTTCAACAGTATAGTAGGCTTTCTGTATCAGCCTCTTTTTAACAGTGTTTTTAAACTGCTGTAATGGCATGGCCAAAATTGATTTCGGAATTTTATTATAGAATCTTATACCCATACCCACAAACGATTTACGTACTTTTGCTAGGCGCAAAGCAGGAGTCGCAAGCTTATGTCGGTTCCTACTTTGTCTATTATATACATCACCTATCGTTTTATAATTCTTTATATTTTTATATATATATTTTTATTTATTAGAGTACATCAAAACATTTCACATTGAAACAGACCAAAATGCTAGTGCTATTAATTCAGACGAAGCAGTGCATTAAATGAAAGCAGTAATAACTACTTATTATATAGTTAAAAAATAAAATTAAATCAAATTTTCCAAGAATTATCATATGGTTAATTATAGAATAAAACTACTTCGAAAAAAACGCGTTTTATGAAAGACTACACAAATATATACTCCATATAATATACCAATAACTGGAACAAAATATAACATATGACATAGAAAATGGATTAAATTAATAAAAAAAATTGTTTAAAATTTTTATTAGTAATTTATTAACATAATTGTATTTATGAATGTATCTTTATGTATCATCTATTATTGCTTATATTGTATAGATGTAGAAATATAAATATTTATTGAAGTATTTATCTATTTCATATTTATTTATTGTTATTTTAGTGTATGTATTAGTATGCACATTTATATATTTATTTTAATCTTAGCTGCACTTATCCGTATCGTTTTGTTTTAAGATCCTTAGTGTAATGGTTGCCTGGAAGAGATCACTGTATGCAATAAAGTTATCTTAAATAAATAAATAAAAATAATTTTAAATCTTGTCGTTTGTGTTCTAACAGGGTACTAATTTTCTTAGTTTTCACTGTTAATATTCGATGTCTCTTGTGTATCTCTGGAGAGACAAGGTAGTAAAACAATTTTTATTTGGAAGATGCTTTAACTGTGCAGCAGAACGAATGGTACAATTTGTATCAGACAGTTTAATAAGTTTAAGCGTTATTTATGGTTTTTGTCGTAGAATGTTTGGCCACACAAAAGGTACCTGAGGTGTAGTTACTTGTCATAAACGATTGAAAAATTTAAATAAAGTTTATAAAGGCCTATTTAATAAATTTTATATTGAGAATTAGTATAATGTTAATCCGTTGTCTCACCAAAATGTGAAGAGTAACCGTAAACCAACTTATAGTACCCGGCATTAAATAATGCACATCGATGTTTAGAACGAAACAGCCGGCCGTTCGGTTTCGTAGAGCGCTGTCACTGTCGCTCAGTTAGTATGTGACGTTTGACACGGGTTCGTCACTCTGTGCGACAGAGACAATAGTATCTTTGATTACATATAATTACTAATATTTATTTATAGATATTCAAGTATTATTTTTATTTAAAAAGCACATGCACTAAACTCCACCACCGCTACCAGAATACACAAGCACTACACACGTTCACTATCACAAACTCAACAATAGTTTCGCCGCGCAAGACAGACTCTACGATAAAATTGCAAAACAAGTTTTGCGATTATTGAGTTTGTGATAGTGAACGTGTGTACTGCTTGTACGTACGTGTGTACTATTGTGGTGGTGGAGGTTTGTGCTTGTCTATTTACTGATCCTGCATATATCAGCTATATAATCCACTCTACATCTAGCATTATATATATTTTATATTTATTCAACCAAAAATAATTTAATTATTACTTTTGTAGAAATGATAAGGTATACCTTAAAGATAAACTAGAAGTAGAATAAATATATAATAATTATTTAATAAGATAGTTAAAAGTATTATTGTATTGAAAATAAGTTAACATATAATTGAACTATTTGTCTTAAGTATTCCACTTTGTAATCGTAATAATAATAAATATTATATAATAGATAATAAGATTTGTAAGTTGCATGTCTTTATTAGGCAGATTGATGGTACTGTATTATATGATTAACATCTAAATGTTTACACAATCTAGGCAAAAAATAAAAGAATAAATATATATATATATATATATCTATTGCAAATGAATAAAACTCCATTGGATACGAATGAAAGAAGAAGTTTTCGTTGTTCGCAAACAGATGTCAAAAGGCACAAGAATCCTTTTTCACAAGAATCTTCGAGAAAGCTAGTTCGCTAAACATCCGTTAACTTGACAAGTGTGCTACATGAAACTTTATATAATTGTCCTATATAAAGTTTCATGTAGAAAAGATAAAATTCTTCATGCTTTGTAATGCTTTGTATGCCTAAGAACAAAAAGTGACAACTTATGATCCTACTTCTGTGTGTTCATATTGTGAGTGATTTCACCGGGTCCTAGCAGCGTCTAGAAAAAAAAAAACAATAAATTTATACTCGTGATAGACAGTCTGGTGATGTAGCTTTAGTAATAAAGTAATTAAGATTTGCACTTGAATTTTAGATGTATAGACGTTATTTTTCGCACTATTTATTTGTTGATTCAGTTCATTCGGCGAAGTATTTTACGTTTTTAAATAAATAAACATGATTTATAGAGATCAACTACCGTACGCTATCGTACCGTACACCGAACACACGAAACTAAAATTAACATTGTTAAAAAAAAGTAAAGTAACAACCTGTTACTATGCCCACTGCTGGGAATAGGCCTCCTCTCTCCGTTTTTGGAGAGAAGGATTGGAGCTAAGACCTACCACGCTGCTCCAATGCGGATTGGTAGATTATACATATCCCTAGAATTCTCTAGAGATATGTAGGTTTCCTCACGAAGTTTTCCTTCACCGAAAAGCGTATGATAAATTGCAATTATTAATTAGACACATAAGTTTTTAATACAAAAACTCATTGGTGCCTGCCCGGGGTTTGAACCTATGTTGCCTATAAAGAGTCGCACGGTCTCACCGCTTGGCTATCACAGATTAGTTAAAATTTAAAATTAACATTGATTAAAAACTAAATAGTTTAATGCGAGGGAGAGAAAACAACAATGTTATTGTTTCTCCTATTTTTTTTAACAAGTGCGCCGCGCCAAATCTCTCATACATTACTAAAAAAATCCAGTTCTCATTTTAATTATATTTATTTTATTATAAACTAGCTGTGCCAACATCGGCTTCGCCCGCGTGGATTTCACTGATTTATGAAACTTTTCCCGAATTTTCGAAATCATGAACATAAAAGTAGTTATTGTGAGTTACTCGTGCGAGATAGAGACATGCTGTCGCGGACTTTTTTATAGTATTTTTGTAGATCTACAATTTTGTAGTATATTATTTTAGCGTATCTTTGCTGGTTTACGCAGCGCACGCGACTATAGCTCCCAGCAAGCAAGTTTTTTAACAACTGCGCGATTTCTTCAACACAATTTACATAATACTGATATATACTATTTACCTAAACCATCTGGAAGTATTGCACTATTTTGTGGTGAAAACCACACAAAAATCTGTTTGTAGATCTTGAGAAAATCGATTACATTCGGACAACTTTTTGGGACTTTGTGTTATAATAAGTATAGATTACATTTTTTTTGAAACTATATTTAAGAAGATTGAATAATGCCAAAGTTATCTATTACGTACAAATGATCCGTGTTATCATTTAATGTCTTATCGTCGGTACCATCCTGTATAACATGATAAAATGACCTTTGCCTTGTTGCTAATAATACGAATATTAATATTAAAATAATATACGAGACAACAAAAAAAACACACAAGGTGTTCCAAAGTTAGTAGTAACTTAATTAGTTAATATACACATGTATAATTTTTAAATAAATACATACTTAACTACATAAATATACCCAGACTTTTGAACGAACAGATTGTTACTAGAAATATTTGGCGGAAATAGAATCCACTGCTCCAGGAGCTTGAGGCAGGATCACTGCCACTTGTAACCATTTCAGCGTTGCTAAATTTATCATTATCAAGAATAAGAAAGAAACTAAACTTCTGCTAAATGGATGCAGTTCATATACCAAAATTTCACATTTTACAACATTGAATAAAGTTACATCCATGTGTATGTCTCCGTGGTAACAAATTGAGAGAAAACTGACTCTCAAGTTGGAACAGTTTTAAGAAAATCGAAGTAAATTCACAAACAAAGAGAAACTAAATAAAGTTTCCATTACTGGCGCACAGATGTCAAAAGGCACACACACGACATTGTCTCAAGAATCTCAGAAAGAGCTTGACTACACATGTTCCGACTTTCCAAGTAATAGCTGTCCTATCGAAAGTTCTTTGTCTATTGTATTTTACATTACGTTGCTCTAAAATATAAGTCACTCTTTCATACATAAGAAAAGAAACCGTGCATGTAAGTTCGCGGATATCGGATAATCTTTTTTGACGTATTATTTTCTTGTTTTTTTTATATTCAATAACAAGTATGATACGAAATTCTATCTCATTGCAATTACAAAATACGAAAACTCAATTGCAGGATTCGTATACCTATGTAGAAATGTAATAGAAAAAAAAACAGAGAAAATAAATTTGAATAAAATATAATACATAACAAAAATGCCTAAATGAAGAGCTCATTAAAAATCTACTTATTTAAAAATTTTAATTTCTTAATTTTTTGCCAATTAATTATGAGCACAGCAGTGAGCTGTGATAGCCCAGCGGTGAGACCGTGCGACTCTTGGGCAGGCACCAATGAGTTTTTCTATTAAAACTCATGTGTCTAATTGATAATTGCAATTTATCACACGCTTTTCGGTGAAGGAAAACATCGTGAGGAAACCTACATATCTCTAGAGAATTCTAGGGATATGTGTAACCTACCAATCCGCATTGGAGCAGCGTGGTAGGTCTTAGCTCCAATCCTTCTCTCCAAAAACGGAGAGAGGAGGCCTTAGCCCAGCAGTGGGCATAACAACGGGCTGTTACTTTACTTTTTTTTTAATTATGAGCAATTTTTATTTTTTATTTTAGTGTATATAATTGCGAAAATAGTATAAGATTAACGATCAAAAAATATATAAATTTAAAATATTAAAATTTAATATATTCATAATATAACGTTTTTCCATTTTTTTATCGAATTTCATTGGCTAAACTTAGTAAATGAGCAAAAGGTGTCTAAAGTTGACTTAAATTGAACCGCGCCGGTTTGTTCCACACAGCGACATCGACTCGTGACAAGACTCTCTTTACTATTTGTTCGTCCTCCGATAGGTGCATTAGGTTGAAGTGGTTTTGTGTTCTCACGTGGCCCCGGCTAAACCTTTTAACTATCTGGGTTTGGGGCACGACCCTGTTTATACCATAAAATCGAAGAGCTCCTTGACGTAGATGGGCTTGAATTTATGTCCTTCGTATTAGTAGAATGGAATCGAAGATGCAATGGCTATTTTGTATCCACATTTTTTTCAAAAATTGTTTTGTACTGTAATACAAAAAAACTCTTTCCTTTGGAAATTTAGCACGAAAATGTAGTATTCAAAATAACATTATATAGATTGTAATAAATGTGTGTCTGAGTACGTTAAATTTAGATGTAATATTAAAAGTGCGAAAATTTTATAGCATGACAGACATAGACTTTCGCATTTAAAAGAACAACTAACTGTGCTTGCGGCTTCGTCCGCGATAAATGAGTGTATGTGATAGAAATATTGAACATACAGTAGTTATTGTGAGTTAACCATTAGAGATAGAGACATGGTGTAGCAGACTTTTTGTAGTATTTTTGCTGATCTACAATTCTTTAATATTAAATTACTTTAGTGTATATATGTTGGTTTATGCGGCGCACGCGACTAAAGCCCCTAACAGGGGATTTTCTTATAAACTACTGCGCGATCTTTTCATCACAATTTACATAAAACCATAATGCACCATGAACCTAAACCTTCTGGAAAGATGACACTACCTTTTGGTAAAAACCGTAGCAAAATCGGTTCAGTAGATTTTGAGAAAATTGATCACATACAACACAGACAGTTTTTGGGGACTTTTCTATGTCTTATAATAAGTATGGATGGACTTAGTACTAATTATTATTTACTATATTAAATAGAGAGTAAGTATGAAGAATAAAGTACTGAGATAGATAAGAGCTTCTTCGCGCATGTAAATCAAGATTTTCAATATGCTTATATAAAACATGAGTATAATAATTATATGCACCGTGCACATGCTCTATTATGAAGATTGCATCGTGCAACGTGATTGACAGCTAGAATCCACCCACAGCGGTGTTGGTGGTCGGATAAAACATAATTTCTCGTACTACTTTTATATATTGGGCCAAGTATACCAACATTTAATACCAATATTTTAAGCCATACTATTTTAATAATGTTTAAGTTACTATTATCCACTCGGCAGAACACTTATCTGAATTTATGGTATGTATATTCGCTTAAGACGTTAGTAATATTTTTTTAGAAAATATATGTACCTACTTAGATACGTCCTAATAATAGTTTTTCTTACAAAAAACGGAACTTGAACTTGACCGCCCGATTTCCCACCTGAGCTTTTCAAAATCAAAATCAAAATTGTACATTATCAAAAAAAATCCTACGTATTCTAATATTATTGTAGCTTTTTTTATTTGACTCAAAACGATGATTATACGACGATTGTAAAATAACCTGACAAATCGTTGGAGCCGTCACCAAAATTCAAAATAAACTTCAAAAAAAATCTCATTTAAGAGTATCTTCTAGATTGTATCGATCGCTATTCAAATCGGGACAAACATAGAAATTAAAAACCTATGTTGATAACAAATTGCTATTTGATATATCTGTGTAAATTCATCTGCAAACTGAGAACAGCCGGAGACAACGTGTCTGATAGATTCCACAGAACAGTGACAAGCTTTACAAATGTTTACAAACTTTACAAATAGCTTGCCATTTATCATAATATACTTCCGGTAGTTACGTACGTTATCAACGTCCACAGTGAGATCATATAAACAATAATATTTGTATATTGACCGATTTCTAGTCATTGGAAGTTGGGCTAGTTAAGCCAATGTGTAATTTACTTATGTTATATTTTATTCGTCAACAACTCTAGTGTTTATTTTTAGGTTTATAATTTTTTACTTTATGACTAAGAATGATGTGTTCTTCTATAATTGGTACTACATACTTAATTTAAAACTATGGGATATATGTTGGATGATTTATCGTGTAATGCTGTTGAAGATCCGAATAAATAAATAAATAAACCCTTACCTCGTTGGATGAACTAAAAATAATATGTATTTGTAATTGACTAATGCTTTAGCGCTAATAGCTTTGAAAGAGTCACTAAAAGGACGGGCGGGCGCACAAGCTTCGCCGGGTAAAATTTAGTAAGAGCAAGTGCATTAACGCACTCGCAACTCCTGGAGCGTCGCCTTAAGGGACGAGAGATCTGTGAGACCAAACCTCGCCTAAAAGCGGCTCGTTTTCCAGGACTGTATCTGATCATTGCCTCTGAAGAAGCATCACGCTTAACACAAGCAAGCGGGTACCTCGTCTTCGTCGGCGATGCAGCACACACGCAGAACATATTTGCATATATGCTAATATATGCTGTGTCTTTATCTTGTTGGCCGATGTTATAGCATCGTCGGCTTAACGACTTAAGCACTCGATTAGGGAGCCTGTAAAATCTATTGGATAAGTTAAACATCCTTTATTTGGACGTGGCCACTATAAGGGTATTTGGGTGGATAGACGCTTTCTTGAAGTAAGTTTTCGAGAATCATATCAAAGGATCGGCAGATCGAGTGATCGAGGTCTCTATGGAAATACAAGTTGCGCACGAACCACGGACAGATAGCTAATGACTGTTCGCATGAATCGGTTTAAAACCTATCATGCAATATTTTTAAAATTTATATCAGGATTCCAGAAGAGTAATATACGAAGGTAAGGTAATATGAAAATGTGTTTGTAGTATAATCAAGCTGCACTCTTGAAAAAATAAGAATCCTTTTTTTTACCTATTTCTTTTGAACCACCATCAAATACAATGGTATAATAATAATAAAAATTGCAAAGTAAATTGGAATAATTGTTCACGTCACGATTTCCTTAACCATTATTAAACACGATTTTTCGCCATTGTTACACAATTCTGTAACGAGGCAAGCCGATATTTGTATGGGTCATGCAATGAGTTCATTATAGCAATGGACATATTTTGCCCACGGCGCTCGCACAATGTTAACTGATAAACAAGCAATTTTTGAGCCAATTACGCCCTTTCCGAATTATATCGTTGTTTTTTCTTATGTTGTAATTGTAGAGAGATTAAATGTGAAAATGGAGTTTATTCCTTATATTTTTTTACATAAGGTAGCTTAAAGATTATATATATAATATAATATATTCGATTGTATATTGCAAAAAATATTCGTTAAAATACAAAGAGTAATTTAGTATAATCTTTTACACCATAAATTTTCATCAAAATTGATCAAATTAGTATTGTCAAGTATGTTTTAAGTTTTTTTACACTAAATTTATAAGTTTTAATATCAAAAGCATTTCTTGTGTTTTGACACGACTAAAGTTTAAGTGTATAGTGACGTCAAAATACAATAAACCTATGATCAAAGACTTGCTATTAAAAAATAATATTTTCATAACCAAAATAACCTTAGGTGTGTCAAATAGTGTGTCATTCAGATCGAATCATAGTTATAAAAGTAAAAGTAGTAAAGTAGCGGCCTGTTATAATCCCACTGCTGGGAATAGGCCTCCTCTCTCCGTTTCTGGAGAGAAGGGTTGGTGCCAAGACCTACCACGTTGCTCCAATGCGGATTGGTAAGTCACACATATCTCCAGAATTCTCTAGAGATATACAAGTTTCCTCACGATGTTTTCCTTCACCGAAAAGTGCGTGATAAATTGCAATTATCAATTAGACACATGAGTTTTAATAGAAAAACTCATTGATGCCTGCCCGGGTTTGAACCCGTGTTTCTCTCGAAAGAGTCGCACGGTCTCACCGTTGGGCTATCACAGCTGCAATCATAATTATATAGGCACTTAATTCCATATTTTTTATTGTTTATATAGTATATGTTGTATGTACGCAATCTCTCTTCCTTCTTGTTTTATCGTAATTCCATTTCATATAAAAAAAAATTATGTTACACAACAGCAGATATAATTTTGTTTTTGTAGTTTATTTTCCTGATTCTGCTCGAAAAACAGCCCTGCAATCTATTATTAGTATGTATACATCTGAATGCTGCTGAAATACATACAAATAATTGTTATAAGCTATATTTAAAAAAAAACTGTCAATACAGTTAACTATTGATTAGGCTTAACAAACATGTATATTAGCAAAATGAAAGAGTTATTATTACTAAGTAGATTCGTAAATATTAAGTCTGTCTGGAGGAATGAATATCCATACTTAAAGTTCTCTTCAAGATTTCTGTCACTTATTTTGTAACAAAATTAATCAAGATCAATTAATTAGGATTTCAAAGGGTGCTTTACTGTACAATATTGAAAAATTTTGTTTATTTTCACAATTTCAGATTTGACTCATACATCAAAATTTATCAAGCCTTTGACTATCAAATACATACACATGAAAAAAATTTCTTCAGTTTCACTTTGCACGAGAATTTATCATCAGAACCGTCGGGCAACATCTGGAAAAGGTAACTTTTTCAGCCAGCGCAATATTTCGTCGTTCCACAGCGAAGATAATCCTTTATACATCGTCCATCAGTTGACATAACTCGATTTTTAAATACCTATAAAAGTAAAAGTTTAATATTTGAAGATGGGATAGCTGAGATAAAGCCGATACGATGGCAAGCGATGCCACCTGCACTCATTCAACTTAATTTTGACTATTGCGTTTTGTGCTTTAGCTTTAAACAAACAGAGTCTAATTTTGTTTGTTTTAATCCCAGAAAGGGAATACTTGATGTGGTAATCTGGTATGCCATAGCCATACCATAGGAGCTGCCTGCATTACACAGCCTGTGATGCGACTATGAATTATCAATATTTATCAGGGGGCGATTTATTTTTGATTCCTATCTTCAATATTAACACCTTGTTTGTTCGACTTCCGAGGGTTTTTTATTAATGAATTCCTTTTCATCTTCTCAGCATCTGCTCCACCAAAATTTAAATGTAATTGTCTGCACAATGATTAATGGATGATTTCAAAATATTGTAAGATCATTATTAAACTAATGAATAGACATTCTAGTGAATTATTATTTTATCATAATCTTTTTATTGCGATTAGTTTAATAAAGATGAGTTTCAAATAAAATAATGTAAAAGAAGTTTCATTTTTGTATTTATGTAACTGTGTATCAAGTAATATAATTTTCGAGAAAAAAATATGTAAACGTTTACGTACACAGTTTGAAATGAAAATATTTTATTATTAACAATTATTTATATTTTTTTATATCCCAATAATTTACCATTTTTTTTTACAAATACAGTCAACAAAGTTTAGAAATATGTAGATTATAATATTATTTATATTATATAGATTATAATAAAGAAATAGTTAATACTTTTTCATATAAAATTAGAATATGAATCGTAATTTCGTAGTTATTTCCTTAATTCTGAAACTATTGAGCAAATAATACAATGTAATAATTTTTCATAACCTACTTAGTGTTAAATAAATAAAACATTGGTACCTATATCAAATGTCGTATGACGTTGTTTAACATTTTTTATGATAGCAAATACAAAAACTTGATACTTTTATTTATTATTACCATCGATAGGCAAGATCCAGCTTCGATCTGATAGCCCGTTGACCTCCATAGAAACACGGGGTCAGACAATGCCACGAAATAAGAACTAACTGACGCAGACAATAGATTGAATACAGTAATAAAATCAACATTTGTCACGGCGTGTGTCTAGTGATGGTATTCATTCACTCATAATGGTGAAAATTTATTACTGTATGAAAAATTCGTAATAACCCTTTGAAGATTTTAAAAAGTTTTTAGGTAATTTTTAAGTATGTACTCTGAAAGATAATTTATAATTATGGAATCAAATTAAATGAACTTTGGAACTTCCTGCTAACCAGCATAGGTTATACGACATTATTTAAAATTATAAAATACTTCTGGCCGTGGTTTTCGAATGCGCTGACACACTTTCGCATTTATAATATTATTAAGAATCAAAAGTTTCATATGGCTGCAAATTTTCTATCTCAGGTGAGTTTGTGAGGTGTTGATAAAATCATATCTAACAAATTTAAATCAAATGCATATCAATTTCAATCTCGAAAATTCAACGTATGTACAATGTAACACAGATTTTACCAATCATATACTTATCAGATTAAATAAAACGTTTATACTTGCAGTGGAGCATTGAGAGATTATATTTTACATCCTATCCAAAAGCTTTTATCGTACCCAGTGCAGACTTTTAGTTTTTTAGAGAATTTGTCTACAAAAGTCAGAAGTTTCTTCCGTTGGAACTTTACGCTACTAAACTTTTATTTCAATTTTAAACAAAATACTTTTACTTCGGTCGAAAAGCCGCGATGGCCAAACGGTGAGTTTCGTGACCCCTTCCCTTCGCGGGTTCATGACTGCAGTCAGTAAGGCACCTGTGATTTCAATTTATTTATTAAAGTAGTTATTGTGAGAAAACAATAAGAAATAGAGACATGCTCTCGCAGACTTTTTTGTACACTCCTACTACTTCAGTGTATCTCTGCTGGTTTTATAGCTGGTAATTTCGCTTAGACTAGTACATTTAAAAAAGTATTGTGCGTATTTGTAATGTCAATCGAGTAAAAAGATTCTCAGTGATATGCGCAATTTAAACGTATCTATGCATTAAGTATATATACTATACCAATTCCCACTTTAGACCATTTCTGGCATCATAATCTCAGGACATTTCCGGATAATGCGAGCAGGACACGTAGAGATCATTATTATAAGATAAAATGTAACAAGATTTATTACCAAAAAAAGATTTTGACAAAGTAGACAAGTCAGTAAAAACTGAAGTATCAAACTACTCATATGGACTTTTTGTCATTCATTTTGTTAAGCTCAGCTTAGACACTATGACGCGCCCCCGCCGCGGTCATCTTCATCTGTCATTTTTAAATTATTAAAAGCAAAAAGTGTTCTGGGTGTATTAAAAAAGCGCCCACTAGTCCGTTGGCGGTTTTATTCCTTTCCTAACACAAACTTGAGATCGGATCTCTGAACAGCTGGTTTTTTATAACAAAATTCTTGAATCATAAAATTGGAATAGGAACACTTCTAAGTTATTTTGAATGATAAAATATTTCTGCCATTAGGAACAATTTATGGGAAACGTTCTATTAGAGGGTATTTTATAGTGTTGGTTTTGTAGCAATCGGTTATGCCGGTTTATAATGTAATGATCACATGAACGAATTTATTAGTAAAAAACGACGTCAATTTAAGTTTTTCATTGTTAGGGAACAGAAGGGTGGTGTTTGTCACGTTTTAATGGTGTATTTAGATGTAATAAAATGTCAGGCATGATAATATATGGTAAAGTAAGCAATGATTGGTTTATATTATTATTTCCGTTTTAATTAAAAAATAAATAATTACTTAATACTATGCATAGAGAATAACTTAATAATATTCCACTAAAAGATTTCTTCTCCTTTACTTTGAAATTCTTCAAGTATTCGGTGCATATATCATATTGTATCTCCTTCAGGACACATACGCCAGTAGTAGATAATACTTCGTCTCCAAAATTTAAAAAAATACAATGAAATCTAAAGTAACATCCATATATGTCACAATTTTTTTCTAGAATTCAAATTTTAAACATGAAAGTAGTTATTGTGAGGTAACAATAAGAGATAGAGACATGGTATCGCGGACTTTTTGTGTAGTATTTTTGTAGATCTACAATTCTCTATTACATTACTTTATCGTATCTCTGTGGTTTACGCAGCGCACGCGACTAAAGCTCCCAGGAAGCAAGTTTCCTAACAACTGCGCGATCTCTTCAACACAATGTACATAATACCGATATGTACTATTTACCTAAACCATCCGGAAGTATTGAACTATCTTTTAGTAAAAACCGTACAAAAATCCGTTAAGTAGATTTTGAGAAAATCGATAACATACAGACAGACAGCTTTTTTGGACTTTGTTTTGTAATAAGTATAAGATATATTATATCTTATATTTTACATCCATAACGTTCAATGCATCGATTTTATAGTCTCGGTATAGAATAGCTGAAATATGTTTTTTTTGGGCACTGAAATCCATGCAAATAAAGTCCCCGGCAGGAGAAGGGATTTAAATATACTCTGAGTTAATATTAAAGAATGCATTCACACTCGAAGTTATAAATTGGCAATGGGCAATAAAGTTTGTCGGTTTCTTTTAGCACCTCACATTACGGTTAATTATTGAATGTTAACAAAGGCGCACCTGCATATAGCAGTCCCTTTTATAGCGCCGACGTTTACTCTGGCGGCAAGCAAACTGTTTTAATTGCTTGTCCACTGTTACAAAATGTATGAGCGATATATGTACGTTAACCAACGTACTTATTGCATATACTAAGTACAACTAATAATTTGACAAAAATAATTTAAAGTAAAAAGTAAAATGAAGTAATGGCCTATTACTTTCCCACGGCTGAGCGTAGACCTTCTCTCTCCGTTTTTGGAGAGAAGGATTGAAGCTAAGACATACCACGCTGCTCCAATTCGGATTGGTAGGTTACACGTATCCTTAGAATTCTCTAGAGATATGCAGGTTTTCTCACGATGTTTCCTATCACCGCAAAGCGTGTCATAAATTGGGATTATCAATTAGACAGACAAATTTTAACAGTACATCTAATTGGTGCCTGCTGGGGTTTGAGCCCGTGACCCTTCGAAAAAGTCGCACAGTCTCACCGATAGGCTATCAAAACTCCTGGTCTATTACAAAAGTAACAGCTATCAAAGTAACTCTCTTACAGTTTTCAATATTTTCAATATTGATACTCTGTGGACCACATTTGCAGTTTCATACTTATTTAATGTATTGTTTTGTCTCTTTCATCAAAAGATAACATATCACATGATTTCAGAATTAAATTAACCAATTATTATTTTGTATATATAATATTTATATGTTCTATGATACAGAGAGAGGGTGTGATTCTGAGCTTCCACAAAAGTACTAGGCTCTTCTGTAAGATGGCGTTATTTTAGACAATATCTGAAATCTATTATTAAAATAAAATGTTATATTAAAAATTAATTATTAACGTAATTTTAATTTATGTTAAATTTATGATTAAATTATAGAATTTATGTTTTTCTCTTTCACTCTCTCCTATCATTCGCAAATTCTTCCGCTGCTTTTTTCATACATGTGATACTTTACAGAATCCATTTACTGTTTGTTAGCTTCCGTAGTCATATATTCATAGACAATCATATTCATTTTATTCGAAGAAAATCGAAATTCTATATAACTTTAAAGTGCAAATGATCTGATAATGATGATGCAAATGATGCTTGCCCATGCAGGACATAGTTTTTTTTAATGGAAAATATTAAAACTTTATTACGGCTCGCCTTATACTTTCCGCCTTATACTTATGATTTAATTTTTTAATGAATACTTAGGCTTATTCAGAGAATCCGCAGTTTTTTTTAAATTCAAGTAAGTACCATAAATTATTAAAAACCAGACAGTATTTATACTTAACGGAGTCGTAATCAAAGTTTTTATAAATGTTTTATTTTTCTTAACATATAGGCTACGATTTGTAATGACTTGACGATACATGTTAATAAAGTCGGAAAAATTCTGGTATCTGAGAGCTATCGTGGCGAACGCTGTCTAAACCATTAAAGTTACATAAAGATGATGTACCGTAGTATTGGTTGTCTTGAATAGTTCTAAATAAAAGTTCGCGACAGCGTACATCTACCTTTTATGTGAAAGCCAGTATGACCAAAATTTTGAATCATAAATTTGATTAAATTTGATACTACTTGTATGTATATAAATAATTTTAATATTAAAAATGTAGAGCAAAAGAGCTGTATAGATTATACAGCCAATAATTTGTCATTCAACAGAAAGTGGAAATTAATAAAGAAAATTAAACATAAATGAAATAAAAATAGAGTACGATGATGATGACATGAATTAATATTATTGTTAAAAAAGATTTAAATCCCAAAATATATTTTTTCATACAAATTCAAGGAGGGCAACAGATAACAAATCGAGGGATGCGGTGATTCAGCGAAATTACTGTATTGCCTTTTTTGAGTGCCATTGATTCGAACTTGCTAATGGCACTTTACGTTCCTTGGAATGATGACGAATGCTAAAAAATGTAATAGCAACGAGGTGCTCATCTTGTTTTATTTATTCCCACCCCACCCATTGTATCTGCCGCTCTATAATTATGAGCTCAACAGGAAAAAATATCTAAGAAAAAGACTTGCAGTAAGATACAGGTTGCATTTTTGCACTCCTTAGTAATATTTCCGCTTAAGAATTGCTATATTATAAAGGCGAGTTCGCTTAAACATTTAGTTGAGATGCAAGTAATGGCTTAATATTATAAAATTATAAGGTACTTTCTTGTAATAGTTGTACTGCATCTACATTTCATAAAGGAAAACAAAAAGTAGTACTATTAAATTATTAATTTAAGTGGTTTAACTGTAATATATCTCAAAGTAAAGAACTCAATGTGCATTCTTTTTTTTACTTGCACGTTTACGCAGTTGGCATTGCCCCTGCCTTTAGCTCCGCGGGTCACGGGTTCGTTTCCCTCCGAGGGACAATATTATAATTACCAGTATAAATATTATATTTACCAGTTCTCGGTCACCTATAACACAATTATTAAGTTATTTACTTTGGGAACGGACGACCGTGTGTGTAAGTGTCCCATATTCTTATTTTTTGTTTTTATTACACTCGTATTTTTTTAATCGTATGACATTTACGTTGACTATAAGCGTTAGGTAAGAGTAAAAAATAATAAGAAATAAAATAATAATAATACTAAATAATTAAAATGCAATAAATTCATACAAACAAATGTCAAAATATAATATAATATATTATGAAAGTCAGATACTTTTAGGTCAAGATTTAAAATTAAGAACTTTAATAATTATCTTATAAGTATAATAACAGTAGATGCTAAAAAAACAGAATTCCTCGAAGAAAGAAATGGTGCTATATTTTTGTGCTGAGCTCCAGCTGCTGCAAATAAATATTGAATAAGAAAATTGTATATACTCTAATTTAAACTTTTCAATACAAGAAATACTTTCTTAGGGCATGTAATATTAATATTTGCATTAGTATAACTTACAAGGTAGGGATTTACTGGAAATATAACACAATGTATAAATATATGTTGATATTTATATTATAGTTTGGTGTTTTAATATTTTAAATAATAAATGATCCATAATAGAAGTTGCACTAAAGACTTCGACAATCAATTTTAATTATTTTACATCCTTGTCGTCAATTTGGTTCCTTTCTAAAATTATTGGGGATTTGCACTGTTTATGAATACTATAGATTATGTTTTATACTTTATTGTATAGATTGGATATTTTTAATTATTTAAAAGGAATTATACCGTTAATTATGCCGTGTGATATTCGGTATTATTATTATAATAGAATAAGAAAGAGGTAAGAAAGAGGGTGGTCAATAGACCACCCTCTTAAGGTGTTGTAAAAGGCGACTAAGGTAAGTTGACGCTAGGCAGGCGGCCGGTCGTAAAATACCTAGCCAAATCATGTGACAACATGTTTATAAAATGTTGTGCTGGCCCCATATAGAGTGGGATAAGGTCTGGACAATGATGATGGTAATTCTTAATTATTTAAGCAATAGGTAAAAAAACCACCAAAGTCCTGAAGCACCGAATCCGGCAAGCGACGAAATTATGCATCTCTCATTGAGAGTAATATATTTGTGCCGTTTTCAGAGACCCTAGGGCCATGGAGTTATAGTGCAAAAACAATTTTATTTGTTTCAACACCCCGGTTAATTGCCTCTCAGGTGACAAGATGGCTGGCTGATTTTTCGCACAACGAATAAGTTTTACGGTTCAACGCGGAAACGCTGCCTTCATTCTTGGGACTATTCCACGTGGGCATGATTTGTATAGTACTAATCGTATAATTTAAGACAACATAAATTATACATTTTTGTTGTAAATAAATAAAAGCATACCTTAAAACTTTAATATAGTCTTAACCAGTAACATTGCTATATATATTTTATAAATGTACGTTTAATAAAATAAATAATAGATACCGAAGACGTATTAATTCTGCATTCATAATACTAAACTAATATTACCTATATTGTATTTACTTAGATTTCTGAACAACAAATAACACTGCATCTCAATAATCCGCTAAATAAACAAGTCGAACTGAAATTTCTAGCTACTTTGATACAAAATTCTTATTCACAAACGTTTCAACGGATACGACGTCGAAAGCTCAAGATCTTAGAGTTTAGACATAAAGCTAAACGTATTTCTTGAAACGCAAGTCATTGTGCATGTTGCAATGATAAGAAATTCTAGAATATTAAAATTATTATTCTGGAATTCTAAAATACTTAGTTTAGTATTGAAATAGAAATATGTTCCATAGAGGATTGTACAATTTATTGAAATCGTCGTTCTGGTTTCACCTACCTGCAGGCCTACCATGAACTCTTATTGCGACTCAATTGGAGACTAAACTATATTACCTGGCAATAAATAATGCACACCGAGGCTTACCCCTCGTACGCACGGGCGTAAAAATTACGTCGCGTTGAAATTCAGCGTAGGCGTAGTGGGTAGTGACCCTGCGTTCATCTCCGCGGGTCGCGGGCGTGATTCCCGCCGAGAGCCAACATTTTCTATAAAACTTAAATTTGTTTATTCGTCGATCCTGGGTGTATTTAAGTATGTATTTAAAATTACATATTAGTATATTTACCAGTTTTATTCACCCATAACACAAGTATTAAGTTACTTACTTTGAGGATGTACGTATGTATGAGGATGTGTGTAAGTGTTCTTTATATTTATTTATATTATCATATATTTATTTATATGTTTAATTTTTTTTACCAATAAGGTTATTTTCTTTTTTTTCAATTTACAGTTTAACCACTGTTTGTCATTTTTAACTCATGCTGAGTTAGCCTATAAGTGAGATATACGGGTTAGTAATACTAAGATAATAGTTGCCTTCCTATTTAAAAAAATAAATGTAATAATATAAGATAAATAAAATAGAATAAGATCATTTGATAATTTTATGGAAATATTGGTCCCAGGACCCTTTAGCCCTAAAGTAAGGACAATAATAACGAAATTACTAAATGATCGTGCTTTGCTATACTGGGACCGATCCATTATTACTGACAGGTATATTGTTGCCAATAAACCTGATATAGTTTTAGTGGATCGGTCAGCGCGTCGGGCAATTATTGTTTTAAATACATACTTAAATACATCCAGGCTCGACGAATCAACAAATTTAAGTTTTATAGAAAACGTTGGCTCTCGGCGGGAATCGAGCCCGCGACCCGCGGTGATGAACGCAGGGTCACTACCCACTACGCCTACGCTGAATTTCAACGCGACGTAATTTTTACGCCGGTGCAAACGAGGGGTAAAGGCCATTTTTTTTCAAACAATGGGTGTTCTCTGTTGAAACAGTTTTCTTAAGGCATGACGTCAGAGGATCGCGGTTTGATTGAATAAAAAAAAGTTTTATATCCCGAATACATATAGACATAAAGCAATAAGAGAGAAGTTTAAGGAAACAGGTATTCTTACGTTAGCTTCACAGTATATTTTTAGCAATTTGATTTTTGTGCATAAAAATATACATAATTATAAAAAGATTGGCGATGTATATAATAGACAAAGTAGGAACCGACATAAGCTTGCGGCTCCTGCTTTGCGCCTTGTAAGAGTACGTAAGTCGTTTGTGGGTTTGGGTATAAGATTCTATAATAAAATTCCACAATCAATTTTAACTTTGCCATTACAGCAATTTAAAAATACTGTTAAAAAGAGGCTGATACAGAAAGCCTATTATACCGTGGAGGCTTACATTGATGATAAGAATGCGTGGATATAGCTGCTCTTTGACCTTGTGCAGGATAGCTATGACAAAATGTAATTAGTATTAAGAATCTTCTTTTTTAAAAGAGCTCCACCGAGTTTCTTGCTGGCTCTTCTCGGTAGGACGGCTTTCCGAACCAGCAGTAAAGTTGACGATTCAAAAGCACTTGTTTACAAGTTTACTTGAATAAAGAATATTTTGAATTTGAATTTGAATTTGAATATATATTATGATTCTTACGTAAAATTCAGGCAACTAGTTCATCGGAATTCACGAGTAGTGTCTGTATAAAAACTTACATTCAGATATAAAAGTCAGTCATGCTCGCTGTCCGGGACATCGGGATAATGAAATCGACTCGTGGATTCCCACTCAGAATTTTTTTATTCATCTTCGTGACAGTATTTTCGATGTGATTTATCCGCTTTCGGGTTCTCATAACTCAGTTTATTTTACTTTATTGAGCCGTTTTCGGATGTTTTGTAACACTTCGTACAAGTTTCTTTTAGTTTAGTTACGACTGGCGAATCATTTGCGGGTTGTATTGATCTAAAAAAACAACACAAACAGACCAATTATTTCTGGAAAGACTTATTTTATATAAGGGTTATAATTAATAAATGTGGACACTTTAAATATCGCTAAGTAACACTTTAAATGCCACGTACTGTGACGAAGTAAATGTGTCAATAACTCATTCAATCAATAACCTTTTGCAAACACTTTTGAATCATCTAGAATCAATTGGATTTAACAAAGCTTCTACAAGTTAGGAATTTTGCTCTTGCCGGGAAGAACCAGCAAGAAACCCGGCAGCCAATCTTTTAAACACTGAATTTACATATTTAAACCGCAGTCCTGACTGACGCTGAAAGGATTTTAAAATCCAGGCATATTTATCAATATTGTTATTATTTATAAATAATATTTTTGTAGAGTCGAATAAACTGTATTTTAATAGTCCTCTAAAAGCCTTATTTGACAACATTTGTTTCAGAATACCAATTACCGAATGTTGTATCTGTATTTAATTAGAAGTGCGTTTTAATTTTAAGCATTACATAAGATCGTGGCCGTATGTGTAATCGATAATACTCATTTTTTGTATCATCAATCACAAAGTTAAGTCTTATTTAATTTTATCAGCAATCAGATCAATAGGGTCATATTAGATTGAGCGATTCTGACCTTGAAGGCGTTACTTCCTTCACCCTATAACGAGGAATCTGATGTACAATCATCTCAATTTTATAGAACTGAGTTTCTATTTCACTTATTACAATAATTATTGATTATTTAATTCTTTTATTATTTTGCTATAGTGTAAACACGTACATTATAAACATATATTTACACAAATATGCTTATACTCATACGTAAAGCATATGACACAAATTAAGATAATTTGAAAGATGAAAATGCTTTCCGTCACGATTTCTAACGTCATGATACAAAGATATAGTGCAAAAGTAATAATAAAATTATTTTGCTATAATCCGCGATACAGTAAATAGAAAAAATATATAGTGCTAAATATATAGTGGACTATTCGTTTTTTTATACCCGTTACATGCAGGATTCGTAAAAAGACATGCACAAACCTCCACTACTGCCACTACAATACACAAGCACTACACACCTTCACTATCACAAACTCAACAATCGTTTCGACCCGCAACCGAAGCATCATCAGGAGATAGACTCCACTCCACTTTTTTTTTAAAGTGTAAATATGCTTAAACTCGTACGTAAAGCATATGACACAAATTAAGATAATTTGAAAGATAAAAATGCTTTCGCCACGATTTATAACGTCATGATACAAAGATACAGTGGTTATGCAAGTATATCATTTATTATAGTGGTTTCATAATAACATTTTTTATCTTATCTTTAAATAATTTATAGAATTAGGCGTTACTTTGCGGAGATCCATAATACAAAAGTAATAATAAAATTATTTTGCTATAATCCGCGGTACAGTAAATAGAAAATATATATAGTGCTAAATATATAGTAATCTGTTTTTTCATACCCGTTACATGCAAGATTCGTAAAAACACATGCACAAACCTCCACAAAACTCGCAAAGCGAAGTGCGATTTTGTCGTGGAGTCTATCTCCTGATGATGCTTCGGTTGCGGGGCGAAACGATTGTTGAGTTTGTAGTAGTGAACGTGTGTAGTGCTTGTGTATTGTGGTGGCAGTGGTGGAGGTTTGTGCATGTCTTTTTACGAATCCTGCATGTAACGGGTATGAAAAAACGGATAGTCCACTATACATTTAGCACTATATATATTTTCTATTTACTGTATCGCGGATTATAGCAAAATAATTTTATTATTACTTTTGTCTTACTTTCTAAAGTAATGCGTTTGTGTTAAAGAACCTTGTTTCACATTTATACAATACAGCCATTGTTAAAATAATGATAAAGATACAAAAACGGTTACGTAGTCAAAAATAAAATATCGGCAACAAATTTATTAATTCTGTGATAAATCATTCCTTAAAAACTTATTAGTTATGTATAGGAAAAAAATGATAAAAAAGAATTAATTAATAAGACTCTATCTACGTATTATTTTTCTTTTTCTTTCTTTCTATATTACCCGTATTTCACTTGTTTTTTTTCCTTCTGTTACTTTAAAGGTTGACTGGAAGAAATCCCTTTTAGCGATACGTGCTATTTTTATTTCTTTCTCTTTTCTAGCAATGTGTATCTACAATAAAAATAAAAATAATAATAAAGATCACTATCCGTGTATTATTACACCCTCAGTATTATTACTAAATAATAAATATCACGTTTATTTATTTACTTTTCTGATGCTAATGGAACCTTTACGCGCTATTCCCCGAATTTCGAGCCCTCAACGATTCTTCTTAGCTCGCTTATCCCGACTGGTGACGGTTTATGTAAATATTTTTTATTATTTTTATTCTAATTACGATTTGCGTTACGAGAAAACACATACCTCCTAAAGTAACCTAATATTTCATTAAGCTCGCCTGTACATTTGATTGCAAAAATGGTTTCGAACAATTGAATAAATTCATATCTGAAATCTTTTTAACGAGATAAAATCGGATCAGGCTTTACAGTGCGATACACTATTTTAAAAATATCTTAAAGTATAATCTTTCTGTGATCCAATCCCATAACCAACAATTAGCCTTAACAAGAGCGCTTCGAAAACACTTCCATCTTTGTCTATCAATAATTTCGTCTGCTACACTGTCCGCGTTCTCATGCTCCCATTATACCTCAACAACAGAACAGTGCATCGGAATTGCCAAGAAAATCACGATAAGTATCTCTCCAATGTCACGAGCCAATTCCGACCGAAACGCTCCCGGTCGAGATTTTGAGTGAAACGACGTGACCCTGTGCCTTCTCGAATAACTTGAAGTGTGAACCGCCGTGTCTGGACAGCAGGAGGCATAAAATGACAGAGCACCACAATTTTATATTGTCGAAAACAGAGCGGTCTTGGATACGAGACGTCGATCAAACGCCACGGAGAAACGCTATCAGATTTGATTCGAGCTTAAACCGCGATCAGTCATTCTTTTGTTGTTATGATGTTTGGACAAACAAAAAATGATTGGGCTACATTTTAAACATACAGATTGAATGACTCATCGATTTGTTTGATGTAGAAATGTTTATGCAACATCTAAGGTACGTTTTATGAAGGCAACCCATATTAATACGTATATACGTATTTTAAAACAAAGTCCCAAAAAATCTGTCTGTCAGTAAGTAATCGATTTTCTGAAAATCTACTCAACGGATTTTTGTACGGTTTTCACTAAAAGATAATGCAATACTTCCGGATCGTTTAGGTTAATAGTACATATCAGTATTATGTAAATTGTGTTGGAGAGATCGCGCAGTTCTTAAAAAACTTGCTTGCTGGGAGCTATAGTCGCTTGGGCTGCGTAAACTAGCGGTAATACGCTAAAGTAATGGTACCTACTAGAAAATTGTAGATCTATAAAAATACTGCAAAAAAAATTCGCGATAGCATGTATCTATCTCTCACGGTTAACTCGCTATAACTACTTATATGTTCAAAATTTCGAAAATTCGGGAAAGTTTCGTATATCACTGAATTCTACGTGGGCGAAGCCGTTTTTGGCGCAGCTAGTTAATATTATAAATGCGAAAGTCCGTCTATATATCGGTCAATCTGTCTGTCCGTAACGCTTTCAGGGCTTATCACAATATCAAAAAAACTTTGGCGCAATTAATACTAATGCACCGGCGTATAGGATTCATTTTTTTTTGTCTATTATGCCATATTTCATCTAAATTCAGTTCAGCGGATTAGCCGTGAAAGCATAAGTGACAGCCAGACTTTTACATTTATATTTTGATCTGTAGATCAATATTATAAATGTGAAAGTCTTGCTCCTTCTGATATTGCATACAATATACATACAGAATGTTGGACAGTGAACAAAAAAATCTGATGAAAGAAGAGTGCAAGTAAATTGGATAATATACGAAATGAGTATATAAGAAGTCCGAAAGTTGTGCACATTATAGAAAAGACGAGACTTGCAAGATTGGGATGGTATGTTATGACAAGTAATGAGGAGGGATGGAAAACATGTAACCAAACGAGTGTTAAATATGAATGTGGATGGATACGTGACTAGAGGGAGGCCTAAAAGAGATGGTTGAATCGTGTGAAGTATGATATGTGTTAACTTATACTCTCTTCCACTAGCTACACAAATATTAACAATAACCTCTTTTAAACTTTAACACAAAAACGCTCAGCACTTGTTCACGATCTTCGCAGGTATTCCAAGAGAGCCGTCCAGCGCTCCGCTTTGCTTATATATCCTCTCCTCGTTTCCCTTCCATTTGCGGTAGTTAGTGTTGTCATAGTAGAATATAAGAATTTCAAAATTAATAATAGTAGCAACGCTAACATATGCATATAAAGGACTAGCACCAGAGTTGACAAATGATAGGAGAGAATGGAATAGAAAAACATGTTGTGCCGACGTCGCTCAGAGTGGGGTAAGAGCGGGAGAAAGAAGAAAGACAGAAGAATATTAATATGGATAATATTTATGAACATATATAAAAAAAATATTATATCTTACTTACGAAGACAGATTATGAACAATACGACTGTTATGTATGCGTCAAATTTATAAAATCAAGCAACAAAGGTAATATGAAACGTTTTCATTTTGATATCGGTCAATTTCTTATCTATAGTTGGGACATTTGGATGATCGAGAGAGCCAATGGTGCGTTTAACCGTGAAATCCTGAGATAGGTCCGATATCCCCGGATATTGATAGCAGGTATCCTCAAACTGGAAATAGTTTCGGTAATGTATTAAGATAGTTAGATAGCGCTCGTTACGTATTTTGGGGTCCGCTAATCGGGTTCTTTATCAATGACATGGATACAATCTTTAAACGGATACAGTTAATAGGCCAGATATTGGTTATTACAGCTGTAATAATATCTTAGGTATCTTAATATTATCTCTTGTTTACTAATTCAATTATACAGCTTCATTCATAAATTATTGAGGGTATAGTATTCTTTTTAAATAGCCGTGTGGTATCCGGTAGAATAGAATTGACCACCCTCCTTTCTTACCGAGGCGTCGTAAAAGGCGATTAAGGTAAGTGCCGTGTGGTATTCGGCTGCATAGAATAGACCATCCTCATTTCTTACCGAGGTGTCGTAAAAGCCGACTGAGGTAAGTTGACGTCAGGCAGGCGGCCGGTTGTAAAATACGTAGCCAAATAATGAGACAACATGTTTGTAACATGTTGTGCCGACCCCACTTAGATTGAGATAAGGGCAGGAGAATGAGTATTCTTTTTAAAATATCATAGGCGCTCTGTTAGTAAGTCCTTGTCCTAATCATTCATACAAATATGCTAGAGAAAAATTTTTGTGTACCGAAACTTATATAATATAAACTTATATCGGGTTAACAAGTGGAATTAAAAATAACTAGTTTTTCTTTGGGGACTGAATATTTCTTTCTGAATATTTGACAGTGTATTTCACTGTCGGTACATAACCGAAAGTATTTTAATATATAAATTTACGCGAACGAAGTTAGGGGTACAGCTTGTATTTAATAAATACTAATTTTAAAATATGTTACTTGCGACAAAGCAGACACTTTGAAACGATTACAAAAAATCCATAACATCGGCACGTCTGACAGGAGGTCAAATACGACCATAACTAGTTCCAAATACACTATAGTCTATTGTAAATCTTCTTTTATGGCTACTCCGCTATATCATGACGGTTGAAATATGACTTGGGTGCGTCTACCTGGATAGGGTCCGTCATTACGGATTCGGATGATTGTCGGCAAAACGAATTCATTTTGAACCTCTTTTTTATATTTTCCCCATTTCTCAATGTTTCGACCAGAAACAACGGGCCTAACAGTCGCATTATACCGCCATTTAGGCTTTTTGCTTGTTCATCCGAACAAAATCTTTGTACTAACAAACCTCATCTATTAATGAGTTTTACGGGACATCATTAATAATTTTTAAGTCCAAATTTTTGAATTTATTAATTTACCTGCTGAGTGATGTTTTTCTAAATTTAGTATTACTAAATATTAACTTTGCCTTTCTTATGACACTCATCTATCACAAGTTAAGTTGGCTATGGCGAATAGAACTATTCGGTTTTTTATGTTTATATTACCTATAAAATTAAAGCTTTCCTTTCTTTTTGGAGACAAGGGTTTGAGCATACCCAAGAAATGCCCCATTTGACTGGCCCGTTGGCGCAGTGGGTAGTGACCCTATCTTATGCTCCGCGGGTCGCGGCATCGATTCCCGCCGAGGGCCAACATTTTCTAAAAAAAAACAATTTGTTGGTTCTTCGAGCCTGGATGTGTATTATTATTTAAGTATGTATTTAAAACTATATATGTAGTATATTTACCAGTTGTACTTCACCCATAAGACAAGTTTTAAGTTACTTACTTTGGGGATGACCGTGTGTGTAAGTGTCCCATATATTTATTATTTATATTTATTTATTTATTGATAATTAATATAAGTAGCCGTTACTTTGCGGAATTCCATAGTACAAAAGTTATGATAGCAATATTTTACTATAATCCGCGTTTGTTACAAACTGGTATCGCGGCTGTACAAACGTGTATTACAGCAAAATAATTCCATCATTACTTTTGACCCCATAGTTTCCTCACAACGTTTTCCTTTACCTTAAAGCGCGTGATAATTTGCATATAGTTACCCACATTTTGATAAACTTTGGTGTAGGACATATATTATTTATGACAATTATTCTATGCTTACAAAGCCGCAATTATTCATCATCATCAGCCCACTTCAATCCACTGCTGGAAATAGGCCTCTCCAAATCTACGCCACTTAGCCCGATCCTGGGCTTTCTGCTTCCATGCCCGCTGTCCTACATATGTCGTCACTCCTATTCGCAATTATTAGTAACTACGATATTAAAAAGAACATGTCTATATTTTACAAAATCTAACATTTATAGAATTTTATAAATGTGGTCGTCATAAATAAATAAGATCTACGAATATATTAGGCAATTACTGTAACTAAGCGTTCGACTACAACGTAGAGTTTGTTAGTAACTTTTTTACGTAGTTTGTTAGAAAACGTAGTGCTAACAATTAGATCATCTATACAGGACTTTTATTAAGTAATAGATCAAATATTACCCATTAATTACCCATTATTTGTATCAAATAATAAAATAAATATTTATGGTTTTAAATATTTATTTATTTAACTAAACTGAACATATTACCCCTTTGACACACTTTGGCATTCGAATTCAATTTGTAATTAAGTAAACTTGTAAACAAGTGCTTTCAAATGGTCAACTCTATTGCAGTATTTAATGTAAGTGTGGATTTTATATAATCATCTAGATTATTATATTTGAATAGTTTTCATATTATATTTGTAATAGTTTATTACTTATTTGTACGTAAATGATAAATAATATCATTTAATACTAATAATGATTAAGTTAAATTTTTTTAGAAAAGCTTTTATAAGCTTAAATAAATTGCTTTTCGTATAGAAAATATAAATTAAATAAGAGCTGTTAATTACCTTGAACGATTGACTAAATATTTTAAATTTTAATTTACATCTGAATCTTCATATAAAGAAGCTATAAAAAAAATTTGTTATCTTTGTGTGTTGACAGCATTAAATTGTGATAATTTATTTCGTACAACTAAAGAAATGTTTTATATAGTCTTTAAAAGGTTTTGCATATATTATTTTGGCATAATTATATTTGACTGAAACAGTATAAGGAATAAAATAAAAAGATTACATAAATTTTGATAAGTTTATTTGATTTTTCATTTATCAGCACTTTCAACAGTCGACATATGATTATATTAGGTACACTTCGCTGAATAGCCAATAATAACATACACGTATACAGAATCACATTATCAATACAGTATAGGCAATTTGACAACACATTATCTCACTACATGCAATATTAATAGCATAGACGAACCGATGATATTATTGACTATTCAGTTATATCTATCTACAAGTCTCAACACTATTCAATCTTAATTAATGACTAGTAAAACTATACAGATTTATTTACCGCTATACAATACTTACAAATATATACAATAAATTTGGTAACAATGAGATAATATAACATACTATACCAAAATACTCAATAAAGTTCATTCACTTCCTATACTGGCAATTTATTAATACAATTATATTTTATCAGTCTTACAGAATAAAATAACAACTTACATTATAATTCTGATAGTTTACATTTTTGTATTTTATATCCAATTGAATAATAAGGCTATGATAATTCAGATACGTATTTAATTTTCTTTCAACAACACAGTCTCTTTTTAAATATTATCTATTAGCTACAAAGATATTAAGGAACGAATTAGGTATTTGGCCGACTGTATCAACCGAAACATTGTAAAATTTTCACGCTTCTATAAGGCATGGGCAACTTAAAACGTGGCCTAGTCTACATATGGGTTCGGAATGTAGTGTTCCATTAAGAAATATCATTTTGAGATAACGATTGTTGAGTTTTGTAACATGTTATCTGTGTATGGCCGAATGGGTTTGAGGCAAGCAGTCGTGTACAGAGGAACGGGGTTGTAAATAACCTTGCTCATCGAGCATTGAAGGGGAATGGTGACCGGGATGTTTACGTATCGTATTAGGTGGCCTGGGCCGACCGCCGTATGGCTGCTCGTAGTTTTGAGTATCTATTGATATATAACTATGATGTGGATTGTCACCTTCTTGTATCTGACTCGTCAATGTCGTGTTTGTCAACATTGAAGTATCGTCTTCCACGTTTATTCCCACATTAGCTGTTGTTGCTGTTTGCGGGGGTATTGCGTCGTATTTATACCAATGCTCAGGCGCAGTCGGTGAAGCTGTGTACCGAGATGGATGCCGTCTCCCATTCGGACATACGCCGTGATTATAATTTATTGCATCTTTATTCCATTGTAAATTTGAAATATCTGGCATTAGGAATCTAATTTTCTCCCAAAACTTTTTCTCACCCCACAGTATTACATTACAACTCTTTAAATAATTCTGGAAGTCTATGTCTAAATTTAGAGCGCTTATATCTGTTGTGAGAATAAAAACTACTCTATAACGCCTAATAGAAGGATGAATTGACGTGATGACATGTTTTATTGCCTCTTTAAATGAAACTTTAGACCATTCGTTTTGTAAGAAGTTAAAGGAAATAAAAATTATTATACGCTTTGAAGATTCAGCGGCATTTGTAATTTGTTCTGATAAATAGTTTTCCGGCGCATGTTGTAAATCTCTATAGTGGAAACACATTGTGTATCCAAAGTGTTCCATTTCAGGCGCTACCACTTTTGATACAAAATCATCATCTAACAAACTATATACAGCATAACCGTCATATAACCTATCTCTATCAAGTTCACTTTCTTGAATAGACGCACTCTTAAATAACCTTACTCCATATTTAGAATGTGCCCATAACCGTACATTTTGTCTAAAAGAGAATGCTAACGCACCAAATAATAAAATAAGAATTACACTGATTAATACTACAGCTAAAAGTGGTACAAAATTTAACTTGATAGTGCTCACTTCGTCATATTGATAAGGTTGGTTTTCAGTGGGTATAGTATTATCCGTTATACCAGAGTCATGACACTTGCCCATTATATCGAATACTGTTAAATTTAAAGATGCGCCATTTTCGGATGCACATAACATTTCAGCCGGGTCTTCGTAATATTTCTTAAACCAGTTTTGCAGTGATATTATATTGTTACATGAACATGTGAATAAATTAGCCCGTACGTTAACATTTTCAAGATGAGCAATGTGGGCTAACTTTTTGTCAAGATCCAATATTTTGTTGCCTTGAATGTGGGCAACACGTAGAGAAGACAAATTTTCGAAAGTTTTATTCGAAACACTTGTTAAGAGGTTATCATTCAAATATAACTCTCGCAAATGCTTCGTTTGAGAAAATTCTCCACCTGCTAGTTCTGTTAAGCGATTGTTTTCAATGTGAAGAACATTTAAGGAGTGGAGGCCGTTTAAGGTATCGTTATCAATAGATATAATGTTACTATTATTCAAATATAATTTGTGTAACTTTTTCTTTCCAATAAATAGGTGGCTTGCCAAAGAACCAAAATCGTTACCATCAAGATATAATTCAGTAGCATCCATTGGTATTTTCTCTGGTATTTCAGTATACCCAACGTTCGAACAATCAATAACATTTGAATTCCAATTACTATCGTGAAAACAAGAACAACCCTCGGGGCATGTCATTTTACAATCGCAAGCTTCGAAGTCACAACAGAAGCAACTTGACGAACAATGAGTTTCATAAGAACAAAGGAACTGAGTTTCAGGAACATCCATTAAATTCGCCTTTCCACCGTACTTATTACTAACGACTTCACAAGTAACCGATTCTAGGTCTGCGAATCTTGGATATTGTCTCATGTGATTCCAAAGGTTGATTTTCTGCAACCATATCATGTGACAGTTACATATAAAGGGATTATTTCCAATAAAAAATCTCGGTAACAGTTTATTTTTCGGTATATGAGGTAAAGTGAATGCCGATAGCTCAATGGTCCTCAGCTTATTGTCAGTCAGAACCACTTTTTCTAAATTCTTTTTCTGTATAAATGTACCAGCTTGAATGTTATGAATTTTATTGTTGTTCAAAAAAAGGACCTCAATAGAATCCGGCACAGACCTTTCTTCGACGTTTTCTAAAGCATTATAGCTTACGTCAAGCATTCTAATATTTTGCTGTACATTTTTTTCATTATCTAATTTTGTTATATTATTTAAATGAATATCCAACCATTCAAGGCTTTCTGGCATATAGCTGTAGTCAAAATATATAAGTTTATTATCAGATATATTAAGCCAACCTAATGTATTCAATCTAGTAAATACACCTCGAATATCAGTTAGTTTATTTCCATCCAAGCGAATAGCCTTCAATGTTGGATTTGAAATAAATGCATCTTGTTCAATTGTTTCTATTTTATTAGAGGCCAGGTTAAGTACTTGCAAGGACGGTAGGGTACTAAAAGTATCCTTAGGTATGCTAATTATATGGTTATCAACTAAACGAAGCCCATAAAGCTCTTCTAATCCCTCAAAACAAGTATTAGAAATGTTAGTTATATTATTTTTACCTATATCGAGTGATTTTAAAAATCTGAGACGCTTTATTCCATTGGGAATCCCATTCAGGCTATTTCCATTCAATCCTAAATCTTGTAAATAAGTTATATTTTCAAAACAACGATCATGAATTGACGAAATTTCATTATTGTCTAAATATAATTGACTGAGCACGAATAAATTTGAAAAGACGTGCTCATTCAATATTTTAATTTTATTGTCTGATATTGAAAGTTGGTGAAGGTTTTTTAACTCAGCAAAAGCGCCATTGCTAATAATTTCAATTGCGTTGTTATCAAGATTTAACACTTGTAAATTATTAAGATCTTGAAATGACTTAGGATCTAAACGAACAAGAGCATTGTTGGATAAGTTCAAAATAATCAAACGAATCAATCCTGCAAAGGTGTCTCGGTTAACCCAATCGTTTGTTAGCCGATTTCTGGATAAATCAAGTTTTTCGAGCTGATCAAGTCCTTCCAATAATCCCGGTGCTAACACGGAAAGCGAGTTATTTGCTAGAGAGATTTCCTTGATAACGCGCGAAGATTGAAAGAGCTCTGGCGGAACGGCCACTAACTTATTTCCAGATAAATTCAGAATTTTTAAAGAATTTAATCCAACAAAGGCTCGGTCGCCTATTTCATTAATCAAGTTATTCTGAATATTCAACACTTCTAAAGATCGAAGACTGGAAAGACCGTTATCAGGAAGTCTCAAAACGTTATTATGTGACAAATCAAGCATTTTTAAACCCGTGTTACATGATTTGCCTGGCGCGATTGGCCCTTTTCCCCAGTCTGAAAATCCTATATCAGATATGTCTTGCATTCTATTAGCAGTTAAATTTAAAGATTCTAGGCTGAATAAAGGGCAAAAAACTTCAGATGGTAATACGTAAATATTATTATCACCTAAATCCAATGATCTAAGTTCCATTAAACCGCGGAAACTTTCTGCGTGAAACTCCATTGTCATGGCCAGCCAATCCGTATTATACGAGCGTAGGGTTAAACTGGTTAAATCACGTAGTGGTGACAGAACCGTTGCGGGAATGTAACGTATTTTGCAATGTTCAATGCGCAAGTCTTCCAGTTTACGCAATTGTCCCAAAAAGTTGCCAGTATTCATGTGCAGGGAACTTTCAAAGAAAAGTAAATCAGTACACGTCAGTTTTAACTTGTTGATATTGTACGCCTGCGCCGTGGTAATGTTTTTAAACAAGAAATCCGCCGAGCCGATGGTTTTGATGTTACACGTGAGAAAGTTTGATTCACTCAACTTTGTGTCCGAATAGTCCCACTGACAGCCGGCAGGGGCGGGCGGCGCAGAGCGTGCGCGCGCACCGGCCACCGCAACTAAACACATCCAAACTTTGAACAAAATCATTCCATTTAAGTTTCTCATCATTACACATAAACACAGTTCATTTGTCACTTAAAATCACTTGGTTTATTCTTTAAAAAAGTTTCATTCACTTTACAGTCAATATTTAAATGTTTGTTTATATTTGTAAATTACGTTTTACAGCGCATGTAAACAGAGATTGCGCGATCGCGTTAAAAATTTTGACGCAGCCATGCTCCCCTGCGATCGGGCGGTAACTGACCTACGTAAGTTTGAACGAACGAAAGCCGCATGGGTATCTGAGAGGGGACATAGCGCGGGGTGTGGAGGGTCTACGTATCCTACGGTGAGACCCGCACCGCATCGGCTTATAACAGATGGCATGCCTGTTTAAAAACATTCACTAAAATATTGGTTATTCAGAGTAGAAGTCTTATGCCTGCGTGATTCAATGAACACTACTCCTCAAGTTACAGCTCAAAGGAGGTCGTATTGGTACCTATATCACTCCGTTACTGGCAATTTAAAGTTTAATTTACTTTTATGAACTGGAAAATTGAAGCGACATAACAAACTTTCAGAATAACGATTTATAGAAGCAGGCGTTACTTTGCGGAATTCCATATTACAAGCAATATAACAGCACTAACTACTTTGCTATAATCCGCACGGGTTAAGTGAATGCATGCAAAGCCAATGTGTATGAGGAGGATAGGCTTCACGACAAAAATCGTACAGTACGATTTTTGTCGTGAAGCCTATCCTCCTGATGATGCTTCGGTTTCGGGGCGAAACGATCGTCGAGATTGTGGTAGTGGGTGTGTGTGCTGCTTTTGTGTTCGTTGTTGCTGGTGAATTGCACCTTGGGGTGCATGTGGTGGCTGGTCCTGCATGTATAAGGTGCGTAGATTTTGCCTGCTTCATACACATTGGCTTTGCATGCATTCACTTAACCCGTGCGGATTATAGCAAAGTAGTTAGTTCTGCTATATTGCTTTCAGAATAACAATTATTGTTATACTTGATTGAAAAATTACTTAATTATTCTATTTAACGATGAGATTCATAAAAAGTAATACAACCACGAAATACTTATAATGAATGAAAAAAGTTTTTTTTTTGATAATTTTGTTATTAATTGTAATTAAATAACACACAATATTTTATTCTAAATAGCGGTCCAAAGCAAAAATAAAATATCTACGAGTCTATTGAAATGGTCACATTTAACTTCAAAAGCGTTTTTATAGCTCTTTCTTTAACATCCAAAAATACAGGAAAGTTAGGTTTATTATTGATCCACTGCTCGGATTGAAGGTAAAGTGTATCCCAAAAATTAGGAATATCCTTGTATCCTCATAATGTTTTCCTTCATCATGACGCTCAAGATGAACTGTAAATATTAGTTAAGCTCAAAGTTTTTATAAAATACCTGTCTATTGTTGGAATCCGCAAACCCGTAGTAATTATCACGCGATCTTTCCTTTCGGTCTTAACGATTGTTTTTTTTAATTAATAGAATAAATACATTTATTTTATTCTTATTACATTTATTACAATAGTTAAGAAAATATCCTAAAACTCTGCTGCTACACAAGGTACTATGCAATTGAAGATTATTTGAGCGAAAGTAACAGATTTTAACTGTTATCTGGTAACCAGCTGTCTTTTATTTAACGATTAAATAATTTATAGAAGTAGGCCTTACTTTGCGGAATTCCATAGTAAAAAAGTGTATGATAGAATTATTTTGCTATAATGTTTGTCAAGAAAATCTGTGTAATTCTAAGTGTAGGAAACAGAAACCGTTCTCATACCTTTATACATGCATTAGTTAGCATTAGCAAACATTCACTACGACAATCTCTACGATATCTCCCCGTAACCGATGCATCATCAGTAGATATGCTCCACGACAAAATCGCATTGCGTTGATAGCGCCAGTGATGTTTCCTACACTTAGCCTTACATAGATTTTCTTAACAAATACGGATTATAGCAAAATAATTCTATCAGACACTTTTGTGCAACGATTAACAAGTTATCTCAAGTGATTGTATCATTATTTTTTAACAAAAGTATTCGCAGTGTTTCTTGCTTGTTCTTCACGATAGGAGCAAACTTCCGGATCAGTGGTTTATTTAATAACATTTAACTATTCAAAAGCACTTGGAAAATTTTTCTTTAGTGAATAATATTTAGAATTTGAATCTAGACACTGCCTTTATGCAAACCTAGATTGGGATCACAACAAGCTAAATAGAGCGATGATTTGCGTACTCAGCTGCCAAGAAATAGACGCGAGTATCCGAGAATTGGGAAAATAAATTGGAACAATGAATATAAATAGGCTAGACGTGATGGTCGTGGTGAAGATTATGTAAACTTAGATATAATATGACGTATAGCATACAAATTTTACGATAGCGATACGATGACGTATATAAAACATAATGGTAAGTAATTAGATTATTTTTTCGTGCTTTTCGTTTAAAAAATGTAAAACAGTGACTTTCATGTCATACATCTGGGCAAAGGTTTTTTTTTAAAGGTAAAAGGCGTTAAAAGTCATAATTTCTTGGAGTAATATCAAACTGGTGCTATGCCGAATAGGCAGGTTAGTCATATTCCATGAGTTGTGCAGAGGTTGAGGAAACTACATATAGTTTCCTCAAGGTGTATTCGTTCATCGGAATGGTTAGATTGAATGCTTGAATTTGAGTTAACCCGGGAATGAAGCCCGTGACTCCATAGCAAAATTTAGACGATGTCAGCGTTCAGTTGTTTCTTTGATTTTACTTTCTTATTAATTTACAGCTGGGTTCTAAAGCAATATTTAGGCTTCCTCTATAATTAATAAGGTAAAAGTCTGTGCTGACATTTTAAAAATTTACAATCTTATTTTTATTTGTTGCAATCAAATTTTTATTTTACTAAAATTAAAATTTTAAAAAAATTGTGCAAGTGGATTTTATATACAATATACCAAGGTAGATTTTTATAAACTTAAAACGAAATATGTCCATCCGGTTCCAAAAAAACTTAATTTTCATTTCATTTATGCAAAAGACTTAGGTTAGTCTTTTACCTATTTTTTTTTCGAACTGACCGTATGCTGTTAGCCCTAATGGCTTTTACAGCGTCACCGGGCGGGACGCGCTAGCGCAGAAGCATCGTCGAGGTTGCGAAATGCAGAGAGTAAAGCGCAGAAGCTCTACTTAAATCGGGGAACGTCGTCCTAAGGGTGCCTCCTGTGAGGCCGGACCAGGCCTAGGGCGACGCGTAGTGGAGGGTTGATGGTATGACTTAGATTAGTCATTGCGGCGTCGGAAGGGTGGCGAGAAGCCACGACCGACCGACGTCAGAAAACTGGGACCTCGTCTTCGGCGGCGAAGACGCTGTGTGTGTGTATTACGTGTTTCTGTGTTGACGATCGTTATTTGATCGTCGGGGTCCTACAGGACGCTTTTTGGACGCCTATATTTTCGATGGTCGGGAACCTAACCTAACCTAACCTAACTCTCTTGTCACGTTAATAGGCAATTAAAAGTGTACGCGTAAGTACCTTTAAGGACCTATAGGGCTTCAATTGAAATAATAATAAATAAATAACTCTCAATCAAAGAGATCGTTAGAATCAAAAAAGAAGAATTCAAAAAAGAGCAAATAATTCTGAAACATCAAAGGAAAAAATATTATACTATAATGAAACTGCACGCGCCAGACGTCGCGAGTAAGAACTAGTATGTCAAAATAAAAACCAAGCAATCTATTCTTAGCGTTCGACGGGAAAAGGAAGTGCATATATTCGATAATATTTGATGAGAGGGCGGACATTGCAATTGAATGCCATGATTGACAGATCCGAATGAAATAAAAACAGAGAATAAAAAAATGTGGTTTAGAATTATCGTCATATAACTTTCTTTTATTTTCGTAGCAGGTGGTAGAGGAAAAAGGTCGACGTATTGTAATATTTTTTATTGTGATATTAAATAAACGTTTTAATATCACAATTTGGTTGTACAAGAGATCCTTATATAACATTTGAATTGCTGGCAAGTTTATTATATCCCTATCCCTATATCTGTTTTTCCCTTATCCTGAAATAAAAACGGGATTGTTTTAACCCGGTATTTAATACCCTGTATGTTTATACACCGGCGTAACCCCCGATGTATAAACTTTAATTGACCCTAATTTCCTCCATCGGCGGGTTAGCCATTAAAATCTAATATAAAGACAAACTTTCACATATAATATTATTATGGATGTTTATTTTAAACGCTCAATTTTCGTGATAATTTCTTAAAATAATTGTAAAAGAGTTCATTGAATGAAATAACATCTATTTCATTAAAAAAATATATATAAAATAACTTGAAACAAGAACGTTTGATAATTATAAATTTGTGAAAATAAACAGACAAAAAAAACAGACACTTCGATTTATAATATAGGCATGGACACAAATTTATATTTGTATGGGTTTGTTTTTTTATTTTATTAATTTTCTAAGAGATACGAACAGTACATAGTAAGATTTAGTACAAATAAAGTTTCCATTAGTTTATATATCATATAAAAACTAAGAAAAAATAAAAAATAAATAATTCATAATAATAAAAATAATTAATACTAGATATAACAAAAAATTATCTAATAAAAAATAATAGTTATAAAACACAAAAAAACACAAAAAGAAGAAAGAATTTAGTTATATTAACAAACAATAAGGTTATACATATATACCTCATAAGCCATATTAAAGCAGAAAAGAGAAACTTTGTAAAGAGTCCTGTCGTCGGCTATGGTTGTACTTAAGGTATGCGATGTGTAAGTTTTAATTTTATAAGGTTTTTTATATGTTGTTACGACGTATTTTAAATACAACCTCCTTCATATAGTTGGCCAGTAATAAAAAAAAAACATTGTCGCTCTCATTATGTGTTTAGTTGTTGAAAAAGATTAAATGAGTTGACTTTTGGAAAATTGTTTCTTATTAATTGAATAAGTGTAATGGTAAAATATTGTTGTCGTTATAATGTTCTAAAAAACCCAAAAGGCTACTTAACTGAAGAAACACGTCCATTGAGGACCCGTAGACTATCGTGAGTCACCAAAAGTCATCGGATGCCATAACACGTGCGTGTCGAATTGCATCTACCGTGGGAGACGATTGAGTTTCTAAGGCAGATTAAACAAATACGACAATAAGATAATAAGTCTAGCAGTCAGACAGTGCGACGCGGTTGTGCGGGTGCGGGTTCAAATCCCGGGCAAGCACCAATGAGTTTTCTTTTAAAACTTATTTGTCTTATTGCTAATTGCAATTTATTACACGCTTTTAGGTGAAGGAAAACATGGTGAGGAAACCTAGTGAATTCTGGAGATATGTGTAACCAACCAATCCGCATTGGAGCAGCGTGTTAAGTCTTAGCTCCAATACTTCTCTACAAAAACGGAGTGAGGCGGCCTATGCCCGGCAGTGGAATAGTAGCAGGCCGTTCCTTTTTTCATCAATAGTACTCTAGTATTAGTAGTAATCATCAAACCTACGCTATAAGAATATTATGCTTGTTCATTAGTTTTAACTGGTGATATTTAAAACTTATCACCTAATCTATCATTGCTAAAATGACCCGTTGCCCCCTAACGATAATTCTGGATTACATAGAAATATCATAAATTGTATCATGTAAAATTTTGCAATATCATCAGAAGTAAAGGTGTTTAAACTAATTAGACCAATGGCTTACTTGTCCTCCAACTTGAAGCAACAAAAAACTTAAACAGCATAATTGAATTTAGATCAACAGTCCCGATATTGTTTTGGGCTAAGTCAGTTATAACTATTACTGCAAAACCTTCACTGACTATAAAGACCATAGTTAAAAAAAGACGTACATATATCTATTGTATCATTATTTAAAAAAAAAACTCTTGCTTCAACACAACGCGTTATTGTCGAAACTTTATAGGATTCCTTAAGTATTATTTGGACAGTAAATATTTCAACGAGTTATGTCCTTTATTATATTATATTTGTATATTTTAATAGGTTCATCATATTGCTCGACAAGTAAATATTGGGTTGGTCTAACTATATGATCGGATTGTATTATCCAACATAGCTTGCGTGGATAAATTTTTAACGTAAATGTGTCTTAGAAATTTTTTACGTCAAATTAAATTGCTCCCCATATTAAATTTTGCGTATATATTCTTCCCGCGTAATGTATGACTTGGCAATCACGATAAAGAAGAGGAAGATCTTATTTCTCTACATCTAGCAAGACGTCAGATCGACTTTGATGCTGCGGATACCTATAAGTTAGGGTTAATCGCTTACAATTAAATAAAATAAGCGAAGATGAGCTAATATCGATGCAGCCATAAATAATACCATAAGTTAGTCAATAGAAATATCTCTGTTATGTTATAAAGTACAATATAACAGAGAAGAGTTACAGTTTAGAGATCTATGAACACCAAGGTCATATCGGAGACCGGACTATTGATATTCTGAGTCAATACCGAGAGTCAATATCTCACGTGCCCGTGACGGCCAATATTTGCTTTCAATACACATACAATATTACCACTTATCTCCTAACAACAAGCATCGAAAACATCTCACAAAGATCTTTCCGAGAATACGTAGTAACGTATTGACACTTCCCGATATCGTTACAATTCAACCTTTACACGAAACAATGTCTTTTTATTTTACTCTCTTAGTAATAAAGTAGAATACAACATAGGAAATTGATACACTTTCATACAATTTTGGGTCCTGAACGTAAATGGATTAAAATGGGGCCAATCAATAGCTGCTCCATTAGTTAACTATCACTCAAAATTAGGCTCATTTTGTCAATCTAAAAGCAGAGTTACAAAAGATTTAGTAATAGTACCTTACTGTTACTTCTTATAATATGTTAACTTCTTATAATATGTTAAACAGCTAATTTGAAGTGTGACAGATATTTTTTATCATAAATAAAGCAGCATAGACAAGCGTATACACAAGTGAAGAATAAAACAATTAATCAACTTCTGAACAAGAGTCAATTTCAATTCTACAATATCTTTATTGATTAAAATATTTATCAATAAATCTTTTAAGTTGTTAAAGATTATTTTATATTATTATTTAATAATTATTTTTGTTGAAAGATTCTATTTTTATATCTATTCAATGCCATCTTTGTTATATATTTAACTATTCGTTAATATTAATCGATTTTTGTAATCGATAACTTATTTTATTTGTCCGAAACACATTTTTAAAGATTACTCTATTTCCAAATTGCAAATTGTGCTAATTTTATTCATTATAATACACATAAAACATACCTCAACCTATTAAAATTGGACCCAAAAGTCCATGTTTCGATTCATATTGAAATATTTTGTAAACTTGTGTCTTAAGGAGAATATTACCGGATATGCATTATAATGAACAGTGATTGTTGAACGGTTAGAGCATCTGACACCTAACAACGACTTTCGACTGGCTCGTTGACGCAGTGGGTAGTGACCCTGCCTTCAGCTCCGCAGGTCGCCGGTTTAATTCCCGCTGAGGACCAAAATTTTTTATAAAGAATTTGTTGGTTCGAGCCTGGGTGTATATTTGTATTTAAGTATGTATTTAAAATTATAGGTATATGCAGTATATCTACTAGTTGTCCGTCACCCATAACACAAGTATTAAATTACTTAGGTACTTTGGGTTCGGACGCACGTGTGTGTAAGTGTCCCACATTATATTCATTATATATCAAAACATGAAACAAATGTTTTTTTTTATATCTTCAAACTAAAACACAATATTCCATCGGCAATTGCTTCTGGCACTGCCATGTATAAACTTGTCTTCTATCCAAAACTTTGTGTTGACAAACTGGAACGAATTGAGCTTTCCGGAAGCTCACTAAATGAAACAGCTCAATGTAAAACTAAGAAACTAACAATGAAATACAAAACTAGCAGCCGAATTTAAACCAAAAAATATTGTAACAATTCCATACGCATAACCAAGGGCTTTTATGGTCCATTCGAATTCTTTCACTTAGATAACAAAAAGAAAGAAAACTGCATATTGCAAGTTAATTTATATTTTAAAAATGGGTTCCGTCTATGTAAATGAAAACAAATATAAAATTTATGAAAATGACTATTTCTGTCTTATCATGCTGTTATGGGTAATCCACTAAATCAATATCGAATAAATTTGGAATAATTGAGGGTTATACACCGGGTGACAATATAGGATAAAGGAATTTCCTTTTACTTTTTATTTAAGAACAGGAAAAAACATAGTACATAAATTGAGGGTGGTTTAAAACTTATGTAGACCCGAAAAGTTACTTAACTTAAAATATAATACAACTGAATCATTGTTATAAATAAAAGCATAGAAAGATAGTGTTCAAACTAAAAAACACAGTGTCAAGACTTCAAACAAGCAGTCAAAACACACACACACTCACAGACACACGCGCACGCATATACAAACATACTTGCACATGTATACAAAGTCACACACACACGGTGATAAAATATAGTAGTATGGAACTTTGTCTCCCTAAATCCATACTAAATTCATAATGTATTTTTTTGATCTCCTTTCATCCCCTAAAGTGGCTTACTTACTTGAATTACATGAGTTCCTCATATATTGGTACTGATATATCTAATATTGATATTTGTGTTTTCGTTTGTTACGTTTAGGGATTCCTAAAAGAAACGAATGAAAAAAGTATACTAAAATCTATGGCACTTGGTTTTTACAATGCAATAAATTCCTTTCAAAACCGTCAAACCGTCTAAAAGCAATAAAACAGGGACAAACTGCACTTAAACAAAGAAATATACCGCAATTACGTTTTAGCCACCATAAATTCACCAAAACAATTGTATTTTTTTTAACATAATTTATTTGTCTATGCCTGTCAACACCGCACCTAATTGACCACTAAACCAAACTACTTGTATTATAAAGATGTCTTTTAATAATTGAGGTTTATGAATATACCACTATATTACTACTATGCCATAAAGCCATGTAAACTTTGAAATAAGTTGTTATTGGCTAAAAGTTTCTGTTTCAACACTATCTAATTGTATATCATGATTTTTAAATAAATTTATTTAATCAACAATCAAAAATAGATAAATTAATATTAACTTAAATTTAATTATTCTGATGTTACTAATTCATCATTCTCCTGTCCTTATCCCACTCTAAATGGGGTCGGCACAACATATTACAAACACGTTGTCATATGATTTGGCTGCGTATTTTACAACCGGCCGCCTGCCTGACGTCAACTTACCTTACTCGCCTTTTACGACACCTCGGTAAGAAATGAGGGTGGTTATTCTATGCAGCCGGATACCACACGGCATTTACCTTAGTCGCTTCTTACGACGCCTCGGTAAGAAAGGAGGGTGGTCTATTCTACTCTGCCGGATACCACACTTTCTGATGTTATTAATTATATTCCAAAATTATGTAATGAGTGGGGACATAGTAAGTAATACATAGACATTGAGGTTTACTCACTCTTTTTCCTTCAGCGTGAAGCGACTGATGATTTCTTTCTATTAATCAAACATCTAAAGGTTTATAGAATGTTCAAGGTAACTTAGGGTTTGAACGTGACACTAATACGAGAACTTGTTGGAGTTAACACCGTTACTGGTCGGTCTTTAGATTTGTAATATAAGAATTGGCTGTATGTTATATGTTTGTCCAAAAAATCTGCATCGCGCTGTGATAAAAATAGTCTTAAACTCAGAAGAAACCAACAAATACACTTTTGTATTTCTAATTATAGTATTAATTATTATATTAATTATACACTCTAACAATATAATTCTGCCATGTAATCATTTCATACAAGACCTTACGAGTAATTAACTAGTAATTCAAAATTTTACAAGCCTCCTAACATCATGAAAGAGACTCATCATTCAACGGAACCATTTAATGTCTTATCTATAATTAATGTTTACGTTAATGAGCTTGATATAATATATTAGTTGTTTGAAATTATATATTATATTGTTTTACACAGTAGCTTAATATATCATGAAAATTAATTGTATTTTAATTTTTCTATAATAATGTAACAAGTTGGTAGATTTTAAACTTTCGCGATTCATACTAATTATTGTATAAATAAACAGCGACAAAATGGAGTTACCTTTATACAAGGTTCGACGTTTCGGCAGAGTTGCATCCACCGTGGTCACGAACTGACTGGCGAAACGTCGAACCTTGTATAAAAGTAATTCGATTTTGTCGTGATGACACTCGTTTATTTATATAATAATTATGTAACAAGTTTTTCCAAAAAAGAGCAATGCTTGGAGTAACTTTGCGTGATGAAATCAGAAATGAGGAAATCCATGATAGGATCAAAGTATAACATAGCTGAACAGGTTACAAAGGTCATGTGGCAATGGACGGGGCATATAGTTCGAAGAACCCAAACCCCTTGAGATCCCAAAGACCTTCTTTGAAATCTCAAAGTGCTAGAGTCGCACTGGAAATCGCAGTGTAAACAAACTTTCCACTAAGTAGTCAGACGACGTCAAAAAGATCGCGGGGAATCGCTGGATCCAGATAACACAAAATCGCAGCGTGGAAGTCCTTTGAAGTAACCCTCGTCCAACATTAGACTATACGTTGACGAGACAGAAGACAAGGTTTTTAAACATTTTACTATCCCACGACTGGGAAAAGACAGAGTGCTTCTTGTAAAAGAATATTTTCTTATAACCACTAAGCTGCTCAAATTCAGATGGTTCGCTTAGGACTTGGCGATGCGGGAAAAAATTATGGTGACATCATAGCATATGAAGATTTATATAATTATTTTATTCAACAAAACTACTTTGACCGCTATATCTATGTTGACTTTGAAACAAATTCGTCATGTCAAATATAAAAGCCAACAATCGCGCTTGACAAATAAGACGTAGTATCTTACAGAGTGGCAACGTTGAACTTTAAGAACGTTTTTAGAGATAATCGACACGAAATATAGCCCGCGTCTCGATAAAGCCTCCGAACAGGTACTCCCAAGGCACATCTCGAGTCAAATAACCTGAGAGGGCCCGAAACAGAGGAGGCTTTTGTGCTATAAATGTCGACCCCTTATCTCCGTAGACGGGCGCACCATAGAGCCATATACGTGAAGAAGTTTATCTATTAGGTCAGATACGTATCCGTGACACTATGCATATATACAATTTTATGTCAAATTTTATATAAGCAAAATTTGTGTACATATTTTATAATACTGAGACCAACATTTAAGTCGAGACGAACTCGTAACTTCTTTGTACTCACATTTTTGTGTGTTTGTTTTATTTTTGACCGGCACGATAGCGCAGCTAGTATGGCCCTGCCCACAGCTCCGAGGGTGTCGGGTTCGATTGGCAGGGCTAAAATTTTCTGAAAATAATTTGTTGGTTCCTCGAATCTGGTTATGTATTTATTTAAGGTTATACCAGTTGTCTGACACTCATTACACAATTATAAAGTTGTAAACCTGTTATTAGTATGTAGTCAATAAAATATATTTTTTGTATTCATCACGTTATATCACTGAACACCTTCGATTCCATCGCGTACCGTACCTACTTAAAAGCACAATTCTTACTTTGGGGACGGACGACCGTGTGTGTAATGTCCCATATATTTAATTATTATTATTTATTATATAGTCAAAACACCCTCTTTTATAAGCAATATAACAGAACAAACAACTACTTTGCTATAATCCGCACGGGTTAAGTGAATGCATGCAAAGCTAATGTGTATGAAGCAGGCAAGTCATATTTATATACATTATTAAAATTATTTAATTAATTTTATTTACTTATTTAATTAAAATTAATTGATTTGAAATTATTTTTTATTTAAAGCTTTTATTTAACTTGCCGTGTATACATGTGAAAGTGGAATCTTGCAAGCTAAATTTGTCACATTTCTTGTTGTCCTAATGAGCTGAAATCTTTCATACTGGTTCAGTCCGTATGACAATTATTGTTTATGATAAGGATAACCTGATACTGTTACCATTGGCCATGATTATTGACCCCATACGGGGGGCATTCCTTAACGTTGAACATTAGGAAGATGAAATTTTGTTAATTGTTAAAACTTTTTTCAAATTAAATTTGTTGTCTTATCGTTGACTTTATGTAATCGGGCCATTATATACCTAATTTATATGATATAAAATATTTATTTTCTTTTTATAACTTATTCGTCACGATACCGTTCACGATCGCGTAAACGATCCTAAGACATCAATTTTTAATTTTATGCAAAAGCATAATTTTATGTTCGTATGGGTATGCTGCTTGTATGGGTAGCGGCGCATTACGATTTTTTTCGTGGAGCCTATCCTCCTGATGATGCTTCGGTTTCGGGGCGAAACGATCGTCGAGATTGTGGTGGTGGGTGAGTGTGCTGCTTGTGTGCGTTGTTGCTGGTGGAGGCGTCTTGGGGTGCATGTGGTGGCTAGTCCTGCATGTATAAGGTGCGTAGATTTTGCCTGCTTCATACACATTAGCTTTGCATGCATTCGCTTAGCCCGTGCGGATTATAGCAAAGTAGTTAGTTCTGTTATATTGCTTGTAATATGGAATTCCGCAAAGTAACGCCTGCTTCTATAAATCATCTATAAATCATTATGTTCGTATGTTTTAATGTGGTTTATAAACTAATTATATTATATAAAAGCATTTAATCATTCAAATATACATAATTTTACGTTTATAATATCTGTAGTATATTCTCTGAAATAGCTTCAAGTTATTTATTTTTAGGATATCTATCAAGTAAAACGCATTTCCATATTCGTGCCGTGTCTCTCGGATTCATGTCTATCGCTGCATCCAGCTTCTTGAGACTTCGCACGAAGTCATCATTCATACGCCGTGATATCATCGTCGCCGGCCGAGACCTGCTTGTTAACAATAAAAACGTTATCCTTACTTTACACAAAATATATCTTAAGAAAATGTCCGAAGTATGTTTTAGACATTTCACGATAAAAATGTTGGCTAGTATAAAATGTACACCATTGTCCTCTTCTTGAATGTCATTGCTGTGTACCCTCTATTATTCATTGATATGTGTCGCGTTTCTACATAATGGGGCCCTTATTTCCAATTCTACGTACCTTATATGTTAAACATTATTACAGTCTCCGTGTGTGGTCAGCTTAACTGGTCTAAAAATCTGCTAAATTACGTCCCCTATGGCGCATTGTGTTTTTGACTCAATTCATGCTGCCTGCGATCTTTATCAGACAATGGAGTAACTAGGGTCGTTGACCTAAAGTACTACCTACATGCAACAATGCCCGTTTTGGTAGGCTTGACCCCTTTTATCATGATACATTGCGAAGACAAAGTATTTGTGTTGCCAAGTAGAACGTGCATTTCATTTCCAACAAACTATATGAAAATTATTTTTAACGTATCTCTTTTAATAAACTCATTTAAGTCAAATACAAAATATATATGTTACCATAAAAAAACATGAAACTGAAATGGTAGGTTATATGGTATGCTTTATTTATTAGCAATATCTTCTTTTTTTTTCATTTTTCTTCTGCAGTAGCAGCAATAACCTGAATTTCTTACACACTTGGCATCTCAATCACCTTCCTCTTCCTTATTTAACTACTAGTTTTTGCCCGCGGCTTCGCTCTCGAGGAATTTGGTCTGTCACAGTATCTTATTTAATTAAATTTATGATTCACAATTTTGGTCAAAGTGACTTCCACATAAAAGATAGAAATATGCTGTCGCGGACTTTTATTTAGAACTCTTAAAGAAAAACAATACTACGGTACATCATCTTTGTGTAACTCTAACGGTTTAGGCAGCGTACGCCAAGATAGCTCTCAGAGGCCAGATTTTTTCCGACTTTATTGACATAGATCGTTATATTACATAAAATCATTGCAAATTGTAGCCTGTATGTCATTCCGATGTATAATCTATATAACTGTAAAGTTTCTTCCAAATCCGTCCAATAGTTTTTTCGTGAAAGAGTAACAAACATCCATCCATACTCACAAACTTTCGCATTTCTAATATTAGTAAGATGTACATTTGATGAATTGGGAACTTCGGAAACAATTCTCCAGTTTGGACCAGCAATTTAGTACAGTCGAGTCCTCGTTAGTGCAGCAACTGATAGATAGTCATGGGTCAATCATAACAGGTATTCAAAAGACTATGATTAAAATCCATATGTGACCACAAAAAGTGAAAAGACGTTGCATTCTGCAGTTGCCACAATTTCCAATTTCAATTTCTATAGTCTTTAGTAGTCCAGCAGGCCTACCATGAACTCTTATTGCGACTCAATTGAAGACGTAAACGAAATTGTTTTGCTTTTTCATACCATGACGTCTTAAATACGCACACTTTAAGTCGTTACCGAATGAACGTTCGGAATTCGTCCTAAGATCATGTGAGTAAAAGAGACAGAGTTATCTATAGTTCATATAACGTTATCCTTTTCAAACATTACGACCCCAATGCAATTCACACTTCATGGTATGAAAAGAAAGCGGTCCGCGGTCGTCGTTTACGTCTTCAATTGAGTCGCAATAAGAGTTCATGGTAGGCCTGGTGGTAATGCATATAACGAGCGTAGGTACGCTTTGTTTTTTTGGAGAAACACCTACGGAACACTTCAAATGTCTCATTTCTACAAAAAGAACCGTGTGTCCAAAGCTGGTTTAATCATTTCTATGCGATCTAGAACTCAATAATTTCGACTCTGCTTGGCAAATCAAAGGTTTTAATATAATTTTCTATAAACTGTAACTTGTTTATTTAATATATTATTATTTAAGAATTTAATAAATAAAATGTTTTAATAGCAAAAGTGACGGTAAAGTAATACGTCATAGTCATCAGATATATATAAAACATGGTAAATTGTAATCAATAAGCGTTCTAGGATACAATCATCAAGTAGATTAGAATAGAATAATGTATGATGTCAAATGAAATGTATGTTTGTCTAAATAACAATGGACACATTGTTATTTAGACATCCTGATAATCATAATATCAATTGTGATTCTTAAGCATCAAGCAAGTAATACAATGAAGTCATTATTTCAACTATTGTTAGCCTATAATCCATTATTATATGCTAATATTATAAATGCTAAAAGCTTGCTGTCTAATACGCTAAAGCAAAATTCAATACAATTTAAGTATAAATACAGGGAAACCGTATACGATAAAAGGACTCCTGTTCTTCCTTCGGAAACAGGAACAATCCTTTGAGTATATCAGCTTTTTGGGACCCCCATAATGTGGGAGTGAAGAGTGCCCTCTTCGCGAGTGTCATATGTAAAAAATGAGTGATTCGTAAATAGTATATCGCGGAACATGCCAGCAGTATTAATTTGACCATGTACGCGTCAATCATTCTTTATTGATAATATCTACCACAAGTAAAGTTCAAGTGAATAATTACGTGTCGAAGTAACTTTTAAGCACTTTTTATACCAATAATTTTTTTATCTATGTGGTCTTTAATATATAAAGTTGTTGAAAGAAAGAAGAAGAAGAATAAAGATGTTAAAACTTTTAACATCTTCTCAAACACATTCCGTGAATTCACGGAAGTGTTTTAAGTATGCCTCAATCTAAGTTTATTCTATTTAGACTTTAATTTAAAAAAAATTGCTTAATTTTAGAAATCATTTATTCATCAGAATTGCTTTCCGCAATGTTGGTATTTAACAAATATATTTAAAATACGCTTAAAGCATAATAGTATATTCATTGTTTAGTCAACATAGTCTACTATTAAAATATATTTATGTTTTATTGCATACCCATTGCGATTGAGCGTCAATATACAATTATTGTCCGTCCCGAACAATGAACAATGAATATGAAAAATTAGAGTAATAAAGTAAATGCGCATTAAACACTCGTAAAAAAATATAGGCTATAATGTAATTCTCAGAATTTTTACATTTATTTTTCATTTATAGTATTTACGATAAGTAAATTTGGTCATTTTGTGATCATTTTTTTTATTTCGTTCGTTCGTTCCGGTTCTGGTTTATATGACAAAGCGAAAGATACAATTTAGTATAATACTTGTTCTGGCACCTTACCAAGCCTAGTCAATCTCCGGGACGCGTACAATTATTTTAATCTTATTAACATCATATTCCTATTGTTGTTAACCTAGCATGGACATGCCCTATTAAGGAAAGTCAAATATTTTAAAACCTTATGATATCTACCTAACAATTTTACATTAGAAAAATAATAAAAGTTATACGCACGTAATAAAGTGATGAAAGTTTTCGCCTTACTTACATAAATCAAGGTAGATATGTATGTAGGTATACGATTCTATAACAAAAATTCAAAATTAATTTTAGCGTTGCAATTACAAGAATTTAAATTACTATTAAATGGAGGCTGATATAGAAAGCCTGTTGAGGATTATGCGCTTCTTTATTTATTATACGCTTCGAACGTGCACAAGATGACTATATCGAAATGCAAAAAATTATAAGAATTATATTTTGGAAAGAGTAATCGTAGAGTTTCTTGCCTGCTCTTCTCGATAGGAGCACTGTAATTAAATCGGGATTTTTATAATTTATAGAATTAGAGGTTACTTTGCGGAGACCTATTATACAAAAGTAATAATAAAAATATTTTGCTATAATCCGCGATATAGTAAATAGAAAATATATATAGTGGATTTTCCGTTTTTCATAACCGATACAAGCAGGATTCGTAAAACACATGCACAAACCTCTTGGGATTTTGTCGTGGAGTCTATCTCCTGATGATGCTTCGGTTGCGGGGCGCAATGAGTGTTGAGTTTGTGATAGTGAACGTGTGCAGTGCTTGTGTATTGTAGTGGCAGTGGTTTGTCCATATGTTTTTACGAATCCTGCATGTAACGGGTATGAGAAAACGGATAGTCCACTATACATTTAGCACTATATATATTTTCTATTTACTGTATCGCGGATTATAGCAAAATAATTTTATTATTACTTTCGGGATTTTTATAGTACCCTTTTCAAAGCTTTAATGCAAAATATCAAATTTGGTTGATTGATTTTAGAATTAATCGACTTTTTTACATTCATTAGCTTGAAAATATACGTGTAATTTTTACGGTAACTTTTTGGTATTTATTACAAAATACGTGACTAAAATACCCACACATCTATTTAGGTTAACCAATTTACATTCTAATGTATTAAACATAAATTCGTCATTCTACAATTAAACGTTAATTAATGACCTCTAATAGTAACTAATAGTTATATATTGATCATATTCCTAATTGAATACGTAATTACTTTAATACACTTTGACTGTTAAATGGTATTTTCTAATTAGCAAACAGATTCATGAATTGTGGAAATTAGCCATTTGGGATTACTATAATGGTTTAATAACATTCATCAACAGTTATTAATAATTAACGACCCATTTAAGGACTATAAGGAAACTAATTATTTCAGATAATTACTTATTATTTTAGAATGGGAGATTCAAATCCTTAAAGTAGATAAATATGGTGTTAACAGATTTCTTGAGTTTTTTTTGTTTTAATTCACTTATCTGTGTTTTAGATTGAGTACTTTCATTTTTTTGTTTATTTAATAATTAAATCGATTGGTGTTTTAAAACATAAGTTGACGCAAAGCCCCTTCTTTGTACAACTTATATTTCTTCTTTTTTTGTTTGAAAAGAGCAACCGCCGAGTTTCTTACTGATTCTTCTCGGTAGGAACTGGTTTCCGAACCAGCAGTAGATTTTGACGATTCAAAAGCACTTGTTTACAAGTTTACTTGAATAAAGAATATTTTGAATTTGAATTCGAATTTAAATTTTAAAAAACGATTTCATTTCTTATTTTATTAGCTGCATTGTTTTCATCTCAAAGCACTCCTACTAAGACTAAAACAACAGGTTTTGTTTCTGCATTATTGCGCGCTAATCTAAAAATATAACATATACGGGTATGTTTTATTACATACATAAGTCAAGTTACATTTTAATAATATTATTTATTCACCTCTCAGAAATTATAAGCGCTAATTAATTTGCTCTTCTGATAACAAACAAAGTTTAGTAATGATATTATAATTTATTGATTTATGTGCCATAAATAACGTAAGAAAACATTTTTAATAAAAAAGTGTACAAAGGTCAACTTATCCCTTTGACGGAGATATCTGCCAGCTAACCTACGAAGTGAGTCAATTCATAGTAAACTTTATGACTGAATAAACGTATTTGAGATATTAACAGTTCGGAAGGTTTGTTTCATTCATTATTTGTTCATCATTCTCCTGCCCCTATCCCACTCTAAGTGGGGTCAGCACAACATGTTTTAAATATGTTGTTAGATGATTTAGCTAGTTATTTACGACCGGCCGCCTGCCTGACGTCAACTTATCTTTGTCGCCTATTAGGACACATGAGTAAGAAATGAGGGTGGTCTTTTCTATTCAGCCGAATAAAAAACGGCGGCTATTCTTACTTTATTATTATTTTGAGCATTTTATCATACAGAATGTCCACATTATTCCATCCTCTGATACTTTAAAGATAAAACACTACATAATATTCGGGCACGTCGCTTGTTAGACAAACACGTGAGATCCCGCTCGATATCTTGGAAGCGTGGGTGCTTGGAGTTGGAAAAAATGAAGGCAAAAGCTCACACACCCAGACAAATTAGTGATCTGATGGTATTATAGATTTGTGCTAACGAGAATAAGGTTGAGTATGCGAGCAGAAAATTTATGCTTTAGCTCTGTAAAGGTGATGAATATAGAAGATACATAATCGTTATAGCAAGGTTCCGCGCGCGAATGTCATGTTTGCATTTCCAATTATGTTTTAAATTATAATCTTGAGTTTAAATGGGCTATTGTTATTTGCCTTATGCTATTTATTCTGTTTTATAAGAAAAATTACATCTTATTAACATCCGTACGTACTTTATATCTAAAGTATGGTATTTTCAGAGTAGTTCAATTCATTTTGGGTAGAAGTAAGATTTAGTGAATTTCATAAAATTTGTGCACATTTTTTGCTAGTGTTAGTAGAGGGGGTAAGTACATGTAGACGCAATGTGAAGAGTAGAATATATAACGTAATCCACGGGAATATTCTACGGAACGTCCTCCATAGGGTTTCTTTAGTGAATTTAGTCTACCTAGGGCAAGACTTGGGTATGATTGCAACAACTTATCACGCCGACTAAAGTGTAGCGGAAAGCAACGACTGACGAATTGTTGAGCTCATCTAGATTTTTACATCTATCCGGATATCTATCCGAAGATTACAGTAAAAGCCATAGCATTTCAAAGATTGTGATATACTGTAAAGGTAAGATTCCACCCTAATAGTGTGCAGCACATTTGTTTAAACATTTTTTGAACAATTTGTTTGAACATTTCTAGAATATTCGCGCACAATTTGTTAATGTTTGCTCGAGTGAGTCGACCAGAGTAAACATTTGTGCCGCACACTGTGCTGCACAGTTCTGCACACTGGTGGAATTCCACCTTTCGGATTTATAAAGATACCAAATTGTTTTATCGTTATAGTGGTCATTTTACTGTTCGATTTTATAGTTTTGTTTATGTGACTTCGAGCACTTGTGGAGAAAAGCGGATTTATAAAATTTACCCAAGTCACAACTCTTTAGTTAATTTAACCAAACTGTTACTAATGAGATACATAAAATAAAATATTTGATTTCAGTCACATAAGGTACCGCTGATATATAAACAACACGACTAACCCATCGAATACACCTTCAGTTTATAGGAAGTAGGTACTTAAAACCCACAGCTATCAATAAATTCCAATCAGAAACAAAAACTGGTCAGCAAAACACACTATGATGAAGAGGCGTTACCGAAATTACATGAACACGGCCGTATGAAATGTTGACAAGCAGAGATTAGTCGTACAAATCGCTGTTGTACACAATCCAAATTAATATCAGTATATTTTATATCTTAACCCACGGTCATAAAATCTATAATCAAATGTACAGTTTTACTGAATATGTTACTCACTGTACATTTTTCTACCGATTTGATAGTTAGTTTTTTTTACATACTTATTTATTACCGTTTAGTCATCGTCGTGTCTGTTGTTTAATATTCATCATACCTTATAGAGATACAGTCGGCGATCGATCAAAATAAAAAAATTCAATACACTCATTAAACAATTTTTTTCTACTATAACAACTAGATAATAGAGAACATATTCGATTGACGATATCGATTAATTGAATAAATCAACGGTTATCAATAAGCGTTTAAGTATGCTTGAATAGAATGTAGAGTGTATTTACTTCTGATTAAGAGAGGATATTTTTGAAAGTTATAGGCTCTCTGCCAAGTGTAAAGTATCAGATTATAGTATACGTTTGCTAAGCAAAGGTCTGTATATAAATTTGGTGTTCTAATACAGCACGCTCGCTTGCCCTACTTTAATGCGGATTGGTGGATTTTTACAGATACAAATTCTTCATATTAAGGGATTACCTACCTACCACCAGAAACTTTTATATCCTTATAAAAGTTCTTTACCTCTAACGTTACTTTTTCAATTTAAACTATCGTGAGTGGTATTCATAATTAATGTTTAGAGACCGGCTATACTTACGTATATCCCTTCTCCAGCCCTAGCGTCTCACGAGCTAATGCTCGCTGGGCGCGACACGCAATACACGCAGTTCCCGCCGCGATAACGCCGCATAAAGAGCTCATGAATAAGAGCCCCGTTTGGGCTTAAACTACAACTAGCTGGATGAACCGTTGGGTTCATCCGACAAAATAAGACGTGAGTAAAGCCGGTCTCTAAACATTAATTATTAACGTCACTATTCGGCCATGACGACTTGATGAAAAGTTACTTACTGTAAAGTTTAAGATTAAAGTAACTTACTGTTAAAACTTTATCATCAGTATCAGAATTCTAGATACGAGATTCGAAAGTAGCTAGTAAATATTATAAAAGAAATAAAGCTTCTTGCCTAAGCGATTTTGATATACTCTGATAAAAGTTGTTAATATCTCACTGTTTGGAAAAGACTTTCTCTCTCCTTTGGGATAGAGGAATTGGAACTTAGATACAGCATGCTGCTTCAGTGAATTCTCCAGGGAAAAACATGTTTTCTCATTATGATTGCGTTCACAGAAATAATAACGATTAATTGTATTTTTTATATACAAACGCATATAAAACTGAATGGTCTATTGGCGTAGTGAGCCTATATTCGGCTCTGCGGGTCGCTGGTTCGATTCCCGCCAAGGGTCAACTTTTTTCTAATTACAATTTTTTGTACATCAATTGTTTGTGTATTTATGTATTTAAAATTATTTATGTACATATTATAATTACCGGTTATCAAATATTTGTTATTTACTTCGCGGATAGATGACCGAGTGCGGAATAGTCCGATTTATTTATTTATTTAAAAAAAAGACAATTCCGAAATACAATATAAAAAATATAGCTAAATATTTTCTATCAGCGCTGTAAGTAAACTGATAATCGAAAAATTATACAGTCGTTAAAGAATAAAAAAAACCTCTTTTTATATTCGAAAGTTATTATAATGACTCGCTAACTTCAAACATCCATTCATAACTATGAGGAAGGTCGTTATTGCTTAAAACGAACAATTTAGCTTTATTGCTTGTGTATGATCATGGTTTGATAGAAAGTCTCAGATAATATGAATCGTATACTTTCCTACTTTCGTTTAATAAAATTTGTTGCATGTGCATGAAGTATAGATAAAGTTTTATTACAAGCTCTCGTCGAATTTGAATGTGAATTTTTGCAAATTAGTAGCGCGTTAACGCCATGAAAGTGAAAAACATTTGAACTTTCTCACGTTATCGATCATATAGTATAGGGTTCATTTATTATTTTCTATGGCCCTTTAGACCGAACTGCGAGATAAAATAATTTCTAAGAATTCTTGTGTTCAAACCTTGGGAAGATTATAAATGTGTTTATTTGATATTATCACAAAAGTGATGAAAAAAATATTTGACAAAATATAGTGTAAGGAACAAAATCCATACTCACATCTTATACATGCAGGATTAATTACCGCATATATCACAAGACTGCCATCTGTACACTACACAAGCACTACACACATTCACAGCGACAATCTCATTGATCGTTTCGCCCCTTCACCAAAGCATCATCAGGAAATACGCTTCATGACAAAATTGCAAACCCGTGCCCTTTAATTTGTTTTGAGAACGAATGATAATATGTATTTTTTTTACAAAAAGTATTTGATTAAATAAGACACTAAATAAATGGACGATATCGTTTCTACTATAAGTAGGTCAGCTTATTAGGTAATCAATGTAAGTTCCATGCCATAGATCTAAGTACAAATAAATGCCCTTTTCTATAATAAAGAATAAGTATCGTAAGTTACTCTATCCTTAACTCTACCTATTGTACCGACTATTGTAATTAATGGTTTTTTCCCTCTAACTTAAACGTACGCATAGACAAATGACTGTCGGGAAGTCAGATCGGCAGTAGATAATACATCTGGTCACTTCTCCATCAATTAAACGCAACACGATCAATACTAATTTAGAAATTGCTTGTAAATTTTGATATATCTAAAAGAATAGTTACGATTATTTTACGTAACTGATTATGAATAAAAATTATATATTTTATGTGTGAGCTTATCTTATTATTGCTTATGTATGCTTTATGAGTATGCTTTTCTTACAGCCATACATAGAAAGTTCTGAAACTTAACATTCATAGACTTGTTCATGTTGACATGTTCTGTATTCTTAATGATTTGTTCTATTTATCATCATTATACTCCTGCCCTTATGCCACTCCAAGCAGGGTCGGTACAACATGTTGTCACATGATTTGGCTGCGTATTTGACGACCGGCCGCCTGTCAGACGTCAACTTACCTTAGTCGTTTTTACGACCCCTCGGTAAGAAAGGAGGGTGGTCCATTCTATTCAGCCGGATACAACTCGGCGGGTCAACTCACCTTAGTCACCTTATACGATACCTCGGTAAGAAAGAGGATAGTCTATTCTACTCAGCCGGAATGGTCACAGTGGGTTACATAGAAAGAGTAAAGGTCAATAATAAAATTAACATAAAGGGTCCGAAAAAAAGTCCAGTTTTGCTTTGAAATTCTTAATTTCGAGAAGTCTTCATAAATTGGTCTCGCGAGATGCTTTGATATTTTGCTTATAACTCGACAACCTCTCTAGGGAACTACGTGATGGACAGTAAATGAATTAACTTTCTAAATAAAACGTCGAGCAAAAATAAATTCGTTTATAAAAATTATTATCTTATTTCTAAATTTTTTACGGTACCTGGTTTTTTAGATAATTTTCAAAGACTCTAGCGGGATCGATTTTTTTTATAAGCACATATATATTTCAGCCTATTTACTAGTTGTCAAATAGATAGGGATAAATACATTTTATATTTAGTCTTATACACAATACTGGACTTTTGACTGTTTGATACTGTTTATCAACGAATATTTTAACAAATGAAATGTGATGTTACAAATAATACAATTAATAAAAAATGGAAACGCATTGACGCCTTGACGCAAAATGAAACCCATGCTTATTTTCAGTTTCTATTGTAATTTTAAAGCACTTGGCGTTTTCGTTTCAATCCGTATCAACTTATAACACAACCGAAACCCACACTTTCAAAATACTACTTCTATTTTTAGTAGAATACTACTTCCAGTCGTAGTACATTGATAATTTATTTTCATATGTATCATAAAATATGAATATGATATTGAATATAAATATGAATTTAATATCAGTGTCATATAAGTAGACAAAAATTAAAAAGTAACATTTAGTGAGTTTCGTATATAACGGGCGTAACAATGTATCCGATATATCCAACTTATATTAAACCTATCCTAGGTGCTGAGACGAGATATTATCTTTACTATACTAATTATAAAGAATGATGAAAACTTCGGTGCATCGGTTCATACACATAACACGACGTAAGAATAGCTATTTTAATTTTCTATTCAAGTACGAACGCCTTTTTGAACATGATATCATACTAAAGTCCAAAAAGACATGAAATTTTCTTGAATTTAATATCAATAATTATTTTGAATATTGACTCTCAGTTATATTTCAAAAATAACTATTATCAACTGCTAAACAACTTCTCTCATATGGAGGCTGTATTCACAGTCAAAGTTATTAAAATTTATATTAAATCGTAGGCTCAGAGATGGTCGTAAAATTTCTTCCTGGGGGAGCACGTACTCGTACATATACCGGCTGTCATTAAAGTAAGCTTAAACACCGTGTTGATCGAGCTTTAGAAAATAAATAGCTCTATAATATTATAATATAATTTTGTCGGGCTAACCTGATAGAATAAGACGTGAGTATAGCCGGTTCCTATACACAAACTTATAACAATACCGTAAAAATTATTTTTTCTTTGTCCTTTATGTCAAACTCCATACTATTAAAACAAGCAATTAAATGCGCCTTATAATTCAATCTTACCTAACAAACCGTGATATAATATAAACAAAGAGTTGTAAGTATGAATAGGACCCAGGCTAAGAAAGGAAGTCAAATAATTTTTTATTTTTTCATTACTGTAAATTACATTTACAAAAATAAAAAATTCTTTAGGTTCTTTAGGTTAACTCACATTGATACATTTTGAATCCATTATCATATTTTGTTTCTCAGATTTCAAAAGTTTCCACTTCAAAGTTAATTTGTCGTAGGCTCTGAGCCTTTAATGTACGGGTAATAAATCAAGAGACCAAGCGATTGAGCTGAACAAACTCTTGGTCAGTATCATTACTCGTAATGAATGAAGATAAGGTATTTGCTCCAAAGCATATTAATGTATGTCGCGACGACTCGTAATCAATTTATATCAATATTGCCAATGGAGCGCTCTATACTTGTTAGCAAGCATTAATGTGAAATTAAAGTCAGGGCTGACATAATTACAAAATTGAGATTGCGTTCACAATCGAGATAACTATTCTGTTTTAATAATGTTGGATGACCTCAGTCTCGGGTATATAATAAAGAATTTGAAATAAGAAAAAAAATATGTTTAACGCTCAAATTATATGAATATAGTTTTATTTTATTCGATGCGATGGACGACAAACCACGGTATTGTTAAAGCTGTAGTAGTCATTTTCAGGTAAGTTTCAATCTTTTATCGTCAGTAACACTTAGAGGAAATATTATTGTATGCGTCCAAATTTTTATTTATTTTAGAATGGAATTAGAAAACTTACCTAAGCCAAGGTATATATTTTTATCAATACATTAAAAGTATCGTGAAAAAACTTTTTTATATATAGACCTTAAATGCTAACAGTCTTAAAGATTAATAAAAGTTTAGGCAATTGGTGAAGGTTAACCAATCAAGCAATAAAAATATATACATATCAACGGCAACTATTAACCAATTATTATCGCGAACAAATAATTCAAACTAGCATTGAAAAGTCAATGCCATTTCAAATCTTTGTTTCGATTTCAATCGATCAGATAATAGCGGAATGGCTATTACGGCTTTGTTTAAATATTCGTATGACGCATGCCATACTTTATAAAATTTATGTCATTATTTTTTGTAACAATGAATTCAATTTGCTTTCTATGTCATCAAATGTAAATCACAACGTAAAAGTCATCTATATTCTATTACGCCCTATTATTTCGATCCGACTTTCATACAACTTTATCTAATTGATTTGCGCAAGGTATTTTTCTTTTAGAATTCATCAATTACAGCTAAACTAAAGTGCAGGTAATTTTTTTCAAAGTGGCCTCTTTTGTACCCACAGATAGCCAATAAACTCGATAAAGCGACGTAGCTTTGTATTTTCATGAGAGTATCTTTATATATTTTTTTATTTCGAATTGTCCGCGCTAATAGAAAATCTAAAATGACCTAAATTGAACTTTTGTCACCATCTTAATCTAAACACCGTATAAAATCCAAAACTAGAAAGCAATTCACCATAATATACAAACAAACAACATTGGAGTAATAAATATTTAGGAAAATTTAATTCCCCATCGAGAAAGAAATTATTAAGTTCTGAAATAATTACATTTAATAAAGGTATGAGTAAAAGACGTATAGATATTGCCAATACTTGTTAAAATTTATCTTTGTGATTTGAATAACCCAATTAAATAAATAAAATCACATTTTAATTTATGTCGGTTAATTCAATTTAAATTTAAATACGAAATATTCTTTATTCAAGTAAACTTGAAAACAAGTGCTTTTGAATCGTAAACTTTAACCCTGGTTCGGAAAGCTGTTGAAATTAATTGTGATTTATATAAGCAATACAACAGAACTAACTACTTTGCTATAATCCGCACGGGTTAAGTGAATGCATGCAAAGCCAATGTGTATGAAGCAGGCAAAATCTACGCACCTTATACATGCAGGACCAGTCACCACATGCACCCCAAGGCGCAATTCACCAGCAACAACGCACACAAAAGCAGCACACACACCCACCACCACAATCTCGACGATCGCTTCGCCCCGAAACCGAAGCATCATCAGGAGGATAGGCTCCACGACAAAAATCGTACTGATTTTTGTACGTATAAGGTGCGTAGATTTTGCCTGCTTCATACACATTAGCTTTGCATGCATTCACTTAACCCGTGCGGATTATAGCAAAGTAGTTAGTTCTGTTGTATTGCTTGTAATATGGAATTCCGCAAAGTAACGCCTGCTTCTATAAATCATGTGATTTATATTTTTAATTACAGACAATATTATCAAATATTGTGTAATTATTAAAATTAATTTTACTTTTTTGCAACATTTGATATCTAACGAGATCGGTATGGACATGCGGTATGCGGATCGGTATGCGGAAATCACTCGCATTATTTCTTCCTAAAACGCGTCAAAAGAAATATAACTTTAATTTATTAATTAAATTTGTGCCAGCCCTATAGATCATCTATTTGAATTAAGGCAGAACATGTGTGGCATCTGCCTATATGCAACGAGCGAACGTCGTAAATACTCATATCTGCTTGAACAGTGACATGCAAATATACTAGCCCGTTAGTACCGTTAAAGAGAATGATTTTTAAATTGACGAAATTGTGAAACAGTTATCATTGTTAGCTTTACAAATTTAAATTAAACGTACATGTTGATACATAGTGTTAGTGAATGTCAAGAATCTCTGGAGGCAAATATACATACAATAAAGTTTTCAACATTCTCCTGCCCTTATCCCACTCTAAGTGGGATCGGCACAACATGTTACAAACACGTTATCACATGATTTGGCTACGTATTTTACGACCGGCCGCCTGCCTGACGTCAACTTACCTAAGCCGCCTTAACTTAGTCGCTTTTTACGAGACCACGGTTAGAAATGAGGGTGGTCTATTCTATGCACCCGGATACCACACGGCACATACCTTTGTCGCCTCTTACGATACCTCGGTAAGAAAGGAGGGTGGTCTATTCTACGCAGCCGGATACTACACGGCAGATACCTTAGTAGACTCTTACGACACCTCAGTAAGAAAGTAAGGTGGTCTATTCTATTCTGCCGGATACCACACTGCGTACAATAAAGTTTTTAACATGCTATAAAAATAAATAATTGTTTTTTAACGTTCTTGAACTACACATCGAGTTGTGGTGATATTCTGCTGAGTTTGTCTTGAATGCTATTGAAGAATCCTGGAACAAAATAAATTTTAATTATGATCCATATAAGTAAAAACGTAATGCAGTATAATAAGCACAAGCTTAAGTGATTTTTGTCTATATTTTTCATACATCGCATAACATTTCTAAGAAAAGAGATATTTGGAAAAAAAAGAAGTGAACGCTTATGAAATTTAGAAGAGACTGTCAATGTTTGAAAAGGAGTCTGGTATTTGAAAAAGATAGTATCTGTCAGATCAATTAGATATAATATTAATCTACTATATCCAAGCAAAAAAGCTGTGATAGCCTAGCGGTGAGACCGTGCGACTCTCTAGAGACGACACAGGTTCAAACTCCGGGCAGGCACCTATTAGTTTTTCTATTAAAACTTATGTGTCTAATTGATAATTGCAATTTATCACACGCATTTCGGTGAAGGAAAACATTGTGAGGAAACCTGCATATCTCTAGAGAATTTTAGGGATATGTGTAACCTACCAATCCGCATTGGAGCAGCGTAGATCTTAGCTCCAATCCTTCTCTCCAAAAACGGAGAGAGGAGGCCTTAGCCCAACAGTGGGCATAGTAACAGGCTGTTACTTAAAATTCTAATAATTCTTTATTCAAGTTGTACTTTTTCAACTTTTGAATCTTTACAATAAGGCTACGGCTGGTTCGGAAAGGTGCTTTTACCGAGAAGAACCAGCAAGAATATCGGCGGTCACACTTCAAAAATACTTATTTGAGTAATATATAATTCTTTAACAAATTAAAAATTACTCCATTAGTCTAGTGCGTAGCTAGTCGCAACCTAAATCCAAGCTTTGTTATCATCAACATAGTCTTCAACAGTATATCATAAATGACAGTGTCTACATAAAACTAAATTTAAAAAAGTATTATAACATTTTTATAAGTTATAATAATTACTTTATTTATACACTTTATTGCAGAAATAAATAAGTAGAAACGAAAAAAGAGAACAAGTAACAATCAAAAATGAATCGTAACGTTCAAAAGGCGGTCTTATCGCTTGGTAGCGATTTCTTCCAGACGACGTTAGGACTAAGGAGACTGGAAATACCTAAGTGGATGGTGTACTATTCTATAGTTAAATACATACATACAATTACTCAGATGTATGTATAATAAATTCCCATGTAGCGATTCATGTAGAAATAGATGAATGATTATAGTGGCAGATAAATTTTTCGCTCGTTACGAATATAATGGAAAGATTTCAAGTGCAAGGTCACAAAGTGCCCTGCGCTCATCAATTTCTCGTAAATAATCTCCTGGTATTCGTGCACAATAAAAGATGGCAATGATTGATTGTTGTGTTTCCTATGTCTTGCGTTGTGTTACCGACCGGCAATGGAATTCAGAAACTATGGATGTGATTATGGATGAAAGTGAAATTTTTTATTACTTTTCTGTGTTTTCAATTTTATTTTGATTCAAGGGGCAAGAAATGCAAATTAATATAAACTACTTAGTTCCTTCAGGATTTTTTTATTCAATAACACATAAAATTTATAAAATGTAAGTTAATAAGTGTATGACGGCTTTTTAGATTTAACCTAAGCTTTAATCAGACACTAACTTAATACAAATTTAGGTTTTACAGTACCATTCATAGATTAGTGATATTTGCTCTGAACCATCCCCTACAAACAATTTTTACTCACCAAAAATTGAGAGATGGTGTACAAATTGTCTTAGATTAAAAACAGTAAATCTCGGTTTCCAGTACTATATTGAATATTATCGATAGTGATTTGGTTAATAAATGAATCGCTAGCCTCGAGTTGTTACAGTAAAATCGAATCGCTCAAACTTCAATTTGACTTATGTCAAACGATGTTTGGTTGCAACACTACGCCTAATTGGCCGAATGAATTTTACTCGTGTGTTTCAAGAACATCGATTACCGATGGATATGGTCGTTTAATTAAAAAAATAATTATTGACTTTGATAAACACTTCACCATTTATCAAATATTAGTCATCAATCGCATGATATATTAATTTATTTAAAAAAAATATGTCGCTCAACGGTATCATAAAGAATCATAAATATACTAACACCTTAGAGGAATGTTTAAAAGTATTCAAAAATTATATTTTTATGCAACCAGGTTATTAAAAAGTTGCTTTCGTGCAAAGTTTATACAACCAATTTTGCCACTAAATAGATAATCACTCCATTCGAAGCAATTTAGTAATTGTATAACGACAAATTTACAACAAAAAAAAGTTCTTTTTCATAACCGTAAGATTGACAATTGATGTGTAATTCGGGTTATACAATATCCTAATATTATAAGGCAGTTATGTGCGAATCGCATACGTCATTCGCCTTTTGCAGTCAATTTTAGCTTACATTAAATTAGCACACGTGTATATTTTTCCAGGCCGTTAGTAAGAAACTTTGACACATTGTGAATAACAAAAAAACTTATAATGTTGATAATAGATGGTGTTTTTAAATGTCATCCTATGCCTGTCGTATAAGCTTAATTGTCCAAAATTTTTTACTCTTTCACAGGAAACCCGCTGAACCAATATCTATGAAATTTGGAAAAAATATTCCTTATATACCGGGATAACATATAGTTTATAGAAATCCTGTTAATTCTACAGGAATAGTATGGCATTTAAAACGCCATCTATTATCAACCTATCACAGTAGTAATATACAACAATGTATATTATTGTATATTATTATTGTTGCGCGTATTACTGTATTAATGTATATTATTATTGTTGCGCGTATTACTTACAAATGTAAGTAATACGCGCTATTTAATAAAATAAAATATGCTTCAGAAAAAACGACAAATTTCTTTGTCTTCCCGAAATATTACAACCGATTGTGAGTATCATACAGAAATGCAAACTTCGAAAGTAGTCTCTAAATATGAATTGCGTTTCATTGCAGATCGCTGTCATTATTACGAGTCTTGATCTTCCATAAGATCAGCTCAGCTTGCATTCGAAGACTACAGCAGATTGTGATCAACACACTCAACTGCGAACTTTGGAGATATTCAGTTAATATAAAAAGCAATTAAATGCAAATCACCAATGTCATTCAAAGTTTAAAGTTTCAAAAACGGTATAAAACCGTAAAGCAAGACTCATAGCATTAATTTCGTGCTATTCCTGTTAAATTAACAGGATTTCTAGAACCTATATCATAGCCTATAAGTTACCCGAGATGACGAGTATAAACATTAATTGTGCCAAATTTCTTTGATATTGGTTTGAGACTAGTATTTTATATAAATAGTAAAGATATATACTAAACTATACTAAAGTTATCAAACTAATGTTTAGAATTTTTGTGAAAATTTTATATCATGTTTTTAATTTAATTTAATTTAATTTAATTAGATAGAGTCTCACATTAACAGATAAACTGAAAAATCCTGCTGCCCACTTAGAGAGGTTTTACAATTTTTATATGGTTTTGTTCGATTCTTTCCAGTGCAAATCAATATCTTTGCTAAATAATAGTAATGGCATGAAGGAAATCTTATTTAATATGGACTTTCGAGTAGCGTAATAAATGCAATAGGAACTGCTATTTAACCCCCCGGATCGATCTGATTTTTGTGATGGAGATATTTGCAGGGTCGGATAGCGATAGAAGCTACTGAGTATTACAGGACTACGGTCCACGCGGACGAAGTCGCGGGGTAAAAGCTAGTATATTTGTATTATTATAAAATATATAATGTATCAATAAAGATACATTTTAAGCTTCTGTAGGACAATTTTGACCTATAAGATATTATATATTAAACTGTTTAGATTAAAAAAATACCTTTATGGTAGCATCTGCGAATCTTATTATCTATATAAAAAAACTGATAACCACAAGATCTACAGTTAATAGTAGCTAAAATATAAATAGTTTTTTTGGTCGCTGATTAATGTCATTCTAAACAATTGTTTCAAAGTGTTAATTCACAAAAATCGCTCGCCGCATCCTTGTATTTTCCTTACTCTGTGTGCAGCTGAATAGGCAGTGTGATTGCAACCAACACTTTGGCCTTTGTTTCGAACGCACGTCACTATCTATCACTGTTCAGCCCGCGGACCAATTTGTTAGTTCACAATTTATTCTTGTACCAAGAATGCAGGCAAAAAAGATTCTACACCTCGAAACATCTCACAGCTATTTGCGTTATGCAATAAATTTTAATAGACATGTCTTTCTGGCGTCTGGTCTTAACACCCTTATTGGTAACGATAATGAATAAATAATTGTAGATGCAACATACTAAATGTATAAATTGGTAAACTCAAATAGTGCACCCTCATTCCTTCCCGAGGTGTCGTAAAAGGAACTAAGGTAAGTTATCCATTGTGTGGTATTCTGCAGGGTAGCATAGATTACCCTCATTTCTTACTAGGTGTCGTGAAAGGTAACTAAAGTAAGTTGATCCAGCTGAGTAATTCTACTCATCACCCTCACTTCTTACCGAGGTTTCGTAAAAGGTGACTAAGTTTACGTCAGGCAGGCTTCCGGTCGTAAAATACCTAGCCAAATCATGTTACAACATGTTTTTATCATGTTGTGCCGACCTCACTTAGAATGAGATAAGGACTGGAGAATGATAAAAATTATGATGTTCAACAATAAGCACCTTAACAACAAGCATAGATATGCTATAATCATTTTCCAAAAAAAAAAATATTCAAAGACATAATTTATTGAAGTACACGTTACTTTGGGTAATTCCTCCTAAAATTATGATAGAATTCACTGTCAGACTAGAGACATACAACGTACATCAATATACTAACCACTAACGAACTTTACTTCGCGCTGTAACTCTTTCATCTGATCCTTGAGTTTTATTTCAATGAAAGCTATAATAATAAAGTTTTTATTACTATTCATCTGCAGCGAACACTCACGCTTCGTGGAAAAAAAGTTCGTTACTGTTGAGGTTATAGTGTGAGATCGTCTTGTCGGTTTTGATCGTTCAAAATTGATTTATGAGTCGGAAATAGGGCTTAGTTCCACTACCTGGACGTCACGACAATGCGGCGACGACGACAAAAATATTAAAAACGTTTCAAAATATATATAAATCTCAAAAATCCCAAGTAATTCCCCATATAAGGGAAACGGTGTCAAGACCTGGAGCTGCGGCGGAAATGTCCGAATCCGGCAAACGGCGAAAGTATGCATCTCTCGTTGAGAGTTATATATTTGTGCCGTTTGCAGTTGAGACCCTAGGGCCATGGAGCCAAAGTGCAAAAAAATTTTTATCCGTTTTAACACCTCAGCGGATCGCCTCTTTGGATGACAGGAGGGCTGGCTCCTTTTTCGCACAAGGAATCAACTTAGCAATTCAACGCGGAAACGCTGCCAGCATTCTTGGGACCATTCCATGTGGGCATGATTTGTAAAGTAGCGTGTAAGTAATTAAGATAGATATAACTTGTAACTAAAAAAATGTAAACTAAAAAAAAGTAATTTTGAAATACTTAATTCCATTAATTATTAACTAAAGATGGGTAGTATAAAAAGAAGTCAGCTATTATAACTATAGCTGGAAAAATATCTCCTCTCTCCGTAGCGTGAAAGGTTGGAAACATCCACCATAGCTTGAATGCAGTTTTCCACTTTACACATGTCTCAGAAATTCTTAATGTTACGCTGATAATATTACGGTGTTTTCATCCACCATAAAGCAGATGTTAAACAGGTGTCGAGTAAATACGTGTGTATATGAACCTTCTGTGAATGGGAGAAAAGTAAGTAACATTAAAGTACGAAATATATATCTTCTAATTAAGAGACTAATAGCTTCGTTCCTAATATTCACTGACTTAATTTGTGTTTTATTTACGGTTTGAGAATTTTCTCAAATTAAGTTAATTCTCAATTTAAGTTGCCTAGAAAATATCGCTCGTTAAAGAAATGTTTTTTTTTCTTGTGTATTGTAAAATATTAATTTATTGATTTCGTAGTTTTTTTATTTCATACATAAATATATGAATATCTTTTTTAATGTTTATGTTTAAAGTACGATTTAGCTGTTTTTTCGGAATTATTTACCTTTTTTAAAACATTATGTGGGTCTATACTATACTATGGGGGTGTGCGGGTTCGATTCCCGCCAGGGCCCAACATTTTATGTAAACAATTTGTTGGTTCTTCCCGCAGTATGGTATCCGGCTGATTAAAATAGACCGCCCTCTTTCTTACCTAGGGGTCTTCAAGTACGACTAAGGTAAGTTGACGTCAGGCAGGCGGCCGATCGTAAAATACGGGGTAACATGTTGTGCTGACCCCACTTAGAGTGGGATAATGAATGATGGATGGATGATGAATTTGTTGGATCTTCGAGCTTGGGTGTATATTTGTATTTAAGTATGTATATAACTATATATGTATATATCTACCAGTTGTCCGTCACCCATAACACAAGTATTACCTTACTTTGAGGACGGACGACCGTGTGTGTAAGTGTTCCATATATTTATGGGAAGGTGGAAAACAGATAGGCAGCAATTTAAGGTGTACTTTATCTTAATTTATAGAGCGTATTAATATAATAATATATATACATATTAATATAGTGTAGTGGCACAATTAGAATTCATCGTTAACATCTCCATAATAATAAAAAAAAGTAAAGTAACAGCCTGTTACTATTCCACTGCTCGGCATAGGTCTCCTCTTTCCGTTTTTGGAGAGAGGGATTGGAAAAAACCTACCACACTGCTCCAATGAAGATTGGTGGTTTACACATATCCGTAGAATTTTCTAAAGATATGCAGGTTTCCTCACGATGTTTTCCTTCACCGAAAAGCTTCTGATAAATTGCAAATATCAATTAGACGCGTATGTTTTAACAGAAAAACTTATTGGTGCCTGCCGGGGTTTGAGCCCGTGAGCTATCACAGCTTCCTCTATAATAATAATCTTATATGATTTGTTATTGGTCAGGTAATTTCATTTCAAAAATTAAAAAAATATATCTAAAGAATGTGAGAAAAGATTGTATATTGTATTAGATAGTAACATAGAATATATATTAGAGTCTATAATGTTTTTTTGGAAGAGCCGTAAGCCAATATAATAATATATCAAGTACCGTACTGTATTGATTATATGGAAACATACTTGTATGAAATGTGAGGTCATGCACAACATCCGTCATGTAGACAGCCTATAAAACTTGCCATAAGTCATAGATTTGTTTTATGTAACTATTGACTATTGACAGGCATTTCAAACAGCCCAATGTTATTTGTTATTTGAACAGGAAGTACCAAAGTTGATTGAGTGTTATTTGTTTTATCCCCGTGCCGATTAATTTTCAAATCACCATAGAATATTTTATAACATCGGATATTTTCTGATGTTCCGTCATTACTAAAGATCGTCTTTTGAGACTTCAAATTACGTCATTCTAAGAAAGGCTGCATATAATCCGGCTATATAGCATATTTTTGAAGTTCGTTCCAATCTGCAAATGACGAAAACCCATAAGGTTTTGAAATCGAATTTTAGTGCTAAATAAAATTTTAGTAAATTGCGAAATCTTCACAAGAATGACTTATTTTGATGTATTTTAGCCTTCACAGGTTTTTATATTATACATGATATGTTTTGTAAAAAACGCTAAAATGATTTTCAGTATTTAGTAAAATATTTTATAAAGAATTGTTTATTGACTACCATTTCTCAAAAGTTATAAAACTTTAATCAGTTTCTTGGGACATGACAAGAATTAATAAACAGACTACATTTTCGTAGTCTGATAAAACAAGGCCAGACTAAAGGTCGTAGTATATTTAACGAAATATTTAGAGACTTGTTAAGCTAACATAGTAAGTAGGCCACTTGATTATAAGTTGGATTATACCTATTCTTAACTAGACTCACTAATTACTCGTACAGGCCGTAAAAGTGTTCTTAGCAATAACTAGGTCAGGTGAGGCGTATAATTGTTTGGACTTCTCTCATACGACGCCATATTTATTTTCCCATCTACCTTGTTTTCATAGTAATCCAGCGATAACGCTAATGAGTAACGTGTACACAACGTACCCGGCGTGCATCTAATTTATTACCAACTTTGTCGCTACCCGTGATTAAATCGCAGCTTCCTTTCGTGGGCGATCTAATTACCGACAAACCGAGAACAATAATATGTAATCTGAATATTTATGAACCCTTACAATGCAGTGAATTTGATATACTCTACAGTTTATCTTGAACGAAAATTGACTGTGTGCAATGAATAATTTATTGTGAGCAACCGGCACTGACGTTCGCCATATTTTAATATAAATCCATCTACCATATTGTATGCAAAATGCCATTGAATGCAGTGCAAGGCGGGATCATTATTCCGATGTACGGGCCCGATATTCATCACGCGGCTCTTGGTCGCGGAATTTTAAACAAATCATCTTTATACGTTGTTCCTCCGAAGGGTTCGATGTGAACGCACCCGAGATACCGGAATCGATTTTAATAATGCCAGAACATCGATATTACATTGTGCTATTGTTTTTGCAATCTGGATTTTCTTGCATTTTACTTACATAAATTGATCGGTATGCAAATACCACCAATGCAAACAGACAATATTTTTCATCATCATTCTACTGCCCTTATCCCGGTCTTCTCACCCTTATCTCACTCAACAAATGAGGGTGGTCTATTCTACTCAGGCGGATACCACACAGTGGTTTAATTTACCATACTCGCCTTTCATGACACCTCGGTAAGAAATGAGCTATTAACTCTACAGGCGTTATAGAAAATGAAATCATTTATTATTACATTATTATTGCGACTCTATTAATATTAACCATATCTAGTTTATAAGGAACTAGTTTAACCCGCAAATTTGTTCACGTCAGTGTTTAAATATCCTCAATTATGTATATTTTTCCTATTCCAAGCGGAAAAACGCTAATCCTTAGACCTATATATGAACCAAGTAATTGAAATTCGATGATACCAAATTTCATTAACATGATTTTAGTGGATTTGCCGTGAGCGCTTAGCTGAAAAAAAAAATATAGACATACAGAAAAGTAGACAGACAAACTTTCACATTTATAATAAAAGTGTGGACCACCGAAATTAGATATCATTAGTATAATGGGTGTCCTAGATAGAGCCGTTACAATAAATTTCTTAATTGCCTTGTCGAAAGATAGCAGAGATTCTTAGACGGTGATGCAAAAGTGATCTTATTTTGGACCGCGACAATTGTTTACATAACCAGAGAAGATAAGATAAAAGATTGACTAAATTTAGTAGTACAAGGTTAATGTTTTTTTGTAGAAGAGACTTGCTTTTATTTTTAAAAACTTATGTATAAAAAAACAAAGTGACACTCTACAAAACTTGCATAAGACCAATAATGTCCTATGCGAGCGTTGCGTTCGCGCACGTTTCAAAGGTCAGATTGCTAAGGCTCCAGAGACTTCAGAACCGATTTATGCGGACAGCCACAGGGTGTCCGTGGTTCATGCGGAACGTTGACCTCCATAGAGACCTCGATATCCCTACCATTACTCACCTCTTTAAACGTTTTTCCAAATCTTACTTCGAGAAATCTGAAGTACACTCGAACCCCCTTATTTCAGTTGCTTCTACCTACATCCCAGTTAGGTCCGACCATCGAAAATACAGGCGTCCAAAAAGCGTCTTGTATGACCCCGACGATCAAATAACGATCGCCAACACAGATACACGTAATACACACACACAGCGTCTTCGCCGGCGAAGACGAGGTCCCAGTTTTCTGACGTCGGTCGGTCGTGGCTTTTCGCCACCCTTCCGACGCCGCAATGACTAATCTAAGTCACACCATCAGTCCTCCACTACACGTCGCCCTAAGCCGTGGTCCGGCCTCACAGGAGGCACCCTTAGGACGACGTTCCCCGACGCTAGTAGAGCTTCTGCGCTCTACTCCCTGCATTTCGCAACCTCGGCGATGCTTCTGCGCTCGCCCGTCCCGCCCGGTGACGCTGTAAAAGCCATTAGGGCTAACAGCATACAGTCAATTCGAAAAAAAAAAAAAATATGTATAAAAATTAATTCATGTAATTCATACTTTTGCGAAACTTAAATGTTGATGGAAATCATACGGATTAATAAGACAATTTACATCTCCGATAAAAGATCCCACACCTACACGCAGTGTTATTTACTGGATGATAAGATCGCAATTAGTGCTGAAGCATCTGTTGGATATAACCAGCAAAACACGACTGTCCAATACCATTTGAAGAGATCGCTTGAAAAAACCTACTTCACATGGTGCATAACATCATTACTTAAGATGATTTCGAAAAATACGATACAACGCTACAAGTACTGACGGAACTATAATCTAGTTTTATTATCTAGTTTAAAATCATCAGTGAAATTATATTCTATTTTTATTTCATTAATATTGAGCGATACTGAGATAAAGACAATACAAAATATCCCACGGTATACATTCGCAATGACGAAACAAAAAATAAGATAAATTAGTGTACATGAGAAAGCTACCCAATTTATTAAGAAAATGTATCCGCGTCGAGTAAACAACTACTTAAATAGATACGTTTAATGCAGGTATTTTCGGAGATATAAGATTTAGATAATAAAAAAATCTATTTGTAACTGTATAGGTTATAAATGAATATCAAACACGGCTACCTAAAATTTTGGTTATGCTTCTAGCTCTTCAATGCAATGTATTTTTTTTTTAATTTTGCACTATTTGTTGTATCATGATTCCGGTGAAAAGACAAGATTTTTTAACCTATTGTTAGCCCCGATATATAAGGTATAAATTGTATAATATAAATATCATGAATATTGCTACAGTGGCAAAACTGATACAGGATGACCTTTCTCTTTTATAATATTACAATGTATAATGAACTATTGGTAATAGCTTGGATCTTTATCAAGATTAATATGTTTTCTTTAAATATATATGCGCATAATACAATATAATGTGCATTTCATTCGAAGAAAACATCGTGAGGGATACAGTATACCTCAAGAGTGTTACTGAGATAAAACTACGTAGTATGTGCTTGCCATCTTCTCCATTAAAAATGGCTCTTGCCAAATGATGGGATATAAACTGTCACGTTACTTTTTCTTCTTCTTCTTCTTTTCATTCTTCGTCAACCGATAGACGGCGACTGTTGTATATAGGTCTCTTCACGGGACTCTACATCACACTATATAGGGCCGATATAGGGCCGCTTAGATCCAGTGGCTCCCCGCAACCGAGGCTTTACTTTTTACAATATAAAAATATGTCTCGTCGATGCATCTCTTAAGTCACACTTTACATAATGTATCAACCGCATGCAGCCATATTTAATGTTTAAGTGTCGAAATTCAATGGTTCACTTGTTACGAGGATCGACATAATATGAGGTAAATGAACATGTCTCTAACCGCCGTTGTGGTAAACATAATTTGACAGTGGCTGACCGCCATCACGCTAAATATAATTTGACAGTAAATCCAATTACAAGCGATCGTCTTTATACGTATTCACTAGCTTATGCCATAAAAAGTAAGATTTATTGACATGTTTGTTACTGCTACTTAATTTTTGGGACATACGGTCTCTTAGATTGAGCAAAAAAATGTTATCAACGTCCAAAGTTCAATACACTTCTTTAATGTGTAGAATTAATTTTTAGTCACGATGTTAGTTTATATGAAAATTTTAGAAATAAATAAGTAGTATTTAGATAAGTTTATAAACTATCTACAATTGTAAAGTAATACACGTTATAGCATGAATTAAGATGATAAAAATACATTAAACTACTATAGAAGTATGAATAAAAATTTTAATGACATGAAAAGCGAATTTGTTATTCAATCCAATTTATACATATATGTAGTATCAGTATGTCTTAGAAAAACAGGCATGTAACAATTATATATATTCTTTATCAACACAATACATGAAGTTCTATTAACTGAAGAACATTAAACGTATTATAGAAAAGGAGAAATATCTAAATGATTTAATAAATACCTTGTTTATTTCTAAACAGTAGCACGTATCTACAGTAAAGGTTTTTATACAGTTATATTCAGCACCATCAGACATCAAGTCAAAATATAATGTATATATAAAAGTTCAGGGTAAATAACATAACAATTCGATTTGAATTGATGATTGAATTGACGTAAATTTTTATTTAACAACGGTAAATTGATTGTATAAAATATGTTTGCTTGTACGTTGACAGTTCTAACGGTAAGTGTGTGTTATTTCAGCTCGAATAAGGCACAACAATTTCCTTTTCAGGAATTAAACCCGAGACTCCCAATCAGGAGAAAGCATCAGTTAGCTGATCACGCACAACAAAAAGCTTACACTCAATCAAGAAGAATGTGACGAGGTGTTGCCGGCACTATCAATCATCTCAAAGAGACTTCGTTATCCACTAGTTGGATTCAAGCCAAAATTGTAATAAAGTGAGTCTCGTTAATCTTTGATGGGGGCCATCTCTATTAAGTTGTTCGCTGCTTGTAAATTTTAAAAATATCTTGCATTTTTCACATTAGAAATGAAACAGTTTATTTCGTAACGAAAAGTGATGTTATTTTTATGTTTAACGCTACAAGTTTTCTTTTAATATTTCTATTATTCTATCTCTATCGAAAAAGCCGCCGTAGCATTATGAAGAAAGCAGAGGGGTTTTGACAACGAAAAGTTCGGATGCCAGGCTTTTTAAGAGTTTTTTATGTCCCTGCTGTAATTGACTAAGGTAAGTTGACGTCAGGCAGGCGGCCGGTCGTAAAATACGTAGCCAAAACATGTGACAACATGTTCGTAACATGTTGTGCCGATCCCACTTAGAGTGGGATGAGGGCAGAATTTTTTTTTATTTACTGTAAAATTCTCGAGATGCAAGTTTGGTAAGTCTTGAAATTTTTGTTCGTTTAAAATGTTTTCCAGACCAAAGCCCTAATTTGCACTGAAGTCACAAAGTCGATATTTAATTAACCAATACTCGCATTTTGTCCTGGTTCAAAACTTCTAACATAAAATCTTGAGTTTACACAATTTTAACGACGTAGGTGGTAAATGTTTTTCGATAATGCAGAAAACAAAATATAGTATTACTTTTTACTTTTAGATTAGGATTTACGGTAAGGGCGTAGTAAAATCTGAAAATAATGATGTAAAATTTTCCGGTAAACAGTTTCAAATATGTGAGCATGACACAAAATTATGAGTTAACAAGTCTGAACAGAAGATTTTAAGTAAACTTATTGTAAAATATTTTGTTGATGTTCATTTCATTATTAAATATATCTCATAAAAATGAAGTGATTTTGTAGCTAAGAAATAAAAATCTAGGTTAAATAATAAAGAGAGTAATTTTATCTCTTTGATGTTACTGTTTTAATTTTGAGGTCGGCTTTGCTTTTTGATTCAAGTTAATTAGGGATCGCTTCTATTTATACCTATTAAGCTACACTTAAGAAAATTTACGATAAAAAAATCATATAATCCGCATCCAGAAACCAGGCGTTCCAAATTAATTTGAAATTATAACAGCGTATTATTTTTATCTACATTACATCCTCTTTTTATACAAGTAAATAAATTATTTATATTCATATTATTCATATTTGTACTTAATTTTTTTTACGATACTATCATTTTGCCTGATTAGTATAGAAGTCATCTTGGGTCCTCGACCTTTAGACATAACTTCATATTGGTTCGGAAATAATGCTTGTTGATACGTTGCTACTCGGCTTCAACTGAACTGTTTACGTGTTGACTCCTGGACATTAACCGTGTTTATGGATTTGATTTAATTATTTCATTACAGAACTTATCGAAACGATATTTGATTAATTTTAGCGTTTAGTCGACATGACAATCGGATACATAGCCTCTTCAATTGGGTGTACCGTGGAGAAAGGAGATTGATCGATAATATAATAGTTACATTGATAAAAGTTACTTCAAAACAGCCCGATAAAATTATATATAGTGAGTTTTGAACCGACCTAAGTAACTTGTATTAAGCTATTTACACTACAACTTTGGGTGAGTTCCGAATTACCCTTCTATCCAATATTTCTTAGAGGCATTTTTATATATAGATGAAATACACCAATGAACCCTTAATTATATATAATTATTAATTAAAGATTGAAATACTTGCTTTGCTTGTATCAATATATAATCTACCAATAATAAACAAATGAGAAACGAGACCTGTATTCAGTGGGAATACGCGTATCAAAGAGAATACGTGAAACTAAAGTGATGTACTGAATGTGTCAACGTTTGGATGGAATTGCGGATGTGTCGGCACTTTTTCTCTATGTAAATTTCACTTACATTATGCGTCAATTTCATCAACTGCAATGTTTTTTTTAAATAAACCTTATATCATAATTTTTCACTATTTCTATTTATGTTCTCTGTGCAATTTTGTTTTGTATTTGTAAAATATAACTTTTGCTGTATACGTATTCTACTTTGATATTTTTTCATCGTCGTTAATAACGAAGTTTACAAGGACTTGTGTGATATTACCTTTTTTTACATGAGGAAACCGTTCATGGGTACTGCTATCCGCTGGGGGGCGCTGGGAAGTAGTTATGCCGGACTCTTACAGTCTAATGGTGGTCTACCTTGCTGCTTGGTGACAGTTAGGAAACACACGTAGCGCCTTTGTTGTTGAAGACAATATATGATGTATATTGTACTTAGGCGGAGTTTTCTAAGGCTTATAAGTTTTTTGCATTTGATTTTCCTTCTACGATGAGTCTGATGAGTCAACGATGAAACATAGTTCCTTCTTTTCTGCTTTGTTGCAAAGTTACGAATATGTATATAATGTATATAATTTATCAATAAAGATACGTTTGATTTTCGCTACAACTAAGTTAGACACGGCTGAATAAATTATCCTTTATATATTTATTTATTTTACAATAATTAATGAGACAAAATTCGTCAAGGATTTCAAATATTCCATTAGCAACGATACTAACAGTCTCGGCACATCCCTTAGTAGGCGTAATTCTCGCTCCATTGCATTGTACAGGTACAGTAATAATGCACGCGCAAATATTAGCACAGACCCAGACAGGCTGTATGAAAGGAACCCTAGACGCGAACTGAGTTTATTCTTCTATTTATTTCACTTCGAGTTTTTAATTATCAACTTGTAATGTCCATTGTTATGTATTTTTTATTAAGTCACCAAGTAGTTCCGCTTTTGCTGGAATTAATCTTTTTTATGAGCACAGAAACTTCGGAGACAAATCATTATGAATCGTGAATTAACGATTGTTCTAAAATCAAATATCGTTCTAAGTTATATTAATTATAGTTCATACTCTTCTTTCTTTTCAATTTCAGTTGGAATTCCACTTTAAATAATTCATGAAGTTCTTTGCCCAATTCCATATTACTAAAGTAATTATAGGAATTATTTCGTTAAACGCTTTATAGACTATAACTTTCATTTGCACAAAGATCTCTTCGAGAAATTTCCACGCCATGATCTTGTTTTGCTTGTATCTTAAGGCTCTCTTTGCAAATTTTAGTTTTAGAATTGCAAAGTTCATTGATTCTTCGTGTCACAATCCCGCCCATTTCAGCTTCACCATACAATGCTGTGTTAGTAATTATTTCTTTCAAAGATCTCTTTACTCCTAATCATATAGAGATATTGTCTACTGAGATACTCTGAGCTTTCTTATAGGTATGATAAACGTGCAAATTGGATTAATTAAGATTAATGTCACCACTGCCGATACACATTGTCGAAAATGTTCGTCTTCAAGCAATAAGAAATATTAAAACTTTAAGATCTCGCCTTGCCTTAAATTCACGACATGATTTTTTTTAATGCATTACTTTAACTATATTATATTTATAAGTTTAGATCCACCTATATAATCTGCGCAATTTCAAACTTATTGTTCTAACATTTGTGATATTAGATCTAAAGTCTATTGTCTGAAAGACAATTCTTCGAAATTGTAAACAACTGGATGTTTAACATGTGCGATAAACGTACACTTTATTGCATTGTCTCCGCGCAAATTACGCAGGATAAAACACAATAGCTGAAGCTGCAGTTAATAAAATCAAGCTTGCACAATATCAAATGTAGCTGAACAAAGCCGGGGGATCGCACTGAGATGACAACAGATTAAACTTTGCGAACGCTTTCCACATTGTATTACGTAGAACGAGTCGAGATTTCTGTACACACTTTCATATAACATGAGAAAGAGATATATAATTAATTCGTTCATATTAATATTGTTTATATTTTATATTGTATAAGTAAGTAGTTCAAAATTTGATAATATTGCAGTTTTTTGTAGCGGTGTTAATAGTCGCGTTATACGTATGAATTGATTGTTAGAGTGATTGACTTTAAATTGATGATTCAGTATCGATGAAGGATGAGCAAACAAAATAATCCTATTGTTAAACTGCATACGCCCAATATTTATTTGAAGAAAAAAAAATCCCTGTAACCTAAAGTCACTTTAACTTTTAAAAAATCCAATCCGTCACTTTTTAAAGACGTAATCCAAGTAAGGATATAAAGAAAAAATTGATATTTTATTTCATTAGGATCCATTTTCTGCATTCCGTATTTTTAAGGACTTATGCCATCGCCCATATGCCAATTATAAGAATAAATATCTTAAGGTACTTATAAATTTAATCATTTCTATAGAATATCAATTAGAGATAAAAAAAACTTCCCGATAAGAAAGAGAGGAAAGAAATCCAATAATTCCATTCAACCACTTCAATGAAATTTATTTGGTAAATAAACAAGAATATTTTAAAGATTTTTTTCCAAATGATTTCCATTCTTCCGTTACCAGACCTTGACTTCCACGCTTTCTCATGTATGATTCATCGAGTTGCATGTATGCATGCTTTGAAGACCAAATTTACTGCAAGCGAACGGAAATTTCCATTTCACGAGGGTCTTCACAAAATGTAAAACAACATTGCGTACTTGAATTGATTCTTCATCAAGAATGCATGCAGCTCACGACGGAGTTTGAGTGTTGATTCAATTTGAAGTATGACGATGTTAAATCAGTAAATGCTAAACCCATATAAATTAAGTTAAACAAACTAACAGTCAAATTATAACGGTATAACACACATATCTCTATGTTTAGACATAATAATTTATAATATTAAATTGAATTAAAAAATTAAGAATCATATACAAAATTAAGGAGATCGAACGAGTCTTTTTTTGGTTTTACTAGGGAACTGTACCATGAATTTTTAGAAAACGATTCAATTGAAAGTCAGTACCTAACCCCAACCGCTTTCTTTTCGTACCATGAAGTGTGGATTTCATTGGGGTCGTAATGTTTAAAAAGGATAACGTTGTATGAACTACAGATAGCTCTGTCTCTTTTACTTAAATGTTTAAGGACGCATTCCGAATGCTCATTCGGCAACGACGACAACAACGAAGTGTTTTATGACGTCATGGTATGAAAAAGCAAAACAATTTAGTTTACGTCTTCAATTAAGTCACAATAAGAGTTTATGGTAGGCCTACAATTCATCTTTCTTTTTTGCCCAATTCCACTTAATTGGCACATACAATTTTATCAAGTATGTTTATTAAATTATTTATCAAATAAAAGGCTAGCTAAAATCGAATTTCAAACACGGCATCATATCTTTATACAACCACACCAATATTATAACGCGAAAGTTTGTCTGTCAAGCTGGGAGTCACGATTTTAGAGCTAATCTACTGAAGCGATATCAATGGAATTTGGTACAATTGAAACTTATATACAAGGCTAACATACAGCATGAAAAAATCCCTTTCTTTCATCTGGAATAGGTAAAAAAAGAATAAAGTGAATTAGAGTTAGAAGTGATTAGAATTATTAGTGTCCTTATAAAGTGTTATTGTATAAAGTTTGTCATGATACCTAGTACTTGTATTGATACCATTTATATCATGCTACCACGAAGTGTCATTGTTGTTGACTTCCGTTTTTGTTAACTTGGGAGGGATCAGTCTTCCGAGTTTTGAGTTGTTTTTGTAAAGTTGAGTTTTTCATTTAATTTCGGCTATCCCGTCAAAAGTTACATTTCAACACTATGAATTTAACTCGATGACAAACTATGTCTTTACACAGGACATAACTATACAATTCGGATGACGCGATATAAATGAGGGCATCTTAATAGTAAAGAAAAAGTCGCGGTCATCGCTAGTTACTAATATTGGAGGCCAAAGACCTAAAATAAACACGCTGTTAGTAAAACGAAAAATTAACATACCAATTATAGCTTTTCGGCAAGTGTAATGGAAGTGCGATAGGAAATCATTTGTAAAAGTTCACACGGCAAACTATACAGGCCTCGCTCCTATTTGCTTGTATAATTAAACGGTACATGTACGAACAACTTCGCCTTGTTAGGGTATTGATAATGACGTCGTTACGTCTATTTGGATGCGTAGCGTTTTACGGTTTCTTTTGGTTTAATTGGGTGAAACAATTGAACACTGATTCACATGACATTTATATAATTTCATCATCATCATTCTTCTGCACTTATCCAACTCTAAGTGGGGTCGGCACAACATGTTACAAACATGTTGTCATATGATTTGGCTACGTATTTTACGACCGGCCGCCTGACGTCAACTTACCTTAGCCGCCTTTTAGGACACCTCGGCAAGAAATGAGGCTGGTCTATTCTATACAGCCGGATACCACACGGCATTTACCTAAGTCGCCTCTTACGACACCTCGGTAAGAAAGGAGGGTGGTCTATTCTTTACATTTATATAATTTATTTATTTATATCTTTTTTATACATATGTTTAGAACAGAGAGAACATTTAGCATTATATATTTTATTTTATCACGGATTATAGAAAAATTTTCATGACTAAAAAGTGTATATAGAACCTACGTATTTATCTTGTAGCTGCATTGCCATTACCTACTTATAAAGCAATATTGTGTCGCAATAATAACATTTTCTATTCACTCATAATGCCTACTAATAACAAGTCATGCTTCGTATTATTATTACCTTCAATCTGATGAAATCCCAGTTTACGGTGATCCAACACATATTTAGTAACATTGTTAATATATGTAAATATTTATCCATAAATACAAATTTTTGGTATAATCTTGATACCAATAAAGATAATATAATGATTATGACCGTCGAATGGTAGTTGGCGCCCATACTGTTGTGTAATACACAAATTAACGCCCACCGTGGAATGTTCACATGCATAATAATATCGAACGGAATGTAGGTCGGATGCTGATTGCACAGACACTCTCCTCATATCGAATTCTCTTTTTTCCCACCAAACGACCTCGCTCGCGCGAAAAATTTCATATCGCCACGCATTTTGCAAGTAAAATCAGATAACTTTTGACACTTCAATTACGTAGTGATGGCCGCATCTAATTTTTTTTTACCGCGAAATACGGGAATCGTGTCACGTCATGAGCACACAAGGTCCCCAAGTTCTGAAAACAAAATAGAAGTTTTCACGAGTTGGTATTAAAAGGTATTAAAAATAAAACGAAAAGTTTTTCGCTTTTAATTTTAGTTCCGAGTTTCATAAAAACGAAGGAATATTCTGGCAATCATCTAGAAATAAATAGTAAAGTAAAGTAAAATAACGGCCTGTTACTATACCACTGCAAGGCATACCGTTTTAAGAGAAAAGAGTTGGAGCTAAGATCTACCACGCTGCTCCAATGCGCATTGGTAGGTTACACATATCCCTAGAATTCTCTAAAGATATGCAGGTTTCCTCACGATGTTTTCCTTTACCGAAAAATGTAAGATAAATTGCAATTATCAATTATATGCATAGATTTTAATAGAAAAACTCATTAGTGCCCCCCTGGGTTTGAACCTATGATCATCTATCTTTATAGAGCTGCATAATCTCACCTCTCCTAAATCTCCCAAACTAGAACAGAGTTCGATGATTAAATACGTAATCCAAATACTATCAATGAAAAACGACTAAGTTGTAACAAATTTTGAAATAATGAATTGTGGTTTTTTTTTACTATTTTTCACTGATTTCTTCGGTCTCACTTAGAGCCAGTTTTTACTAGTTTTTAAATGTGTGAGGTCTGTTGATTTTGACTGCGCATATATGTATATTTGTTCTTTAACATGAGGTAAACTGTTCATGAGTAATGTAATCATTGCTTATGCCAATCTCTTTCTGACAACAAGTTTAGGATGTTTCACCTTGTTGCCTGGGGAAGAGCTTAAATTTAAAAGATTAAATCGCAATCAGAGAACTTTTGTAATATGTACCACTGTTCTAGTAATCTAGGAATGGAAAAAAAAATAATACATAGTTAAGGGTAATGTAAGACGTTCGATACAAATGAAGTCGCAGGTAGCGCTAGTTTACTATGCAAAAACGCAATACAAATATATATATCCTAGCTCACTAGATGAATATTCCTTGTTAAGGTTGTTTTCAAGAAACAATAAATAAGATCAAGTGACAGAAACGAGACTAATGATGCGATAAGGTACGCGATGACACGGCCGCAAACGTTTCGCGAACATGCGTGAACTGTGAAGAAAGTGCCTATAAATCAACAAAGCCCAAACAAAACTAAATCCTCTCCGGTTTAAGATACGCTCACATTAATGACGCTCAGCCAAAAATAACCGCGTGTATGTTTTAAAGATCTAACTAAAGACTCTTGTTTAAGCCTGTGGAATTCGTAAATTAGTTTCAAAATATTTTCTGCGTAAATTTAATCTAATTTAAAACTTTTACCGACCGCAAAATTTTAACAAAATCTGTTTATTAGGCAGGGTACCTATTGTTTAATGTTCTAAAACCATCTTAAGATTACTCTTGTCTGAGCCTATGGAAATCTTAAATTAATTTCAGGATATTTTTGAATCTTATATACATCTCTTTCCGACCGCAAAGTTTCACTGAAATTTGTTTATTAGGATAGATTTTGTTTAGGATTGCTAACTATAGTTTAGTCAACCCTCATCGCAGTCAATCTTGCAAAAGTCATTACTACTTTTAACCATTAGATTAACGTATATTCAAATCAGATGAAATCAAACTCAATCTGTAAGTTTTCAACTGTCTATCCTATATGTTTGTTTTTTCATGTTTCCCAAGGAAAAATGGAACTTTTTATCCCTTAAGTTGTTGAGTAAGCTTAAATTTTTACAAATTTTAATATTGATTTAGTGGTGAAAGCGTAACACACAGACAAAATTAATTTAAGTATAGACTAGCTGTGCCAGCGGCTTTGACCGCGTCGAAATCAGTTGCCACAAAAAAATTTACAAATTTTAATTTTGAACTTAAAAGTAGCTATTGTGAGTTAACCGTAAGAGATAGAAATATGCTTTCGCGGACTTTTTTGTAGTATTTTTATAGATCTTTAATTCTCTAGTACACTTTAGCGCATCTCTGCTGGTTCACGCAGCGCACGCGACTAAAGCTCCCAGAAAGCAAGTTTTTAACAACTACGCGATCTCCTGAACACAATTTACATAATACCGATATTTACTATTTATCTAAACCATCTTTTGTTGAAAACAGTACAAAAATCCGTTCAATAGATTTTGCGAAAATCGATTACATACAGACAGGTTTTAAGGACTTTGTTTTATAATAAGTATAGATGTTATAGATGCAACTCTATTTACAAGATAGTGCCTAGCCTAACTTTTTGTTAGCGGAAGGCCACGTTGGCGTTTTGTACACCTGCACGGACGTATAGGGTTACCATTAGTGTTATTATATAAGTTCACACGAAAATGTCGCTACTTCGGAGTAGTGTTCATTACCAGAGGTAGCTAATTCTAGATCGCGTATGCTCTGACTGTCATATATTTACTATATATTGATTATATATACATATATTCTTTTATGCAACAATAGTAAAATGGCGACCCGGTTAAAACCTCGTTTCTTTTTAAAGAAGAGGATTTGGGTTCAGATTCCGCTAAGGTTCGCAAACTTCGCAAATTTAAGACTTTACAAATATATATGCATTCACTGCCATTACCACACAGAGAGGCTCTATGATATATTTTACAGATAACAACTGTCTAAGGGACCAGTAATAAAGAAATTTAGTTTAAATATCTAGGCCACAGAAGATGACATTATTAAGCTCTTTGGTTAAGTGCAAGAAAATTAAGAAATAAATAAAAAAGAATCGCAGCATTCTGGAGGTCCCCTGTTTTGGTTGGTATAATCCTCTTCCTAAAATTAAATCGGACGTTAACTTCACCGTCACTAAGGTATTTTACAATTTTGTATCTTTTACGACGTGCTCTGTTTATGTAGTCGTTTTGGAGAAATTTATGGTCATTTCTATTCTGAGGTAACCGCATAGTTTCCTAAAGCGTAAGTTTTAAAAACAAGCGATTATAATCTATCTTCCTATAAATATAGATTAATGATTTATATAGATATATCAAGCTTCTGCACGTAATTTCACGTATGTGACTTTAAAAATTAACCTCACACCTGAACTCTCCAAGTATTTTGATGCCGGAAGTCACTTTGATCTTCTGTTAAATACAGACGTGAAAAAAGAATCTTAGAACACGAAATGTAGACTGTTTTTAGAAATTAATGTAATTTAAATAGAAGAAGAAGAAGAAATGTATCCTAGGTTGAAGGCCGACGAACATAAAGCTAGACGTAGAACAAGAGCATTCTTTGTCGATATTTTAGTGTTAACTAGTTCTTGGCTTTCAAACCAAAATATCAACAAGCAAGAATGAGGGTCAAGAACTAAAATTTTAGCACAAGATCAGGCGAAAGGGCTATCGCTCCGGGAAACGAGTGCGTCCCACCACGCAAGAACGCTGAAATCATTTGGTTCACATTCTAGTATCGTTGACATTGAGCATTCTTAGATTATCCCATACAATCTTTTCGAACCCAGGAAGAACAACAAGGGAATGCTCTGTAGCTGTTCAGTAACTAATTTTGCTATATATATATTTATGATCTTGGACTGTTTTTTTTAAAGTAACATTTTTTAAAACGAAAATTTTTTAAAATTTAAACTATCGTGAGTGGTTTCCATAATTTATGTACAGAATTTATGAAGTCTTATTATACCGCGTGAGCCTGACTAATTTGAAGTCCATCCGGGACCCTTATTCACGAGCTCTATATAAGCCGTATATCACACGTATATTGCAGCAGGAACTAAAACTAGTCGTGCTCACCCAGTAGAACAAGGTGTAAGTATAGACGGTTTCTATAAATAAACTTGTAAAACATAAATTTTAATATATAGGTTGCTTCGATCATCGACAAACTATCTTAGATATTTTCAGGATAATGAAGATATTTACAGTAATATAATAATAATAATAAGAAATAAACAATTAAAAAAATTCATACCTAAGTTTAAAATTTAACGTGGATCACTATACAATGGTAACTCAGGCTGTTTTGTTGCGACGCATTACTCAGACAGCTGCGGAAGAGAGGCCGTCAAAGATTATTTGTTACATTAAGGTTTGTTGGCGGCTTTACAAGAAGCTGTCGGGCGTACAGTTTTAGAAATAAAGAAACAAATGAATGTGAAAAACGCTGAACATAACAAGCACAATAAACTGCGGTCTTAATGTGGTTTTTACAACCATCTAGCGCCGAAACGAGTCATTTGTTTGAGCACTCCATAAAGATCAGATCTTTGTCAAGTACGTAATTAATATGATCAAAGGAAGAATAATAGCTTTGTGAATCCTTGAATACTCAATTATGGAGGTATAGTGATTCTGCTGCTAAAAGGTCAAATGAAGTCAATGTTTGTCTTTAATTAGATATAAAAGAAAAGATAATTGTCAATAAATTTAAATTCCCATATTAATATCATAAATTTGTTTATCCTACCAGACCGCATTGGGTCAGCGAGGTGACTAAACTCTAACCCTTCTCTTTAAAAGAAGATGCCTAGCAGTGGGATAGACGGGCCATTATATTACATAGAATACTTAGAACACAATCCTGCTCGTCACATCTTTATCCTCAATGCTGAGGGTTGTGACCCCTTTCACGGATAATTTAACCCAAACAATATTGCACCATATGGTGGTGGTTTCTGCATCGTCGATGGTTTCAAGTATCTGACCGTCGAGAATGGTGCGAATTTGGTCTGCCCAGCGCATTCAAATTCAAAATATTATTTATTCAAGTAAACTTGTAAACAAGTGCTTTTGAATCGCCAACTCTTCTACTGGTTCGCTAAGATGTTCATACCCTGAAGAGCCAGCAAGAAACTAGGTGGTTGCTCTTTTCATATAATATAATTCATACAATTCTTATTGTTCAAGCAATTCTGCATCATAGGAAGACACGGAACTTCGTTTCTTAAAATACAAATTCTAAATTTGACAGGTTCGTTTCGCAACATTGTTATACATACGTCTCGAAATACTATTGTAACATTCGCTATTCAACTAGTCTACACCAGAAAATTGTTTTTTTTTTACCGAAAAGTTATTTAATACACTTGTAGAAAAAGTAGTAAAGTAGCGGCCTGTTACAATCCCTCTGCTGGGAATAGGCCTCTTCTCTCCGTTTCTGGAGAGAAGGGTTGGAGCTAAGACCTACCACGCTGCACATACCTCCAGAATTCTCAAGAGATATGCAGATTTCCTCACGATGTTTTCCTTCACCGAAAAGCGTGTGTTAAATTGCAATTATCAATGAGACACATGAATTTTAATAGAAAAACTCATTGGTGCTTGCCCGGGTTTGAACTCATGTTCCCCTCGAAAGAGTCGCACGGTCTCACCGCTGGCTATCACAGCTATACACTTAATTAAGACCTTACTTCATAGGATCATTTCTGTAGTAAGCTCTTCACGAGATCAACACATACACTTGTATTATACATTTATTATATTGATATATTTCTGTTAGTCATGTTTGGGCTCGCAATCGCAAAAACGAAGTCACGAAGTATGTGTTGAGTATCACGAAAGTCAGTACGATGTCCATTCATAGCTTCCGCGATTATTTCTCTCTTTCTTCTGGCTTATTTGTAATTGTAGTCAATTGAGGTTTTTCATCACTGTCAGATTTTTCTGAAGCATTTGAAATTACTTCTAATGCCTGAACTTGTCCACGCAGGGAAGTACTTACACATTTAAGGCTCTTTACTTCTTTTTCTAAATCTCTCAATTTCATTTTAAGGTATTCGTCGCTTGCTACTTTATTTTTTATCAGCGCTTCGTTTCTACCTAAGCGCTGTTCAACACATATTACTAACTTTTCATTTATATATTGTGCTCTAGGACTTGACTCGATTTATATAAATACATCGCCAATCTTTTTATAATTATGTATATTCTTATGCACAAACATTAAGTTGCTAAAAATATACTGTGAAGCCAAAAAAATAATATCTATTTCCTTAAACTTCTCTCGCAGGCAATCATGCGGCCTTATATTGTAAATGACACGTATGGCTCCTTTTTGTAATACAAAAATTCTATAAATATTCGCGCATTTACCCCATAACAATATTGTATAAGACATAATGCTTTGCATTGGACTTAGTCCTGACGGTCTCTTCTCTTGCCGATGTTGACTATGTTTTCGAGATTGTCACCGCTCTTCTGGGCAATACGACCGAAATACTCAAGAACTCGTTGAAGGCAGATAGTCAAAGGCCTAGTTGTGATATTGAGTTTTTTGAGTATCGACAAATTCGTTCTTTTAGCTGCCTAGGAATGAACACAATATTATCATTTTATTTCTAACATGTGTTAGATAATATTGAGTGTACCGAGCCAAATTGTACAATTTCGGTTCCCGTTTCCAAGTCTCCCATTTGGCCGACCAGCCAGTTGTAATATCCATCATATCTGTAGCCCCAGTGACTTTAAATGGTACACAGAGTCAGTTACATTCCTTTTTATTTATTCTCGCCTCGATTGTTGCCAGAGCGAAGTACTCATAAAACTATACCGAGCTCCTTGTTTTACACTGTCTTTGTATATCAACGGTTATCTTGTTGGAAAGGAAAATAGTTTGTATCCCATCTGTTCTTTAGATTAACTACAAAATATGAAATTGTTTAAACGATGCTTCTTAAAAGTAAGCCTTTTGTGTTTGGTTTATACATATATTAACTTTAAAGCGGTGATTATAGAATTTTAAGCGCACTAATCGTCATGAAAACGTAACTTACCGGGCAAATACCGGACATTTCTGAATTTTCAATGCAAACGAATTTCTGAACTTTATGAATTCTGATATGTGTAACCTATCTATCCGCACTGGAGTAATACAGTAGGTTTAAGCTCTACTAATTCTCTTCAAAGGTCCTCCTTTATTACTTAATTTTTTACTTTACTTTTAGGTTTTTACTCTACGTTATGTTTTCAATATGTTCGACAATATATCTGTAGAAGCAGTGTTAAAAGATATCCGTAGTTTCTCATTAGAAGAGATCCATTTTCTCATAAAACTAGCCTTATTTGTACTATACATATTTAATTATCACTTGCCACTCACAATGAAGTTACGTCTAAAAGACTGATACATCGAGATGTGAGAGACATGGACAGTATACAATATACTATTGCAACTAAATATTCATCGCATCTTTTTTTAACTATATAGAAATAAATGGGATAATTACACACACGATCATCCGTCCCAAAAGTACGTAACTTAATACATGTGTCATGGGTAACTGACAACTGGCAAATATACATATACATAATTTAAAATAAATAATTAAACTATATATACACCCAGACTTGAAGAACCAACAAATAGTTTTTTTTTTAGAAAATGGCTCTTGGCGGGAATCAAACGCGCAATCCACGGAGCTAAAGGCACAGTCACTGCCACCTGTGGCAACAGGACAGTTAAACATAAACGCTAATCCTACTAAATGTGATTTACTGATATATTTCGGAAAACATCAAAACAATAGGGAAGTAATATTGTTGTAAATTGAAATTCTGAATACATTACATAAGATGCAGAAGTAATTAGGTTCCCGTGAAATATAACTTTCAGTAAAACACGCCGCTCTACCTTATGAAGGTAATTAGAAACTGAGTAGAACTATAAATATTAAGAAGAGATGATCATAAACTGGCGGCTGTGATGTACACTAGTACAACTGTACAACTATAATATAACTATACAACTCTACCGTAGTATACAGTACTAACTGTACTACGGTAGAGTTTTTAATTAATTAGTTTTATGCTAATAAATAATATTTTATTATATTTTACCTGTTGTAGCTACGACTTTGAGTCAACTTAAGTATTTTAAATACGTGATTTGGGTTTTGGGATACCACTCTACTCGGCCTGTAAAATGTAATTGTACGAAATTTCATCAATATTACTCAATATTAGGCTTAAAGACGTAACAGACAGACAAAGAGACATACTGACTGTCGTATTTATAATAACAAGCACTACACACGTTCACGTTTCCACGACTCTATCTCCTGGTGATGCTTCAGTTGCGGAGCGAAACGATTGTTGAGTTTGTGATAATGAACGTGTGTAGTGCTTATGTATTGTGGTGGTAGTAGTGGAGTGGTTTGTGCATGTATTTTGAAAAAAACGGATATTCCACTATACATTTAGCACTATATATATATTTACTGTATAGCGGATTATAGCAAAACAATTTTATTATTACTTTTGTATTATGGATCTCTGCAAAGTAATGCCTAATTCTATAAATTATTTAAAATAAAGTTGATTTCATTTTTATATTGAGAAGAGTGACATAAGTTTCTCTCAACAAAATGTATAACTTTGTATATAAAACTAAAGCTCTATAGAATATCAAAATATTTAAGAGTATGGTGCCTTGACGAGTCCCGTTGCGTTTCAGTGTGAATTGACCCTAACTTTTAGATTTTTTTTTAGACTACCTTTTAGATTTTAGACTAGAAGACAGATAACGTATCTAGAGTAAAAGAAAACCTATGATTATAAAATAACTATGATTAAATTAAAATTAAATTTAGCAAATTAATATTAATTTTCCATTGAGGTTCCATCCATTAATTGGAATAAATTTATGACAGTAATTATTTATAGGTTTCATCATATAAGAGTGAGATATTTACATTTTTATAGCAACAAGTACCAAATACAAGCTAAAAGTGCTGCTGTATTGGTCATAAAGCTCCATCATAAAACATATATGCCGCTAAAAAATTACCTGGAAGTGGAAACAAATAAATATTTGAACGCCCGCAATTTGCCCCGAAAAACAATTTGAATATCACATTCACTCACATAAAACGGTTGTAAAGGCGGTTCGTCGTAATCCAAAAGCTCATACACAAGTACTTTAACTGTCTAGTAAAGTAGTAAAATAACTCGAGCGGTTTATGTGAAAAGGCTTTTGACTTTAAATTATTGATAAAGGCGCTCCTCGCCCTTGTGTTTATTTGATGAGATTTCTTTTTTCATCTTAGGTGATTTGTTTTTAGCTAAAAAATATATCCATTAAGAATAACCTCTATAGCAAGATACAAATAAATTTATATACAAGATGAATAAAAACTTAATTTCTGATAACTAGAAAGTATCATAATGAAAATTTCTGTGCAATTATTTCTCTTACTGATGTATACATTATTTTTAAAATCGCATTGTTATATTAATAGTTTTGTTTACTCTTTAATTATTTTATTATTATTATTTTACAATATATATATTTGTTTAGTTTTATAATATGGATATATACTCGTGGAATGATAAAGTAATGTAAGTAGTAAAGTAACGGCCTGTCAATATCCCACTGCTGGGCATAAGCCTCCTCTTTCCGTTTGGAGAGAAGGATTGGAGCTAAGACCTACCACGCTGCTCCAATGGGGATTGGTAGGTTACACATATCCCTAGAATTCTCTACAGATATGCAGATTTCCTCACGATGTTTTCCTTCACCGAAAAGCGTGTGATAAATCGAAATTATCAATTAAGACATCCGGGGTTTAAACCCAGAATCGTTTCTAGAGAGTTCCACCGTCTCACCGTTGCGCCATCACAGGTTTAATCAACAGAATGATTAAATAGTATAAATAATGTTTAATATGGATTATTAAATCATAAATAAACAGTCATCATCAACAGTTCCATTTCTTCTTATCCGGTTAGAGTATCTAGGGCACAACACTAACACGTTTTTTTATTTAAAAAAATTCACACATTTACATTAAAAAAATCTACTATAAGATCAAAGTGTTCCAAATTAGCAATGACAATAAACATATTTTGTTTATGATTAAAAACATATCAATGATAACTTTGATTGTAACATTTGAGAACGTAACTACTATCTACTATTATTTCTTATTTGAATATTACTCGAATTAAGGCTATATCAATAGCAGAATGTTTATAGAAGCTGCAATTTGCCATCACACCCACAGGAGCATTACAATAAACATATCGCTCAACGGGGATCGTAATTCTGTCAAGCAACATTTGTTATTACATATTTTGACGTGAGATATTCGGCGAACATCAATCATTTGTGACTGTGTAACGGAAAATGGATTCACGTTGGCACTTCCACTTTATTACAATTGTTATTTTAACGTTGAACAGTATGAATGCTTTATTTTAAATAATTAAAAATTGCTCCTTAGAAGTACAGAACCGCATTCTACTAAAACCATTGATTTCCATTGAATTCCATCATACATTATACAAAACTGCACATTAGATTTATTCACACTGCACCGCGCCGGAGCGCTTCGCATCGCAACGCACGGCAAGCTTATACAGTATATCATAATGCACCACAATTATGGCTATAGTTAACATAGAGTAAAAAAAAACATAATGACGCTCAATTTTGTAGTGTTAGTATTTTGATAATCATTTAAATCATTCAAGGATTATGGCTGGCTATAATTTTGTACGATGGTTTACTTAATGTTTAAGCTCTCAATTAATATGCTATAGTTTATATACATCCTGTAGGTACGTTTTAATATTTTCATTATTTTGAATGTATTTTAAGGATTTACATACCTTGCAAATAAAAATATTTTGTATGCAATATAAAAAAATGTCTACATCGCTAATGGCTAGAGCTTTCTACACCATGATATCTCGTGAGGCTAAAATTCAAATAAACCATATGAAGAATGAAATATTACACAATATTCTTTATTTATCATTACATCTGTCCGAAAGGCGAAAAATAAGCTTTTTCCATCTTTTAACACCAAAAGTATTTAAATTTTTAGAACATAATTTGTCAGAGAAGTGCGTGTGTTAACGTACGTGGCAATAAATAATGCATATCGAGGTTTAGAGAGAGAAATCGGCTAGATTTTGCTTCATAGAGCATTGTCACTGTCGCACAGACTGACGAACCCGTGCGAAAAGTCACATACTATTTGAGTGACAGTGACAGCGCTCTACGAAACCGAACTGGCCGGCTGTATTCGTTCTAAACATCGATGTGCACTATTTATTGCCGGGTACTATATGTTAATTTGAAATATGTGAATTTTGTACACGCGGTTTTTACTAAACGCGATCTGTCTTTGGCGTGTAGCAACTAGCAATGGCGGCTATGGAACTTACCACGTAAGGTAGTAAACATGCGGTCACAGACAATATTTTTTTATGAATGAATAATAATTATTGATTCCTGTACTTATTTTACATGCTTTTTATTTTACGGTTAATTAACCGTATCATTAATTAACAGCATCCTTTAATTAAAGGATGCTGTTGTATATCTAAATTTCGTACTCTCTTTACGTATCATATTATATGGAATGCTTCAGAAACTATGAGTCATATTGAAGCACGATTAACTTTATTTACTCGCGAACACATTTATGTTTCTTTGTAAGAGATTCTTTACGACTGCCTCTTATTTTGAGCTATTTGTATCTATGTTAAAATTATATGTTCATACTCTATTTTGAAAATCTATTCACATTTTATGTATTATTTTAATAGCTGGTTGTCCAATGGGTTTTTCGGATCGTAAGAGAAGCAAAATATTGCTCTTCTTGAAAAAATAGTTAACTTAATCCACGATATTGCTCACTCGTTTTTTGCTATGATATCAATGTCAAAAGTATCAGCGGAACCTCCAAATGAAAGTATTAAAAAAAACATTAAAGGAGGACTAGACTCTAAAATGATTTTTTCCTATATTTCCTGTCCTTTCTCGTATATCCATTATATAAAAGGCCGTAAATATAGTTCTAGAGACTTATCGTGTCTAAAAAATCTAAGAATAACATAACGAATAAGTTCTTCCCTACTTATAGTTAACGGAATATCTATTCTCTCTCATTATTAAATAGGCTTCCAGAAGCCTATTTATTAATGATCGATTTAAGCCAGCTTCTTAAGAGGATTTTTGTAGTAGTTAGTAGATTTTTGATTAGTGAAGATCGTGTGTCTATTTAGGCATTGCTTCTTCCAGAACGGGTCATTTCAACGTCTTCGGATCACAACGCCACCAGTAGGTCAGATTTTGTCTCGCCCATCATAACGAGAGCTAATTCACTTACCATACTAGTTTAGTAATTAATTTGATTCAAATATTCGTACCTTTTAATTTGAAAATTATAAAATATGTTTCTAACATTTATACAATTTGAATAGGAATAATTAAGCTATTAGTTGGACTATTATTATTACTATTGCATAAAAATATCTGTCTCCTTAATTCAAACATTTTATTTTAATAAGCATGTAACTTTCAATAAAAATAGTTGAGCTATTTATTTACTATTACAGTCAGTATTAGCATAGTATTACTTGTTCAGTCTTAAATGTTTTTAATTGTATATCCAAATTCAAATTCTTTATTCAAGTATACTTGTTAACAAGTGCTTCTGAATCGTCGACTCTACAGCTGGTTCAGCAAACTGTTCCTACTGAGAAACGCCAACAAGAAACTTGACGTTTGCTCTTTTTAAAAACTACTCTCTGCACTTCGCAACCTCAACGATACTTCTTCGCTCGCCCGTCTCGCCCGGTGACGCTGTAAAAGCCGTTAGGGCTAACAGCATACAGTCAGTTCGAAAAAAAAATCTTTTAAAATTATAATGCTTATAAATATTTACATTAGGAACAACACCGCGGTCCGGCTCGAATAGTATTCGGAAGACGTTAATATGTAAAATAGACTCGCCTATAATGCATCATTTTACTAAGGTGCTTAGTGCTTAGGCAGGCCTGAAGTTCTGTTAACATTTTTTTAAAATTTAATATAACAATTTCATTTATTATTATTTGTTTCGTCTAAATTTGTACCACTTACAAAATGGGCCTGGTTGATAATAAAGATAATAAAGTAATAAAGATTTATTGTTATTATTTATATTATTTATTTTTACTTTCAGTAATTACTATCTAGTACATTGTAGAGGAGTAGCTATATCAACGCATTCTTCTCGTGTATATATATTTACAATATAGTCGTGTCAGGAACTGCAAAAACGAATTTCGTGTTCATGCCATTATAGGTGTTACCCGTTTTTTCGTGAATCCATTCCATATGTAAGACTAAGACATCTGCCTTCTAATGACCCCCAAAGGTATGATACTAAACAGCGAGCATTCTAATTTGAAGGAGCAAATCGCTCCGATGCCAACGGAAATAGACGACACATGATCCCGCGGGAAGTTGAGAAAAAACGTAAAGGAGAAACATATGACCTCATTTGTCGGAGGAATTATTTATTACGTTTGATACTTCTCGCGTCGGCCCGCTCTTTGTCACTGCGAGTTGTGATTTTAATATCGTCCCTGGGCTTTTTAATGCTTTTGTTGGAAATAGGCTAGAAGCTGTATTGTGAAATAGGTCAGAGAATTACGGTATATAATTTTTCAGCAATACTTTTTGCTTACAAAAGTTGGGTTTCAAACCGTAATTTTAATATTGAAACGACTGAATAAACGTATTTTAGATATTAACACTTCGGAAGGTTTGTTTCATTCATTAATTGTTCATCATTCTCTTGCCCTTATTCCCACTCTGAGTAGGGTCGGCACAATATGTTGTCATATGATTTGGCTACGTATTTTATGACCGGGCGCTTGTCTGACGTCAACTTACCTTAGTCGTCTTTTACGACATCTCGGTAAGTAATGAGGGTGGTCTATTCTGTGCAGCCGGTTACCACACCGCATTTACCTTAGTTGCCTCTTACGACACCTCGGTAAGAAAGGAGGTGGTCTATTCTATTCTGCCGGATACCACACGGCTTATCAATCATTTCATCATTATTTGTTAGGGATATAATAATAGGTATATGTATACCAAATGTTTATGCGTGAAAAATATCTTAATTGTTTTGATTTCGATATATTCCTGCCTAAACTAGTAAGTAGGTTTTATTCGCATTGCAATTTTGTATTTTCAATATTCAATAATAATAAATATTACGAATGTGAAAGACTGTATGTTTATCTTTTAGTCTGCCTGTTTATTACGCTTTAAATTAAAGCTTATATACCGGGCTAACATAAAAAATACGGTTTTCGTTCGGGGACAGGAAAACGCACATAGATACAGAAATAATTGAGGGTATTTTGCTTAGCGAGTCTAACTCCTGATGATGATTGCGGGGCAAAACGATTGTTGAGTTTGTGATAGTGAGCGTGTGTAGTGCTTAGTACACAAGCACTACACACGCTCACACACAAACCTCCAGGTTTGTGCATGTTTTTTTACAAATCCTGCATGTATCGGGTAAAACGGATACTATACATTTTTTATTTACTTTATCGCGGATTATAGCAAAATAATTTTATTGTTACTTTTGTATTTTAACACTTCAGTTTGCGTGAAAGAAGACACCAGTAAAACTTAAAAAATATCTGAAACTGCCTAGAAGCTTTACAATTCATAATGTAGTTTTGTATCGTTTGCCGTGTGGTATCCGGCTGAATAGAATAGACCACCCTCATTTCTTACCGAGGTGTCGTAAAAGGCGACTAAGGTAAGTGGACCCGCCGTGTGGTATCCGGCTGAGTAGAATAGACCACCCTCATTTCTTACCGAGGTGTCGTAAAAGGCGACTAAGGTTAGTTGACCCACCGTGTGGTATCCAGTTGAGTAGAATAGACCACTCTCTTTCTTACCGAGAGGTCGTAAAATACGACTAAGGTAAGTTGACGTCAGGCAGGCGGCCGGTCGTAGAATACGTAGCCGAGTCATATGATAACATGTTTTAACACGTTTTGCCAACCCCACTTGGAGTGGGATAAGGGCAGGAGAATGATGAGTTTTGTATCGTTTAGTGATTGTAAAATCTACTAATGGAAACTAATTTATTATGTAGTGGACCAATGTTTAACTGTTACATGCTAATGTTGAACATTTTTCCAAAAATCTAGAATATCTAATTGAGATTTTATTCCATATCTAAACAAAAATACTGGTCAATCGCGGATTTTTTTGTAAACCATTGTAAATGTCAAATTAAAGTTGATCTTAACGTCAGCCGTTATTTGAAAGAACTTTTGTTATTGAGATGACTGCTTAAAGATATGCTATTAAGTTTTTTGCCGCCTTAATAGATTTTTACTGCATATTTTACGAAAAGTTTTTAGTATTTAATCTATTTCAACGTTTCAAACTCCGCAATTATCCGCGGTCACGGCGCGTTTTTAGAATCAGTTTTTATATAAACTGTGGTAACGGGTAAACATCGGAAGATATTTATCAGTTGGCAGTATTTAGACATTTATTGCCATCAGTTTTTTGCTGCTATGTTGTTTAAGCTTCCAGCAAAATTAAAGACGTGCAGTTGAATGTGTTTAATTTTTTTTTTTCAAAATAAAGTTGCATTTCTATCCAAATTAAATACAATATGTTAAAATCCTTTGTCGGCCTCGGTACATGTTTTTATAACAAAATTCTTTAAGTAGAAAATAACTTATAACTATGCTGCTACAAAGAGCCTTTAGGTAACTATGAATTTGAAGGTTATTTAAATGTTGGAAAGAAGCTGTGATAGCCTAGCGGTGAGACCGTGCGACTCTCTAGAGACGACATGGGTTCAAACCCCGGGCAGGCACCAATGAGTTTTTCTATTAAAACTTATGTGTCTAATTGATAATTGCAACTTATCACACGCTTTTCGGTGAAGGAAAACATCGTGAGGAAACCTGCATATCTCTAGAGAATTCTAGGGATTTGTGAAACCTACCAATCCGCATTGGAGCAGCGTGGTAGGTGTTAGCTCCAATCCTCCTCTACGAAAACGGAGAGAGGAGTCTTTAGCCCAGCAGTGGGCATAGTAACGGGCCGTTACTTTACTTTTTTACTTTTAAATATTGGTAACATATTTTAATTGTACTCAGCGAAGCACCAGGCTGCGAAGATTAGCATGCAGTCAATGAAACAAATTGTATAATTGTTTTTAAAGAGTATCTGACGAATTTTATTCTCATTCTTCTCGGTAGAAGCAAAATTCGAAGTGATAGCATCTTTACAAATATCTGACGCTTTAACAATAATGAAAACAGTCTGCTTGTAATAAATAATTTTTGAATTTAAATTCCTTAATTTTTTTTTTTTTGACTGTATGCTGTTAGCCCTAATGGCTTTTACAGCGTCACCGGGCGGGACGGGCGAGCGCAGAAGCATCGCCGAAGTTGCGAAATGCAGAGGTAGAGCGCAGAAGCTCTACTTAAGTCGGGGAACGTCGTCCTAAGGGTGCCTCCTGTGAGGCCGGACCACGGCTTAGGGCGACATGTAGTGGAGGGTTGATGGTATGACTTAGATTAGTCATTGCGGCGTCGGAAGGGTGGCGAGAAGCCACGACCGACCGACGTCAGAAATCTGGGACCTCGTCTTCGCCGGCGAAGACGCTGTGTGAGTGTATTACGTGTTTCTGTGTTGGCGATCGTTATTTGATCGTCGGGGTCACACAGGACGCTTTTTGGACGCCTATATTTTCGATGGTCGGACCTAACTGGGATGTAGGTAGAAGCAACTGAAATAAGGGGGTTCGGGTGTACCTCAGATTTCTCGAAGTAAGATTTCGAAAAACGTTTAAAGAGGTGAGTAATGGTAGGGAGATCGAGGTCTCTATGGAGGTCAACGTTCCGCATGAACCACGGACAACCAGTGGCTGTCCGCATAAATCGGTTCTGTAGTCTTTGGAGCCTGAGCAATCTGACCTTTGAAACATGCGCGAACGCAACGCTCGCATAGGACATTATTGGTCTTATGCAAGTTTTGTAGAGTGTCACTTTGTTGCGGAGCGACATCTTACTTTTCTTGCATAACATCGGATAAAGTCGTCCCATGACATACGCATTATTGCAGACTATGTGTATGTGCTCGTGGAAGGTCATGGAAGGTTGAAAGGTGACACCTAGGTACTTGACTTTCTGTTGCCAGTGTATCGGTGTATTGTAAAGGGAAATTTCCGTAGGTGTGTCTATGTGAGATCGAAAGCGATTACCGATAAAGTGCATGGCTGCACTTTTATCCGGGTTTATTTCGATTCTCCATTGGCCGAACCAGCGTCCGAGGCTGTCTACCGCTTTCTGGAGACGTCTAGTTATTACATGAGGCCGGCGGGATGTGGTGAATACAGCGGTGTCATCCGCGAAAAGGGCAAGATGTGTACGCTCTTTGATAGGCGCCCGTGGAATGTCACTCGTGTAGAGCGAGTACAATAAGGGTGCCAGCACAGATCCTTGAGGGACACCAGCACGAATTGTGCGGCGAGACGATAAAGTGCCGTCTATGCGATACCGAAAGGTGCGATTACTCAGGTACTCGCGTAAGATGAGTACGAGTCGATCTGGTATATTTAGTTGGAGCAGTTTGTAAATTAAGCCTGCGTGCCAGACCTTATCGAAGGCTTTGGCGACATCGAAGAATATGACACCTGTAAACTGCTTGGTTTGTAAACCTTGCAAAATGTGCTCCGTGAGGCGGTGCACTTGTTGAACACAGGTGTGTTTTGGACGAAATCCGAACTGTTCGTTCGGAATAAGATTTTGGGTATCAACTACGGATTTTAATCTGGCGAGGATAATTCGTTCGTATATTTTCCCTAAGCTGTTTAGTAGACTAATGGGACGATAGCTAGTCGGGACGTTTCGGGGCTTTCCCGGTTTAGGGATACCTATCACTGTAGCTTCTTTCCAATCATCAGGAAAGGAGCATCCGACAAGGAGGGCATTGAAAATCAGTACCAGTAAGTGGATGATTTGGTTAGGAAGGCATTTTAGTGCTCTGTTGGAGATGGAATCAGGTCCTGGGGCTTTTTTGGAGTGTAGGTTTTTAATAATGGTGCGGACTTCTTCTCCGGTAGTGGGAAGCAACGGCTCGCTTTCGGGAATCGTCACAGATAGATCATCTACTACCTTTACCACTCTGGAGTGGAATTGGGTGAGTTCGGGTCTACTGGGGTTGGGGGAACATTGCTCTTCCAAGCTGTCCGCCAAGCATTCTGCCTTTTCAGCGTCGTCAAACGCAGGGGGAAGATTCGGACGAAGTAGAGGTGGGGTGGCTGCGTACCCATCCGCTTTTAGAGATTTCGCCAGGCGCCAGTAAGCCTGGTGTCCCGGCTTAATCTCCGAGAGCTTTCTATCCCAGGAAGTATTGTGAAATGAAGCTAGTTTTTGTTTAACCTCTTTCTGCAATCTATTAAGCGTATTACGATTCTCTCGAGTCGGATATCAAATTCCTTAACCAATACTTTCTATTTATTATTTTTATCTATGATTTTAAGAATGTTGCAATTTTTTATAAATAACATTTTTAATTTGAAAGCCTAAAACCCTTTATTGGAATATTGCAAATATTAAAAAAAAAGAAAATAAAATAATAAAAATAATAATAATAATTAAATCTTTATTTCGCACCACAAACCATACATTTAATAATCTTAACTAACTTGATTAAATGGTACAAGAATGATGGTTGTGGATTGCTGGTACCTATGGTAGGTTAAAAACCCGTAATACCCAAAGGTCACCAGGTCTCCACCCCTCGCATGCGTTACAATCAACTTAACTATATTATTTTTGGGTTATGTGTGATGCGTAGTATATAAGAAAATGCATGCATGTGATTGTGTGGCACGCGCGTGTTGAGTGTGCATGCGTGCATGCGTGCGCGCACGCTTTTGTGTGTAGAAGCGTGTGTGTGTGTTTGTTTGTTTATTAGTGTATGTTACTTTGTAAAAAGTATCGAACTTACCATTCTAACGCCTACCCATACCGTTCATTCTTATTTACAAAATTTCATATTATTGGAGAGAGAATATTATTTATAGTATAGTATTATTAAGATCTAGCAAAAAATTTCAAGTATAAATAAAAATAGTTCTTATATACTGTATTCAGAAGACGCGGTCGAAATTAAAATACTAACAGTATTATTATTGAAAATAGGTTACTCTGTACATAACGCGTAATAGGCACCAACTAACTCCCCACGAGATGACTAAAATAAACTTTTCAATCAAAACCATAATACTGCTTTCGGTACATTCACTATAAAAATACGCATGTTGTCTGGTACGTAATTCAATCATTTCTAATACCGAAAAAAATATACCAATTTTTCAAAGAGCCAATCACGTGATCTTGAAATTTGAACCTTATAATCATTGTATTAAGATTGTAGAAGAAAATATGAGGTGTATATAAAATTTGTAAAGATTTTTGTATGCGTTGGCCAGATGCGCAGACGCATTTGTTGCGACGACTAATGACTCTTCGGCGACGATGTAAACAGTCAATATAGGTGCTGTCAAAATCATCACGAGGGTTTTGGAAAAAGTGTAAATAATCTTGTTTATTTTAAGTTTGCGTTGACAGGCGTTCTGATGTCTGATTCTAATTTCTAATACATGATTTTTATTGATCTCTTTTAAGATTGTCTCTACACGTTGTTTTCCTTCACCGAAAAGCGTGTGATAAATTGAAAATATAGAAAGAAATAAAGAAAATCATTTTTATTTAATCACAATTAACAAGTAGGATTTTGTTATATATATAAAAATTATAGGGCAGGTGCAGAGAATCGATTGGTGTTGTGGTCTTAAGGTGTTGCAATGGCGAACCCGCCCCGAGAAAGCAGCGTTGGTTGGAGGTGTACTGAAGATCTCAAAAAGGTCGAGGGGAGCCGATAAATCCAAACAGCACAAAATCGTTCGATAAAACCTTTGTCCAGCAGTGGATTCCCATCGGTTGAAAAAGCTTATGTTTTGTGATCATATGAGGTTTCCTACTCGGCATGAATACCACAGAAAACTGCAGCGCTTTCTGTAGGATCCTTAAACGGAAGCTAACGACTTATGCATATATCCTAATTTTCAATCAAAAATTGTGGTTAAAAGTCAGAGAACATAGCAAAAAAAAAGGTTTCTGCCCGGGGTTTAAACCTAAAGGTCACACACACAGTCTTGCCATTTCGGTTATTACAGCTTTTAGTGGTTTCGTTTTAGTTCAATGTTATAGCCTATGTTATAGAGTCTATGATAGCCCAGCGGTGATACTATGCGACTCTTCAAGGGTGGTCACGGTTTCAAACAACGGGCGACACCAGTGAGTTCTCTTAAAACTTTATGTCGAATAGATATTTGCAATTCGTCTACGCCAATACGCCTTTCGGCGAAGGAAAATGTCCTGATGAAATCTGCATATCTCTAGAAAATTGTTAGGATATGTGTACCTACCAATCCACATTAGAGCGGCTTGGTCTAAGATCCTTTCTCTCCAAAGAGGAGAGTGGAGATCTAGGCCCAGCAGTAAGATAGTAACAGGTCTTACGTTGTGTTGTGATAAATAATCAGCTGATACCTCGTAATAAGATGGATGGAGATAAGACTATCAAATTACGAGCATGTATACAAGCATATAGCAGTGAAGCAATATTGAATTTGATGGTGCCTCATCCCCGTTTGAGTAACGTCAGCCACACACAGAAAACAGCATCCCAAGACAATAATTATTATATGTATTGTATGAAATTTACTTACTGCAAATTCAACTTGAAGTAATATTATAAACTAGCTCTAATACATCATCCATACCATACTATACGATAAAAACGAAAGTGAAGGTATTCCCTTTCTTTTATTTCCTTCACATCTATTCAGGACAACAGTTCGATGTGATTTTTTGTATGGCCATCAATTAATGGTAAGTTACTCAGTTAATGGTAAGTTTAGGTCTACGCATATAAAGTGGATGACAGAAGTTAGTGGAAGATAAATAATATATGTAACGAATACAATAGCAATAGAAATAAAAGTGGCAACAATTGATATTTACATCGGTCTTTAAACCTGTATATAAAATTAACAGGAAATCTTTGAATTATTACCGAAGACTTAAAGATATTGTTAAAACGAGGATTAAAGCCATAGGTATCTTGATAAGAGACGAGATAACGCAGTTTCACAGCTGGGTCTTCACTCATCACTACTTAGTATACAAATATTAGGTATATACTCAAAATAAGGTTTGCCGAATTTGTAAAATAGTAACAGGATACAATCACGTATTTGTTTGGTCTATTCAGTTGCCTAAAATCCGTGCCGCGTTGCCTACGAACAAAAGAAACGCCGTAATTCGATACGAGACTTAAATGTTTGCGAATGCTTTATGTTTAGCAAAATCAAACAAAAATGGAGTGTGTTCCGCAAAAATATAACAATTTAACATTTTTGTCGTATATTCGTTGATGTGGTCCCGTAGTACTTTGTATTTTATACCTAACGGTTTTCAACAATATTGTAGTAGACTGTGACAGGTTCAACTGTCGGTTTGCTATCATTATGTACCCTGAGGAATAATATATCATCATCATGATGATGATCCTCCTGCCTTTATACTACTCTAAGTGGGGTCGGCACAACATGTTATCACATGATTTCGCTAAGTATTTTACAACCGACCGCCTGCCTGACGTCAACTTACCTTAGCCGTATTTTACGACCAGCCGCCTGCCTGACTTCAACTTTCCTCAGTCATATTTTACGACCCCTCGGTTTTGAAAGAGGATGGTATATTCTACTCAACCGGATACCACACGGCGGGTCGACTTACCTTAGTCGCCTTTTACTACACCTCGGTAAGAAAACGAGGGTGGTCTATTCTACTCAGCCGGATACCACATGGCAATGTAATATGTTAATATGTATATTATACAAATGTTCACATAATTGTTACTCTTACAAAAACTCTCAAAGCAGAATTATATATCAACAAAGACTGTTAAATTTATGTTTTCAAACAAATTGCAAACGTACGTGTACGAATTGCAAAAAATCTTAATACATTTTAACAATCCTTTCTACGTAAACTAAAATTAAATAGAACATAACGTTAAATTTTTGTTTAAAAGTAAATACCAATTCTTTAAAATGTGTTGTTATGTTAATATAATTATAAAGAATATACAAAAAAAATGATTTCGAATTCTATGTAATCTGTTGCTGTTAAATATTAATATTTTACTAATAAATAAGCAACCCTAAATGGGGATGTAGTAGCGAAATTCAGTGTAAACAATAGCAAACAGAAAGTCGAGCCAAGATTATTGGAGAATTTGTTTTAAGCCACTCGAGGCACTTGTAAATATTTGGTAAGCCTTTCTAAGGCCTTATGTTGGAAATCACCTGCCGCTCTCGACGTTAAGATTTAATGCTATTTGTTTTGTTAGGTTAGCAACGGGAAAATTGGATCTAAACAGGTCTATTTATCCAAGAATATAGAGTTTCAATGTCCAAAAATAATACAAGATTGATATTAATAATATTGTTTAAAGGATTTTTTAAATAAGTCTAGTGATTTTGATTCCTGAATATGTAAAGGTAAAGCATTCCATAATTTTACTGCTTGTACAGCGAACGATTTATCAAAAAAAATTGTGTTATTCCTAGGCATTCTTAAGGTAAGTTTATTGGCAGAGCGGAGAGCTTTAGTACGCATGCCTAGAAATTCAAATTTTTCTTTTTAGTATATATATACTATTATATATGATGACACTCATGATCTATATGAATTAATAATGTTATTAAAATTAGTTTCTTTATTCCTTAATTAAACGCAAACCAATGTGTAAATATAGTACAGTGGTCGACACATTTTATAACAATATTTGTAGAAACTAATGCGAAGTCTAATAAACAATTAATATACATTATTTTTATGTACCTCAATTAGCTGTTATATATTTATTATATAATATTTATTAGTTTATAGATCTCATATATATTTAAATACTTTTATGACGTGTAAATATTTTGCTTTTGTATTTGTGTGTATTATTTGTATGTATTTAAGTATAGATTATTGCACCACCCACATAATCGCTACAGTTCTTAACCCTAAGGTCGTGTGGAAGAGATCGCTACAAAGCGATAAGACCACCTTTTGTACCGTAACAATTAATGTTTTTTTTGCTGTTTTATTCTGTCCATTTTCCTTTTCTCATGGTGATGTACAATAAAATGTATAAATAAATAAAAAATAGTGTATGTCAGTCATAGTAGTTATAATACAATAGTAATAAGTCATTTTAAAAAAGGTTATAGAAACAGCTTACAACAGAATTTCATATGCCTACTGTTAATCGCGAAGGAGTTCGCTCGTCTGGAGCCGATTCTGGCAGCATCATCAGATCACGTTTATCATAAACATGCATTGTCATCCGGACTGGACCACTATGTGAAATTTCAGCTGAATCGGACACCGGGAAGTGGATCAAATTTTAACTTTCAAGATTCCACATTCACATACACCACAAGTTAAATAAAAACTTTTAAAAAAACACCACGAAATATAAATAAATATATATATATATATATAAAGACGAATAAATGGTGTACTAATCTGAATCTTAAATAATCAAGAGACTTTTTTTTAATATCGTTAATATTTATCTTCATCTTTATATATCTTCTAAAACATTACTGGATACGTTGTTTTATCGAAACTTAATGTGAATTTGCTTAACTAAGACCCGACTCTTATTTACTACGATCATATCCTTACACTCCCTTTAATTAAAAGCAAACTCGTGAACGCATGGATTATATCCCAAACGTGGTTCCAATCAGCTTCATCAAGAATTTTACGACTGTCTGTCTGTCTCTCATAAACGTTCAAAAGTGCCGGCGCGTGATTGATAACACGTGCAGCCTTGGTTTATATTTCACTCGCTATGTGACTACGTAATACGTTATTTCATTATCGTAAGTTAGTTACATTTGTCGTTGTTATACAGGGTTGTATCGTCGATACTACTTTAAATGAATCTACTGATCACTTAAAAGTATAAGATAACTTTGGAATAATTCATCATCCTCGTGCCCTTATCCCACTCTAAGTGGGGTCGGCACAACATGTTAAAACATTTTGTCACATGATTTGGCTACGTATTTTACGGCCAGCCGCCTACCTGACGTCAACTTACCTTAGTCTTATTTTACGACCCCTCGGTAAGAAAGAGGGTGGTCTATTCAACTCAACCGGATACCACAGGGTGGGTCAACTTACCTTAGTCGCCTTTTACGACATCTCGGTAAGAAATGATGGTGGTCTATTCTACTCAGCCGGATACCACACGGCATAACTTTGGAATAATTGATTCTTCTTAAATGTCGTTTTAAAAAAATATATTTTCAAAGAAAATAAATTCGATTTAATTAAGATCTGACTTTGTTAGTAATGGCTTACTGACATGGCGCGGCGCGCTTGTTTAGAAAACAGTAGAAAACAATAACATTAGTACCCGGCAATAAATAATGCACATCGAGAACTTAGAACGAAATAGTCGGCCAATTCGGTTTCGTAGAGCGCTGTCACTGTCACACACGGGTTTGTCAGTCTGTGCGACAGAGAAAATGCTCTATGAAGCAGAATCTTCCCGATTTCTCTCTCTGAGCCTCGATATGTATTATTTTTTGCCGCGTACTATAATTTGTCTTCCTCGTACCTGTTAAGTTGCAACGCTTTTACAATTACCATATTTAGGTCAATGTTGGATGGCGTGTACGGTCATTGACATCTTATGTAGGTACTTAAAATTAAAATTAAAGTCGTAGGGTTAGTACTACCCTGCATATCAATAGGTAAATTATGAATGAGTGGCCCGCTAACCCTGTCTTCAGCTCTGGATATAGCGGGTTTGAACTTTAGCTGAAAAGTTCTACAATTATGATAATTTCCCTCTTACATTTCCATTGTTATAATATCACTCTCTTTACATTAGATCGTAGTATATTATTGCGTCTATTGAGGTTGCTAGTTTAGTCGATAACATGATTTTGAGAATTGTTATCCCAAAAGCTCTATCGATTTTTATTGATCTTAAAAATTAACGGCTATTATTCATTTTATATGTGTTCATTTGCTTATTATGTTGACGTAAGCTGTATTTTTTATACATATTAACAAGTTCCACTGATATCCCGTGTCATATCAGATCAACCTTTTTAAAGATCCGATAAATGATTATTAAAGAATGTTAAAATACTTAATTATCTCAATTAGTAGGTTTAGTCATGTGTTACTAAATTTAATTATACGCCTTATCATGATTCTCTATTAATTATGATTCTATTTTTTCCTTTAAGACTTTCGTTTAGGGACTTTCAGGTACTGGTGTAGAATTGAGCAACTGGAAACCCCAACTTTCTCTGTAAATTTTCAATAGATCCTCGTCCTTTCTAGAACGCTATCGATATTCGCCACACTATAATTAAATTATTTATAGAAGTAGGCATTAATTTACGCGTTACAAAATCGTAGTTTGCGATTTTATCGTGGAATTGATGAGAATGATTGTGTAGTGTGTTGTATCTGGCGGTGTTTTGTGATACACGCGGTAACTAATCCTGTATGTATAAGGTATGAGAACAGTTTTTGCTTCCTACACTTTACGTTACTTAGTTTTTTTAACAAACGCGGATTAGCTAATTCTATCATAACTTTTACGCTATAATCAGTTTAATTAGTTAAAAGACCAACGGGCCAGTCAAAAAGATGGGAAATAAATATAAATTTTAAAGTGAGATACATAATAATAAAATCCATGACTCATTTTAGAAAAATATGTAAAAATGGTCCTAAATATGGACCGATATACCCTAGGAAAAAAATATGCACACCATATAATTAATTTAAGTATATTTATTGTGCATATAAAACTTGTTGTAAAAAAAACTATACCGAAGTCACTATTTTGCTTAATTTACAATTGAAAGTAATTTATAGAATTAGACGATACTTTGCGGAGATACATAATACAAAAGAAATAGTAAAATTATTTTGCTGTAATCTGCAATAAAGTAAATAGCAAATATATATAATGTAAAATATAAAGTGGACTCTGCATTTAGCATCATATATATTTCTTATTTACTTTATAGCGGATTATAGCGAAATAATTTTACTATTACTTTTATAATTTAAAGTTTCATTAATATTACCAGTGAAATATTCTGTATATGGCATATATTCTATAAATCGGCTGAGATTTAAAATCGAAACGGGAAAGAATTGAAAAATTGATTTAACTGCGCAATGTTTAAAGCGATTTCACCATTCGCCTCGATTCGATTTCCAATGATACATTGCTTGAAAAGAAGCTTTTATATGAGATTTCGTTTAATACTTTTTTATGTTAAATTTTGATACAGATTTAATCAAATTAAAAAAATAGTTTTATTTTAATAATCAAACGTTTTGAATGTCATTTTTATTATTTTGTTTCTTCGTTTAATTTAACAGATGGTCAACCAAGGTTAACCGACGCTGCATTAAGGTTAAAATAATAGTCCATATTAATCTTTAAAAATCGTTGTAGGAATTATTATCTTGCTTTTTCCTAATACTGTGACATTACATCTTAAATAGTTCTTTTAAATATTTATGTACATAAATAGATTTTTAGAAAAATAGATAAATAGAATTTTTTATTTGGTATATAATATGCATTACAATATATTTATTTGTGTAATTTGTTTATGTATTAATTTTTACTTATTAGTATGTAAGTTTATTTCATAACACACCGCCCACCTACTCTGTGCGTTACAGATTTCCTAATCCAAAGGCTTGTCTTAAAGAGATAGCTAATAATCGATAAGACCGCCTTTTGTGCCTTTTATATTTAGCTTCAATACAAATATTTGTATTTATATTGTGGTGTACAATAAGGTATTATATATAACGCTCCGAACCGAACGCTCTGGTAAATATATAAAGAATAGAAAATACACACACACTCGCAATTTTTCTTCTCTTGATTTTATTTTGTAAATGATTATATATTTATGTAATAAATAACTTACATTAAGATTTTTATAAGCTTTGAACTGTTCTGGGATATGTTAATTCAAACCTGTTATTGTAAGTAACATTAATTCCCATATAATGTCCAAAAGGCATTTTAGTTTTTTTCTAAAGGATTTGATTGAAGTAATGAAAATCTCGTTACTAAAAGATTGCTGTAAAATAAACTCTAAATCAATACATGAAACTCTATTTTGTATTAACGAAGTTCAAGAAAACTGCCTACCGGGCAATAACGAAATTTAAAATCAGACGCTTTTTAGTCGCTACCGCAGATAAATACCGGGTTTCTTCCAAGCGATGAATCAGATACCGGTATTATGTTGTCAATAATAAGTTATCCTTCGATACGGTCTCTGTATTATTAGAATGTTCGTACCACACGCCATTTCTTTCCACGGATATGTTTTCAAACCGCAAGCAGCAATCATCATTACGAATCAATCGACGAAAGGCAGATGCGTAACAGTTACACTTCATCACATGTCTATACCGTAACCTTGCTCAAGATTTGAGGCATAAGAATGACGTTCTTAATTAGTGGAAATAGGGATTATATTTGAATGTATGCGCTTAAAAGGGATGCGGTACGTGTAAAGGGTTAAGCTCAACTGGCTATCTCAAAATCAGGGTTGATAACAACTGTCAATTAATTATATACCTACAATTGATACTTCTAAGGTATCGATTTCCGTAAAAGTTTTATAACTGATTGGTTGTAAAATGATTTTGACATTTTAATTAATATGAGACTTTAACACTTTCGGATATTATAAAAAAAGGAAAGATCAGAAAAAGATTCTAACATTTCGGAAAATGACGAAACGATAAGAAAGAAAAAAGATAAGATATCGAGGGTATCGATAAACCCAGGATTATTAGGAAGTAATTGAACTTTATTTTAAATAACTAAATTAAATTCAAGGCAATTTGAAAAGTACAGAACCCTTTTACACTCCTTGGTAAAAAAAGACCGTAGGTTTCAGAAATCGATATACTTCTCAAAAATTCAAACTTCAATAAAATTTAAACCAAGCAGATAATTTTTTTCCAACGTTTGGAAAATCTATCTTTTCATCGACCAAGTCTTAATTCTTTTTACGTCTAATTATTATGTTCTATCTGTAAATTGGTTGTATATTTGAGAAATCACTAGTAAAATTACTTTTCTATACAAAAGCACCAAATTCAAATTGTATTATCCAATATTTGTTATATCTCCTGATTTACAATATTTAGAATAAATACATCATGCATACAATTATTATTGATGTCTTACAGTTCCATTATGAAGATAATATAGTAAAACACAATACAATTGTCATCTTGCTACCGAAGCCAATTTTAGGCGATAATACTTGTTGTGATTATCTGTATTTTTTTTAATGAGTTAAACCGCAAATACCAAATGTCAATCTGGGTTCTTCTTCACTCGCTTGCACGGTGAGGGCTTCGGGCCTCGAGGTCAGAGCTCTGTACCCCGGCTTGGCCTCTCGGGCGAATTTTTATCGCCCGGGTAATCTGTTTGACCCGCTTAGGGTCCGGGGTCCGGCCGGCCAGGGGGGACGCCTTGAGGGCGGATGCAGTCGGGACGCATCCTGCTTTCTTCTTCCTCATCGCTGTCTGCGTTATCGGGAGGGGTTGTTAGGAGCTCTCTTGGAAGAGGCCGTCCATCGGGAGGCTTTCGTACAGTCGGTGCTATGCCGTGGAGGTGCGCGCTCTTGTCCGCTCTGGCGAACATGTTACGCGCAAGGTGGCGGACATACTCCTCCACGGTCGGTGTCCTGGTAAAATGTGAGCAACGACGTTTGTGACATCCCTACTGGAAATTATCGCGTCGATCCCTTTATTTAGAATATCACATAATAGTGCACAATTTTGTTGCCAATAGCATCGATTGTGGAGGTGCATTCATAGGAAAATGCTCGACGGAACGGAAAATTTGTCGTAGCTATTATTCGCACTGGCGCTTTGGACGATTAAATTCGATGTGCGAGTGAGTTTTAGGTAACAATCGAAACCAGCTCTGGTTTCAATCACAGAACATTGAACGGCAACTATATTCAAACTAAAACGTAGAATATTGTTAGTACATGAATTTGAATTTTATTCATATTTATTGAATTATGTTTAATAGAATCTTTAAAGTATACAATGAAATTAAAATGGTCATGGGCTGGCCACATAAGAGTATATGGCCAAAAATATTAACAAATTGGTCGGGTCCATATGGAAAGAGAAAAAGGGGCAGACCATTACAACGTTGGTCCGATGGAATTGTAAAGATTGCTGGAATAAACTGGATGTATGTTGCAGATGAAAGAGTGACTTGGAAAAAAATGGAGGAGGACTAAACTCAATAAAAGAGGTCCTTGAAAACTATTAAATAAATAAAGAAATTACACAAAAGTTTTTGACATAAATTTTATAAATATTGAAGAACAAATTTAATTGGTTACGTTTAATAAATGGACATATAAAATAAAATCAAAAAATAAATTCTATATATATTTAAGGACAAAATAAAGGCTTAAAAAAACAAATATTTGATATCTATTACTATTATCTAATATTGTCATATTTTCCGTTATATTCCTATCCCCCTCATATGTAGTCCCATCCTACTCACGAGTTGTGGACGCTAAAATTTTTGGGAAAAAAAACGCCGCGCTCGCGCATAAATGAATCCATTTTCTTATGGTGAATTTATGATAAACGTTGTTGTGGAGTGTAAAAACTGGCTGTCGATCACCTGTGCCCAGGATTATAACTAAACAAGGTGCCTCCTTTATTCTGCTCCCTTAAAGATATAGTTTTTCATACGCCGCCATTCCTAAAAATATTTTTTTATCAAATCAAATTCGTTCAATGTGATCTAGACGTTTTAAATAAATATCAAAGATTTAATGGGAATTAATGTCTTGCTACAAAAGAGTGAGAGTTGTCTAGTTAATACAGAGTATGTGCAATACATACGTATATTAAGTAACGATAAAACAGTTTTATTTGATGAATCATATAATCAACCTAGTTTTAATGACAACCAGAATTTTTTCCAAATTTTGAAATAAAGAATTATATTTCAAAGTATTAGCAATTTTAAATTTTAATATAAGTAATAATTATTTATTATAATATTAATTAAGATAATTATTATTATATTAAGAAGTTTAAACATTGTCATTGGCATGTTGTATAGTCTCAACTATTTTTGGAGCCCTTTCTAAGTTGTTCGTAAATATTTGATAATTTTTAATTATTTCAAAATATCTTTTTTTCTCTGGGCAATTGACATTTTTTATTCATCGATATGTAGGTAGCAATGGAAACACTACTCGCCGTTCGGCTTCTGTCGCCGTGCAAGTGTCTTCGTGCGCGCCATCGTTCGCTTATGGCGGCTCGATCGCTTCACCTTATTCGTATTAATTTCGTTGTAAAACATTGACAATTCGACTGGAACTTGCAATATCAAGTGCTGTGTCCAACTTAGAAGTTACTGTTCGTTCGAGTAACCAATTCCCTTGGCGTCACAAGAAACGGCCGGCCGCCGGCGCAATTCAAGGACTTCGAACCTTCCAGTGCATGGCGGCAGTACAACGATATGGAAAGGTGGGTGGTGCTAAGTTGTTGCTACTTATCGGTGATAATTGTGCATTGCCCACAAGAATAGAAAATAGTATAAACCTTCAACCCCTCATACAGTCCACCTAACTCCCCAACCAGCGACCTAGGTCCACGGACGACTTTCCTTATAATTAGGAAACTTCGCCGTCCATAAGTATTTTATCAAATGTCAAATACGCGTGCTTGAATTTGTGATTTGAATACAATTATGCTATTTTACTCTCTGTTACGTATCTCGGTGATCTTATTTATTAATAAAAAGAAATTATAGATAATTTATAAAATTATGCGTCATTTTCGGAGATCCATAATAAAAATTTTTTTGCTATAACAATCGTTTCGCCCGCCAACTGAAGCATCATCAGGAGATAGACTCCACGACAAAATCGCTTTGCGATTTTTGCGACAACGATTGTTGAGTTAGTGATAGTGAACCTGTGTAGTGCTTGTGTATTATGGTGGCAGTGGTGGAGGTTTGCGCATGTAGTTTTACAAATCCTGCATGTAACGGGTATGAAAAAACGGATAGTTTACATATACACAATACATTTAGCACTATATATATTTCCTATTTACTGTATCGCGGATTATAGCAAAATATTTTTTATTATAACTTAATTAAATTGCTATATGCGTAAATAAGCGTGGACTATGGGAAAGCAATTTTGACGCTCTTCTATAAATTCTTAATTTATTGATTTTTTATGTGGAAACTGACATGACACAACAAATTAACGTACTTCAGATTGAATAATCTTGAATTGATGACGTCTATACATGCTGTTGTTTTGAACAAATAACAAAGATTCAATAAATCTAGAAATCCCCTCCGAGCCCGCCTACCACATTGATTAAGCTAACCCTACACTCGCTCCCTTCTAATGGGATATGCAGTTCAGCCAAAGTAAATAATGACCCTAACCCCTGAACAAATATGTTAAAGTGGAAGTCTAAACATTCACTATTGTTCAATACAGTCAGAACAAAGACGGCCAAGCTTGAGTATTCAGGTATTTAAATTTGCTGCTATCAAATAAGCTATAGTCCTTAAGCAAAGATAATTAGGGATATTAATATATAATTATAGCATTATAGTTTTGTGGAATATAGCAATTTTTTTTAATATTTTTTAAAACCTATTTTCTCTTTCTCTTTATCATTGCATCACACGTGAACGGTTGGAACAATTTCGCTAATTATTTTTTTTGTGTTAATTGCCAGAAGAAGACTTGATAACAAAAATATTTGTTTAGCCTCGAGTAGTACTGAAGGGTGTAGCTAGAAATAAATAAAATCTAAATAAGTATCAATGTCATAGTAGAAGTACTGAATAAAGAGTTTTTACTTTAGTATTTATATGAACAACTATAGAAAAAATATAAATAAATATATGGGACACTTAAAATTATGTGTATATGTAGTGTATCTACCAGTTGTCCATCACCCATAACACAAGTATTAAGTTACTTGCTTATGATGATGGAGGACCGTGTGTAAGTGTCCCATATATTTATTTATTATTGCATGAAAAATGTCTATTATAAGTCTTTCCTTCTTGTCACGAAAACTAAAATTTGTTATGTAAAATGTAGTACAAATAAAATAATAGCAGGAAAAGCGTAAATAAATAAGGACGCCAGTTTATAAGCGCTTTGTCATTATGATAGGCGGCTTGGTGATATTAACAAAACGGATTGAAAGTATGTCACTGCGGCGCCTAAATATTAAGTTACAGTCTCATAAAGGGAACAAATTGAGACTCTAAAATCTTGCTACGGAAGTTACAAATTATTTTATTCATTCATCGGGCTAAATGCATCTAAAGAACGTTATAACAGATAAAAAAATATTTTGTTTTAGTTAAATGCAAGTGTGTTATTTAATCATCATCGTCCTGCCCTTATCTATGTGGGATCGGCACAACATGCTACAAACATGTTGTCACATGATTTGGCTACGTATTTTACGACCGGCCGCCTGCCTGATGTCAACTTACCTTAGTCGTATTTTATGACCCCTCGGTAAGAAAGAGGGTGGTCTATTCTACTCAACCGGATACCACACGGTGGGTCAACTCACCTTAGTCGCCTTTTACGACACCTCGTTAAGAAATGAGGGTGGTCTATTCTACTCAGCCGGGTATCACACGGCGGGTCGACTTACCTTAGTTACCTCTTACGACACCTCGGTAAGAAAAGGGGGTGGTCTATTCTAGTCAGCCGGATACCACACGGCTGAAGTGTGTTATTTAAGTAATTGTTAATACTTTGATCGGAACAACGATATTACATGTCAAGTTTGAGAAACGCTAATTGAGAAACGTTTATACATGTTGTCAAAAATATGTCTTTTTTCAAGCAAGGTGTCATTGCGCCGTATTATTTATACTTTAAATTTTCGGCTGTAAGCGCCGCTTGTATCAAAGGCAGAACGTCATTAAGCGTAATTAATTTTGTATTATAAAATGTAGTTTTGGACAACAAACATTCGAAAACCCATGTGCACTGCTCAAAGTGTTAAATTTTTTAAGTAGTACTACAAGCAACAGAGGTCTAGCGATAATGGCCGGCTGTTTAATATAACAAGGAACCATGTAAAATTGTAATTTTATGTTACATCAAGGAAGATTTCTACAAACATTAAACCACTTAAAGATCGTTGAAATGAACAGTTGATTTGGCACTATATTCTTGTAATTAGTAAATTTAGTACAACTATTTTCAATCAAGGCGTTTTGCACTTGAACTTTATGCACCTCAGGTTTCAACTAAAAAAGTATTAAATGTATGATTAATAATAAATGGTATGGTATGGCCATCATATTTCTGATAAAATTTAAAATACGTGAACAAAATTGCAAACTTTAAGAGCTGTATTTCACTAAAACTGAATTATAAAAATAAAAATTCTGCTCCATCTTTACATTTTACAAGAGTCCTAGATTTAAAATCTGCTTAAAAACGGTGACGATTGCAAGAGATTGCGGTTGTTTCATTTAGTTTTATGCAAGTACTGTACTTTGAATGAGTAATTAGATCGCAGGCGTTGTCTGCGGTGTAAGAATATTCTGGATTAATTCTAAGGAGATTGTCGACCACTTGCCTGAAATAGATTCAATTAGACATTGGCGAAGTAAAAATTTTATGAATTTAATTCACGAATATGAATATGATAATACATCATATGATGAAGATTTGTATATTTCTTTAAATAATATTATAGTATAAAAAAAATATAATACAAGCACTATAACAGAACTAACTACCTTGCTATAATCCGCACGGGTTAAGCGAATGCATGCAAAGCTAATGTGTATGAAACAGGCAAAATTTACGCACCTATTATAGCAAGGTAGTTAGTTCTGTTAAAGTGCTTGTAATATGGAATTCCGCAAGGTAACGCCTGCTTCTATAAATCATTTCAAAAAAAATATAGTAAATGCACACACTCGCCGTGTGGTATCAGGCTGATTAGAATCGACCACCCTCATTTCTTACCGAGGTGTCGTAAAAGGCGACTAAGGTAACGTTGACGTCAGGTAGGCGGCCGGTCGTAAAATAACGAGCAAATTCATCTAACATGTTTAAACTATGTTGTGCCTTATTGCCTACCGGTCAGGAGAATGATATGGTATATGTAAACACATGCTCTTCTGTCCCATAAGTAAATAATTTAATACCTTTGTTATGAGTGACTGGTTAATATGCAGTAATATAATTTTTAAATACATAAATAGCCAGATTCGAAGGACGAACTAATAGTTTTAAAAAAACGTTGGCCCTCAGGTGGGAATCAAACCAAGCCCCTACGTAGCTGAAGACAGAGTACTGTACATGACATAGTCATGTATGCGCAAAATATGTAATATTTTGGTGAGAATCTGTTTAACACGACTCACCGCTGAATTTCCTCCTAGTTTCTCTTGTTAATATTATTATTTCAAGCCAGCCATACATTTTTAAGTTTAATTTTTTTTAAGATTCCAATGTTGTTATTTTCGTTATGTTATATTTTCCGACGATATTAGGGTTTGTGTGCTCTAGATACTGTATTTTTCATTGTCTTCGACAATGCACTTCTGCACTCATCCTATTTCCCACCATAACGCGTAACGAGGCGTAATGGCTATAAGTATTTTGCGAGTTCCAGAAATAAGGGTCCAGAAAAAAGGTTCGCATTTTTCGACCTCAACAATGCTTCTTTGTTCGTCGGGTTCGTTCGTGCTTAGTCTAGAATCAAACTGTTAGTTTGATACATAAAAAGTTACGAGTAGCATAAAACATGTTATAAACCTATCTTCAGCTGCAAAACTTTTTGAAGATTGAGTTGCTTTTAATTTATTATCTTTATGATTACTTAAAAAGTAATCAGATTCAGACGGCTAGAAATCTCAACATTTTATTGCTTTTACAAACGTCTAGAAACTTTTGCCTTTGCTTTTATAACATCTTAAGAAATACATTCAAAATATCTATTGAAGTCAACGTAACTTTAACCATTAATAAACTGATAAATCTTTAAAGACCTTTTTTTAAAACTATCATATACTTGCACCTACGATTCTAACCACTTGAAGGCCACACAAAATGTCGGGAAGGAACGTGGAAATGTATATTTTGTTAAAAAAATGCGCTTAACATAAGCGTTTGTCAGAAGCTAGGTGGGTGTAACCTCCAAATCCAACAAGAGCGGAAGTCTTTACCCAAGAACGACCGTAATAAGATTTTGCCTTACCTAAACTTACTTTTTCTAAGAGTGAAACAAATCGACGTGTATCATCTATGGTTTAGACCTCATCTCTTCGTTTTAGACGGAAAGATCTGGGCTTAAACACAATAGACTGCGCCAGCACAGATTAGGATAGACAGATAGGTTGTATATACAGGTGGTACCAATCATACGATATTAATTTTAATTTTAATTACCTACACACCCAGCACCCTACATAACAAAAAATCTGTTAATTCAGCCAAGTATTTTAGCTATTGGAATTATTTTGTTTAAAAAAAACGATTTATAGAGATCAACGGCTTAACCCTATAATTACACATGAAACGAAAAATAACCTACACCCAAAAACTAAATAGTCTGCGAGTGAGAGAAAACAACGATGTTGTTTTCTCAATCCTGTTTTCTCAATAAGCGCGGCGCTCCGTTATTAAACAATTATTAACAAAGCTCTCAATCTCAATTAAATTATATTTTTTTAATGTCAAATTTCGTAGAATTCCCTGAAATACGTATACAAAGGTAGTTTCTAAAAAAAATACATTTATATAACTGTTCGGGCAATTTTTTATTAGTTCTAAATTATTTGAAGAAAGCTTACGTTTGAGCACTACGAAATTCATACAGTGTAGAGGCAGCATGCTAAAACTCTCAGCAAAACACGTTTGCTAACAAAAACAAATGCCATTCTGGCATTTGAATTTGACTGGCCCGTCGGCGCCGTGGGTAGTGACCCTGCCTTCAGCTCCGCGGGTCACGGGTAAGATTCCCGCCGTGGGCCAACATTTTCTATAAACAATTTGTTGGTTCTTCGAGCCTGGGTGTATATTTGTATTTAAGTATGTATTTAAAATTATATATGTAGTATATTTAGTTGTCCCCCCTAACAAAAGTATTAAGATAGATGTGTGTGTAAGTGTCCCATATATATGTGTCTCATATATAATTGAACCTGCTTTTTGTCGCGGTATCTTACTATCGAGGATATCAGTATATATCTCACGCTTACTATTAAAGTGACCTAATTTAAAATAACGCTTGATTGAGTTGTAGATTGTAATCCTTATTTCAATCACTCTACGAGCTATTATAAAAAGTTAGTATTTTTTTGCTTTTCCAAGTTATGGGTCTCTTTAACATTAACGAGGTTATTATACGCTACGCTTTTTGCAATCTGTCAAAAAACAACTTTTTTGAATTAGGCCACTTTAATAACAAGCGGGCTTTCTACAGTTGTAGTGGCATTGTCGTAGCATTCAATTGCGTCAGTTTTTTTTATTTATTATATCGAGATATAATATTTTTATAAAAATGTACACAGTTTATATTTTATAAAACTGTTAATTTTATAAAACATATCTCAGCGTTATAAAACTTTAACAGTTTTATAACGCTGAGATATCAGTAGAACATATATGGCTTGAATTTTTACATTTACATCACATTATGTACCTATGTTCTTGCAATAAATGATTTATTATTATTTATTATTTATTATTATCGATAAACAAATAAGCAAGAAATACTTGATTTTGATTTAATCATATCAGATTAGTTCAAGTAGACGGGCAAGTCACAAAGCTAATATCAATAAAATGTGTCCCCTTTATTCAACTGTACATTGTCATCCGTTATAATTAGGGCAAAAGTATCCGAGAGCTGTAATGTGTCTTTGTGTCCGTACAATTTTGTCGTGTTTAATTTCACGCCGCCAGTCGCGTCTTCGCCAATTAGCTTCTGGCTTCTTGATAGATTTATATGGAACTAGCTGTGCTTGCTTTCCCCCGCGTGGAAGTCAGTGTGTTTAATTGAAATTTTGAACATAAAATTAGTTATTGTAAGAGATAGAGACATGCTGTCACGTACTTTTTTTGTAGTGCTTATATAAATATACAATTCTCTAGTATATTACTTTGGTGTATTCCTATTGGTTAAATCAGCCCACGTGAATAAAGACCCCAGCAGTGTTTTTTACACATTTTACGTAAAACTGTAATATACTATTAATTTAAACCTTCCGAAAGAATTGAACTGTATTTTAGTAAAAAAAGTAAAGTTAAGCTGTGATAGCCTAGCGGTGAGACCGTGCGTGTGTCTAGAGACGACATGGGTTCAAACTCCGGGCAGGCACCTACGAGTTTTTCTATTAAAACTTATGTGTCTAATTGATAATTGCAATTTATCACACGCTTTTTGGTGAAGGAAAACAACGTGAGAAAACCTGCATATCTCTAGAGAACTCTAGGTGTAACCTACCAATCCGCATTGGAGCAGCGTGGTAGGTCTTAGCTCCAATCCTTCTCTCTAAAAATGTAGAGAGGAGGCCGTAGCCCAGCAGTGGGCATAGGAATAGGCTGTTACTTTACTTTACTTTTAGTTTAGTGAAATCCGTACAAAAATCCGAGAAAATCGATCACATAGAAACACAGCTTTTGGGGACTTTGTTCTATAATAGGTATAGATGCGTGCAAAATAAAATTATCAGTGATAAACACAGATATGTTGTTTAAGCGCAAATCTGTAATAAATCTTTCTTTCTTCTGCCCTTATCCCACTCAAGTGAGGTCGGCGCAACATGTTAAAAACATGTTGTCACATGATTTGGTTACGTATTTTACGACGCCGCCTGCCTGACGTCAACTTATGTATAATAATAACTTACCTTAGTCGTATTTTACGACCTCTCGGTAAGAAAGAGGGTGGTCTATTCTACTCAACCGGATACCACACGGTGGGTCAACGTACCTTAGTCGCCTCTTACGACACCTCGGTAAGAAATGAGGGTGGGTCTATTCTACTGAGCCGGATACCACACGGCATCGCAAATCTGTAATAAATAAGAAATAATAAGCTTAGCTTAGAACGTAGCTACTTACAGTTGAAAGAAGTAGCTTTATTCAAAGTATTTCATTCAAGTGTTAGTTAACATTATAAAATATAATTAGCTTCCATGTTTCTTTAACTCGATTTTAATATCATCATGGCATAACAAAGGGAAGTGTAACGAACAGGGTTCGTGACGAAACAATAATTTTGTTTGATAATTACATTACCAAAGACGAATCATTCGTTTCGGTTGATTCAATCATTTCAATTTATGTCAGCTGCTTAAATGCGCACGCACGTTATATTTTATATATAAGGAACCTTTCAAATTAACCATTTAGTATACTAGTAATTTAAATTGGCATAGAACGAATGATTAAGAATTTATATAATTTATAGAATTAGAATTCATATAATTTAGAATTCAGAGTAATTCTAGTAGTAATTTTTTATTATTAATTCTTATTAATTTTTTTTATTACTAAGCTATGATAGCCCAGCGGTAAAACCATGTGACTCTTACAAGGGGTCACATATTCAAACCCCGCGCAAGCACCAATGAGTTTTTTTGTTAAAATTTATATAAATAATCTATGTTTCTAATTGACACAGACAGACAGTCAGTGATAATTGACAGTATCACAAGCTTTTTATACATATACGCATAAAATATTATACATTACAGTACATATTACATAATACGAATAATCGATCTTCTTGAAATTCTAAAATTAATTAACACCAAGTTAAAGACAATTTTATATCCCGTAATTTTAAAAATTTCGATATAAATTGAAATGTCGATTTTAAAGTTTACTTAAAGATTATTTTATAAAATTTAGTATATTCGGGCAGCAAAATTATTTTAACCGAAAGCATTAAAATAGTAACAGTTCTAAAAAGGCATTATTTGCTATGTTCATAATATTGTCACAAACCGAGCCAGTGCATGATATTTATAGCGTAGATGCAGCCGCTTAAGAAATGTAACTTAGTATGGAGTGCACTTGTTAAAGAAAAAATATCCGCTAGCGAATTTGACTGAAAGCTAACTTTATTAAATAAATAAAATAAATAAATAAATATATGGGACATTTACACACACGGTCGTCCGTCCCCAAAGTAAGTAACTTAATACTTGTGTTATGGGTGACGGACAACTGGTAGATATACTACATATATAAGTTTAAATGCATACTTAAATACAAATACACACCCAGGCTCGAAGAACCAACAATTTATTTATAGAAAATGTTGGCCCTCGGCGGGAATCGAACCCGCGACCCGTGGAGCTGAAGGCAGGGTCACTACCCACAGCGCCAACGGGCCAGTCAAAACAACAAGCTGTAATGCTTATTTATTGAATGATACTTTGTTGTGTAAAAACAAGTAAAAGGTGTAGTAGAGTATCGCCTTGTTTTTGCTACGTAATTTGACAAAGGCCTCCTCAATGCTTTTAGACAGAGATATTCGAACTTGGGCTCACCACATGAATTGATACGTTATTCGTATCCGAGAAATGCTATCCTCACGCTGATTTTCTTCACAAATCATCGATTTATCACTAGCACGCAAGAGTATTACTGGTAAAATAAGTTTTGACCGTTTCAAGCTATTAAGTCATTTATAGGGAGCATTGTAGTTAGGGTCATTTTCAAATTCTTATATAGACCACAAGTCTATATAAGAATTTGAAAATGTTGACTAACGGGGTTAGCCTGAAATTTTAAACGTAATTTTGAAAAACACACACACACAAATAACACACAAACACACTCTAAATAGCACTGAATGGTTATAATATTATATTAGATTGATATTTCCATATTTATGCATATTTGTTGGTTGGAAAAATAAGTATTTACAATCACATCACGTAGATAAGCTTTGATTACTTCAGGTGAATAAAAAATAGGGATTTCGAGTAAAATTAAACTTTTTATTTCACAAAAGTCTCTCTCCATACTTATCAACTTGGATGCTGCCAGCTCAGTAATACAGCCAGTAGCTTCACATTACAGCCGACTATGCTCGGAACACCACTGCAATAACTTACAATACTTAACTAATAGTGTTATTATTTGCCCCGACTCGTTAGGCTGAAGGCGTGAAATAATGAGCCGGATAATCTTTTACTGAATAGGTTTTGCGGGATCGGCGGATTTGTTTTGAAATAACGGTGCTTATTAAAGCTAAAGCTCAGACTAACTGTAGGTTATAAGATTTCTATATCATACCATGTACATGCGATGATATAGAAATGAGTGTATTTGATTGAAATTTTAACATGAAATTATAATAATAATAATCTTTATTGATGCAAACATTCAATTTTGACATAACATATTGGAACCTTGGCCCCTAAATTAGAATTAACTGTGATTCAGGAGCCAGTGCCCTCCCTTATAAATAAGTCATACAGTTGTTGTATTTGTTTATTAATAACAAAATTTTAAACTAGGTTAGTTCTGTCTAAGTAATTTTTATTTATGATATATAATATGGGTGTATCTAAGTGTAAGTATATTTTTATTTATTCTGTGTGTGTGTGTGTGTGTGTGTGTTTTGTGTGTGTGTTTTATTTTTCATTAGTTATTAATTGCGAGATAACGATAAGAGATACATGCCGTCGCGGACTTTTTCGTCTAATTTCTATACATCTACAATTCTCTAGTATATTACTTGATGTATCTCTGTTAGTTTATGTCAAGTGTTTTTGCTGCGACCTCTTTAATACAATTTACATGAAATCGTCATGTTACTATATAATACTATATAATACTATTCATCTAAATCTTCCGGATGGACTGCACTGTCTTTTAATAAAAACTGTACAAAAATCCGTTCAGTACATTTTGATAAAAGCGATCACATTCAGACAACTTTTGGGTACTTTGCTTTATAATTTGTATAGAATAACAATTAAGCTGGGAATAATATTATCGTTCCTTTTATTTAAGTTTATTAAAGATAACAAAAAAAATTTCACGGGTCACAAAGACCATCAAACTATTGAAAATTTAATTAATAGTTGACTCTCTTGACCAAATTAGCCATTTTAACGAACTGTTTGGTGAAAAATTACGAGGAGATGACACCCAAGAGAGATGGACTAAGGAAAAGAGAAATATATAGAGAAAAAACTATTTCTTTTTTTTCATAAGTATTGTGTGTCAGAAATGTCTTAATCTTGATTGATTTATATTGTGTTGTTGTCTATATCAACACCAATATTATTAATGCAAAAGTATCTATCTGTATCTTACACTTTAATTATATAAGCTAAATCGCTTATCCTATTTTATTAAATTTGACACAATTGTAGTTTATATATCCGGTTAAAAAATCCCAAAACAAAGAATGAAAATATCATTTTTTCTTCGAAGATCTTTACTTTTATATAATTAACTAGCTGTGCCAGCGGCTTCGCCTGCGTGTAAACAGCGTGACACAATTTTTTTTCTATAATTCAAATTTTAAACATAAAAGTAGTTATTGTGAGTGAACCATAAAAGAGAGGGACATGCTATCGCAGACTTTTTGTAGTAGTTTTATAGATCTACAATTCTCTAGTACATTAATTTAGCGTATCTCAGCTGGTTTACGCAGCGCACGCAACTAAAGCTCTCAGCAAACAAGTTTTTTAAAAACTGCGCGATCTCTTTAACACAATTTACATAATATCATATGTAGTATTTACCTAAACCGTCCGGAAGTATTGCACTATCTTTTGGTGAAAACCGTACAAAAAATCGTTCAGTAAATTTTGAGGTAAAATCTATTACAGACAGACAGCTTTTTGGGACTTTGTTTTATAATAAGTATAGATGGTATTTTAACAATTGATTCAACGTGAACGAGGTTGCGAGTATACCTAGTTACACTATAACTTAGTAATTATATTCACACACTATTGGACATCATAAAATATTCAATTGAGGTCAGCGCAATCAATTTTAATTAAAGTTGCAATAAAGAGTCGTTATGGCCACAATTATCTCAATAACAATTAATGAGGCTAGTGGTGTCTAGTTCGCAAGCTGACCGAGATTTATATTTGATGTCATAAGGGTTGCGAAAGCGTTAATGATGTCCTCTGTTGCGCAGTCATGCGATAACTTGCCTCGTAAGGAACGAGAAAGCTTTATTAGGAATTTAGTGCAAGACCTGGTTCATTTTCTAGTATTATAAAACATATTCTTAATTTACGTCATAGTTATAGCTATACCATCAGCCCTCTACTACGCGTCGCCCGAAGCCGTGGTCCGGCCTGACAGGAGGCACCCTTAGGACGACGTTCTCCGGCGCTAGTAGAGCTTCTGCGCTCTACTCTCTGCATTTCTCAACCTCGACGATGCTTCTGCGCTCGCCCGTCCCGCCCGGTGCCGCTGTAAAAGCCGTTAGGGCTAACAGCATACAGTCAGTTCGAAAAAAAAAAAAAATCCATGGAATGGAATCTTTTTGCTATAACATATTTATTACAACTCTAAAAAGTTATACCCACTTGTTACTGACAAAAAGCCTAGTTAATAAAAACTACTAGAAATGTCCACTCAAATCAAAATAAGTAATTACCATTACCTCTCATTACCATTACCCAATGGACTTTGGGAGTCTGCTTCGATTCTCTATGAGATTAATTCTCTCTGATTTACCTAGAAGCTAGCGAGAGCTATTTAAGTTCGAAGGCAAATAATAGCATCGCACTTCAATTTGCATGCTCTAATGTGAAGTTGAAGTGAACGATAGTTTTATTTCATTTGTGATATTTAACAAAATAATGCTCTAAACACTTATCGCGTAATTAAGTTTATTTTTCTTTCTTTTGTTCTGTTATATAAACAAGTTTGTCTATTTATTAAAAGAAGTTAATGTCCAGAAATCATAAACAACCAAATGTGTAGTGTACTACATTAAATAAATAAATAAAGACTATTAGTATATATTAGTATCTAAATCAGTATCTAAATTTAAATTTTACTGAAATATTATAAGAAATGATTCTTATTACTAATAGAATTAGGCGTTACTTTGCGGAGATCCATAATACAAAAGTAATAATAAAATTATTTTGCTATAATCCGCGATACAGTAAATAGAAAATATATATAGTGCTAAATGTATAGTGGACTATCCGTTTTTTTCCACATGTATCGCGGATTATAGCAAAATAATTTTATTATTACTTTTGATTCTAATTAGACCCATCATTATTTTATGTAATAGAACAGACATATACAATCGATTACATATTTTAATATACCTGTATATTTATCCATGCGCGTAGTTTGTTGAACAAGGAGTACAAAGTTTCTTCAAGTATTGATATATTTAAGAAAAATGTAATGTTTAAGTAGACATTAAAAAATAAAAATTTTAATCTATGGTATTAGAGACTTTTACTTTACTTACTTTTAATTTTCGTAATGGAAGCCTTATGAGAATCTAAGTCCTATATTCTAAAGTACACTGTGGATATAGCTGCACTGGTCAAGTAAGGGGTCCTCTATTTAAAAGGAAACGAGGCATGCTCTACTTGCGTGATTGCGAACAGCTTTCAAGTAGATTAGCAACTCACAATATGTGATAGGTTTTAGCTTAAGTCTTATCTTGATGAATAATTTTAACATTGTTTACGTAATAGAACCATTGCTGGTATAATTAATTAGAACAGTGATAGCTCATACTAATTGCTATGTTATAATCGATTGATAATATGATTATGATAGGTATTATGATTTATAAAACTGGTCCGTTGCCGCAGTGGTAGTAGCGGTGCATTTAACTCCGCGGGTCGCGATTTCGATTCCCGCCGAAGGTCAACATTTCTTAAATACAATTTGTTGGTTCTTCGAGTCTAAGTATATGTGTTCAAGTATTTATTTAAAATTATATATTATATATGTATATATTTACCAATTGTCTGTCACCTATAACACAAGTATACTTTGGGGACGACCGTGTATACATAAGTGTCGCATATATTTGTTTATTTATAAAAATATTCTTACTAACTACGGCTTACAAAATCATGATTTACTTTTAGTAGCATTTCATTTGAAATGTATAAAGTGTTTCACGACGAATAACTTATTTTTATTGGTTTCAGATTTACGCTTGACTGTTACATCACCTGATGGTAAATAATTCTAAGACAACTAATTAAGTGTAAGTAATTCATTCCAAGAAATACGTGTCTAAACCTGAAAAAGGTAGTTTACTTTATATAGTTCATCAGAATCGTACTAGAACATTAAAATTCATTTGACTGCAATTTTGCTCGTACGTCATAAACTAGCCCATTAAATTAAAAGGACAATTCTATAGAACATCATCATTCTCCTGCCCTCATCCCACTCTGAGCGGGGTCGGCACAACATGTTACAAACATGTTGTCACATGATTTGGCTACGTATTTTACGACCGGCCGCCTGCCTGACGTCAACTTATCTAAGTCGCCTTTTACGACACCTCGGTGAGAAATGAGGGTGGTCTATTCTATGCAGCCGGATGTCACACGGCACATACCTTATTCGCCTCTTACGACACCTCGGTAAGAAAGGAGGGTGGTCTATTCTATTCTGCCGGATACAACACGACAATTCTATAGATGACAAATTGAAAATTTAAAATACTATTTAAATTGGAATTTTCAAACATTTATTTTCCACAAAAATGTACAAATGTACAATGTCTATTTTAAATTACTTACACGCTAGTACTATACAAATTATGCCCACGTGGAATGGTCCCAAGAATGCTGATGATGTTTCCGCGTTGATTCGCTTATCTGATTCTTTCTGCTAAAAAGGAGCCAGATCTCTTGTCACCTGAAAATTCAATTAACCGTCGTGTTAATACGGATAAAGAAAATTTGCACTTTGACTATTAAAATTATTATTATATTGAAATTTGAACCCGGAACTTTCAAACAGACTATTGCACCACTGAGTTTCTCGTGCTAGTCATAACGTTAACAATGTCAGCGTGGTTAGGCTTACATTGCCCATAGATCTGCTCATCGTCTCTTTTAATGGCATGGCTTGAGATAAACTATGCTAGCTGTTTTCCTTTATTTCCCTGACTACGGAAATCTGTCAAGGGTCATTTGTTGCACAGTTCACGCGTCATAAATCTTGCATGCGTAAAGGGTTCAGCAAAATTCTAAGGGTTGTTTAAGCGCTATTAAACAATCCTACGAATTTGCATGAATTCAAAAAATCATAATATACGTTAAATTAAAATTTTTAATACTTTAATATTTGATTATATTTCGTTAAGATATTCCCTAGTAGTTTTTAGTTGTTTCACTTAGAAGTTAAAATTTAAGATTATTTCTGAATCATCGTAAAACATTTCTTAACTATTTTCTTTGGTGTCACCTACTCTGAATATCATAAAGTTACTATCCCACTGCTGGTCATAGGCCTCCTCTCTCTCTTTTTGGAGAGAACCATTGGAGCTAAGACCTAGCACGCTGCTCCAATGCGGATTGGTAGGTTACACATATCCCTTTGAGATATGCAGGTTTCTTCACTACGTTTTCCTTTACCGAAAAGCGTGTGATTAATTGCAATTATCAATTAGACAGATGCTTATCTAGAGTTTGAACCCGAGACCCCCGCGGAACAGTCGCACGGTCTCACCACTGGGCTATCACAGCTTCCGCAATCTAAATATGTCGTAATTGCCTCTAATTGAATTGAAACTACTCGCCATACTTAACTATATTCTTATTACTTTACCATATACTCATTTAAAACGACATTACTTACTGTTATATAAAAAGCGTACGCTTACAAAACTTTACTCAAAGACTCATATTATCTATAGAATTTACTCTTCAAATTATTTGAACTAAAATATTTCAGTATATTCAAAATATGTATCTATTTTATTTTATCAGTGTATAAAAAATAATAATTTTATTCTTTTCTTAAAATCACGTCGTTAATGCAGATATCCACTTCATGAAAAAGTTTTATTAGCTTAATATCAAAGTTTGCATATTGCATATTTAAAGGTTTTTTTAGTGTGTAATTTTTTATTAAAAGATTATTTTTCGCTTGTTATTATGAAATAAATCAATTCAAATGGTTTATGGGTGCAAAATGGATAGGAAAAATAACGACATATTGGCTAAGTAAGATTCGAATTTCTCGATACAATGGAACTACACTATGGTTTCTGCATTCTGCGTAGTTAAAGAGTTTTTGTAAAAATAATAACAACAATGGCAGAATTTAACTAACCTAGTATATTTTAAACCTTAGAGACCTTATGTGGATTGTGCGGTCCAAGCGAGGGTAGTTGGTGAAAATAATGACTGTAGTACTCGGGACCGAAGACGCCGTGGCCCTCCAGTCAGTTCGTGACCATGACGGATGCACCACTGCCGAAACGTCGAACCTTATAAAAGGTAACTCGATTTTGTCGCGATATGACCCGTATTTTCACATATTAATTAACTAACCTATGCTAAATTCTGGTCACTAGAATAAATATTATTAAAAGTTGTTATTTAACTTGCCGTGTATGTATGTAAAGATGGCATCTTGCAAGTTAAATTAGACCCACTTCCCGGTGTCCGCTTGAGATGAAATTTTACATACTGTGGACCAGTCGAGATGATTGTTTATAATAAGTATGGTTAGCAGTAGGGACTTGAAATTTGTTTAAAAGTTTTTTTACTTGACTTATTTAGCAACCATGTTAATATAAGACTTCCTAAACTTAAAAAGAAATGCAATTAACCCAGATATCGACTGTGAACTAGCAATATTTCCTATATAAATTTTAAGCCATATAACTTTTTAATGGTATTGGGTACTACCGCCCATCATTTACGTATCGAAAATTTGTAATTAAATAAATATATTTAAAGTCAACTGTTCTTGAAAAGTTGTCAAAAATAAGATAGGACGATTTGCGAGTTCACAAACGATATGTCGAATTAATTAAAAAAAAAAATTGCGCTTGCAAAAAAACGAATAATTTCACCGCGCAAATTAATGAGTGAATCTACAAATTATATTTTCACACAACCATTGATCACAACTGCAGCCGCCGCCACTATTTTACCATAATTTCACCATTTGTCCCAATCATTTACACACGAGTGGCAATTTACTGTTTTTGTCCGTAAAACGGATGTTGTTTTGTTAATTTTGCATAAGGGCTAAAAATATATTCCATATTGATATCTGGCTAATCATCGACGCATGCTACAGTTGACTGATTAAGCAATTTCTCGCTCCGTCAAACATAGAAGCGTGCCCACATTTGATTACATTATATTGTGGAACAATATGTAATTTAGAACTTTCCCTTTGCTGCTTTTTTAATACAAATTAGTACAGGTACTAAGGATGTACGGCAAGTGACTACAATGTTGACAGTGAAAATGTTGTGAAAACAAAAATGTTTTCATTAAAACTTTCTATCATTAGTCTTTTATCGGTATTTCTAATGAAATGTTTTATTTTTACAATTATTGTCATTCTATCGATTATTTAATCGGAACATTATTATATTCATACCGAAGTCCAAGTTATGACTACCTGTGCCAGTGGCTTCGCCCGCGTGGAAATCTGCATGTCACAATTTTTTTCTAGAATTGAAATTTTAAACATAAAAGTAGTTATTGTGAGTTAACCATAAGAGACAAAGATATACTATCGCGGACTTTTTGTCTAGAATTCTTCTAATCTACAATTCTCTTATATATTACTTTAGCGTATCTCTGCTGGTTTACGCAGTGCACGCGACTAAAGCTCCCAGGAAGAAAGTTTTTTTAACAATTGCGCGATCTCTTCAACACAATTTACATAATACCAATATGTCCTATTTACCTAAACCATCCGGAAGTATTGCACAATCTTTTTGTGAAACTATACAAAGACCCGTTCAGTAGATTTTGAGAAAATCGATTACATACAGACAGACAGCTTTGTGGGACTTTGTTTTATAATAAATAAATATAGATGCATTATTATTTCACTTGTTCTATTTATGTTATCTTGACAGCAATTTTTCTATGTACATAGAGTTTCCTTTTATTTTGTTTATCTTTTTGTCTATATTCCCGCATTTCAGTTCTAGTCTTGTTCATTTTTTTACTCAAAGGTTGACTCTGGAAGAGATCCCTTCTAGAGCTAAGTTTACCATAATATGTGCTGTTTTTTCAACATTTTCATTGATTTTTTTATGTAAAAGAAACAAATTAACTGTTTTTCATCTGTTTAAGACAGATGAAAAACAGTTAATTTGTTTCAGACTAATGACTCAAATTGTTCTGGGCAACTAACAGGCTGCTAATTTAATTTTACTCTAGAAGGTATTTTGATACTCTGAAGTGAAAATAAATCAACATGTAACCTTAGCCATGGTTATTTGATTAATGAATATCGTAAATTATTAAGATGCCCAAAGGAAACAGATTACTACCGTCTTGATATTCATAAAGCAACTGAAACATGGGCAATTCTGAATTAATTTCCGGTTTACAAAAACGACGATGAACTCGATATTGTACCAAGATACTAGCCTCGGGCGAGGAAAACCAACTGCCGCGAATTCCAAAAGAAAATTAATTAAGAACTTAATTTTGTAATATTGGATTTTTGGGATTACCTACTTTGTTTGTGAAATATTTCATTAGTGTATTCCTAGCATCTTCTCATCGTTCTATGAGAGCAGCATCTGGGGAAATTATCATAATCCTACTTAATAATAAACTTAAAAAGTCGTACATAGTTTTTTACGTATTAATATAACGATACTTTCTAAATGCTAACCACTATTTATGCATTTATTACTATTTCTAGGTTAAGACATTTAGATTTTAGCTTTGTAAATAATATGAGTAGTCATTCCAATACATATAAGTAAAGTCAATTGATTTTACAGAACCACGTAAGTCAATTGTCAATTTGGATTTAGCATTCATATATAAAACTCCTGAAACAATTGTATTTAACTGAAAAATAATTATAATAATGTTTATACAGAGAGCGTATTATTATTTTATCGGGATTATAATCCCGATAAATTTTTTTTTAATTAATATATTAATTTAAAAAAAATCGTGTATCTAATTTAACTCCGAACATATTAAGACGGTAAATACGATTTAATTATATAATTATAATTATAATTTTGTTAAATGAACCGCTTTGTTGTTTCCGGCTGAGTAAAATAGACCACCCTCTTTCTTACCGAGGTGTCGCAAAGTACGACAAAGGTAAGTTGACGTCAGGCAATTGGCCGGTCGTAAAATACGTAGCTGAATCATGAGACGACATGTTTATAACATGTTGTGCCGACCCCACTCCGAGTGGGATAAGGACAGGAGGATGATGAATTTTGTTAAATGAAATACTTTTTACAAATTATAGAGATCTAATTTTTTGAGATTTCAAAAGACGCTAGTATTAATTAAAAGTGAACCTCGACACTTATCCAAATCACCGAACTTTTTATATACATTTCAGTATAATTTTAAGTTTTCGACTTAACTCTAGGTTTACTGTTGTGCTAACTTCAATTCCTTTTGAAGAAACACTAATAGCCTAAAGCGAATTTTCTCTGTATACATAAATATTCATTGAATTCTATGCTCAAAATAGGAACCTACATAAACAAGAATGCCCGTACTGAAATAATTGTTGCTGGGATGGCTAAACTTGAGGCAGCGGATCCCATTAAACTTTCTGTTCAGGAATGGTCTTTGTAGAATAATTTGCATGTGCATTGTCAAACCCTATCGGGCATTCGGAACGAGACTGGCCAATGGCCGAGCACGATACAAACTTTTGCCATTTCCAGTATTTTGCATATTGCAGTGCGTTTTTTAATGCAATTCCAAGTCGATTGACGTCGTAATTTTTAACAAACAGACGCGGGTCATTCGTTTTCTTTTCGAACTGCGAAAGCGTCACCAGGCGGGACGGACTAGCGCAGAAGCATCGTCGAGGTTACGAAATGCAGAGACTAAATCGCAGAAGTTCCACTACCATTGGGGTACATCATCCTAAGGGTGCCTCCTGTGAGGCAGGACCACGGCTTATGGCTACATGTGGTGGAGGGCTAGTGATAAGGAAGTCAAGCAGTCAATTACCGCATTGTATGTGAATTTTTTGTACAAATTAGAATAGGTAGACTTTTCTGTGTTTGTTGTTTTTTCTTTTATTCCTACATTTGCTTCACAGTATATTTTAAATTTAATTTTTGTACATAAAAATATAAGCAATTATAAAACGATAGGTGATGTATATAATAGACAAAATAGGAACCAACATAAGCTTACGGCTCCTGCTTTACACCTAGCAAAAGTACGAAATCGTTTATGAGTTTGGCTATAAGATTCTATAATAAAAATCCACCATCAATTTTGGCCTTGCCATTACAGCAGTTTAAAAACACTGTTAAATAGAGGGTGATACAGAAACCCTACTATACTATTGAAGATTACTTAGATGATAAGGATGTGTGGATATAGCTGCACTTCTACACTGTACAAGACAGTGATGAATAAAAGTGACTAGGTATAAGATTTATATTTTAAATAGAGCAACCGCCAAATTTCTTACTGACTTTTCTTGGTAGGAACAGCTTTCCGAAGCAGCAGTAGAGATGACGATTCAAAAGCACTTTTTCACAAGTTTACTTGAATAAAGAATATTTTGAATTTGAATTTCAATTTTGTGACCTAAAAAGTGGAATAGTCCCATAGAACATTGTTTTCATATATCTCAAAGGGACTAGGCAGCTTTTTCAATAAAAGCTTTCAGGTGTTTTACTATTTTTGATATTTTTAAAAACTTATACATATTTAGACCCACTCAAAAAATTAGTAACAAATTATACACATAAATAATTTATAGAATTAGGCGTTACTTTGCGGAGATCCATAATACAAAAGTAATAATAAAATTATTTTGGATTATAGCAAAATAATTTTATTATTACTTTTGTATACACATAAACTTTTTTTTGCAATCCCAACGTCGCAAAAGTATTTTTAATCACAATAAAAAATTAATCGGATATTTTACTATACGAACTTCTGAACTAATTATCGAGAAAGCACACGTTTTGTTATATCAGAAAACTTATTAGTTTTTAGCCTGACACGCTCAGGAACACAACGGATGGCGAAATTAAAAAAATAATATAAAAGACGTATGTTTTAGAAATTTTCATCGGGATCTTGTCGATAATTGAAAAACAAACTATGACTGCGATTGACGTTTAATTTTTGTATATAAAAGAATAACACCTTAGCTGTATCCCGTGGAAACTAGAGAAATAGGTGTTTTAAACTACATATCGCGTAAGAGTTATTTATGACCCATCACCTAATTTTCTCTCTTATACCTTATGATGTAGTAAGTTTTATCGTTTTAACTAATAAACAATAAAATTGTATGTGTGCAAATGAACATTTTGGTCATAATAGCAATCTAATAGTAATAATGATATTATTTGCTATAATCCGCTATTAAAGCTAGTGTTTCCTAATCCTTTTCTGAAAAAAAATTCTTCGCTACTTTTTGGCATCTTACTGGCATCTAAGTTTTTCTATTAGACATTAACTTCCCTTCTTCGAATATTTTGGCGCGCCTTACTTTTTATCTCGCAATAACTTCTTAGATATTTATTTAAATAGTACGGAGTATAGGTAACTAAGGTATGTAATACAATAATGATTAATACTGTATTGGTAAATAGCTTTCTTATTACCGCATGTAAGTGACCATTTCCTTACAACTTGAAACGTGTATAGTAAGTAAGATATCCTTAAAACATTAATATATGCCATTGCGGACTTTTGTTAACATTTAGGAGAGGTATGATTTCACCATTACAAAGCTGCCGGGGAGTAATATTTTTTTTATTTTTCCTATTTTCAATACACATAGTATATATAAAACTCCTTTATGAATCACTCTATTGGATTAAATTGCATAAAAATCCGTACAGTGGTTTTTAGCTTATCATGAACAGAAAGAGAGACACACATATATGCAGTGATGTATTGAGTCCTTGATAGATGCAAGAATGTCTTAAATGTTACACGTCTCATTAGTATTAGGTCCTTACATATGAAATTGGCGTTTTCTATGAGAGGAACATAAAGTCGTTTTTTTTTAATGAAATATATTTAATTAATCAAAGTATGTACCATTGCTATGTATGCACTTTTGCCATCTCATAGGTAGTTCATTGATCCCCTTACTAAAAAAACCATTCGGGCGGGAATCAGTAAAATCTTTGAAGGCGGTTTGGACTGCCCCATCGGAGTTGAATTTTTTTCCTTGCAAGTAGTTATCCAAATTGCGAAAAAAATGGTAATCTGTTGGAGCAAGGTCCGGAGAGTACGGTGGACGTCTAAGACATTCTAATTGAAGCTCCTCTGATTTGGTAGCCGTCTGTTGTGCAGTGTGTGATCTAGCGTTGTCCTGAAGCAGCAGTGGCCTAGAGCGATTGACCATTGCAGTTGCTGACAATAGATATCTGCCGTAACCGTCTGGCCAGATTTAAGACAGCTGTAGTGAACGACACCGGCACTAGTCCACCAAACACTTTCAAGCAACTTTTTTTTAGTCAATTTTCGCTTAGGGCAGGATTTGGCTGGTTCGCCAGGGTTCAGCTATTGCGATGAGCGCTTCCGATTATCGTAGAGGATCCACTTTTCATCACAGGTGATGAAAAAACAATGATTCGATTTAAAATTCCTTCATTATTGTGCCGGTTGAGTAACGTAACGCAGCAGTCGATGCGCGTTTGTCGGTTTGCTTCACTCAATTCATGAGGTACCCACCTTTCAAGCTTTTTCACCTTCCCAATTTGCTTCAAGTGGATTAGAATAGTTTTATCACTAACACCGGAGCCTGCAGCTAACTCGGACGTGGTTTCGATGGATCCGCTTCCACAATAGCCTTCAATTCTTCATTATCAACTTTGGTCTCCAGCCGTCCACGAGGCTTTTTCTGCAGGTCGAAATTTCCAGAACGAAAACGTTGGGACCAAAAACGCACTGTGTTTTCTTATGCGACACCTTCACCATACACATCATTAATCCTTCGAGCCGTTTCTGCAGCACTGGTGCCACGGTGGAACTCATACTCGTAAATAACGCGATTAGTGACACAAAGAAAAAAACAAAAGAAGAAAAAACAAATGAATTAGGGGGTTTGAAACACAAAAGCATGAGTAAATAGCTGTATGAATTTGAATTTGGAATTCCTAACCATAAAGGTAATATTTGAGATCAAAGTGGCCAGTACGACAAAACGCCAATTTCATATGTAAGGACCTAGTATTATTGTATTTTATTAGTTATATATCAAAAACTGATCGTTTTTTTCATATTCTTACGCAGTGTATAGCTTATTTGCGCCTTTCATATATATGCAATCTAAGAATTCTGATATTCTCCTGCCCTTATCACTATAATTGAGGTCGGCACAATGTGTTTTAAACATGTTGTTATATGCTTTGGCTAGTTATTTTACGACCGGCTGCCAGCCTGATGTCAACTTACGTTAGTCGCCTTTAACGACACCTCGGTAATTAATGAGGGTGGTCTTATCTACTCAGCTGGACACCACTTGGTGGGTCAACTTACCTTACGAAACCTCTATAAGAAATGAGGGTGGTCTATGCTTCTCAGCCGGATACCACACGGAGGGTGAACTTACCTTAGCCGCCTTTTACGACACCTAGGGAAGAAATGAGGGTGATCTATTTTACTCAGCCGGATACCACACGGCGGGCCAACTTACCTTAGTCGCCTTTTACGACACTTCGGTAAGAAATGAGTATGCCTATTCTACTTATCCAGATATCAAAGGGCAGAATATTATTTTGATCTAATTAAATCAATTAACCAATTATCTGAAATTATTATATATAGTTCTTTAGTTAAATTATAAGTCATCGACATACTAAAATTCATAAACTCAATTAAATCGCTGTGTTCTAGCTTTAATTAAAACGAAATACAAAATAAAATTAAGAACTTTGTCAAGTGGACGTAGAAAATGTTTTTTCGATTGGAGTTACCCGTCTGGTTTTCTACCTCGAATGCTAAATAAAGTTAAGTACGGAATACTAAGTGACTTGTACTAAAGATTTTCAGTATTTCGTGATTATTTTTCAAATTATGTTTTTCTCTTTACTAAAATTATTTCTTTATGCTTTCCTGTCAACGGAGTATGTGAAACGAATTTTTATCTATAATAAAGCGATGAGAAAAGAATACATTTTTAAGTGCGCACAATTACTACCCCTAACCCTACATGTCTAACCAATACAAATATTAATATCTTCTACAGCGACCGCTGAGTAGAATAGACCACCCTCAGTTCTTACCGAGGTGTCGTAAAAGGCGACTAAGGTAAGTTGACCCACCGTGTGGTATCCGGTTGAGTAGAATAGACCACCCTCTTCCTTACCGAGGGGTCATAAAATATGACTGAGGTAAGTTGACGTCAGGCAGGCGGTCGGTCGTGAAAAACGTAGCCAAATCATGTGACAACATGTTTGTAACTTGTTGTGCCGATCCCACTTAGAGTGGGATAATGGCAGGAGGATGATGAATATCTTCTACAATGAAGAGGCTAGAGCGTTTAATAAACGATAAAAACTGATACTGTTCCACTGCTGGACCTTCTCAATCTATAGAAGAGAAGCATTAGAATGATAACTCTCCTTCCCTCTCTCTATTGGACCAAAGAAACTCGTAAAATCTGCTAAGCTATAGGAGATTCATAGAGATACAAACGGACATTTAAAGTTTCGCTTTTACTATGTTAGTACGATTAGAGCTGTGTAGGTTTTGATGAACTATATAAATCTTTACTTTAAAATTGCAATTAGAGCATATTAGAGCCTAGAACATTAAATAAAACTTGCTTACAACCCATCAATAAGCCAACATCAACATTAAATATTCAGTTCCCATAATACAAGCCACAGAACACGTAGTCATTTTATTATGCCCTAACACGACCTCCCTTTTTCAATATAAGGCTAAACCGTAAAATTTTATTTTATACCGGTTACTTTGTTCATTGAAATACTCTTCGTGTTATGCTAATATTCCACACAATTCCAGTATCACAAAGACCAGTCCGTATTGTTGAGTCGCCTACAAATTTGAATAAGTATTTACAGTAAACAGGGCAGAATGCATTAACGTTGACTTAAATTTAAAAATGTCACACAGAGTGTTATGTATGGGCTCTTAAGCGCGTCTTGATATCATTAGGGCAGTTACGTGTACGGCTACCATTTTACTTAGTTATCTAGGAATGTCTTACATTATATTGTCATCGTTCCAAATAAATTATAGAATTAGGCGTTACTTTGCGGAGATCCATAATACAAAAGTAATAATAAAAAAAAATTGCTATAATCCGCGACACAGTAAATAGAAAATATATATAGTGCTAAAAGTATAGCGGACTATCCGTTTTTTCATACCCGTTACATGAAGGATTCGTAAAAACGTCTATCTCCTGACGATGCTTCGGTTGCGAAACGATTGTTGAGTCTGTGATAGCGAACGTGTGTAGTGCTTGTGTATTGTGGTGGCAGTGGTGGAGGTTTGTGCATATGTTTTTTACGAATCCTGCATGTAACGGGTACGAAAAAACGGATAGTCCACTATACATTTAGCACTATATATATTTTCTATTTCCTGTATCGCGGATTATAGAAAAATAATTTTATTATTACTTTTGAGTCATCGTTCCCGTTTTGATTGTGTTCGCTTAATTAAATAAATATAGCTAAATCGGAGTTAAATAAAAGTGGTTTATTTTTTCCCTTATTTAGCATATTTACATGTATATAAAAAATTAAGTATATTTTCAAATATGTTCGATAAAAATAATGGAAAAAAGGTTAATATTAAAAATATTTGTTATGTAATTTCTCACTAGGTACATGCGCCTTCTCAAAAAATACCCTGGTGAAATGGTGACCCTAGTCAGCAGGACCTCTTGGGGTAGATTAAGACTTGGACTGCGTTTTCTTCTTAGTAATGGGACAGCACTTTTATTTTGTCAGTGTTCTAATAAAATTTAAATGTAAAATTAACTACGAAATTAGAATTATTCAAGTATCCTTGTCTGTATAACAAATAAAGTTAATAAAATAAAGTAATAAAGTAAAATAGATTAGCTATCTATTTTAAATTGAATAATAATAACATTGAAATGCAAACAGAATTTTCGGAGAAAAATATATTATTTGAATTAAATTAAATTAAATCGACAAAATTATTCTTTATAATTTTGGCGATTATTACCATTACCAAGTTGTGTCTTCACAATACTCGTGTAAAGACAAAAAGTAAGTAAGCTGCGTGTTCTTCATTTTTTTAATAATAACTGTTTTTATTTTTTACACTAAATATTTGCTATACTAAATATTCTTGGAATAGATATAGATATGTGTACAAATCAGAAACTTACCGACATAGCTCGGCGTGTCTCAAAGCTGAATATAATGGGAGGGACATATAGGGATGGGCTTTTGGTTACTAGGGGGCTAGAATAGCGACCCCAAACTTGATAACGCAACGTTGGTAGAACACCTACGAGCTGGAAGTAAGCGCCACAAGATCAGTATTCTTGGTATGTTGGTATCCTAATGTTGATGAAAGGTCTCCTATTATATTAGAGTTTGATAACACGCACCATAATCATTCGTTTAAGCAATTATGATTACTAACTGAGACGGAATCCTAAACAATATAACAAAATTTTCCATCCTCTTCATCTCTGAATAAAAATCAACGAATAAGCGCCACTTTTAACGAAAACAGCACAGCGCATAAGTTAAACAATATCAAACCGAGTTATGGCCGCTCACGAACACAAGCTCGGCTATCCAAGACGAAACAGCCTTAGCTCTAATCTCAGAATACCTCCGCTGTTTATCTTGCCTAGAAATGTCTTGCTGTATCCAAGTTAATCCTCAGTAAGCTTTATACAACAGCTTTAACCATTTAAATAATATAACATGCATTAGTTGTCTTAAAGATTTCTTCGAGATCTTTTGTTTACTGTTGAAGAATACTGAAAAGATATCAAAATAAACTAAGCTAGATGGATAATAGATACAGAGATAAAATGTAGTCGACACATGAGACAAAGTTTAATTTGTATGCCTTTGATATCTTGGATTTGATATTAAAGGAAAAGTGTTCTTGAAATACTTTTTTCGGCTTATTAGTCTATGAACTTGTAGGACTCAAATCAAGCAGCAATTTAGCTCTCCGAGCATTAGGGTGGTAGTTTTTAGTTTTGGTTAAGCTGTCTTATTGTCACTTGCCAATGGGGAATTGAGTTGGAAGACATAATTACAAGCACCCTTTCCACTGCCTTCTTTCGTGAAATTTGCATAGGTTCTCAGCATTACCATTTCACCAATTGCCGAAGAATATAAGATTTCAAATAGACATCAACTCTACCAACGACCTGCCATTAACTTGGCCTCGAGATCCCCAGTTAGAGGCACCATATAAGACACAGACCTGGCCAGCACTGACAAAGCATATTCGCGAACTCCACGCCAATAAAATGCAGATATTAAGATGGATGTGCGGCGTTACGCGTTTGGACAAAATACGTAACCAGTACATTCGCGGAAGCCCTGGCGTGAGAGATATTGCTGACAAAATCGTAGAAGCGCGTCTTCGCTGGTTTGGTACGACGCCCCCAGAGCTATGTGGGTCACAGATGCCTCAACATGCCTGTTTCCGGCCATAGACCACGTGACCGACACCACGTCGTCAGTCTGCCTCATAGGGTGTCTATCGACCCTGCGTGTTCCGGTGCGGGGTTGCCATTTCAACACCTTAAAACCCCAAACGCCCATTGGTTCTCCGAACTATGTGCCCTGCCCATCGCCTATTTAGCTTTGCGACACGCTGAGCTGTTGTTAATATTGGTTCTTCTACGGATCTTATCAGTTCTGATTTAATCACGTAGAAACAATTCTATATCTAATAATAATCTGAATACATCTACGATGTTAGTCTTGTCGTGAAATTTAGCAGTACCAACTTAATCCAGCATACAGCTTAAGTTTTGAGCTATTAAAATACATTATGATTCATAGCAAATAGGTTTAAATGGCACTATTATTCACGTATTTCATAACATCAAACGATTACAAGGTTTATAGAAAGATTTGATGGAAGAATAGTGTATAGTAATTATCAAATTTTAAATTGAAAAAAAAAATAATCTTAATCATACGTACTAATAAAATTTTTAAAATACGAAATTAAATTTATTTTACATATGTCCGGCCCCTTTGGCGCAGTGGGTAGTGACACTGCCTTTAGCTCCGCAGGTCGCGGGTTCAATTCCCGCGAAATTTGTTGGTTCTTCGAGCATGGGTGTCTATTTGTATATAATTATGTATTTTAAATTATATACGTAGGATATTTACCAGTTGATTGTTCGTTCGTCTCAGTTACTTTGAGGATGGACGACCGTGTGTATGAGTGTCCTATATATCTATTTTTTTATTATTTTTTATATCACTATAAATAAGAATGAAGGTAGGCTTTAATTTCGAATTAATTTAATTCTTGAAGTCCGCGTGATTCCCTGCAGAGAAGTTTAAGGAAATAGGTATTCTTATCTTTGCTTCACAGTATATTTTAAACAATGTATTTTTTTATATATAAAAATATAAAGAATTATAAATCGATAGGTGATGTATATAATAGACAAAGTAGGAACCGACATAAGCTTGCGACTCCTGCTTTGCGCCTAGCAAAAGTACGTAAATCGTTTGTGGGTTTGCGAATAAGATTCTATAATAAAATTCCGAAATCAATTTTGGCTATGCCATTACAGCACTTTAAAAACATTGTTAAAAAGAGGCGGATACAGAAAGCCTACTATTCTGTTGCAGATTACTTAGATCATAAGGATGTGGATATAGGTACTCTTCTACCCTGTACAACACAGTAAGTAATAACTAAATGTAACTAGTTTTAAGATTTATATTTTAAAAAGAGTAACCGCCGAGTTTCTTGCTGGTTCTTTTCGGTAAGAACAGCTTTCCAAACCAGCAGTAAAGTTGACGATTCAAAAGCACTTGTTTACAAGTTTACTTGAATAAAGAAAATTTAAATTTGTGCCAAATTACATCATTATTTGTACAACGTATTAGTCGTATTATAGTATTAGGTAGCATATAATATATCAGGTAGCATATCCAATTCGATCATCTTAACTTCACAAATGAAGGATTCATTCTACTTAAGGATTAAACGAAACGAAGAGAGGGCTTATTTAACTCAGTTGACTATAACAAAGACGGTTTGTGTGAGAGGATAAAGAGGTAAGTTAGCAATAAGTTGTAACAACAAAAGGATCTCCGACCAACGCCCACGTTTGCTTTACTTTAAATAACAATACAAAGCAGACCGTATAAATGACACATAAAAGTATTTTATTTCATAGTAGCAGATTTTACAACAACATCTAAGTAATTTATTGCAAGTAAGTATAGGAAAAATAGTCTTTTGGCTCTTTTTGAATTGAAAGCAAGTTTAATAGGAAATATGCAAACAAAATTTTAAATTTCTTAAAATGAAACTCATCATTCTCCTGCCCATACCTCACTTTAAGTGGGGTCCGCACAATATTTTTTAAACATGTTGTTACATGATTTGACTGGATATTTTACGACCGGCCGCCTGCCTGAAGTCAATTTACCTTAGTCGCCTTTTAAGACACCTCGGTAAGAAACGTGGATAGTCTGTTATACTCAGCCGGATACAACACGGCAGGTTTTTAACATGGAGTTATTATTAATGTTGAGAGACCGGCTATACTCACGTCTTATTTTATCGGATAAGGCTGACTAGTTTAAAGCCCATACGGGGCTCTTATTCATGAGCTCTTTACGCGGCGTTATCGCGGCGGGAACTACCGCTCCCGGGCTCATCCGATAAAATAAGACGTGAGTATAGCCGGTCTCACAACATTAATAATGAATACCACTCACGATAGTTTAAATTCAATAATGGAACAATTGTTATTATTAAAATTGAGGGTTGAGATGTACATTATTTCCGGATCGCATTAATTTTTAACATATCCGTAGCCGTGTGGTATCTGGCTGCATGGAATAGACCACCCTCATTTCTTACCGAGGTGTCGTAAAAGGCGACTAAGGTTAGTTGACGTCAGGCAGGCGGCCGGTCGTTAAATACGTAGCCAATCATATGACAACATGTTATAACATGTTGGGCCGACCCCACTTAGAGTAGGATAAGGGCAGGAGGATGATTAATTTTTAACGTAATAACAAGTAACCCAAACTCAAACTCAAACTCAAAATATTCTTTATTCAAGTAGACTGTTTACAGTACTTTTGAATCGTCAATGTTTTCAAGAAGTTACCACTGATTCGGAAGTTTGCTCCTACCGAGAAGAACCAGCAAGAAACTCGGCGGCCATTGTTTTTTTTTAATATTTTTTATATATAGTTGTTAACCGTTGTAAACCGTTAAGTAACGGTCTGTTACTGTCTGTCTTTTATAGAGTAGTGGGTATCAATTTTCAAGCCGTATAATTGATTAAAAATTGTATATGTTTTATTATCTTATAAGATTAAATATAGTCCTTAAAGTTGTTCAAATATATTCCTGTTATTAGATAAACCACCGTTTAAGCGAAACTATCTATTAAAGTAATCCAATTTATATTTAAAAGGGATGAATATTATTACGATATCGAATAAGAGGCATGCAGTCCACAGAGTTCGATCTCGAAGCTTAGCTGGATATCGAATTGCAAATAGCCACGGAAAATGTAGCATTTAACGCTTCGCCAACTGCGAACGACTTCTATTATTGTGCGGTCTTGCTACTGCGAATGGAAAACCAATATTCTACTGATTTTTGTTTAAACAATAAAAATGAATTTTTACAAATAATATAATATATTTTTACAAATAATAATTTTGATTTTTAAATGATTTATAGAAGCAGGCGTTACTTTGCGGAACTCCATATTACAAGCAATATAACAGATCTTTCGCAAACCAACTTACACCGATACGATCATACCGGCTTCGTCTTGCCACCCTTGGCAGCATAAACTTGCTGCCTTTCATAGCTACGTCCATAGGTTATTGTCGGTCCCTCTCTCAAAAAACAGCTATGAAAATGAGTTATAAATAATTTACCAGATAACATTTTCCAATGGTTACACTACAGACACGGTTAAAAACATAATTAAAAATAAACACAAGTCTCAAGTCGCTAAACTTTTGTATGCGGTACCATCTTTTAATAAAACTAATTATAAAGCCAGTCTGACTTACTTTGGAAAATTAACAGATCGAGTGGCAAATATATTTAAATCAAAATCGGGTACTAAACTCTCTTTTAAAACTAACCAATCGCTTCATAGTTTGTTGTGTAAAAATAAAGATATTAGATAAGGGTAAAAAATCTGGGGTTTATAAAATAGATTGTCCTGAGTGCAACGGTACATATGTAGGTCAGACTGGCCGAAGTTTTGCGGTTCGTTTCCGGGAACATATGGCTTCGTTTAGGAATAATAAACCACAAAATTTTAATTTTGCAAAACATTTGCTAGAAAGCGGTCATAAAGTGCCTAATGACCATTCATTTCATATTCTCCACACTTGTGATAAGGGACTCCGACTCAATACGTTAGAGCAACTTGAGATAATAAAAAATAACAATGGTCACTTAATTAACGAGCAAGTAAATGTATCTAATTCCGTTTTGCTACATGTGTTCGGAGGGGAGGGTATTGGTGGGGGTTGAACTATTTAAGACTGCTTGTATGGGTAGCGCGGCGTATTACGATTTTTGTCGTGGAGCCTATCCTCCTGATGATGCTTCGGTTTCGGAGCGAAACGAACGTCGAGATTGTGGTGGTGGGTGTGTGTGCTGCTTTTGTGTGCGTTGTTGCTGGTGAATAGCACCTTGGGGTGCATGTGGTGGCTTGTCCTGCATGTATAAGGTACGTAGATTTTGCCTGCTTCATACACATTGGCTTTGCATGTATTCACTTAACCCGTGCGGATTATAGCAAAGTAGTTAGTTCTGTTATATTGCTTGTAATTTTGATTTTATTTTTAAAATTTATTATTCTGATTAAACGTATAAATGCTAAAATATTTGCTATATTCTTTTTTGTACTTTAGAACTAATAAGATTTTTTTTAGACGCTATGTATGTATGTCGTCAAAGATATTTGATCTCAGTTATGATCCACTTTGAACGACAGATTTAGCTTATAATTTGTACACTTATCTAAAATCCCATTTCAATAATTTGTCTCATTTTTATTTTTTTTACTTTATTTACATTAATAAATGGCACTAAAAAGTAAAAAATAAATTTAGTTAAACTTAAACACTTTTTTACAGCACATCGAACTAAAAAGTGAATAACTAATAAAAGATCGAAAACTATTAGTATTATTGTGAAAAAAACGTCGTGTGGTATCCGGCAGAAAAGAATAGACCACCCTCATTTCTTACCGGGGTTTCGTAAAAGGCGACTAAAGTAAGTTGCCGCCAGACAGGCGGCCGGTCGTAAAATACGTAGCTAAATCATGTGACAGCATGTTTGTAACATCATGTGCCGACCCCACTTAGACTGGGATAAGGGCAGGAGAATGTATGTAGTATTATTGTGTAAAAAACGTGGTGCGCTTTGTAACATGTTTTTTTAAATATAGTACACATCAAGAACCTCACGCATCCAATATATTCGTATTTTTAAAAGTATCTTGGTTTATGTTTTGTAATAGAAAATGTTGAACTATTCTTCTAACGATTTGTTTTACACCTGGGTTCGTTCTAACACGACGGCACCTTATAAACGCCTTTGATCAACTTAGCCCACGCGACACAGTGAGGTTGCGACAGGCGCAAGTAGTCTACCAGGGTGGTTAGAATAACTGCTATAGTTATGATCCCCTTGCGAATAACAATACACTAGCTAGATGAGATTTTGAAATGGTAAATAAATCATCACTAGTGAAAATACTAAGTGGACTTCTTTAAAATATTGTTTTTATATTCATTTGTTTTTGAAATTTATGTAGATAGGTACTTTAAGATTTTAAACTCCCTTAATACTATCAGTTAAACAACAGGAAACCTTACTGACAAGAAAAAGTTAACCATTTCAGCCAACAGCATCGAACTGTCAACCGGAAATTCCGCACCGAATATCCCATGCATAGACAAAGTGCATGAATTCTATAGTCTATGAGTCTAAAGTACTGAAATTATTTTTATTTTACTATAATCCGCGATTTTTTTCTCAATATCGTGGCAAAATGATATTTGCAGTAATTTTGTATTATGGACCTCCAGAAAGTAAAGTCTAATCATATAAATTAGTCTATTAGTCTCAAGTTTTAAAAGAACTTGAGCTGTATACTGTGATTGAAGTTGATAAATTTAAATATTGGTGAAATAATAATAAATGTTTATAGCCACCACATTATAGAAAAAAAGACAGATTGAAACATTTCCTCATATCGAAATATTTGTCTGATTAATGTAAGAACTGCTGAATTGTTGTAATTTTTTGGATATTTCTTGATATAAAAAATCCTAGATAAAAAATTGTGGAATTTTTAATGAAATTTTTGAAAATTGGTTCAACCATTAGAAAGATTAGTGTAATTAATAAATTCCAATAAAGGAACGGCCTTTTTGGTAGTAGACCTTATTAAATTCGATGGACGTATATCAATTATTCCATATAATTACAAAATTTTCCAATGTTTGTTAGTCGTTAAGTTAATTCATTATCCATCAGCATCGTTTAATATTATATTATATTCGTGAAATATATATGTAAACAAAATTTACTTAAATCTCTGAAATTCATCTTTTATGTTTGTATTTAAGGACTCACATTATTGTGCTACGTGTTAATCCAATGACTTACTTCATCTTTCTTACATCTGAAAGCCGCAACTTATATTAATAAAAGGCGAAAATTTACTTTCGTTGATTTACTTTCATTAATTGCGCTAAAGAAACGAATTAATTACATTGATTACAGTTGAGAAAACGAACTGAACAAAGAGGAAATAAACGCAATTAAAACAATTGGTTCTCAAGTTTAACTATAACAGTTCCATTGAAAACAGAGTTTCACATTTAAATAATATCTACCGAGGCATTAGCGAACGACCGCGAGATGGCGCTCCGTCAAAGTTGGAAGATTGCTATTAAGACTTCAGACATTACTTTCTATCGTTCCTACTTTTTCAAATACATTATAGTTTTTCTTATTAAGCGCAGGCAATGCATATTTTGTACTTAGTACTACTTGCATAGTGTATATACAATAAGGGCTTATTGTTATGCTACATCATAATAATGATAATAATTACTTTTCACTTTATATTGGTGTGGTTCGTCTTAAATAGTTTAATATATTAATATTTATTAGTAAATAATATTTGGAGTGTGGCATTTACCTATGAGTCGCAAAACTATTGCTAGTGATATTTAGTTTGCTGAATCACTGGACGTTGTCGTCCCAAGATGTGTGAACTAGGCAGAAAAATGACCTTAGAAAGATCGCAGGGAGACCGTTTTTATAATGAAACAAGCTTTCTTGTGTGAAAATAACTTAATAAGATTTAACAGTAGATTATACATAATAACATAACAAATGGTAACATAGGTATTACACAAATTTTGAAAAGAGTATAGGTCCTTATAGTAAAGTAGCGGCCTGTTAAAATCTCACTGCTGGGAATAGGCCTCCTCTCTCCGTTTCTGGAGAGAAGGGTTGGAGCTAAGACCTACCACGCTGCTCCAATGCGGATTGGTAGGTTACACATATCTCCAGAATTCTCTAGAGGTATGCAGGTTTCCTCACGATGTTTTCCTTCACCGAAAAGCGTGTGATAAATTGCAATTACCAATTAGACATATGAGTTTTAATAGAAAAACTCATTGGAGCCTGCCCGGTTTTGAACTCGTGTTCCCCTCGAAAGAGTCGCACGGTTTCACCGCTAGGCTATCGCATATACATATGCAGCTCGCTTCTTTTATTGGTCCTTATATGTAGGTACCTTTTTTATATAATGCGTCTCAAGAAAATCGTATTGTTTTATTTGTACCTAAACAAAGTGTAAGCTGTTGTACTATATAATATGTACATGATACAAGTTAATCGCTCCAATGATAATACCTACACAGTGCACGTGCGAATCACGTGTCTCCTCGGATTAAGCCAGCGGCGGATAATTAACCAAACAAAGTGCTATTGCGTATGATTTCAAGACCAGTACAAACCTATAATTCGGTTAAAACTTCATAAGTTTTGAGTGTGATATCTGATGAGTTAAAATTATTAAAGGAAAAAAAATAATAATTTCTTTAAAAAAATGTTTTTGGTGGGAGATAATGATCATTGGCGCAGAAGCACAGTAAGCAAGAGATATTAGTAAAACTTTATGTGACTCAATCAAGTATTTACTATAAACCATGTTGTCAGTAAAATATTACTATTACAGACACTATAACAAAACTACTTCGCTATAATCCGCACGGGTTAAGCGAATGCTTCTTCTTCTTCTTCGTCAGCCGATGGACGTCCACTGCTGGACATAGGCCTCTTCATGGGATCGCCACACCACACGATCTTGCGCCGCCTGGATCCAGTGGCTCCCTGCGGCCTTTTTGAGGTCATCTGTCCACCTCGTAGGGGGTCTACCGACGCTGCGCTTTCCGGTGCGGGGTCGCCATTCCAGCACCTTAAGACCCCAGCGCCCATCGGTTCTCCGCACTATGTGCCCCGCCCATCGCCACTTCAGCTTCGCGACACGCTGAGCTATGTCGGTGACTTTAGTTCTTCTACGGATCTCCTCATTCCTGATTTGATCTCGTAGAGACACTCCGAGCATAGCTCGCTCCATCGCTCGCTGAGCGACTCTGAGCTTTCTTATAAGGCCCATAGTGAGCGACCACGTTTCGGATCCGTAGGTCATCACTGGCAACACGCACTGTTCGAAGACCCTGGTCTTCAGACACTGAGGTATTTCGGACGAAAAGATCTCGCGTAGCTTCCCGAACGCTGCCCATCCGAGTTGGATTCGGCGGCTAACCTCTTTCTCGAAATTGGACCTACCCAGCTGGACCGTATGTCCCAGGTATATGTACTCGTCTACAATTTCGAGTGCAGAGTTCTCAACGATGACCGGGTGGGGCGGAACATGTGAGTTTGACATGATTTTCGTCTTACTCATGTTCATTTTAAGGCCAACCTGCTGAGACACTCTGCTGAGGTCGTCGAGCATTGTGTTAAGGTCCTCCAGACAACCTGCCATAACGACTATGTCGTCGGCAAATCTAAGGTGAGTGATGTACTCGCCGTTGATGTTGATGCCGTATCCGTTCCAATCCAAAAGCTTAAAGACATCTTCCAATGCAGCGGTAAACAGCTTAGGGGAGATGACATCTCCCTGTCGCACACCTCGCCGCATTTGGATTGGTCTCGTAGTTTTGTCTTGGATACGGACAGACAGTGTGGCGTTTTCATACAAACACTTCAACACTTGGACGTACCGATAGTCGATTCGGCATCTCTGGAGCGATCTTAACACAGCCCATGTTTCCACCGAATCAAAGGCCTTCTCATAGTCTACAAACGCCAAGCAAAGTGGCTGGTTATACTCCTCGGTTTTCTGTATAACCTGCCGCAGCGTGAATATGTGGTCTATGGTACTATACCCTTTTCGGAAACCGGCTTGTTCGGGAGGCTGGAAGTCGTCAATCGCAATGCGATCATTGCGATTTTGTCGTGGAGCCTATCCTCCTGATGATGCTTCGGTTTCGGAGCGGAACGATCGTCGAGATTATCGTGGTGGTGGTGTGTGTTCCGCTTGTGTGCTTTGTTGCTGGTGGAGGAGCCTTGGGGTGCGTGTGGTGGCTTGTCCTGCATGTATAAGGTTCGTAGATTTTGCCTCCTTCATACACATTAGCTTTGCATGCATTCGCTTAACCCGGTGCGGATTATAGCGAAGTAGTTTTGTTATAGTGCCTGTAATATGGAATTCCGCAAAGTAACGCCTGCTTCTATAAATCAAATATTACTATATTTAAAGCAATTCGTTGAAACTCAATAGATCTTTTAATATGATTGCTAAAACGAATTTGATTTTATTTTTCGTCATGGTTTTTTTTTAAATAATTTAACGATATTAATGCTGCTAGAATTTCATCTAGAGTATGTCCCGAACTACATTAAACATTGAATAATAATTTACAGCACTGGGCGTTACTTTGCGGAGGTCCATAAAAGTAATAATAATATTATTTTTATACATAATTAATTTTGTATCAAAGAATAACTTCTACGGAATGTCCACTAATTCACGAACCATTTTATGTGCTTGAGGACTCATAAATTTATCGCTTATATTTGTGCGACGCATCCGTTTTTAATCTAGTATGTCTTAACTCACAACTATAGTCATTATATAAAATAACGCACACAAACCCTTGGTTTAAGCCTATCTGTACTTTAATCTGCCTAATTCGTCCATTAAAGCTAAGATGTATTTGCCTCAAGTAATCGTCTAATCTTCTAGTAGATATATGCACTTAAGAGCAATTCTATAAGCTCAATGCGTGTGGAATAAAAGCTCCAATAGGACGCTGCACGTGCGAATCACGTGACACGGCCGGGAGATAGATAATTAGACTGAATAAATACTACTCTTAATGTGTGGTATAAAAAAGAACTTGTGTATAATTATTTATAAATTTCACAATGTTTTATTTAATTTAAAAATAACATTATAATAAATTATTATATTATATTACAAAAAATTATGAACATGAAGTAAGTATGAATGATATTAAAGTTTTGTCTTAAGTTAAGTGGATTAAGTTATATTACAGTTGGCTCTAAAAGATAAGAGGTGTGATATCCGGCTAAGTGGAATAGACCAACCTCATTTCTTACAGAGGTGTTGTACTCGTAAAAGGCGACTAAGGTAAGTTGAAGTCAGGCATGCGGCCGGTTGTAAAATACATAGACAAATCAATGTAATAACATGTGCCGATCCCACTTAGAATGGGATAAGGGCAGGAGAATGATGATAATGTATTCTCTAAAAGGCATCTAACAATGGCAAAAGACAACCAGTTTAATCATTTTCCCAGTTACCAAAGCTAAGAGCAAAGTCAATGTATTAAGTGTTAAAATTTTCCGTCTGGAGCCTTTGAGAGATAAACAAATATTAGGTGACATTACGTAGTCTTGTTTCTTGAAAATCACTTCCAAACGCTTTCAAATTACAAAGACACCACTGAATTGTTATGATAAACTGAAATCACATTTTTTTACAAAGTTTTTCTTGATAAAATGTTTTTATTGCTGTAAAAGTCTTGGATAGTATATAAATCACATTTTTAAGCACAACTTTGATACATATTTCGTTCCTATTAATAGACTACAAAAAAGCTGTGATAGCTCAGCGGTAACGCCGTGCGACTCTTTCGAGGGTCACAATTTCAAATCTCTGGGCAGACATCCAATTCGGCTTTTCACGCTTCTCGGTGAAGGAAAACCTCGTGAGGAAACCTAAATGTCTCTAAAGAATTCTGGGTATATGTGTAGCCTACTAATCTGCATTGGGGCAGCGTGGTAGGACTTAGCTCCAACCCTTCTCGCCTAAATTGGAGAGAGGAGGCCTACTCCCAGCACTGGAATAGAAACAGGGCGTTTCTTTTTAACAGATTAGGAGTTTATTTATGTTTTTTGGTAAACTCAGCACATCATATCGTAAACTGTAACTATCTCATTAGTTATCATTATAACTTTATTGTTATTAGTTGGTGAAAATTATTGCTTTAGTTTACTATTTTATCATATCATGTTAAAATGAACGTTGGCTGATATATTTGCTCATTCGTTTGAGTTCATTGGGGCTTAATACATAATTTTACACTATAGCTAAGTTGTTATGTTAAACTCTCCTAGCTGACTTGTTATGTTAAGATCTCCTACTATTTCACAGCTAGGCAAAGGATTTAGTAAAAGGGAATGGAGTTTTAGATTCATTACGCTCCGGTGCGAATTGATAAGGTTGTACAAGATTTTATCAGAGATACATAGGTGATGCTTTCTTTTTAAACACACATGGTCGTTGGTCCCCAAAGTAAGTAAACTTAATAATTGTATTATGGATAACATGGTAAATATATCCTTATATAATTTTAAATACATACTTGAATATATATATCCAGACTCGAAAAATTGACCCTCGGCGGGAATCGAACCCGCGACCCGCGGAGCTGAAGGCACGATGCCAACTGCGCCACCGGGCCAGTCAGTCAGTTTTGCTTCTTTCCTTCACGGGAAAGCCTATTATGAATAGTACACACCAATTGATTGTCGTGCACTTACCGTATACCGTAGCTGTGACAGCCCAGCGGTGAGACGGTGCGACTCTTTCTTTAACACGAGTTCAAACCCGGGCAGGCACCAATAAGTTTTTCGATTAAAACTCATGTGTCTAATTGATAATTGCAATTTATCACACGCTTTACGGTGAAGGAAAACATCGTGAGGAAACCCGCATATCTCTAGAGAACTCTGGAGATATGTGTAACCTACCAATCCGCATTGGAGCATCGTGGTAGGTCCAACCCTTCTCTCCAGAAACGGAGAGAGGAGGCCTATTCCCAGCAGTGGGATTGTAACAGGCTGCTACTTTACCGTATACTATACGCGTAAAATATATGTAATGAAAAGGCCCTGTGGCGCAACGGACAACGCGTCTGACTACGGATCAGAAGATTCCAGGTTCGAATCCTGGCAAGGTCGTGGTTTTTTTTTTACTTCGGCAAAGTTGCAAAAGCGGTTAGTTACAATAACCTCGATATTTATTATTTAATACAAATCAAATTGAGTAATATCACAAGACAAAAAAAAGTTTCATTTGCAACTGTATTTGTGTTCAAATTTCTTAACATTCGCAATCTTCTTTTTCTTTCTCCTGCCCTTATCCCACTCTAAGTGGGGTCGGCACAACATGTTACAAACATGTTGTCACATGATTTGCCTACGTATTTTACGACCGGCCGCCTGCCTGACGTCAACTTACCTTACCTTTTACGACACCTCGGTAAGAAATGAGGGTGGTCTATTCTATGCAGCCGGATACCACACAGCACATACCTTAGTCGCATCTTACGACACCTCGGTAAGAAAGGAGGGTGGTCTATTCTATTCTGCCGGATACCACACGGCGTTTCTAAACATTCGCAATCATCTTCTTTAATAGTATGGATGTTAATTAAATAATTTATCTTTTTCTTTTCTACCTTCTGCGTCGTGCGTCTTTACTACGTCCGTTGTCTCTAAATTTCATTTCAGTCATATAGTAATTGCGAAAAAAGCTCAACAATAACTTAGGCGAAAATCTCAACGAAAGCTTTCTAACTTATTTTACAAGTCTTTACAATCGAAGGTGGTTTCTGATTTTGTTCAATCGTGAGATGCGCTCTATATGGGATGCTTCTGCTCTCGTTTGTACCGCCTAGTGACGTTAGCTATGAACTACACTAGCATCATTATATCTAGTAGTATATTATAAAGTTGTAAAGTATTGGAGATTGTAGAGTACAAGTGGAATTGTTGATGAAAAAATTGTCATTAATAATTTCAACAAAAGTTTTTTAATTTTATATACATATATATATTTTAAGTAAGCAAAATATTTAATTAATTTTATTTTTACCTTATAGTATATAATATTTTATTTATATTTATTATTAGACCAATAAAACATTTAGTGCAAATGAAAATTTTACACTCATATTTTGCTTAATAAGCCCTCGAATGGTAAACTAAACATAGAGACATAAACTAAGATATTCGTAGATAACTTTTGTTGACGGGTACTGAAAATAGGAGAAAGTATCTTTTAGAACACCTTTATTTATGTACATGTAAGGTTTAAAACTGATTGACAGTTATTTGAATAAAGTTTTTCATATCGCTACGGAAAACATTGGCGTAAGCGCTTCACCCGTCATAAAAGGGGGAAACTTTACAAATTTTCGGATTTCTTACGCTTTCGAGGACATATAATGTATTTATCTGCCCCTTGACACATGAAGAATAGCTGGAGATCGTTACATGAGGGATTTATGTCGGGGTTAATGTTTCCGATTATGTATTCTCTTTTGAATATCGCAGTTTTATAACTTAGAAGGTTATATTTAGGCGAACGAGGGAACTGAGAGAACTTTAACTCTTTCAAAATAAAAGCGATAAAGTTATATAGGTAGGAATTAAAGCCATCAGGCATACGCATATACGCAGGTTACAATAATATTCTAAGAATTATCTCAGTATTTTGATATGATGATCTCCTTTAACGAGTTGCTCACCATAGAGCGTGCACTAAGATTTCTTGACTTCATTGCTCCCGATTTTTAAATGCCTTGTCTCCTCTCGCCCTTCATGGATTCTTTGAAAAACAAAAATTAAAAAAAATGCATTTATATTTTGCGTTAATCTTCTGTATAATAAAAATAAATCACTGAAATGTTTGTACGCGCATAACTTCCAAACGTTTGGAACAAATTGCATAAAGATTTATTCAATTTGGTTTATTTTAAATGTTCGTTATTATCAGGAGAAGGTTTGCGTTAAAAGCCGGCTCTGCTAGTTTAGAATAAAATGTCATATACAACACGATATGAACTCAATTATTTAATCTAAAGAAAGCTTAAAATAAGTTTTTATAGAATAAAAATTAACAAATAGTTGCAAGCTAAAGAATCGGAAACGTTGAATCCAAAAACGCGTAATGATCGGGAATAAAGGTATCTTTGCCTTCAATAGAAGCTTTTACAGCTGACAGTATGTTGAAAATTCCAAATAAACATAGTAGGGTTAGAAGAAAAGTATAAATATTTGTACTCGATTAGTTGTGCCTTTTTTATGAAATTTCCACAGAAAAGAGAATTGATAAAGCAAATAAAATATTAACAACGTTGCATTTTTTCTACATTAACAATACAAGGCTTTATGGGGGGATAAATTGATACACCGCTGTGCTAACAGAGGCGTAATCGTTTGTTCTCGTTTACGGTTATTAAAAAACCGCTGACCGTTTAAACAATTCATGTATGCTTTTTATTGCAGATAAATTTACTAAAGAAGTTATGACATAATTATTTTGCTATAATCCGCGTTTGTAAAATCTATGTAATGCTGTTTTCTCATACCATATAGTATAGTATATAGTATAGTAACAGCCTGTTACTATCCCCCAGCTGGACATAGGCCTCCTCTCTCCGTTTTTTGGAGAGAATGGTTGGAGCTAAAACCTACCACGCTGCTCCAATGCGGATTGGTAGGTTACACATATCCCTAGAAGTCTCTAGAGATATGTAGGTTTCCTCACGATGTTTTCCTTCACTGAAAAGCGTGTGATAAATTGCAATTATCAATTAGACACAAGTTTTAATAGAAAAACTCATTGGTGCCTGCCCTGTACGAACCCATGATTGTCTCTAGAGAGTCACACGGTCTCACCGCTGGGCTATCCCAGCTTATTAAATCTTGCTCCCATATAGGTACAAGCAGAATTAGTTACCGCACATATCACAAAACACCGTCACCAACGTACTTGAGATATGCAGGTTTCCTCACAATGTTATCCTACACCGAAAAGCGTGTGATAAATTGAAATTATCCATCAGCCATAAGTTTTTAACAAAAAATTCATTGCTGCCCACCCTGGGTTTTGAAATCGTGACCCTCTTGAAAGAGTAGCACAGTCTCACCGCTAGGCTATCACAGCTCTTTGTACTTTAATATAATACATACCATTACTACATAAGCAAAATTACTCCTTGCTAACATCTTAGGAATTACACAATTGCCTAAGGCATTGTTGTGTCCCTCAACAATGTACTTAATCTGGTACAAGGGTATATTTCGGGGAGATACCAAAGTACCGCTAGAGGCACTTCATAATCTGACCGGCCCACTTAGTAATGTTCGAATCTTTTGTACCATCAGGATTGCATTATAAACCTGGTTAGGGCGAGGTGAATGCAAACTTTATAACGGGGAATATGAAAGGTGCAACTGTTTTATTAAAATGAGATTTTGAATGGATTTTTTGTTTGATCCAGACATCCTCATAGGTTTTCATTGAATGTATGAATTCATATTCATGATTTAATAATTTGGAAAACAATTTTTAAAGTTTTATTCACTAAACAACTAGGCGAATTTATGGAAAGCAACTACAATGATGTCTCAAATTGCAAGTAGTTAGTTGTTGTTTCAATTAATTTCGACCACGGAAGCCATACGCCATGCGACAATACAGTCAGTAGTTGTTTTAATCATATGCTTAATCTTTTTGTGTTTAATGATTAGAAATGAGACGTAGATATAGAAATTAGACACGTACTCAAACAACATACATTCTAAGGTTTCTTACTGTAACCAACGACTTAATTAGACTAAATGTACTTATCTAAGTAAGACAGATATCAACACGAATCATGATCTTGATGAAAGAGAATCTAATAGTTGTATTGAATCAACGTTCACTTCAATATTGAGTACAATTAGGTAATTAGTAAACAGTAAACTATTTAAGGGATTTTATTTCACACACTTGCGAACCTAACCTCCGCTATTAAACAACTATACAATAGACATTTGACAGAGTTGACGAATGATAGAAGAGAATGGAAGAGGAAAACATGTTGAACCGACCGCACTTAGAGTGGGATAAGGGTAGGAGAAAGAAGAAGACAATAGACATTTGACTACTTCCGATTCCGATGAATATTATTGATATTATTGAGTTATCATAATATCATATTATTTCTATTAAACTGCCCGATATGACAGAGATTTTCGTGTATAAAATTCTAGCAGTATGAATTTTATAGAAGAACAGCGACTTGCTCTTACACCTTTAAAGTTACGTTAGTAAAAATTAAAAAGCAGTTTTATTTTATTGCGAATTCTACTAATAAACATTTTCCGTTCATATCGGTGATGTCAAATTTTACCACATTCTATCGTTGAGGTTTACTAGGCGCCGGCTGGAAATGAACTCATAAGACTTTTATGAGCGACCGTGCCCAATCCACAGTCTAGCTTATTAAAGGCTATAGAGCTTACTGGCTTTCAATGTAGCTAACCAAATATGGATGCAATTTTTAAACTTGCATCCATATTTGCCATGTTAATGCGCCCTGATATTACTACATCATTGTTTATAATGTGCTCGTAAATATGATGAGTAAATATCAAAACATTTAATTTGGATTATCGTATATCAAGTACAGTTTTGAAGTCTATTTCTTTTACATATAACACAATTTAATTCGCCACAGACGCGCATGATTCTGCGCAATAACTTGATAATAATAAGACTGACGTGCATAACAAGCAGTTGTTAATGAAAGCACATTATGTAACTGACATCATTGCTACTGTGTTACAGGTTTTGATTTTACCTATTTGTTTCGTTACCATTTATTAAATTGTACTTTTGTTGTTTATATTTATACTTACAGACACTCGCTGCGGCAATGTGATGGTATTTAATCTGTAGTTCCCCCCCATTCTTAAACGAAGTTCAGATCAAATTATATAAATTATAGTATGACCTTCAAAACCTGATCTTCGACTACGGGTTTCATAAGTTCGAGACCTCTCAGTGGATGAGTAAAAAGAGATAATGCTTTGAATGTTATATAATCTATATTATATGTTATATAATGTTATATCATATGGTGATCCAGAAATAGTAGAATCAAACTTAACAAATAGCGTAACTTATGTGACAATTGGTAGCTTAAGTAAATGAATGATCCCAAACCTTTCAATTCGGGATCATTCACCGCTTAATATAATACATACATTCTTAAAATATTACACAGTTTTCAGCACTCGTGTAGAACATAATGTTTAATAGAGTAACTTAAATGTTTTTAATTTTTAACTTCCTGTCCATGAGTTACTCTGTGCAGACGCCACCTACGAAGATATGATGGTCATTAAAACGTCCGCCAACCGCGTAATCAGACATTTTATACCAACACTGTCATCTTAATTAAAATCTGCTATTTATTTTTCAATTTGCGCTATTAAAAACTTAATGTAGGTTGAATTATTATTATATTATGATATGATTGTTCCGGCCACTCTATACTAGTTATCACGTATTGTTTTTTTAGTTCATTCCAGTTTTTATTACCATTTTCATAATGATGAATTTATCTCTACAACTACATTTATGTACAATAGAGTATACGTGGCTGTTATTGACGCCGTCATCGTGCAGTCGGATCCAATGATGATGTTTCGGTTACGGGAAACGATTATTGATATTGAAGTTGAATAGTGAATGCGTGTAGTGTAGTATGTGGTTCTGATAGAAGTGTATACGTTTTTACGTAATTCTAAATATATCAGGTATAAAAAAGGACAGAGAACTCTACATTTCGCATTGAAAAATTTTTTATTTCGGATTATAGCAAATTTATGGTCGTTCATCTGATGCTGAGCTGTAACAAAACATCTCTTAAAATTTTATCACCCGGTATTGAAAAATTTAATCAGTAGAATATCGTTTTTACAGTTAATAAAGCTTTCGTTGCTATTAAGACAGTATCAAAAACTAAGATGACGTTAGTATATTTGCAAGAAGAAAAGAAAGTAAATTCTATAATATGTTTCGTATAGATTTCATTGATAATTTATATCTACAAAGTTAAAACTACGTAAATGGAAAAGAACTGTATAAATCATAAATTTTAAAAATAATTATCCAAATGAAATTGTAACGTAGACGTGTTAAATCGTAAAACGAGTCCACTAAAACATATATTAGGTCAACGATTAACGAATTACTGTTACGCGGTAATAAATTACTGTTTTTAAACAATTAGATCAAAATTTAGATGTACACGCCCCCTGTATTAGGGTAGTTGTAGTCAACATTTCATGTTAATGGCCGTCGACGCCCCTCGGCGTTGGCGTGGAAAAACTGTGACTGCCATCATTTGGGAAACAGTAATTTTTCACGTCGTCGCGATAACACTGCGGTCAGGTGTTAGAATGATTTGTGTTGCTCGCTGCTTTGATGGTTGACAACCGCTGGCGTCACGTTCGGACTGCTCAATTTGGCGGGTAGACGTATCGAGAGAGATATGTCGTGCTTATGAGTAAACTTTGTCGACATTCGCGATTGATTTTTAGCACTTTCGCAAATTAAACTAAATCGGTTTTATGATCGTGATATTTATGCGATAATCGCATTTGTATAAATTTTATAATGTTGGAATGTAAGCTTACCTTGACATTTTTTTTTTTCGAACTGACTGTATGCTGTTAGCCCTAATGGCTTTTACAGCGTCACCGGGCGGGACGGGCGAGCGCAGAAGCATCGTCGAGGTTGCGAAATGCAGGGAGTAGAGCGCAGAAGCTCTACTTAAGTCGGGGAACGTCGTCCTAAGGGTGCCTCCTGTGAGGCCGGACCACGGCTTAGGGCGACGTGTAGTGGAGGGCTGATGGTATGACTTTGATTAGTCATTGCGACGTCGGAAGGATGGCGAGAAGCCACGACCGGCCGACGTCAGAAAACTGGGACCTCGTCTTCGCCGGCGAAGACGCTGTGTGTGTGTTTCTGTGTTGGCGATCGTTATTTGATCGTCGGGGTCATACAAGACGCTTTTTGGACGCCTATATTTTCGATGGTCGGACCTAACTGGAATGTAGGTAGAAGCAACTGAAATAAGGGGGTTCGAGTGTACCTCAGATTTCTCGAAGTAAGATTTCGAAAAACGTTTAAAGAGGTGAGTAATGGTAGGGAGATCGAGGTCTCTATGGAGGTCAACGTGCCGCATGAACCACGGACACCCAGTGGCTGTCCGCATAAATCGGTTCTGAAATCTTTGGAGCCTGAGCAATCTGACCTTAGAAACGTGCGCGAACGCTACGCTCGCATAGGACATTATTGGTCTTATGCAAGTTTTGTAGAGTGTCACTTTGTTGCGGAGCGACATCTTACTTTTCTTGCATAACATCGGATAAAGTCGTCCCATGACATACGCAGCCTTATTGCAGACTATGTGTATGTGCTCGTGGAAGGTCATGGAAGGTTGAAAGGTGACACCTAGGTACTTGACTTTCTGTTGCCAGTGAATCGGTGTATTGTAAAGGGATATTTCCGTAGATGTGTCTATGTGAGATCGAAAGCGATTACCGATAAAGTGCATGGCTGCACTTTTATCCGGGTTTATTTCGATTCTCCATTGGCGGAACCAGCGTCCGAGGCTGTCTACCGCTTTCTGGAGACGTCTAATTATTACTTGAGGTCGGCGGGATGTGGTAAATACAGCGGTGTCATTCGCGAAAAGGGCAAGATGTGTACCTTGACAGTCATTTGTATCCACCTAGACTGAAAATCATATCATCCTCCTGCCCTTATCCCACTCTAAGTGAGGTCGGCACAACATATTAAAAACATGTTGTCACACGATTTAGCTACGTATTTACCGACCGACCGCCTTTCTGACGTCAACTTACCTTAGTCGTATTTTGCGACCCCTCTCTAAGAAATGAGGGTGGTCTATTCTACTCAGCCGGATACCACACCGCTTATCCGCCTAGACTGAAGTTGTTCGAATGAAATTATTTTAATAATTTTATAATAAAATTTTGTTGTTTAAAACTGTAAGTTTTCATGTTTACAACCATATTAATTGCCCTACCCGTATCTCGTTTTTTTAAATATGGATATATGTTTTAGCTTAGCATTTTTTTCATACATTATAAACTAATCCAGAAGCAATACTTTAGTTTGAATCATTTGCGTTCTAGCATTTACAATCACTATAAAAAGCATTGTTCAACAAAAGTAACAAACTAAGTGCAATGTGTAATAAACGGTAAATAAAGGTTGAATTCTAAACGCGAAACGGTTGGCTGTAGCGCTTTTAATTGGGGGTGGAAATTGTGATTAATGCCATCTGATAAGAAGAAAGCCTGACACGGAAAGAAAACAAAGAGTTAAGTATGAAACGTATACAAATGGGGGTTCTGTATATACAATACACCTAATAATTTAGTAGAACATCCCGACAAAAACGGAGAGTCGTAGTTATATCCTATATAGCAATATTATTTATTACTGTGTAGTGCATTAATTTGACTAGAAATATAACCAGATTAGAAAGTTATTAATATTGAAGTATTTTTGGGATATCATTCTTACTTAGCGAACTTATTAAAAGGATTATACAAAAAATACAAAAAGGCAGGATGAAGGAAAAATAGGAAAAGTAATCTTTAAGTATATAAAGAGCAACTTTGATATACAAAAAATAAGTGCATACAAAATTATGCTAAAAATATTTTAATTTTTAAAATAACTAAGTACAATTTAAAAATAAACATTCTGTTGAACCTGATGGAGTACTTTTAGACTAAAGCGGATGAAACTGGAGTTTTATTTTAGAATAAAACAATTACTCTTGCTTCCACTTTTACGAAAATTTCACACGAATATTTTTGCTCAGAGATGCGTTTATTATTAATGTAGCTGTAAGTACTATGCTGTATTTCTATGTCTCTTCCTAGAGAAATATACATGGTTGCAAAAAATGCGTTTTATATTGTACCTAATTATTTAGAAACAGAAATAAGTTGCAGGTAATATTTTAATAGTTTAGCAATATTATCCCCGACTTAAGTAGAGCTTCTGCGCTCTACTCTCTGCATTTCGCAACCTCGACGATGCTTCTACGCTCGCCCGTCCCACCCGGTGACGCTGTAAAAGCCATTAGGGCTAACAGCATATAATCAGTTCGAAAAAAAAGCAATATTAAATTGAATACCTATTTAGGACTCAGTTAGTGTAGCTCATAGATTGTGTATATGAATGCTCCGAAAAACAAAATTAATATTGCATTCTTACACAAAAGACGTATCATTTATTTTCGAAATTTTCTTAAGAAAATATTTAAATATAAATCAAACTCAGGCTCTTGCATGAAACATAATCATATTAGAGCCTTGAATAAATCCTTACCATTACAACACAAAAACTACAAATTGCTACTGAAAGGTATTAAAATATCTGCCAAATATTTACGGACCCCTAAATGGGGTTCGCGTCAAAAACCCACATACATTAACCTAATTCGTTTTAATTGACCGAACTAACCATTCACAAGGGCTTCGTAAGTGGGCTTCAAGTTGATAATTTGTGTATTTTTAGTAGGCGTTAATATATTCGTTAGGGCAAACTAGACCTCTTTTTACTGGAAAGTGAAAGTAGCAAATATGTCACACGTCAACAGCTGACGATGTGTACACATGAATAAAACACCCTTATGCCGTAACTACACATAAATCAAATTTAATAGATAGTACAGTAAGTTACAAGGAATTATAAAATTGACTGACGGCTTATTATACATACTATAACAAAAGTTCCTTATCGTGTATACTTTTTCTCTGTTTTCTTTTACAACCGATGGACATCCAATGTATGGACATTGGATGTCCATCGGTCGCCACAGTGTATCCGGCTGAGTAGAATAGATCACCCTTATTTTGTTACCGAGGTGTCGTAAAAGGCGACTAAGGTAAGTTGGCGTCGGCAGGCGGCCGCTTGTAATAAACTATCCACATCATCTAACAGCATGTTTAAGGCATGTTGTGCCGACCCCACTTACAGTGGGATAAGGGCAGTAGAATGATAGACGTTCAATGTCCATCGGTCCACTGTGACATAGGTTTCTTCAAGTGCTTTCCATCATACATGATCTTGTGCCGTTTGGATTTAGCTGTTCTCGCGACCATTTTGAGGTTTTTATGCCCATTTGATGATGAGAGAGATGGTTCTATTACAAAAATAACTTTCTCAAATATGTTTTAAGTTAAATTTATGACTATGAAATTAATAGGAATAATAGAATCGAATTATATATCGAAGTGTAATATAAAAAAAAAATTATAGAATTCGCAAAATATAACGCTTACAATACATATGTATATATGAAAAACAATATTAATATATTTTTTAATTAATTAACTAAACTCTTTCGAGAGGGTCACGAATTCAAACCCGGGGCAGGCACCAATGAGACTTTCTATTAAAACTTTTGTGCCTGATAATTGCAATTTTTCACACAACTTCCGGTGAAGGAAAACATCGTTAAAAATCCATATCAATACCTCTAGAGAACTCTAGGGATATGTGTAACCTATCTATTCGCATTGGAGCAGCATGGTGGGTGTTAGCTCCAACCCTTCTATTGGAGAGAGGAGGTAAGCTGTGATAGCCCAGCGTGGGGTAGTAACAAGCCGTTAAATTACTTTTTTTTTTAATAATTATATGCTAACTTTGGTTGAATCCGGCAGCTAATAATAAAAAAATGAAACATTTGTTAAAGTAATACAACACTAAATTTAAAATTCATTATCTATATTTTCAGTATAGCTGCTGCTTACAGAAGTTCAGTTTTTATAAATTGTTTTATTATCAGTACACATATTAGGTCCTTACATATGAAATTGGCGTTTTGTCGTACTGGCCACTTTGATCTCAAATATTACCTTTATGGTTAGGAATTCCAAATTCAAATTCATACAGCTATTTACTCATGCATTTGTGTTTCAAACCCCCTAATTCATTTGTTTTTTCTTCTTTTGTTTTTTTCTTTGTGTCACTCTGTTTACAAAATGGAAAACATGAAATATCGCGTTATTTACGAGTATGAGTTCCACCGTGGCACCAGTGCTGCAGAAACGGCTCGAAAGATTAATGATGTGTATGGTGACGGTGTCGCAAAAGAAAACACAGTGCGTTTTTGGTTCCAACGTTTTCGTTCTGGAAATTTCGACCTGCAGAACAAGCCTCGTAGACGGCCGGAGACCAAAGTTGATAATGAAGAATTTAAGGCTGTTGTTGAAGCGGATCCATCGCAAACCACGTCCGAGTTAGTACAGCTAACTCCGCCTCCGGTGTTAGTGATAAAACTATTCTAATCCACTTGAAGCAAATTGGAAAGGTGAAAAAGCTTGAAAGGTGGGTACCTCATGAATTGAGTGAAGCAAACCGACAAACGCGCGTCGACAGCTGCGCTAGGTTACTCAACCGGCACAATAATGAAGGAATTTTAAATCGAATCATCACCTGTGATGAAAAGTGGATCCTCTACGATAATCGGAAGCGCTCATCGCAATGGCTGAACCCTGGCGAACCAGCCAAATCCTGCTAAGCGAAAATTGACTAAAAAAAGTTGCTTGTAACTGTTTGGTGGACTAGTGCCGGTGTCGTTCACTACAGCTTTCTTAAATCTGGCCAGACGATTACGGCAGATATCTATTATCAGCAACTGCAAACCATGATGGAAAAGCTAGCTGCTAAACAACCGAGGCTGGTCAATCGCTCTAGGCCACTGCTGCTTCAGAACAACGCTAGACCACACACTGCACAACAGACGGCTACCAAATCAGAGGAGCTTCAATTAGAATGTCTTAGACATCCACCGTACTCTCCGGACCTTGCTTCAACAGATTACCATTTTTTTCGCACTTTGGATAACTACTTGCAAGGAAAAAAATTCAACTCCGATGGAGCAGTATAAACCGCCTTCAAAGATTTTATTGATTCCTGCCCGAATGGTTTTTTTAGTAAGGGGATCAATGAACTACCTATGAGATGGCAAAAGTGCATACATAGCAATGGTACATACTTTGATTAATTAAATATATTTCATTTAAAATAAAACGACTTTATGTTCCTCCCATAGAAAACGCCAATTTCATATGTAAGGACCTAATATAAGTGAATTAAGCACTTAGTAGAAATAAAGAAAATAAATAATGGCTACTTAAAATGATTAGACCGAAAATATATGAATAATATTTGCAAGAATACCAAAAACATTTTAACCGGCATACCTCAGTAACTAGCAGTAGTGGAGTCACGAACTAAAATATATGGATCCCATTAAAGATACGACTGAATTATTTTTCTTACCTATATTACTTAGTGCACTTCTAATCTTATCAATTCTATCGATTTGTATTAAATTATTGGAAAGTTAAATCGTACGATTAATCTTAAATTTTTTAATTTATAGAATTAGGCGTTACTTTGCGGAGATCCATAATACAAAAGTAATAATAAAATTATTTTGCTATAATCCGCGATACAGTAAATAGAAAATACATATAGTGTTAAATGTATAGTGGATATCCGTATTTTCATACCCGATACGTGCATATATATGTATATATTTTCTATTTACTGTATCGCGGATTATAGCAAAATAATTTTATTATTACTTTTGCTTAAATTTATTTTATTATCTATTCTTTAGTTTCACCAAAATTTTATTAAATCAATACCAAAAAGTACTTCAATATGGATGAAAACATCGACAATATTTTGATATTTGCAGTATCGAATCGATTTTTAAAAAATTTACAAATTCAAATACTAAATATACCTATGTCAATTCAGTAATTACTATGTTTCATAGAGCGAACAATAAGTACGGTGAAAGAACTTTGCAGTTCTTCGTGCCGCGTTTAATTAATACCATAACACTAAAATATATCAAAATTAAATTTAAATCTTACTTTAAAGAAAATCTAAAAGATTTCCTCAAATTCTAATTTAGAACTTATACCTACTTAGTTCCTAGAGCATAAATGTAAACGAATGTTATTTTTGTAATGTTTACTTCTAGTTTTTATATAATTTCATACAAGACGTGAATTGCTTGTAGCATTAGCGAGAAGCCTTAGTGGTTTTATTGTGCTAGTATTTAAATTTATTATATGTATATACTTTTTAAAATGTTAAAAAAAGTTCTAGGTAAAAAGAAAAGTCTGAAGATTAAAATACTATTTTCTCATTAATATAACATTATTACTTTAGTTTCTGAACGACAACAGTATCGCGAAGTAATAAATATTGACAAATGTGATAGGATGATTAAGGCGCTGAACAGAGCCAAATAGGCTGACTTCAAACACGTTTTTAACAAAAGCTATAGGGATGACGATTAAAAGAAAAATATATGTTAATATACATCATATCTCAGAGAGAATGTAAGATTTCAAAACATGATTACGATACTTTTTTTCGATAAAAAAAATTGGTAAATAGACCTCTGATTTTTACTTTGATCGTAAATATCTCTAATATTTATCAACAAAAATTGGTAAAATTAATAAGACTAATAAATCATTATAATATAAAGAGAATGTAAGATTTAAATTTTGAATTAATTAAGATATTTCATTCAAATTAAATATTTTTTAGAAAATAGCAAAACTGAAACGAGTCATCGTCTCGCTTCTCTTTTACATCTACGAATATAGACAGCGACCGCTGAGGCGCGCTGCTATACGGACGTGTGTCGCTAGCTGCCGCCTTTTGTGACTATTCCTTGTTGATAATATGTCTTTTTTTAGGTGTTTAGTTATAGTTTCAGCATACTTAGTTTTATAAGATTAATTAGACATAAGTTTTTTAAATAAATTGTACAAAAAAAGTTTGGATAAAATAGTGTACACCTACAATGGGTGTTAAAAAATTAAGTTTGTCGCTACGCCGTCGCAGAAATTGTGGGGGTGGCTTATATGCCGAAATCTGAATTTACGCCAGCTCTGTTCAGCGCCTTAAGAGGTCATAAAATTGGTCGTTTCCTTAATTAGCCCGATCTAATTGCTTAAGATACGAGTAACCGTGCCAAATATTTCAGATCCAAATAGGCAGAGACCATTTAAAAGTTATGATAAGAAATTTAAAGGTAATGAATAGGAGGGCTTATTAAGGCGGCACACATACTGTCGCCTAGGCCACAAAAAGCAGCTGGCTGGCGATATGCTAAGTGACCGGAGTTGATAACCGACATGCTTGTTCTGCATATAGCCTTACAACGGCTTTAAGGCACATTTAAATATTTCATTGTTTTTTATGTCTCGCAATAGCCTATTTTTTTGAGGGCAACGACCTCATTTCGGACTTTTTGTTGTCAGTGGAATGTTGCCAAGGAATGTTTTTATCTTTGTTTGGCCTTTTATAATATCAATGGACATATTTCTTTAGCATCTTGTGTCAAGTTTCGTCTATTAAAATTAATGAACATAATTATTGAAGATATCAGATGTAACTTTTAAGAAAACATAAAACAAGCTTACTATAAGCAATTTAAATGTAAATGTTGCAGTCAATTAGATATTAAATCCACTCAATACAAGGATATCAACCACCAAAACGGCAAAACAGGCGTCACTAAGCTGTTTTAAATCTTTTCGTTATCATATACATTTTTTTATAACTCGTTAAAACTAACAATAAGTGGTTACGTATTTAACTATAAGCATAGTTGAACTAATATTCTTTATCACGTTGCTATTGATGAAACAAATGAGGCATATTTATAATGATTTACGGAAAAGCACTTTAGGCTTTTGATGCAAATTTCTAAACATTTGAACAAAATCGATGACATAGAATTGTTTTTTTTTTGTAATTGTTATATAGGGATAATTTTACACAAGGTATATATTAAGGTATAAATAAAACAAATGCACAGTTGTCATGTAGTAATGAAATGTCAAATAATCAATAATTAAATTAACAATAGACTTATAAGTAATTATTAATCTAATTCTTCGGTTAATGGCACTTTTATTGCTATTCGTTTTATTTTCTAAAACGAAACTTTGAAATCGAAACTTTGGCCGAACTTGATTATTTCAAATTGGTTTCATAGCTTCATACATTTTAATGCAGTAGCAAATGAATTAACAGTAACCAAACAGAAGTTTAGAATAATTCTATAGAATTAGGCGTTACTTTGCGGAGATCCATAATACAGAAGTAATAAAAAAATATTTTGCTATAATCCGCGATAAAGTAAATAGAAAATATATATAGTGCTAAATGTATAGTGGACTATCCGTTTTTCATGCCCGATACATGCAGGATTCGTAAAAACACATGCACAAACCTCTTGCGATTTTGTCGTGGAGTCTATCGAGGATGATGCTTCGGTTGCGGGGCCAAATGATTGTTGAGTTTGTGATAGTGAAAGTGTGTAGTGCTTGTGTATTGTCGTGGCGGTAGTGGAGGTTTTTACATGTGGTCACAGTAAAAGAATTAATAAATAAAAGTTATGACAGGTAAAATATGAAATCATCAGCTCTTGAATGAACGTAGCAGCTTGACGTATCAACAACCAATGTAATTGGAACAAAATATCGATAAAGCAATTTTTTTTTTCGAACTGACTGTATGCTGTTAGCCCTAATGGCTTTTACCGGGCGGGACGGGCGAGCGCAGAAGCATCGTCGAGGTTGCGAAATGCAGAGAGTAGAGCGCAGAAGCTCTACTTAAGTAAGGGAACGTCGTCCTAAGGGTGCCTCCTGTGAGGCCGGACCACGGATTAGGGCGACGTGTAGTGGAGGACTGATGGTATGACTTAGATTAGTCATTGCGGCGTCGGAAGGGTGGCGAGAAGCCACGACCGACCGACGTCAGACCGATAAAGCCAACAAACTTAACGTTGCATTGTTGCGAAATGTATAAAAAAATTAAGCTTAAATTTTCAAAAAATCCGACCCGACAACAATTCATTAGCGTGAGCCGTTTCGTGTAATGAGGGCTTGATTTGAATATCTGCAGTTTTATATTAAACCACACTGAAAACCTTTCGACGTTAATCATGACATGCGACACGTTTATAGTGAAACAGGGAAATATGAACTATTATAAACAATGTTTTTGTAATAATTTATGAACTCTGTCATTATTCAAGCTGCATACATCCACAACGTTTTATATGTAACGGTCATTAATAAATGTATATCGCTTTGTTGTATTACGATAAATATATCTTCATAAGTCTCGTCCTATATAAATAAATATGTATATGGAATATTTACACACACTGTCATCCGTCCCCAAAGTAACTATGTACCTTTATACTTGTGTTATGGGTGACAGACAACTGGTGGATATATATTTATATATGTATTTTTAAGGGGGGGGGGGAGATGTAAAGAATATAATTCTTTTTTAATATTTGAAATTTGAATCTTAGTTAGAAAATAGAAAACAGAGCAAAAGGACTTAGCAACGGAATAACAAAATGGATATAGAAGTTAATGAAAAAATCGAAGTAAAATAGAAACTTAATTGTCGTTTCTTTGGTTAACGGAGCAACACAGTTTTTTATTTGCCGCTTATAAAAGATCACTTTTAACTGTCTTATACATATTTACATATATATATATATATATACATATATATATATATATATATACATCCTGTAACACTTTTGGCGTCATGCACGTTGTGCATCATTATGGCGTCTTCCAGTTGTACTAACATATTTTATAATGTTTTTGCATATATTGCTTAGTTTTTTAATATTAACCTTTGTGAGATATTTTGTTTTCTTATAATTTTATTTATCGCAATATTCTTCTTGTAATCCTGCCCAAGAATATCTGAACCCCATTTCAAAGTAATGAACTTTTAGCTTCCTGAATATACTTCTCACAATTGTCTACTACGCCGATATTTGTGCGTCCTGTGAGTCTGTGTATGCGACGTTGCCGCCTTATAGTTAGTTTCTATCTCTTTCTTTTTCTGAGAATCTCAATACAATAAAATAAAGTAGTTGTGATGTTGCAATCAGTACTGAACTTTATTAAGTTAATATCAACAAAAAAACTCATATAGCAATATTACACGTAAATTTGAAAAAAGAAGCCCAATATGAATATATGGACGACTGAAATCAAAAAATGCTCTTTTTAAACTGTAATATTAAAAGTGGGTTGGTGATCGCAAGGCTGAATCTTTCATATTTACTATGCTTACATGATAGGATTTATTCATCAGCCTTAAGTAACTTCATGCCCATAGTTATACCACTATAACAAAAAGGTAGTGCCTTGTAAATAAAAAAAATACATTTATTCACCGTCGACACAATTCTTCTTCTTCGTTTTCAACCGCTTGACGTCCACTGCTGGAAATAGGTTATGCATTTTTCACATTACGTGATCCTGTGCCGCTTGCATCGTGGGTTTTCCATTACAGAGTCCCTATTCTAGGACCTTCTTCGTACTATGGGCCTCGCTCACCGCCACTTCAGCTTTGCGATAAGAAAAGTTTTTTTATTACGGATATCATACTCATATTATGTTAATGTCCTCCAGAGAATCTGTCACAGCTACATCGTTATCAAATCTCAAGCACAACAAATACTCGCTGTTGATGTTGATGCCGTATCCGTTTTATTCCAGAAGCTTTAAGATTTCTACTATACAAACAGCTTCTGGAAGGTGACATTTCTCTAGCGCACGTCTCGACACAGTTTTATTAGTTTTTCAGTTCTGTCTTGGACATGGACGGATAGCGTTTTTATACAAACACTTCAACAATTGGACGTGGATCTATCTTTGTATTTTGGTCAATCTCTGGAGTGACCTAAATACAATCAAGCTCTCGAGCGAATCAATGGCCTCCTCATAATCTACAAGTGTCCGAGTGATCCGTGGTGCTATATGATATTACGATGCCTTTCCGCAATACGGGCTTGTTCGAGAGCGTGGTAGTCGTAGAACTTACGATAACTTCAGTACTTTTTGAGTTGATCGCGAACAGAAAGTCATATACACAGACGTGGCGAGGGACAAATGTTCAGACAGACTCAGCATACTTTCGATTTTACTATAATTATATTCACAGATAACAATAAAGCTGTTACAAACAATAGATAACTATATGATAGCCATATAAATTCTAGTACGCTCGAATTTGTTCGCGCTAACCTAAGCGTTCATTTACCCTCGATCATATAATATAATATGTGTTTTTTCCTATTCCCGTAAGAAAAACGGGTTTTTATGCCATTTTTTTGCCTAACATTTTTATTTTATCCGCAGTGTATAAGCCTTTATTTTGTATAGAGGCCAGCGCATTAGCCGTGAAGTTGTAACAGACAGACAAACGGACAGAATATCGTATTTAAAATTTTAATATGGATGTATAAAATATATTTAATTATAGTAAAATAGCATCAATTAAAGTACTTAAATTTATTTTATTTGCCTACTTCCAAATACAAGTTTTAGAATTTTTTACGCAGAAGTGTGTGTATAAACTTATATTTTACATCTAATTTCCGTCTTCTAATTCAAAAATTACTTAAAATAATAAGAAAAAATCAAATCGGACGAGCTGGCATCGTCGCGATTCGCGGACGCGAAATACGCGGTTTCTTAGTCAAAAAATGACTGTGGTATACGACAGCAAATATACACGCTACAACAGCGCCGCACCTCTGCTACGAATTCACCCGGAATTATTAATTATACAATTTCAACCACTAAGCCAACTTTTTGGCTTCTACCGATATTTGTTCTATAGCTTAGTAGAACTTATAGGATGCTAGTGCACACGTTGAAAAAAGTGGCGTCCGATATTCGGACGTCAAAAGAGCGGGGACGCCAGATTAAATGCAATTACGTGTTAATAAGACGCCAAATTGTTTGTAGGATATATATATATATATATATATATATATATATATATATATATATATATATATATATATATATATATATAAATAAATATATAAATACACTCTCCAGACTCATAAAATCTTGACCCGCCGTGCCGTATCCGGCTGAGTAGAATAGACCACGACTTCTTACCGAGGTTTTGTACAAGGCGAACAAGGTAAGTTGACATCAGGCAGGTGGACTGACGTAAAATAACAAGCCAAATCATCTAACAACATGTTTAAAACATGTTGTGCTGACCCCGCTTAGAGTGGCATAAGGGCAAGAGAATGATGATATTTGATATTTATTTTAATCGGTTATACATTCGAGATTGTTTTTTTGTTATTTTGATGGTAATAACAATTTTAATCTATTTTATTTCTCTTATATTATAATACAGCTCGCAATAATAATCAGAGTTGTGAAACGTTTTCTTGGACTACATATGTCATCAATTGTCTTTTTTTTCATTTTATTATTTCAACGTCACAGAGGGGTGAGTAACCTTTAAGATTACCTAGTATATTCTTGGCCTTGCTAGCAATTCCGCATTTAATCTAGGGACAATATACTGCCGCGTGCTATCAACTTGATTTAAGCGACGACGTTTCTAAAACACTAAGTTCACGGTACTTTTGATATACGTTCCTTTGTATTTACGAAGCCTTAACTAAAATTCATTAAACTTCGTTAAACTGTTAAAACATAAACAAATAGTCTTAGTAAGTTTCAAGAATAAACTTACTGAGGATATTTGTTTCACAAGAATATACAAATCGAATTAAAAACCAATATGCTAATATACTACATATTAATCCTATTATTATAGTCTTATGTCTTATGGAATATTGCTATGGGGTAAATGCGCGGGAAATGAAAAAAAAACTGAAGTCCGCGTGATTCCCTGCGAGAGAAGTTCAAGGAAATAGGTATTGTTACGTTTGCTTTACAGTATATTTTAAGCGATTTAATTATTGTACGTAAAAATATAAAGAATTATAAAACGATAGGTGGTGTATATAATTTTAAATTTAAAAAATACACCAAATTGTACCATCTGTAATGTTGTAAAGGACGTTATCCATATTTGATTGAAATCTGACTGAAAACCAGTAATAAGACGTATAGTACGCGGCAATAAGTAACGCACGTCGGGGCTCAGAGAGAGAAATAGGCTAGATTCTGCTTCATAGAGCATTGTCTCTATCGCACAGACTGACGAACCCGTGTGTGACAGTGACAGCGCTCTACGAAACCGAATTGGCCGACTGTTTCGTTCTAAGTTCTCGATATGCATTTATTGCCGGATACTATACACTATTAAGTAGTCATAAAATGCTATTCTCAACTGGTGGTGTATGTATTATATTAGCTGATCCAGTATGAACCACTGTAAATAAAAATGTAAATATAATAATACATTAAGTTGTGGACTTAGTAGTGGACATAGTCAGGCATGACTAAGCTCTAAATAGTTAAAAAGAAGTGTAAAATTATAAGATTTTTTATGCAGCAGGAAATGGTTTATAACTCAGACCGCGAGCTGGCTGAAATATTCAGAAAAAACGATGTTTACCAACGATTGAAACTGCCGTCATTTTATTCTAACCCAAGCTATACATTCAATATATAGATGGCGTGCTCGAGCTTAATAAACTTTACCGCTGTACAAAGAACACAAAACGTACATACGTAGTTTGCTTTATTTCTTTATTTGCAACTATTCTAGCGTGCATGCGATATTTTTTCCTTTATGACTTTTGGATTTTTCTTTCCTAATTAAACTTTTAAATGTATATAACATATATTAAAAAATGGTTTTATTACCGATCACGACTCTAGTTTAGAAGCACTGGCCCATAATCGACAGAGTTACCTTCCTGTACTTTTTCATATGATTATTTAGAATCTACGGCAGATAAATACAGGGTGGTACCGATCATAAGACAAATTTTAATTTTAAGTACCTACATCCCTCGGCACGCTACAAAAAAAATCAGTTAATTCAGTGAAGTATTTCAGCCACGGGAATTATTTTACGTTTTCTTAAACTTTGAGACATGATAAGCTATGACGTTCACACCAGCTTTGCAAGGATGTCTTATGAGGCCCATTGTCAGCGATCAAATTACTTTTCCCCAATTTCATCATCATTCTCCTGCCCTTATCCCACTCTAAGTAGGGTCGGCGCAACATGTTACAAACATGTTGTCACATGATTTGGTTACGTATTTTACGACCGGCCGCCTGCCTGACGTCAACTTACCTTAGTCGCCTCTTACGACACCTCGGTAAGATAGCAGGGTGGTCTATTCTATTCTGCCGGATACCACACGGCGTACTTTTCCCCAAATTCATACTACTAATATACTACTAAAATACTTTTATTTTTAACGAGGCATTTAACTGTGGGTGCTCTCTTTCGACTATGTACTACTAAGCCACTAGACCCTTATGGAAGGATTAAGTAAAGAATACGTGATAGTAACTAGTAATAAGACTTTGTAATACATTAATAAATAGATCATACATATATTTGTCTCAAATTCAAATTCAAATTCAAAATATTCTTTATTCAAGTAAACTTGTAAACAAGTACTTTTGAATCGTCAACTTTACTGCTGGTTCGGAAAGCTGTTCCTACCGAGAAGAGCCAGCAAGAAACTCGGCGGTTTTTTTAAAAATATAAATCTTAGAACTAGTTACATTTATTTATTACTGTCTTGTACAGGGTAGAAGCGCACCTATATCCACACATCCTTATCATCTAAGTAATCTTCAACGGTATAGTAGGCTTTCTTTATCAGCCTCTTTTTATCAGTGGTTTTAAACTGCTGTAATAGCATGGCCAAAATTGATTTCGGAATTTTATTATAGAATCTTATACCCAAACCCACAAACGATTTACGTACTTTTGCTAGGCGCAAAGCAGGAGTCGCAAGCTTATGTCGGTTCCTACTTTGTCTATTATATACATCACCTATCATTTTATAATTCTTTATATTTTTATGAACAAAAATTACATTGTTTAAAATATACTGTGAATCAAATGTAAGAATACCTATTTCCTTAAACTTCTCTCGCAGGGAATCATGCGGACTTAAATTGTAGATGCCACGTATGGCTCTTTTTTGTAATACGAAAATTTTTTCACTATCCGCGCATTTACCCCACAGCAATATTCCATAAGTCATAATGCTATGGAAGTAAGCAAAATAAACAAGTTTTGCTGTTTCGACATCTGTAAATTGTCTTATCTTTCGAACAGCGTAGACTGCTGAACTAAGTCTGAGTCTCGTCTTGTATGCTTCTTGTATGCTCTTCTCAAAAAAGTTAGAAAGCTGCCGATATTATATAATTAAATATTTATATAGTAGCCAAATACCATAAAGAGCATTTTTCACAAAAGTCAACTATTACTATTGAAAACGAAAATAATTTTAGAATTAAAAACTTTAATTAAAAAAAATTGCAGTTAAAACGGTGGCCGTTTAACATACTTCTAAAAAATAAAATATACATCTGCATACTCGCCGAAAAATATTTGTAATAATTTATAATACGCGAGTAAGTATAAGGCTGTACAAACATTGCGTGTGTTTTAGATAAGGGGTGTCACAGAGCTGTTGACGCCGGCCCAACTCTGCGTTATTAGCCATCCGACCATAAAACAAAAAGAATTTGGGTCCCTTTTATAAATATATACACTAAATGTTACCCTTGATGGTCTAGTGGCACGTGAAAAACTCACAGGTTCAACATGTACAAGTACTTATATGCTCAAATTGCACACAATTTTACGCTGTGTTCAGGGAAATTTTCGTAACGAAAATTGTCTAAATCTCGACAATATCGTCAAATGTATAGAAACTATACACACTGTACTTACTTCTCTGGTAATATTAGTTCCAGTAAAAGGATATTAATAGTATACTTCTGTTACTGCAAATATGTAAAGTTAATATAACGTTTTTCACTAGAATGTGTTTATATGAAAGAGATATATTAGATATCGTATTCATGGTCATAATAAATGTAGCTTATATTAAATTAAAAATTCATGAAAAATTTACGTCATTGATAGAATCTTAGATATTAAGTTACTACAAACTAATTTTCCACAAAAAGGATGTTTTTAAGATAGATTCACTTAACCTAAACTTCAAGTTTCAAAATAAACCGTTAGTCCTATATTTATGATTATGGTTATAAAATCGACAACCTTTGTTATTGCAATTAAAAATTCACATTTAAGTCAACCCTAGTCGGAATATGTTCTTACTTCATATATAATATATATAACAGAAGGTGAAAATCTGATAGTAAGGATTTCATGTATAAACTGATGTTTAAAAAATCAAGTCCAGAAAAGTCCAAAAACAAAGTTCCTAAACATGACGACTGTGCTTTTTGCCTTTTTTTTAAAAGACAAGAAGGAGAGGAAAGTATTAACGTGACATAAAAACATAAAGTGTTATGCGAAAGCTTTTTTCTTTTGATCCAATCCATCCAAATTACTGAATATGACGTCAAAGAAAACTTCCGATCAGAGGCAATATGTGCCCGGAGTAAAGTAGTTAGTCAATGTTTCAAATATCACGGTTGCTTGATTTCAGAGAAAGTAGAAGAAAAGTTACCTAAAACCGTTCTTTGTGGTTGACTACAGGGCAGCAAGCAAAAGAGTAGAAATGGGATGTCTTAAAATTAAAAAATGAAATATATAAAATTTAAGAGCATTACCACAGATTCTATCACCATTGGTGTTAAATAACTTTCTTTGTAAAAAAGCAAATAAAACGACTCAATCGCCCGCTCCAAATATGACTTGACTGTCGTTCAGAATAATTAATTGTTCATACTGTAATTCGAGAGTATTTTTTTCTGTACCTTCTTTCATGTCCGAACAAATAGACCTAAGAGATGTATGAAGATGAGTCAAAGGGCTAGAGAGTGCTTAGTCAGCTTTTTATATCGCTACCCATGACTCTGCAAACGAAGTCACTAGTAGGAAGTGGTATAATATAAAAGCTCTAGGTACTAACTTTATCAAGGGTGTTAAGGGCTATATAAACATCGCGTGTGCTCTAGATAAGCGCTGTCACAGAACTGTCGGCAAGCGGCCAACTGATTACTTTATTGTCCATCGAACCATAACACGTAAAAGGCTCGAAGGATTTTTTTGCCCTTGTCACAATTTCCTGTTCCCTCGGTATAAAATAATGGCCATAGAACAGGAAATAATCTACGTGATTCAAAACATACGCCCAGTGTTAACGTAAGCCGTATGATGATATTTCCAGAGAGTGTAAATGTACTCGTATTGTGGGCATATTGCATACCCGAGCCTTGGAGGATTCCTCTCGAACTGAACTTCCATTTATAATAGTTTCTCAGATCAAAATATTAAAGTGGAAAAGTTTAGGTATAAAGGAGTCGGAAGGTATTGGTATGTTGCAAGCGTCTAAAAACTTTTAAGCTACGTCGTCTGTCAATGTCATATCATCTGGTAGTTTCTAGAGTAAGTCAATAATTGGCTATACATATTAATGGATAATTTATAGAATTAGGTGTTACTGTGCGGAGATCCATAATACAAAAGTAATAATAAAATTATTTTGCTATAATCCGCGATACAGTAAAAAGAAAAAATATATATAGTGCTAAATGTACTATACATTTTTCTATTATACTATCCGTTTTTTCTTACCCGATACATGCAGGATTCGTAAAAACACATGCATAAAACCTCCACCACTGCCACCACAATACACAATTGCAAAAAAAATGTATCTCCTGATGATCCTTTGCGGGGTTGCGGGGCGAAACGATTGTTGAGTTTGTGATAGTGAACGTGTGTAGTGCTTGTGTATTGTGGTGGCAGTGGTGGGGGTTTTATGCATGTGTTTATACGAATCCTGCATGAATCGGGTATGAAGAAATGGATAGTCCACTATACATTTAGCACCATATATATTTTCTATTTACTGTATCGCGGATTATAGCAAAACAATTTTATTATTACTTTTGCATATTAATGGAGTTTGGAAACGGTCATATACTTATACTCATGTTGAGGTTCAGGTTTTAAATTGATTGTCATTCAATGCTACGTAACTAGAAATAATTAGGCATCATAATATGTAACTATATATATACTTACCTTTTAACAATTCAGCCAAAGCTGTTTGGTTAGGTAAAAACAAATCGTTAACTTAATTAAATTATTCAAGATAATTGACCCAGTCTATATTATTGCGTGGCAAATTGATAAAAATATACAAGTTTGTTTCCAAAACTAGGGGAGTAATTTTAGGTGAAATAGTACTATTAGTCACAATTATACGATAACGGTCACAATAAACCTTAGTCTGACGAAATAATACGCACTGTGTTACTAAATTAAATGAAAACACTTGAATTTAATACCACTTTCGGAGTAATTATTTTGAACGAGTTCTGAACTGATGTTAAACAAAGAGTCGCCATTTTGAGTCATTGTCTGAGCGAATTTTGAACGTTTGGAGCAAACATTTGAACAATTATACCAAGGTAATCAATCATTTGAATTTACCCTTTAATGGAAGGGGTTACTTTGAATTGTGCAAAACGGTATAACAGTAATATCAGGTCAAGCTTCAATATGCTGGCGTTCATTTTTTTACTGCACTTAATTCGTTTTGTAATGCAATAAGACATTTTTACTAAATTTTGAATTTAAGTTTTGAAGTATTTATTTTTATTTATTTATTGAAGATATCTTCATCGTACACAGTGGTCATCATCATTCTCCTGCCCCTATCCCACTCTATGTGGGGGCACAACATGTTTTAAACATTATTTGTATATGTTGTAACATAATTTGGCTGGTTGTTCTACCTGAAGTCAACTTACCTTAGTCGCCTTTTACCATCGGTAAGAAATGAGGGTGGTCTATTCTACTCAGCCGGATACCACACGGCGGTTATCGTACACAGTGATATACAGACAAAATTATTAAAAACGAAATGATAATCAAAGGGCGTCCTTATTACTCAAGGTGATCTCTTTTCAGGCAACCATTACTCAAGTATATAGTAAATTATAATTAATAGCGTTTATACATAACAATGAATATAGAATTTAAAAAATCGGAAATAGGATTAAAAGACTAATTACAAATTTTAGGGTATCTTAGCAGCTTGTAATTCATAATTTTATTAAAATGAACGAAGTCACGAGCATAGCTTGTTCTAAATAAATCAAAATCTGAAAGGACTAAAGCAATAAAGCAAGGAATCCCGTACAGTGCCAAAAGTATGATCGATTTCTAGCGACCCAATTTTCGCGGCGTCGTACGGAATGGAAAAATAACAGCAAACTAATTGGAACACTCCTGGTTAAACCCCTTTCATTCAGTTTTCAAGTTATCGGGCCTAATTTAAATGGTTTGCTCCATCGGAATTTTCCATTGCACTTGCTGGGAAATTTCAAATAAATCGAACGCTGCTAAATTGTTTTGCAATGACAAAGTTTGTTTTCCGGCACGTTGCACAGTTTTGAACTATTGCACAGTTAATTCTAATAATAGATGGATATAGAGGGCTGTTTATCTATACATTAATATTATAATAACATTAAGTGATATCTTATAAAAAAATCGGAAATAATAATATGTTATTTATTATGTAATTATAAAAGGCTAAAAATATGTTTGTAATGTATGAAGGAAATGAAGAACATGAGCATGGACATACTAATATTATAATTGGGAAAATCTATCTGTATGTTTTAATTACAAAAAGTAAGTAAGAGACTTCGCGCAATCTTATTTTGTAGACTAATTAAAATCGCATATTTTAATCTCATGGTTCATTTAATATAAGTACTTTACTATCTAAAAAGCTGTGATTGCCCAGTGGTGAGACCGTGCCACACATTCGAAGGGATCATGAGTTCAAATCCTGGGCAGACACCAATAGGTTTTTCTCTTGAAACTTATGTGTCTTATTATTATTTGCTATTATAGCACTTTTTCAGTGAAGTAAAACATCGTGAGAAAATATATCTCTAGAGAATTCTGAAGATATGTGTAACCTACTAATCCGCATTGTAGCAGCGTGGTAGGCTTAGCTCCATTCCTTCTCTCAAATAAATCTAGATTAAATCTAAACTATCCTCAATTACTTGGTTAATGGTCGCAAGAATGATGGCCCTTGAATAATGGGTAAAACAGACTAGGACGAAATTTTCCTTTAAACCCAGTCCTAAAATTACCTCAGGTGCTACTAAATTGTAAAAATCTCGGGACAATAAAAAGGTTAAAGAGGTCGGATAAAATACGTCAGCCATTAGTTATAACTCTGTTATCAAAAAGTCGACGTTTGATGTTGCGTGCGGACGGCTCGCAAGACTTTATAAGATTTAGTCGGAAAATAAATTAGCTACGACGGAAAAGTTTTCGGTAAATAAGAGGGAGTGAGTGCGTTGAACGTGGAATTCGTTTGTCACGTTTGGATGTGGTTTTCTAGTGTTTTTTTTAAATAATTTAACAATTTACAAATGTTCTAGTTATTAATTTTATTTTATGGCTTTGACCGGTATTAAAGGTTGATTATTTACTTTTAATTGTACCCGCAATTTCGTTTGCATCAACTTAACTGTAAAGATATGCTCAATAATCTAATAAGTATAATTTTTGTATTGCGGAAGCTTTTTTTTTTAATCATTAATGATTTATAATATATATTTATATTAATTTGTGTACTATGAAAATACTAAGATGTTTGGAGATTGCACTGTGAAACTGAAACAACAAGAAAAATTAGTAAATCGATTAATACATGTTTTATGGATTTTATTTCTAAATGCTATTCTTTCACTATAAGAGCCATATTTATTTCACTACATAAAATTGTTAATAGTATGTAAACCTAAGGCGCTAGAATGGTAAAATAGTAATGATTTTGTCATTTTGGTATTACGATTTTATCGTGGAGCCTATCCTCCTGATGATGCTTCGGTTTCGGGCAAAAACGGTCGTCGAGATTTTGGTGGTGGTTGTGTGTATATATAGCTTGTGTGCATTGTTGCTTGTGGAGGCGTCTTGGGATGCATGTGTTGACTTGTCCTGCATGTGTAAGGTACGTGAATTTTGCCTGTTTCATATACATTAGCTTTGCATGCATTCGCTTAACCCGTGCAGATTATAGCAAAGTAGTTCTGTTATAGTTTCTATAATATGGAATTCCGCAAAGTTAAGCCTGCTTCTATAAATCACTAAAATATCACACTTTTTATAATTAACAATTGTTTAAATTTATCCGCATAACATTTTTCTAGGAAAATATCTTTATATGAAAATCTCATATTTATAAGTAAACTCCACTTAATTCTTAAATGTTTCCAAACTCCATGGACTTTCTGTTGTCTCAGGGCTAACTTAAGTTTGTAAGTCTTAATCGCCGCCAGCTAGCTGATTACAGCCTGAACATTTCTTTAGGAGTCACTTAATAGGTCGTTCATTTAGATTCTTAATGCTTTGTAAGAGTAACTATTGTTCTTTGTCAAACTTTTAAAGAAAAAGATAAGAAAAGAAGAATATTGTCCCTCATTTTAACACCACTACATGAACAAGCACGGTTCACCATACGCTTCGGTCACGTTCAATCAGGCGATATGGGTTTGTATTCGTATTTAAGTATGTAATTAAAATTATATATGTAGTATATTTACTAGTTATCTGTCACCCATAACACAAGTATTAAGTTACTTACTTTGGGGACGGACGACCGTATGTGTAAGTGTCTCATATATAAAAAAATGTATACAACATTATATGTATACTATTTTAGTTAAGTTTAAGTTTAATTAAGATATCTCCGTGACTTTTTTTGTAAAATAAAACATTTGAATTTGTAATACATTTTTTGTGGGATCGTTTTATTTAAGTTTGTATCTGTTCTAAAATATGTATATAAAGTAAAGTAAAAGTAACAGCCTGTTACTATGCCCACTGCTGGGCTAAGGCCTCCTCTCTCCGCTTTTGGAGAGAAGGATTGGAGCTAAGACCTACCACGCTGCTCCAATGCGGATTGGTAGGTTACACATATCCCTAGAATTCTCTAGAGATATGCAGGTTTCTTCACGATGTTTTCCTTCACCGAAAAGCGTGTGATGAATCGCAATTATCAATTAGACACATAAGTTTTAATAGAAAAGCTCATTGGTGCCTGCCCGGGGTATGAACCTATGTCGTCTCTAGAGAGTCGCACGGTCTCACCGCTAGGCTATCACAGCTTTTTGTGTATAATCAGTAAATATATATATAATCAGCTAGCTATACTTATGTTTGGGAACAATGAGCTTTTCACAAAGCGCCGACATTAGTTCATTCTCGCTCAAAAACCCTCTACAACAATTTGCATTAAAATCACACGAACTAATCTGCATTCCAGCTGCTATTAGTAGTAAGTGCTTGTTTGACTATTCATTCTTAATCCCCGCTCGGTACTATCATTTTGGCAATACCCCACAAGCTACTGCCTCTTTTAAATTGCAGTGTGAGCTAGTCATTAACTTTCTTCCTTTTTGAACCAGTTGCGGTATAACAAATCTTCATTAACTGTGTTTATTTTTCTTATTTTCAGTAAGCTATCGAATTTAACAGCAAAAACGCATTGAACTACCATTGAATTCTTAGATTCTAATTAAGATCTAATTAAATTGTGCGAATTCTAAGAAAAAAGTTTTAGTCTTAATCCAAGGACTAAACAACTGAAAATATATAATATATAATATATAATTATAAAATGGCACACTAATTAACGAACACGTGTTCGAAGGCAAATTAAATGGTGGAGGCTAAACTTATTACTACATAACTTGTATGGGTGATGCGTCACTTTGAGATTTTGTCGTGGACCTATCTCCTGACGATGCTTCGATTACGAGGTGAAACGACTGTTGAAACTATGGTAGTGAATGTGTGCTTGTGTATTTATGTGTTATTAGTGGCGGGCAGGTATCAGGTATTAGACCCGATATTATACTCTATATTTAGTATTACATATATTTTCTTTTATCGCGGATTATAGCAATATAATATTTTCATTATTTTTTGTATTATAAACCTTTGGAAAGTAACGCCCAATTATATAAATTACCAAAGAAATAGTTGAAAATTTCGACTAACGTCAAGAATGTTGTCTTAAGCCTTCGACGAAACCAATACTGGTCGAGATCTCACTGTCCCCAAGTATTAGTTCAGTAGATTCTGGAACGAGCAATATGACTATTGAGTCGAGGAAAAAGTAACGTTCGCACAGTATATTTTCTACCCGATTAAGGACGGAAGATATCTTATTTATTATTTTTACGTTATCAATAGCTACATAATCATTATAGACAGTTAGTGCTATATATTTTCTAAGTATTTATAATTAGCAGAGGAAGAGTATCTGATAAATAATCACGCACATTTATTACTGGAAAAATATATTTTCAGACTTAAAATGTTTTACAATCTTTTAGTATTGATCATCAAGAAACATAGTTTTCAAACACATTCTTTATCAAAGTACGCGTACTATATTATCTAATCAAACAGGAATTTGGTCGTCTCACTAAAATTAGCATCAATTTAAGAATAATTTTATGCAGGGTTTTTTTAAGTTAAGCTATAGGTAATACGGAGGGGCCATTTAAATTTAAATTTTCGCTCTCGACAAATCCCTAGGGGAAGGGAGTATGGGGGAGCGAGCGCTAATAAAGTAAATTAAAGATTAATAATATATTGTCTAAATATAGGTTTTAAGGGATACTCGTATGCAAATATCTCAGAACCCCTTGTGAAATTAAATACAGCTGGATTGTATTGCGTACTACAATATAGAAAAAGGGTTTTTGATAAATGATTTAGGCCATCGATTTGACTCACGATTAAAAGCGAGTACTTAGTAATTTTTTATATACTTTCGAAAGAGGTTAACTAACAATCTATTATTTAATCGGCTAATTTTGAAACCGTAACTTTTAGATTAGCCTAAACACTCTTATTTAAACTTGGAAATTGGATAGTAATCAAACCAAAAATATTTTTTTTAATAAAAATCCGTATCTTGTATACCATTATAAAGGATACGGTCCATGATTTAAAACTCCAGGCAGGCACTTATGAGTTATCAATAAAACATCATCATTCATCATTCTCCTGCCCTTATCCCATTCTAAGTGGGGTCGGCACAACATGTTAGAAACATGTTGTCACATGATTTGTCTACGTATTTTACGACTGGCCGCCTGCCTGACGTCAACATACCTTAGTCGACTTTTACGACACCTCGGTAAGAAAGGAGGGTGGTCTATTCTATGCTGGATACCACACGGCGAGAGTTATCAATAAAACATTGTAATTAATTAAAATATATAATTCATCATGCATATACCTAGAGAATTTCTTGAATATCTAAGATTCTAATTTGCAACATACAAGCTGTGCCCGGGACCTGGATGGCATCCTTTAAGCTGAAGTTAAATGTTAAAATACCCTCGATTATGTACTATATATATATATATGCTAAATCCGAAGGGAAATGGGATTCTTTTTCTTATGTATAAGTCCGGTGTGTAGGTTTTTATCGTAATATATTTTAACGGATAAAATATTCCAGACACAGACAGACGGACAGAGTTTTATTTTTATTTAATTTTCTCTATTTACTGACCATTTCTTTTTTAGTCAAATCGGTATATGCCAAAATATACGGCAAAACCTATAAAGTTCAAGACAATAACAAGTCTCGTCTTTCATTTTGTATTATACTCTTTGTATGTTAAAAAATGTATCTCGCCCATATACCGTAAAATGAAATAAAAACCACCTTAGCACCCAATTATGAGATACTATATTATGATAGTCCGTCATTCTATTTCCCACTTTTTTGTAAATAATACTAAAGTCTACAACCATGAGTAAATAAGCTTTATTATGTGGATCATAGGGTTTCGAATTCAATGAAATATTGATTTTAAAATAAAGGTCTTTTGGTTTGATACGCGCGGCCACCGGCAAACATAGCACCTGTAGAATGCGACTATCGCCCAGAGAGATACAAAGCCACACCGTCCGTCTCTTTTTACGGAAACCAAAAAAATCCGGCGACGCTATTTTAATTGACGCCGGATGCCCATTAAAAAGAACCTTTTCTGAATGAATTATTCCAAGGTTTTCGGAATGGGAAATATTCGGAATTTACGGTGGCGGCATGCAAATAAATGTACGCCTCATTTGAAGTCGGTTAAGCGGGCATACGATACCTTATCTAATTAAATATGTTTTGAATGTAATTTATTATACAAATTTTGAAAATTTTAAGCCAAGTTAAATATATAGATCGTAGTACAACTACTATTAATTCTTTTAGTCACGATAAGTAACTTACTGATTCTTATATGAATATAATTAAATAAGGATATGGAAAATATTATTTATTCAAAGTAAATATATACAGCTTTAAATTGATATACTTATTTAGTTATGATGAGCACCTTGCAGTCTGAAGGATCACTTTAATAACAATATATGATGTTTTGAGAATCATATCATTGTTATAATGTTAAATAATTGATTGAGGTGTTGAATTATGTGAAAATAAACATAATTCATAGGTCAAACCATCAACTAATCAAAGTGGAAAAGTCTATGCCCACGGATGCTGAAAAGTTTGAGAAGAACATTTACCTAGATTCAGTTGTTCGTCACTTTCGTTGATAAAAGCAAAATAACCGAGTCCGAAATCGAATAGATAATCGCTAGCAAAAATTGAACGGTGGATGACAAAAATGACAATTGGACACAAGATAATAATGAAAATTATTGAATTTAATTTCTAATTATATATAAAAATTATTATTTTGCTATATCTCGTAATATACACTCAAAAAGAAATATATGATGATACCATAATTTTGAAGATTATATAAAAGTAAGTATAACATTATCTTAGATTCATTATATCCAATACTTGACCATCTCAAACGATACGTGAAGATATTTCCAATCTGAATTTATCGTCTGGAAATAATAACCAGACAGTATTTTCCGTGTAATTTATGACACAACAAATAAAAGCGAATTGTCGTTTTGTTATTCATATATCTAAACATATGGGCGAATGTAATATTGGGTTGGGTATTAAGAAACTTATACGAATCAGAAACGGGGGAGCTAAGTTGGCTCCTAATATTAGTTGTACGAAAACTTTAAGAGCATTGATAAGTTTTATGTTTATTATACGTATTGTTTATAATACGCACAATTGTTGTATAGATAGACATAAATAGTTAGAAAATAGATGCAGTAAATAGAAAAAAAAACTATTTTTTCATTACAAATTATAAGAGTAATGACAAAATTATATTTGTAATATATGTGGCGGATTTATAAATTAAAGTTATGTCATTATCAATTAATTAAATGAATAATTATGTACATATCAATTTCCTACTTTATTATAATGTCAAAACTTTTGTTCTCCACGTCAAGTTGAAGTCAAAATCTCCTCAATCAATGTTTTCTCGGAAAAAAGATTTTCTAATCTATACACTTGTTCTTGGTATGAAAGATTTAAATATAGAGCAAATTTCACAAAATTAAGCAGCCTTGAGAACGTGAGCCAAACAGAAAGATATACAGACTTTCGCATTTATAATATTAGTATGTATATATACTTGTTTAACTTCGATTGTAGTTGGTTGTTGATTAATTTTAATAGTCACGTGATCTTCTATAGCACGAATTTGTAAAACACTTTATAGACTAAACGTCAGTGTTGAAAGGTATCTAGCAAACAAATAAAGCAGAAAAAGGACGGTCTAGAAACAAAGTTAACAAGAAGCAATAATTGCGTCTTCCTTTAACTAAAGTTAAAACTTTCATCGTTCCACGCATTGCGCTCATTCGCTGTCCCATCTGAACCAGAATCTCCAAGGCGAACTTTTAATAGTTTTTCTTTATTCAATCAACATATTTTCGCTCTTGGACACTTCTCTCGTTTGCCAACAATTTGTTTCGGGACTTTTTTCTCTCGCTGGAGATTCACTAACTCACTACGTTCCTAACAAATTTGGTCTCAAGGGTGCTTTAAAAAGTTTTTACTTCGCTCTGATTTAGTCTAGACGAAATATTTTATCACTGACTTTGATGATGCCAACTTTATAGACAGTGGATAGATCTTCAATAATTTTTATTGCGATATCATTTTCAATATTGCCAATTTTGTCAGATTGCTCTCTTCGGACATCTTCATGTAATTTCTTTTGTAGTCTGTACTTTAATAGTAAAAAGATCATTTATATAAAAATTAGATGTAAGGGCTACTCGAATATGTTCTAAAAAATCTACATCGTTAAAATATTAACGAAAAAATATACGGTTATATAGCTAGAGAAAGTAGTTTTTCCCCACGACTTAGTCTGCTTAGGCATCAGTTAAACTAGTTTATAAACCTTGTGTCTGTGATTAAATTAAATTCTAAAAAGTTCCAAATAAATCCGGGACAGCCAAGAAACATTATACGTCCCATTTCTATCACAGTCACAGTCTTCTTTTTTAGAAATGTGGAAGTACTATATTATATTGACTTAGCCTCACAGCTAATAGTGAAAAAATGTATACATATGTATAGCGCGATATATATTTCATATATTAATTAGGTATAATAAAGAAAAAAATTCAAGTGAGGATTAGGAATATTATCGAATATACAAATAATATAGAAGAATATAATACAGAACTTTTGAATAATAACGTAACATAAATCAATTTTGATAAGTATGTATAACCTACAACTTAGTATTTGAGTAGTACCTTCAGCTCATTTAAAAAAAAAGAGAGTAAAAAGAGAAAAAATGTAGTAAAGGTATCATGCTTGGTCGCAAATTCCATTCCGTTTTGAGGATGACAAAAATAAACAATTTTTGGAATCGTCAACGCTAGTACTGGTTCGGAAAGCTGTTCCTACCGAGAAGAGCCAGCAGGAAACTCAGCGGTTGTTCTTTTCAAAGTATTATTCTTATTACTAGTTACATTTAGTCATTACTGTCTTCTACAGGGTGGAAGAGTAGCTTTTTTTTAACGCATTCTTATCATCAAGTAATCAACAGTACGAGCATAGTAAGCTTTCTCTATCAGCCTTTTTTAATAGTGTTTTTAAACTGCTGTAATGACAAAGTTAAAATCGATTGCAGAAAATTTTATTATAAAATTTTATACCCAAACCCACAAAGGACTTACGTGCTTTGTTTTCATAAGTGAGTATATAACTAGGACTGGTTATATACTACAGGTCTAAAGTAAAAATATTATTAGTTACAGCAATTTTTCAAAGCTAATATAATGGTCCCACTTTTCTAGTTATCGCTTCAGTGTTGCTAATGCGCGTGAAAGTGTCAACGTCGAGACAGGATTGTTTTTTAGAAAAAAGCGTTGAAAGAATGCACGGGTCGTGGAAGCAATTATGATGGAAGCGTGAATTTAAAATGCATATGTTACGCGACGGTATTCTGAGAACAGTATTAATCAAAATGCCGTTTATGCTATATGCTGTTTTGTTAAAAATAGTTAATCACATTCAGCGTGGAATAGAAAGAAGCTACCTCAATACAAAAGTAGTGGTAGAGTTGCCGTAATGCGTTTAAAAATAATATGCGGATTAAAGCAAAATTCTATCGTATCTTTAGTACTATGATATTGTGTAAAGTAGCGCTTACTTATGAAAATGATTTAGTTGGTTCAGTATTTTAAAGTTAATGTCTATTGGAATTTTTATACTTATTATAAAACAAAGTAGATACCCAAAAGGTGTCTGTCTGTATATGATTTATTTTTCTCAAAGTCTACTGAATGGATTGTTGTACGGCTTTTACAAAAAGTTAGTACGATTCGTCACAAAGATTAAAGTTACTAGTACATTACGGTTTTTATGTAAATTGCGTTGAAGTGGACGCAAAATAAAAAAAATTGTTAGTGTTAGTCAAAAAAGTTTATAGTCGCGTGCGCCGCGCAAACCAACCAAGAAACACTAAAGTAATGTAATAGAGAATTGTAGATCTACAAAATACAATAAAAAAGGCCATTATTTTCTGTCCTTTATGGTTTACTCATCATAACTTATTTTATGTTCATCTATCTATATTATAAACAACTCAGCAACAGTTTAACTAAATATAATATATAGTACCCGGCAACAAATAATGCACATCGAGGCTTAGAGAGAGAAATCGGTTAGATTCTGCTTCATAGAGCATCGTCTCTGTCGCACAGACTGACGAACCCGTGTGTGACAGTGACAGCGCTCTACGAAACCGAACTGGCCGGCTATTTCGTTGTAAACATCGATGTGCATTATTTAATGCCGGGTACTATAAATAAATATAAGTAGTAGTTATGGTAGTTTTTTATAAGTAACCATAATTATTTTAATATATGATCGGCACATACTTATTGCCATATTCAATGAAATATGAAGATAAATAACCAGGTGTAATAGTGCAATCGGAACGAAAAGAAGTAAAAATCAGCGCAAAAGCAATTGCGGGCCGTGACTGTAATACAAAATGAGTAATTTTGAGATTCCCTAGATGCCCGCACAGCGAGGGAGAAAATGTCGGCGTCTAATAGCATTTCGAACATGATAGCTACTGAATGTAATCGAACTTAGCAACAAAAGCATAGACTTCTTTTTTGTTTTTTCTTCCGGCTTTGAATTCCATTGATAAAAAGCAAGGATGGAGTAGGATTTATATGATGTCGAGGAATGAAAGGCTAATTTGATTAGTGACATTTGTTTCTATTGTCCGTCACTGGTTTAAACCTCGAAAAGGCACCAATAAGTTTTCTAAAAAAACTTATGTGCCTAAATAAAGAAACTTAGTGTAGAATCCTGCATATTTCTGAAGAATTCTTCTCGAACTTAGCGGCACAAGTCATTTGCCCGTACAGTGAAACTCCGTCCACTGCATCGGTTCAAGAATAATTGCTTGAGATTATAAGCGACGCAGTATATATTTCTTTTTCAATATAAACAAAAAAAAACCCTTCTCATATTTTATATAAATTTTAATTTTAAATAAAGTCACTTCTCGCGACTATCTATCTGAACGAAATTAAAATGAATCCGCGCAAAAATATTACATAAGTCAACCTGTGGTCGGGGTCTTCTAATATGTTTCATATATATGTTATATAACGTAGTAAGTTTTCAAAGCATCGTACGTCATATTTGTATGTAATATCAAATTATTGTAGTAATTAAGGAATAATAAATGACCGAAATTTAGGTGTATTAACTAACAATTTGGCCATTTAGTATCCCTCAGTGCCTTGGAGAGCATGTTAAGCCGACGGGTTCAGTTTACTTCCCCAGATTATTAACCTTAAGTGGAAATTATTCTGTCCTTATGCTAAGGTTCGTCCCTTCCGAGCTACAATAATCGGATCACACTATATCAATTAACAAAATATAAATGTTACAATTTCATATAAAAAATCGGAAAAACAAAAGACTGTTCATGGTCGTAAAAAAATAAGAATTATTTCAGCTTACTATATGACAGATACTAGATTAGTTTTCTGTATATATAGCTACCGTATAGTTTAACCTTATTGTATAAATTCATAGGTCATTCTATCACTGACCCATTGTCTCAGATGGCCCTGCTTTTAAATCCGCAGGTAGCGTTTGATTCCGCCGAGTGCCAATATTTTCTATAAAAAATTTGTTGGTTCATCGAGTCTGGGAGTATATATCTATTCGAGTATTTAAAATTATATATGATTATATCTACCAGTTGTCTGCCACCCATATGACAAGTACTTAGTTACTTTATTTGAGGGTGAACGGCCGTGTGTTTATTCCATGTATTTAGTTAAATGTAAGTATAAAAAAATCATTAAATACTTCGCGAATCTATATGAGGTTATATTTATACTGAAATCCTGGTATAAAAACAGAAGCTAAACAGAGCCATTTTTATTTATTTATTTATTAGAAAAGAGTAACAAAGAATTTAGAAGCTGTACTAGTATGGAGAAAAAGATAAAATAGATACATTAAATAAGCTTTCAGAACATACATGATACAAATAAAATGTATTTAAATAGTTAGATTGTCACAAATTGTGAGCTAATTAATAAATAAGCTTTTAACGATTTCGTAGTAATATTAAAAAAAAAAAACACTTTGGAAAAGTTTTGTTGTCAGTTGTATCATTGAAATTGAACGCAAACACCCTACAAATCAATTAAAACTAAAATAACAGGCTGTCCCGTGTTTTTTAATTGACAGATTCATTTTTTTTATAAATAAATGTCGTATGCTACGCTAATGAATCTGTAAAGAAGCGGTGATATCTACATATTGTTGAAGGCCTAATAAAATAAAATCGATAAAGTAAAGTCGATAACTCTATGGATCTAATGAGTAGGGTCAGTGTATAGTGTCGGTACTTTATACCATTTTTTAACTTTCTGAAATTCGTTTTCTTTTACCATATACAATTTAAATGTATACAGCTGGAGCTGCGGCGGAAATGGCCGAATGCGGCAAGCGGCGAATGAAAGTATGTATCTCTCGTTGAGAGTTAAATATTTGTGCCGTTTGCAGTTGAGATCCTAGGGCCATGGAGTCAAAGTGCAAAAAAAAAATTATCCGTTATAACACCTCGGTTTATCGCCTCTTCGGGTGACAAGAGGGCTGACTCCTTTTTCGCACAAAGAATCAGCTTAGCGATTCAACGCGGAACCTTGCCAGCATTCTTAACACCATTCCACATGGGCATGATTTGTATAGTAGCAGCGTGTAAGTAATTTAAGATAGACATAACTTGTATTTTTGTTGTAATTAAAAAAAACGCATTTAGATGTTATTGCAATATTAAATATAAGTATTTTTTGTAATCATACTTTACTCCTGCCATCCTGATTGCTTCTATCAGTTTTATTACTATCAGTATAAATTTTGGGTCACCGCCATGTGCTATACTGTTGAGGAGAATAGACCATTCTTCTTACCGAGGTGTCAATAAAGACGAGTAAGATAAGTTGATGGAAGGCGGCTGGTCGTAATAGCAAGCCAAAATATGTAACAAAATTTTAAAAGCACGTTATCCCGACCCCACTTATAGTGGGGTAGGAGAATGATGAGTATAAATTTTGGTTCCAAAAAAGGTTATGTCCTCGAACACATAGTAAGTCTAGTGTCTATTTGTCATTTGAATATAACTTGTTGAAGGTAAGCAAACAGTAAACCTTATAGCAAATTTGTATGAGGTTAGATAAAGGTATTTGTGTTTATGATTGTTCTATACTCTCTGAGGTGCAAAGGGACTAATTATGTTAGGTCTGACTGTGTTATATAAACTACACTTGATAAATGTAGTAGGTCTAAGCACCAAATCAAACGGCCTTGCCCAGCCGTGGGATAAAAATTTGCCCACTACTACAACTTTTTTTTTAATGTCAGGAAAACCCATTATGGGTCGTCACCGCCCGGACGAGCGGCGGGTATGTCGGACTCTCACCGACTAAAAACCTGACAGTGCTCCACTACGCTGCTGGTGGCGGGGACAGGGTGCCGTTGGACACATTACCCCCATCCCCCCGCCAGCAGCAACTCTGGGCCCCAGATTATTACAACTATTTCGACGACTTCTTAGACAGTTCGTCGAATAGATTTACCCTATCTCTATCGGTGGGCCAGTTTTTGTCTCTAATAGCGATTTCATTTTATGACTAGGTTTTTTAGTGATTAAATAGATTTTCACTATCCGTATTTAAACATTAACTAAACGACTTTAAATCTTGATACATTTAATCACTAAAAGATACAAACTTATAGTAATTTAATTATACAATGATCATATAATGTTAATTTTATATTTGTAAGTTTTAACAACTTACAACGCCATGTGGTATTCGGCAGAATAGAATAAACCACCCTCCTTTATTACCGAGGTGTCGTAAGAGGCGACTAAGGTAAGTTGACGTCAGGCAGGCGGCCCGTCGTAAAATACGTAGCCAAATCATGTGACAACATGTTTGTAACATGTTGTGCCGAGCCAACTTAGAGTGGGATAAGGGCTGGAGAATGATTATGTCGTTTTTGTAAGTTTTTAATTTATCTTTTACTAGCTGTGTAGTGAAATCAGTGTGTCAAAAATATATTTTTCAATCAATTACATTACATAAACCGTAATGTACTATTAACTTTAACCTTTCTCGAGAGTTGACTATATTTATGTAAAAGTTGTACAAAAATTCGTTCAGTAGATTTTAAGAATATCGATTACGTACAGACAGACAGTTTTTGGGAACTTTGTTTTATAGATTTTTTTTTCCTAAAATGCCCAAAGTCTATCTATGTTCTTAGAGTTCACATTGTTATGAAAGTAATAATAAAATTATTTTGCCATAATTCGCGATTAAATTAATAGTAAATATATATGATGGTAAATGTAGAGTGGACTATCCGTTTTTATACCCGATACATGCAGTATTCGTAAAAACATATGCACAAACCTCTATTACCGCCACCACACTGCACAAGCACTACACACTTTCACTATCACAGACTCAACAATCGTTTCATCGATCATCGCAAAGCCTTTGTCATTTTATTGTGCAGTCTGTCTCCAGTTTGTATTATGGGTCTCCACAAAGTAACGCATAATTCTATAAATTATTTGTCGGAATTTATGCTATTTGCCATTGTACATTAATATGGATATCAAACTTATTTACCATAGCATTAAAACTGTTTATGCATAGAGAATTAATAGAGGGCTCCCCTGCACTATTAGTTCCACGTCACATAGCGCTGTTACGTTTAAAAACGAATATATTTGAATATGATGAATGTGGGCCGACCATCTGTTTTCTGACGCTAAGCAAATAGCGGAACAGATTGTCACGAAACTAACAAATTTCAGTACAAAAAATCCCGGAGCGAAATGATTTATAATGTTATTTCGGATACATTCGGCATGTTTATTTAAGAACGCTTTAGTTTGGGCTCCGGTGTTTGGTTTCTGCTACCGACTGTTGTTAGACGTGATATAGAATTTCACATCGTTGTAGAAATTAGGATTGGAACATCTTGTGTCTTTAATTCTTTAGCTTTAATCTGAATGTATACTAATTTTATAAATGCGAAAAACTGTCTTCTCTGTCTGGAACGATATTGATGAAATGTTATACATTTGAACCTCAAATACAGGGCCAATCTATACATATTATAAAACAAAGTCCCCGAAAGCTGTATGTTTCTCATCATCCTCCTGTTCTTATCCCGCTCGAAGCGGGGTCGGCACAACATGTTATACACATGTTGTTACATGGTTCGGCTAGGTAAATGAAACTAACATATTTCTATAGTTTGCAATTGAGCTAAAGACAGTAACTGCACGAAATATAAGGGATATTTCGTGCAGTTACAGTTGTATAACAAAATCGTCATCGTATACATATACACATATACAATACAAAAATATTTATTTCATTTCCATAAATCGTTACAAAAAATACAGATTGAGACCTTTGCAGAATTCTATATTACAGAAACTATAACAGAACTACTTTGCTATAATCCGCACGTGTTAAACGAATGCATGCATAAGTCTAGTAAGCATAAAAATACTTGTGTCAAAAGATCTCGCTCTAAAAAGAAACTTCAAATAAACTTAATGAATTCTAGCCGCGAGTTTCCTCTTCATGAATTTCGGTACCAAGAATAGTAACTGGTATCACTACCTTATAAAAGGCTTAATACCTGAAATTCTCAAAAAGAACAAGCAAATGGAGAATACATTCCGCATTTACAATATTAGTATTGATGTATCAATTATAGTATTTAACATTTAATTAAATGCAAGTACGTTCTCTCGCACACATGGCTCGACATGTCAAGCAACCAATCTAAAGGTATCAGGTTACGTGCCAGTGTTCCGGCTTAGATTTGAACTGATTTGAAACTCAATCGCAGTTACTGTGATATACAAACGGTCCCTATCAATTTATTTTACAGGACTAAATATAAATATTGTAGACTTAGTTCAAGTTTCTTTTCCCTGATCCAAGAGTTCTTACGGATTTTTTTGGTTTTTATTTTGTAAATGAATATTTAAGTCGCATTACTTGATATTAAGTGATAAAATAGGTTAAATTATACGATGATACGAAAATTTTGGCACTCGCAGCTCTATTCAATGCGCTATTTTGAGAAACATAAAAAAGAAAATATCTGAATCGTTTGGAGTGGAAATATTCCGAATCGGCTATGTCCAACAACGGACCTCCATCGGGTAAAAAAAATTAAGAAAAGTTGCAAAAAGTTGACGTATATATTAATGTATTTCTAATGAGAGTAAAATATAAAAAAAAAATTATACCATAACTAGGATGAAAGTTAAGTAGGACACATACAATGAAATGCTATGAAATTTAATCTGAAGGGAAAACAATGAATGTAAAAAATTTGATATATTATTTGATATAATATATATTAGAACAACGATCATTGTAGTAAGACGCAATGTAAGCCAAATCCAACGCATTTGGTAAAATTTTAGACGAGCGCAGAAGCTTTGTGAAGTTTGAAGAAGATAGACGAGGAGATTTAGAGCAAAAAAGCTCTGATAGCGCTGGGGAACGTCGTCCTATGGGTGCCTTCGGTATTGTCGGACCACAGCTTAGAGTGTAATGTAGCGCATAGCAGGTTGGATAACTGTGTTTAATAATCACAATTTCGGAAAAATGTCACGTAGCCACGACCGGTCAACGTGAAAAAACTAGGAACGAAGAGAAGACGCTGTATGTGTTGGTAACATTGACCAATTTAATTAATCTACTACGGCTTAATTTCCTTCGCAATAGATTCTGTCTATGCAAAATCTATTGAACGAATTTTCGTACAGTTTTCACTAAAAGGTCGTGAAATTCTTCCGATAAGTTTGGGTTAATAGAACACTACGATTTCATGTGAATCATGTTGAAGAGTTCGCGCCGTTGTAAAAAATCTTTCCTGTCGAGAGCTTTACTCGCGTGCGCCGCGCTAACTAACAGAAATACACTAAAGCAATAGACTAAAGAATTGTAGATCTAAAAAAAATATTATAAATAAGTCCTTAACATCATGTCTCTATCTCTTATGGTTAACTCATAATAACTCACACTACTTTTAAGTTCAAAATTTCAGTTCGAAAAAATTTTGTGACATACAGATTTCTACGCGGGCGAAGCCGCTGCCACATCTAGTCATATCATAAATTATCGACACGTGTTATAAAATCGATTCAAAGAAATTTGTTTATCTTATAAATGACATTTCTATATGTTATAGGTAAAACACAGCGGGAAATCTATATAAACGAGATCGGAGCGACACTCAGTTACATTGTTATATATTTTATTAATACCTGTAGCATTCATTAACAAGCGATAGATATTTATAATGTTTTATATTGTTATTTTATTGTTATTGCCTGTTTAGTTACAATAGCAATAATATATCAAGATATTTTGTTTGAGTAACAATACTAGTCAGTGAAAATATGAAAGATACAATTTACTATCTTATATGAGTAAGATAATAAATTGTATCTTTCATATTTTTTTCATTCGTGAACATATTTCAATATTCATAAATGTTAGTGTGTATAGAAAGTAAATAACAATTTTTTCGTATTTTTAAAGCATGTAAGTCGTGGTGTCATTACTAAGCTAAAAGTTTCTTAGTTCATTTTAACACTTCTAGCTCTGTCAGATTTTTTAAAATCTTTAACTATATTTTTACTTAAACTATATGGCTATGCTTGGACCCGGACTTGAACTTGGACTTGGAGGCGACTCTGAGCTTTCTTATAAGGCGACCGTAATCAGCGACCACGTTTCAATGCATGTAGCTATACTTATTATAAAACAAAGTCCCAAAAAGCTGTCTGTCTGTATGTAATCGGTTTTCTCAACATCTACTGAATGGATTTTTGTACGGTTTTCACCAAAAGATAGTCCAATACTTCCGGATGGTTTCGGTAAATAGTACATATCGGTATTATATAAATTGTGTTGAAGAGATCGCGCAGTTCTTAAAAAACTTGCTTGCTGGGAGCTTTAGTCGCGTGCGCTGCGTAAACCAGCAGAAATACGCTAAAGTAATATACAAGAGAATTGTAGATCTATAAAATTACTACAAAAAAGTCCGAGATAGTTTAAAATTTAATTCTAGGAAAAAAATTGTGACAAGCAGGTTTCCACGCGGTCGAAGCCGCTGGCACAGCTAGTATACACTAAATTAATAATTGGTGGAGACAAGTCTTAAATAATGTGTACGATGTAGAATAACAATACTCAAGGATGCAAGTAAATCAGTCTTTTCAGAAAATATTAACGCTTAAATTTCATCCACTTTATAATTTTCAACTAAAAGTTTGAACTTGACTAGGATAATAGTTAGGGAATTTCGCTTATACATTTTTGCGATATAATTTCATCATTCTGCAGTCCCTAACATTTATCCGGTTTAAAAGCTTTACACAAAATTCGCGTTTTAAAGGTAAAAATGAAAAGCTCGTTATTCGACCCAAATTGTGTACGTAAAGCCAAGCTAACCGTGAACTTTTGGCGTTTTAACGAACGTTGTAGTTAATCTCTGATAAATTGACTGAATTTTGAAACTATTGTCCTGGATAATTTCGAAATCATCCTATGGGTTTAAGCCTCCTGATTGAATAAAAATATGCACGGACATGAAAACAACGTTCTGTAAAAACATTGAATACTCATCATTCTCCTGACCTTATCCCACTTTAAGTGGGGTCGGCAAAACATGTTGCAAACATTCTGTCATATGATTTGGCTACTTATTTTACGACCGGTCGCCTACCTAACGTCAATTTACCTTACCTTCTACCTCGGTAAGAAATGAGGGTGGTCTATTCTATGCAGCCGGATACCACACGGCATTTACCTTAGTCGCCTCTTACGACACCTCGGTAAGAAAGGTGGGTGGTGACAGGCACCAATGAGTTTTTTTATTAAATCTTATGTCCCTTATTGATATTTGCAATTTATCACATTCTCTTGATGAAAGAAAACGTCGCGAGGAAACCAGCATATCTTTGGAGAATTCCTGGGCTATGTGTAACCTACCAATCCACGTCAAAGCAGCGTGGTAGGTCTTAGCTTATCTCAAATTCCCACTCCCTTCCGCATAAAAAAGAGGAGACCTATGCCCAACAGTGGGGTAGTAGTAAGATACTACTACTTTACCTTGTCATTGAATAGAATAAATGTACTAGTTATACTAATCAAATCAATGGTTTCTATCAATCAGCATACTTTCTGTTTAGTAAAATTAATCAAAACATCTTTGCGCCTTTTTTGCGATCATTTGTTCCTATATTAATGATATAAACAGTCCGACTGAAGAATTAAGTCGAGCATACTCACTTTATCAATTCATCATTCCAAAGATATTGAACCTAAATACTCCTAGAGCTATTGTATTTGCATAATCATTATGTATCCGACGTAAGCGAGCGGCGCCAGGGGACTGACTTCTTAAACACTTTAACGATTTAAGCGATAGAGTTTATATTGCCTTGTTAAGCGTGTCTATGGCAATATTTCGTATTAGTTCCGAAGGCAGATCGTTTCAGCAAATTGCCTCTCTATATGCAGAAAGCGGCCAAGCCGATTTTCATTAACAGTTTAGAATTGCTCGTCCGTCGGAGTATGAGAGTTCTTCAAATAAAAATATTCGAATATATGATACATTTTTATTTTCACTAAAATCTGTACAAATAAGTTATTATCATCTTCTTCCTGCCTTATCCTACTAAGTGGGGTCGGCACAACATGTGTCACATGATTTGGCTACGTATTTTACGACCGGCCTGCCTGACGTTAACGTACCTTAGTTGTATTTTACGACCCCTCGGTAAGAAAGAGGGTGGTCTATTCTACTTAAACGGATACCACCACACGGTGGGTCAACTTACCTTAGTCGCCTTTTACGACACCTCGGTAAGAATGAGGGTGGTCTATTCTACTCAGACGGATACCACAAGGTGGGTCGACTTACCTTTGTCGCCTGTTCGACACCTCGGTAAGAAATGAGAGAGGTCTAATCTACTCAGTCGGATACCACACGGCATTGTACAAATAAGTTATATAGTTCGAATATAGTCAATTTTGGAAAATTAATACCTTCTTTACTGAGCCATGCACACAAAAACTATTCATAATACATAAGTGAGCACTATTACATCTGACTGTTAATGTATTAATGAAAATTTAAGGCATCTACTTTCTTTTTTTTTTGTTCTAACAATTGGATAACATTAATATTTTTAAGACATAAACCTGACCCACTCAGGCACACCTTATACGTATAAGCAATTAAGTATAATAACTTTTATATATATTATTTCTAGGTAAAATTTCAATGACTATTATTCCCTAAACTTATCCAGTAATTCAAATTATAAATAATGGTTAACTTTTAGAACACTAAACACCAAACTAGCAAAGGAACTGAACAATTCTTACACTTTTATGCCAAGTTAATAAATTAATGAACTCAGAAATATTTCATAAATAATGATGGATTTGTGGACAAATTGGCCAACTTAAAATGTAATAAACAAAAGTAACGTTATGTATAAATAAAGCTTATGTATACTCAAATGTTAGTGAAGCATTTATCTCTTGAATTGTATTTACGAATGACTATATTTTATACATCCAATACAAACGACTGACCCGTTAGCGCTGTGGGTAGTGACCCTGCCTTAAGCTCCGCGGGTCGCGGGTTCGATTCCCGCCTAGGGCCAACATTTTCTATAAACTGTTGGTTCTTCGAGCCTGGGTGTGTATTTGTATTTAAGTATTTATTTAAACTTATATATGTAGTATATCTACCAGTTGTCCGTCACCCATAACACAAGTATTAAGTTACTTACTTTGTTGTTACTTACTTTTTACGTGTGTGTAAATCTCCCATATATTTTAAAAAAATAACGTAGGATATCCGTTTTAACAGACATCCCATTAATAGAGTTAACCTCAAACTATCTCAAGTGACTTCTAAAGCATTTAGGATTTAATTAAGAAAATGTGCCATGGACGAGCGGCTGTTGACCAACGCCTCTACTTGTAAACTACATTTAAGGAATTAGCCATGCAAAATTGCTTAAATTTAATGCTTGAATTAAAATTGCTTGAAGGGATTGAATCAAACTTTCGACTAGGCATCTTAATTTAAAACATACGTTTTTTTTTTTTTATTTATTTTATAAGGTAAAGCCAACAGCGTGTACATAAATTTATAGCTTACAAAGTACAACTAGTGTTATTCCTAATACAGTATGACACACTACTTACAGGCCTACACAACATTTCAACTTTAATAAGCAACATTACGTAATTAAACAACCCTTAAATTAAGAATATATATATATATATATATGTACATAAATATATATGTACATATATATATATATATATATATATATATATATATATATTTATGTACATCTTAATAATCTACCACAAGAGAAAGAAAAAAAAAATAATATAGATAATGTTTAAAATAATCTAATGTAATATGAAGTAAGTAATTCTTAAATATAGTTAAATGTTAAGTTATTTAAATAGAAACATGCTGCAAGGCAGCCCCTATGGAATTCTTAAATTGGTCAAATTTTTGGTAAAATATGTCTATGCCTTTGTCTATGATAGCAAGACTGTTATAAACTCTCGACATGCGGTTGAGTGGAGCATGTCTTCCCAGATTGGTCTTGGTACTACGCACGCAAAAAGTTTTACGTGAACGAGCTCTTGCCTTTTTTAAAGGAGCAGATATTAATATATCTTGAACTAATTGAGGGGCATCTATGCTACCCCTTAAGAGTTTATACAGAACCGCCATATCAGCTATGCATCGACGATTCTTTAGGCTACACATGTTGAAATAGTTTAATCTTGCATTGTAATCGCAGCGGTATGGGCAGCCGCGATCGCGAAAGGCCAGATATTTTGTAAATTTTCTTTGTACCCTCTCAATTCTATTATTGTACGATATATATTGCGGGCTCCATATGGGTGAAGCATATTCGAGCTGACTACGTATCATACTATTATATAGTATTTTCATAGTGGAAATGCTGTTGAAAACACTGCATTGACGTTTTATAAATCCACATGTCCTATTGGTTTTTTTGATTATATTGTCGATATGGTCCCTAAAACTCAATTTAGAGTCAATAATAACCCCAAGGTCGTTTATAGATTTAACTTCTTCCAATCTATGTTTATCTAAGGTATAAGTAGACGGTATGATATATCTATTCCTCGTGAATTTAATGTGAAGACACTTGGAAGAATTTAGCGACATATTATTCCATTCACACCATTTAATAACAGCGTTTAAATCTTCCTGTAATTTTATCGCATCAGAGGGTGAACGAATCTCTCTATATATTTTAAGATCATCCGCAAAGAGCGAGAATTTACTATATTTTATGCTATGGACTATATCGTTAACAAATATTAAGAATAAAATAGGTCCCAGATGGGAGCCCTGAGGTACACCGGAATTAGGCACAACAGGATCTGATTGGTATCCAGCTACCACTACTCTTAGAACCCGATCACTTAGATAAGACTTAAACCATTTCCACAGCGTTCCATGCACTCCATAATGCCGAAGTTTCCTTAGCAGGATATTATGATCCACTTTGTCGAATGCATTGCTGAAATCGGTGTATAATGCATCACGATGCTACTAACACTTTTCATTTCCAAGACTTTCTTTTCGAATTTTAATCATTTTAATCTTAATCATCATTGTTCGTTAGACCAATGTGTGAAGGGATATTTATTTGTAGAAGGATCGTTTCTACTAAATAAATTAATGTAAACTCGCATATAGAATATATTTGAATAAATTTTACTCAAACTTTGTCTTCAAATATGAATAATAATAGTTTACTGAGTAAAGTATATTGCGATATTTTTGGCGTATAGAAATAGCGATAGAAGATGGAATAAACGGAAACTTTAATGAAAAGGAAAGTGCTATCGTAATTACAGAACATGCATGTGCCTCTTAAATATATATTTTACGCATAACTAGATGAAAACATATATGAATTTGTTTTTTCTAGTTTTCAGTCATACACAGTTTTCTATCAATACAACTATGTTAATATGTTTAATACATATCGAAAAATATCCACCTAACGTGACGGTAGACGGTAGCGGCCGTTTTATAAAATATAATATCAAATTTCGTGTACAAATTATATATACAATTTACATAACAGTGTCTAGCCGTTTTAGTCAAGGTTCGTTGGTTTTTAGTATTCTGTCTGATATTGTTAACTTACTTTTGGGTCATTGCGTTTTATTCTTATGGATCATGGCATTAATATAAATTATCATCGCATAAAATCTATGAAAATTATTTTAATCGTTACTAATATTATAAGGGCAATAGTCTGTCTGTTACGTTTTCACCAATATCGATGAAATTTGGCACAATTATTCCTTATATACCGGGGTAGCACACAGACTATACAAATCCTGTAAATTCGACAGGAAAAGGATCACATTCAATAACGCCATCGATTATCATTATAACAAGGTTTTTTTACGATTGGTCAAAGTTAAGTTTGTAAGTTAAAGAAATAGGTTTTATATAGGAGACCTGATGACCTCTCACATAAAAAGATATACATATATAGTACAACAAAAGTTTTAAATAATTTTTAATGGTTGTTTTACAATTTTTTTCCAGAGCAAAAGATATATTTAATTTTAAAGGATTTAATGTTCGTAAATTATTAATCAATTTAATTGTAATTGCAATTTAACCTCCCCGGATCGATCTGATTTTTGTGATGGAGATATTTGCAAGGCCGATACGTGATAGAAGTCACTGTTTATTCCAAGACTCAACGGTCCACGTGAACGAAATCGTAAAGGCTAGTATGTAAAAAATGTAAGTACGTCATTTATATATGTGGCGTAGCCATGAATTTAAAATCCTTAATGGCAGATCAGTCCTTAAAAATTTCGTTTTACCATTAATGACCCATGTAAACTGGTCGCCGATAGAATTAGTATGAAAGTACAGAAAGTCAATCGCTACGTGACAAAACCCAAAATTTAAAGGTCATATTTAAATCAAAGGAAATCAATCAGAAAAATATTTAGATCAACTTGCCCTCTAAAATGATCTAAGTACTCATTTTTATTACAGAAATTATTATGACCATGATATTAAAGTAGCGGCCTGTTACAATCCCACTGCTGGGAATAGGCCTCCTCTCTCCCTTTCTGGAGAGAAGAGTTGGAGCTAAGACCTACCACGCTGCTCCAATGCGGATTGGTGGGTTACACATACCTCCAGAATTCTCTAGAGATATGCAGGTTTCCTCACGATGTTTTCCTTCACCGAAAAGCGTGTGATAAATTGCAATTAGCAATTAGACACATGAGTTTTAATAGAAAAACTCATTGGTGCCCGCCCGGGTTTGAACTCGTGTTCCCCTCTTAAGAGTCCCACTGTGTCACCACTGGGCTATCACAGCTATGACCATGATATTACCAATAAAATATTAAGCTCGTGTTGTATACATCAGACACTAAATAATACCACTTACACCGGCTCATAGACCCCATAAACCCATTGGATGAACCGGTTTCTTTTCTCTATCAATAGAATTGGAGAGCTCGCGTCACACCTTTCTGCTAATTTCGCTGGTAACACAATACCATACTTCAATAACGAATGCACGATTGAAAGGGGAAAGACCACCAAATGTTAGAATATGTCCCCTTAATCGCTTTTATTACGTATTATTATAAAACGAAATAAAAAACTTTTGATATTAATAACAGTACATTTTTTGTTGGTTTTTGTATTTTTTTTCGTGAAGTGAATACATTCACCAAATAGATCAAGTGTAGTTATGGTTATAAATATTTTTTTGATCGGCTTGTGCTTTTAAAATATGGAAAAAATAGGAATTAGCTATTTTCAAGTCATTTAATTTAAATTTGGACATGGATATGAACAAAATTCATTAAAAAACCGTAATAATTATACTACGTAAATTATTTGATTAAAATTTCTATAGTATACAATTTCGCAAAGTAACAGAAAATTTATAATTTTTTTAAACGACAAATTCAAGTTTCGAAATGTTAAATATAGATGTAAATCAAAAAGCATCTTTATTAATTATTATAATGATAGAATAACATATATTATAAAGAAATCCAGACTACAAACATTGATTACAATTAAAATAAATATTTTATGATTATTATTTATTTTATATCAAATAAATAGAGGAACTAGTTTTCTTAAATATACACGTAGGCTATTATAACTCAATTCCAAATCCTAAACTTCACCGTAGATTGATATAGGTATACTTATATAACGTCTGAAAACACTTTCAGAGTTTCAAGGAATGATATTCTGAAGTTATTAACTTTTAGGTAGTATCTTCCAAGTTTTCACTCCAACTTTTGTCTATAACTTGTTAACTAGGTAGCATAAATATTTTATCAAACATTCTCTCATGACGTTCATAAAAATGGCTTATGAGAGCTTAATGCGGGTTCATACCAGATGTGAATACAAATTCGAAGAGTCTTCAGCGTATGTCACTGCAAAAAACATAAGGGTGTAGGACCACCAACACGGTAACCGGCGAATCCTCGGTAATCCTCGGCCTCGTATATTATGATTGTCGGACTTAAGTTTAACGTATTACTAATACTCAACATGTGGCGAGGGTGTGATGTCATAGCAGTGATACCATTAAAGGGCGTTCGGCCACAGTTGTCGACGTTTAGTTTTATACTAAATATTAGTAAATAATAATACTAAATAATAGTATTGGTAGCCGTGACTTTGTTCGCGCCTATTGAAACGTTTAAGTACCCTACTTAATGCAATATGTATATTTTCTCATAGAGAAAACGACACATATTGCATAGATAAACATTCCCGAAAGAATAATGGGCATTTTTTTTTATTCAAAAAATTTTCCCGCGTAAATCCCAAATAGTTTAAGATAAAAGTCGGATAAAAATTAATCTTCAAGTGCAAGTCCCATCAAAATAGTTTTAACCAATGAGTGTACCATTAACCAAAACCTTCAAGAATTGCCCTATATCATAGAAAATGTGATGAGTAGATTTCGAGAAAATCCGTAACAATCAAACAGCTTGAGGACTTTGTTTTATAAGATGTATGGATGTTACTCAAAAAATAAATATCATCAAAATTGGTCCAGCGCATAAGCCGTGATTGCGTAACAAACAACAGACTTTCAGATTTATGACTTTAATATAGACTTGACAAAATTAGTAACACATAACTAATTCCACTTATGCCTACAACTAATATTGCATATAATAATTTCCCATGATACATTTTTATATTACAATGATAAGTTGGTCAAATGTTGGTAATTTTTTATATGAAGGTATTAATATTTTTTACTTTTACTTTCTCATCACAATTTATTAACAACTTGGTTTTATTTTTCTCTTTCTTTTTGATGAATATCAGTGCAGTTAACTCAATATTTGTAATATATTTATATTTTTTTTTTTTCATTTAAACCTGATGAATTAAATTCTTTATTTTTTATATAAACCTATTAAATTCGATTAAAATAATTGGAATTCGTTAAGTTTTTTTAAATACTATTTGCCCACCCACGTTAAATTTTTGAAATTCTTATATTCCTGAATGTAGAAATTCCTGATGATTTTCAACTTTTCTTTTTCCTACTAACGATCAATGTACAAGTCAAGGAATTAAATTAAATAGTGATTAAAAAACTATCATCATTCTCCTGCCCTTATCCCACTCTAAGTGGGTCGGCAGAACATATTGCAAAAATGCCATCATTCGATTTGGCTACGTATTTTACGACCGGTCAGCCTGACGTCAACTTACCTTAGTTGGCTTTTACGACACCTCGGTAAGAAATGAGGGTGGTCTATTCTATGCAGCCGGATACCACACGGCATTTACCTTAGTCGCCTCTTACGACACCTCGGTAAGAAAGGAGAGTGGTCTATTATATTTTGCCGGATACCACGCGGCACATACCTTAGTCGCCTCTTACGACAGACACCTCGGTAAGAAAGGAGAGTGGTCTATTATATTCTGCCGGATACTACAGGGCTTGGATTAAAAAACTATATTTATTGTAAAAGAAATATTACTAAGCAAATATTAATAAATAATACGGCAAAATGTATCAACGATATCAGACAATATTTTTTGCTTTGTCCAATATATTTTCACAAACACCGCAATTCGCGGGTCGCATGCCATGTTTTTAATAACAATTCCCAAGTTAATAAAACAGTAAACAGAGATCCTGTTTAAACAATGTTCGGCCAATGGAACCGTGCAAAATTCGCCATAGATATTATAATACTGTTAGAATCGGATCCAATTATAAAATATATTGAGATAAAATTATCTTTGTCTCGCATAACAATTATATCGTATTGATATGAAATAAATGCCTTTTATAACTAGCTTTACCTTGGCAAAAGTTCTATTATAGTTTAATTTATCCTGTCACATACGGACATATAGTACGCGGCAATAAATAATGCACATCGAGGCTTAGAACGAAACAGCTGGCTAATTCGGTTTCGTAGAGCGCTGTCACTGTCACTCAGTTTGTGACATTTCGCACGGGTTCGTCAGTCTGTGCGAAAGAGACGATGCTCTATGAAGCAGAATCTAGCCGATTACTCTCTCTAAGCCTCGCTATGCATTATTTATTGCCGCGTACTATACGTATACTATTTTTAGTAGACATTATTTTTTTAAAGTATAAAGCGTCTATTCAGTGATTACATATAGGTGTCAAAATCCGTCACTTAGTATATGTATCCGTTACTAATAATAGTAACGGATATATATACTAATAGAAATAATACAGTTATATTACGGATATAATTACTAGTAGTAGTTATATCCGTAATATAACTGTATTATTTCTATTAAACTTGCAATATCGCTAAAATGTGTTCGCAACAACTATCTAACAGCTTAACCTCTATAAGCCGTGAAGAATCTCGTAGCTTAGCAACAAGTTAGCTTGTCTGCGGGTAAAGTTTCTACTACCTTGCACATTAATTATTAAATATACTTTGATATTTAGTATACTATTACATTAAAAATAACACTTGTCTATACAATAAAAACAGCCGCTTAGTGTGTTAAAGAGCAAAATTCTAAAACAGTTAATTTAAAAAAATATTTATTACAGCTGCAGACGCATGCTGGAGCAAATTCTAATGAACTGAAAAACTAGGAAAGTTTCTGAGTAAATAATTTGTATGACGCTACAACAGCGATATCTAATGACCGCTATTCTAGCGCGATACATATTTGCGTTACGATAACGTGTATTACAAAATTGTTCAACTCTAAAAGTATTAAATAAAAGTCCGCGACAGCATATGTCTAACTTTTAAGGTTTTTTTAATCACTTTTAAACACACTTTTAAAGATACAAACACTTTTAAACACACTAAAACACACAAACACTTTACCATAATTAATACAAGTATTACGGTTTATTCAGATAATAAGCCTGCAGTTCACGCGAACGAAGTTACGTTTAAAACCTAGTAAGCTAATATGGCGTAAATACCTTTTTGCATATGTACGTGTTAGCCTTATAACCACTTATAACTTTATCCAAAGCTTATTTAAACTTTTAATATTAATTAATACCATTTTTACACAAATCTGTTTTTATAAAATTTTGTTTATGCAGACCACGTAGATCAATAGCTTTTCACTAATCTACTTGTAAAGTTTATACAAGCACTGAATGGTGGCGTTAAAATCGAGTTAAACTCTCCAAAAAACTTTTTCCAACTCTACGTAAAACCAGACTGTATCGCGAGCAATTACTAAAAAAGCAAATTACTTTTACTGCTTCTTGTTTGAACAAACCCTTTCGAAGTTTGCGTTTTGAAATTTATGCACCCTCTCTGTACAGCCGTGGCATCAATAATAAGTGTAGGTTACATGCCCCATTTGAAAGCTTCCTGTTGATTTTGAACATAAAAGATATAATCTACCGCACTGGTGTAAAATAACCGTATTTTTCTTTTGTGTTATGATTCGGAACTAACCCTACGTGCAGACGGGCGCCTATACAGATTTGTTCTGCCAGCGTATTTTTTAGTGTGGTTATATTTAATAATGGGCACTTATGTAACCTAATACTTTTATTCTACTCTATTAGGTATATCAAGTTATAAATAAAAAAATATAGTTAAGAGCATCAATATTTATATAATTTTATATTTAATGTTCTATTTTAAAATGTGCGAAGGTTACCGAATCGACGTATTAAAATGTTGTAATTGAGATATGTATTTTTGCCAGAATAAAAGTGCACACAGTTTATTTTCACCCTCAATTTTAATATCCAGTGAACTCAACATTATATCAGTGTAAGCTATACACAAAATTAATAAAAAACAATATAAATTAAAAATAGTAAACATTGGTTCTTTTTGTCATATATTATAGTACCCGGCAATAAATAATACACATCAAGGCTTAGAGAGAGAAAATCTGCTAGATTCTGCTTTATTGTCTCTGTCGCACAGACTGACGAACCCGTGTGAAACGTCACATACTAGCTGAGTGACAGTGACAGCGCTCTACGAAACCGAACTGGCCGGCTCTTCGTTCCAAACATCGATGTGCATTATTTAATGCCGAGTACTATATTTTAATTTAGAATAGACTACCCTCATTTCTATGCGAGGTGTCGCAAAAGGCGATTAAGGTAAGTTGACGTCAGGCAGGCGGCCGCTCGTAAAATACCTATGTATCTGACTATCCAAATCATATAAATCTTTGTGCCCCACGTAAAGTGGAATAATGATAGGAGAATGATGATGATTATTTTACTTACAGCTGCATAAATATATTTGCTTCCATACGACATTAGACCACAACATTGCTATTTTGATGCAGATTAAAAACCGACTAAATATCAACTCTGTACCAAATCGTTAACGTATAATTGTTTTTTTTTTATTATGTGTGTAAATAAATTGTTACTAATGTGTCCTATTGCAAATCTCTGCCTTGATAAATTATCTCTAAATATTAAGTGCGACGCTTCAATATAATAATATAAAACGACGAAAACGACACTTCATAATACTCGTATAAAATATTAGTATAACCTACGTAGGTTTAAACCTGAAAAAAAAATAGATTTTTTTAACCAGAGTTTATGTAACCTACTTTATATAATAATTTTTATACGGCAGATAAAATAAATAAAGCAGATGTGAATTAAATAATGAAACGCTCAAAGTTATGTTTTTTATGTACATTTGACAATCTAAAACTATTAAAGAGTTTCAAGTGGAGCTTGAGTGGATAAAAAATATATAAAATGATTGCTTTAACAAGATCAGGACACATGTGACTGATTTTATAAGAGGCGATGCTTATACTCTGGCACATGGACATTTAATTATAGACAAGGTTATGGTGCCATCTGTATCAAATGGTACTGATCGGTTAGTTTTTGTAGGTAGTTAATGGGATATACGCGTGCAGCAAAAACTTTGTTGTATCAAGTACTTAAGTGTTATTCGAAAGAGCTTTAGAATTTTTGAAGCTTACTACATTTTTATTTTAATGCCAGAACACAATTCGGTAAACCTTTGGCAGACAGCTAGGTAATCCCAATACGAAGCTATAGCACATAGAACTATTTGTGCTATAGTATGAATGACTGAATGAAAAGCTGTGATGGAGAGGGTCACCCTTAGGTGATCCCTTAACAACTTAATCTTGCTCGACAGGGTCATAGTAAGTAGTCTTTACCAAAGGTTCACTTGTTCAAACTCGGACAGACACGTCAGACTTTACTATTATAAAAAAATTACGACAATGTTCATAATTTATTTTGCGTATAGTAGAGGGAAACATCCTAGAGAAACCTACATGTTTGAACGGTTTTTTCGATACTATGATGGATTCTATTTCAATTGTAATTTCCCTTCTAAAATCTTGTATTATAAAAATCGTAAAGATAAATCGATAATATCATTCTTAAATAGACACTCGAAGTTTTTACTTTAAATGATAAATCTGCAAAGAAATCTATGTGATGTTAATCGTCACAAAAAATAAAAGAGAAATTTATTATATAATAATAATTTATTACTTCAACATCATTCTCCTGCCCTTATCCCACTCTTAAGTGGGGTCGGCACAACATGTTTTAAACATGTAACATGATTTGGATTATAATATTACTTATGAAAAGAAATATCTTTAATTTCAGCAGAGGTTCATTTATGTTAATATATAAAATGAATGTTTTTCACGAAACTTAGCAAATATTAAGCATCGTCATAATATGAGAAATTAAGATTGAAAATTAAATTTGAGAAAAAACTAACATTATAATCAACGATACATATATACAAACATTCAAGCACTTACACGCAAACATGCATTCACACACACACACACACACACACACACTAACACACTCACTCACACACTAACACACTCACTCACACACTTACGCATACATACACACACACACACCAAATTCCAAAACAGAAATTCATTTTTATTTATGAAGCTTTAGGTGAATATGTCCTTTAATAACTAAAAAACATACATGCTTAATGCAATTTAATATAAATCATCATTCTCCTGTCCTTATCCTACTCGAATTATTATTAGCATTAATTATAAAACCCTGAATTATAAAAATTATTAAGAAAAATCGATTGTTGAAGTGAACCAATGCACAGCATTTTATTTTTATTTATGCAGAATTAGGTGAATATGTCCTATAATAACTCAAAATACATAAAAGCTTATTGCAATTAAATAAAAATATTTTATTGCAATTTGCAATTATTTATTAAAGAAACATAATTAATTTTTTTTTTTTTTATTGTTAAATAGGCGAGCGCTTGACTGTAATGATGCCTGATGGTAGGCAATGATACAGTCTATGATGGAGCGCGCTTACCCAGAAGATGCCTATTCACTCTTGCCTTGAAGGTACCCATATTGTAAGTATTGGGAAAGATAGATGCCGGGAGAAAATTCCATTCCCTTGCTGTGTGCAACAAAAAAGACGAAGCGAAGCGCTGTGTGCGCCTTCGTGGAATGTCGAATAAGGGTGGAACTTCTCCCGGTGCCTAGCGGTGCGGTGATAGAAAGGCGAAGGTGGAACAAGTTCATGAAGTACCTGGGCACACTCTCCGAAATATATCTTGTAGAAAACCGATAGACAGGCAACCCTGCGCCGGTGTTGCAGACTCTGCAATTTGGCGTTAGTCAGGGTCTCATCACCTATGAGTCTCCTGGCACGTCGATCCACCGAGTCCAAAGCATCCAATTGGTATTTGGCTGATCCTTCCCACAAATGGCAGCAGTACTCCATACACGATCGTACCTGAGCCTGGTACAATGCAAGAAGCTGTTTCGGTGTGAAGTACTGCTTGACTTTGTTAAGGATGCCAAGTTTCTTGGCAGCCGTTTTTGCTTTGGACTCGATGCATTTTCCAAAGTTGAGCTTGGAATTTATTTGGATACTCAGAAGCTCAGTGCTATCGGCAATCGGTACAGATATATTTCGGAAAGTAGGAGTTAAGGTAAAGGAACTCCGTTTGGCGCTGAACAGGCACGCTTGTGTTTTGGAAGCATTAAACTTGACTAGGTTAGCTTCACCCCAGTCGGAAACCTTTTTTAGAGTCAAGTTAATGCGCTCAACCATGGCCTCTCTTTGTTGTAGAATCTCAGCACTACTAGCTCTGGGACTGGACATATATCTCTCCGTGACAGTGCTATCATCTGCGTACCCAAAGATACCGGGAATAATGCTAATGAAAAAAATTTTCTTCTAATTAAATGCTCAATTCACTTTTAAATATTAAATGGGCTTTTCCATTATTCTCCTAAGAGACGTTAACAAAGAGTTATTTTACTAAAACATCGAGATAATAAAACTAGACACGAGTCTACAACAATCATTTATAAAGCTCAATGAATAGTCGGTTATATTCTGTGCGCCGAGCAATAAAATCATAAACGTAAGTACCCGGACGTATAATATACAGTTTACTGAAGCGCAACCGCAATTTGAGCGTATTTACCGAAGTAGCACTTAGTAAATGCGACGCGAATGCATGCATAACAGCGTGTTAGCCGATTGTAACGTGTGAAACACTCGCATAGAATTATGGGCATCTTAAAACGACTATAGAAATACTTGTCTATCAACAAACTGTTTGGCTTCGTTAATATGGAAATGACTTATAAGATTACATTATTAATAGTCTCGCTTGATAGGTCAGCTGGCAGAGATCTCTCAAAGGGATAAGTTAAACTTTGTACTTTTTTTAATAATAAAGTTTTTAAAGTTTTAAAAAAGTTTTAAGTTTAAAAAAAACTGTTTCACGACAATAATTTTAACATTATCGAGAAAATCATAGAAGTGAATATTTAAATGATATACGCGTAATACGACGCCTTTGATCAAAACCACATACATAAACTTCTCATATATGTATATTTCATTGATTAATGTCATAATTATATGAGTAATTTTTATCAACGTCAAATTTCCTAATTGGTATTAATGCCTTTCTTAATTTTTTTTACACACTTACACTTTTATCTACTATATCTCGATGCGTATTTAATTTTTTACGGTTTCATTACGAACGAAAAAAAATTCAGGGAAATTTTTGGCGACATTTTTGTTTTGTTACAATAAGTAGTTCAACTTATTACGTGTCTGAATGAATCACCCATATATATATATATATATATATATGTTTCTTATTTTGAGTGATGCATAACTCCTCAAAACAAGTAACATATACATCTTGGCTGATCACACAATTAATTTAAACAACCATTTAGGATTTCTGTAATAGAGATCATATGACGACTGTAACTGTTTCTTAAGGTTGACTAGGTAGTAGCCGAAATCATCTCGGGACCCATACATCAAGTGACCTGTGGTTCGATTGAAATACTCACGATGACAATTTGTCATATATTGACTTCTTAATAACACAACAATTTCAGTTATAAATTATATGTTATATGCATTAACGTTGTAAAAAAAACTAGAGTTTAACTTTCGTATCAAATATCCGGAAACAGAAGCCTACTCTGCTTTTATTTGCCTCAACAGAATAGTGTAGTGCGGTATAAGTAATTATTACACAATAATGTTCCCGGAATCGCTGTTTGCAATGCTTCCTGTTCCACTCCCGAGGGGCGTCTTAATGTTTCAATATGTTTACTATAAGTGTCTATGAATGTCTGAGGAGATGCAATAAGAGATTATCTACAAGATTCGGATTGCGATTATGTTAAATATATTGAATAGATATTAACTAGTATTTTATCTTCATTATTTATATAAATATTTAATGTCAGTAAAGGCGACAAGTGAAAAAATTAAAATCTGTTTACTACATTTTTTCACTTTCTCGTGCATACTTCGATGTATGAAAATATGATAATTTGTTTTATCTAGGAACATTAATATACCACTGATAGGCAAAAGTCTTGTATATATTTTTTAAATTCATCATTATCCTGCCCTTATCCCACTCCAAGTGGGGTCGGGGAAACATACTACAAACATGTTGTCATATGATTTGGCTACGTATTTTACGACCGGCCGCCTACCTGACGTCAACTTACCTTAGTCGCCTTTAACGACACCTCGGTAAGAAATGAGGGTGATCTATTCTATGCAGCGGATACCACATGGCACAAATCTTAGTCGCTTCTTACGACACCTCGGTAAGAAAGGAGGGTGGTCTATTGTATTCTGCCGGATACCACACGGCTACAAATTTTATCAATTATTGGAGCTAAAACCAACCACGCTGCTCCAATACGTAATGGTAGGACAATCATATCTCAATATTTTTCAGAAACGTGTAGATTTCCTTACGATGAATTCATTCAAAAGGTGCTTCATAAATTGTAAATGTCTATTTATGAAAAAATTCTCGTAGGAGTTGGCTAAGTGTTTACATAATACATATTAATAGTAACTGTTTAACCTATATAATCTGTACTATTATTGCCATATTATTATTAAAAGTTATTAGATAACTTAAAGTAATTAATATTTACCTAATTATAAATGAAAAATCAAAGAAAAATTAAGATGAGAGTTCAAAGGCTGAGGTTTTTACGGGGCAAATGTTTGAATATTTGAAGATATCTTTATAATATTGATACCGGCACATTTTAATTAAAATTGAAGTCATGAAAATGCTATCGCTATAGATAAAATCATTTTAATTACGTTTCAGTACAGAAGTGAAGTGAAAGTGGTTTTAGTTCGTCTATTTCTATATTTGAAATAAAATCAATATTTATTTAAACCAACCAAGCCGTGTGGTATCCGGCAGAATAGAATAATCTAACCTCCGTTCTTACCGAGGTGTCGTAAGAGACGACTAAGGTATGTGCCGTGTAGTATCCGGCTGCATAGAATAGACTACCCTCATTTCTTACCAAGGTGTCGTAAAAGGTGACTAAGGTAAGTCGACGTCAGGCAGGCGGCCGGTCGTAAAATACCTAGCCAAATCATGTGATAACATGTTTATAACATGTTGTGCCGACCCCACTTAGAGTTGGATAAGGGCAGGAGAATGATGATTTATTTAAAGCAACCGATATAATAGAGAATAATGAGAGGGAAGATGACACTCTTTGTCTAATCACACATTAAAAAGAGAGACAGATGGGTCACCCTCATTAGCTTTGTCTTCATTTTAATATGTCACATTTTAAGCTGGCTTCCCTATTCTAAGTACAACAACTATGATCATCAAGCGGATACCCTTTGATGCGTATCCGAAAAACCGTCAATTTCCGGAATGTAGGCGATCGTGGACGATCACTAACGATGATTGGCGATTACAAACGAGTATGATTACATGGCCGTGGTCGAGCTTAATAGTTAGTAATCGGCGATTATAAAAATGAGCCATTAAATTAAAAATTATTTATTTTTGCTAACATAATACATATATGAAATTTTGCTATGAAAAACCGTTGCTTGTATGATAGTTATTTGCGGAAGAGTCACTTAAGATGTGTTGCTATTGACACTGACCAAACTCTCAGAGGAAGCTATAAATTATGCATGTAAGCAGTTAAGTGGTTGCGCGAACTTGGTGTAGCGTGTTTTCAATAGCACGTGTGAATGCGCTCCTTAAACACGTGCTTAGAGCAAAAAGTGTTACTCGCACATGCTGAGTAACATATTTGTTTCAATTTTCTTTATTCTTTTTTTTCAGTTCTTACTAGATCTAAGATTATCATACTGGCTTAATGGTAAGAGTACCTGACGCTTGTCAAAGTTTCAAACCCCAAGTAAGTTTGAGATTTCTATAAACACTTTATCACGCGCTTCACGATGAAGGAAAAATTGATGTGTACTTGTATATATAAAGTCTCCGTAATATGTCAATAGCATTTCCTGGATATAAATAAATAAATAAATTTATGGGACACTTACACACACGGTCGTCCGATCCCAGAGTAAGTAACTTAATACTTGTGTTATTGGCGACGGACAACTGCTAGATATACTACATATATAATTTTAAATACATACTTAAATACAAATATACACCGAGGCTCGAAGAACCGACAGATTGTTTATAGAAAATGTTGGTCCTCGGCGGGAATCAAACCCGCGACCCGCGGAGCTGAAGCCAGGGTCACCCACTGCACCAACAGGCCAGTCATATATCGTCATCGTCCTGCCCTTATCTCACTCTAAATGGGGTCGGCACAACATGTTACAAACATGTTATCACATGATTTGGCTACGTATTTTACGACCGGCCGCCTGCCGGACGTCAATTTACCTTGGTCGTATTTTACGACTCCTCGGTAAGAAAGAGGGTGGTCTATTTTACTCAACCGGATACCACACGGTGTGTCAACTTACCTTAGTCGCCTTTTACGACACCTCGGTAAGAAATGAGGGTGGTCTATTCTACTCAACCGGATACCACACGGCATAACAGGCCAGAGAACAAATGTCTCCTTTGTCTTTTGGATTGGAGCTAAGTTTCATTACGTTGCTACAGTGTGTATTGATGAGTTGACTAGCACTCTAATATTGATTTAAGTCCTATTCTATTATCTTTATCCTACTTCCTACTTCCTACTTAATATTATAAATGCGAAAGTTTGTGAGTATGGATGGATGTTTGTTACTCTTTCACGAAAAAACTATTGGACGGATTTGGATGAAACTTTACAATTATATAGGTTATACATCAGAATGAATATAGGCTACAAATTGTGATGATTTTATATAATATAACGATACCTGTCAATAAAGTCGGAAAGAATCTGGCCTCTGAGAGCTATCTTGGCGTATGCTGTCTAAACCATTAGAGATACACAAAGATGATGTACCGTAGTATTGTTTGTCTTTAATAGTTCTAAATAAAAGTCCGCGACAGCATATATCTATCTTTTATGTGGAAGCCACTATGACCAAAATTGTGAATCATAAATTTAAGTAAGTTCAAAATTCCTAGCGAGCGAAGCCGCGAGCAAAAACTAGTACATTATAAAGCAGTTTGAAACAGATACAGACATGCTTTGTACAAAGCTCCGTTTAAAATGTATCAAAGGAGAAACAGTAAGCGAAACAAAATTATGCAACAACTGTACAACAAAAGCACCGGCACATCGAGTATACAAGTTGTTCGTGTAGTCTAACCAGCCCTTATTACAAAGTTACATTAACTGGTTCGCGAACATGTCTACAACATTTATAATACACGGTTCCTGATACGCAATTTCCACACTGCAATCGGGATAGGTTTACCATACGAATATATCATAGATTTCTTGTTAAAACTGTACATATAGATTTTTTTTAAATTTCAATAGCTCGTTATGTTAAAACGTCAACCTTACGGGGTACAAAACTAACAATAAAACAGTAGGTATATGTGTTATATTTGTAGTATTTTTATTTAGTGACCTTGGACGCATATTAAAATAAAGGATCAAAATTAACATGCCAGTATCATCGCATATAAATCATTAATAGCACAAGCTCAATTGTAGCAGAAAATTTTTAAATTTGCAATTTGTTAATTTTTGTGATATTAATCAATAACTCATATTTAATAACTGGCCCGATTCGACAGCCCCGTTGGCGCAGTGGGTAGTAACCCAGCCTTCAGCTCCGCGGGTCGCGGATTCGATTCCCGCCGAGGGCCAACATTTTCTATAAACAATTTGTTGGTTCTTCGAGCCTGGAGTGTATATTTGTATTTAAGTATGTATTTCAAATTATATATATTACCAGTTATCCGTCACCCATAACACAAGTATCAAATTACTTACTTTGGGGACGGACGACCGTGTGTGTAAGTGTTCTATATATTTATTTGTCCCATATATTTAATTAAATTTTTAGCGATTCTTAGCTATATTTATTTTTAAATTATTTTTTACTCTTTTAACGTTATTTTAAGTGATTGACTTCCTGTAAAATTAATAAAGAAATAAAAATATTAATTTACTCTTCTTTTTATTTTTTATTTATTTATTTGTTTATACATGACAATTTTTTTAGTAACAGTATCAAGGTGTAAACATAGACTTATTAAAGTTTTACCGTACACCAGAGTCAGTCGACAATTGTGTTAACAAAACAAACTCTTTTTTTTTTTTACAGTATACATTAAAGTTTACAATACTATTATAAATATTAAATGAACGAAGATAGACTTCTTATAAACAAAAAGAAAAAAATTGTTGACGCTTTTATAATTGTTATTGTCAACATACTAATACAGGATGTGTTAATATTACATATTATAAATATGTATTTTTTAAAAGTTATTGAAGTTATTAAAGTTATTTTTGTTTAAGATATTGACAATTTATGATCCAGACAATCTATACATTAGTATGACTCTTAAGATTAATGCTATTTATGAAAGGTTTAGTCTGAATGCACCCTTTATTTTGTGAAAGTGTTCTCGATTTGCAAATTACAATTGCACTGTTATCGTTGTATCTCGTTTGTTCGCATATAACATGTTCGTATGTCATTAGCAACTGTCATAATTTGTATTTTGTATTCGTTGGCGCTGTTGACTGCAAGTTACATTACACGCTCGGCCGGGCCCTTGACTGTTCGTTTAACTTAACTCAGTATTGTATTTGGCTGACAATTTCAGTTTATGTTCCATTATAAATTGTTAGATTTTGTTGTAGAGATTTTGATTCGACTACTTTGTATATTTTTGATCGTGAAACTTGGAGATGTTATTATTTCTATGCGTATATCTGTATACTCAAATTTGCAATTTATAGAAATTTAAATTGTTTTTGTTATTTTTCAATCGCTAAAATTTCTGGTCCACAATGAAAAAACTATGAGGAAACTATTGTAACACCTTTGTTGACCTTATTTTTGACGTCATTCCTACTTAACATTTTGTATGTTTATTTGAAAAAAATTACGCCAAAATACTTTTCTAATCTTACTCGTAGTTATAACTTTCTTTACCCATAAGATCGATGCCAGCCAAGCCATAGTCAAAGCCGAACCACGACATTTCGATCACCATTACTGTCAGGTAAAGCCAAGCGGTCTAATTATCATATTTATTTTGTTACCTTCACATTAAGTAAATTTTTTAACTGATATTGAAGTTATCGTCGACAAAGGTTTGTAAGTTTTTAAAAACATACACAAGTTAAGCCGTCCGGAAGCTGTTCTACACAAAGCTGCTTCAAAAAGGCTTTAATATCGTTACAGGCTAACACAAACACTGGCATCCGTCTATCGAATATTGTCTTGGTTATTAGCAACGGACGCACCCGCGCCCTAGGCAAGGTTCCAATATAATGGAATACTTCGACGTTATTTGCTTTTATAAAGGCATGCACACAGAGACCCTTGCCTATTCGAACAGCTTAGTTTGGGGATTTATATTATAAGTATATATAGTAATAGATTATTTGGATGTTAAAAATGATTGGATTTGAAAATATTTTCAGCTTCATATAAGACTGCGGATTAGTAATGTGGACTGAAAATGTTTAAAAATTGGCTGCCGAGTTTCTTGCGGGTTCTTTTCGGTAAGAGCAACATTTGAACCAGATGTAGCTTCATTAATCTATATTCTTTTCATTAAAATAATGATCCTTGAAGATTCAAAACCGCTTGAAATAGCGTCACTGGAGAGATCGTGCAATTGCAGAAGTTTCGCTTGAGATGTAGATATCTACATTTTATAAGCCTTATATATATTCTTCAAAACCTGTATATATACCGTATTGCACTAAATGAAAATAAAATAATATCTGGTTGCTGGGCAAAAACAACTCTTCAAGAAGAGATTTCTGATAAAATCCAAGAAGCTGTTAAATTGAATGGCAGGTTACTCATCCCATATCAATTTTTCAGGTGATAGGTAAGTTACAATAATTTCCATCACCGTTAAGAGCATGATGAATGTTAACATTGTTATACAGAACTAGTTAAGCTATCAAGGCTCTCGCGATTATTATCAGACATAATCCTTATCCAGTATGTTAAGGTTTCAGTATAGACCATGTTTATATTAAAATACTAGCTTTTGCCCGCGGCTTCGCTCGCGCGGAATTTGGTCTGCCACATTAAGTTTCGTTACAGATCACTTAAGATAAAAAAAAAATTACTTAATATTGAAAGTATGTATGATGATATGATGATTAGTATGACGTCTTAAAAAACTTTTTCGGCGTAAGCTAAACAACGTGACAAAGAATCTCCTTTTAATTACAGATTTGACTCGGTCTTGATACATAATGAATTAAAAAAACTTTGTAAGGTTGATAATAGATGGCATTTTTAAATGTCAACGTGTAGAAATCCTGTAGAAATGTATTCCTGTATAATTAACAGGAATTCTATAGCCTATGTGTTATTCCGGTATATAAGCAATAATTGTGCCAAATTACATCCATATTGATTCAGCGGATTAGCCGTGAAAGAGTAACAAACATCCATCCATACTCACAAACATTCGCATTTATAATATTATATTAGTATGATAATATTAGTATGATATGATATGATAATGTTGGAATGTGAAAGCGTGGCTTTGGCTTAGAGTTTCACTTGAGAAAGTTTTTTGGTTCTTTCAAGATAGTAATGACTTGATGTAACTATATGAGAAAAAAAATAATAAAAAGATTTCTGAAAAGAGTAACCGCCGAGATTCTTTCTGGCTCTTGTCGGTAAGAACAGCTTTCCCATACCCAATCCTAATTAAAAGCAATTTGTTTATAAGTTTACTCCAATAAAGAATATTTTGAAGTTACCTATTTCTAAGAGTTTAAGCGAAAGAGAAAGAGAGAGAGAGAGAGAGAAAGAAAGTTATAGAGAGATATTGATTTTTTAAATTTAAACTATCGTGAGTAGTATTATAGTATCGGGTTATCCTGACCAGTTTCGAGCCCATCCGGGGCACTTATTCATGAGCTCTTTACACGATGTTATATAACGACGCCATAATGTTGTGAAAGAGCTGAGTATAGCCGTTGAGTAAAGTCGTGAGTATATCCGGTTTCTACACATATAACTAGAGATACTAATAATAAAAATTGAAACTTTTAATTAGCAACAGCACAGAAGTCTTAACAAAAGTCTGTATTGTTAACTCATATGTTATTAAGAAGCTTCTTATCTAGTTCTCTGTAAAAACATTATTAAAATCGGTTATCCGCTGGAATCTTTTTTCCTGTATTACAGCTAGGTATGTCAAACATGCCTCGGGCTGATATTAATGGCGGCAAATCGTGTAGACACGAAAAGAGACAACTCCTTATTGAGATTAGCGCAAGCAACTTTGTTTTGTCAATCCCCTCTCGCTTTGATAACGCATTGTTGCCTTTTGCCTTTAGGCAGTGCAGAAACGTTTTGAAACACGACAATGGTTGTAACGCTCGAATGATTGCTAAAAGCAACACAGTTGTGTAAACTTATCGTAGTTATTATAACAGTTTAAAAAATATACTTATTTAAAAACACACATTTGGAGAACTGTTGGGGAACTTTCAGTTCACGAACTCGTATAATCAGAGCTTGAAATAAAAAGGTTTACTTTACTTTTAAATAATATCATATCATAGCTCATCATAATCAGTAATCATAATATCCTCGTAGACCCGTGTGGATTTACTGTGTGAAATAAAAAGGGTTGAAATTAAAAACCTGTAACGTATTTGGTTAAGCAAATAAAAGCTCACATCTCGTTTCGTTGAAGCATATAAATGTTGATTATATAAATGTTTTTAGTATATTTAGGAAAAATAGGCAACATTTACTACTCGTATTATATAAAAATGAGAAACTCTGAAAATAAACGTAATGATTCGTAAACGAAACAGATGTTCAAAGTTATAACGTTATATTCCGAAAAAATCTCCCAGCTCTTCGTAAAAACACAATACAAACTCTTCGTTTTATATTGAAATAGGGATAAATATGATATGTTATAAATAGAGTGTATATGCTCGAGCAATAATAATGTGCGTACAGTATAAAGCTAACACACCAGTAAAGAAATCGCTTCCTTTTAATGATGCCTTAAGTTATGCGATAACAGGTGAAAATTTTAGCCAAGCAGTATATTTTGTAGTTCTACTTATGAAAATTAAATTAAAAAAAAATATTTGCTTAAAACATTTACTATTTGTTTAAAAATTCTTAATGTATAAAAATTAAGACATTTAAACAAATTTGGTCGATTGCTGATATGCCAATGTGATCATAGAAATGATATTAATAATGACATTAATTTTAATAACAAGTCTTAACAGTAAGTATGAATAACATAAGTAATAAATTTTAATAACAAGTTTTTTTTTATATTAGCTTAAAACCTTTTTTTAATACTTCTTCGACCATCTAAAATGAATTAAGTAATATATAACTATACTGATGTGGGTATTTTCTTGGCAGTAAGTCAATTGAAAGACTAGCTCTTAAGTAAGAACCTCGAAGGTTCAGTAAATTCAATTTTTCTTTAAATATTTGTGGATTAATTAGTATAAATATAAATATAGTCTGACAGATTTTATAATTATTATTTTAGCACATAATCCACGAATTAAATTAGCTAAAAAATCATAATCTATGAATATTGTATTTACACTTTTGTTTGGATAAAATTCGAATATTTTATAGCTTTCACTGCACTACTGCTCTAAATAATGTCGAAGCAATATCAAAGGATTGCGAACGCTTTGTGCCCCTTGAATTACTCAAATTCAGTATTCCCAATAAACTTTCCTGAATGCGACTTCACAATTATGTATCATCTAAATTGCTAAGTATAACATAATATATTGAAAGCTACGTAAAGGCGCACATAACATGTTCAAATTGAGAAAAGTGACATAACCGTTTTTGTTTATTGGTATAATATGCTTCGGTGGTGACAGTATTGATTATCTTATGTCAATCAAAAGAACTTATGCTCAGGTATCGTAAATTTGAAGAGAATTTGACAATGCTACTACTAGTATTTTGGTGTACTACTAGTATTATCAGTAGTAGAAGGGGATCTCTACCCCTCGTTCGCACGGGCGTAAAAATTACGTCGCGTTAAAATTCCACAATAGGCGTTATAAGAAGTTTCGTATGGTATATTCAGCTTAACGCCCTCGCCCTAACGACTAAAATGGAACACTGTACGATAAAATACGTCGCGATTTAAATACGCTGTCGTGTGAATAGATACCTGGATACCCATTTATTTCAATGTAGGTGTAATTTTTTACACGCGATAAAAATCATCTCGTGCGAACGAGGGGTTATGGTACACAAAAAGTCAAGTATTTTAAAGATTATTTTATTAACACAATCTAATTTTATTTTAAGCTTACAATTATGCCTTTATTATTTTGATATGATAAATAATAAATGCATAATTGTAAGCTTCAGAATTTATTCCAGCAAATTACGAGCAGACAGGAAATACAAATTTGAAAATTCAGCTAAGCAATGAAATCAATTACATTATTTCTTGGACTCCACGCTTTAAACAGAAGGACAGACTTGGTTTAATTATATTATTGATCTATTCATATTTGATTACTAACATACCAGTATTTATTGTAATATAGTTATTTTAACTTAATTTTATTTTAGCTTGATAAAATCAAGAGAGCAGCCGCTCCAAATAAAAATTAGGAGCGAAATATGTTAAAAGTAAAAAGAGTCAATAGGCGATTTTTCTGCATTAGAAGAGCGCCTTTATACTTATTTGTCATTATGGGCAATATAAATAAATTATAGAAGTATTATAAATACGTAATGGAGTCATCTAAACGTTCATCTTTCTAGATTGTACACCATTTATTAACAAAACTCATTATTGTCGCCTTACAAAAACCGTGTAGAAAAAGCCTCTAGTCGCCGTGTTTTCTGCTCCTATCCTCATATCGTATTCATTAGATTTCATTTGTCAGCGCAACAAGCACTGATGAATTATTCAAGACAATTTGCTGGTGCCGATTCATCTTAGAGCTTCACCTGTTTTTTATCTGAATACAACTCAAAGCAAGAGTCAAAATAGGAAGGTTGTTAATTCTGCCTTTGTGTCTCTCTTATATATTAAAATTTTAAAATATATATATAAATAAGTAATAGCTGTAAATATGCTTATTCCATATCTGGCTAAATAGCTAAATTATGTCTGTTTGTTTGATTGCCCCTTTTAGCCGTGTGGTATCCGGTAGAATAGAATAGACCACCCACCTTTCTTACCGAGGTGTCGTAGGAGGCGACTAAGGTAAGTACCGTGTGGTATCCAGCTGCATAGAATAGACCACCCTCATCTCTTACCGAAGTGTCGTAAAAGGCGACTAAGGTAAGTTGACGGCAGGCAAGCGGCCGGTCGTAGAATACGTAGCCAAATCATGTGACAACATGTTTGTAACATGTTGTGCCGACCCCACTTAGAGTGGGATAAGAGCAGCAGAATGATGATGTTTGATTGCCCTTCGTCATTCCAGCCGCATAACTAAATAATGTGATTTGTAATATGAGGATAATTAAAGTAGATTTTGATACTTAAGTATCCACATAGACAAAAATAATTAGCGTAACAATAAAAAAAGAGTACCTAAAATTAATATAATCGCTTTTGCAATGTTAAATATCTTTTTCTTCTTAAATAATTACATAATATTTTTTTAATTTGCAAATCTAGAACACAACAATGATCTAATCGATTTTACATTTAATCGATTTGAAAAAGTAGCGAATTATTAAATTCATGCTAGATTACTAAATTTTAAGTAGAGCGGAAGTACTTTATATATTTTTTTATATTACTTAATGTTATAAGCTTTCAGGTCACAATAAGTAATTGACGTTCTATAAAAAATAAATGTATAATATAAATATGTAAATATGTAAAAGTAAATATGTAAAATATGTATGTAACTAGCTGTGCCTGCGGCTTCGCCCGCGTGGAATTTTAAATACAAAAATAGTTCAAAAGTAATAATAAAATTATTTTGCTAAAATCCGCGATACAGTAAATAGAAAATATATATAGTGTTTAATGTATAGTGGACTATCAGAATTTTCATACTCGATACGTGCAGGATTCGTAAAAACACATGCACAAACCTCCACCACTTCCATCACAATACACAAGCACTACACAGGTTCACTATCACAAACTCAACAATCGTTTCGCCCCGCAACCGAAGCATCATCAAATGATGATGATGATCATCAAATGATGATCTGATAGTCCACTATACATTAAACACTATATATATTTTCCATTTACTGTATTGCGGATTATAGCAAAATAATTTTATTATTACTTTTGTATTATGGATCTCCGCAAAGTAACGCCTAATTCTATAAATTATTTACAAAAATAGTTATTGTAAATTGACATTGAGAGATGGACACATGCTATCCCGGACTTTTTGTAGTATTTTAGAGATCTACAATTCTTGAGTACATAACTTTATCGTATCTTTGCTGGTTTACGCAGCGCATGCGACAAAAGCTCCCAGCAAGCAAATTTTTTAACAACTGTGCGATGTCTTCGACACAATTTACATAATACCGACATGTACTATTTACCTAAGCCATCCGGAAGTATTGCACTATCTTTTGGTGAAAACCGTCCAAAAATCCGTTCTGTAGATTTTTGAAAAAATCGATTACATTCAGACAGACACCTTTTTGGGACTCTGTTTTATAATAAGTATAGATGATCAAATGACTACAAATTTTACCTGAAAAACTAAAAACAGTACTGGAAAAAACGAACACAGAATTATTACTAGAAGATTTTTGAGTATTGTGGAGATTACTCAGTAATATCGGTCTATTATTGTCTCACTGCTGTCTTGAAGAAGGATTGAAGATTAGACCCATCTACGATTGATCACGGATTGATAGGTTATACTTATAGGTACATATTATATCCTAGAAATTTTGCATTAATGTGCTATTTTACACTCGGTGCTCTTCTCCATCAGAAGTGCTTTTTGAAGAATTATGATTTTTGAATCTGCGACTTTCTATTAATCACACGGTATCACGGTTTCATCACTGTTTGACTATAATAGCTCTAATAGAAAATAAAACACTATAAAATACAAATACACCAAAAATACACAGAGTTGTATGTTTAAGATTGGGTATAAAGACAGGCGTCCGATTAAGGATTTCGGAAATGAACATTGGACCTACCATAAAGCCAATGGACATCCCCGTATTTTTAGCAAACAATACCTTATTTTCTGATGAAGGATTTTCATTCGGATCTAAACTAAGGCAACCTTAAGTAACGTAGTTTCCTTAGACCTGAGCATCGAAATAATTTTTTTTCAATATTACTTAGGACTGTTTCGTCATCAAACAAAATCTTTCCATCGTATTTAGAATTATTGAAGGTATTGTATTATATTTAATGTAATAATGCAATTTGTACTTACAGACTTCATTTTGATATTGTATTGAGATTTTACCCAGGTTCATGGATTTTTTTTCATTCCTTGTTAATTTATTGTCTGTGCAGTTGACATTACATGACATGTGTGGCCTGTTCGCCACGAAGACAATGAACCTGTCTTCAGCTTATGGGGCCGTGAGATTGATTCTCGCCTACGGCCAACATTTTCCTAAAAATATGTTGTTTGTCCATCCGGTAGTATTTATGTATTTGTTTAAAAGTAATTACTAATTCTACCAGGTCTATCACCCATAACACAAGTATTAAGTTACTTACTTTATGAACGGATAACCGTACAGTGCTTTTTTGCACTAGAAAAAGTTAGAAAGAGTCAATCAATCAGGCCTATTAGTGATAGAAAGATGTCGCAAGAGATTGCAATACCTGGAGATCGGTTATCCGCGGAAAAATGATCCGTTGAATTTTCAACGGAGATATTTATCTCGACCCTAAACACTAAGGGAAACGACACAAGGAGAAATATAATCGTATACGATCTAAATAGACTTTATATCGTGTAATAAATAGAAATTTTATTTATTACACGATATAAATATGAATCACCCAATAAAGTGAAATTCTACATCACCGGCTATTTTATATTGTACAAAAGAAAACAAATTACGCAATTCAAATTTAAACAACAGTAAAAGCCAAGTATTTATTCAATGGAAATAACGAAAATTCCATTCCAATAATTTCAACAGGCTTACTATAATTAAACATCAATCGATTCAGTACTTAATTGATCAAATGTATTTTGAATTGGGTACGTTATAAAACTGGACGTCGCTACGCTATAATGAACAGGCGGTGCTGCAATAAACTACGTCGCAGTTAATATCGTCGGGAGTTTTTGGGCAGTTAGCGCTTTGATTATTTCCGAACCTCACTTTACCCTTGCTTTAAAATTTCAAGCAGTTAAATATATTTTGTGACTATTGGAAATACAGAAAATAGTATGTCAAAGTCAAAAATAGTTTTCTTGGTTTGCTATAAAAACTGTTTTTAAATGATTTAATTTTACTTTCGCTACGCATGCTCTTTAAGAAATACTTGATTATATTATTATTTTTTGTTCAGACTATCATGGTGAGCGGAAGACAGCGACCCTATTTTCGGCTCTGATTTTAGGGGATTTCGATCCCCGCCGAGGGCTCACATTTTCAAAAAAACAATTTGTTTGTTCTTCGAGTATTTTATTCAAAATTATATGTGTGTGTACAGGTTGTTTGTCACCAATAACACAAGTATTGACTTGCTTTGGCGACGGATGACCTTGCGTGTACTTGTCCCATATAATTATTGTTAATATTGGGTTAGCCAGACTAGTTTTGTACCCATCCATACTTAATCATGATATCTTCTCGCGATATTATCGCGTACAGAACTTAGGAATAGGATATCAGCGACGTAAGTTTGTAAGTTTATAGGTACATAAAATATATTCGTGCTAGATCTTGATTTCAAAGAACTGTTAAACGCAGACCTTCTGTGCCTCCCTTGGTTTTATTAATAGATATCCACTGTTTGTCATTTGTTCCTTCAAAGATCTACAACGATACATCATGTGCTGTCTGTAAAACCTGGGATCTGAATCCTCATCTGTTTTTATAATATAACCAAGCATATGAATATTTCGATTAGAGCTGTGATAGCCCAGTGGTGAGACCGTGCGACTCTTTCAAAGGGAACACGAGTTCAAACCCGGGCAGGCACCAATGAGTTTTTCTATTAAAACATGAGTTTTAGAATTTAATTAGACACATGAGTGTCTAATTGATAATTGCAATTTATCACACGCTTACGGTGAAGGAAAACATCGTGAGGAAACCTGCATATATCTCTAAAGAATTCTGGAGATATGTGTAACCTACCAATCCGCATTGGAGCAGCGTGGTAGGTCTTAGCTCCAACCCTTCTCTCCAGAAACGGAGAGAGGAGGCCTATGCCCAGCAGTGGGATTGTAACAAGCTGCTACTTTTATATGAATATTTCAACTTAATGGTTTGTTATCTCTTACATATAGAGGATTCGGAATATATATTTACATAATATATGATTAAAAGTTACAATGCGCTAATAAATCGCAGTTTTCAATAAGCGAATAAATATTCTATATACAATTATTTGCAATACTGTACTATCATTTGCAGGGTTTGGAGTTAGTTGTTTACAAATTAGACAAGAAACTAACTATTAAGCATCTTCAAGTATATTTTTTTTCTTTTTTTATCGGGTCTTTTAACCTCTTAAAGATTATGTCAGACCCATCGTAATCTAATTTTACATACAGAAATAACGATTGTCATTAATTCTACGAAAATAGTTTCACAGTGTATGGAAATGTCACAAGCCCTAATGTGTCTTCATAAAACTGAGGAATAACCTATGATAGTGTTAATATCGTTGGAAGCAAGACTTATTGGTCGTTTGCAGTTTGCACGGGATAAATGGACCGACCAACGCAGACATCAGACTGCCACTTATTAACACTACGGAGAGCTATTTTGTATTCTGAGTCCTATCTAAACAACATTATAATTGTAGCATACTAAACATTTTACTCGATTGCAAAAAATAGTGAAAATGCTGTATCAAAATATATTGTTGCGACAAGCCCGTTGGCACAGTGGGGAGTGACCCTGTCTTCAGCTCCGCGGGTCGCGGGTTCGATTCCCACCGAGGGCCAAAATTTTCAATATATATATATATTTATTTATTGTTGATATTTGTATATCAAATACTAGCGGTCAGGCCACGCGTTGCTTTTGCTTAGTCGATTTCCCCTCTAAACAAAATTGTCATTGACAGTTAAAAAATGCTCTGATTGCCACGAAACTTAATTACCCGCTGTGTGAATCTAAAGATTTTCTAAAAATTTCATTAAAATCAGTCCAGTCGTCTCGGAGTATTTAAAGAACATACATACTTTCTATTTTATGTTGAAAATAAAATTGAATTTTTTTTTTTAAATAATATTATAATAATTAATATCTTTTCAAGAAAATATTGGTCACAATTTATGATTATATTGCTTATAACATATCTTTTCAAAAAAACGATAGTATGGTGTTAGATTTAAGATTAAATTTATATGTTACATCAAAACTTTCTTATGGAAATCAATAAATACTTCAATTAATATATTGTCAATAATCAAAAATTGACTAAATTAAACCATTAAGATAAGTATGTAAATTAAAAAATAGATAACTATAGACGTAATATATAACTTTTATCAGACACGAAAATCATACAGTAAAAATTAAATCAAATGAAAGAAATAGCAAAAATAACATTTGTATTTATTTTTGTGTCTACTATTAAATGTTTGTATTCATTCTACAGTGTAACATGAACACATACAGACATCTGTATTAAGTTAAACTCTTCAACAATCTTCTATCAATATACGATCCTGCTTCCGCCGTCCTTTGTACTACTAGTGCGATTGAATATTTTAGAGCACCGACTGTGCATGTGCAGTCGATCACACGCTATTACTTTATCGAAGAAACAGAAATACGTATTCTGTAACTATAGTGTATGCGGATTGAGATCTCTGTATCTTATCTTGTATATTTATAAACAAAACACATACACCTAAAACATATTTGAATATACTCACAGTAACGTGAGTTACTGTGAGTATATTCAAATATGTATTAGTGTGAACTAATACTAATGTATAAAGGAAACACTGCACTGTCGCAGAATGCACCACGTCAGTAACACGAGAGCCTTTGGTAAGGTTGGACGTGTAAAGTAACAGCCCGTTATTATGCCCACTGCTGGGCTAAGGCCTCCTCTCTCCGTTTTGGGGAGAAGGATTGGAGCTAAGACCTACCACGCTGCTCCAATGCGGATTGGTAGGTTACACATACCCCTAGAATTCTCTAGAGATATGCAGGTTTCCTCACGATGTTTTCCTTCACCGTAAAGCGTGTGATAAATTGCAATTATCAATTAGACACATGAGTTTAATAGAAAAACTTAGTGGTGCCTGCCCGGGTTTGAACTCGTGGTCCCCTCGAAAGAGTCGCACGGTCTCACCGCTGGGCTATCACAGGTTGGACGTGTAGTGACATGTTATTTGGTAGTGCGTGCTTGAGCCTGTGCTATACATTCATACAAGATTAGTGTATATTAATACAATATCAGTCAATATTTACACCACTATAACTATTCTACTATGATATGATAAATCTTTGTAAAATTATTTATCATATAATTTGACACTTTGTTCAAGACAAAGCCAAAAAATCAATACAATAATACATTTATCATTATTATTATTTATTCCACTGCAAAATACCTTAATTCGGTGCTTTGCGCCTTGCAAAAGTACGTAAGTCGATTCCAGAATTCTCTGTATTAAAACAATCAAAACTTTAAAAAAGGCTAACACAGAAAGCCTGCTACACTATTGAGGATTACTTAGATGATAAGAATGCGTAGACACAGCTACTCTTCGATCCTGTACAAGACAGTAATAACTAAATGTAACTATTACTAGGAATTATCTTTTGAAAAGAGCAACGGCTGCGTTACTTGCTGTACTTGCTTTGCGTTACTTGCGTTACTTGTCCCTTCTCGGTAGGAACAGCTTTCCGAACCAACAGCAATACGTAGCTAACAAATCAAAAGCACTTGTTTACAAGTTTACTTGAATAAAGAATATTTTGAATTTGAATATATATAATAATTACTAAAATAAAACGGGGAAAAAAACTAATCGAAATTACTTCAAATTAAAATTCAAATTCAAAATATTCTAATTCAAAAATCGTCATGTCCAACCCTGAGTATTGAGACACACATAAATTGAACTCAATAACATATCAGAGGACTCGTCAGGGTGAGGTAAGCTTCCACGTTTCGGCCGATCCGGCTATATCCCGGGAGCTTTCATTGATACAATATTTTTCGGAACTCCGAGCTTACCTTTTGTTCTCATTTATCAATTCATTCTAAATTCCTCCATCGAATTTTAGAACAAATATTTTGTGGTTTTTTTTCCGTTTTTAACGTGACAAGTTTTATTTAAATAAACTTGTTTTGAATTCATTTTAATTAATATCGCTCTTTGCAATTTATTTATGTTTGAGACCTTATAAACATTCACAAACTTCTTCTTGTTTTAATAAATACATATTCTAACATGGGTCATAGAAATTTAATTAAATTTATAGTCACATTTTTATGCAAACATGGTGATATTGTGTCTTTTGCATAAATAATGTTGAAAAACATTTAGTTATTTCTAATTCATGGCTTTTATATGATGCTTCGTATGATAATAAAAGTGGTAAATTCAAATTTAAAGCATTTTTAGGTAAATTTAATACTATATTAAGTGGAAACAACATTAATCGTCATAAAAAGTTATTGTGCTCAAAATATAGCGTTTGTTTCTCACTCAATTTAATTGAAAAATTTGATGCAAAAAACCAACATTGTTTTTTATAATTTATAGAATTAGGCGTTACATTGCGCAGATCGATAATACAAAAGTAATAATAAAATGATTTTGCTATAATCCGCGCTAAAGTAAATAGAAAATATATATAATGCTAAATGTAAAGTGAACTATGCGTTTTCATACCCGATACATTCAGGATTCGTAAATACACATGCACAAACCTCCACCACCGCCACCACAACACACAAGCACTACACACGTTCACTATGACAAACTCAACGTTTCGCCCCGCATCATCAGGAAATAGACTCCACGACAAAATCGTAACGCTATCGTGCAATTCTATTATTACTTTTTTGAACAATGTTTGATATAATGGATACAATAAATTTGGTGAAACGACCATATAAAAGTAGTGGCCTGTTACAATCCCACAGCTAGGAATAGACTACTCTCTCCGTTTCTGGAAAGAAGGGTTGGAGCTAAGACCTACCACGCTGCTACAATGCGGATTGGTAGGTTACAAATATCTCCAGAATTTTCTAGAGATATGTAGGTTATCTCACGATGTTTTCCTTCACCGAAAAGCGCGTGATTAATTGCAATCATCAATTCGACACATGAGTTTTAATAGAAAAACTCTTTGGTTTTGAACTCGTGTTCCTCTCGTAAGAGTCGTACGTTCTCACCGCTGGGGTATCACAGCTTCAACGACCATATACATATACAATATTATTATTATTTCTTTGTATATTTTTTCACAACTTATAAATTAAGCAAGTAAACATACAATTCGTACAGACAATTATGCTTTCAATAATGAAAACTATATTTAAAGTGAACGGTTTTCGATTAAGGTAAGTTGTCGGCCGGTCGTGAAATATGCAGCCAAATCATGTGACAGCATGTTCGTAACATGTTGTGCTGACTCCACTTAGAGTGGGATAAGGGCAGGAGGATGATGATGATTTATGGTGAAAGATTCGTCTTCCATTTTATATATTTTATAGAGGACATCGACATTGAGATTCGATACTAGGAGCCATATATATTGGAGGTAAAACCTGGTAAAGTGCTAACTGTCGGTTTTAACGACCGCATAGCTCACTGCAGCACCATCTGTTCATTATTGTTTCGGGCAATTTTATGATGGTCGAATTCAAAATACAATTGACCAGTTAAATACGGAAATGAAGCTGTTTACCAAATGTAAATATAATGTATATAAAAGCAATATATTTCTCTTTTACCTAGTTTTTTAAATAATCTCTTTCTAAATACATAGGAGAAAAAATTAAATAAAGATAAATCATCATTATTCCTGCCCTTATCCCACTGTAGGGATCAGCACAACATGTTAGAAACATGTTGTTAGATGATTTGGCTAGTTATTACTACGACTAGCTACGACCGGCTGGCTGCATGACGTCAACTTACATTAGTCGCCTTTTACGACACCTCGGTAAGAAATGAGGGTTACCTTTCACCTCAGCCGGATACCTCACGGCGTATCAACTTACCTTAGTCGTCTTTTACGACACCTCGGTAAGAAATGAGGATGGTTAAATAACATATAGGTAATGTTATTTTTTTTACCTATCATAAATTATCATAATACCATGAGTATCAAAATCTTAAAGATTGCCATTAAATTTCTAATATAATATAGATTTTTTTTAAAAACATCATTCTTTGATATTGCTGTTCTGTGTTATCAATTTTTAAAAACATAATACTGATAAGTTTAAATTATATTATATCATATTTAATTAATATTGGTTCAATTAGTCAGCGATAAAGCATATTAACAGATAAATAGACAAACTTCCTCATTTATAATATTAGGACGTGAATAAGTTATGCTAAATAGTTTGTCATTAGTGCCCTAAATTATTCATGCGTAAACCAAAAAATAAGAAATATGATTTTCATGACTGAATTTGAAAAAAAGATTACGTGTAACTCTATATTCCTAGTATGGAGCACACACTAACCGTTTGCCTGGTATACGCATGGAAATTTCGTTTTAGTAATGTTTTACGATAAAAGTGCTTGAACAGGTTTAATACCCTCAATTGTATATACGAAATTATATTCAAATCCTTTGCCGAACAAAATACAGGACAGTTAAAATATAATACTCAGTTAAAAATGAATCTCATCCTTAAAGTATTTAAATTGGACGAATTCGTTAATCTAATTAAGAAAAATTGGCAAACGTTTCATCCAAACGTAACAAACTTCGAGTCATCCGAGTGACCGAGCTAAGTCGATCCGACTCTATAATATTGAATAAGTTTTAATTAAAAAGCCCTCTCCCGTTGAACTTTGGACACAATTAGTAGATTTATTCTGGCTTTACCGGTGATACTCATATCGAGACAAAAACACGTGATATTTACATTTTATTATAAATAGATATTATTGTATTTTTTATATTATTATATTTATTATGTAAACTATATAATTATTTTATTATTTCATATTTTTCAATGATTAATTAATTATGCTTAATATTTACCTTTTTTAATTTAAGACTGGTTGGGTAGAAGAGATTCCGATTCCGGAATAAGCCCGTCGTTTATACGTCATTATTTATCATTTTCGATTTAATTCAAATATTTGCAATAAAATGATTACAAACAAACAAACGCATGTCACAAGCGCTAGAGCTGTAATAGCTCAGCGGTGAGACCATGCGACACTCTCTAGTGGGTCATAGGTTCAAACCACGTACTTTAAAAAACTTGTGATAATTGCAATTTATCACTTTTCAGTAAAGGAAAAAATCGTGAGGAAACCTGCCTATTTCTAGAGAATTTTAGGGATATGTAAAACTTATCAATCTGAATTGAAGCAACATGATATTTCTTAAACTTTGTCTCCAATAACAAACAAGGGGCCTATGCCCTTGCCTATGGGATTGTAACAGGCCGTTACTTTTTTTTACTACGTGTTCCAATTGTTGACAATGTTACATGTTAAAGTGCCCTTCATTTGGCCCAAAGTACCTTAAAAGTTCACTAACAGCTTATCCAAACTTTACCGATAAGAGGGTATCCGCAACTTCATTCAACTAGACTTTAATGTTGAAATACCCTTAATTGTGTAACTATGTTTTACCAGTTCCTGGAGAAAAAACGGTAGTTTTTACGTCCTGTTATCCGTGATATATTTTTGAAAGATAAGCTTCAATTGTACTAAATTTCATCGAAATTACCCCAGCGTGTTAGTCATGAAAGCGCAACATTTTTTTATATAACATTCTTTATATTACATTTTTTTTTGCTATAATCCGCGATAATGTAAATAGAAAGTATGTAGAATGCTAAATTAGCCGTGTTGTATTCGGCAGAATAGAATAAACCAACCTCCTTTCTTACCGAGGTGTCGTAAAAGGCAACTAAGGTAAATGCCATGTGGTATTCGGCTGCATAAAATAGACCACCCTCATTTCTTACCGAGGTGTCGTAAAAGGCGACTAAGGTAAGTTGACGTCAGGCAAGGCGGCCGGTCGTAAAATCCGTAGCCAAATCATATGACAACATGTTATAACATGATGCGCCGACCCCACTTAGAGTGGGATAAGGGCAGGAGAATGATGATATAGATTGCTAAATGTAGAGTGGAATATGCGTTTTCATACCTGATACATGCAGGATTCTTTAAAACACATGCTCAAACTCGCCACCATCGCCGCTAAAATACACAAGCACTACACACGTTCGCAAAGCTGCTTTGTGAATTGGTCGTGGAGTCTATCTCCGTTGATGCTTGGGTTGCGGGGCGAAACGATCGTAGAGTTTGTAATAATGAACGTGTGTAGTGCTTGTGTGTTGTGGTGTCGGGTATGGAAACGAATAGTGCACTCTACATTTAGCATTATACTTATGTTCTATTTACTTTGTCGCGGATTATAGCTAAATCATTTTATTATTATTTTTGCATTATGGATCTCCCCAAAGTAACGCCAAATTCTATAAATCATTTCTTTATATTAGTAAATATTAGAATACATTTCTAATATTTATTAATAGAAATAATTTCGATTAAGATCGATTATTAGAATTTAGTATTTAACGATCTCTTGCTCAATGAAGATCCGGTCACATAATAGAAAGGATAAAGTCCGATCGTAAAAATGTATGATTAATACAATTTCGAATCGATGGCATGCAACGCACGTGCTAGACACAATAACAGTCACCTACGTGATAACATGATGACTTCTAATGACTTCCCTTGGCGCCTTCGAAGACGTCTCATAGCTACATATTATAGAACAAAGTCCACAAAAGCTGTCTGTCTGTATGCAATCGACTTTCTCAAAATCTACTTAACGGATTTTTGTACGGTTTTACTAAAACTTAGCACAATTATTGAGGAAGGTTTAGGTTAGTAGTACATTCGCAATTAAATCACATTTCACTAGACAAAAACTATTTTAAACACAACGTAGCTAAGAAATTAAGAACCGGACAATTTGCTTTGGCAAGAAGTGTATTACTTTAGTCTGTAAAAAAAAACCTTGTCTTTGACCTTGATACAAACTGTAACCTAATATTTAATAAATTTCAAAGAAAATTAATACCTCATTAAGGTCTCAGAATTTTTTATAAGGTACTTAACTAAAACTACTTAATCGACCTTGAATAATCCAATAATCTTCGCCGTTATATTTATTAAGTTTTTAATAAGGTAAATATTTGATAACGTTATTATACCGCGACCCCGTTAACACGAAATGCGGCGTGTTAATTCAATATTAATTAATTAAGCTCATAAATGGAACCACGGTACACGAGGTGTTACCTTTAGTAACACACCTCCAATATCCTAGCAGTTTCAAACGATTTTATACTACAATTAACTGTTAGGTTCTAATCCCCACCGTAAGCATATATATATACACCTAGGTAAACCGGTTTTACACACAATTTGTTATATACTGTTTTATATTGTGTTAAATATGCTTAAAATACTCTTAAATACATTTACCATTATGTGATTATGTAATAAGAAACATAATTATTCGGAATAATTTAACGATTTGTGGGAGACGGAAGTAGTCAAATGTCATTTGTTTCATAAAACGGAAAAGGGAATGCAAACAACAAAGGCTATAAATAAGCCAGTTGGGCCTTTATCCCATTCTAAGTGGCACAAAGGCAAGCACAGCAAATAAGCACAACATGTTATGAACATGTTGTCACTTGATTTGGCTATGTATATTGCAACCAGCCGCCTGCCTGACATCAACTTACCTTAGTCGTATTTTACGACCCCTTGGTAAGGAAGAGGGTGGTCTATTCTACTCAACACGGTAAAAATAATTTAAAAAAATATATGGGACATTAACACACACGGTCGTCCGTCCCCAAAGTAAGTAACTTAATACTTGTGTTATGGGTGACGGATAACTGGTAGATATACTACATATATAAGTTTAAATACATACTTAAATACAAATACACACCCAGGCTCGAAGAACTAACAATTTGTTTATAGAAAATGTTGGCCTTCGGCGGGAACCGAACCCGCGACCCGCGGAGCTGAAGGCAGGGTCATTACCCACAGCGCCAACGGGCCAGTCATCACGATGGGTCAACTTCCCTTAGTCGCCTTTTACGACAATTCGCCTAGAAATGAGGGTGGTCTATTCTACTCAGCCGGATACCACACGGCGGAGAAATCATTATCATCCACTTATATAATTAAACAAAAGATAAGTACGTTAAGATTAGAGAGATGTCTAAAAAGGATGGTTGAATTGTGTGATCTATATCATATATAAAAGGTGTAGCGCCGGAGATGACGAATGATAGGAAATAATAGAAGGGAATAACATATTGTGTCGATCCCACTTAGAATGAGATAAGGGCAGAAGAATGATGATGAAAGTATGCATGTTTCTTATAGATTCCGAAACTGGTGAACCGATTTGAATGAAATTTTCAGACAATCTTTAGATTTATCCAACAAGTAATCCTGTAAAGTTTGCTGGCGATCGGAACATTTTTGGGGCGATTGAAACCAGACTGCGGCACGGAAAAACTTGGTAGGACCGTTAGTAGCCTAAAAAAGAAGTGACGGTCTTCAAATAAATAAAACGAAACTTTCTAGTCACTGCTTAATTGGTGATTGGTGAAATGCAGTGAGCTGAAAATATATGTCAGCAATGGAAAGATTAACTTTATTCGGCCATCACATTATTTATATGACCAGAAATTTCAGAATGCTGTATATACTATCTTATTTCGTAGACTGAAGAGATGAACATTAGCCTCAATGTCAATTCATTAGTAGGTAGCACATGACTTAAGACATGTGCAGCTTTCGTCACGACTATTCCTAAATCGTGAATTGTATTTTGAAAATTATATTAACAAGCACATAATTTTTTATATATAACTCATTAATTTAAAGCCACTGTGACTAAAATTACACTGAAATATTGTGAAAAAACGTGATACGTCTCGTTTATATTTCTTTTTTGCGTATGAAAAGGTTAAATACTTAAACATAATTCTTCTCTAAGAAACCTCATTCCGCTCATACGAAAATCAAACAAAACCAGCCAGTACTATTCAAGCGGTGCAAATTAAGAGCTTCACTGCTAATTATTAGACTTCAAGTTGTTTGCATACTGACATTCTTAAGGTATGGTGAAACAACATGGATGTATAAAACGAAATTAATTATATCTTGAAATTAAATATTTTTGATCATGCACTTATAAATTTAAGGAAAACGTACGTTGCTGAAGACATGATTGCTGAATGTTTGATTAAGGAATTGCTAGTGAGTGTATTTAAGCAGCTGGGTTCAGGCGGCAAAGGTCGTGTAGCATGGAAGTCCTTTAAGAAGTCTATATACAACAATGGACGTCAATTGGTTGACCAGAGAGAGAATGTACCTAAATTCCAGTTAAGAAGAAACCCACTCATAATATTGCCTAAATTATCGGTTTGTCTTTTACTTGCGTCTTCTTAAAAGTGTCTTATATACTGACCATCATGTTACGATCGCAAACACAAGAACACAGCGTCTTCGGTGGCGGAGACGAGGTCAAATTTTTTTTACTTATTGCTGGTCTTAACTTCTCACCACAATCGCTCCGGCGTGATAACTAGTCACAGTCATGCCATAAGTACTCACACAAACCTCTATACATTGGTCTAAGGTTGTTCGAAGCTTGTAAAGTTTATGGATATAGCACTCTTCTATCTTGCACGATGACTCTCTGAAAACCGTTAAGGCGAATAAAATACTATCCGTTGGGAAAAGAGTTTTGAGACCACCATTGGACAATTGCAATTGCTGGAAACAGTATTTCAAACGACTTGTCTAAATAACTAACCATCCACCACTAGATGAAATTCTCTACTTGATTTCGTGGAAGTAACAACCGTTCTTCTGCCTTTACTTCTCTCGATCTCTGATCTCAAATGATTTCATATAAATAATTCGTTATTGTTATAGTAACTATAATATACTAAATCACATCTTATATTTGTAACTTCAGAAACATGTAGCAGATCATAAAAATGTTAAGCGAATTTGCTATACCAACTTTTTATAAATTTTAATATTAAAAAAGAGATAAAACGAAACTTACGACCCTGCCAGGATTCGAACCTGGAATCTTCTGATCCGTAGTCAGACGCGTTATCCGTTGCGCCACAGGGCCTATATCTTTCACCTTCCAAAACAGAGATTGTATCAAAGATCTCGAACATCCTTTTTTATTTTTAATAGACTTATACCTAATTGCGTTAACCTTTCCATTATTTATAACAACATTTACAGATAGTCAGACATTGATCATGCGTGTACGTAATGATCTGCAAGAGCTATGGAGCCCTATATTTTTCTGTCCATCAAAGTAATTACTGTTCTCGCACTAAAATCTGCAGCGGATTTGTTTTGCATTCCAATTGAACAGAGGCTCATAAATATTGTTTTTGGTCAAAAATAAATGTTTCTTAATCTTGCAACAAAGATACGTAGTACTATATAAATAAATAAATAAATTCTTTATTTCTGTTACACAAAAAATTCCAAAACTTACATAACAAAATTAAATTGCAGATTTTAGTGCAACATAAAATATATGCTTTTCACTGAACGCTAAACTAGAATCGTAAGATTCTGTGCTTTAGCTATCGGTTCTCTTACAGGATTGAAGGTTCATGCTTTAAGTAAGTAACATTTAACATTTCAATTCATTTCATTCTGGAGCAAAAATAGTTATTATTATTATTTATTTTAATTACGGAGTAAAAAAAATAGATAGATAGATAAATAGATAGATAGATCTATCTATCTATCTAAAATATATTTATCTGAAATTTTATCGATACTTGACGTTCACTTTATTGCATTTTGCCACAAAATAACTTTATGGAATTAGTTCACTTTAATACTAAGCGTGCGATACAGAGATAAAAAAGATATTTAGAGAAAGAGACTCTTTGAAAAAACTTTTTTAGTGTCTAGAAATTGTAACTTTTGAAACGTAAGAAACTCTTAGACGATTTACAATTGGAATGAGTACATAATATACGTTACATACTTACGTCTTATTTTACACACGATTTTTTTATATCAATTTTCAATATAACATATCACAAAACTAAAATCTTAAATAATCACTGTATAATGTAAAATTATTGGTTAACTAAAAAATCAAAAAGTAATAATCAAATAATTGTTAAAGAAAACATGAATCAACAGCGATGAATCTGCACATGCCTAGAGAATTTTTGAGGTGCGTTAGTTTGCCCATCCACTAATGCAGTTGTAAGAGCTTCTCTATGAATAAACGGAAGCCAGCAGATGGACATTGACAGCCTGTTTGACACTTTTTTAAGCAGTTTCAAATCTTTGCATCCAATCACTACATAAATCCTCTGATTTATAGAAGCAGGCGTTACTTTGCGGAATTCCATATTACAAGCAATATAACAGAACTAACTACTTTGCTATAATCCGCACGGGTTAAGTAAATGCATGCAAAGCCAATGTGTATGAAGCAGGCAAAATCTACGCACCTTATAGCTACCACAGATTGTGGTGGTGGGTGGGTGTGTGTGCTGCTTTTGTGTTCGTTGTTGCTGGTGAATTGCGCCTTGGGGTGCATGTGGTGGCTGGTCCTGCATGTATAAGGTGCGTAGATTTTGCCTGCTTCATACACATTGGCTTTGCATGCATTCACTTAACCCGTGCGGATTATAGCAAAGTAGTTAGTTCTGTTATATTACATAAATCCTCTGTAAAGGTTATCAGTCTAAAAAAATTAAGAAGCAGAAATAATAAGATATAGATAAAAATAAAACAAATTTTCCACGTTATTAAAACAACTTGTTTTGCGTAATAAATTTGTACCAATCAAGTTTACTCAGGGGCTTGATTTTTCTTTAGAGCACTCAACTTTTAATTGCGACTTAATAAAATTATAAACTTTCTTTCTTCGGAGGTAGAAATATAGATCTTAAGCCAGCAAAGCAAAAACAACATAAACGTTACATTTTGTTTTCCGCTCTCGCTTTTTGGAAGCTTAAAAATTTAGTAGTAAAAGTTCTGATTTCAACATTTTAAGTTCGGTTTGGGACTGAAAGTTCATTTAACATTTTTAGTTTTAGATTTATTTGAAACAAATATTTGTATAACATATATTTGAAACAAATTACATAAAAGTATTTTTTTTTGTAAGACCATCAATGACATATACATCTTTAGATATAAGGTAAGATAAGTTAGAGATAAGGTAAAGTAGATATTTGGTAGAGGTCTCAAAAGACTACCTAAATTAACTCATCCATTTTGCATTATAGCTGCAATGTATTAAGGTATGAGGTAAGGTGAAGCTTGCAGACAAGACCCAACGGCACGGAAACCACAATGGTACGTTGATGAAGACGTTCCCGTTAAATTGCACCCTAACAGAGAGAAATTAATATATACCTAGCAAACAGGTATTCGGTTATGTAGTAGAAACTATAAATATCTGTTACTATAGATATGTACCCATATTCATAATAAAGTGTGAATGGAAGCAACAAAAGCAGGTAAATATTTTAGATTAAAAAACTACTTTTTTCAGTCACATCATTTGACTTATTGAAGTAATCGATGTAAAACTTCACAACAAATTCCCTTAAATATCGGTTAGTACACAGAGGTACGATCTGTTGAACAACTCATAAGCCGTAATAGCAGGATATCTAGAGTGGGTGAAATAAAAAATAAATAAAAATATGTATCCATTACATCCATCATATTACTAAAAATACATGATGGAAATCCATTTCAATCTTGTTTAAATGTCTTGCATTTTATTACATAAAAAAGTAAAGTAGCAGCCTGTTACAATCCCACTGCTAGGAATAGGCCTCCTCTTTCCGTTTCTGGAAAGAAGGGTTGGAGCTAAGACCTACCACGCTGCTCCAATGCGGATTGGTAGGTTACACATATCTCCAAAATTCTCTAGAGATATGCAGATTTCCTCACGATGTTTTCCTTCTACCGAACCGAAAAGCGTGTGATAAGTTGCAATTACCAATTGACACATGAGTTTTAATAGAAAAACTCATTGGTGCCTGCCCGGGTTTGAACTCTTCGTTCTTCCTTACGCGATATGAGATTTTGAAAATCGTCACAACTAGATAACTAAATATAGAAGTCACATACAATTCTGTAAGATATTGTATACTATAGTATTTTGAGCTAAATCTGCTTTTAATTTATAAATTTAGGACTATTTAGAGGTACGTTACAGGCGTACATCATGTGACCAGTCTGAGTGGACGAATTTACACGAGCCTTTAATTTCCTCTGTCGACGAGTTGTTAGGTGATTATCGCAAGCGAAGCTGTTACTTTCAAATCACGTGCAGGCTCGGCTTAATGAAACAATTAGATGCCCTCATAATTACTCGTAGATAGTCAGGTAGCGGTAATTCAGTACCGACAAATTGTTGGGATAAGATATATAATTTTAGCGTGCCATTAAAATAATAAGCCCTTATTCTAGGGTTCAAATAACTTTGTTCTATTGGATGATAAATTAGTTATTTATTAGTTACTTATGAAAATACTTTCTATGTATTCAATACCATAAAAAAACTATAGCCGGAAATTATTTAATATTGTTTCTCAGAATTAGAACAAAACTATGCTTCGTAAAAATATAATCCAGATTTCCAGCTGAGCAAATGAAAGAATTAAGACAAGCCAGTTTTTTCTAGTTATTGACCATGAATTTATCGTCGAATGCAATATACTCAAGATGACAATCGGCCAATAATAATTCCAATTTAGAAAAATTAAATAGACAAATTATGATTTGCAATTTTTTCAAATGTTTCTCAGAATTAGAATTCATCAGAGGAAATTTTTCTGAAATCATATTCACGTGGAATAGTAAAATATCTTTCATAACTTCAATTTACGTAATAAACCCTGAGCATCATATTTAGGCAATCTTAAGCATAGCACATTAAAGTAACGGCCTGTTGTTATTCCACTGCTGGGCGTGCTGAGGTCTCCTCTCTCCGTTTCTGTAGATAAGAATTGGGGCTAAGACCTACGCTGCCCCAATGTGGATTGGTAGGTTACACATATTCCCATAATTATTTCGAGATATGCAGGTTTACTCATGATGTTTTCCTTCACTGAATAGCGTGATAAATTGCGATTATGAATTAAACACAAAATTTTTAATAGAAAAACTCATTGTTGCCTGCCTAGGGTTTAAAGCCGTGTCGCTCTCGAAAGAGTGGCACAGTTTTATCGTTGAACTATCACATTTGCATGGTAGTATCGTAATCACTAACATTATTAACTTGCTCACTACAGCTTGTGTTACTCTTTTCAATTACTTTAAGCAAATTTCAGGCGTATATATTTAAGAGGCTACGGTCTACTAAACACTGTGAGGTGATTAACACGGGCGACGGTGATACTTTCAAATCACGTGCAGGGTCGTCTAATGAAACAATTATGCGCCTCGCTTTGTTTATGCCGACGAGCGATGGCGACAGATTACATAATGAGATGGGTGCGTAACGAAATTTGATTTACGTGAGTACATAATTGTTTATCACCTGCAAATAAATTTCCAATGTATACATAGTTTTTTTGAAACGTTTGACAGATATTCGTACTCTCATTATTTATTCGTTCATTATATTACAATTGTTGTTTTTTTTCAAAGTTTTGAGTTTGTTTTGCAGCGGTGGATAGTGTTCGAAAATACCTGCATCAGGTTGTTACTGGCAAACTTTATTTTGCATTTATTTATTTTTACAAACAGTTATATGGCCTGTCACGCATACGCGTTTTACGCTTTAGAAGAAGAAAAATAATAACTTTATTGCACAAAGAAAAAAAAACATAGAAAATCTTAGATTACAAGTGTAGTTAAATGTGCAAAAGGCGGTCTTATCATACTGTAGCGATCTCTTCCAGACAGATTTGAAAGAGACATATACATAACAATGTAAGCATTATTATTGTATAATTCCATGTTTGCGTCTACGTACAAAAAAAATGTTCGCAATAGAAAATGCCAAAAAGAGTTATTCGTGTGATTTCTGAGTTCTGTTTTTATGTTGTATGGTTTTAAATCGATTACTGAGAAGTCAATTGATTAATGTTAGTAGCTTCTATGGCCTTTTATAGAGTAATAAAGATCTACAGATTAATAAAAAAAAACATATTTGTATTGCATCTAAAATTTTATTGCAAAAGCCTTTGCAGTATTATGCATTATAGATGCTACTTAGAGACAAGCACAAAGCCTAGAATTCTGTTGCTGCCACAAAATTTTACTCTAGCGATGTAGACATTCTCAGGCCGGGATGTTTGGTCATGAGTAGCGGAAACTCGAAACTATAAAACAGCTCACGTGAATTATAAATGAAATGCCTTTTTCCCGCGGCTCCGTCTCGTCAACATTGAAAGAGAATTTATTAACTGCGTCGCGAATTTTCCGGAATTGTGATACATGAAAAGAAAGAGAAATTATGGCGATGATTAATTTTTAATCAAGAACCCTAGAGGACATCAAACATAAATTCTAGATAAAAATATCCTCATGCTAGAAGTAACAAATTTTGTAAATGATTGTTAGAATTTAACGATCCTTTTATATATATAGCAAAAAAACCTATCTACAGAGAGGACCCCTGTATAAATTTCCTAGGTTGATCCTAGAAGGAAAGATGTACGGCAAAAGAGCACCTGGAAGGCAACGTCTTAAATGGTTCGATAATATAAGAGAGTGGACAGGGCTTAGTTACTGGGAAATAAAAAAGATGGCACACAGCCGGAAATGTTTTCTCCAACTGTCCTCCGAACTTCATTTTGAAGATGGCACCAGATGAAGATGATGAAAAAAACCTATGTAAAATAGCTCCAGCAATTTTCTATTTTTGAAATCTTTATCTATAAATGCGAAAGTGTGACTACAAGTCTTTTTTCTATAGTCTGATGGCTAATTCATTGAAGCAGTAGAAAATTCGTATGGTAATCCAGTGGTTATGGTATTATAAACAATTTATGTACAATAATGAGAACATACTATTAAAAAGTAATACAGTAATGTTATAAAATTTGTGGATAAGCTTAGAATTTTAAATATGAATCGGAAATGACAATATTTGTAATATTAAATAAATAAATATATGGGACACTTACACGGTCGTCCGTCCCCAAAGTAACTTAATACTTGTGACTGAAAACTGTTAAATGTATACATATATAATTTTAAGTACATACTTAAATACAAATATACACCCAGGCTCGACGACACACAAATTGCTTGTCGAATATGTTGGCCCTTTGGTGGGAATCGAATAGGAATAATTCTTAAACCATGCTCCTAATTGCGTAATGCAAATTAAAATAGCGCTTTTGTCGTTCATCTGCTAAACTAAAATTGGTACTATATTGGGTACTATATTGCTTGGTACTACATTTTTTTATTGGTTACCAGTGATTGATATACGCTTTTTTCAGAAGAAGCGTATGACATGATAATGTTATTAACGTTTGTTAAAACGAGCATGTTAAAGTAATAAAATATATGACAGTGATTGTGCCAATTAATCTTAACATTTTTTTGTGAAAATTGAGCTGATTTAGATGCATTACAAGAATATCTGACTTCACACTGTAAATCGCTATGAACCTTTAAATTCCTTCATAATTAAATTCTTACCATTTAAAATAACGTAGCTGAATAACAATAGAACACAAGTAAAAACTCATATACACTATACGTCCATCATTGCAGTGTATTATAAAACTAAACTAGTTTAACACAAGTTATAAGAGAACATGAAAATTGCATTTTAATAGCACCCTAACCGCCGTGTGACGTAATTCGCGGGTCATGACTTGAAAGACTGCGGTACAAGTATACACGTAGAGTTAGTAAACAATAGACCTGACTAGAATACATAAGATTAAATAAAAAATGAATACTATAATTAACAATGTATTCAAATATATTTCTGATTTAATAAATTCATCTAAAAAGAAAAAATAAATTTTAATACAGAAATTTAACATTATATTTATATATACTGTATTAAAAACGAAGTGAGTCTGTGACGACGTGAAACTATAACTTCTCTATGGTTGTAAAAAACGAACGAATAGCAAATAATCACATATTCACATCAACGAAATTCATTACAGACATACATACATGCATTTAAAAAACTAATACTAAAGAGAAAATATTATGTCGTACTTCAATCGATATACGAGGATAATATAGATTCTCAAAGGCTGAATTTTAGTCAATTTTGTACTCATGGATTTCATTAGTTTTCATACAATTATTCCGGATCACATTATTTGTCTCTTACCCAAAAAAATTAAAAAAGTAATAATAATTATTATTTGGTATGAAACAAAACGGATACACCACTTATACATTTAACTCTATATATTTTTTCCATTTATTGTATCGCGGATTATAGGAAAATCATTTTTATTATTACTTTTGTATTATGGATCTCCGCAAAGTAAGTAATTCTATTTAAAAAATTAAAACTTTTTTATTTTTGCTTGGCCTGTATGTCTTCACTTATTTCCAGCCCAAATTTGGTTCCATTTTGTTAAATTAGTTACATTTACTTTCAAAAACTTTTTTTAAAGATGCGTTCATCTTTTCTTCGTTGTGCTAATCAAAGACTGCGTAATTAACGATCTACATGTAAGAAAATATTCCAAGCAAACCTAACATCAATAAAAGTATTATATTCATTCTCTTTGGTTTAAAATTCAAAGGTAATTAATTAATAATTATAATTCACAAAATACATATTTCATTATTGCCCTTAACTCTATCTTTAATCTCAAGGAACACAATGTTAGCTCTCCTAAATAATAAATTAACTTAATTGATTATAATATCTATTCAACTTGCTTATGACTTTCTTACAATCATTTCAATGCTTTTGTACTCCGTTGAATGTGGATGTTTCTTTTTGGAGTAAAACCTTTTTTGTGAAATATTTTACCATTAGTAAAACACTCGCTCACAATTTTTAGCCTTATTAATAGAGTAAGTTTTAAATAAACATTTTATGTAAAGCTGTAGCAGTAGCAACAATTGCTGCTAACTGCTAGAGGGCAACTTTTTGAATCTCAAAATCAAAATTGATGGAAAAGTAACATCTATTATGTATTATGGATCTCCGCAAAGTAACGTCTAATTCTATAAATTATTTAAACAATCGATAAACTGTTAAATTCAAATCAATTTCATTATAATCGAACTTAATATTCAATATTCAAAATTAGAAAAACACTTTATGTTTCAAATAATATTTTTATATGGATAAACTAAAGATCAACTAAGGGCGTTATAAAATAATTTAACCGTAGACCTATCAACTGGACATTGACTAGTTAAGACAAGAGGAAAATAAAATTTCGGGACACATTCTATTTTGTTCAAAATGATTTACTTATTAACGCCAATTTAAATAATACTACTTTATTCTTCAAGGCACTTGTAACAGCACATAAGTCTACAAAACAGGGTAATAATGAAATGTCTGTAAGGAAGGTATCTTATGAATACTGACTACCACCCTATGTAGCGATTTAACTTGTCAGAGGAGTAACAAGTGAAGAGACCGAGCTTCGGGGTGATAATCCTTGCTTCAACATTTAATTATTATAGTCGTCAATTTGAGGGATGATTTGCAGATCAAAATAATTACCCGAGTCTCGTATGCTCCTTGTATTTAGTTAACGGCGTATACACATCGGGGTCGGGCTTACACTGTTACGTCAGTCAAGGCAATATTATACGCCTTAAATAACTGTAATATAATCGTCTTATATTAGAATCTAATGTATATTATATCAATACGGTAGATATAGCTTAGTCGCCACAACCATTAAAAGGGTTTATCGTGCAAAACTATACGAAACTGTCTAAAGTTTGGAGGCAAAATCAATGGTGGGGGTTGAACTATTGTGCTGTGTGTAGTGCTTGTGTAGTGTGTTGTTGGTTGTGATGTATTGTAATACGTGCGGTTACTAATGATGCATATATAAGGTATAAGAGCAGATTTGCTTCCTACTGCATTACATAGATTTTCAAAGTACACATTTTACATAGAATTTTATGATATTAATGCCTACTTAAATATTAATATATTTAAGTAGGCATTAAAACATGTTTCGTAATCGAAACTTGTTTTTTGGCGTGGTGAGGTCTTAAATAAATGAATGGATTTTTTTTTAAATATATTTATTTGTATCTTATGTTATAACAACTGTGGTTTATTACAATGTGATATACTTTAATTATATATAGGTATATAAAAAACATTTTTTTCTCGCTACTTCGCAGGCTTCAAACGTTTAACTACCTTTAAATATCGACTATGTGTGTTTCCTTGTTCTACAATGAACAAGAAAACACACATAGTCTTCTTGTTGTACAAAGACAAAGCCTTAACCTTTCCCCCAATGCTTTTAAATTTAGATTAAAGAAACATTATATGTCTATCTGATATTTATGTGTATATTATTATTATTTTATTTATCATATATATAATATATTTATATTTATATAAATATATATATTTATTAGTATATAAGTTAGGATAGTAGTACCATAGCTGTTGCACTATAAATTGTCTCACTTCGTAGATTAGCTGGTAGAGATCTCTGTCAAAGGGATAATAAGTTGACCGTTGTACTCTGTTTTTTTTATTGATAATGTTTTTCTTACGTAATTTTTTTCTTTATGGTACATAAATAAATAAGACAGTGGGATCTAAAATTTCCAAAGTGTTTCTTTTATAAAGGCATTAAACTTTTACTAGGCTTTAAGTTGCGTAAATTTTTAATTTGAAAATTTATTAGATTATACTTTTTAGTGCGTAACTTTTAGAAATCTATATTATTATTATCTATATTTAAGATAGATATAACTTGTATATATTTGTTATAAATAAATTACTGAAAAAAAAAAAAGAAATCTATATAGCTCTAATCGATAACGACTGTTTTCTACACCAAGTAGGTCTTAATTTGTTAACCTTATTTCTCGGCCATCAGACGAGAACGTGATAAGGAGCAATATCGAAAAATATATAAGAAATAATCATGAAACAATAACCTTGTCCTCGAATTCTAATGACCTTGCTTAGAAATGTACGAGCTTTCTCTTTAATAATTGCTAAGCATAGCGTAAGATTCGTAAAAACACAAAAATGTTATTATTTATTATATAAATAATAATTAATATTTTATTTGTTGTAATTACAGTTGCTGCGCAACACTAACTGCATAACTTTAGAAAAAAAATAAAGATATTAGGTATATTTTATTTCCTATTTTTTTATCTATATGTCAAAGACATGTAATAAGAGTGAAATTGAAGTCAATAGCCAATATTAACATCATATATGCTAAACAAGTCGAATTATAAGAACTTTTAACAAAACTTCATGGGGTATTATTTTTTATGATGCTAGAGCGATCTGTTTCAACCCTATACAAAAGGGCATATATTGCTGACTTGTTTCCCAATTGGGGTCAATATAAATTGTCGATATAAGCCTATAAAATCAATACATTTTCAAAATTCGTTCAGTTCTTGTGATCTAGTCGACTTGTTGCCCAGGTACGGACCCGGTTTCCGTCTGCCTTCAGCAATAGACTAGTGATCAAATACTCCGGCTCCAATTAAGGTAATATTTCTATAATTACAAAATTAAACGTTAATTTCAGTTTAACTTGGATATTCGCAAATTAATATTTGATACTTATTTATTAACGTATTTAAGCTTTCTATGAAGGCTTTTTACAATGAATTCTGTTACGCATTAATTACTTTTTTAGAACCAGATTCTAAATTGAATGAAAATGTATATTTTACACGATGCTCTGCAACGTAAAAACTGTGGTTAATTACAGCTCAGGGAAAAATACGTTGAAAAAAGCTTATTTAGGATAAATTGAAAACAAAGGTTTCGGTGAGTGTTTTAAAAAGAGATAAACTGTAAATATATTTTGATAGGTCTATGTTGAATGATATAATAATAAAAAATGTAATTGTATTTTTTAATTAACATTTTTGTATACTAACTATTCTATGATTCATATACGAATATAGATTTAGAAAGCTGTATGCGTGACTTCGTTGGAGACAACTTATATGTTAAGGTATCTTATACATATATGACTAGCTGTGCCAGCAGCTTCGCCCACGTGGAAATCTGCGTGTAACAATTTTTTTAGAATTCAAATTTTAAACATAAAAGTAGTTATTCTGAGTTGACCATAAGAGATAGAGACATGCTATATAACTAATTTTATGTGTAAAATTTGAATCATAATTAATTTAATAACGTTTAAGGGAAGACAATGGATTTGTCGCTACGATTCCTTGTTGTATTATTTTACTCTAGTAACATATGTACTGATTGTAACATAATTCTAATATCTTATGACTACAAATATAAAATGACAAAGACAAGAGCTCCAAACAAAATAAATTCTAAGGCTATTTAAAGGCTCCGTAAATTTCGTCTGATCCCTATTATTTGAATTTATACGACATGTTTCAGATTTCGTTCTAACTCATTACTTAGTCGAATCTTTTGTGAATAAGATACGAATGTGTTTGATCTATAAAAGCTTTGAGTTTTGTAACTTGATTTTGAATTTCGATTTTACTTAAGAGTAAAATTTTCTAAAACATTAAAGTGAATATTAAAAATGATTTAGGCCGTTAGAAAATAGAATTTATGATATTATGCAATGAGACATTTTTGCATAGTTGATGATTGACTAGATAGGGTGATGTGGGTATAATAAAATTGATGATTTAAAGTTGATGCTTCATCATATAATGCAACTTTGGTAAAGTCTTGTTATTAATGGCTTTAATATTTACAAATGATTCTGATATATTCATTTCATTACGTATCTCGATATTTTATCAATTATCCATGCCCAGAGGATAAAGGTTTGTCACTTGAATAACACAGTTGTTTTATTCAGCCCTCTAAATTCAAAATAAATTAACTTCTTCTTTCTTCAAATATTGCAGTTGTAAGTATTGTAGGTCTAGATGGATAAAAATAATTTATTTTAGGATTTTAACAATTTTGAGTTATTTATGGACTTTGACCTTAAATGAGATTACATTTTAGACTTAAAAGCCGTTTTATTTTCAAATCAAATCCTATGCAAGGATTACAATCACGGCACAATAAAAGTAAAAAAAGTAAAGTAACAGCCTGTTACTATGCCCACTGCTGGGCTAAGGCCTCCTCTCTCCGTTTTGGAGAGAAGGGTTGGAACTCAAACCTACCATACTGCTCCAATACGGATTGGTAGGTTACACATATCCCTAGAATTCTCTAGATATATGCAGGTTTCCTCACGATGTTTTCCTTCAACGAAAAGTGTGTAATAAATTACGATTATCAATTAGACACATAAGTTTAAATAGAAAAACCCATTGGTGCCTGCCCGGGGTTGTGAACCTATGTCGTCTCTAGAAAGGCGCACGGTTTAACCGCTAGGCTATTACAGCTTACGGCACAATAACTTATTCGTTATTATATTCTAACATGGAGATAGATGTAAAGCAGCCTCGTGTGAGATTTTAGCTAACTATACTAAACTCTAACTAAAAACCTACCATACTATTTTATATGTTTCTAATAATTTAGTTACAGCATGGATATATTAGAGCTGTGATAGCCTAGCGGTGAGACCGTGCGACTCTTTCGAGGGGAACACGAGTTCAAACCCGGGCAGGCACCAATGAGTTTTTCTATTAAAACTCATGTGTCAATTGGTAATTGCAATTTATCACACGCTTTTCAGTTCCATAGAAGGAAAACATTGCGAGGAACCTGCATATCTCTAGAGAATTCTGGAGATATGTGTAACCTACCAATCCGCATTGGAGCAGCGTGGTAGGTCTTAGCTCCAACCCTTCTCTCCAGAAACGGAGAGAAGAGGCCTATTCCCAGCAGTGGGATTGTAACAGGCCGCTTCTTTTAATGAATATATTATATCTCTTACTGTCCTGTAAATCGAAAGATGTATACTGTTTATCAAAGAGAGATTGAAACACCAATAATCTTGTGACGCTTTGAGTATATCCACCAACTTGTTGGTCTCTGACATCCTTAGTCTTTAATTTTCACCGGTCAACAAGACATTTATAACTATATGTGATAAGAATTATTGTTGGAAAAGAGCAACCGCCGAGTTTCTTGCTGGTTCTTCTCGGTAGGAACAGCTTTCCGAACCAGCAGCAGATGTTGACGATTCAAAAACACTTGTTTACAAGTTTACTTGAATAAAGAATATTTTGAATTTGAATTTGAATACGCATTGTTTCAGAGATATTGGTCTTCGAGTAACATTATAATGATGTTTACTAACATTTATTATAAAAACAAACTTGCGGACACACCAAATTTCTCTTTAAGTCATTATTGTCCGCAAATTTGATTTGTGACCATTGTTATTTTGCGTTCGTTATAATATATGTACAAACAGATTTGGCAGGCTATTTATTCGCATAAATGGTTCTGTATAGCAAATTGTCACGTTAATTAGTCGCATTACAATCAAATGCACAATTAATCGACTATTATATCAGTATAACGTTTAATCAAACCTTTAGTTTGGTTTGGTGGTTTTACCTGTTATTGCCTATATTCAGCCTCTTGACACAACTCATAGACAATAGTTTAGTGCTAGACTTAGGCGACTTCTATCGATACTTCTCATCCCTAAAGGTTAAGTGGACCACAGCCGATGGGTAGGGTTGTGACCTTCATCGACCACGCTGCTCCGATACGGTTTAGTAGGTTACACATACCCCAAGAATCCTCTAGAGATATGCAGATTTCTTCACGGTGTTTTACTTTACCGAAAGGCGTTATATATAATACAGAGTAGGCACAAAATTTTTGATAGAAAACTCATTGGTACTCGCCCAGTTGAACACTGGGCGAGTACCCGTGACCCCCTGATCACACCGTCTCACCGTATGGCTACCGCAGCAATATATATCTCCATTGAAACTATATATAATATATATTTGCAACAGTGTAGAAGGTTAGGTTGCCTTTTCAGAACTCAGAATATTTTTTCTGAAAAAATGAAAATAATATGGACTTAAGGACAACCACCCTTCCTCTTTGTAGGTGATAGTCAAGATGGGTTTACTCATTTAAATACCTCGGTTAGTAGCATGATAGACAATGTTAATTGAAATATACGAAAATCTACAGTGTATAATAATTATAGGCCCAGTTAGGTGTATATAGTTATCAAATATCCTCAACATATAACAGTTGAACTTCATAATTATTTACAATAAAACGCCACACAACTACACACACAAAGAGGTTCATGTAACTATAAAAACAGATACAAACATTCTGTTAACCCCGCAATAAATTTAACACAAAAAAGTCTAGTAGCAATTTTTAATTTTCTATAGCCCGAAGCGGCTTACACAGCCATAGAAATATACCGTTTTCGTTCTTATATTTCTATTAGGCATAAGCTTCGAGCGATTATTCACTACACAATGATTAAAAACGACATTATTTTAATTTTATAAGCGTTAAAATCTTCTACTCTAAATAAATACCATTTCTTTGGGCAAAAGTTTTTAATTTATTGAAATTTTAAATTTTATTAATTTATGCTACACTGTGTTCACAAATTTTACGTATTATATTATGTTATATTGCAGCGACAACGAAGCTTTATAAATTTTGTTATGTTGAATTTTATTCTAATAAACCACATTTTCGTAAATTTCTTGTACATACATCTAAGTTCGTGAAATAATCATATTACAATACCTTAGTGCGTTCCCTCAAGTTCCTTGAGCTTGCCAGTCCCGCCCCGTGAGCTGTAAGCGTCATTTTGGCTAACAGCATATTATAATAAAAGCAGCCAGCAGCAATCAGCAGCAGCAAATAGCAGTCAGTGCATTCTCTGTGGCTAGTCGAATAGTTTGTCAATGACTTTACAAAATAAATTAAACATGTATAAGTAAATTTCGGTAGTTAAATCGAAAGTGTAAAATATCGAGTAGAGGTTTCATCCAAAACTATTTGGACTATAAAGATATTAAAATATTTAATTAAACGCATCTTAATGGAACAAAAATATCAGGAAAATGAAACCCAATCATAAAGTGTAAATTGGATACTGTATATAGTAACAGTATATTGGAATTCCCGTTTTACAGCTAAAAATTTGCTACGTTTAGATAAAATCGGCTTAAGAAATAAATAAGATTCTTTATGTATTAGAATTTATAACATTTGTATGTTAATTTATGGTGTGTAATTATAAAGTGTGGTAATTTATAGAGTGGCATATTCAATTAACAAAATTAACTCTAAAAACAAATAGAAAAAAATACGCGTCTTAAAAATTCTACTTCGAAACGCTAATTGATGTACCTTGTACCGCACGATATAAGTCAATCAAAATTCGAAGAGTACGTTTTACGTCATCCAAACCACAAACTTTATTTTTGTTGAAGCTCTTTAAGATCCACTCGGCTCACCTGAATACCCCAGGGCAAAACTTTAGTACTAAAATAGATAACAAAGTGGCTAATCAGGATTTCTCAGGAATGGGTTTTTAGGGTGGAATATTGTTTTATCCATGCAACCTTAATTCCTATTTTTAAACGTTTTTTTAAACTAGCAATGTTTATATGTAAAGCTGGAATCTCTGGAATCTGGAAGTCAAATTTGATTCACTTTACGGTGATGGATTGAGCTAAATTTATATATTGGTCCAGTCCCGATGACAATGCATGTTTATGATAAGCATGACCTGATACTGCTACCAAAGTTGGCTCTAGACGAGAAAACTCCTTAACTGTTAACAGTAAGAACATGAAATTTTGTTAAAAGCATTTTTAACTTGACCTGTTACTAATACTATACGTTATTATTTTAGAAATGCAAAATGTGGATTCAAAGTTTCTACAATAAGCAGATATTTTAAGATCAATTTGAGACTTTATATATTAGTTTAATATATTAGTGGGTAGTAATACAAAACATTACTTCATCAATTTTGTCCGTCTACCATCGCATTCAAATGGTTGGTAGACACTTGCCTCGCGGACGTTCTAAACACGACACGTTGTCGTCTCTGAGAGGTGTGTGCATGACAATAAGTTATTGTCTCTCTCTCTGATGTGTGTGCAGATGTGACGTTCACACAACATGTAATAATTATTTTTAAAATTACAATAGTCGAAAAATAACATTTTACTGAATATAAGCACTACGACAGATAAAAGAGAAAAAAGAGACCTCCTTACCTTTTAAATTAAACCCATAGGAGGAAGGAATAATTAAAATTATATCACACTCATACTAAACTTACTTGCAATTGAATATATCTACGGAGACTAGATATAAGGAGTAAAGTACTATTATAAATTACCAACCATCCATCATCTTCATCATTTTCCAGCTTTAAGTGGGGTCACCGCAATATCTTATGAACATGTTGTTACCTGATTTGATATTTAGAAGCTAGATATTTTACGATCGGCCGCCTGCCTGACGTCATCTTACCTTAATCGCATTTTACGACACAACTGTAAGAAATGAAGGTAGTCTATTCTATTCAGCCGGATACCACACGGCGGGTCAACTTACCTTAGTTGCCTTTTATGACACCTCGGTAAGAAAAGAGGGTGGTCTATTCTAACCAGCCGGATACTATGCGGTAGAAATAATGTATAATGTAAAAAATTATGATTTATTGAATGATGTTAGCCTTTTTTTGCAACGACGAAGGTCGAGTTTTGAGGGATTCTGGTCACAAAGACCGGAATCAATAATTTTGTAGTATATAATTCGAGTTTTAAACATCTAAGTAAAGAACTCCTACGGCTGTGTATAACATAAATCGTTTATTATTAAAATTAATTTCACCCCATGTTCTGCTAAACGTTCCTTATTCATTTCGTTTCCTTAATTAAGCAATCTGTTTACAACGGGCCAATTAATTGGTATTTCCATTGTTCATTGCGATTTTAATAAAGTCTGTAAAAGTCTGGGGCTTTCTGAAGCCTTTTTATTTTATTGCTTCAAGATAATAATCAATCGTTGGAGTACCATTTTATGAATCTAGTTCGTATTTTGAGTTAGTTCGATAAAAGTTTTTTTATAATAATAATTTATAGCGACTTTGAAGTATTTCATTAGTGTTAGAATGTAACTACTAGATTATGGAAAAGTCTTGTTTTTAAACTTGTTCACTTCATTCAAAATTGACAACCCGTTCCTTTTTTCTAATACGCTACTTAAGTCAGAAGAGATCCTCATTCAGAATACCTTTCCTATGTGAATTCTTATATAGTTATACCATCTTATATAAAACTCATACACCTCCGAAACGGCTTAACCGATTTTTATGAAATTTTATATAATATTATGCGTATTCAGTAGATCTGAGAATGGACTACGTTTTTTCAATACCCTTTGTGATAAGGGTTGTCCACCCCTAATATTTGTTTTACTTTTTTAAATTTATTTTTATATAATATACACTACAGATTCCCTAGAAATAATTAATACGGTATAACAACGTTTGCCAAGTCAGCTAGTAACCATATAAATCAATAGCGATAGACAATCGCGTTGAAAAATAATCGGGCAAACCCGATATTGGCGTGAGTATCAACAGTTCAAAAGTAAAAAAACAAATATAATACGCAAATAAATAAACAGTCACTGTTTTCCCTATAAATTTTTCTATTAAGGAGGGCTTATCCGTAAGGTAATTTTTACGTAGCATGCGAGTCGGCCATTTATTACGCGGGCTGTGAGAGCCCTTAATAGACTGACGACAGTCAAATGTCACCGCTTTTATTTGCAAACATAATAATATTTTTACTTACGGATATGAATTAGTAACTTGCGGTATTTAAAACTGTATGAATGTATTTTTAACATTATGTTAAGAAATTTAACATAGCTTCATTGCATCATAAATATTTTTGCAATGAATATGCCGCCAAGCAGAAAGAGATGTTGTGGTCACGTATAACTATATAAGGAACTCCGTGTTACAATATGCAAATAAATGTTTTAGGCGCAAGTAACATTTCGGTTCGATTCCCGTTTAAGACTAATGTGATTTATAATATAAATCTCATAACCTAAACTGTGACATAATAAGTGAATTTCCAATTATGAATCGATATTTATTATATATGCAGTTTTGGACAGCGTTTTTTTTAGAAGCGATCTTTTTAGAACAACATATTGTAACATGTCGTGCCGACCCCAGTTAGGGTGGGATAAGGGCAAGAGGATAATGATCAATTAAGTATATGAATTTTAACCTATTAAAAAATCATAAAACAATTATTACAGCTAGCCACTCCAGAACAAGATTTTTTTGCAAAAGGACCTACCTTGAAAAAATAGTTTTGTTTTTATATTATTCCGTTATTACCACGAGATTGCACGACAAATTGCACTGTGATCAATATTAATATATCCAAACTAAACTAAAATACTATGTGATGAACGGTTTAGAACATATAATAGAAAATACAGCTTGAGTGTCCACTAAATGCGTGTCTAGTTTTGTTTAATATAACACAAAAATTAATTAATGAATTATTTAAAAAAATGTCTTCGTCACATATAATAATACATACTACATTGACTGTACAAAAATTGTGTAAAGTGTATTAGAATTTTTGATAGTGTTAGTGGAATTTAACTAAACCAGATTCACTTGCATAATGAGGTGGAGTTAATACTGAATCGCGTGCTAATATTTAATCCAGTTTAACCTATAAAATATACCCACTCTTTGTTAAGCCAATTAAGGTGATCTACGGTCGTCGGGTTGATATTAAGTATTTATAGCCCATTGTTTAATAAAAACCGTCGAAAGTGTTGCTACTAACGAAGTGAATATAAATGTTGTTTATTTAATTGTCTGAAACTTTGGTAGGAAAATGTGGAGTTAATTTGGAGGGAAATTATTTTTATACTGTAAGATGCATGATTTTATACTTCTTAAAAACATCCTGAGTATGGTGAAATCTGCTTATGCACTTAAAATATTAAATACATTTTTTAATACAATTCATACTTAATTATTTTTTTGCGTTTTAGTCATTATAAGCTGAACGCGCAACTTGAATGAATGAATGAATGAATGAATTATTTATTTGACACAAATCACTATACTATTATAAACTAACAAATAAATCAAAATAAACAATGATTAACTTTAACAAACAGACACAGTTATAACTATAATATATAAAATAAAATAAAAAGATATAAACAGTATAGTGTGTTGTCCCAAAATGGATGATCTACTCAGCATTTTCAGAAGTGAAGCTTCTGATACTGGTTTTCAGAGATCACCTCAACTTCAACGTCTTATGTATTTTGTCCTGTCCCAGAAGGTATTTTTACAATAATAAACATTAGGCCGGTGAATGCGCTTAAATTTTTTCAAAATTTAACGAATAAGGCGTGACAGAGTAACAGACAGACATACAGATTTTTGCATTTTTTTAAAATTAGTATGAATTATAGAGATCTACGCCGCTTGTCGGATTTGCATAATTTTAACATTGTATTCCACGTGCTCATAATACACGTCGTAATCCGTCGGTACTAATTTTATAATCTTCCTAACTAACCCGGTTTTATATAATACAAGCTGTGGCTATGTCCCCGTGTTCATAGTTTTATCCCGTGTGAATCCCGACCCAAGGAAATAAAAAGTAGCCTATAGGCTACCTATGTTACTCCTTCCGGTGAAGAGTACTAACTTAAAAGTACTAACTTCCGGTGAAAGTTCCATAAAAATTGGTTAAGCCGTTACCGAGTATACAAAATAGTCAAGATTTCCTTACAAAAATTTTATAAATCATGCTCATATCCATATAAAGCCCACCTAATAAAAATAGTATTACATTATATATTATAAGACATATACAGACTTTTCCGTAACAATAGTTTGGCGATTCTAACTTCTGACGGGGCAAGATGTCTGTATAAACTAAGTTATATAAGTATCCCAGGTCTTCAAATAAGAATTTAAAATAATAAAAAATAAAACGAAAGTCCAAGCTCATACAAGTTTTGTCTTATGTAAGAATATACTTAAAATATGTTCATTTTAATTCTGCTACAGATTGCATCTCAGTAAAGCATTTAAAAAAATCCTAGATCTTCATCTCCAAATTAATGTCATTCGCTTTTATTGGCGGATGCGTAAAAACGGTAGTCGCTGTACCAAACAGGTCAACCAAAAAAAGTATCATTCAAAGACTGATAGTGATCAAAATCCTTCCCTTTTTATAACGCTCAGCGGTTTTATACTAGTGTATTAGCTTAATTAAAATATCTCTGTCACATTCTTACGGACTTCGAAAATGGCGGTTAAGATTTGAGGAAGTTGTTAAATAACTTAAGAACTTTGAATTAAGTATCTTAAAGGTGACGTCAATAAAATCATTAACAGTACGTCATATCTGAGTGCACTTACGAACTTTAATAAAATCAATGTCTTAACACCATTGTGGAATAATTGAGATAGAATAGACCCTTGATAACTTTAACATAGATAACGTAAGAACTTCTGAAATTACAAAACACTGCTCCCCTTAGACCTCTGTAAATCTAAATAAATAATGGTAATATGAATAACCTAAATATTTCTAATTAGGATAAACTAAATATTTCCCGCCGTTTGGTATCCGGCTGAGTAAAATAGACTACCCTCATTTCTTACCAAGGTGTCGTATAAGGCGAGTAAGGTAAGTTGATTCGCCGTGTGGTATCCAGCTGAGTAGAATAATCCACCCTCTTTCTTACTGAGGAGTCGTAAAATACGACTAAGGTAAGTTGACGTCAGGCCGCCTGCCTGCCGGTCGTAAAATACGTAACCAAATCATGTGACAACATGTTTGTAACATGTTATACCGACCCCACTAAGAGTGAGATAAGGGCAGGATGATGACAAATATTACGTAAAGAAATTCCTTTATTTATGTTTTAATGAAGTTTCAAAGTATAACTGAAATCTGTTTTAAGATAGTGCTATAATTTAAAAATCATGATCGCAACGAACACAGGTTTTTTGCAATGAAACGTAGTTCTTTTGTTTAAAAGAAGTTTCTTATATAGTAAGACGAGTAACTGTAGAGCTTTATCAATTCAACTTCAGCACTTGATAAAATATGATAAGTCTACTTCTGCCTTTCACAATGTTGCTTTTACAAAGAAGCGACAAGAAATTATTTACGTGTTTTGTTAGCACAAAACAAATACAGTTAATTGTATCATAATGCGTGCTCAAGGGACATTTCGGTCGAAATAAATTCGTAACAAATTTATATTGATTAATAAACTATTCACTAAAGATTCATAACCTAAACACTATATTATAACTTCTCCGCAGACACCTAAAAAAACAATTTATGACTCTGACTTAATTAAGTGACTTAGTTGTGCGCAATATTGCTTTCGAATAGCTAATATATTATTTGTTATTTAAAATGATAATAATATTGCTAGCCAATATTAAATACATAAAAGGTTAGATAGATTTGATATGAAGATGATTGATCTAGTTTTAATGGTCTGTATTTTAGATAAGGAAGGAAGAAGACAAAAACCCAAACAATTAGTATACCTTAAGCAAATAATTTGTATAAATTCAATTAAATTTTATCGATATCACATTTTATCAATTACATAGTTATTGAAATTTTTTCCAATGTTCAATATTTTTCTAAAAAAATTTAATAATAAACAAAATTATTAAAGGAATTCATAGAATTAATTTAAATAAGTGGTACTAGTAACAAAAAGTACAGGAAATATTTATGAATGGTCGAATTATGTTATAATGGCCGGCAAACTACTGGACTAAAATATGTCGGTACATTCTTCTTCTTCTTCTTCGTCAACCGATGGACGTCCACTGCTGGACGTAGGTCTCTTCGCGGGATCTCCACACCATACGATCTTGCGCCGCTTGGATCCAGCGGCTCCCCGCGACCTTTTTGAGGTCGTCTGTCCATTAAACCAAGACATTAAACCGGTACATTAAACCAAGAAAACTTTATGGAAAATTTTATTTCCAATATCGTGCGTCATATTTATCCTGCGATGGAAACTAAGCCCTTCGACAAATATCATATGTGAATCGTAAATAATTTAAAACCGTATCTGGGCAGCGACAAGACACAACGGTCGCGTAAATCAAGATTAAGTAGGAGCATACGGGCCGTACCTCAGAGAACGTCGACGATAAATCAACGCGTAAATAAGAAATTCGCCCCAACTAATTCAGTATGACTTCAAAGTGTTATTTAGAAAATGGATCTCGCGGCCCTTTTTAAAGTGGCAACTACTTTTGTTACTCTGCGAAATGTCTACATTATTGCTCTTTAGGGACTAAACCTGGTTATTTATAAACGTGCTTTGAAAAGCAATACCCAGATAAAAATTATGAAACTTTCCCCGATGCTATGCAACAAAAGTAAGATGTGAGGTAGTAACAAAGTAGCATTTAACAACACGCGTATAACACCAACATTAAGAAAATGTTGGTTAAATTTGTGCACGTTTCAAAATGCTCACTATCAAAAAACCACTGGGTCACAATGAAACCAAAGACTACAGTGTACATATTGAAAACTTATCTCTCAAGTTTTCCTCGAATTCATAACAAAGACATTCAAAGGGATTATCTATCAGAAATCGGTTTTAATAGTCGCTTTTTATTAGATCGACTCACCGATGTGGCTTTTTGCCACACCGACTGAGAGATAATCCACTTCACATCGCCCTAAGCTGCAGTATGTTGCAGAATTGCCATTTTAAAATCGCACGACCTGAAGGTCTTTTAGTTTTTCAAATGATGTACTCCGTCTATCGCCGCTAGCTGCGCGACTTGATGAGTTATTATTGCACTCCGATTTCTACGGATTTGGCACAAATATAATTTCACCACGGAAATAAACTCTATTTACACTTTTCCTTATTAATTACGAATTCGCACCATTTGAATTATGGTTTTCGGTTAGACAAAATACGTTAAAATAGAAAATATTTATATTTAAAATAGCAAAACCTACCTACGTACCTGTTGAGTACAGTTTTATTGAGTTTGGTGGATGAACTATTAAAAGCTAAGTCATATTTGCCCGAGACCGAGCTAGACTTTCTTTATCAAATAGAAACTTTGTGAGCATTAAAGTTTGAGATAGTGGTATTCATGAAACAACCCCGCAGATAGAGTTTTACTTCCACAAGCGTTTTAATGCAAAGTTAGTATTTTTACAGTTTATGATATCAATGATAATATCATACTCAGAAATTGTATTAGTAAGACCATATTAACGTTTTTCTTGCTGGGATTCGTTCGAAATGAAGAGCTAAAGACCGAGCTCAGTGACGTGATCGGGGAGACCCAAGGAGATCCAAGACGTCCAACAGTGAACACGAACAAGCTGATGAATTTTTTTAAAAATTTAATTTTGTTATCAATGAAGAAAAAACAAAACGTGAGACACAGATCTTTTTCATGTTCATCAGTCAGTATTCTACTGTTTCTTGGACAAACACACTTTTGAACTTGAACTATCGTGAGTTTAGTAAAGTGAGGTATTCATTGTTAATGTATAAAGTCCGGCTATACTCACATGTTATTTTATCGGGTGAACCCGACTAGTTTCGAGCTTTACGGAGCTCTTAGTCAAGGGATATTAAAAAACCTAGTGATTACTTATATTTTTAGTAACTCGTTTTGTCATACATAAATAAAGACAGTTATTAATTGAAGTTTCAAAACATCCTGACTCAATAAAGTTATATTATCACTAGATAGTAACAAATCAAATCAACATCAAAGATATAGCCATAAATTATCCTTGTTTTTTAAATTCATAAATAATATAATAAAACGGATATCATTAAGAACTCCCAAAATTCCCATAAGAAAAATGATCCGTTGAAAGGAAACGCAAAAGTAATTTTACTCAACGACGCGTAAAGGATCGCTTCCATAAATAATACTGTCGTTTGTTAAACATGACCGGTATCGTGTAATGGATCACTTAATTTCGATTACCGAGAACAATAAGGCGGCGGAAATTAGTTGTTTTCGTTTTTTAATGTTTTTTTTTATTTTTCTGTATCAGTAGGACTTTATGCCAATATGAAAAAACAGTTTGTATATAATTTTGACTCTGTCTAAAAATGAACATTATTTTTAAAAGCTTTAAATTTAAGTGAATGTGGAAGCTTCAATTATTGGAAATTTTAAATTATTCTTTATCTTACTCTGAAACTTTATAGAAACTACTGAAATTAATCAATTGACTTCTTTTTTCTAATAAGATCGTAAAAAGACAAAAAAATCACAGAAATAATGTTTTTTGGACTTTCTATAGAAGATATGTTCATATCTTTTTAAAATCTTTTATTTAACTTACCATGTATGTATGTAAAGTGTAAATCCGCACGAGCTGAAATTTTACATACTAGTGCAGTCTCGATGATGGACGTTTATGGTAAGCGTGACCTGATGCTGCTGCCAGGATTGGCTCCAGACGAGGAACTCCTCTACGGTTAACTGTAGGGACATGAAATTTTGTTTAAAGCTTTTTTCAAAGCTTTTATACCTTGAATTGTATATATATTTACTTTCATATCGTTTCTAAGTCATAACTTAAGGCAATCCTATTTCTCAGATATTCTGAATGAATTTTTAATTTTTAATTTTTTCTTATTATTGATTTTTTTACTACCATTTTGAAAATAACATTTACATTATCGTAGCTTCTGTAAATCGGTTCCTATACTTGGTATGAAATTAGGATGGACCTAGTTAATATAGATACCGGTTATACTCACGTAAATATTTTATCGGATTAGCCCAACTAGTTTCGAACCCGTCCGGGGCACTTATTCATGAGCTCTTTACACGACGTTATCGCGGCGGGAACACCTTAGGGTGGACCTTGTGATTCTTTCGGGTAGGTCCCGGGTTCAAACCCTGGGCTGTCACTCATGAGTAAATCTGTTAAAACTTATGTGCCTAATTGATATTTGCCGTATATCACACGTTTTTTCATAAAGTAAAACATCGTGAAAATTTTGGAGATATATGTAACTTACCAATCCTAGTATAGGCTAACCGTTTAACTCAGACTTCGCATTCGGGGTACAAGAGTGCGGAGTTAGAACGAGAATGGGGTTGGCGTAGGTGCGAGCGGTCACTGCTAGGCCTCGGTCTCAGCTCAGGTGTGAGTTAAACGGTTAGCCTATAGTGATATGTATAAGCTCCAACTCTTTACTCCAAAAAGAGGGATAGGAGGTCTATGCCAAGCAATGAGATGATAACAGGCTTAAGTACTTTTTTTGCTCGTATTATTTTCCGTTAATTAATTATATCTTTAACCATTGCTAATAAAGTCAGTATATAGTCATTTCTGAAATTTCATTATTGATTGATTAATGTTAATAAAAGTGATTAATGTTTAGATTAAAAAATTGATAGGGATTTAGATAGATAATTCAGAAAGTTTCTAGCCTCGTAGCGAAACGTAATTAAGTTTATATATTTTTTTAATCTGTAAATTGTAGGATTATTTGGTACCACAATGTTTAATTATATGTAGGGTAACTTTTTGTTGGTTATTTGCTTAGAACACCCTACTTAATGATGCGCATCAGTTGAACCGGCGCCATTATTTTAATAGGCAATCAATATGTTCCTTATAGTTACCCAATATTTCACGTTGGCGAAGATAAACTAATTAAGTCTGTTTGAATATTTGCCTTGTAAATTGTTTGATATAGATCATTAAGACGGGCGGTAGAAATTATCTCATGTTTGGCTTAATATAGTTCACGATTCCGCCTTTATTGACAATCGATGTAACATACTTATTAATTTATTATTCTAAACGATATTAAAGTTGTGATAGCCCAGCGATGACACCGAGTGACTCTTTCGCGAAGGTCACGGGTTCAGGCACCAATGAAGAACTCTAGAGAATTCTGGGGATATGCGTGAACTACCAATCCGAGCAGCGTGGTCGGTCTTGCCTCCAACCTTTCTCTCCTTAACGGAGTGACGAGGCCTATGCCCAACAGTGGGATAGTAACATGCCGCTACTGACACGATTTCGTGTGTTGTTAATATGTGCGGTAGTAAAAATGTTACCCGACCAAAAATTATTATGCCTCTTCACTATCGGTGATGACCGTGGATCGCGTGATCGTCTTTAATCGGCCAGATCAACAAAGTTTCCACACGATCATCTGTATAATCATATGTCCAAACGTGTCCAAAAAACAATTTCCGGGTTGTAGGCGATCGTAGGCGATCATAGCCGATGATTGGCGACTACAGCTGAGTATGCCCTCTACACGATTGTGTTCGCGCTTAATCGTTTGTAATCGCCGATAATGAAGAGGAGCCATTAGACACCAACTTCTACATCACACACAGATACACAAATACACACACACACACAGAGAGAGAGAGAGAGAGAGAGAGAGAGAGAGAGACACTATATTAGAAATTCTAACCATTAGAAGAAATGTTCTTAACATTATTCGAAACGAGGAGCATTTTAAGAAATACAAGAAAATTTTACAAAATATCCCTGTCTTATAATTCAGGGGTTCGCTTTTAGGTACGAGTTAAAAAAACTCAACTCAGAACGCTAATAAAGAATTCACAAAAACCGCAAAAAAATTAAAGAGACATTGTTATCATTCCCTTCCAAGAAGACACAGATGTCCTAAACACTTTAAGTTTTCTAATAACACAAATGGACTTTCCCACTCACCCGAGCCAGTGATAATATTATTTTATTCCCCCTGAATTGAACCGTCTCTGTCAACTAGCCAAAGTTTGACGCAGAACATTTTTGTTTACTTTTCTCTGACAGGCGAAAAATAAATTTCCTTTCTTAAAATTATTAGGTTTTGTACCTCTGGAGTTTTTAAGATATTAAACTGTGCAATGATAAACTAAAAATTCATTTTGTTATTGTAAAAACAAGTTCGTTCAGTTTTTTAAAATCCAAAAGATCCTGTTCGCATAGACCACCTTCATTTCTGATTGAGGTGTCGTAAAAGGCGACTAAGGTAAGTTGACGTCACACAGGCGTTGGTAAAATATGTAGCCAAATTACAACATTAGATTTTAAACTTTCGCGATTCATATTAATTATTATATAAATAAACGGGTCACATGCGACAAAATCAAATTACCTTTATACAAGGTTCGACGTTTCGGCAAAGATGCAACTCTGCCGAAACTTTGCCATTACAGCAGTTTAAAAACACTATTAGAAAGAAGCTGATACAGAAAGCCTACCTATACTGTTGAAGATTATTTATATGATAAGGATGTGTGGATATAGGTGCACTTCTACCCTGTACAAGACAGTAATATCTAAATGTAACTAGTTTTAAAATTTATATTTTAAAAAGAGCAACCGCCGAGTTTCTTGCTGGTTCTTCGCGGTAGGGACAGCTTTCCGAACCAGCAGTAAAGTTGACGATTCAAAAGCACTTGTTTACAAGTTTACTTGAATAAAGAATATTTTGATTTGATTTTGATTTGATATATATAGAAAAGAATATTAACTAAAATATACATATGAATACATATATTCCGAACCAGCAGTAAAGTTGGCGATTCAAAAGCATTTGTTTACGTACTTGAATAAATAATATTTTGAATTTGAATTTATGTAATAATTATGTGACAACATGTTTGTAGCATATCGTGCCGACCCACTTAGAGTGGGATAAGGGCAGGATGATAATAATAATCCTGTTAACTATAAACTATTACACTCCACAGCTGCAACTGGCGAGCATATAAACATGACGAAAGGTCCGGATTGCAAAGAATCGAGTACAAAACTCTAATGTACGTTGGACGTTGTTTTCTTCCCTTCGTGAAGCTAGATCAGGAGTTACGGCAAAGTCTAGTCAATCCAGCTATTCGGCCACTTATTATGCTTCTCTTATATGTGCAAGGTGATAAATTTATGCATTTTGAGTCAGATCAAAAGAACGATTTCCAATCAGTATACTTATTGTTAAGACTTCTTGAAGTTGTGAAAATGTTTAAACAGTTGGAACGCGTAGAAGTTACCGAGGATTTGAACCATTGGCTTATTTGTCATAGCTACTTATTAGCCCTTCGAAGAACAAGAGAAAACTGCATATGTACCTCTTTCTTTTTTGAGCGAAGCTTTGCGATTTTGTCGTGGACTTCTATCTCCTGATGATGCTTCGGTTGCGGGGCGAAACGATTGTTGAGTTTGTGGTAATGAACGTGTGTAGTGCTTGTGTATTGTGGTGTCAGAGGTGGAGGTTTGTGTATGTGTTCTTACGAATCTTTCATGTATGGGGTATGAAAAAACTGATCGTCTACTATACATTTAGCACTATATATGTTTTCTATTTACAGTATCGCGGATTATAGCAAAATAATTTTTATTATTACTTTGCAGGGATACATACTCAACTTTGTACTTTAAATCTTTTACTTGTGCTTATTAAAGAGTATGCGGAAAATTGACAACAATCTGATATTAATAGCCTATGGCTTACCACTTTACAGAGACTTACAATATTATCGGTTTAATTAAATGTCGTTTAATTAATGCAACAATGTTCAGCTTTCAGCAAATTTACATATTGAAATAATTAACGATTTTAAGCTTAAATATTCGTGGTTTAACGACGTGGATATTAATTATTTAATTTCGGGTACATTTTTTATTGTGCTCGTTTTATTTGCCGATATTTCATGGTATCGAGGATGCCGTAGCATTATTGTGTTTCGAGCTATCATAGATAGAATATGCTTATTCTCTGTGGTTTTAAATTCATTAATAAATCAATAATTGATTCACTTAAAACGTCATATGTATGCTAGTTGTGTTCCAAGTATGAAATGCAACTTTAAATTCACATCACAAATTTAGGCATCACAAACAACACCATTATACTGAAATATCTAATGACCAACAGTTAATATATAAAGCTTGAGACCAGTTTGTTTCTGAATAATTTATTTAGAAACAAACTGGTTTATATTGCGGAATTCAGTTCAGCGGAATTAGTTCAGAAGTTATAATAGAATTATATTGCTATAGTTTAGGAACCAGAAAACGTTTATTTACTTTATACATGCAGGATAGTTATCACACGTAACATTCTACGTAGATACGAGTAGGCTCAATGTGGATAGGCTCCACGTATCAAAAAATCGTATGCATGACGATTTTATCGTGGAGCCTCTCGCTTGATGATGCCTCGGTTACTGGCAAAACGGTCGTAGAGACTGTCGTAGTAAATGTGTGTAGTGATGTGTGGTGTGTTGTTGGATGCCGATTTGTGATACATGTTGATTAATCCTGCATATGTAAGGTATGTGAACGTTTTCTGCTTCGTACACATACATAACATCGTACATTATACATATATCGTACTTAGCAAAGCCGGATATACAGGAAAATAATTATATGATAACATCAGTCTGTTTCTTTTGTAAGGAACTCTATTCACATACATTCAAACCATTACGAAAATGAAACTCACAATTTACATTATTTTATGTACTAACCTTTGATTGCAATATTCTCCTTCTTTAGAATCTGTCCGAACAAAATGTATAGTACCCGGCATTAAATAATGCACATCAATGTTTAGAACGAAACAGCCGGCCAGTTCGGTGTCGTAGAGCGCTGTCACTGTCCCACACGGGTTCGTCAGTTTGTGCGACAGAAACAATGCTCTATGAAGCAGAATCTTGTCGAGTTATCTCTCTAAGCCTCGACGTGCATTATTTATTGCCGTGTACTATACCTGCTTTAATCCACCCACCCAACTCTCATTTCCAAAATATCTCATTTCCTTCTTCTTCTCAAATTCCATTTACCCCGCCTTTTTAAAATATCGTCCCTATATTTTCCATTTTTCCTTTTTTCTTTTCAAAACCCAAGTCAATATCTGATACATTGTCTTCCTTTTTCTTGTATCTAAGCTAAACATACATATTTAAAATTTTGTCCAAAGAAATGTCATATTAATAACTTTGAATATTCGATAAAATCATGATATTAAATGATACAAAGAAAACAAGACCTCGCTAAAGTTATTCATGCATATAATCCAAATTGCGTTTATCTTATTCTCAATACGGCAAAAGGAGCAAACACTAATAAACGTATGCTTAAGTCCTTATCTAATATGAATACCAAGAATTCTTTAGGATTTTACCTTTGAGAACGTATATCCCTGCATGTGCATACATTGCGTTACGCTCTACTGAAAGTCTAGTACCCGTATTTTTAAACACAGTTCACATAATGCACAATACATAGTCTTATTTTAAGCGTATTAAGAACTAGTTTACTGTAAATTCAACGTGGTATTGAGCTAGCAGTGTCCAGTGTATGAGAGAAAAAAGTAAGATTCCACCATGTCTGACCATTTCCGACGGCTATTATTCTGTCTCCCTCTATATCCGTTTCCGGCTGTCGCGAAAACAAAATACTGCAGGGAAAAATAGAACATCACGCGATGTACCTTCTGATTCGTTAAAACAATGTTTACTAAAAAAGAAGATTATTGTTCTACAAGTGGCCATTGAATTCATTCTTAGAGGTTTTTTGTATTCTTCATTTTTTTATGTGTATTTTTCAATTTTTTTGTCCATTTTTCTTAGGTATATCTTTATAATGCACACTAGAAATTACCTCAAAATAATTTGTGAAAAAAAACTTGTGTCAGCCAGTATTATGATGAATTAGTATAAATTATACGACAGACTTTAATCTCAGATCTATACTTATTATAGGACGAAGTCCCAAAAATCTGTCTGTATGTAATTGAATTTCTCAAAATCTACTGAACGGATTTTTGTACGGTTTTCATCAAAAGCTAAAACAAAACCTTCGGATGGTTTAGGTAAATAGTACATATCGGTATTATGTAAATTGTGTTGAAGAGATCGAGCAGTTGTTAAAAAACTTGCTTGCTGCGGTCTATAGTCGCGTGCGCTGCGTAAACCAACAGAGTTACGCTAAAGTAATGTACTAGAGAATTGTAGATCTATAAAAATACTACAGTAAAGTCTGCGATAGCATGTCTCTATCTCTCATGGTTAACTCACAATAACTACTTTTGTTTAAAATTTGAATTATAGAAAAAAATTGTGACACAGTGATTTCCATGCAGGCGTAGCCGCTGGCACAGCTTATATGATAATATTAAATCGGTTTCTCCGTTGTGATTGTGTTTAATAAAACTGGACTAAATATATTTTAATTGAAATATTAAAATTCACAAACTTTCTTGCATTTTAATGTAAGACAGTATTACAAACAGAATACTATGTTTTTAATATATGTTTCGTCCTTGCAAGTAGCAAACGCCAAAGGGTACAAAGCCAAACTCAGTATTCATATTGTCACGGAAGACGAGACTTCCGGCTGAGGACTGTTAACAATTCTAAGAGCATTTAATTAATGAACTCCATCCGTATCGCGACAATTAAAACATAACAAGTGAAGTTAAAAACACTTTTATAAAAACTTTGAACGAAATATCATATCCCTACGGTTACCGCTTTTAGAGTCAATCCTGGCAAACAGCGTCAGGTCATGCTTATCTAAACATGTATTGTTATCGGGACTGAGCCAATATGTAAAATTTCAGCTCAATCGGACACCGGGAAGTGGGCATACACGGCAAGTTAAATAAATTCTTTTAAAAATATAAAGGTAAAAGTCTAAAATATTTTGTATGCTGTTACATGCATCTGTTGCATTTACGTCTATTTTTTTTCTTTTATGGAATACGTTATATTGCTATATATAAACGAATATTGCTTTATAATTTTTTAACAGTCTTCATCTTAATCATCATTTTCCTGCCCTTATCCCAATCTAAGTGGGGTAGACACAACATGTTACGAACATGTAGTCACATGATTTGGCTACGTATTTTACGAACGGCCGCCTGCCTGACGTCAACTTACCTTAGTCGCCTTTTACAACACCTCGGTAAGATAGAAGGTAGTCTATTCTACTCAGCCGGATACCACGCGGCACATACCTCAGTCGCCTCTTACGACACATCGGTAAGACAGTAGTGTGGTCTATTCTAAATATTTTGCCGGATACCACACGGCGCCACAGTCTTCATCTTAATATTACGGTATTAAATTCTAACCACTAACATTATTTGAGTTAGGTATTCCAATTTTCTGTAACCCCGTACACAATGCACAAATATTTTCTAGTCTTTCTTGTCATATTTTCAAATCCGTACGAATAACAAACGATTGTGAGAGGAAAAGTTCAGTTGTTCGTAACAGTCCAGACAAATAGCAATTTAAAATATTAATTTTATTTATTAAAACGTTTTAACCGAAACCGAAGCATCATCAAGAGGATAGATTCTACGACAAAATCGTAATGCATTATGATTTTTGTGATACGTGTAGTGACTTGACCTGCATGTATAAGGTATATATAGGTATTCTTACATTTGCTTCTCAGTATATTTTAAACAATGTAATTTTTGTACGTAAAAATATAAAGAATAATAAAACGATAGGTGATGTATATAATAAACAAAGTACAAAGAACCGACATAAGCTTGCGACTCCTGCTTTGCGCCTAGCAAAAGTACGTAAATCGTTTGTGGGTTTGCGAATAAGATTCTATAATAAAATTCCGAAATCAATTTTGGCTATGCCATTACAGCACTTTAAAAACATTGTTAAAAAGAGGCGGATACAGAAAGCCTACTATACTGTTGAAGATTACTTAGATCATAAGGATGTGGATATAGGTACTCTTCTACCCTGTACAACACAGTAAGTTATAACTAAATGTAACTAGTTTTAAGATTTATATTTCAAAACGAGAAACCGCCGAGTTTCTTGCTGGCTCTTCTCGGTAGGAACAGCTTTCCGAACCAGCAATAAAGTTGACGATTCAAAAACACTTGTTTACAAGTTTACTTGAATAAGGAATATTTTGAATTTGAATTTGAATTTGACCGTTGCCTCCTTCATACACTTACCATTACATGGATTCTCGTAACGGATTCGGATTATAGCGAAATAATTCAATTGTTACTTCTGTGGTATTGAATTTCGCGAAGTAACGTCTCCTTCTATAAAGCATTAAATGAAATCCCATTCATTAATAATAAATGATTGACGATAATCTCATACCAGCTGAAAAAGAAGAAATAACTAAATACTGACTTAGCTCATGAGATAACCGCTATGTAGAATATTGCCTCAATTAACTATTAATTGACTGACTTAGCGCATAAGATAACAGCTATGTAGAATATTGCCTCAATTAACTATTAATTGAATTGGTTAATGGTCTTATCGCGAAGAGCCTGGACAAACATCTCAAGAGGGTCTTGCTTAGTTGCTGGACCAAGCGCAGGATACTGAAGGCAGTATTGCTTGAGACGGCACGTATTGTGAGGAGGTTCGTAACTCTGTATTCCTTACTTGAGCTTGGGTCCTTTCTCCACTCCCTGACCATTTTGAAATGGTTTTTTTGTGTTTTTGAAATATTTAAAAATGTATTGTAATCTGTGAATAAATAAATGGATGAATTAAACAAATTGCTTCATTTATCCTTTCGGAAGAAGTCCACTTGTTTAATCACAATTTATTACAATTACCTATTTCAAGCTCCTAAAATAATTTACATTTCAAGTGCTTCAAGTGGCTGTTTGGTTGTATTTTATTCAAGGGATGATAATAATGTTAGACGTTAGGTTATTTAAAGGATGATAATAATCTTTATAACCTAGGGTTATAATAATTACCGGTCGTTCTTAAAGAGTTACACTTTTGTCCACGATAAATATACTAACAATTAAAGTACAACCATTAAAATACCTTATTAGTTATTTATGTATTACAAGCTAATCTAACTTACTACTATCTAATCTAAAAACTATTGAACTATAATTTCGTTTCTACACTTAAATTAGGTAGTTAAGTAAAATTTAAATATCGCAGGCTTAGTACTAAAGGGACCGAATTCCAAATCCGGCTTAATTAATTCTTATTTCAATGCCATCTACGACATCACATTGTTGTCATCGAACTATTAAAAAAGCTGGAGTTTTCTTGCTCTTCCAAGTTATGAGTATCTTTAACACGAGTTTTTTACGTTCTACGGTATGCTTTATTGCAATCCGCCCTGTAAAGGTTTTTGAATTAGGTCACTTTAATTCTAAAGTAAGTAACGGCCTCTTACTATCACACCGCTGGGCTATAATAAATTGCAATTATCAATTAGACACATAAGTTTTTTAATAGAAAAACTCATTAGTGCCTGCCCGGGGATTTGAACTCGTGACCACCTCGAAAGAGACGCACGGTCTCACCGCTGGACTATCACAGCTTATAACATAGCTTTAATACTAAGCGTGCCATACTTAAATTTTATTCGAACTTAATTCCTAGTTAACAAATGACTAACCTATTCGGTATTTGTTAAATAAGTAATCATACTCTGCAATTTCCTCGCTTCATCATAGAAACGAGAACTCAAAGGAACAGAAATCCTTAATTGCCACATAAAACAGTCCTCACCCTTTTAATCATATCCAAAGAGCAATCTTCCGGCCGGGTGGACGACCAAAAAAGTAGTTTTCGTTTTAATCGCCCTTGTCTCAAGGGCGTAAGGGCGAAAGTCCGCTGGGAAAAAGTCAATCTGTTATCGAGCAATTTCAAAACTCCGAGAATAACGGTGCTCTATCATATTACAAATTCGTTTTTGATTCGTGAAAATCTAATTCCGAGGTCTTAATCTTTCATGTTTATGATGCTTTAATCTTCCCCCTGGATTCGGTTTCTAGGAGTTTATAATGAGAGCAGTTTAATGGAAAACAACTGAAAATATCTAAGTTGATCTGCTAAAATAGATCTTATACTTGTATAAGAGTAAACGTAATGCTGTAGTATCTTCCAATAGCTGCTGTCCTGAATAACTTTCACATGAGTGCCCATATCCATAACTAAATTTGATGTATTTATAATACATAAATCAAATTCATAAAAATATTTTTTTCATCATCTAGAAACCATATTTGTATCAGTGGAATTCAAAATCAATATGAAGCTGACTATTGCGAAATTAAGGAATTAAGCTCGTGAGAATTTAAACATTAAAACATTCGGAGTTATAGATATGATGTAATTACAGTTCTAATGCTAAAAAACTGTCAAAAGGGTTGGCAATTTTATACGATGCTTACTAAGAATATATATTTGATTTTTTTAATAGAATAGGCCTTTGCTTTCTAGAATAGTCGGTTTTCGTTGCATTAAAAAAAATGTATTACATATCAACAAACTCACATCTATACTTATTATTGTATTGTCTGTATGTATTCGATTTTCTCAAAATCTACTTAACGGATTTTAGTACGGTTTTTACTAAAAGGTAGTGCAATTCCTCCGAAAGGTTTAAGTTTATAGCACAAACCCATTTCATGTAAATTGAGTTGAAGAGGTCGTTTTACATCAATTTTTAGTGGGGGTAGTAACAAACCCGTGTCGATTGTAGTTTAGAGGGGCGAATTGGTATAAAAAGCGGTGTAGGGTATCAGAGAGTCAATCTCATGCCGAGACTTAAGCCACTGTAACATGCTAAGCTCTGAACTTCACGCAGGCCAAGCCGCACGTTTTTCTAGTATTAAGTATAAAGGAAATAGCTATGGTGAAACAAACTACGAGTCATTGTATGTATAAAGTTTGATTGTTGTAATTATCTGCTGTCAAATCAACGATACACTCAATAAAATTGTTTGTCATGCGTAGCAAAGTTAATCAAATAAAAATTTATGTGTATTTTGGAATTAATGTTTGTTTATTGCATCATAAAGTTTACTTAGCATTTTATTATGCAACGCTTTATAGACTAAGAGCAAGGAAAACATATTTCTAGCTTGAATACTATTTATAATATTTAGGATATTCCATTAGATTGAGATACTAATGTTACTTAGCAACGTGTGAACAATTTCATATGTGCATATGTGTAGAACCTTTGCCCGTATCATTGTAAAGTGCCTAAGATTATGAAATAACTCATACCTGTCGTACATATTATTTGAAACGTCAAATAATATAAACTATCTATACATCTTAATAAATGAATCTAAATCTAAACTATCTAAATAATTTTATTTTAAAGCTTCACAGCATTTGCTGAACGTGAAATAAATGGAATATATATATTTTTTTATTAACTTAAATTAATTATATTAGTTTCAATTAAAATTATAGTTACAAGCTGTCACTGCTTTTCATTCCGACTTCAGTTGCGAAGTAAACAAAAGTAAAAGTTAAGTTAGTTTGTGCAATGCTTGTGTAGTGTTAGGTATAGTGTTGTGGAGTGTTATAGTGTACATGCTATAATAACATAGGAAAAGTGGTATTCCATTCGGTTAGCATCACGTTTTACCACGGACTATAAACGACGACCTAAGTTTACCAAAGTAACGCCTACTCCTTTAAATTAGGTTCGAGCTCTTCATCTATATTTTTACATTGTCGAGACATCCATATATTAATAAATATTAATATGAGGCATTAACTTTATGAGGTCTAAGAGGTGGAAACAAACAGGAAAGTGAATATTTATAGCCTGCCATGCTTCCGAAGTACAATACGAAGGCATGATGAATGTACGTTGAATATAATTTTATAGCGGGAACCTCCGGGAACACATTTTTGTGACATTCCTTATTTAGATTTACTCCGGTATTGGACTTTTCAATTAACTGTAAAGGGGTGGTTTTTGTAAAAATTAAATGCTATCCATAAATTCGTATTTTGAACGAGAAACAATTTGGAATCAACATATGATTTTGAAATACTTTTGTAATATGACATATTTTTGAAAGAAACATACAGTTATGCGTAGAAATATATATATATATATATATATATATATATATATGTATATATATATATATATATATATATATATATATATATATATAAACTATGGATATTGCGTAGTTTCCATAGTTGTAAAATTGTTACTACAGTTGTAAGGAGGAAATGCATCCCAGTGATCCCAGTGAGTGAACACATATGTAAGTGTTTCCACCAACTGGCCTTAGCATGGACTTTGGGGGAACACTAATTTTGATCTCTCATGAAAATCTCTCATTAAAATTAGTTAAGTCATCAGATTTTATAAATAATTGTAAAAACTAACTAAACGATAGTCTGATGTATATAAACAGATACCGTAACCTAATCTAAACATTCATCACCCTGTGATGAATGTTTAGATCATCAATGTATGTCTATCTGTATCTTTCAAATATTACACAAAATCCCAATAAAATAATTTATCGGAAGTTATGGCAGTGTTTGGTTGAAAGGCTGGATAACGAAGAACATATTAATATCAATCTTTGAACAGACTGTCAGCTCATGGATCCAGTTATAATGATATAAAATAATAAATCAAAGAATAACTGAAGAATCCATCTTAAAACACAAAAGTATCAATATAATGTAACTAAAAGAACTTTCAAAGAACTTGCAAAGAATAACGATAATATTCATAGCTCGGGGAAAAGAAAGTAAACTAAACAAAAATAAAAGAGCGAAGCGAGTTCAGAGTTTATTTTCAAAGGGCCATAATCATTGAGAGGCGAACTTTATTACGCCCGAGGACGAATCTGAAATGTAAACAGCCCGGGGTGAATAATACAGTATCTACAAGTTAATGAACGAATTGCTTCCGTGCGTTTATTAAATATGTTTACTGTTTAAGAAAATTATTCGGTCTACTTTTAACATTAGACTGTATAATCATTTTCATTATACCAAATAACTTAATTTGACAAACCAATATTTTTAACAGCTAAACTTACGCATTTTTGATATACGTCAATCCATGTTGTATTAAATATTTTAAAATCTCCTTCTAAAAAAACCTGATGTGAATGCAATCATAATACTTAAAAGAACTATTGAATAAGATTTCAAAATAAATTTTATTTTTAATTTCGTTTTAATCGGTATTAAGTTTTACAACATTTGTAATTGTCAAAACCTTTACCTTATGTGTCCACTGATACTATGTGTACAAATTATTTAAAGAAGGTAAACTGTGTTGGTATGATATTTTACATTTGTAATACTTGATATATTTCAATAATATCAAGATTATCAACATTGGACAAATAAAAATAGTTGATGCGAAGTTCAATTTAAAAAAAAACAAAAAATGCCACAACTATTAATAAATTTAACAAATAGATTTAATTCTAGGATAAAGTATACATCTGTAGCGTAAAAGAAAAAAGAAAGAGAGAAGAGAAAAACAAAAAAGATAATAGAACTGAAAAAGTTTTTCGGATGCAAAACAGAACAATAACACTACATAAAATTCCCAAACTTTGTTAGCAATAACGCCATCTACAGTAAAACAAAAATCCATTAAACAGCACATTTAGCGTCCTTCCATGTGACGAGTTATAGCGAGAAGGCGTCAAAAGATATGCAGATGTCTTGTAATTTTACTTTTATTTTTCTTTAAGGCAAATTTGTTTGAAGCGCTGACGTTTTTATGCTAAAATATGGAGATAAAGTCATTAGCAATTTTTACTTTAATGAGAAGATGTCGCCTGGGTCCAAATGGCTGCCCTTTACTCCGGGCCCTTGGTCAGCAAATTATTATCATATAAATTTCTTCATTTATTATTGATGAAAAAGCTATATTTTTAAAATTTCATTGGGTGTTATTCTTTATGGTCATAATAAAGCGGTATAACTAATGATAATGGTTACAAATTTTCTTATGTTTTTATCATATCACCTTGTACTATGCAGAGGTGAAATTCTTAAGTAAAATATATTCTACGATAAAACGATAAGTAACCTAAAATATATAATTATGTAACCTCGCAACCTGTATTGAAAATAAAGGTTGTGTAAAAGTTAAAATAAAACACATTATTTTACAGCAACTCTGAAACTTTTTTCTTAATAGCGCTTTTTATATTTATCAACGTATGTTATGTCATGTATTAACTTACTATTTGTAAATTTTTAATTACTAAGATCAATTTAGTTTAAGTATATTATGTTAATAAAAAATATAATCTGATTTGAAATTTTTCAGGACTTTTAATTAAAATTGACATTAAATTTAAAATATAAGAATATATATTAGAATGACATTATGTTCATCATCATAAGTGGGGTCGGCACAACATGTTATAAACATGTTGTCACATGATTCAGCTACGTATCTAACGACCGGCCACCCGCCTAACGTTAACTTACCTTAGTCGTATTTTACGACACCTCGGTAAAAAATGAGGGTGGTCTATTCTACTCAGCCGGAAACCACGCGGTAAAATATTTTAAATTTGAATTTGATTATTACTAGTCGGCTAAGCTGTGATAGCCCAGCGGTGAGACCGTTCGGATCTTTCGAGATGGTCACGGCTTCAAACCCCGGGCAGGCACCAATGAGTTTTTCTATTAAAACTTATGTGTCTAATTGATAATTGCAATTTATCACACGCTTTTCGGTGAAGGAAAACATCGTGGGGAAACCTGCATATCTCTAGAGAAATCTAAGGATATATGTAACCTACCAATCCGCATTGGAGCAGCGTGGTAGATCTTAGCTCCTTCCCTTCTCTTCAGAAACGGAGAGAGGAGGCCCTATGCCCAGCAGCGGGATTGTAACGGGCCGCTACTTTAGTCGGTTATCAGATTAAAAAGGATAAAAAACAGTATAATCTCTTTGTAGTCATAATAAATCAGCGCATGATCACCACATGCGGCTAAAAAACAAGGGGCATATTTAGTGTTAACAAATTTCTCTCACGACCGCGGCCCTTGGTATTATTTTCGTTCCTGTCACTTATGTCTGTAGTATTTTTGGTTCATTGTTATTGTAGCATCCACGGCGCATGACGGCGTTCTCTTAATTTCCAGTAATCGAGGTACTCTTTAGCGATGAACTGCATCTGAATAAACATTTCTCGCGGTGTGATTTAGGTCTCTTACAGTAGTACGACTTTTGAAAGACAATTTAAAATAATTTTATTTATTTATTTATGTACCAAAATTAAAATAATGTACATTTCCATTTATTTTTAAGACGAGAGCTTACCTGACTAAGTCAGTGTCTTAGTTTTTATGTATTATTTTAAAGATACGTTTAAGATTTTAAGCAATTTTGTATACTAAATAAGATTTTAAACTTTCGCGATTCATACTAATTATTATAAAAATAAACGGGTCACGGTAGGGTTGCATCCATGAACTGACTGAACTGACTGACTGAGTCAATTCGTGACCAAGATGGATGCAACATTGCCGAAACGTCGCACATTATATATAAATAATTCGATTTTGTCGCGATGTGACCCGTTTATTTATATAATAATTACTAAATAAGAGTTATTAAAAATATACCTCACGATGATAATAAAATAAACGCTAAATGAAAGCATCGTTTCGCCCCGCAACCGAAGCATCATCTTGATGATGCTTGCTGAGTTTGTGATAGTGAACGTGTGTAGTGTTTGTGTATTGTGGTGGAAGTGGTGGAGGTTTGTGCATGTGTTTTTACGAATCCCGAACGTATCGGGTATGAAAGTACGGATTATCCACTATACATTTAACACTATATATATTTTCTATTTACTGTATCGCGGATTATAGCAAAATAATGTTATTATTACTTTTGTATTATGGATCTCCGCAAAGTAACGCCTAATTCTATTAATTATATAAATTGTTTGCTTGTACTGTACATATATATTTAATAAAGTGATGCTGCAAAATATTCTAAACATTTTAATCCATTATATTAGTATAAATGCGTAAGTCTGTTTGTCTGTTACGCTTTCAGGGCTATTCCGCTGGCGCAATATCGATTAAATTTGGTACAATCAAAGCTTATACTTGTTTATACCAAACGAGCGAACGTATATGGTTAAAGTTTCCGTTTCCCTTTCAGGAATAGGAACAAAGTAGTGTACATAATTAAAATAACCACTATTTTAACACATAGTTGACTGCGGTTGTCACTAGTTTTTTATATATGTAATTTATTGTGATATGTTATCACATATCATAAAATACGAGGCGCGAATATTTAGTCGTACTTAAATAAAACGTCGTAATAACATACGGAGAATTTTTTTTAGTCACTATTTATATTGTTATATTTATTTACTATAATATATTATATATATAATTATTAATTATTACAATTACTTAATTAAATTTGTGGTATTCAGATGCGAACGTCTGTTAGAAGCCTTAGATTGGGTAGCCTGTAATCTCATCGATAAATCAAGCGCACAGTCCGAGCCAATCGACATCTTAGGACGGGAAGTGAGTAATAAACCTGAAAATTATCTTTATGATACAGAAGTCATGCTTGAATTTATTAGCAGTATTAAATGGGGAGAAATATTTATTGAACAAGCAATGGTTGTTACTGAAACAAATCTATTTATACGAGAATGAAAATAATCTAATAGCTACAGTGACATATTGTGAGATTTAACCTAAAATAATTGTATGTGCGACTTCTATATTTATATTTAAACTGCTTTTACTATATCTAAAGCAAAATAACGTTGAGTTTAATAGTTAATAAATTATAACCTGAATTAAAATCTTAACAGTTGCAACTGATATGAATAATTTTATACTTTTAAAAGGATTAAGTAGTGGTGGTAGGTGTGTGTGCTGCTTGTGTGCTTTGTTGCTGGTGGAGGAGCCTTGGGGTGAGTGTGGTGGCTTGTCCTGCATGTATAAGGTTCGTAGATTTTGCCTGCTTCATACACATTAGCTTTGCATGCATTCGCTTAACCCGTGCGGATTATACCGAAGTAGTTTTGTTATAGTACCTGTAATATGGAATTCCGCAAAGTAACGCCTGCTTCTATAAATCGATTAAGTAATTAAAAATACTTAATGGTATGGACATAATGGGGAAGGATGAAAGTCATGTAAATCAACGAGTCTCAAATATGAATAAAGGTTGAAAGTGACTGGATATGTATAAATAAATATAAATATATAAGACACACGGTCGTCCATCCCTAAGTAAGTAATCTTATACTCATGTTATGGGTGACGGACAACTGGGAGATGTACTACATATATAATTTTTAATACATACTTAACGAAGAACCAACAGATTGTTTATAGAAAATGTTGGCCCTCGGCGGGAATCGAACCCACGACCCGCGACCCGCGGAGTTAAACCACTGCGTCAACCGGCTAGTCAATGAGACTAGACTGAGGCCTTAAAAGAGATAGAAGGATTATGTGAGGCATATACTCGTAAAAGGTGTAACCTGCGAGTTGACGAGTAAGAAATGTAAGAAAAAAACATATTGTGCCGAGTGGGATAAGGGCAGAAAAATAAAGTCTTAAATCAGATTGGTCTGTCATTTGGCAGTAACGATGATATTACAAGAATATAGCGATCACGATCTTACTGCAATGTAAAGTATTAGTATGAACTTATTCAAGCATTACTCATTGTACAACGGTAGACAAAACTGTGCAATTGTATCGCTATCTAATCAGTGTCCATTCCAAGAACATTGTTGGTGTCCGATTAGAATAATGACATAATACATTACAATAAACAACGTCCTAATCTAAACCAACACATTCTACAAAGCAATGAGTCATTTATTTGTCATTACTTTGGTGAAATATCAGTAGGGCTGCTAGATCATCTGAAAAAGCAAGATTTCCAAATTGTTTATTGTCTCCCCATCGTATAGCAATAATACCGAATATGGTTATGATGATTCGGCGCTTTCTTCCCAAGTTTTTAGAGACGTGCGTTTGGTTCGACACGAAAACACATAATGAATAAAGTTCGGAGCGCCGACCACTCCGACCAGAGGCTTGGAGGGGACGTATTTAAGAGCTGGAATAGTGTTGCAAGGGGAAAAAATTAAATACCCTCCCAAAAATAGGTGCAAGGCTGATACGTGGAAACGCATCTACAATATGTTAACTGAAATCGCATCGAATGAAGCTGCTCACATAATTGTGGTCGAACTTCACTTACAGGTAAGTTCGTATGACCTTAAAATATATTGAGCCGCTTTCAAGCGACACAATAAGGTTTTTCGAATTATAAATATGCTATTATGACCAACGGTATCGTTGGTCCTAATAGCATATTTTTTTAAGAAAAACACAGATGCTCTTTAGTTTTGTACTTTTTGATACCAAGAAATAAATAAATTCATTTCGTTTTAATAATTTATTAATATAATCTTCTATTATCTATATATTCTTGTTAAATTTGTATCACTTTTTCATCTCTTAGAGGTTAGCTTTGGATGTTTTTAAAATAAATTAATTAAAAACAAAATAAAGGTCTAATCGATCCTTATAAGAAAAAGTATTTTTTCATTATTTTTTGTATTAGCTCATAAGACATTTTAAATAAATGTTGTCTTTCTAGGTATGATCATAGATTTTGTTAATAGATGAGGCAATATATGAGATAGTAGGTATTACAGCCTTCCAATTTCAGTGATTTTTTTAAATTGTCCAGTTTTAATGATAAAAAGATAAAAGAAAAGCCCCATTAACACAATCTTGCAAGAGAATAACTTAAGAACCATTCCTTTTATCCGGTAATGAGAGTGGACTAGCACTTTAAGTAATGACTGATTTCATTAAATATCCAAAGGGGATCGCTTTTAAATATTCTGATAACAGACTACTTAACAGTGAACTGTCAAACTCTGTTATCACAGAGTTCCTAGTAATAGTTATCGCAATGAACATTACAAACAATGTTTAGTTTAGTCAGATGAATCAATTATGATACGCCTAAAATGATGATATCAATTGACATTGTATTTCACTTATTCCAGATTCTTTTATCTAATGAACTACTGTAATTTATCTGAGATCTCTTTATTAATGTTATATGAGACATGCTACCTTCTTTTTTGGAAAGCGGTAGTGTGGTGTTTTAATATATTTAAGAATTTTTTCTTATGTGATTTGATCATATTAACTATGTAAATTTACTATCTGTTTGAATCCTCGACATTTTAACAATGCAAAACTGTGTGTGTTAAAACGTAAGTCAGGACTTTCGCTTACGTTTTGACACACAGATTTGCGTTGCGTTTGTGCTGCTGGAAGACGTATCGGCACAGGTCCCGATACGTCTTCCAGCAGCCAAAATTTCTCGCCCGCGGTAGAAAACCTCAGCAATTTTACGAGATTTTAAAGATCAATATTATTATTTTAATAACTCTTAACTAAGTTAAACAAAAGTAACGGATGTGGCCAGCGATTTGCAATACCAGGTACTGATTCGGTAAGATTAATACTAGAACCTGGATACCGATTAGAAAAAGTATTATTTTTAAGTTAACTACAGAGACGACAAAACCCCATAAAAGAAAATGTCCAGCCGTGGACATCCATACGATGAAATGACAAACACATAAAGGGTAAAATTTAATGAAGCTTGAAGTTAAAAGTTATTTGTCACATGGCATTTAAAAATAAAGACCAAAGCGAGCCGCGAGCAGTAATATGACGAAGGTCCACAAATAAGTACCTTGTCATCATTTTTGATGCAACACACTTGTTAGTACGTCTTGTGTCTCGTTAATTTTTTGTTTGATTTTCAACAAACATACCCACTAATAATAGTTTACGCAGTACTACACTTTGATACTGTTAATTAATAATGGCATTTACACTTAATAAAAACTAAACAGCAGAATAGTTACGCATCAATTCTAAATATCACATTAAAAATAAATGTCGCAATAGAAAAAAGTCAATTTAAGCTTGAGGGAACTCGACAGAATTAAAAGCGAAATGTGGTCTGCGTTATTTTAAATAGCGGCATCTATATAGAAGCGAATACTATTTTAAACGTTGATTCGTTACGACTATTAGGTGTTCTGTTGTCTTGGTTGTAACTGGTGTCGAGGTCTTGCTTCGAAAAATATCGAGTATTTATGAAATCTACATATTTGTAGTTTATTTTCGCGTAAAAGAATAAGCATTTAATTTGTTGTACGTTCTATTCAAATAAATTTGGACGTAGTAGAGTATTCTTTCTATTTGAAATTATTTAAAACTCGACTACTTCATATTCTCAATATAGTCATGGTCTCTGTATTCAAGATTACCTCATAACTTACATGGGTATTTTCCCGTGCTATTTATACTTTATTTCAGGTACAAATTAAAAAATACTGTGTAATCCTTACTAATATCATAAATTTGAAAGTCTGTCTGTCTGTTACGTTTTCACGGCAAATCCGCCGAATCAATATCGATGAAATTTAGCACAATTATTCCTTAACCACTGGGGTAACATGTAGGCTATAGAAATCCCTTTAATTAAACGGAAATAGGATGACATTCAAAAACGCCCTCTATTATCAATCTATCAGTTTTATTCACTATGTGTCAAAGTCGTCAGTAAATTAAAGAAATACTTTCTATATTACGGTAAGGTAAGGCAAACGCCTTAAGTCGAATAAGTTCATTTAAAAAAAAGTTTTTATATATTTCGGTTTTTGTTTACTGGACAAAAGTAATAATAAAATTATTTTGCTATAATCCGCGATACAGTAAATAGAAAATATATATAGTGTTTAATGTATAGTGGACTATCAGTATTTTCATACCCGATACGTGCAGAATTCGTAAAAACACATGCACAAACCGCCACCACTTCCACCACAATACACAAGCACTACACAGGTTCACTATCACAAACTCAACAATCGCAAACAAACAAAATCGCAAAGACTTTGCGATTTTGTCGTGGAGTCTATCTCCTGATGATGCTTCGGTTGCGGGGCGAAACGATTGTTGAGTTTGTGATAGTGAACCTGTGTAGTGCTTGTGTATTGTGGTGGAAGTGGTGGCGGTTTGTGCATGTGTTTTTACGAATTCTGCACGTATCGGGTATGAAAATACTGATAGTCCACTATACATTAAACACTATATATATTTTCTATTTACTGTATCGCGGATTATAGCAAAATAATTTTATTATTACTTTTGTATTATGGATCTCCGCAAAGTAACGCCTAATTCTATAAATTATTTACTGGACAACTTTAACTGTATTTATGTAAGTCATATTACTAAGATAATAATAATATGCTCTCGAGAAAACGATAAATCTCTCTCGGTCTTACCGGAATGATCTGATTTTTGCAATACTTGCATAGTTGGAGAGTGACAGAAGCAACTGTTCATTCCAAGACAAGTCAACGCGAACGAAGTTGCGGATAAAAGCTAATATTTAATAAGTGCTTGTGAACAGGACGCTTTATTAGTCACGTTATATATAAAAACCTAATTTTCTTTTCTACAGCCCCTGATACGGTTCATGTAACATCAAACGCCTTAGTTTGCTCGTTTTCAATTACACCAATGCTTTTATGGTTCAAAAATTGTATCTTTTTACACATAAACAACTTTTGCGCAGCAAAGCGGCCGAGCTCGAATCCAAATGTATCAAAGGCAGAGAATTTCATGTCAAAAATGTTTAAATTCTATGAATGTATTGAAATGTGTATACGAACTCGAAAGGAAGTTTTGTGCTAAATTTAATGTAGCATTATATGAACTGCGATATTGAAGTAATGTGAAGTTCATTTCATGAGCGTTAAAAATAAAAATATCGTGACATTTGAAAATAAAATAAGGTAATTTGTAAAAAATAATGTTCGGAATGTTGTAACTAAATTCACAATGTATTTGTGTATTGAGACTTTAATTATTCACATTTAATAATATTAATTGTTTTTATGGATGAAGAATGTGGAACAAGATTGACTTCGGGTCCTAAGTGTTTGAGTAGGTTCCGAAACGCCACTATACCCCGGACTAGAAGTATAGAAAAGGTTTCAATAAGCTCTTGGAGCTGACATGAGGACAAACAAAAAACAAGGACAGACTCCCGTGGCTTCTCGTTGCACTCCCGACGACATAATGACTACTGACAGTTATACCGCCAGCCCTTCACTACACGTTGCCCTATGCCGTAGTCCGACCTCACAGGAGATACCCTTAGGAAAACGTTCCCCGACACTAGTGCAAATTCTGCGCTCTACTTTCCACATTTCGCAATTTCGACGATGTTTCTGCGCTCGCCCGTCCCACCCAGTGATAGTGTAAAAGCCGTTAGCGCTAATATACACAGTCAAGCAATCAAAAAATATTATTGAAAGAAAAAAAAGGGGAACTTACAAATAGATTTATTAGTAGTAAAACAGATATGCGTACTTTGTTTCATATGAAAAATATGCGTATATGAATATTGAAAAGGGATAAATTATATCCTTTTTCTCAAAATCTGGGTGGGGTGCAAAGGTTTTAGGAAAGGATATACCAATATCAACATATATGCCAATGTCATTTAAGTAAGTTTTCTGTAAAACAACAACGAGAATCTTTGTGACGTTATTTTTTCTACCTTCACTCATTATTGGAGGAGAAGAAAGAACAATAGGAAATCCGATATAAGTGGACCGCCGACTGTTATTTAAGACGTCTTGCTCTATTTGTTCACTACATACATCGTGATGAGAGATTGAATCTTCGGGAAAACAACAGGGAATGTGAAAGCTTTGTTAATTTTAGTTATTTTCAGAAGAGTGAAAATGTAGAAATAATGCCTTTTAATAGTGTTTGGTTTACATTTAGTCTAACAATTACTTAGTTGTCTAGTGTAGTATGAATAATACGCCGTGTGGTATCCGGCTAAGTAGAATAAACCAACCTCATTTCTTACTGAGGTCGTAAAAGGTGACTAAGGTAAGTCGACCCGCCGTGTGGTATTCGGCTGAGTAGAATAGATCTCCCTCATTTCATACAGAGGTGTCGTAAAATACGACTAAGGTAAGTTGACGTCACGCAGGCGGCTGGTCTTAAAATACGCGAATTCCCACTCAGAGTGGTATAAGGGCAAGAGAATGAATGATGAGTGTGGTATGAATAATATTTAGTTTTATGTTTGTAATTATTTTAAGAGTACATTGCTACGGCTTGGCGAATAGTAGCGCGTAAACATATTACGAGGGATATATATGTAGATATAAATAGCAGTTTCATTTTGCACATTTCAGTTTAAATTTCAAATTCAAATTCAAAATATTCTTTATTCAAGTAAACTTGTAAATAAGTGCTTTTGAATCTTCAACTCTACTGCTGGTTCGGAAAGCTGTCCCTACCGAGAAGAACCGGTAAGAAACGCGGCGGTTGCTCTTTTAAATATAAATCTTAAAACTAATTACATTTAATTATTACTGTCTTGTACAGGGTAGAAGTGTAGCTATATCCACACATCCTTGTCGTCTAAGTAATCTTCAAGAGTATAGTAGGTTTCAAAATTGCAGTGTGCAAATATATGCATATAATGTACACTAATACGAGTATGTATCTGCACATTGTTACTTACAATCAATACTAATAATTGAAGACACAATTGCTATGATGGAATTAACAAGAATGACTCTTACATAAAAAAGTAAAGTAACTATTGCTAACCCCCTTTTGAGCATAGGCCTCCTCTCTCCATTTGTGGAAAGAAGGATTGAACCTAAGACCTACCACGCTGCTGCAATGCGGATTGATAGGTTACACATATCCGTAGAATTCTCTAAAGATATGCAGGTTTTCTCACGATGTTTTCCTTCACTGAAAAGCAAAAATGTGATGAATTGCAATTATCAATAAAAAACATAATAAGTTTTAATAGTAAAACTAATTGATGCCTGCCCGGTTTTTGACCTTCTTGAAAGAGTCGCATGGTGTCACTACTGGGCTATCACAGCTTTCACATTACACTTACATAACCAGACTAAAATCACCATTACAAAGTATTGCAAAGTAATTGCTGACAACAATGAGTCTACTGAACGGCCAATATCATGAATAAAAAATGCACTATGCGTGATATGCTAGAGTACGACGATAAATTTTCAAATTAGCCAAAAATAACACAGGCAACGCATCAAATACTCCTATATCGGTATTAATATCCGGCGCACGGCAAACAAAGGGATTTAAATACGGTATTAACCGTATTATGGGCTAAAATTACTCCTAACTGTTACAGGGTTATGCCATATTAAAGGACTCATCGTCCATAAATTTTAATTAAAGCTTTTGGCATCCAGCCGCTGATTTTATATTTTCAATAAAAAACGTATAACTTCTAAAACTACATTTTTTTTCGAACTGACTATATGCTGTTAGCAATGGCTTTTACAGCGGGACGGGCGAGCGCAGAAGCATCGTCGAGGTTGCGACAGCAGAGAGTAGAGCGCAGAAGCTCTACTTAAGTCGGGGAACGGTAAAGCTACCGAGCTGCAAATATATTATAAAGACCAGCTCAAACTATTTCACTATTCTTATAAAGTTGTAGTAACACAAAATAATCATAACTCGTGTTGTAAGAGGCGACTAAGGTAAGTTGACGTCAGGCAGGCGGCAGGTCGTAAACTACATAGCCAAATCATGTGACAACATGGTTGTAACATGTTGTGGCGACCCCACTTAGAGTGGGATAAGGGCAGGATAATGATGATGATGTGTATAATATAACTAATTCAATCTATCCGGCGTCATTTTGTATATTTTGTCATCCTAATTCATTGTTATAATAGTGTAGACCGTGACCACAAACCGACAATTAGTTAATGTAAAGGTAAGATTATAGTTAACTTGTTTGTTCTATGGATTTTTATTGTTTATGACGCTAGATTGATATGTAAGTCCGAGCATCTCCGGGACTTTAACAAGAGAATTATGGGTCATTTTGTATAAAAAGCCTTCCTACAGGGATGATGAATCAAATTGTAGGCCACCCGTGCTCTCAAGCGTTATGAGTGGATATAATGGCGAGTCAGACTGCTGGCGTTTATAAAATGCTAGAAACGTAAGACACCACTTAGTGATGTACTCGTGCAATTACAATTCACTCATCCGTGAACACAAATCACTATTTCTGTTCTACACTATTACTCATTGATTCAAAACTTCTTCAAAACGCATCTAGTGAGTTCTTAGCGTGTACCTACTACTACTACTATCCTTAGCTGTATTAAAATGCTGTGATAGTCCAGCGGTGAGACTGTGCAACTATTTCAATAGGGACACGAGGTCAAATTCCGAGCAGGCACAATTTTTCTATTAAAACTTATGTTCTTAATAGATATTTGCAATTTATTATACGCTTGTCGATAAAGGAAAATATCGTGAAGAAACGTGATCCTTAGATAATTATAGAGATATATAATGTGATACCTACCAACCCTTCTCTCTAAAGTCAGAGTGCGGACGTCTATGCGAAGCAGTGGTATAATAAACCTAAACCTTAAATTAGCTAGGATAAAGACGCGCTCTTTCCTCAGAAAAAGGATAGAAGGATAGAGCCACAGAGGATCTTCAATGCGAATCATCAGTTTACATATATCTCAGGTCTTATCTGGATATTCTTGTGTTTTTAACATTTGTAAATATAAGTTTAAAATTCTAGAACTGATATCTGGCCTTTGAACCCTTAGTAAATATCACGTATACACGTTGTTCAGCTTTCAGCTATACAAGTATATTATGTATATACATTCGGCACACATGCATGTGCTTATATATGCCATATGTCTATTTAAAATTTGGGTTGGAAAAACAAATATTGTACTATTATCCAAAATATAGTTTAATGAAAGCACGTGAAAATATTATAAAACGCCGAGAATATGATAAGCCTTAATAAAATGTTGTGACTGATATCTTATTAATTCTTCAAAGAAAATTGTGATTTTTTAGGGTGAGATTAACTTCTTGGTTAATAAATGTTATATTTTTTTACTACCTAGAGTCACGCTCGTATAAGGCAGTAAAAGTGTAATGAATTTATGGGGAGAGAAGTTATTCAATAAAACACCCTTGTTGGATAACAAAATAATTTTTTATATTTTTTAATAACAAACCTCTTTTTATGGCTAATAAATTAGAAAGCATTAAAACAATTGAGGCCATTAATGTGTTGACACATTTAAGTATGATTATTTGGCCTGAATGTGCTAACGAATAATTAATAATTAAAAGTATGTCAATTTTTTTTTAAATAACTTAAAATACAATAAATAATATATAGGACAATTACACATACGACTGTCAATCCTTAAAGTAACTAACTTAAATACTTGAGTTATGCGTGACAGATAACTGATGAGTATATACATATAGTTTTAAATATATATATATTTATATATATATATTTTGGCTATCTCTAAGTATAGTACGTGGCAATAAATAATGCACATCGAGGCTTAGAGAGATAAATCTGCTAGTCACATACTAACTGAGAGACGGCGCTCTATGAAACCGAATTGGCCGGATGTTTTGTTCTAAACATCGATGTGCATTATTTAATGCCGAGTACTATACGTATTGTTTATGCAGCTATTACTTCTATAAATTTAAAAGAAAGTAATAGAGGATACCTATTTCATTGTGTGTATAGAACAAGTTTAAAACATATAAATGATTTTATCGATAATTATTCAAATTAAAAAAAGTATAATGCTGTTTACTAGCCTATCTATATTGCTTACCAATATGTCTTATCATTCTTTCATATCATTACATGACATAGCGTAGTCTCATGTATACTTAATAGCGCGTATGATTTCTGACAGATTTATTAGAACAATTTATACGTTAACCGACGATGTAGCCTGATTTGATTTACCCTGTGTAACACAAGACACGTGACTCCCGTGGTACCCATACAAAAATCCTTATCATAATACAATAAATCAGTTAACTATACACACGAAAATCAGCTATACCGTAATGATCGTAGGATGGTTTTCCTGTGAACAAAAATGTTTATTGAATCGTTATGGGATTAGGGTAGCAGAACGCTTGTGACGTAACTAATATTAGGTTGGAAAGCAAGCTTGAAAGTTTTGATGTGGCGTATTAGCTTGCAAATATAGAGCCCATACAAAACACTTATTGATCGAATGCTACACTGCAAGTTGCAAACTGGAATTTATGGGTGTGCTGTAAGTAAGAGCTCTTTCAAAGCGGTTACTTGTTCTTTGTTTATTGCCCGGCTTCGTCTCAGAAACATCTTGCTTTATGAATATTGATAAGAGTTGCCTTCCGGCTGAACTTTTTAAAACAAAGCGTTGTTAATATCAGTTGGAGTACTCTTTACAAGTTTTAGACTTGATTTACTCTTGGAGTTTGCTATTTATGATGTAAACTTTGTATTAAAGGCAAAGCAGCATTTATTGCGTGCACTCACTTTATTTTTGCCTTTGAGTTCACGTTTATTGATGCGAACAACGGTGACGACAATTTTTTTTGCGTTATCACCACTTTAACGTGCAACATGGCCAAAGTACCCAAGAACTTGTTGTAGGTAGATTAGTTGAAACGTTAAGTTCCTTGAGTATGGATAAATTAGTTCTTTTGGCAGTCCAGAGGATGCAGAACATTTCCTCGAACACCACATCTCAAAGGCATCTACGCGTCTACGGTCACTCAGTCGGAGTGTCCATGTAATAATATTTATTTTCAGATTAATAGAATGTGTGGCTACAAAACATAAATTTAAAAAAAGCAAGCATAAATTCGCTTTATAAGCAAGTTATAGTGCGAAAGCTCGTTCGTTAGGCCCTTTGACTATTATATGTAAAATGAGACACAAATTTATTCATGATAAAATTTAATACGTGTTGACATTTAAGATTCAAGTGGCTTTCATCGTTTTTACAGCGTTAACAAGTGACGTAGAGAGTGGTGTAAGGTACTTAAGGTGAATAAGTCTAAGAGAGTACCATCATTAGATTGGCTTTATCAACGCAAGTTTTATTAACTCTAATTTAACTAAGCAACAGGTGCTACAAATGCATGTTTTATGTGAGATCCGCTTTAATTAACAGTGAATCAAAAAAAAGGTTTATGGCACATGACACTTACTACATATTATTTGAATATCTTTTTTAACCAAAACGATGTTTACTAGTTCAATGATAATTGTTCAGCGCAGGCCTTCGATGCACCTAATTGTAATGTTTTATTGAAACCAATTACGTGAATGGGTCTAAATTATATAGTTATTATTTTACCCATCCTCGATAAAAAGGGAATCGACAACCAATTTAAAAATTGAGTATCATTTAGATTATAAAATTAGGAACTCAAATATTTTCTCTTTATTATTACAGTAATGCCAATTTAGAAAGATTTAAGTTTTTATTAAAAGAAGGTTTTTAATTATTTCTAGGTAAAGAGATCCAAATTTCAAACACAGTAAGTTGTTGTATTAATAATTTTAAAAAGGGGGATTAAAAGATTTTAACGTAACGGAACGTAATAATTTTGTTTTTCAATACCCATAATAAATAAAATTAACTATAGTAATCTATAATATTGATTTTTACGTCAAAGCAAATTATTGAAGAAGAAATTTATTTATATTATTATATATTTTACAAAGCCGTAACAGTGACGTAATTCCATAAAAATATTAAGGAAATTATTGACTGGTATTTTTTCTCTAAGCAAAGATTCACTTCAGGCCACAATAAATGTAAAACTGTTACTACAATATACTCTGCTTATAATAATTTTTCTCGTTTCCAAATAATAGTTGTACAAAAAATATGTACTCATTGCATTTAACTATTTGCTCCTATCTCTCAGAGTACTTACGTATCGCGTTATCTCTATAGATACGATTAATACTATCTATTGATCGTATCATAATATATTCTGTTACAAGCGCCCTTGTTAAACTTAGTGGATATCTGACTCCCTCTTGATGTATCCCATAGCTATTTCATTTGATCCTCTTGGTCTCATCAAATATTTAGGCCGTTTAAACTTGAGTGAGACGTTGGAAGTGGAAGTTAGCTGCATTGACTTTCAAACGTGACTGAATCTTGTTTCCTACGAGTTATTTATTTATATTCATTTTATTGCGCCTTACCTATTGGGCGCTGAATTGAATTATTTTTTAAAAGAACACTCTTAAATTCTGGAAACGTTGTACATATGCAAGGAACCGCTTTTGGGTTTTACTGTAATTAATTGTATTTATAATGCATGTTCGTTTTCATTTGTATTTTTTACTGAATGTAAATAAAGGAATTCGGTATTATATTTCAGGAACTTTGCAATTATCTTAATGATAAAGTAATGGTGACTACAGTTTATAAGATTTTCATGTAGCTCTCTTAATGCTTCCGAAATTTGATACATTACTTATGTCTTATGGTAATCGGTCATCTATTTTTAAAATGCCTATCAACCATGGTTAGTTTGATATTACTGAAATTCAGGATCATATAATAAACTGTCAGAATGCTAGTCATCAAGTTTTAACCGCAGCTATCCTTCGAATCTCTTAGCAGGTTAACCAATGAGCACTTTTGCCAAACACATTTTTGTGCTTACACTCTGTTCATTTTTTACGGAAGATATTGGTGGATCTATCTATCAGTAGATATATGCCAACATACAACTCTGCAATAAAACAATAAAAATGTCATTAGAAGATTTTTTTTAAATCATTGGAAATTTTGCTCCAAATGGAAATATTCTATTATGAATATTACAATAAGATGATAACCTTCTCAAAATATAAACGCACGCTTTATGCTAAAAGCCAGGTCGTCAAACGCTGCCCTTAAAACATTCCCTGACAAGATCGGTCACTGAGCAAATTTACGCTGACAAGATTGGTCATAAAGCAAATTTACCCTGCTATTGTTTCCTCGTTGATGTCATTACTATCTATTGCTCCATTTGCATAGTACGGTTCATGTGAGGCCTAATTTTGAGCTCATCAACTCCTCAATTATGCCCCAAAACAAATAGAGGGTCATGTCTGCCCTGCGGCTTATGAAACCTGTTTCGACCTTGTCGATTTTGTTTCAAACAATGGCCGACAAAATTTTTAAACGATTTAAAAATCGACTTGTGGTACGTTGTTGCTGAAGTTTTAAACGATTTCAAAACATTACGGGGGTATGTTGTTTTTATTAAAAAGGTAATTAAAAAAAAGAAAACCTTGTGGAAAAAATATTCAATGCTTTGGCTGAAATTAATATACATTCTTAGATATTAACCCAGGTCTTGTTCTGGTAAGAGGCTTCGGTAGCTATTAATTCAGCACTTAGCAAGTTTAGTCACATATTTATTTCAAAATTCCTCTACGTAGTGTTCTATACAATTAGCTCAGCTGTTTGATATCCAATCGCAACAAAGTGACACTCTACAAAACTTGCATAAGACCAATAATGTCCTATGCGAGCGTTGCGTTTGCGCACGTTTCAAAAGTCAGATTGCTCAGGCTCCAAAGACTACAGAACCGATTTATGCGGACAGCCACTGGTTGTCCGTGTCATGCGGAACGTTGACCTCCATAGAGACCTCGATCTCCCTACCATTACTCACCTCTTTAAACGTTTTTCGAAATCTTACTTCGAGAAATCTGAGGTACACCCGAACCCCCTGATTTCAGTTGCTTCTACCTACATCCCAGTTAGGTCCGACCATCGAAAATACAGGCGTCCAAAAAGCGTCCTGTATGACCCCGATGATCAAATAACGATCGCCAACACAGAAACACGTAATACACTCACACAGCGTCTTCGCCGGCGAAGACGAGGTCCCAGTTTTCTGACGTCGGTCGGTCGTGGCTTCTCGCCACACTTCCGATGCCGCAATGACTAATCTAAGTCATACCATGAACCCTCCACTACGCGTCGCCCTAAGCCGTGGTCCGGCCTCACAGGAGGCACCCTTAGGACGACGTTCCCCGACTTATGTAGAGCTTCTGTGCTCTACTCCCTGCATTTCGCAACTTCGGCGATGCTTCTGCGCTCGCCCGTCCCGCCCGGTGACGCTGTAAAAGCCATTAGGGCTAACAGCATACAGTCAGTTCGAAAAAAAAAAAATTGATATCCAATGCCGAAGCTAAATCTAAAAATATAAATTAAAGAATCTTCGTATTGCAAACGAACGCTTTTCCGCAAATTCGGACTTCGAAAATGCATTTAATAGTTAATAAAAGGTGCAGCACTATTCAGTTGCCTCATTAAAAATATCACACAGGGAATAAAAATAAGGCCGGTCGGTATAAATAACTACGAACTCCGTATAAATCTTGGTTTGCAGTAGCCAGGGTTGTCACATGTATTTAAAAGTTCGGCAACCGATTAACGGTTACAAAATAGTTATTTGTTTGCAATGAAAGATTCAATAATTTTAATTTTATATTCATGCTTGTTCAATTGTTCAATAAAATCTAAAAATGTATGTATTTCAAAAGCAATGCAAAAGCAAATTTCAAACATCCTTTGTTTGATATAAAAAGTCAAATATCAAAAGAAAATTACATTACGTTATTGTAAACTCGAACGTTTTTAAGATATTTTTTCTTATATTAATTCCAATTGCACTTGTTTATAAATTTAAGTGAAAAATTCCAAAAATACGACGGTATCTTTTACATTAACAATAACTATAATCTTATTATAGAAATATAATTTTAAATGCTATTTCCTCTAAATGTTCCTATTTTAATAACTTTGAATATCAAATATCTGTACAGGTATTATCAATTCTATTTATTTTAAAATTTTCATTTATTTACAAATGCATCGACACCCCTACTGACGCGGCTATCCGCAATGAATACTCGAGTTTTCTGCCTCAACTGTAGGGTGGAAATATACTGCAATATAGGCATAAAATCCAGGATTTAATCTTCGCACAAGTTGCCGTTTAATCTTGCAGTAGATATGCCTGGGGTTAATAATAAATGTGTAATACCCAATCACGTTAAATTGCATTGTGGGGGACTGGACTTCTAGTATGTACGACTTAAGCCTCATGATTACAATTTGTAACCCGTTCTAGCTAATACTCGCATGAATAAAACATTATCAGCATCAGTTATCTACCCAATAAATGGAGACTATTGTTGAAACAATGTTTTGGAAACTTATCATAAAAATTGCATGTTGATTTTTACATTCTATTAGATATATAATTATAAGTAGTCGTTAGTCATTAAATAACTTAAAACAATACGAATGTTGTCTCTTAAACTTGATTTGTTATATCTTGGATTCCTAAACACGCAAATACATCTTATCTTACTAATATTATAAATGAGAAAGTTTGTGAGTATGGATGGATGTTTGTTACTCTTTCACAAAAATACTATTTGACGGATTTGGATGAAACTTTACAGTTATATAGGTAATACATCGGAATAACATATAGGCTACAATTTGTAATGATTTTATGTAATATAACGATACATGTCAATAAAGTCGGAAAAAATCTGGCCTCTGAGAGCTATCTTAGCGAATGCTGCCTAAATCATTGGTGTTACACAAAGATGATGTACTGCAGTATTGTTTGTCTTGAATAGTTCTAAATAAAAGTCCGCGACAGCATAGATCTACCTTTTATGACCAAGCCACTATGACCAAAATTGTATTAGTTACTGTGGCAAACCAAATTCCATGCGAGCGAAGCCGCGGACAAAAACTAGTACTATATAAACTAGTTTATCCATAAACAAAAGAATTGCGACTCGAATCTCGTAGATTCAGCAATCCAGCAGGCCTTCCATGAACTCTTATTGCGACTCAATTGAAGACGTAAACGATGACCGCGAACCGCTTTCTTTTCGTACCATGAAGTATGAATTATGTTGGGGTCGTAATGTTTGAAAAGGATAACGTTATATGAACTACAGATAACTCTGTCTCTTTTACTCACATGTTCTTAGACACGAATTCCAAACGCTCATTCGGCAACGACTTAAAGTGTGCGTCTTTAAGACGTCATAGTAGAAAAAAGCAAAACAATTTCGTTTACATCTTCAATTGAGTCGCAACACGAGTTCATGGTAGGCCTGCAGGTCGGTAGATAAAAAGCGAATTGTGAAATATGTGTAATAAAATATATTTCAAATTTCCACGCATAGATCGACTGCTTTTTTATAAGTAACTTACTGACTGTACCTGCTGCCTCGCCCGCGTAATAATCAGTGTGATTAATTGAAATTTTTAACATAAAAGTTAATATTGACGTTTCAAAAGCACTTGTTTACAAGTTTACTTGAATTTCAATTTGAAAAAATAATGAGTTAACTACAAGAGACATGTTGTCGCGGACTTTAGTATAGTATTTTTGTAGATCTACAACTCTTTATTACTTTACTTTGGTGGATCTCTATTACGCGACGCACACGACTAAAGTTCCCAGCAGACGAGATTTTTACAACTGCACGACCTCTTCAAGACAATTTACATATAATCGGTATTAATCTAAACCTTCCAGAAGAATTGTATCTATCCTTTAGTAAAAACCGTATAAAAATCCGTTCACTAGATTTTGAGAAAATCAATACATACAGAAAGACAGCTTTTGGGTACTTTGTTTTATTATATAATTCACTATACTTCATTAAAAGTAATCTTACTTATACAAGTTAATAAGTATCCTTAAGAAGTCTTTATGTCGAGAGAAGACTTAAGCAAACCTATTAGACAGTAAGCTAACAAAAAATGGGATCGGAAAGAAATAATTGCATCGGGTCCGAGAAATCTGGAGGACTTAGTCAATGTAAAAGAAAATAAAATCCTTCGTCTCTAGCAAGATCATGCTCTTTTTGTTTTCGTTCGTAACTTTCGTACTTAGTATTTATTTGATATTCGATTTTTTGATAATATTTTATTTTATTTACAGTTGGTTTTTACATATGGCTGGTCCGTTGGCGCAGTGGGTAATGACCCTGCCTTCAACTCCGCGGGTCGCGGGTTCGATTCCAGGGCCAACTTTTTCTATTAACAATATGTTGGTTCTTCGAGCCTGGGGGTATATTTGTATTTAAGTATGTATTTAAAATTATATATTTAATATATTTACCAGTTGTCCGTCAACCATTACACAGGTAGGGTGCCTGTCCACCTGTATATATCTGTATATATGAATTTGATATCTGTATTTGTATTATTGTTAAATAACGATAAATGCCTACGAATTTCAATAACATCACGCGCCACCCTCGCGTGGGCATCAGTTGACAGGACTTTGGGATCATGAAGCTCAATCCAGTGATTGCTCCCCGAGTTAAGCAGATGGTCTGGTACCATAAGTTACTTACTTTGGGGATGGACGGACGTGTACACACACGTGTACCATTGCTGAGCGGGTCAAAGAGCTGCAGTTAAAAATACCCAGCCAGCGAAGTCAGCTATCGCAGCCCATCTGTGTTACTTATAGACTCTGAATTTTAATGAAACTTTCAGGTAATCTTTAGATTGACACAGTGCATAATCCTGTAAAGTTTGGTGGTAAACGGAGCATTTTAATTGAACTGCAGGCCTACCATGAACTCTTATTGCGACTCAATTGAAGACATAATGTAAATTGTTTTGCTTTTTAATACCATGACGTCTTAAAGACGCACACTCTAAGTTGTTGCCGAATGAGCGTTCGGAATGCGTCCTAAAAACATTTGAGTAAAAGAGACAGAGTTATCTATAGTTCATATAACGTTGTCCTTTTCAAACACACTTCATGGTACGAAAAGAAAGCGGTTGGGTTTAGGTACTGACATTGAATTAAATCGTTTTCTAAAAGTTCATGATAGGTCTACTTTAACTAATATATCTTTAAATTAAGTCCGGCAAAGCGGACTGGGTATGCTAGTTAATTATATAAGAGGACAAGGCAAAGGCAAGACGTGTTAAATAATGTAACCACCAAAGGCACCCACGTGTTTTAAAACAATACTCAATTTACCACCTACTGTTTGAATCCGAGATTTTTTTAAGCTCATTGTTATTGTTGTCAATATTGGATAAAGAACGAGTATGAATGGTTTTTATCAATATGGTATCAATTATTTTAGTTGAAACGACTGTCTAAGAGTAGGTAGGGCGGACATTGTGACGTAAATAAATAGCGTCTGCATGATTTACAATGAGATTTAGAATCCCTGAAAAACCTTTTCTTTTATTGCCCAACATTCTGAACATTACATAATCTAATAAATTATTAACTTTCTGAAATGTTTCTGTTTAAATGTCAATGAGACAAAATCGCAGCTATTTCCTTGTATAAAAACAAATTTTCGAAGTGATACATAATTATTAAATTATATTATTAAAAAATAGAATATAAAAGTTTATTTGTAATGCATATTACAAATAAACTTTTATATTCTATTTTTATGATAGGAAATACACACCCAAAAGAGTAAAAGCTTTATCTCACGTCGTCAGATAAGGAGCGTGTGCGGTACACGCTTTTAAAAGCGATGCATTAAAAAATAACACCGAAATTAAGGATCACATTACAAAAATCCATTAGGGCAGCCAATAAAAATAGATCCACAACTTTTAATGCCACAGATTCAGCCATTTGGAAATACTAATAAAACGTCCTACGTTGATTGTGGAGATAACAAGGGGATAAAAAGGTCACTGAAGATTGGATAGATTAGTATCAACTTTTATCTGATTTTTTTCTCACCTGATGATGAATGATAGCATTGTCTATGATGGGATCGCAATGATCTGAAAGAGCTATAGCTAAGAGTTATTTTCACAAAGCCCATCGAGAATCAAACCTAGAATTTTATTTGATTAATTGTACAATTTATACTTACGGTCCTCAGTCTCCGCAGTGAGCAACTTAAATACTTATTATGGGTGACAGACAAAAGGTATATAATTTTTTATAAACATCCCCAGACTTGAAGAACCAACAAGTTGTTTGGGAAAATTAGGCCTCATAGGAAATCGAACCCGCAAACCCCGGAGCTGAAGTCAGGGTCACTTTTACGTACGCCAACGCGCCAGTCAAAAACTTAAAATACTTATAAATTATTTAAGTGTTGATTCACACGAAGATAATTTTAGTGTCGATATTTTGACATACTTGATCGTGCTCAAGTGGAATGCAGATAAACGGTACTTCGAAGTAATATATTAAAGTTATAATACGTCTATTTTTATTAGCAATCTTCACTAATTAATTGCGAACCCGTATGATGTCTTGACTTATACCTAACTAAAACTGATTGATAGACGATCTCAAAGGACAATCAAGCCGCTTAATTGAATCCCTCAAAAACAAAGATGTCCATCGATTGAGATTTGTTTTGAAATTTCTATAACTAGAAATTTCAAAATTATAGTTCTTCAGTATCGTAAAATGAGTACTAATTAAAGGTAAGTAAATCATTCATTATGTAAATATGACACCCATATAAACAAATCGGTCTTAAAATTAAATATGTTTGTAAAATAACATCATTAACTTGTGAAGTAAAATTATTGAAATATTACGTTCTGAAATCGTTGCAATTGTGTTCAAAAATTACTTCGCACCCTTTGAAGGAAACGGTTACGTGCACTTAGCACGATGCTTTGCATATAAAGCGGTACGTACAACCTTGTTCTGTAACTTGAAAATGACTCTTTTTTAAACCTGAGCAAATTTAAAAAAAAAAATCTAAATAGTAGCTCGAATAATCTTACTCTTGCTAATATTATAAATGCGAAAGTTTGTGAGTATGGATGGATGTTTGTTACTCTTTCCCGAAAAAACTATTGGACGAATTTGGATGAAACTTTACAGTTATATAGGTAATACATCGGAATAACATATAGGCTACAATTTGTAATGATTTTATGTAATATAACGATACATGTCAATAAAGTCGGAAAAAATCTGGCCTCTGAGAGCTATCTCGGCGTACGCTGCCTAAACCATTGGAGTAACACAAAGATGATGTACCGTAGTATTGTTTGTCTTGAATAGTTCTAAATAAAAGTCCGCGACAACAAAGATCTGCCTTTTATGTGTAAGCCACTATGACCAAAAGTGAGAATGATAAATTTCATTAAATTAGTTACTGTGGGAAAGCAAATTCCATGCGAAGCCGCGGGCAAAAACTAGTCCTTTTATAATAAGAGACTTAAGTGATAATAGAATTATTTTGCTATAATCCGCTATAGATATTGCAGTATGTGAGTATTGATAAATAAAATAATATAAATAACCCAATATAGGTCTCATTATAAGTCTTGAGATAAAAATAGACCTTTAATTTAATAAACCGTTTGTAGGTGTCCTTTTGGTGGAAATTAAGCCTGTTAATAATTTATAGAGTTAGGCGTTACTTTACCATATACAAAATAATAATAATATTATTGTGCTATAATCTGCGATAAGTAAATAAGAAAAATATATAATGCTAAATGTAGAGTGTACAATGCTGCAAATCGTTATTAAGAATCAACTTGGTAACGCCTACATAAAACATAATGATCTGAACAAGATCCGAGTTGTGATGGGGTACTAAATTAGCCGCAAAGACTTTTATGGTCGGCGATTTGTGATACTTGACAGTGAATGTTTCGTAAAGGCGTAGGAATACTTCAACGTGTATATTTGATTAGTAAGATGTGATATCCTAGCTGTAAGACCGTGCGACTCTTTCAAGGGAATCACGGGTTCAAACCCCAGGCAGACACCAATAAGTTTTTTGTTAAAAATTTTGTGTCGAATTGCTTATTGCAATTTCTTACACGCTTTTTGGTAATCAGAAAACATCGTGAGGGAACCTGCACATCTCTAGAAAATTACGGTATATGTGTAAACTATTATTTAAGCAATTGAATCCGCATTGGAGCATCGTGGTCTAAGGTCTTAGCTACAACCCTTCTCCCCAAACGGAGAGGAGGCCTATACCAAGTGGGATCGTAACAAGCCTATATGTTAGTTAATAGTTGATTACTTATAAAATATACCGAATATAGAAATTTAATAAGACAATTTGAAGTTTATTGACCACTTAACGTTCTGTAAAGTTTGCTACCGTTTATATATCAGTAACATCTGGTCAACAAAAAGGTAGATAGTTATTTGAATATTTTGGACAAAAGTATTTTAAAATATTAATACTACTTTTTTTTTGTTATTCTCAGTCTGAAAACTTCATCCTATTTATATTTGGTTAAATAACAGACATGTTTCAATGACAGATTTCTTATACTGCTCTTAGTTGCCACAACGGGACGTAGGTTTCTTCAATGGACCTTCATATCACACGATTTTGTCCTACTTGGATTGCTAGTATCAGTGATAGCTATAACCTATAAAATATTGGTATATAATATATACCATTATTTTAACGGTAATTCAAGTACAAAATATTCTTTATTCATATTAACTTGTATACAAGTGCTTTTGAATCGTCAACTCTACTGCTGGTTCGGAAAGCTGTTCCTGCTGATAAGAGCAAGTAAGCAACTCGGTGGTTGTTCTTTTGAAAATATAATTCTTATTACTAGTTACATTTGGTCATCGCTGTGCTGTAATGGGTCGAAGACTAGCCTATATCCACGCATTCTTATCATCTAAGTTATCCTAAACAGTATCACTTCTTTCTGCCCTCTTTTTAACAGTGTTTTTTTACTGCTATAATGTAGATAGATGCCAGAAATTATTTATCCTTTGTGTATTTCCAAATAAAAATAGGTCAACTGTTAAATTTAATGTTGATTGCCACAAATAACGGCAACAAATAATCAAAAATAACGATGCCTCCATTGAGAATCAATTGATGTGAACGCATCCATGCGTAAAAATTAAAGGGCAAATTGATAGAAAACGATTCGTGATCGGAATTCGGAGAGCATTTTATTAAAACGTATTTCTTTTGAGCCGCGTTTTGATGCCTCTAGGTAGAGAACCTGGGTATTAAAAAAAATAATTCATATTTTAGACAATTGTTGCAATTAATTAAGCTTGAACGATATGTTATCAAAAAATTATAATAAACTATTGAACAACTTTCTTAATGCCATTTATCAAAATATTATCTTTTTTTTTTCAGTATCTAGAAAATCTTTCAATAATGCTAGACTCTCAAGTGTACTTCTTTTTCAATGAAAACCTCACGTTGATCATAGCACCTACTGCCAGCGCATTCCTCAAAGGCATACTTTAAAATTTTATTTTATATTATATATCTAAACATTTTCATAACCACTTTCCAAATATACGGGTATATTCGAAGAAGCAGCCAGTCTAACCTTGATAATAAAATTACTATATTCAATCCAAAAAAAATACACTCACAATATTTTCGCCAATTCTCTTCTCTTTGCATACCACAACCTCGATGATACTTGGAGCACGTAAAATCGCGCTGTAAAATTTTTTGATTAAAGCGTTTTAAACATTAGAAAAACAAAATCACACAAAGATTTAGGTACCAATGGCCTACTAATTACAAGGAAGAGCAACATAGTGTTTCAAAAAGGTAATTAAATTAATCAAGTTTATTCTCGAATAAACTATTAGACTTAATTCATAAACGCCGGTCTTCGTAAATCGTGATCCATAACAGTTTGCGCGCGCGCATATAGCATGCCGTAAGTGGGTGTGACTAAGCGCCGTGTGGTGATTGGCCGGAGTGGAAATTAGCATTTTTATTGATCACGCTTTACATCTTGTAATGTTACAAGATCATTGGCTATGATTATTATCTGAAGCATCAGTGATTTTATTACAAGAGACTACATAATTTAAGCCTTCAGAACTAAAGCATAGCGTAAAAATGAACAAAGTTCAATCATATCATCCTATTCTAACTATGTCGTTAGATATTTATGTATATTATATATATTATTTATTTATAAATATTTCGATTATTGGATATTATTAAATATTTTTCATTAAACTAATCTATTTCAAATAATAAAATAAAATAAATAAAAAACAAATTACTTAAAACAATGCAAAATTATTTTCACTTTCAAATAAGTTTTTATTGTTCAGCGTTTAAACATGTATTGTTAAAGAATATATGTATAATAAGCGCGTTATCTACTTGTCCACGTAAAGTGATATAAATGTACTATTTGAAGATTTCCTTTTTTAAATGAACTGATTCTTTGTCTCAAGATAAGTTTTCTTGTCAATTAATGATTGATTTACTATTGATAATAAATATCATTAAATATATACAATAGTTCTCGGTATGGTAGTGTAGTTACTAGTCCAGTTACTATCTAACTAAAAGCGTCTTACGTCTTGGAAAAGTTGGAACTAAGAACGACCACAGTAATTTAATGTGCATTAGCATATTCTAGCAAATATCTCGGTATTCAGGATTAGTTTTCATTTTCACCTCACCGTCACCACGAAGCGAACAATTAATTGTAAATATTAAGGAAATACATGAGTTATTGCAAAAAATTTCTATGTCTAAGAGAATTGGTACATTTAAAGCTTAGTAAGCATCCGGGGCTCCTACTATTAGCCTATGAGGGCTTCTAAATGCAGTTTGATTTCAATTGAAATCTCGTTAACCTGTTTTAAATTCAAACCAAATTGAGATAACGTTATTTATTAATTAGTATAAGCTTATTGTTTAAATACTGTCAAACTAAAAATAAACTTCTTACGAAATGGTCTCGCATAGCTAATTTAACTATGAATGGTTTTCTCACAAGCCAGCGTCGGTAACCGCATTTTTTAATGAACTAGTTACTTTACAAACACTTGAAGTGTGAAAACGTCACTTAACCGCAGTCTGTGTACTTCCCGGCGAAGTGTTAACTTACAACCTACTTTTCTCGCCCTACATGAGCAACACGGCGTAAATAAGTTTTTATAACAGAAAATTTAGCATTTCCTTTAAAGTTTTCTTGAAAAAACCTGATATAGAGCACTTACACGCAAGGAAATTAGGTTCGCAACATCGAAATCCGTTACTTATCAATGTATAACATTTTTGCTTTAAGATTCCCTATCGTGTTTAACAAAAATAAAATGAGACTAGCTATATGAAATAGCTGTGATAGACCAGCGGTGAGACCGTGTGACTCTAGAGACGATCATGGGTGCAAACCTCGGGTAGACACCAATGAGTTTTTCTATTAAAACTTATTTGTCTAATTGATAATTGCAATTTATCACATGCTTTTCGGTGAAGGAAAACATCGTGAGGAAACCTGCATATCTTTAGAGAATCCTAGGGATATATGTAACTATCAATCCGCATTGGTGCAGCGTGGTAGGTTTTAGCTCCAACCCTTCTCTCCGAAAAACGGAGAGAGGAGGCCTATGCCTAGCAGGTAGTTTCTTCTAGCTGGGTTACTCTAATGACTATTACATCTCTATAAAATTGTTGTATACAAGTTGGAAAATGATAATTAACATGTTTCGACATACCTACCATTCTAGAATGCAAAATATATTAATGTATATGACATATTGGTAAATACAAATACGGACGGACAGCTTCGACTGTATTTCTTCGAAACTTTGATTGCGTGACGATTTGTATTTTCTCTACATATAGATGTTCGTGTTTTATATTTCAGTTTGTACTGATTTTATTGACTGCGAATATTAAATGATTTTTTCGTTGTAATCACGGGGTAGTATACCATGCAAAACGTCCCTTTTGCAGTATACCTCCGATAATATAGATAGCCCATAGATCCTGACCTTGGAAAAGTTTTGTTCCATAGACAGTAGCATAAGTTCATCAACTCTCCATAAAAACGTTTTTCTTAAAACTTACTACGTTTACTATTTGTCCTGATAAACAAAAAAGACAATTTTATTGCACCACGATTCTGAGATCAAAGTGACTGAACAGATTAGTGACGGCTTCTTTCTGTTGATAAAGCATTAGTTCTGCTTTAAAACACCGTCAAGTTTGTGCAAAATCATTGTCTATAATGACATTTTTGATCTTAATTTTTAGAGTACAAACTTATCAATTTAATTGGCTCAATTAGTTGTGTTACGAGCTGTAATTATAGAAAGTAACGTTAATTAAATACCTTAGTTTAATATTATATTGGTATAATGTAAATTCAATATAAGTGGACAATGGAATAACCATACCAGTAATTGAAAATGAATGTTTAGTTGACCAAAACGGTAATAAACATATTTCATAGAAAAAATATGTGTTCATTCATTTAATGTCATTAAGCGATGTTTATGGATAATTTTTAGTTTCATTTTAAATTTTATCTATTGTATTACAAAATTATGTAGACTAACAGTCTTATTCATGGAAATTGCTTATAGGTTTTAGACACTCTTTAGTTAAAACGCTCTATAAGCTTAGAAAACGTTCCTTAAAATTGATTATTCATAAATCTTTTATAACTGATCTATAGTTAAAATGCATTTATAAATCCGAATGTTGCCATTGTAAGGAAATCTGGCGACCAATTGCAATTTAAACAAGAAGATTATCATTTCGCTATTAAAATATCAAATTAGAACTCCACACTCGTTTCAGAAGACTTATCTTACGAAATTTTGTGTCTTAACATTCCTCTAGGAGTGTTCAAAAATAATATTATATAATAATTTCTTGCTTCATTGTATTTTTTTAGTATCTAAATCATCCGGATCAGTCCATTTTTTGTATCGCGTCCGGTTTATATTCCCAACAAGCAATAATGCTCCTTAAATAATCGAGATTGATATCATAATGGCGGAACGAATAATGATAATTCAGATTCCATAGATGATAGGCTCGTTATAGTTTTCCAAAAACAAGACCGAAACCTTGGGGCGGAATTGATAATTTACTCGTTCGAAGAGCTCTATCATTAAGCTCGTTGTGAAGGAAATGATTGCCGGTTTGGTCGTATATTTACTATGCTCTGGCTATAACAGCGACTTTGGTAGAAGAACAAACATATCTCGGCTTGTTATGGAAAAAAATCGTGAGCGGTTATTATACGGTGCCGTGATTTTGGCGCTCTAACGTGTTTTTCATGAGAATCTTTGAACGGAGGAAATAATTAGACTGTTGTTTGTTTTGTTCTTATTTTCATAAAGCTTGTCTGTGAGTAACATATTAACCACATAGTAACCGACATATAGTACCCGGCAATAAATAATGCACATCGAGGCTTAGAGAGAGAAAATCGGCTAGATTCTGCGTCATAGATCATTGTCTCTGTCGCACAGACTGACGAACCCGTGTGAAACGTCACATACTGACTGAGTGACAGCGACAGCACTCTACAAAACCGAACTGGCCTGGTTCGTTCTAAACATCATTATTTATGGCCGGGTAATATTAGGTCCTTACATATGAAATTGGCGTTTTGTCGTACTGGCCACTTTGATCTCAAATATTATCTTTATGGTTAGGAATTCCAGATTCAAATTCATACAGCTATTTACTCATGCATTTGTATTTCAACCCCCCTAATTCATTTGTTTTTTCTTCTTTAGTTTTTTTCTTTGTGTCACTCTGTTTACAAAATGGAAAACATGAAATATCGCGTTATTTACGAGTATGAGTTCCACCGTGGCACCAGTGCTGCAGAAACGGCTCGAAGGATTAATGATGTGTATGGTGATGGTGTCGCAAAAGAAAACACAGTGCGTTTTTGGTTCTAATGTTTTCGTTTCGTTTTCGGAAATTTCGACCTGCAGTACAAGCCTCGTGGACGGCCGGAGACCAAACTTGATAATGAAGAATTGAAGGCTATTGTGGAAGCGGATCCATCGCAAACCACGTCCGAGTTAGCTGCAAGCTCCGAAGTTAGTGATAAAACTATTCTAATCCACTTGAAGCAGATTGGGAAGGTGAAAAAGCTTGAAAGGTGGGTACCTCATGAATTGAGTGAAGCAAACCGACAAACGCGTGTCGACTGCTGCGTTACGTTACTCAACCAGCACAATAATTAATGAATTTTAAATCGAATCATTACCTGTGATAAAAGTGCAAAAAGCAGTGGCTGAACCCTGGCGAACCAGCCAAATCCTGCCCTAAGCGAAAATTGACTAAAAAAAAGTTGCTTGTAAGTGTTTGGTGGACTAGTGCCGGTGTCGTTCACTACAGCTTTCTTAAATCTGGCCAGACGATTACGGCAGATATCTATTGTCAGCAACTGCAAACCATGATAGAAAAGCTAGCTGCTAAACAACCGAGGCTGGTCAATCGCTCTAGGCCACTGTTGCTTCAGGACAACGCTAGACCACACACTGCACAACAGACGGCTACCAAATCAGAGGAGCTTCAATTAGAATGTCTTAGACATCCACCGTACTCTCCGGACCTTGCTCCAACAGATTACAATTTTTTTCGCAATTTGGATAACTACTTGCAAGGAAAAAAATTCAACTCCGATGGGGCAGTCCAAACCGCCTTCAAAGATTTTATTGATTCCCGCCCAAATGGTTTTTTTAGTAAGGGGATCAATGAACTACCTATGAGATGGCAAAAGTACATAGCAATGGTACATACTTTGATTAATTAAATATATTTCATTAAAAAAAAACGACTTTATGTTCCTCCAATAGAAAACGCCAATTTCATATGTAAGGACCTAATATTATAAATTTACGAGTAGTAAGTACGTCGCAGGTACGGCTTGTTCATAAAATTGTGTTTGTAAGCAATTACAAGAATAAGGTCATAATTGCATTTTAAATGCACTATTTGCCGTCACAATTTGGACAACCTAATAATGCTGACTTAAAAGCCGTGTAGTTTTTTCGTGACCCCCGATTACCGTGCGATAATAACGGCAATTTAAAAATAAATGCAACTCTATTCTTGGAATCGTCTTATTACCTTTTGTAAATGCATCATTACTGAACCTTTTTTTTCACGCTGTACACTGGTAATGCTAAATCGAGTTTACAATTTACGGTTTTGTACACATGTCTTCATTTTAAAAAAGTCTTCAGCTTTTATATTCTTCAATTTTTATAGTCTCCAATTATTATAAAATATTTTTACAAAAGAAATAATAAAATTATTTTGCTATAATCCGCGATACAGTAAATAGAAAAAATATATAGTGCTAAATGTATAGCGGACTCCACTCCACTCAGCAAGACTCTACGACAAAATCGCAAAGCGCCGTGAAGTCTATCTCCTGATGATGCTACGGTTGCGGGGCGAAACAATTGTTGAGTTTGTGATAGTGATCGTGTGTAGTGCTTGTGTATTGTGGTGGCAGTGGTGGAGGTTTGTGCATGTGTTTTTACGAATCCTGCATGTAACGGATATGAAAAAACTGATAGTTCATTATACATTTAGCACTATATATTTTTTCTGTTTACTGTATCGCGGATTATAGAAAACTAATTTTATTATTACTTTTGTATTATGGATCTCCGCAAAGTAACGCCTAATTCTAAAATTATTCTTCAGATTTTATAATTTTCAATTTTTAAAAGTCTTCAATTTTTATAGTCTTGTAACGCGTCGAACCGGACGGACGTATGGACGGGGAAAGAATACGTACAAATGACAGGACAGTAATATTGTCACTTATACAGAGAGTATGACATTGAATAACATTTTTGTATAAATTTTTTCGGTTTATACAGCATAGTCAGACACTGAACACTAGACACGAATGAGTCATCTCTGCTTGCTATTTACAAAACCCATTTGCTAGATTTTGTTCGTAATTATATTGAATGTAGTCGATTGAGTGATGCCTGGTAACAATCATACATCCTGGTATCCAAATTAACTCAATTTCTCAACTCAGCATAGAGAACTCAATTTCCCTTTCGTAGCTTCCATTTTATAAGTCGCTTTGTCTAAAAGATGACACTTCAAGAAAGTCAAGGAAATTGGTTATCTTGTATAAATATAATCCATGCTCTAATTGCATGTTATATGATGAAGATACGAATCACCAATATCACATAGAAAAACGGTGTCCTCGCCATTAAATATGAAGTCTCTTTTTTCTGACATCTGTAATACATGATCTACGCTCACAGACCTAGCGGTGTTTTAAATACAAATACTTATATTACTTACAAACTTACTTTAGATCACTGCTGTGATAAGACCGCCCTTTGCATGCTTTATATTATAATGAGATTTAGGTTTTCTATAAATTGTTTTTTCTTTTCTTATATATAGTGTAATTTTGTGCAAAAAAGATGTTTATTTATCTATCTACAATTCGTCTCATGCTTTGGCTGACACCGCAGATGCCGTACTTTGTATTGCGATGCTTTTGACCTTCCTGCTTAATTTTCAATTCGAAAAAAATCTATTACGCTAATTAATAATACTTCTTGAACAATTTATCTTTAAACAAACAGTTATATTACAATGTTTTATATTCCTACCCATGTATTTTTGCATAAGCCGTTAAAATTTTCCCGAAGTACAAAAAATCAATTTAACCATACATAAGAACGTATTGTGGTAACGATTTAGTTTTTTTTTGTAACAACGATCATTTCTATTTTGTGACACGTATCTTTTGTTCCGGCCCACTCTTTGTAGTTACGACAGTCAGTCATAGAACCTTAGTCCATCGCCATAAGGATCAACAGCGCTATGTGAATGGAGTTTTTTTTTTAACTTTCTATGCCACGGGTTTCCTGTAAAGCGAAACCATGATCGATCCTGTGGGTGGCTCAAACTGTATCAAGTTCCTGATCGTCTTTTTGTTATGTACAGTACATTCGATGAATTCATGGGCATGCTTTATTATAAGGAGAAATCCAAAAATAAGATGTAATTTTAATTAGAGTAGTTTATAGAACTAGGCGTTACTTTGCCGAGATCCATAATACAAAAGTAATAATCCGCGAAGAGTAAATAGAAAATATATATAATGCTAAATTTATAGTGGACTATCCGTTTTTTTTCATACCCGATTCATGCAGGATTCGTAAAAACACATGCTCAAACCTCCACCACCGCAACCACAATACACAAGCACTACACCGTTCACAATTACGAACTCAACAATCGTATCGCCCCACTACCGAATCAGGAGATAGACTGCACGACAAAATCGTAAAACGTTATTTAGCGTATAATTGGCTAAATTTATAAAATGGAGGTTATAAAAAAATCTACATTTAAATTTAGATATGCTCGTAACGTATAAATTTATTCCTTGTTAAAAAATAACAGCGATGACATAATATATTTAATCCTCTTCCTTATATTATAATTACGAACGCGGACAGAGAGACCCGTAAATCTGTTTGTTTGCAATAAGCTCCAGAATTACTGAACAGATTTTCATGCGAAAAATCGTTCACGAGGATATTATTAGTGTAAAATCTGTTAAAATGTTTGTATATCGGAATTGTATATTACATTCTGAAGATGGTTCTAAGAATGTCAAAAAATCAAGCCGTCTGGGAGCTTTCATCGACAACAATACCTTTTAGAGATTACTATATCTATTCTAGATTTTTTTTTAATTATCACGATGTGGCAATGGGAAATTTTATCAACTAATTTTTGTTAGTATCGAAATAAGCCCCCATGTTTGGCATTAGTAAAATGATAGTGCACCAAAACATGTATAGTACGCGGTAATAAATAATGCAAATCGAGGCTTAGAGAGAGATATCGGCTAGATTCTGCTTCATAGAGCATTGTCTCTGTCGCACAGACTGACGAACCCGTGCGAAACGTCACATACTAACTGAGTGACAGTGACAGCGCTCTACGAAACCAAACTGGCCTCGATCTAAACATCGATGTGCATTATTTAATGTCGGGTACTATAATTTCATGCCTAAGAATCTTTAATTTAATAAATTTTATGAAATATCTACAATGAGTATATTAGAAAATAAAGTTTATTAATTATTTAAAAATTTTGATCTTAAATGTTTTGATGGGAAAATAGACTCCACCATCAATGACATATATTATTGATGGAATGTGTGACGGTTCCAACCTTACATACATTTTGGTAGAGTTATGTACTGAAGCGTTAGTATGTTAACGAATGTATATATATATATAAAATATTTGTTTGTCATGTTATATGGGTTTTCAGAATGGGTTTTCGATACCCGTTACATATCTGTAAATTTTTCATGAAAATATTTTTTTCAAAATTTTCCCATACATTTTCATTTTTCCATACTAAAATTTTCCATTGCGACCGAACGTCACGACAGTCGCGGGAAATAGATGTGGGTGGATGTCTGGCGGACGTTGCCGGGAGCGCTGCGGCCGAGCGGCTGAAAGGCGAAGGCTAACGTTTCCCGTACCAGGTACAGGGTAGCGCCATGATCCCTAGCATATATTTAAAGCTTCGGCTTGCCTGAACGGTGTTGTGAGAGACTTCGGTCTTTTATCTCACAAAAAAATTAATGTAATATTTTATTACATGTTACAAGTTTATTATTATTCTCGAACGCTTTATAGTGCCTGAATATAACTTGGTGAGGGTGACTTCGCTGAGTGGTGCTGGGCACTGTACCGAATTAGACTCTGGTGAGTACTGGTGTCGGATTGATGGTTTCAGGCCTGCAATGATTTCGGTCGTTGTAGCGAGCCTCGCCTCGGTCTGCTCCAGGCTGTGAATATCATGATGGTCTTCCGTCTTGATACAGAGCAGCTAGAGTTACTTTGGTGAGTTTTGGGTGATACGGATTGAATTTTAGGCCGGTATTGATCTCCGATCTCTACTGTGAAGCCTTGTTTGATCTTTGGACGCCTAGGACTCCAAAAGTAGTGTTGGTACAATGTGGTTTCTTAAATGTTACTGATTGATGATTTGGCGTTGGAAACGATGTCTGTTGTCTTTCAGTAGTGCCGAAATCACGACCGAATGTTGCTAGATGTTGTGGAGTCTATTTTACTAGCCAAAGCGATGTCATAGCAGTGATGGAACCGAACTGTGGACTTTGTTCATAGTTTTGCATGGAGCGTGCGGGGTAAAACCTACATGTGACGTGTGATAGTCCTTCTGAGGGCTTCCCCATAGCTTAGTGTCAGTGATACCACGAATGTTTACGACATTATAGCATGTCATAGGGCCGCTGGTCGGGTCTTTACTAACAAGATTGCGGACTAGCTTTAGAAAGTGTTGCCTGTGCTATATCTCTATCTTACGTAGCTTGCTACGTGTAACAAATAAATAACTAATTCTTGTATGCCGAAGGTGCTATTGGCCAAAAGGATGCAATGCAAGCGTACGTCGACACATTTTGTTATAAATATAACTATTTAACATAATAGTGCTAGCACTATAAATGCAAATAATTGTAATATAAATATATAACGCTAACGCTCTACGGAGTAATGAATTACAAAATATATTATTTGCCACCACGTGTGGTACGAAACATAAAACTTGCTGTTATGTGATCTCTGAGGAGTCATGTGCAAATCTACAATTTATGCCGCTACGTGTGGTATCAACGAATACAAAACCTGCTATTATGTGATCTCTACGGAGTCATATGCAAACCTACAATATATGTGCCACTACGCGTGGTGCCAACGATTACAACAATTTACTGTTATGTGATATCCGAGGAGTCATGTACAGTTTTAGCTTCGTGCTATTATGTTTTCCACTACACGTGGTGACAACGAACGCGGAACGTACCGCTTGAAATGCTTGCTATTGGCAAGATGCACTGTCTTATTATAAGAATTGGTTGATTTATATCAACAATGGCTTTGGGCCTCATCACAATAAAAGGCTTTAAGCCTCATCAAAACAAATATGGCTAACGCCAACTCAATAGCTACGGCTGAAATGAAATTTGAACTTAGGTCCTAGTATTAAACCCGGGCACACGTGCCTTATCTTGGACTACGGTCCTTATTTATTATTATTATTTACCCCATTCTCTTTAAGAGCAATGACGGGTGTTTATAAAACATATTATAAATAACCTGTGCTCAAGGGCACAGGCGCACTATAAATTGCATACCCTAACCCTACGGGGGGGGGCTCATATCCTATGGACGGAGCTCACCGTTGGTAGCGGGTGAGGAGCTACTGACTATCTCTTCTCTCTTTATATTTTTCCATATCGGAAGAATATAAAAGACGGGAGAAGGATACCACATTATTTAAACTGCTCTACGGAGTTGTTTAAGGGTTAGATATTAGATCGAGTGAATGATCTTTCTGATGGCTTTATAAATTATTTTAATCTTCCCATTATCTTGAACTTCCCATCGGGATGGTTTAAGGAGACTTACAGTATGTTACTCGAGTGATCCTTCTGTTGGCTTTAAAATACATTATTTCAGTTATTATTGACATAACTTTATGACCCATACTGATGGCAAACAAATATATAATTAAATATAAAATATCAAAACGAATATATCGTCTCTGATGGCTATTTATGAAATATTACAATAAAGAACATTCAACCTTTCTGAATGTTCAGCATTTTTTTTTAATATATATAATGGGTTCGATTCGTGTAATAAACATATATATGTATCGAACATAAAGAATCTATTCATGTATTAACAGATATGGGATCTGTTCATGTAATAAATATATGGGATCGGTTCGTGTATTAAATATATGGGATGCGTTCGTGTAATGAATATATAGGATGCGTCATGTAATAAATATATGGAATCGGTTCATGTATTGAACATATATAACCTGTTTATGGGTCGTGCGATTATTGTGCAATAACTAATAATAATTTATGTTTATTTTACTCCTCTAATCTGATGAATCTGTGGTCTCTGACGCTCTAAAAGGATTTGAGTTATTACAATCACAACGTTAAATGGGTCCTAACCAACTAGACGAATCACGTGCCAAATATATAAATTTAAAAGCGCTAGCGCTTATGCGCATGTTTTATGTATTTCAATGGTAGAGCGCGAGCGCTCTAACCTCATTTAAATAATATTAATTATAAATATGATGAAGTATATAAATATGTACAAAGGGCATGGGGGGGAAAACGTTACAAATGTTCTCGATTTAACTCGGCTAAATTATGTTAAACTTAGTTTGAACAAGTTGCAATTTTTTGTTTATCATTGTGTACCTTCCAAAACTGATTTGTGATGAGCTTTTTCATTTAGTTTTAATAAGTTTCAGAGTATAATAGAACATGTACATGACGTTCAAGCTAAAAGACTTTTACACAAAAAAATCTGAACTCTTTTTTAACGTGTACTGAAAAGGTGACTTAGTATCGCACTAGTATTCGTCGAATGACTTATTAATATGAACATTGCATAAAGCATAAAGACGCTAGCACAAAAGCTACGCGAAATCTAATATTATTCTGTATTGTAACAATCGCCAATCGTAAGAACTTGGCCTGTTAGTGTCGCCTATTGTTCGATTTCTAAGCCGAATATAATAACTACAGTATAATGTAACAAATGTCATACATTTTCATTTTGCCATTTTCGTCTCTAGTACTTAGTAATAAAGACCGCTGAGGTATTTCTTGGCATAGTTTTAATTTGGTAAGAAGTTGACAGTTAAGCCACATTGGAATCGGAAGTGGTTGGTAAATTATTCTTGACATGCAGCTGGTTTTAAATAATTTTAATATAAAAAAAATTATGTTATGGTTTAATTTTTTAAATTTAAAATTAATTAAATTTTCAGACAATCTTTAGAATGACCCAGCGGATGATCCTGTAAAGTTTGGTGGCGATCGAAACTTTTTTTTAAATTACACATTTGAAACCACACTGAGCCATAGCAATCCGTGGCCCGACAGCTAGTATTAAATTATATAATTATTATTCAAACGATTCAATTAAATCAATACCAAGAAATCTTGCTTTAGGCAAATCTATAACGAATCACAGAAAAATTGTGAAAAATCCAGAGATAATATGGATATTAAATATTAAAACGAAGAATTAATAAATTAAAGTTACAGTATATTTAAAAAGGAGTAGTGCATATTAGAGATTTGAATTGTTGTTAAAAAGTAACTTTTTTTTCAGATGAAGTCGTTTATAGACGGTACTTTAAGTAGGGCCCATAATCAAGGGCCAAATTTGCTTTATTCTGCGTTAAACAAAATACACGCTAATAGCTTACCGATATCGTCGTGGAGCCTGTCTCCCGGCCTCGGTTAGGGGTCGTGACGATTGTTGAGATTCTGGTAGTGAATGTGTGCAGTGATAGTATTATAATATCGCTATTTTATAGATATAATCTAATCGTATAAATAAAATATTTAAAAAAATAATCGTGTCACATATTAGTGACTATACTCCTCCGAAAAGGCTGGATCAATTTTCATGAAATTTTATATGCATATTCAGTAGGTCTGAGATTCAGTTACTATCTATTTTTCATACCCTTAAGTGATAAGGGTACTTCACACGTAACTTTTTTTAATTTTTTGGAAAAATTGATTTATTTTTTATAATGTACATTAGAAATTCCCTAGAAATAATTTATATGGCAAAATACGTTTGCCACTATATTTTAACACTATATCGCAATATGATTAGATATAAAAGTAATGATAAAGAGATTCGCAAATCGCAAAGCAAGGCTTTGCGATTTTGTCGTGGAGTCTATCTCCTGATGATGCTTCGGTTGTGGGGCAAAACGATTTTTGAGTTTGTGATAGTGAACGTGTATAGTGCTTGTGTATTGTGGTGGCAGTGGTGGAGGTTTGTGCATGTGTTTTTACGAATCCTGCATGTATTGGGTATGAAAAAACGGATAGTCCACTATACATTTAGCACTATATATATTTTCTATTTACTGTATCGCGGATTATAGCAAAATAATTTTTATTATTACTTTTGTATTATGGATCTCCGCAAAGTAACGTCTTATTCTATAAATGATTCTGATGATCTTTACTTCCGTTATATTATACTTTTACAAGTCATATGGCTTACAGTCCTACAGGATGTGTTTGAAACTAGTAAGTACGTTGGAAGTACTAACGACCATGTTTTCAACACAATGTCATCCATTCATGATTGTTTGCTCTCTTGTTAGTATGTAAACGGAAGTTGAGTGTACGCAGCAACATTGTTATCTCGGTGTTAACCTTTGTTCTTTTATGGGACTTCCTTTACTGGTAATGTTTTGGTACAAACGGTTATGATAACCTTTAACGAAAGTTTAACCACCATAAAAATTATTAGGTGAGTTACTTAAGTTCTCAACTTAACTTAGCATTCAACTTTCTGTGTGTTATATTAGATTGGTGAGGTAAAGTAACGGCCGGTTACTTTACGCGGGACAAATTTGATAAAACTTGTTTATATAAACATATAAAATTATTGAGTCTTCAGAACCTTGGTACTAATTACTTGGAAAGATCTCAGATATGTGATAAGAGATAAACCTCCTATATTTTATATCGGATACGAAATAAAAAAGTTCCATAAAAATGGATTGGATTTTCGCATGATGCAATAGCAAACAAACATACAAAACAATTGTTTCGGAAGTATAGGTATAACTATATTTTAATATAGTATAATACAGAGCAAAGCAAAATAATAGGAAAATCGTCTTGTAGTTAAATCAAAACGACAGGAAACTTTAAAATAATACAGATGTTACACATCTCATCTATCAATTACCTGGTTAACATTGTATCCTAAAATAATTCCTCAAACATAACACCGCAATCAACTGCCCATTACAAATCCCAGTCTTACCCCATCGAAACAAGATAACAGTATATATAAGGTGACCAAGTATAAAGACATACGGGCTCGCTAGATTCGGCACGAGATTGCCGTCAATCCATCAAGCCGAATGTCAAAACTAATACAAACCGTGTCCCGTGAGAGATTCCCGATCGTAGTTATAATTATGCGTTTCAATGCAGCGTCATCCGATTAAAATTGGCAGCCTATAGGGGAATTGGATTGACGAATCAAGTATACATTGTGAACAAAACATGAAAATGAGGTGATAGTATCTAACCGGTTCATTGAAGAGGGTTAGATCGCGACCCTTAATTGTTTTTGGATAAATTGAGATGTATTTATAAAGCCATACCATGTCATATCGAGATATCTTTCTATAGTCGTGCTCAAGAACTGATTGGCGTGTTCTGTCCGTTCGAGTAATATTACTTTTTCGTTTACTAACCGCACTTGAAGTCCCAACATGTCCCTTCTTGTGATGTTCTTTTTCTTTCTGGTCGATCTTCCGCGCTCTTTTCTTCATATTTCGCTTCCTGGGCAATACTTCAACACTAGCGCAGTTCTACGCTAGTGTTGAAGTAGTCTAGTTCTTTACGCCATGTAAAGAGTGAATTAAAAAATCCCCCGGATGGGCTCGAAATTAGTCGGTCTAGCCCGGTAGGACAAGACGTGAGTATATCCTCGGTTTCTATACATAAACTAGCGCATTGTGTAGCTAATGAAAAAAACTTTGTGAAGCTTACTTTTTATGCTGAGTAGCGCTACTGTCGCGTTTCTAAACTTATCACGTTATGTAAGTTGAAAGCATTGCTATTAGTAAGGAATTTTATTATAAAATCATTATTTATCTAACTTTTTCTGAAAACCTTTATAATAAAACGCGCATATTATTTTTATTTATCGTCAAATATGGACAATACTGTATTTACACGTTTACTCTATTACCTTGATAACTGGAAACTTTACTGCCTTTTCTGACAATTCCTAAGCGCTTTCGTGTTAATTGTGGAATGAATTCCATTAAACGGGATTTCCCCGCGACGGATATTAGATATAAAAGGGTCGATTTTTCACTTGTTCTAATATATTTATCAAAGTTTGAATTAATTATAAATCTCTAAGAGACGAAAAAAAATCTGGTCAAGTTATTGTGCAATATATTTTAGTTTGATCCCATTCTGTAGTCTTGTGCCATTAATTTAATTCACCCATTTGAAGTTGGCATACTTAACTAAAAATGTAAATAGCAGGACTCTCGCAATATGTCACTGCTTGCCATTAGCATGAAAGCAAATGTATGTCGTATCGATTTTCGCTTTCCTTAGAACTCTAGTTAGCGTAGTTAGAACGTATTGAATTTTTTCTTTTCAGTCATTCAACAGTATTTCAACACATTCGGTGAGTCATAGTTGTTAACGAACTAGCTATAATTGTACTACAAACAATTGTAGTTATATTAAAGTAAGGATGGCGAAAAATTGTATGGACCTGTGCCCCAGAATATACGATGAGGATTCAAAAGAATTGCAAGGAACGTGGCTCATTTCTAAAGGCACATACTGATAGTGCTAGGGCTAATAGTGCTAGGGCTGATAGTGTATTTCATTTTAATAGGATAATATAATATCAACTACGAAAACAAAGTATGCCTAATCGACCAAATAAACGGTCATGTTTTGACGGCGTACCCGTTTCACTAGATAGACTATTGTCAATAGTGAATTGATCGTGAAATAATATTTGCATAAGTTAATCATAATGTTATTGCCGTGCCGTGTTTGAATGCAACACCATTGTTCCAATTTGCGCTTCGATTTAATGTCGATGTTTCACAGGTTTTCCAATTAGATTTACAATAGACCTAATAGGAAATTTATATAACCTTATTTGTAAATATTCAACTGTGGTTTCAATTGTATTTAAAAGGGAAAAAGAAACTGTTTGAAATTTCTGATCCTTATTTTTTTTAAGAATATGCTTCCTTATCGGCCAGTCTGCTACTCGTATAATAGGAACTAATCCTTTATTAGGTTCTTCTGTATGTCTGATGTTTCCAACTAGATTAAAATGTTAAGTTAAAACAATTTCTTATACGAGTAAAAGTACGCACGCTTTTAAAATGAACTATGTATTTATTGAATTGTATAATTTATCTACGATAAACACGATCACACTGAATTATTACTTACGAGATCGAGACAGAATTCTCTAGCTCTATGTTCGTTTGGTTTCAACCCACCTTTATAGCCAATTGATCATATAAATATTTCTTACTACGCGTTTGGTTTATATAAACAGTGAATTGAACGTCATGATGTTTATGCATATGTTAATAATAATATTATTGCAATGTTTGACACAATACTATTATTTTCATGTAGGTATGCATCGATGCAATATTGGCAGACAGCTTACATATTTGATAGTTAGCACGTAACGTCATAATTTTTAAAAGTTGTACATTTTTGTTGTAAAAAAAATTGGGTATCTAGTTAGGATATTATATTAAATCATTGTTATCTTTCATCATCATCTTCCTGCCTTTATCCCACTCTAAGTGGGGTCAGTACATGTTACAAACATGTTGTCACGTGATTTGGCTACGGATTTTACGACCGACCGCCTGCCTGACGACAACTTACCTAAGTCTTATCTTACCTTCCTCGGTTAGAAAGAAAGTGGTCTATTCTACTCAACCGAATAACACTCGGTGGGTCAACTTACCTTAGTCACATTTTACAAAACCTCGGTAAGAAATGAGGGCGGTCTATTCTACTCAGCCGGATACCACACGGCGATCATTATTATTACCTTCGTCACCTTTTTCTTCTTCTCTTTGAAATAGATATTCCTTCAAGTGATTTTAACAATAAATTATGCCACTTGAATCCAGTGTCACTCTTCGAATTTTTTTAAAGTTGCTCTCCGTGTCAAACATCTATCAAAATGCTTATGGTTTTCGGCAAGGGTCGCTTTTTCAATGCTACGACCGAAACCCACGTTATCGAACTATGTGCCTCTAAAATATCCATCTTAACATTGTGTAGATATTAAGTAGGATGGATAGGAATCCATCCTACTTAATATCTACACGATATGAAGTAGACAACGATAGTAAGGGATGTGTATAATATACGTATTTGCGTATAAATATATATATATGACGTTTATGTATAGATATATGAAGTTTCCGCCGTGTGGTATTCAGCTCAGTAGAATAGACCACCCTTATTTCTTACCGAGGTCTTATAAATGGCGTAAGGTCAACGCCAGGCCGGTCGTAAAATACCTAGCCAAATCATGTTACAACATGTTCAATATATGTTGTGCCGATCCCACTTAGAGTGGGATAAGGGCAGGAGAATTATGAAATAGTTATATGAAGTTAAAAATAATATGTAAGACGAACATCTCCGATGGTATATTCATAATATAAAGTCAGATATAGGTCATGCTTATTAAACCGGATTGTTGAGTTTCATCTTTGACATTTACCAGTGAGAGGGCTCTTATTCTTATTAGTTATTCGCCTGTTACAAAGAATAAGATGTATTTTCTTGTTGCTAATAAGTTCTAGTTAAAATTTAACTGTTACCAATTAGAATTTGGCTGCTTACTTATACTTATGCAGTAAGTCTTATAGGTTCCGATTAATTTTTATCATAGAGTTTTTTATAGTGGGAAACCATAGACAGACTTGTAAGTGATAGTGACACAATAAATAATCAGAGAATAGATTAAACTCTTATATGTCATCTTTATCAAATCACATAAAAAAAAAGATGGATTTATATCCCTCATTTGCTTTCCCTTTATTTATCTTTATTGTAATATGACATTTTAGGCTGGCTTCCTACTCTAGTATAATAACTCTATGATTTTGATAAAGTTAATAAATTTATTGTCACAGAGTAAATGACATTTCCCATGCTCTATGTTGACTATTAGATTTATTATCTGTAAAGGCATTAAAATTAACAAGTTGTGTTTTATTATTTATTTGAAATACCAATTTTAGTAAAGAAAAAAGGTAAATATTTACGTCATTAACGTTTTAAGGCATATTACTACTAGATAGCATCCCTCGTTATAGTTATTTAATTGAATTAATGTAGTAGCAAGGCTAAAAGAATACCTCGTTAGTACATAAAGCTCTATACTTATTGATTAACGACATAATCAAATTATTACCTGAATCTGAACTATTAACACACTATGCTAATTGAATCAATTAATAAGATGCACGCAATTACTGTTAGAATCATTGCATTTATTAATAAGTAGTTATTGGAATATATTAACTCATGGATATTTAATTAATATTCCAAAACCAACATTGATTTTTAGCTGTGATAGCCCAGCGGTGAGACCGTGCGACTCTTACAAGGGGAACACGAGTTCAAACCCGGGCAGGCACTAATAAGTTTTTCTAATAAAAACTCATATGTCTAATTGATGATTGCAATTTATCACACGTTTTATGGTGAAGGAAAACATCGTGAGGAAATCTGCATATCTTTAGAGAATTCTGGAGATATGTGTAACCTACCAATCCGCATTGGAGCAGCGTGGTAGGTCTTAGCTCCAACCCTTCTCTCCAGAAACGGAGAGAGGAGGCCTATTCCCAGCAGTGGGATTGTAACAGGCCGCTACTTACTACTTACTAACATTGATTTTTTTGAATGATGAATTATGAATTTGTTTTAATTAATTGAAACAAATTCAATCTATTAGTATATTTTTAATTTCTTGAAACTCTAACGCCATAAGCTTATTTATGGGGTTAAATTAATTGTGGGGTGTAGCGGTGGACATATCTCACCGCAAATGCCATCGCCCCAACCTGGCCAAGTTTGAACCCAAAAGGACATGTTACTCGACAGTGTTAATAGGAAAAGCGAAACATTAAAATGGAAAAAAAATATTTCCTAATCTTTAAAAATTAATAAATTATCAACCATTCTCCGAGCGCAAGACATTGATCTGTTTTCTCCATGAAGAGAAGGGTATAGAGCTTACACACACCACAATGTTCCGTTGCAGGTTTGTGGGTTACATTCTGAAGTCGAATTTAAAAGCAATTAATCGTAAGCAATGGTTCACAGTTTTAAAGACAAATTATTCATCTGCATCATCCTGCTACCCTTATCCCACTCTAAGAGGGGTCGGCACAACATGTTGCTAATATGTTGTCACATGATTTGGCTACGTATTTTACGACCGGCCGCCTGCCTGACGTCAACTTACGTTAATCGCCTTTTATAACACCTCGGTAAGACATGAGGGCGGTCTATTCTACTCAGCCGGATACCACACAGCGGGTCTACATACCTTAGTCGCCTTTTACGACACCTCGGTAAGACATGAGGGTGGTCTATTCTACTCAGCCGGATACCACACGGCATTCAAAGGCAAATTATTATGATATCTTAATTCATTCTGAGATATACATATAAATAAAAACATCGTGTTAAAATCTACATGTATATAGAGGATTGCTTACTACTTAACAAAGGTTTCCTGGGCTAATCAACCAACCAGGCGTATAGAAACAATATTGAATGATACATTAGATGGAGATGTTTTCTCAATTTTAATTTATATATAACAAGTACTACGTAATATTACTAATTCAAGCACACCGTTAACATAAATCTTTAAGATTCCAATCTTGAATTTTATAGTTTACGAGTTGTTCAGAGCCAAGTAAATGAATTGCTTGTAGCTGTAAGTGATTAAATACTATATACCGTTGCCTTACAAGTACGGTATTATGTTTTATTGCACTGATTCCATTTTCTTATCTAAACGTTTATTGTTTATCTCATATTTTTTAAAAGATCTTATTCATCATCATCATTCATCTCATTTTAAATTACCTATACGCTACAAATCATACCCACGTAGAATGGTCCGAAGGATGCTAGCAGCGCTTCTGCGTTGAATCGTGCACAATTCTTTGTGCACAAAAGCAGCCAGCCCTCCTGTCATTAGAAGCAATTAACCCAGGTTTTTAAAGGATATTTTTTTGTACTTTGTATCCATGCCTCCAGAGTCTCAACTATACTTACTTATAACTTATAAGGTTACATAATTTATATTACCTTGCATATTATTACAAGCAATATAACAGAACCAACCACTTCGCTATAATCCGCACGGGTTAAGTGAATGCATGCAAAGCCAATGTGTATGAAGCAGGCAAAATCTACGCACCTTATACATGCAGGACCAGCCACCACATGCACCCCAAGGCGCAATTCACCAGCAACAACGAACACAAAAGCAGCACACACACCCACCACCACAATCTCGACGATCGTTTCGCCCCGAAACCGAAGCATCATCAGGAGGATAGGCTTCACAGGATTTTTGTCTGGTGAATTGCGCCTTGGGGTGCATGTGGTGGCTGGTCCTGCATGTATAAGGTGCGTAGATTTTGCCTGCTTCATACACATTGGCTTTGCATGCATTCACTTAACCCGTGCGGATTATAGCGAAGTGGTTGGTTCTGTTATATTGCTTGTAATATGGAATTCCGCAAAGTAACGCCTGCTTCTATAAATCATTTGCATATTATTGACGAATTATGCAAAATATATAATGATACATTGTTCGAAGATCGTAAAGTCTGCATTAATGGATTGAGGTCCCAAGATGTTAGCGAGGTGATTCTATGCTGGAGAACGCATTAAAGGTACTCCTCCACTAGGTGGAAACAAGAATTCAAAAGTTCGCTGGAAGCTGCTGGATGGTGGATGATGGATAGGCATACTGACTGTAGCATCACAATATATATATAGTAATATTCTTTTTGTACGGAAAAATACGTAAGTACGTATAAATTTGAAGTATATCATAGACATACGAAAGGTTACAAACAGCTTGTGATACCTGCGTCGCGACTCAGCAGAGTTAGCAACTCATTTGTTGGTCTCGCTACTCGCTTCTATAATAAAATTCCTCAATCCATTCTAGACCAGTGTACATAAAGATTCCAATTAAATGTAAAAAATATGCTTATACGTAAAGCATATTACAAAATCGAAGATTATTTGGATGATAAGAAAGCCTGGTTTTGAAAATCCTTTCAGTATAATTGAAAATATTAAAAAGATTGATCGCCGAGTTTCTTGCTGGTTCTTCTCGGTAAGAGCAACATTCCGAACCAGTTGTAGCTTCATTAATCATATTGATGCTTGACGATTCAAAAGTGCCTGAAATGGTTTATTTGAATAAAGATTATTTTGATTTGATTTGATTTAATTTGGACGTACAAAACGTGTGATGTGGAAATTCCTTAATAGACCTATATCATACAATGGACGAATTATTGCTAGATAGACTATGCGTGAATTCACCACTATTGCTAACGAATATTGCAATAGATAAAACCTCGAATTAACTGTACCGACATAGTTCTTGAAATCTTGTGATCTTTTCTTCTAAAGCTTTTGCTAAAATTGTATATATTATAGCCATCGCGAAATGATGTATACGTCATGTGACCTTCTTCGGGCTGTTTGCCCATGGTATAATGAACCTAAAATACCTATCCTGATAAGGTTTACAACTTACTCCATCCCCAACGCTACATACGCTTGACGTAGATAATTTTGATTATTTTAAGGATCACCTCTTTCATGATTTTATCACGCAGGCACTTCCCTGCTGAGATATTGAGAGCTTATTTAGGACACTCATAATCAGTAACCAAGTTTTGTCTCCATGCGTCAATGATGACGCACTGTTAATATTCTTGTTTCTACAAAACGAATTCAAGATAATACATTACGTTTCAAATAAGTTATTCAAAAAATTAACTAAAACTAAGTCTACGATGTATGTAATATAACTGTTGTAATAGCCAAACATTTGAAGATTAAAGTGCGATAAGGTTTTTCAGCTTTCATAGAATCGTTTTTTTATCTAACAATGGTAGTAAATAAACTAATAAATGACTACCCATACGAGATACTGATCTAGTCTTATTTAGAAGTTGCAGCCTCTACAAATATGCTAGAAACTCAACGAAGATACTTTCCAATTCTTATTCATAGGCAATAGAGTTTCTATATACTTATAATTTTAAGGTGTATACAAGAACGGGAAATACTTTACTAATCCGCAGCAAAGTCTGACTTAGCAATCAAAATAATTATGAAGTTTTTAATTTTTGTAACCATAGATCACATATTTTGCTTGGTAAGTATATCCCGGAACAGTAAAACTTATTCTTAAGCCACAACTGAAGGATTTTTTTATTAGTCAAGTCGTCTTTGAACGTTTGAATGTTTTGTAAAATGTTTCCACCACAACCATAACAGTAAACTTCTTATTTTTATGTTCGCCGCGTACTTAAGGCTAACGTTGAATGAATCTTTCGGAAATTTGGAATTTATTTAGGGCTAATTTAATGAACAATGGACAAATAACAAACAAACTAATAAGATATTAATTCTTAGTGAACTGCATCATACAGTTTTGTTCCTTAGCCCTTATCATTATTCGCTTACCCTTATACTATAGTCCATTCTCCTCTATCATTCGTCAACGCTTAACTTTCTTTCCTTAGCCCTTAGTTTTACAATATTTCCGCTTAAGGCAATTATATCGTTGCGAGTAGTCAGTTCTTACTCATAAAGTCAGCATCATTCACTTCCCTTATTTGAATGATAATCTCTCTAAGGCGGACGGCGCAATAAGTCTTCATCTTTCTCTCTACTCTATTATTCTTCAATACTGGTGCCACTTCTTTTATATGAATACCATTCTCCATGTAATCCATTCATCTTTTATTCGGCCTCACTCCAGTCATACAAACATCCACATTCACATTATTATAGACGAGTCATTATATATTTGAAAAAAAAATAAGGGATAATCATACACAAAGTAAATTTTTCACTCTCCTCTATTATTCGTCAAATCTGGTGCTACTCCTTTTATATGCATTTCATTATCCATAGAATCCATTCACCTTTTATTCGGCCTCATTCTAATCATACAACCATCCACATTTTCACATTGTTATAGACTAGAATTTATATATTTGAAAAAAAATTAAGGGACAATTACACACACAAAGTAAATCTTTCACTCTCCTCTATTATTCGTCAAATCTAGTGCCACTCCTTTTATATGCATCTCATTCTCCATATAATCCATTCATCTTTTATTCGGCCTCACTCTAGTCATACATCCATCCACATTCACATTATTATAGTCGAGTCTTTATATATTTGAAAAAAAAAATAAGTACAGAAAGTAAGCAACTTAATACTTGTGTTATATTAATAATTTGAAATACATAAAAGTAGCGGCCTGTTACAATCTCTGCTGGGAATAGGCCTCCTCTCTCCGTTTTTGGAGAGAAGGGTTGGAGCTAAGACTAATGCGGATTGGTAGGTTATACATAGCTCCAGAATTCTCTAGAGATATTTCGGTTACTTCACGATGTTTTCCTTCAGCGAAAAGCGTGTGATAAATTGCAATTATCAATTAGACACATGAGTTTTAATAGAAAAACTCATTGGTGCTGCCCGGGTTTGAACTCGAGTTCCCCTCGAAAGAGTCACACGGTCTCACCGCTGGACTATCACAGCTCTACTTTAAATACATACTTAAATACATTTATACATCCAGACTCGAAAGACCAACTACTTATTATTGGAATTCGTTATATTCTAAATAACAGCAATATTTATTTCAAGTCTAGTATAATCATTTTAATTTTTTGACGAAGCGAAAATTGAATATTTTATATATTTACTTGTATTCGGATTAGGTAATTACTAGATAATACTACGTAATCTTTTATAGAAAAAATGTTTCAGTAATATATCAAAACAGGGACCGAAGCGAAATTTACAATTTCTCATTTCGTCTGTAAAATTATATTTTGTGTAATTAACATTAATTAAGGTTACGCTTTGAACATTAATATTTTGCAAATGAAAGACATAATGAGTATCAAAACGTCAGTATAATTTTATTACGGTTTTAAGATATCTTTGTACATTTTATACAAAACAATAATTTTTATTAAAACTAATAATTACAATTCAAAAATTACATTTATTTGCAAATTCATAATTATTAAATCTAATATCACGATTTAGCTTAGTTATAATATTATTTTCAAGCATGAAGTCTAAACGATAACATCGCAAACAGATTTATATATTATTATTTTAAATCATAAAAAGCTCCCATACGAATTCATCGAATTTATGAATAATAAAATACATGATTACATTGTAAAGAAACTTTTATACAGTATATAATTTAATAATGTAATATTTCGTCAAAATAACAATTCACTTGGTACAATTTTTACAGAAAAAAAAGAATAATAAATGCAAATCGACAGAAATATATTTAAATGCGAGATTTACAAATAACCACTTACTCTATTTGGTGTTGCTTTACAGTGAATTAAATGTGAAAACATTTCACATTAATAAACTTTATAAATACAATAATCATCAATATTTGAAAAATGTTTATGTTATCAGACTTAACATTTTCATACGAACTTTGTACAAGTATTATTATTACATTATCATCGTATTACTCATATGGAATAATGAATCGTTTACGTATGTGAAAATTGACCAAAACGTACCTACTACATTTAATACAATATGTACAGCGAACATAAATATATTTTAAAAAATATATTTAAATGTGCACTCAACGGTTTTTTAGTGCGAGAAGTAAAAGTAAAATATAAATTTTCAGACAAAGTAAGTGCGACCCTTAGCAACCGTATTTGTAATAGATCGAGGTACAGTTGGAGATATATCTTCTACCCTAGAATAGACGTGACCGCTACTCGGGGATAGCCTGAGGTCATAATTAAACCGGGAACATGTTCTATTGTCAATCGACATGTAGCTATTGTTCGAATTGTTCCCTTCTCCATACGTGTTGTCCGAAGAAGGAGAACTTTCATTTTGTGATGTCTCGCCGTCGTTTCTTTTGCAATATTGTAGAGAATTTGAAAAATTCTGCTTTGAGCAACTATCGTTTGTGACCGGCATTGTAGTATATCTCAATGTTGGAGTCTGGCGTAATGACTTCTTGAATACGCTTTTCTCGGAGCTCTTTACCGTGATAATGGTGTCGGTCGAATTTAGTAAAGCAATGAATTTATCCCAGAAACGAGGATCATTCCAAGATATATTTTTAAACTTATCTAATACAAAACATAGTTCGTCATTTATTTGATTGTTATCTACTAACTTAACGAATATCACTTTATTCGAATCGCTACGATTTAAAGATTTCAAATAACTATAAAACATATTTTTAAAATGAAAATCGCAGAGATCGTTACAAATGAAGTTGGTCGTTAAAACTATTAAAAGACGTTTTGATAATTTTGAAGATTTTGAAAAACTATCTAATGTGAGTATGTTAAGGGTGGACTCATTAATCGTAAATTTTTTTGAAGACATTTTCCTGAATTCTATCTCTGACATAATATTATGATATATAAACTGGGTATCTTTGGTATTACATATCACATAGTAGTCGTACATGTGATTAGAATTTCCCTCTAATACATGATCGACATTCGGACACGATTGTTCTTTAAATAATGGGACACCGTAATTGGTGTACAACCAATCGCTAACATCATATCTGAAAGCATAAAATATAGCACCTATGAGACAGATTACAACGATTATAATTATAATACCACATATAATAGCAAAATAATTATCTGGAAGAAATAATGATTTGGAAACAATTTCATTTTTAGAAACGGTAAGGTCGTTTATCGATCCTAGATAATCTTTGCAATGGCTTAAAACTGATGCGATTGTTAACTGTTTGGATTTGCCTTCAGTGTCGGTACATAACATTTTTTCCGGATCACTTGGGTCTCTTCGAAGCCATGTATCTAGTTCAGCTATATTTTTACAATCGCAAGAATACTGATTACCCTCTATTGAAACATGTGCTAAACTTTTTGAAGATGAAGCCAATAATTTCCATGGATAAAAATTAACTAGTTTATTATCATCGATTCGCAACACTGCAAGAGATTTTAATGATGAAAACGTGTTATTCGCAACGTGTACTATCCCGTTATGATCTAAATAAAGCTCATTAAGGTTGTTGAGGTGTAGGAATTCATCACCTTTTAATTCGACTAATTTATTGTTCTCGAGGTGTAGTATCCTCAAAGAATCGACTCCTTTAAATGTTTGATTATTGACTTCTTTTAGTTTTGTGTTATTCAAAAACAAAACTTGAAGCTTTTTTTTACCTATGAATACGTGATTTCCCAAATGACTAATATCGTTTCCATCCAAATAAATTTCTGTAGCGTCCATCGGAATCCGGTCCGGAACTTCTGTGTAACCAGCATTGGAACAGTCTACAACGTTTGCATTCCACGTTATGTCATGATAACATTTACAGTTATTCGGACAAATCATTTCACAGTCACAGGCCACAAATTCACAACAATGACAAAGAGCAAAACAATGACTTTCATATGGGCACAGAAAATCAGAAGGTGACATGTCTATTATCATTTTTTTTTCTTTAGCTCGCGAATGAACTAATGAACAAAAAGCTTTATCGAGATCTAAAACGCGCGGGTATTGTCGACTGTGACTTAAATAATTGATCCGTTGAACCCATTCCATTGAACAGTCACAAACAAATGGATTTCCGCTTATAAAGAACTCTGGTAAGTCCCTATCTTCATCTATTTGATCTAACCTGAACGCGTTCATATCAAGTTGTACTATTTTATTATTATTTAATGTGACAATTGACAAGTTTTGTAGTTTCGAAAATGTGCCGACTTGTATGTGGTGTATAATATTGTTATTTAAATAAAGTTTTTCGACTGATGTAGGTATAGAAGTAACGGTAAGCTGGCTTATATTGTTAAAGCTTAAATCTAATAATTTAATGTTAATGTCAGAATTTCTTTCATTTAGATAAATTGTATTAATAAAATTCATGTGTAAATCTAGCCATTCTAAACTTTTAGGAAAACTGTCAAAATTAAATGAAGAAATTTTATTCGCAGACATATTTAACCATACCATACTATTCAACGAATTAAATATTCCATCAAACTCTGTGATATCATTTCCATCCATACGTAATACTTTCATATTAACATTTTTACGAAAACATCCAGCCGAGACAAGTTTTATTTTATTAGATGCTAAATTAAGTATTTGTAATTGAGGCAAATGTTCAAAAATATCTTCATTTAAATGAGTAACTTTATTATCTACGAGACGCAGACCAAAAAGCTCTGTAAGACCGCGAAAGTTTTCGCGATTCAAATGGGTAATATTATTGTTCCCTATATCCAATGATCTAAGAGATCTTAATTTACGAATCGAAACCGGTATTGATGGTAACAGATTGTCATTAAGCCCTAAATCTTCTATAGCAGTCATATTTTCAAATGCATATTCATCTATATGTTTAATTTTATTATTATCCAAGAATAATTCGTGTAAAACGTGCAAATCTGTAAAAATATTAGTATGCAAATGAATGAGCCTATTATTCGAAAGTGTGAGAGAATGTAAATTACGCAGTTCTTCGAAAGCATGTTCCTCGATAATTGATATTTCGTTATGATCTAAGTTTAATTTTTGCAAACTATACAAATCTTGAAACATGTATCGGTCTATTTTACTAAGCCTATTAAAAGAAATATTTAATATAACCATGCGCAATAACCCCACTAGGATGCCTCTATTTATCCACTGACTAGTTAATTCATTATTAGATAGATCTAACACTTGTAACTGCTCTAAGTCTCTAAAAAGTCCTGGTGGCAAAACACTTATTGTATTATTGCTAAGGATAATCTCTTTTAAAAACTTCGTATCAGAAAAAATATCTGGTGGCATACTGTTCATAAAGTTACTAGACAAATTTAAGACTTGCAAACTAATAAGACCCTCCAGCGCACCATCTTCAAGAGTAGCTATTGCATTGTTTTGTAAAAATAATTTTGACAACGAGCGTAATTTCGACAAACTATTTTCGGTTATTACGATTAAATCGTTATAAGACATATCGAGGACTTCTAATACTAAATTACAACTTTTTACACTTAAATTTTGTTCTCGAAATGAGTCTGAAAAACCTATAGTTTTAATATTTTGCAAATGATTTCTAGTTAAATTTAATATTTTTAAGCTGTACAAAGAGCAGAACGTTTCAGTTTTAGCGCTCCAAATATTATTATCGCTTAAATCTAACTCTATTAACTCACTTAGTCCTAAAAATGCATGTTCGTGCAACTCCATAGTCATCGCCGACCAGTCACTATTTCGCGTTGTCACGTGTAAGGATTTAAGATCTTTAAAATTCTCAAATGCACGTGGCGGTATCTGACGTATCTTGCATTTGTCAATGACAAGATCTCTCAGCTTGCCTAGGTTTGAATGTTTGCCAGAAGATTTTTCCGTCTGTGCTGCGAGCGTACTTTCGAAGAACAAAATTTCACTACATTGAACGTGCAATGAAATGACATCTTCAAAATGTGTCCGGCTTATATTTTGTAACAGGTGATCCAAACTGCTTATCGTGCGGATTTTGCAGAAAAGCACAGCGTCATCCGACGTTTCCGTCTCGGATGTGCGGTAGGCGCACTCGTGCGGCATATCGGTCGCGGTGATCCTTTCGACGACATAGCAGCTAAATAACACATACACTATAAAGTTGAAATTTCGACGTTTAAGTCTATTCACGACAGTTCGTTTTATTGGCATTTTACGATCGTATGCGAGTTGCGGTGAGACATTGATGTCGGCAGTGCCATTTATAATGAGGCAAAGTGGGTGATCGCGTCATAAATAGTCAAGCAGTAGGAAAAACATCGCGAGTCGCGTGGCATTTCAGCGTTTCGGCACAGTAGTAGCGGGCGTATATCACGAATGGCGGCTGCCCACCGACTGAGCGGCGCTTTGTGGGCTCAAAGCTCCGCCCTGCGACGCCCGACGCCCGCACCGCAACCCGCCCGGCGTCTAAGAAAACTTCATCTCATAGGTAACACAATTATACACATCGCCAAGGGTGCATAAACAGATATATTGACACTTTATTGTTTTATCGCCTACTTTTCACAAACTGTTGTTTAGACATTAATATTTTTGTTTTGTATAAGTTAGCGAATATTATAACGTACTTGGAATAATGTTAATAATTAATTTTATACTGTTATTCTGAGACTGTTTCTTTTTTTTTTCGAACTGACTGTATGCTGTTAGCCCTAATGGCTTTTACAGCGTCACCGGGCGGGACGGGCGAGCGCAGAAGCATCGTCGAGGTTGCGAAATGCAGGGAGTAGAGCGCAGAAGCTCTACTTAAGTCGGGGAACGTCGTCCTAAGGGTGCCTCCTGTGAGGCCGGACCACGGCTTAGGGCGACGTGTAGTGGAGGGTTGATGGTATGACTTAGATTAGTCATTGCGGCGTCGGAAGGGTGGCGAGAAGCCACGACCGACCGACGTCAGAAAACTGGGACCTCGTCTTCGCCGGCGAAGACGCTGTGTGTGTGTGTAGTACGTGTATCTGTGTTGGCGATCGCTATTTGATCGTCGGGGTCATACAAGACGCTTTTTGGACGCCTATATTTTCGATGGTCGGACCTAACTGGGATGTAGGTAGAAGCAACTGAAATAAGGGGGTTCGGGTGTACCTCAGATTTTTCGAAGTAAGATTTCGAAAAACGTTTAAAGAGGTGAGTAATGGTAGGGAGATCGAGGTCTCTATGGAGGTCAACGTTCCGCATGAACCACGGACACCCTGTGGCTGTCCGCATAAATCAGTTCTGAAGTCTTTGGAGCCTGAGCAATCTGACCTTTGAAACGTGCGCGAACGCAACGCTCGCATTGGTCTTATGCAAGTTTTGTAGAGTGTCACTTTGTTGCGGAGCGACATCTTACTTTTCTTGCATAACATCGGATAAAGTCGTCCCATGACATACGCAGCCTTATTGCAGACTATGTGTATGTGCTCGTGGAAGGTCATGGAAGCTTGAAAGGTGACACCTGAGTACTTGACTTTCTGTTGCCAGTGAATCGGTGTATTGTAAAGGGATATTTCCGTAGGTGTGTCTATGTGAGATCGAAAGCGATTACCGATAAAGTGCATGGCCATTGATTTATGATGACAGCCACTGGGCTGTCCGCATAAATCGGTTCTGAAATTCTGAGACTAATATTACTTAATGGTTTTCAGTTTTAGGCTGTCAACTATTTCATATAAGTTCAATTAATTACTTTCGTGTGATGCCTAGATAATCTTTATATTTTCCGAGCTTTTAAATTAAATCAAGAATCTGATATTCTTTTTGAACTACTGCTTTCATGTTGATATAGTAGGTACGTGTACTTATTTTCAATGTGAGTTTGTTACTTTCATATGATTACTTTAACCAAGACATATGATTTCTTTAATCAAAACATTATTTATAGTTACTAAAATTAAAATCTTTTCTAAATTTAAGCTATCGTGGTTAATATATAGATACCGGCTATGCTCACGTCTAATTTTATCGGATTATTATTTTTATCTCTCATATCTGATGGCATTCATAATGTATAAATAGTTATAAAAGAGTTAAGATAAACTTGGGAAATGTTGTGGACTCTGTTTAATAAGGCGAATGGAGTTTCACTACAAAGCTTTTATTTGTTTGATTGTATTTTAAAACTTAAACGTTACAAACTCGATTATAAGTTTAAAATATGCATGCTTAGTGACCGAACTCAAAAAAAGTTCTTTTGTGGTGATTATTTAAAATGTGCTGTGATAGCCCAGCGGTGAGACCGTGCGACTCTTTCGAGGAGGTCACGAGTTCAAATCCCGGGCAGGCACCAATGAGTTTTTCTGGTAAAACTTATGTGTCTAATTGGTAATTGCAATTTGTCACACGCTTTACAGTGAAGGAAAACCTGCATATCTTTAAAGAACTCTGGAGATATGTGTAACCTACGAATCCGCATTGGAGCAGCGTGGTGAGTCTTAGCTTCAGCCTTTCTCTCCAGAAACGGAGAGGAGCCCTATGCCCAGTAATTGAATAGTAACAGCTACTTTTTTTTACTTTTACCATCCACTTAGGGATTTCTTCAAGTCGCCCTGTGATAATAATCTAAATCTTGTTGAATATTTCAAAATATGTGCGAACTCGCGATGATATACCAGCAAAGAAGAAAGAAGTTCCATACTGTTTAAAAAAAGTTCTAATATTGCGACATCCCGAACACCTGTTGTGTTGAAGTTCGCAAACTTCGTACTTCGGGTGAAAATGAGATAAAAGCCTTGCAAAATAGTTTTCTGGGACACCACATGTTTCTCAAGTTAACGTGCTTACTTGGGGAACGACTATGGAAATCGCTTAAGCTTAATCTAAGTTTGTAAGATTTACAGTTTTGGCAACGCGATCAATCACAGTTTATGATCAATACATAACAGTAAATAAAATTTCAGTTCAAAACAAACTTTTTAAAGGCTTTTATTCAACTTACCGTAGTATCAACTTAGTATCAAAGTATCAACTTCAGGCACTTGACTCTATGGATCGTCGCGCCAGAAGAATCATAGGCGATAGTAAGCTAGCTCAAAGAAAGCTCACTACTCTAGAGCATAGACGTGCAGTCGCATCGCTTTCTGTTTTTTACAGGATATATTTTGGAGAGTGTGATCTATTTGATCTGATCCCTTCCTCGCCGTTTCACAACCGTACAACCGCACAACAAGACGCTGCGAGGGGCTCCACCGCTATACAATTAATGTACCAAAAATGCGTATAAAGCGCTTCAGATTATCTTTTCTGATGCGACAGCCAAACTATGGAATTCCCTTCCTGTATCTATCTTCCCAGATTCTTACGATATGCATAGTTTCAAAAGACGAGTGAATAGACACCTACTTGGCAAGCGCGGTTCATCTTAGGCTGCATCTTTCGCTTACCATCAGGCGAGATAGCAGCCTGAGGCTAGCCTTATCGCATAAAACAGTATAGACACGCAATCTTGTTAAAAGCTTTTTTATAGCTTTTTTACTTCTTATCCTATTATTTAGATGGAACAAAAATACTTTTTAAATAAAATAGTTATATATTATAAACTTTAGAATAACTTTGTTTTTAGACGCAGATTTTTACATATAAGGGAGGTCGATTCTATGTTCGTAAATGGAATTTCATAAATCTGTACGAGGCTTTTTTGTCAAACTTAGAGTCGAAATTAACAAAAAAATCTTACCAGCACCCATATTCCTGAACTTAAGAAACCATTAGGAATAAGTTTATTAGCAAGTAATTTACTTTAAGAAAGGAAAGACAACCCCAAAAAAAATGCTGGGAAACCGATTTAATCCCCAAACTACTAGGGCAGGGGATTCAAGGAAATATGTTGGTTTGAAAGACCTCAGAAATTGATCTGATTAATGATATTTTTACATACAATTTACTTTCATAAGGCAACTTCTCTTGTCCTCTCCTGTTTTGCATATCCTTTTATTATACGGTTTTCCTAGGCATCGATGTAGGTAATATAACTACCTCTTAAGGCTAGTAATATTTTATTAAGTAGACGGTAATAAATAAATAGTCTGAGATTCTTTCTACGCATAATCCTTTTTTTACTGTACCTATTATAAGAATTCTAATAAAACGCAATTCAACACAGTATTTGTAAGGGCTCGTTCCCACTATACTATTTATTTCTAAAATAAATCAATTCTAAAAAGATTTACGCTTTAATAAAGAAAAGTAAAGTAACAGTCTGTTATCATTCTATTTTTCAACAAAGGTCTCCTCTATCCCTTTTAGAGAAGAATTGTAACTTGAAGCAAATTGCCAACAGATTGTATGAATGGAACATAGAGTAATATCAAAATTGTACTCAAAATTATCTCTTAAATTCTACTAAGGCAAATTAAACACACAGAGAGAGCTTATATGTAGATTTAGACATATTTTAAATAAGTTTAGTCGAAAATAAATAAATAAAAAATAAATTAAATAAGTTTTGTAATTTGGAATTAACAAATATTATTTACCTGGTTTTTCCTTTTATTTTAAAAGTGTGAAACGAAAACGGCTGTATGCATAATCTTCACTTACAAAAATGCGTGTTTAATTGCAATTTGTAATTCATCATTAACAAAGAATTAAGGAAACAAAGAATTAAACCAACATATTGGAAAAATCCTGGGATATAATTAACCTTATAATTTGCATTGAAACAGCGTCGGTATAAGATTAATTTTATCTCTCCGCCGGAAATAAGACGCCTGTTCGTTCACCAGTGGGACAGTTAAAAGTCACTACATTATTTAAAAAATAATTATAATAAAAGCCTATTATATGATATATAATTGAAGTTTTACATATATTACGTATGCTTTTAACAATCAACGATCATCGTCTATAATCGGCACGTAAAAGTGTCCACACAGGACATACGATCATACGTATCACTTATGGATTCCATTTGACGCGTGTTCAAAAAACTGTCAATTCCCGGGTTGTAGGCGATCGTGGGCGATCATGAACGATGTTTGGCGACTACAGCCAAGTATGCCCTTTACAAGATCGTGATCCCATTTAATCGTTTGTAATCAGCGATATAGAAGAGGAGCCACTAAAATAGTGTAGTTTTTAGCCGTCACAATGGAAACAGTCCCAACGACTGTATTAACAAGCCTCACCCGCCCATGGGAAGTTTACGTAATAATTGGTCAGTGCTCGTGATTGAACTGTGGATTCAGAGTGGATATGTGCCCACGAGTTTAAAGCAATTTGTCGGTTTGTACAACGGACCACCCATTTGTTGATGAGTTCTGAGGAACTATTTACCTTTATTTCTTAACTCGTTAGTAAATGCAACTAAATTCACAAATAACTTATTATAATATTAAAAATTAAATATTATAATTTAAAAATTAAATTTGTCTTTTTGACCACAAATAAGATTGATGTGAAAACCTTTCATCATTCTCCTGCCCCACTCTAAGTGGGGTCGGCGCAACATGTTACAAACATGTTGACACATGATTTGGTATTTTACGACCGGCCGCCTGCCTGACTTCACTTACCTTAGCCGCCTTTTACGACACCTCGGTAAGAAATGAGGGTTGTCTATTCTATGCAGCCGGATACCACACAGCGTTGATGTGAAAACCTTTATATGTAAGAATGTTATGACAATATATTATAGAAAAACAAACCGATACCTATCGAACAGCATTTTATTTGCCTTTTTATTTATATTTTTGATATACAACAAATTGGGCTGTCACTAACATACAGAATATGGGATTATAATGATTACATTGTGCGTATATATTATATGACGTGAATGTGAAAGTGTTTTCAATAATCTTTTCACAGAAATGTACTTATTATAATACTAGCGACCACACGTAATACTCTGTGTGATTTCAGTGCGAAATAAAAAGTAAGTTTATGTCTGATTTGGAAAAAGTCAAATGATAATTTTGGGTGATTTAGTTAAAATGTGCAAGTGAGCTATCTTGAGTAGAGAAAGTGCTGTAAATATTGGAGTGGTATGTATTAAATAATAATATAATATATGTCTACATAATGTAAAATAACGAGTGCCCCATATTATATCCGTACTCTATATAATTATAATAACACAGGCCTTTTGCAGGTGTAGGAAATAACCCAGGGTTATCTATAGCAGCCCTTTAGTGAGACTGCTAACCCTTTGGCACCTGCTGCCAGGGTCAGGGCAAGTTAAAGGGTAAGTTAAAAATTCCACAATCTACATTAACTTTACCTTTACAGCAGTTTAAAAATACTATTGAAAAAAGGTTAATTCAGAAAGCCTATTATACTATTGAAGATTACCTAGAAGATAAGAATGCGTGAATATAGCATCTCTTCAACCCTGTACAAGATATTTATAACTATATGTGATAAGAATTGTTGTTTGAAAAGAGCAACCGCCGAGTTTCTTGCTGTTTCTTCTCGGTAGGAACAGCTTTCCGAACCAGCAGTAGATGTTGACAATTCAAAAGCACTTGTTTAAAAGTTTACTTGAATAAAGAATATTTTGAATTTAAATTAGAATTAGAATTTGATGTTAAGTTAAATATTCACGGATGGCTATGAGACCAGACCAAAACCGAATTAACACTTAGTATATCTTACACCAAGATTACCGAGATTTCTTGTTACGTTCTATTTCCGTTAAATCAACCGTTAATTTCCTTTATCATAGATGATAATATATTATGCATTCATCTTGTCTTGTTATTTTTAGGCAGCATAATTAATTGATTAGCTTAAAAAGATTTGAGATAAAAGACAGCTTAATCAAGTAGGTACTTGATCTTAGTTTTCGGAGATAGCATCAAAATGATCGAGAATATTCTTTTGAAACAAAAATCTGATTACATCAGACAAAGAAAATGTTTTAGCTATTTGTTGTCTTGTCTTTTTTCATTAGGTTCATAATGTTTTCGTTAAAAACAAAATTCACCATTCTGAAAGATTAAGTATTTATAAGCCTAAAGTCTATTCCAAGAGAACTTTAATACTATTAACAGATTTAATTAAATGGATTTGATTTATATGTATAATATTTTCTTAAATATTGACTTATGTAACTATTGTAGTACATAATATGTAATATGTATGTTAAATATTATTTAAGAGAAATGCCATTTTAGCAGCCTTTAATACGAATGATAAAAGTATTTGGAATCCGACATAATAATGCAAAAGTAATGAAAATATTACTTTGGTATAATCCCCGATAAAATAAAATATATGCAGAGTGTATCCGTTCTCATACCTGATACATGCAAAATTCCTAAAAACGATTGTTGGGATTGTGGTAGTGAATGTGAGTGTTTATGTATTGTTTAGTGTTTGTGTTATTGATTGCGGGTAGTACATGAGTATTTAGGAATTCTACATATATCCGGTATGGATATATGTAGAATTGATATATTGTATATTATAATTAATAGATATATGGAAGTACACTCCACATTTACCATCACATATATTTACTTTTATGGTGGATTATAGCAAAATAATATTTTCATTACTTTTGTTTAATGGGTCTCTGTAAAGTAACGTCTAATTCTATAAATGAAATAATATTTTTTTTTATCATACTACAAAAATAATTCCGCAGCAGTTGCCAATTGTGCCCCACCCTACTCAAAGCGTTCACAAACAATATGCATTTTTAAACACAGCTGACTTTATGCTTTGGAAAAAAATACGCTCTTTTGCTTAAAAAGACAAGTACTTTTAACATTGTCCAAACTCGACGGCACTTTTTATATAAAAAGAGAAACCTAAAATTCGTGTTTCACTAAACAGTTTAGTTTCTCTAATCCAATTGATTTTTACAACTTCACGTAGGTTTCTTCAAATGATTGTCACACGAATCACGATACCCTCTTGTGCCTTTTGGCTTAGTGCGATCTTTTTTGAGGTAATTAGTTAATTGAAGGTCTATCAATCTTTTGGCGCCGAGTATGAACTCCGATACTTCGAATGTAGTAATTAAATTTCATTTATTTATATTTGATTCAAGCTCTGATAGACCAGCGTAAGACCGTGCGACTCTTTCGAGAGCGACGTGGGTTCAAATCCCAGGCAGGCAATGAGTTATTCTAATAAAATTTATGTGTTTAATTAATTATCGCAATTTATCACATGCTTTTCGGCTCTTTAGCATCTTCAAACTATCCTAACCTTTAGTTACTGTTTTATCGTGATAAAATTGACTTAGGTTATTTTTCCGTGCTGTTCGAGATTAATCATTCTATGTAGTACTATCGTATGATGGATTTAAATCAAAAACACAACAACAATTATTTTGTCACATTTTATCTTAACAATATTTTTGATAACCGTTTAGAGTAAGCGTGAGCCGATTTTATCTAGTAGGTACACCGACTAATTGATACGCCAACATTTTTGGACATCACAAAATAAATGCTAGAAATTTAAAGCGACCAGAGCGAGTCTCTAGTGAAATGAATCTATATTGAAAATAACCGCCAAAAGACAGCATGATAATCTATCTATACTTATTGTAAAACAAAGTCTCAAAAAGCTGTCTGTCTGTATGTAATCGATTTTCACAAATCTACTGAACGGATTTTTGTACGGTTTTCACCAAAAGATAGTGCATTACTTCCAGATGGTTTAGGTGAAAAGTACATATCGCAATAGTACATATGGTGATAGTATATAGAAGAGATAGCGCAGTTGTTAAAAACTTACTTGCTGGAAGCTTTAGTCGCGTGCGCTGCGTAAATCAGCAGAGATACGCTAAAGTAACGTAGTAAAGAATTGTAAATATATAAAAATAATTTAAAAAAGTCGCGATACCATATCTCTATCTCTAACGGTTAACTCACAATAACTACATTTATGTTCAAAATTTCGGGAAAAGTTTCGTAAATCATTGAAAACTACGCGGGCGAAGCTGTTGGCACAGTTAGTAATGAATAAAATCATATTTTCCATTATTTGATGTCGAACACTTCTTACTTTTATTTATTCAACTTTGATCCGTTATAACTATGATATTTTGACATTATTATATGTATAATATTATATGTATAATAATGTCAAAATTTTTTTTTTTTTTAAATGTTTCAAATTCATAATACAATATTTGAATTAGTGCTCATATCTTTTCGTTCCCAACGCTACAACATAACTCAAGGTAACACATGTAGAAGTCTATTTCAATTTTAAGTACGTAATAATATAATAGAATTCAATTTCACGCATTCTTTATAAATTGTATATTACATTAAATTAGTCTACGAATCCATTCCTACAAATAGAAATAGAATGTAATGAATATTCTATTTTAGCAACACATAAAATGTAACATTATAAAAAGTAAAGAAATAAGCATATACATATGTGATTATATATAACATTTATTTAGCATTATTTATTGTTTAGGAGAGAGAGGAGGCCTATGCCCAGTAGTGGTATAGTAACAGGCCATTACTTTACTTTTTTATATTTAGCATGATTTAAAAATATAAAATTGAAAACAGAGTTACCGTATAACCGTGTAAAAATAAAAAGCAAATTTAATATACACTAAGTATTGAGGTATAGTAATAGTTAGTTTTTATTTTATTTTATATTTTTTATTGACTTTCCCTTCGAATATAATATTCGTTAAGGTAATATGGTTAGTCAGGTTTCAATCTAATATAAATTTGTTATTTAAATGACTAGTTGTACGAATTATATATTAGTAATAACTTTCATCGCATTAAAATCATTGCTTTAGTCGAAATTGTTTTCTTGTGTTAACTTAATATTAATTTAAGTAAAATAATTAAATACAATTTATAATTAATCAAAACACTCTTTGATACTGCATTTTCATTCTCTACACAAAGATATCCGTAAGCCACTTGCCAACTTTGTTTTTATAGTTAAAAGTATAATTTCATAAATCCACGCGAACTAGATATTTTTTCTTATGTCATAGTTTTAGAAAGCAGTAAAACAATTTTGATAGCGGGAACGGTCTTTTCCTTTTGTTTACTTAAGCGTCTCATCAAAATGAAAAATTAAATCGTCTGTCAGAATCGTAGCCGAGATGACAGTGTAACGCATGAACATCTATCCTCGTGCCAACTTTATTTATACCAAAATCTCTAGAGTATTCACTCTTAAGACAATTGAAAAAGGGTCATATTTGACTGAAACTTCATCTCCGAGCTACATGACTTAAAGTGGGCGTTGTAAAATAAACATAGTGTAAATTAGTGTTAGAGGCATTGGTACGATTAACATATATAGTAGAGACAAATGGAATCCTAAAAGTCATTAGTCATGTTCAAGCGATAATCTTCGAAAAACACCATCTGTTATTCCCGTATTCCCGAGATCAGTTTGTCTTAAATAATTGTGTTATTCCAAATTTCTAGTTCCCTCGTATGTCAAAAACGAGTCATAAATTAAAGTTATATCAGTCTTGTAATGAACTTACTTTGAACATATATCACATGTATTCTTTCTGTCATTTAAAATAAACACTTTTATGTTTGTAACTCGAATAAGTATTATATCTAACAGCATGTTAATATTTGGCTGATGATAAAATGTGCCTCTCTCATCCTCAGACCAACCAAAAAGCTCTAACACGTATTTGTAAGTTATAATTTGCATATCCTAAGAAGTCTTCAGATGTATGCAGGTTTTCTTAAAATATTTTCCTTTACTCTAAATCTCATAATGAATTTTAAATATTAATAAAATACATAAGCTTTTATAGCAGAGTCATAAGTGCTTTACTCGGGATGCAAAGATTACTTACTAGATACCTTATAATTGTAGATAGACGCATTCCAACTTTGATATTCGAATGATGAGAACACCTAATTGTCCTAATTGATATATGTATATACCTTAACACACTCATATTTGTTTATAATTTTTCAATAAAAGGAGATTTGCATATCCTTTTTTGTCTTTATTCAAATAAACTTGTAAACAAGTGCTTTTGAGTCGTCAACTCTACTGCTAGTTAGGAAAGCTGTTCCTATCGAGAAGAGCCAGCCAAACTTACGTACTTTTGCATGGCGTAAGGCACGAACCGCAAGCTCATGTCGGTTCCTATTTTGTCTATTATACATCGCTAATTTTTTTTATAATTATGTATATTGTTATGCACCAAAATTAAATTTCTAAAAGACACTGTGAAGCCAATGTAAGAATACCTATTTCCTTAAACTTCTCTCGCAGAGAATCACGCGAATTTCAATTGTAAATGCCTATGGCTCTTTTTCGTATTACAATTTTTTTTTGAAATGTACATGCAAAATATCTTCGGAAAATTTCTGTGAGATGTGTAATTCTTAATTCACATTAACCCAGTGTTGCATTCACCCTAACCCAGTAGTGGGATAATAATAGGAAACTGCTTTATCATACATAAATGATCAGATCTTAAAAATAAATTTATTTATAATATAATGATCGAACATCAAATAAAATTTATCGTTAAATAAATTATTACATCACAAATTAAATCTGAATATTAAAAATCCGGTAACATTAATAGTCTTCACATTGAAACCTGCCTCCACTTTCCCATAAACGTAAAGTGTAGTAAAAAATAAACACGCATTGAGGTGAGAATTCATCTGATAAACATTTTATACTACCAATAATTCTCATTCCGTTGACACGACACTTAATTAATATTCGTATTCTAAATCAAACACCTTTTGATAGTCCAATAAAATTTAACATTAATTAAAAAAGCAAACATTTAACCAAACCTTATGAGTTTCTATTATTGTTGCCTTATCTGGCCGTTTAATTTTATTTTTATAGGTGTCAATAAAAAGCTTGACTACGTCTAAAGAGCGAGAAGTAATAAAAGAGGCTTATTCCGTTTATTACAAATCCATGACCATAAAGGTTTATAAGAGTTCATATTATAAGAGGCATATTATGCTATGCACGTTAAAATGTATATATTGTAAATGTGTAATGTAAAAGTAAATGAAAGGATGGAAACCTTCATTCCTTCCGAATTCCGGCACTTTTAACATTTCTGCAAAAATGACATTACATTAATTTGTTTATTAGAATATACTTATCACAAAACAAAGTCCCCAAAGCTGTCGTGTCTGTAAAAGTAAAAAAAAAGTAAAGTACCGGCCTGTTACTATGCCCACTGCTGGGCTAAGGCCTCCTCTAACCGTTTTTGGAGAGAAGGATTGGAGTTAAGAACTACCACTCTGCTCCAATGCGGATAAGTAGGTTACACCCTAGAATTTTCTAGAGATATGCAGGTTTTATCACAATGTTTTGTTTCACCGAAAAGCGTGTGATAAATTGCAATTATCGATTAGACAATTAAGTTTTAATAATAAAACTTATTGGTGCCTGCCCGGGGTTTGAACCCATGATCGTCTCTAGAGAGTCGCACGGTCCCACCGCCAGGCTATCACAGCTGTCTTGCCTGTATCGATTTTCTCAAAATCTATTGAACGGAATTTGTATGGTCTTTACTAAAAGGTAGCGAGCGCATTTATTCAAGAAGGTTTGTTCCTAGTACAGTACTTTATGGTTTTATGTAAATTGTGTTGAAGAGGTCGCGCAAATATAATATAAAATTTTCAATAATAGAATAAAATGAAGGAATTTACGCGTGAAAAACTTTATACACCGATTTCCACGCGAGCAAAGTCACTGTCACAGCTAGTATTAAATAAGCAGATGCCAATGCTTGATTTAATATTCACGCGTATTTGTTTAAATTTTTCTATAAGTCTTATCTCAATATTTGGATCAAACTCTAACAAATCTTAACTCTTAACTTAGAGTAATTATTTAATCTTTTGTTACCTATGGCTTATAACTTCCTAAGTTTGGAAAATACTAAGACTTTTTAATTTTATAAAGTTCCGTCGTCTATGATTAAATAAATGCTTAAAAAGTTTAAATTTACATTGGTTTTGGTTATACCTAATACTCTATTCTTAAAGTAAGATATGAAGTCATCAAATAAAAATTAATTATTCAATAGCGACAATGGAATGTATAATTGCACATCTAGATTTTTGAATTTATAGTAAGTCTCATATAAACGTGGACTTGATATAAATATAAGATGCTCAGGCGTGATATACACGCATTTGCGTGTCTATCTCGCTGGTATGTATTTACATATCAACCATAACCAACAAAATCAAAATCAAAATCAAAATAATCTTTATTCAAGTAGGCTTTTTACAAGCACTTTTGAATCGTCAAGGATCAACAATTAGATTTAAACAACACATATATAGAAGATAATAAGTGACATTTAAGAATCAAAAAAATAATTTACAAAAAAGTATTTGACTTATTTTAAATTTTTTTTTTAAATTTGATTATATTAAAATACTTAAGTCATCATCGCATTTTAGGATATTTTAAAGTCCTTCTGTAAATTTCTCCCTACTTCGTGTCACGTTTCGACTATTACTCCATATATAACAAAGTTTCACTACAAAACGGTCAGTCAAACATCATTTTGCTGTTTTGCTTATAAATACTTTATTTAGAAACTTAAAAAAAAATTGCGGTTGACGTCAAGCAGGCGGTGGTAAAATATCTTGCCAAATCATGTTTAATATGTTTAAACCATGTTGTGCCGACCACACTAGGAGTAGAGTGTGACAAAGGCAAGACAATGAATTATAATTTGTATATTTACACAAATATACAAACATATCATAGAGCGAGAGCTGAAGTGTAGTGACATACTAAGCGTGTTTGAGCCTATGCTTAACTCATAAAATACAAGTAAACTCATTCATCACATTGAAGAAACTAATTCTGTAAATAAATGTTTTCACCACTTGATTATATTCTTAAGCTAGTTGGAATTATATTGGAATTGAAAGTTTTACAATATGAGTATGAAATTCCAATAATATCCATGAGTTGTACCAATACGTAAAGACGAAACTTTTAAGCTACCAAATAGTTCAGACAGGTAGGCAAACAGATGGCGCATGTTTAGAGGTAATCAAAGTGGTCAGTCATTCGTTGTAAAAGGCTCTCGAGGTCGAAAGAGGTCAATACACTCGACTTTTTCAATAGTACTGTAAAGGGAGTTTAGAGTGCCCTTATTCTGCATGTAAACGATTTACATACCTATGCCATGTTTTTAAAAATAAATTTGCCTTTTAGCTATTTACGTGATTTTTCACGAAGAAATTATGTAATTTAATGAAAATACGCTTTAGTGAAATTGAAAAGAAAGTATACGAATGATTTAGTGATTTATTTATGGATGGTCGATTTCCGATGATATACTAGGATCTAGATTCAATGCATAAGAAGCGTGTATTTTTTTATCAATGATGAGTTAGTATTTAATCACTATCTCATTGGATGATTATAATAACTACATAGATGCCTAGTGGAATTTTTATTATTCTGTACTGTTATATCATCGGAAATCAGCGTGTTACAGTTTTTTTCTAGTATTCAAATTTTAAACATAAAAGTAGTTATTGTGAGTTAACCATAAAAGATAGAGACATGCTGTCGCGGACTTTGTTGTAGTAGTTTAATAGATCTATAATTCTCTAGTACATTACTTTAGCGTATCTCTGCTGGTTTATGCAGCGCATGCGAGTAAAGCTCTCAGCGAGCAAGTTTATAACAACTGCGCGATCTCTTTAACACAATTTACATAATACCGACATACATAATTTTAATAATAGTTACCTACTACCTCAGCACTCTACATAGAAAAACAGTTAGTTCTGTGAAGTATTTAAGACACAGGAATTATTTTACGTTCAAAAAACATGGTTTATGGACATCAATGACCGTACCCTATCACGCCATTCCAACCTTGACCTGAAAACTAAATACGGTACAGCTAAGCAGGTGCGAGGAAAACGAAAAACGAAAACGTTGTTTTCTCGTGTTTATTTTTTATTTTATCTTATTTATTTAATTTAAACGATTTATTAACAAACGTTCCTTAACACTAAAAAACCAATTGAACAAGCGCCAGGTCAGCCAATCATTACTAACAAAGCCAGATCTCAATAAAATTATATTTATTTTCTTCGAAAATACTTTTTTTAAAGGTTTAAGAAAATTGAATTATGCCAAAGTTATTTTATCCGTTTAAGTTATCAGAGGATTCGTTTATTGTCATATTGTTAGATACTACTCTAATGAAAATTTTATAATATACAAGATACTCATTTCTAGCAATAAGCGTACATCAGATGAGAAGACGGCAAATGTAGATTGATGATGTTATGATTGGTTTGCTGTTGTCACAATTTTCGGAGCATTGACCTCTTTTGTTTTAAGCTAAAATACGCATCAGAGCACACTTCGTCAGCGTAATGTAGGCATAAAACAAAAGTATCATAATATATTTTAGACGCACATGTAAAAACAACACTAAAAGAAAATCTCCCCCTCAGTGGGACGTCGTTTATACGTCCAAAACCCGACTCGGTTTTTATGATACCCTGTTAGCTTTCAAAGCTGTAAAAATTTCCCGACCCCTCACTTCTTACAATAATTTGACATCAAAGGTCTTGATAATTCCATGCCGCTATATTTTTGTTTCAAATTCATTATAAAATTTGCATGCAACAGCGCTAAGTGTAAATAAATATACGTACAGCATTTTGTGAGCGTGTTTAACAAAAATGACAATTTATTTTTTACAACATTCTAATCTTCAATCTGCATTACCTACACGTCTATCAATGCAATCTATATTAATTTTTGAGATGTAAAAAATCATCAATTAGACATATAAGTTTTAAAAGAAAAACTCATTGTTATCTGCCCATTCTTCAAACTTACAACCCCCTGTAACTTTTGAGATATATAAGTATAAATAATGATTTCTTTTTGGTCATCTATAATCGTATAATAAACGACTTAAATTGTATGTACATTTTGTGACATAATAAATTTCAGAATTAGTTACAATGTTAACTTAGTATAGTCATTAATTATTTTGTGAAAGGTGTGACAAAAAAGGTTTCTAAATATATTTGTTACTGGTGTCTTTATCTAGGTACTATATGTTGTCCAATTCTAAAACACTCTCTGTATATAATACTTACCGAATTAAGTCAGTGAATCGATGCTTCAATAGGGGCATGAAACATAAATAATTAAAATAATAATAAATATACAAATATAAATATATGACACTTACACACACGGTCGGTCGTCCATCCCCAAAGTAACTTAATGCTTGTGTTATGGATGCCGGATAACTGGTAAATATATAACTTTGAATAGAAAATAAAATACAAATACACACCCAGACTCGAAGAACCAACAATTTTTTTTATAGAAAATATTGGCCCTCGGTAGGAATCGAACCCACGACCCTCGGAGCTGAAGGCAAGGTCACTACCCACTGCGCCAACGGGCCAGTCAAATATAATTCAATCACTTATTCTGCAGGTAAATTCGACTTAGGCCTGATAAAGCAGTCCTAATATAATCGACCAGATATAGTTAAGCTCTTCAGTTGTTTATCGAAAAATATTCTTTCTCTATTCTTTACTTAAGATTTGGAATACGCCTTAATGATATACAACAGATCATTTAATACGACGTAACCTACACACACCTACTTTGTTACATTACATTTTGTCGTCGAAACATTAAAATTGTTGTAGTGAATATGTGTAGCGCTTGCGTAGTGTGGGGTGTTATGTTACGTGCTGTAACTAATCTTGCATGTATAAGGTACGAGAACGGATTTTTCTCCTAAACTTAGCAAAACATGGATTTTCTTAACAAACGCCAATATAGAGAAATAATTATATTATTACTTTGTTCTATGGTATTCCACAAACTTACGCCTTCTACTATAAATTACTATATTACATTGAAAACTTGTTGTAGTTTACCTCTAGCTTATTAATGCAAATTGTAATTAAAAAAGATTATATTTAAAAAATATATAATTACTATTATCTTAGTTCCGAACTGAGATTGTATTTCATCTTCTGGATTCAATTGCGCTTAACTTTTTCAATTATCAACGCATTCATCTGTCTGCCACTCATTAAACATCAAGAAAGCAGTTAAACGAAATTCCGTTCCGTTTATCAAATTATTTCTAGAATTTACCTCCGAACCATAAACGCAATGTCTCTTGCGTTACGGTTTTGCGGATATGCAATTACAAGGAACAAAAAATAAGGGCGACAATGCCTGCGGCAGTTTTGGGGTGACGTTCATTTTACGCTATACATCTAAATAGACGGATAAGTCTGGTCTCGTCCTGATATATTTATAGGGGAAAGGGCACAGACTGTTTAGGTTAATTGCAACGCTTATGGTTATTGGGTGTAATTCATTATCATTGATATTTTGTGCTGTCACCGACAGTTTTCTTGGTTGTGTGGATGACGTTTTATATTGTTTTACGCTCAATTTGTTTCATTCCGATTTGATTCCGAATGATTTACGTATGGATTTACTGAAAACGTGATTTACATTACGTGATTTATAACAAAGTATATTGTTTGTTAAGCTTTTTAAAAGCCTTTTAACTTAACTTGTTATTCATCTTCTTCTGTTCAATCGTTTCACGACCACTGCTGGACATATTATATATATTATCTACAATTCCAGAGGTTCTTCGTATTACGTGCCCCATCTAACTCATTTTCAACTTCGCCTTATAATGACCTGTATCGGTAAATTTAGTCCTTCTACGCTTCATAGAATTACGGTCTTTATTAATGTATTATGAAGGTTTATAAAAAGCTTTTTCCTAATATACTTTACCGTTTACATAAATATCACTTGAAAGTTGTTTGTTAGTATAGCTATAAGTGAAAACTCTGTAAATGTTTTATATTCTTTTCTACTTTTCGGAGACAAAAAACTAGATGTTTTACAAAAGGTATAAGTACTTTTGTTTCTAGTTTCTCAAAAGTAATAATAATATTATTTTGCTATAATCCGCGATACAGTAAATAGTAAATATATATAGTGTTAAATGTATAGTGGACTATCCGTATTTTCATACCCGATACGTGCAGGATTCGTAAAAACACGTGCACAAACCTCCACCACTTCCACCGCAATACACAAGCACTACACACATTCACTATCACAAACTAATCAATCGACAAAAATGCGACAAATGCGTATATAAATATGAAATGAAGCATATATGCTATGAAAATACGAATAGTCCACTATACATTTAACACTATATATATTTTCTATTTACTGTATCGCGGATTATAGCAAAATAATTTTATTATTACTTTTGTATTACGGATCTCCGCAAAGTAACGCCTAAGTCTATAAATTATCTAGTTTCTCAACTAAATTTTTGCATCAGTGTCGATTTAAAATTAGTTGAATGATCTTTTTATTACAGTGACTAACAATATATTAGTTGAATCAAATTATTTTACAACGAAATAGCAAAACCATATTTGCATACAGTTAAACGTAAAAACAAATTCACACAAACGCTTTCAATTATCATAAACGAAAGAGAAATATGCACGCAAGCATTATCAATATAGATAGGAGAAACAAAGGCCAGGGCATACAATTAAATTGTCTCCCGGGGGACGCCACTCTTTGAAACTACTTTGTTAATTTATCCGAAACAATTACAGAAGTGCCGCAACACGGGGAAAGGCAATTCTATTATTTTACGCTTAACTGAAACGCCTGTAAATAGAATTTGTAATATGCAGATGTAAAGGGTATATTTTAACGTTCTTTGAAAATTTCCAACGAAGTTTCGATATGAGTTCCGTGTCAATCGCTGAAGAATAACAATGAATTTAGGGTTATTTGGGGAAAACGAAGGTGTTAGGAATTCTTGTTTCAGTCTATTTGTCCAATTTCCAAACCACGTGTCCGCGGTACGTTTATCTGAAGAAATGATGGACAGATTTATTTTATAGTACCCGGCAACAAATAATGCACATCGAGAACTTAGAACGAAACAGCCGGCCGAATCATTTTTGTAGAGCACTGTCACTGTCACACACGGGATAGTCAGTCTGTGCGAAAGAGACAATGCTCCATGAAGCAGAATCTAGCCGATTTCTCTCTCTGAACCTCGATGTGCATTATTTATTGCCGCGTGCTATACCACTGATTTGTTGAATTTATTGACCAAAACTGGGCAGCAACTAACGCCGGGGTTAACGAATGGCTTAATACTGAATTATGAGTTCTGCCGGTATTGCCGCTGAATTGAAGAATATGAATTTACAACTACTCCTAGTTCAAAACACGTGTAGTTTGAGTTGTGCCACTATTTGCAGCCTATGAGCAAAGGTTTCTCTGTTTTATGCTTACTTATTATTGATATTTTCAATTATGTTTGAATTAAACTTGAGATTAATCGATATCATTAAAGTTATTTTTTCGAAATCACTATATGCTGTTAGCTCCAACAGTTTACAATTTCACCGGAACGGCTGAGCGCAAAAACATCGCCAAAATGCGAATAGTAAGTAGAACGCAGATTAAGCTTTTCGTCGTCTTAAGGGTGCCTCCTGTGAGGTCGGACCACGACTTAGGGTGACATGTAGTGGACAGCTTGTATGACTGTAAAAAGTGACCACACCGTCGGGAATGCGTCGATTTTAGAAAAATGTGACCTCGTCTCCGCCGGGGAAGATGTTGGTGCGTGCAAAATATGTCTGTATTTGTATCATATAAATGTGAATATCTGACGTCTGAAAATGCAAACTCCTCTATAAATCAAATCAAATCATAATAAAATTTATTCAAATAGGCTTTTTACAAGCTTTTGAGTCGTCAAGGATCATTGAATTTAATGAAGCTACAACTTGTTCGGAATGTTGCTCTTACCTAGAAAGAACCAGTAAGAAACTCGGCGGTCAATAGTTTAAACATTAGAAACTACATTATTTAAACAGTCTCGTTTGAAGCTGAAAGGATATTCAAATACAAGCATTTTTATCATTCAAATAATCTTCAATTGTTATGCTTGTAATCCTTTACGTAAATATAAATAAATATATATGTATATGGGACACTTACGCACACGGTCGTCCATCCCCAAAGTAAGTAACCTAATACTTGTGTTATGGGTGACGGAAAACTGTTAGATATACTACATATATATAATACAAATATACACCCAGGCTCGAATAACTAACAAATTGTTTTTAGAAAATGTTGGCCCTCGGCGGGAATCCAACGCGCGACCCTCAGAGCTGAAGGCAAGGTCACCCACTGCGCCAACGGGCCAGTCACGTGTAGGCATATTTCTTACACTTAATTTAAATCTTTCTTTGGATAATTTATTTTAATGAATTTAAAAAATTTGGATGGTCTACTATGGACAATCAGCTATCGCAGATTTTTTGTCGACAAACGTGATACAGTCAAATGTTAACATGTACTTTAACCGTTTTGCAGACAACAGTTTAAGCAAATATTCTAGTAACGGTAAACTACTTACTATTCGGGCCCATCAAGTTGCATACTTCTCAAGTCAAACAATTTGGGAGGCCCAAAACTTGGTAGTAACTTTGATATTTAGGTTATAATGTTCTCGATTCCGGGTCATGTGAGTTTATTACCGCGAAATAGGATATTATGTTTTAGTAATAAATCTAACAGTAATTTACTAATTGATCATTACAATCACATTTAATATGTTTTAAATTATAAGCCATAAATATACAAGATTAACAGACGCGTTTATGATCGAAGTCTCTAACGCGCCGTTAATATTGCCCGTATCTAGTATATGATATTTTGGCCTGCTAGTGACGAGTTATACTATGATAAAATGGTCAACTGCGCCTCACCAGTCGGCGAAGTATACCTCATAAACGTGTTTTTGATAATAGGAGAAATAGAATAAAACGACCGTGCGTCCTAAATGTTCTTCGTTTACCCCAAATACTATTAGACTATTACACCTCACGCAATATCGATATCTGAATGTCTCTACTGCATCCATTGTAAAAGTCACTAATATTAAAAAGCGATAATCTGTCTGTCTGTTACGCTGTCACGTCTCCTATTTTCCGTTAAGAAAAAAATAGTAAATAATTGACGGTTTTTTTTTATAATGGAGTCCAAAATACAATTGAATAAATTTTGACCGATAAAGGATATCCGGAGCTTAAAATCTGCGTTTGTGGTTTTTGAAGAGCAATAAGGCTTTGCTTAACGTAGCGATCTCTACTTTACTCACCTCTTTAAACGTTTTTCGAAATCTTACTTCGAGAAATCTGAGGTACACCCGAACCCCCTTATTTCAGTTGCTTCTACCTACATCCCAGTTAGGTCCGACCATCGAAAATATAGGCGTCCAAAAAGCGTCCTGTATGACCCCGACGATCAAATAACGATCGCCAACACAGATACACGTACTACAAACACACAGCGTCTTCGCCGGCGAAGACGAGGTCCCAGTTTTCTGACGTCAGTCGGTCGTGGCTTCTCGCCACCCTTCCGACGCCGCAATGACTAATCTAAGTCATACCATGAACCCTCCACTACACGTCGTCCCAAGCCGAGGTCCGGCCTCACAGGAGGCACCCTTAGGACGTTGTTCCCCGACTTTAGTAGAGCTTCTGCGCTCGCCCGTCCCGCCCGGTGACGCTGTATAAGTCATTAGGGCTAACAGCATACAGTCAGTTCGAAAAAAAAGCGATCTCTAAAGAAATTGCTCTAATGTTTGTCAACATTCGATTGGAAATGGCATTTTAGGAAGGAAAAATTCAAAATCCAATAAAACAGTTTCTATTATAACAAATTATAAAGCAGATCCACTTTCTTAGTGTTGAATAGATCAAGCAACAAAACTAATTTGCGAGTCCAACCTCAGAGCTGAAATCCTGGGAGCACAAAATGGGACGTCGTTTGGGAATTTTCTAATTACGTTTTCAAAGACACCTCGTTCGTTGAACATGTGACATCCAAGTGAAAAAGGTCACGTACTCAAATTGGAAATTCGACTAGAATTCTCTGAGAGTCCAGCGACCAGATTTGCCTTTTGATTTTCCCATTAACGAATCTCATTTCTAATTTGTTAGATTGACCAAATAACTGTGATCCAGTCGCCCGGATCGGCAGCTTTTGGCGATATTGTTTTGCTCTTTCAATATTGTCGTTATATTAGAAAAATCCTGGAAACATTTAGCGTTTTTTCGGATTTATTTCTAAAGAGATGGCTTTGTGGATTTATTATTTATCAATGCCAGAAAATAGATCAAGTTCAAATGAAAATTTTTGCCATTATTTTTACGACATAACAAATTAAAAATAAATAATTTATAGAATTAGGCGTTACTTTGCGGAGATCCATAATACAAAAGTAATAATAAAATTATTTTGCTATAATCCGCGATACAATCCTGTATCCTGTATCGCGGATTATAGCAAAATAATTTTATTATTCCTTTTTTTAAATTAAAAATAATTTTCGATGATTTTAAATTACATACATTACGATCTTTTACATCGATTATATTTGATTACTGACAGTAGCCCTTATAAAATAATTTTAAGAAAAGCATAGAAGCAAGACTATTATTAAATCACATCCGAACGCAAGAATGGATCAATGTAACTTGCATTATACGCTGTGATAGCCTAGCGTTGCGACCGTGATCCTTTTTCGAGGGATCACGAGTTCAAACCCGGGTATCAATGAGTTTTTCTGTTGAAACTTATGTGTTTTATTGATAGCAGCAGCGTAGTAGGTCTTAGCTCCAACACTTCTCTCCAAAAAAACGTAGAGACGAGGCCTAAGCCCAATTTTTAAGTTAAACTACCCATACTTATAACAATAATACCAAAGTCTGTCTGTAAACTTTCTGTATGTCTGACTAATTGTTACGCTTTCAGGGCTAATCTGCTGTAGCGATAATGGTTGAAACTGATACCGGACCAACATATACGATAAAACGATTCCCGTATTTCCTTCAGAAATAGTGAAAAAAGACAAAAACACATTGAGTGTGTTTTACTCTTTAAGTAGTCACGACTGAAGTCACGGTTATTTGTACCCGTACAAACAATTCACTCAATTAATATTAAAAGTTTAAAGTTGCACGGTAACCTGATATCGATATTTTATTCACAAGACGTACCGATTTAATTACGAATTCGTTACAAAGTTTTGTCCCTCGGTATTTTCTTGTGAACCTTATTTGAGTTCAGCATCTGTGTAACCCTATTGTGAAATAATTACCCAAAAGTAAGTTATGCACCCTTTAGTCTGTATCAAATTTGTGCAAATAAAGTCGCCTTAAAATATAATATATATTAAAGGAGCCACATGGCGACCGTATAAAAGATAATTTCCTATAAGTGCATCGTGTATTCGTTGCGATGGGGCGACAGAATTATGATATTACTAAGCGCATTTAGATGCTGACAATGGTTTTATTACTTGAAAAGTCGTCACATCGCGAAACATTTGCAATTTGATATAAAATGAAGTTTAACGGTTATCGACTTTCTTTATAAGTAACTAACGATTTGAGCTTATTTTGATTAATACTTATTATTATGGTTCGAAATAAGTATAACGTTATAGAAGATTTCACTTCAAGCACATATTTTTGAATGTATCACCTATTTCTACCAAATAAAATCAAACCTTTTTGTCGCAGTAGAATAATTTTGAAATTAAATTTTACATTAATGATTAAAGTCAATATAATGTAAAATTGAAAAATTTTCTGAAAGACAGCTTCTTAATTAACATTAATAACGTCTTCTTTTTCAGGTATTACTGATCTTTATTACCGAGTACCGAGATACGTATTAAAAATAATAACCATCGACTTATATCGGCATATTCATGAGAAGCACTATTCATTTATAGAGTAGTACTAAGAGAATGGATAAATAATCATGAATAACTAACATTCTGTATGATTAAAAGGTATTTAAAAAAGGAAAAAACACTTATATTTTTATATATTAACTACTAATGTACCCACATATTATTATATTATTCATAATAATAATCGCATAAATTAATAAAATATGAAGTGGACTTTAAATGAAGAAAAAGAAGTGAAATATTTAATTATGACTTTATCCTCCAACATTATAATTTTGTACAATTTTTAGAATATTAAAATTTGGCATTCAGTATGAAGAAAATTATATTTCTTCTTGTTAGTCTGACCCGCCAATATTTTATGTAAAGGTATAATAAACAGTGAATATTTTATTTAAATGATTGTATTTGTAACACATAACATACGAAAATTTTTTATAGAATTAGGCGTTACTTTGCGGAGATCCATAATACAAAAGTAATAATAAAATTGTTTTGCTATAATCCGCGATACATTAAATAGAAAATATATATAGTGTTAAATGTATAGTAGACTATCCGTATTTGCATACCCGATATGTGCAGGATTCGTAAAAACACATGCACAAACCTCCACCACTTCCACCAAAATACACAAGCATTACACACGTTCACTATCACAAACTCAACAATCGTTTCGCCCCGCAACCGAAGCATCATCAGTAGATAGACTCCACTACAAAATCGCTATCGCAAAGCTTTGTTTTTACGAATCCTGAAAATTTACGAATACGTAAATTTTATTTTACTGTACTGTTTCTATATGTGTACTTAGAATATTTTAATACCCTCACTCTACAATACTCTACATTTATAATTAAAAATAAAAATTCTACATTTTTGCTGTCCCATCTTACTTGTATTTTTAACTAGTAAACATTTCTGTTCTAACTTTGCAATAGCTAATACAAATCTTGCCAAATCAATATCAAGACTTTATTTCATTCGTTTTAGCCAATTGCATCGACAGTCGACAAAAACACTCAAAGAGGCACGCGTCACTGCCATTGTTCAATAGTACAAGGCTCCCAACCGCCCTTCGCAAGCAAAACCAAATTTTAGATAATAGCCTCTATTCTTATACAGTTTAGAAACACTTTCACATGCACGTATATTGCAGTTTCATATGTATAACTAAAGTAGAGCTGCGGATATAAAAATAAGGCACTATTGACTGAACACAATCATAGCGAATAAAACTATTAGCCCTACATTCAGAAAATAGCTCCAAGTCCTATTGACAGCAGTGTTTAAATTTATTATAGTGCTGTATTGTAAAATGATTACACATTACTTTTAATATTAAAGGTAAAAGTTCTATTTAAATTGACTATATGCTATTAGCGATAACTTTTAAAGTATCACTAAGTACTTTTAAGTGAATTGTTACATTTAACTTATGTACTTAGCAAGTAAGATTTATATTATTAGTGTAAGCAATTTGTAAGTAAACCTAAATAAATAAAATAAAATCACTGGACAACTCGCGTGAACATAGAAGCTTCAAGACTACAAAGACTTCAGAACTGATTTATGCGGACAGCCACTGGGTGTCCGTGGTTAATGCGGAACGTTGACCTCCATAGAGACCTCGATCTCCCTACCATTACTCACCTCTTTAAACTTGACGAAATCTTACTTCGAGAAATCTGAGGTACACTCGAACCCCCTTATTTCAGTTGCTTCTACCTACATCCCAGTTAGGTCCGACCATCGAAAATATAGGCGTCCAAAAAGTGTCTTGTGTAGACCCCGACGATGAAATAACGATCGCCAACACAGATACACGTAATACACACACACAGCGTCTTCGCCGGCGAAGACGAGGTCCCAGTTTTCTGATGTCGGTCGGTCGTGGCTTTTCGCCACCCTTCCGATGCCGCAATGACTAATCTAAGTCACACCATCAGTCCTCCACTACACGTCTCCCTAAGCCGTGGTCCGGCTTCACAGGAGGCACCCTTAGGACGACGTTCCCCGACTTAAGTAGAGCTTCTGCGCTCTACTCCCTGCATTTCACAACCTCGACGATGCTTCTGTGCTCGCCCGTCCCGCACGGTGACGCTGTAAAAGCCATTAGGGCTAACAGCATACAGTCAGTTTGAAAAAAAAAATGAGAGTAAAAGTGGCCAATAACTCTATTAGCCTATATTTGTGTTGTACCGATTTTGCGCTTTTTTGTAGCAATTTTTTTATACAGCTAGCTAAAGCTGGAAAAAACATAAGCATCCTGTTTATAGCTAGAAATTGAATAGCCCTAGAGAATGCCGAAAATATATTTTTTTCAGCTATAACTAAACTAAATACTTCACCATTCTACTTATTACAAAAGCTTTATACTGCGGGTATTATTGCAGACGAATACGTAATTAAATAATATATAGTCAATATAATCGACAATGTCTTATGCCTCGTCCTTAGAAAAAAATGTATGGATTGGTAACGAAGCACAGGATGCCCAATTTTTTGATCATATTTGTCTTCACTACAAACTGTATGACCAGAGCGCTGGCTCCTTTTTCGCACAAAGGTAATGTGTTAGATATAATGTACAATTCCGAATCAATGTTTACAAAATCTATTAAATCTTTTCTCAGAAACGTAGACCATTTCACTTCATTTAATCTAATTTAATCTGTACTAGTTTTTGCTAATTGTATACTCCATAACATCGTAAGTCTGATAAGTGTATACTTACTCATCATTTGATTACTACGCTAGATGTTTAGTATTGTTGTCCATGTTGCTGCCATCTTTAATTAATATAGCATTTAATTTAAACATTTTATTGTATCGTGTATAATCTTAAACGTATTTGATGTATATATTGTTGATCGCCTAATAAATAAAAAAAATAGAATCATCTCAGCGATTCGACGCGGAAACGCTGCCAGCATTCTTGTGACCATTTCACATGGGCATGATTTATATGGTACTAGCATGTAAGTAATTTAAGATAAACATAACTTATACATTTTCGTTGTAAATGAAAGATTGAAAATATTTATTAAGATAATAAGATTCGTACAAAGCTCATAAGTGCATATTCGAGGTTCTAACCCGCAAACCCTTGTGATCGTCATTACGACATCATACGTCTCATACCTCGTACTTGTTATATGAACACCACAAATTTTAGAGGCATATTGACCTTCCTGTTTTCTTTGAGTTTATTTTATTACAAATTCATACGTGACTCAAAGAAACTTTTTTTTTGTAATTATATCACACTAACTTACTATGCCATACAAGTTCACTTTTATAAAGTAATCATAATAAAATAAAATCAATATGTAAGTATTGTAGCCTGTATTCCTCCTGCCCTTATCCCACTCTAAGTAGGGTCGACACAACATGATTTGGCTACGTATTTAACGACCAGCCGCCTGCCTGCCTGACGTCAACTTACCTTAGTCGCCTTTTACGACGCATCGGCAAGAAATGAGGGTGGTCGATAACTATGCAGCCGGATATCACACGGCGGTATTGTAACCTGTAAAAGTAAAAGTAGCGGCCTGTTACAATCCCTCTGCTGGGAATAGGCCTCCTCTCTCCTTTTCTGGAGAAAAGGGTTGGAGCTAAGACCTACCACGCTGCTCCAATGCGGATTGGTAGGTTACACATATCTCCAGAATTCTCTAGAGATATGCAGGTTTCCTCACGATGTTTTCCTTCAACGAAAAGCGTGTGATAAATTGCAATTATCAATTAGACACGAGTTTTAATAGAAAAACTCATTGGTGCCTGCCCGGGTTTGAACTCGTGTTACCCTCGAAAGAGACGCACGGTCTTGCCGCTGGACTATCACAGCTCATAGTAAATTGTATTTATAATTATACATCGAAAATAACTAACAACTTTCGATCGAATTTTAATAATTATATATCTCCATCTCTTTCACACATAAATGTTAAATTAAACTCAACCAATTACATCCCTTTTAGGCAAATTAACATGCCGGCTGAAGCTGTGGAAATTCAATCCAACCAAATCTGTATGTAAATGTATTGTAATAGACCAGCCGATATTCCTATTACAATTTCTATGTTGATTAGGAGTGTTAAATTTATGTTCGCTACTCTTGTTTGTGTAGTATAATTTTGTTTGTACATTTTACAACGCAAGGAGAACGTGGATATTAATATGATTATCATATGTTTTTATAGAAAATACTTACGATATTCCATGAGAGCTTAGTCTCGTCATCTTATCATGGTGACTAAAAGTCAAATAGTATCAAACTTCTATATTATATGTGCGGGGCGAAATGATTGTTGAATTTGTGATAGTGAACGTGTGTATTGCTTGTGTATTGTGGTGGCTGTAGTGGAGGTTTGTGCATGTGTTTTTACGAATCCTGTATGTATAGGATATTAAAACGGATAGTCCACTCTAAATTTAGCAATATATATATTTTCTATTTACTTAATCGCGGATTATAGCAAAATAATTTTATTAATGAATACCTTTCTATTATGGAACTCCGCAAAGTAACGCCTAATTCTATAAATTATTCAAAGTGTATGTGTCTGTGTATTGATCTTCTTTCACTACAAACTTCAAATGTGATTTTAATGTTATGTGAAGTGAAGAATAGTAGCGGACGGAAATAGTGAGGGGGTGTATTTATTTATTTATTGTAGTATTTATTTATTAATCATTACAATTTTTAGGTAATATATGCATAAGAATAAAATACAAACTGTAGTAATCTTAATATATAAAAATGAATGTTTATACACTCCTGGACTGGAACGATTTTAATAAAATTTTACAGACAATCTTTCGAATGGCCCAGCGGATGATCCTGTAAAGTTTGGTGGAGAGCGGAGCATTTTTTTTATACTTTTGGGTTCTGTTTCGAGGGGAAGTCGAAACCGGGTTGAGCCACAACAACACGTGCCCTGACAGCTAGTTTAATATTAGTATTCATATTAAGCTGCAAATACTTTAACTTTACAAGGAACAAAATCTTATCAACTGTTTTTCAGTGAACAAAATTTTACCCATAACCATGAAATTGTTCCCTGATTCCAACCCAAAAATGAAATCCAATATCCTTTCGGCTGTAATCGTTGCTTAGTGCTATAGCTGTTGGATTGTCACATTTAAAATAAATTACAGTCCCTCGCGCAATTTCACACCCCTTGCAGTCCACTAATTGAACCAAAATACACTTAAATTTTCTTTGTGTCTAGTGTAATTTTAGCCTCAGAAGGGGTCAACGGACCACCCCATGACATTTAATGGGGACCTTCGCATGTCTTAAATCGAAGTTCCTTAATTAAGAACATATTTAGCATTCATACGAAATTTATTATTGAAGTAAAATATTTTTATCTTGTTATACGAAACTATTGTCTTACATTTAGTGAGTTAATGTAAAATTGTGATATATGCTAACTTTCTACAGTTAATATAACATCAATCCATTTTTACTACTTTGTTGTAAAAAAAATAACTTAACGTAACGTTTATAGATCATGATTAAATTAGAAAACTCGAGAAAATAAATAATTTGTAAATCAAAATTAATACATTAAAATTTATGAATAAATATTCATTTATTAGTTTATAAGCGTGATAATCATAATGCCGTGTGGTATCCGGCTAAGTAGAATAGACCACCGTCATTTCTTACCGAGGTGTCGTAAAAGGCGACTAAGGTTAGTCGACCCGCCGTGTAGTATCCGGCTGAATAGAATAGATCACCCTCATTTTTCCCGAGGTGTCGTAAAAGGCGACTAAGGTAAGTTGACGTCAGGCAGGCGGCCGGTCGTAAAATACGTAGCCAAATCATGTGACAACATGTTTGTAACATGTTGTGCCTATCCCACTTAGAGTGGGATAAGGGCAGGAAGATGATGAAGCGTGATGATCATAATAATAATAAAAACTTGTCAATTTGCGTTTAATTATACAATAGAAAAAAAAATAACAGCAGTAACAAATATTTAACTTGAATTTATTCAAACAAATGCAAGAAATATATTTCTATGCATGCGAAATACTGATACTCCATTATGTTGTGCACCAATCACATAATGTCGTGACGTTAGGAAATAGCTATTTTGTTTCTAATCAAGCTGTAATGTAATCAATCATATCCTTCAAACCAAACAGAACCAATTTTTTAGAAAAGCAATGCAAATTGACTTGTTAATTATGTAAAGAAAATATGTAAATATGACTGAGTACTTCAAAATATAATAATTAGCTAACTGTCATATCAAATAGAATCTGTGATAGAGGTAACATGAAAATTTTTATTAGAGTATACTACATAAACATGCAACGTATACGTGGTTGCTGCCGATCTTGATCTATGATGCCGCGAATAGGTCTTTCACTAAAACAATCTCTGAGTAGGTCAAAGTCGCGCAGTGAGCGATGCTCGGTATTGCTCTGCGTGACCGCAAGAGAAATGAATGGGAAGAGGACAGGTCTGAAAGATGTGGTCTCCAACATTGCTAAAAGTAGGTGGAGACGGGCAGCACATGTGGAACGGATGGATAGTACTCGATGGATCTAACGACTTCTGGAAAGGATGAAAACCTCGTCTTAACAGCAGGTCACGTGGCCATCCTCCAAAGAGATGAGTAGACAACAAAAGTCGAGACCTTATGCTGAAAGCACAAGACCGCCTAGGAAGGAGGGACATGGAAGACGCCTTCGTCCAAAATCAAACATATAATTTTTTTTTCAAGAACTATTGATTCGCGCTATACCGCAATTTATCATACGCTTAGCGGTGGAAAAACATAGTTACTGAACATTAAACCTGCACGTGCCTACAGAATTGCCAGCATGACCTAGAACCCGTATCGGAGTAGAGAGGTTAATCAACCTCTCTGCTCTTTTGGAAGAAAAGTAAATCTACTTTTCTTCCAAAAGACAGGGGGGCTCTTTGCCTTTTAGTGGGAGATTAAGAACTTTTTATTTAAACCTTTTAACTTAAACTAATTTTTGTAAATAAAGTTGTGTACATATTCTAATACAAACCTTATAAATGTTGCGAATACTATCGCACATAAAAAAGCTTATACAAGAAAAATTGAAAAATCTTAATTTATTTTGTAGGTGAAAAACAAAATTAAACATAGACATTAAGCTAATAATCTCACACGATATCGTGTAAACGGTTTAACACTTCGCAAATTCTGGTCTCGACCTACACACGTATATATTCATATTGTCGACGACAATTATATGCGGCGTTATATTCTGCAGGACGTGTCCGGTCGTCGCAGAATTTTCTCATATCTTTTAAGTTGAAATTAGTGTTGTTCATGGGTGATTAATCGATTTTAAATTTTAATAATCAGTTAATTTCGGTTTATATCATTCAAGTGTGATGGATGTATCAATTCGCGGATTCTCTTATTATAATATATCGTAGCAACAACGGTTGGACAAAAGAATTTTCTAAAAATTCCACAGCTCTAAATCTAAATTGAGAAGGTTTCTTTGAACCTTTTATTATAAGTTTGCGCGGTGAATGTTTGAATATTAAGTAATTTTCATATTTTAAGTTACATATTTAAGTATGTGGCCATTATGAGACATTAAGGGGTTTCTCTTTCGCTGTTTGAAGTGAAGGATATAGAGATAGACATTGTAAATACCGCGCAGTTCACAGTTGACATAAGATTGATAGGCTATAAACCTCATACACAGCTCTGAACCATTCATAACTATGAAATTCTTTAGTATTCTTTATTATGGATTTCATTATTAATAAGTGGTTGATTCAGAGGTCCGAGGTTTGATCGATTGGTTCTGTGGACAGAATTGTGTGTTCTAATTATTAGCCATCACATGGAATAACTCACTTGATACTTTTTAAATATCTTAATTTATACAACGGGTCAATTTCTCACAACAAATTATTAATATTTGCACATGCAAGAGTTTGCTAAAAATTTATTTATAATAAAAAGCTACATTGCAATATATAGTCAAATTACAAATGAAAAACTTTCAAATATCGACTTCCAACGATCTTTTACGAGGCATCCCTAGTTTCAATGCTCCTAATTTAATACATATCATATTACGCTGTAAGAAAGCAACATTTGCGGATGTTTTTGAAAATGCTCCGCTTTTTGTATTATAATTATAGTCTCTTTTACATTTTTTTGTTTCAAATACACAACTGTTGTTTTGACATTTCAGTTTTAATCTTTTTTTATTAGAAAGAACTTGCGTATAAATAAAATATGAACGTCGTTGAAGTTTAGTTTTGTTCCTGTATTATTTATTTAATCAGTTCTTTATGTAACGCCACAGTACAATGAGTTGTATCAAATTAACTACTATAATCATAAACAGGTTATTATGAGAGATGCAAATATCGTTCTTTTTATTTGACATCCACTGGATATAGATCTTTTCGTGGAATTCTTACGTTACATCATCTTGTGTTCCTAGAAAGCTGAATTATTTTTTAATCTCATATGTTACACTCAGCAGTAGTTAAACTCGTGACCCCTCGATAACTATACAATACGCATACTAAGAATAAAAAAGTAATATTAACTATAAGCGGCTGTTTCTATATAACAACCAATATAAAATATATATTTAACGATTGTGTACTTAATTAAAAATACGTGAAAAATAATTACAAGTTTTATTGTCTAAATTGATAATCAATTAAAGAAATGATCCGAAATGTGATTTATTTTACAGCGACACTGAAACTACAAATTTCCATTTAAATTAACTTTTATATACACAATATGTGAAACAATTCAACGCATTGATACACACGGCGGTTGTTAATCAAAACCTACCCGCCAGTTAACGTACACTGATGCACGATAACGCATCTAACAATACGGTCATGCAAAAATGAATAAATGGAAATGTTTAGTTTGACTAGATTACTATATAATAGTTAGGGGATACATCGTAATTCTGTACCCGATTAATTAACGATTTAAGAGGAACTCGGAATCGAATCGAGATATTCAATTGTGACCTAGGCTGTGTTACTGGACTGCGAATCTGCTCTGTGATTTCAGGTACTAAAAAGCTAAAATAAGTTTCTAAACAATTCACCGTTTTACTCCAAATCCACTAACTTTATAAGTAGCAATTATTATTATCTCTACAAACGTATTACAAAATATTTTATAGTAGTACTTAAATGTAAATGAATTTTTTATATGAATCTAAATGGTTAAATTATCACTTCTTACTCTTCCCTGGTGCGCAAAGGCATCTTCTTTTTGGAGAACAGAATATAGAGTCTATCATATCGGAATGGTTCAATGTATATTAAAAAGATACATATATATTCTCTGAGAATATACACATTTCTACACAATATTTTCCTTCAACGTAGGACGCACGATGAAATTCACACAGTAATACTGCTAATATTGGAAAGGCTTCTTGTGCACAGAATTTAAATCCACAAACCTTATGTAACGGGTAACCATTACCTCTATGCTATCACAGTTCTTTGATATTTCGTTATAAAAAATTGAATTATTTTCCTATAAAATAATCATGGTGCTCTTAAAATGTTTAAAGTTGTAATATGTATCATACTAGGAAACCTTTTTGTGCTTGCTTGTACAATTAGTAGTTGGCCAACTCAAGCTTCGTTGTCAGGTGTGGGATTCGAATCCAACACTTATTGGTTCTAATACATCTGTCCAACGTACTTCGTAATTCGCATCTTGTTCATCAGATAAAACAATTTGTTGGTAGATAGTGTATCTTGCACCAAAGGTTCGCTACCTTTTGTCATTTTCAAAGCATACTGAATCAACATTCGTAATACTATTGTAGACTCGATTCAGTTATAAAGCTCCGATGGCTGAATTGTGCGTGTGAGAATTTGGGTCATTATGTTATTGATAACGAATCCCATCTGTTAAAATTAGAGAGTAAAGTACATTGAACCCATAATGTTAATTATCGTACATGATAAAGTTTACTATACGTACTAATATTATAAATGGGAAAGTCTTTTTGTTGGACGGGTTTTGGTAAATAGGTATGTTTTTAGGTCCATTAAAACTAATTCGTATTAGCACAGCACAAATTAAATTACAAGAAAAAATGATATCTCTTAGGTCGATATCTATACTTAGATAGCGATGCGTTATGCAAAATTTTAGTTTTGTTAGTCCATTGTTTTATGTGATGTATGTATCCAATATAACACTGCGACGCAACAGCCGGACAACGCTATTATACACATACATATGAAATACACCCATGATCTATGAGTGACTGGAAGTAACTTGAGTTTTTTTTCCAATATATTTGGTTTTTATTGTTATTCAACATTTAAGTATACTCTTTTCAAGGTAGTTCCAAATTTAAAATGGCCGACACATAACTATAAACATAAAACCACATTGGTTTCTGTTAATTGCTGCAAATGCTGCAAATGGTTCGAAACCCATCATTTTCCATTAAGAAGGCTAGTATAACTAAAACCACATTCATTTTATAGAATTTATAACTCATATTCGTAAAGTTAAGAACTTATATATGAAGGCTAAAAAAGTAGTAAGTATACAGCAAAAGTAATGGAATGAAAGGATAGAAATAAAGTCAAATCATACGCCAAGCAAATTGCAGTACTACGACCAGTAGACATAAATTAGGAGTATTGATTTAAAAAATTCATGTCATGAAGGTCGTATATTTATACAGTTTTATATTACTCACTAGGGTTACTTCATCAATAACTCAATTGAATCGTTTATTATTTGAAATAAAAATTCTGACATCTCAGTAATTTTTAATAAATTTAATAGAAATAAGGGACACTTCCGTTCTTTCTATTTAATTATAGGCATAGGCCTCCTCTCTCCATTTTTTGGAGAGAAGGGTTGGAGCTAAAACCTATGACGCTGCTCTAATGCGGATTGATAGGTTACACATATCCCTAGAATTATCTAGAGATATGCAGGTTTCCTTAAGATGTTTTCCTTCACCGAAAAGCGTGTGATAAATTGCAATGATCAATTAGACACATAAGATTTAATAGAAAAACTCTCACCTCTGGGCTATCACAGCTTTTTTGCTTATCACAGCTTACTATATTTATTTAATTAATCAAAAATAAAATAAACGTTTGATCACTAAAAATAAATGTTTTCTTACATTATTTTTGTCAGCACGTCATGTTTCTTAGTTAATGTGAATGAATATTAGGTCCTTACATATGAAATTGGCGTTTTGTCGTACTGGCCACTTTGATCTCAAATATTACCTTTATGGTTAGGAATTCCAAATTCAAATTCATACAGCTATTTACTCATGCATTTGTGTTTCAAACCCCCTAATTCATTTGTTTTTTCTTCTTTTGTTTTTTTCTTTGTGTCACTCTGTTTACAAAATGGAAAACATGAAATATCGCGTTATTTACGAGTATGAGTTCCACCGTGGCACCAGTGCTGCAGAAACGGCTTGAAGGATTAATGATGTGTATGGTGACGGTGTCGCAAAAGAAAACACAGTGCGTTTTTGATTCCAACGTTTTCGTTCTGGAAATTTCGACATGCAGAACAAGCCTCGTGGACGGCCGGAGACCAAAGTTGATTATGAAGAATTGAAGGCTATTGTGAAAGCGGATCCATCGCAAACCACGTCCGAGTTAGCTGCAGGCTCCGGTGTTAGTGATAAAACTATTCTAATCTACTTGAAGCAAATTGGGAAGGTGAAAAAGCTTGAAAGGTGGGTACTTGATGAATTGAGTGAAGCAAACCGACAAACGCGCGTCGACTGCTGCGTTGCGTTACTAACCGGCACAATAATGAAAGAATTTTAAATCGAATCATTACCTGTGATGAAAAGTGGATCCTCTACGATAATCTGAAGCGCTCATCGCAATGGCTGGACCCTGGCGAACCAGCCAAATCCTGCCCTAAGCGAAAATTGACTAAAAAAAAGTTGCTTGTAAGTGTTTGGTGGACTAGTGCCGGTGTCGTTCACTACAGCTTTCTTAAATCTCGCCAGACGATTACGGCAGATATCTATTGTCAGCAACTGCAAACCATGATGGAAAAGATAGCTGCTAAACAACCGAGGCTGGTCAATCGCTCTAGGCCACTGCTGCTTCAGGACAACGCTAGACCACACACTGCACAATAGACGGCTACCAAATCAGAGGAGCTTCAATTAGAATGTCTTAGACATCCACCGTACTCTCCGGACCTTGCTCCAACAGATTACAATTTTTTTCACAATTTGGATAACTACTTGCAAGGAAAAAAATTCAACTCCGATGGGGCAGTCCAAACCGCCTTCAAAGATTTTATTGATTCCCGCCCGAATGGTTTGTTTAGTAAGGGGATCAATGAACTACCTATGAGATGGCAAAAGTGCATACATAGCAATGGTACATACTTTGATTAATTAAATATATGTCATTAAAAAAAAAACGATTATGTTCATCCCATAGAAAATGCCAATTTCATATGTAAGGACCTAATATATTGACACTTCCAGAGGCTCATTATCTGGGTACAACTATGGGAGCGCACATTCGCCAAACCGCGGCGACATGCTGCCGCCATTATGCGTGCGGCCATTGGTGTTCAAATTAAATACATAAAGAAACTATGTTCACGCGTAAACGCTTTATGTAGGTTAACTGGGCGACATATGCTGTCTTTATGATCTCATGAATGGAAAACGATTGTTTTATTTAAGTTAACAGACAATTTAATCTAAGATGATATCGGACTTTGAACTTATATTATCAACATGCAAATATCAAAGTTTTCTTTCAATTTTTATAGGGTGAATGAAAAAGTTTTGTTCCAGAGCATAGTAAAAATTTTGGGTACATCATATGATTGCATTTCTAACACAAATTGATTTCTAAAACAAATTGTACTGAGATATCTTGCGGTTGAAAGTTTCAATTAGAACCGTTAATTACAAATATGATATTTATTTCAATTCAATCCTTGAATCTATTATATTCAGGAATGTCACGTGCACTTATAATTTTGGCAATTTCATGAAGACGTTTAAAATAGTTAATGTGTCAAAAAGACTGTCGCTTTTAAAAACATGATTGATTATTAACATGATTTTATTGTTGGAATCTTTAGTGAAATGTGTAAGAACATTTATCTTCAATAAGTGGAATTTTGTCATAATAAATCAATGGCGTTTATTTATATTGATAGTTACATACATTACGTGTATAGGCAGGATAGTGGCAAGCACTATCCATCTTAGGTTGCATCGCCACCTTTCATCATCGTCATGTCATCGTCATTGTCTTTTTCGTCTTCTTTCGTCGTCTTTTCATACTAAAAAATAACAAAGGATTTGTTAAATGTATAGTATATTAAAGATGTATAGTTTATTCTGCGAAAACGAATCGTGACGTCACCCACGTTTCCACTGTTCACATCGAAATGAAATGTTGTTATCTGTTGTGAACTCCTGAAACGAACTTAAGTTGTTTATACAACTATAACCAAAAATCTTGGTTTAACATTTCCATAAAACATCTTTAATTTACGTCGAAATACCGTCATACAAACGTAACCATTCCACGTATAGTCATAAAGGCTATTTTTATTGCTTACAGTTAACATAAACTTCATCCAGTTTCATCCCCTAACGGCTTTAAATGCAATCCAAACGCAAGAGAAGCAGAAATTATACTAGCATTTACTTTCAACGATGCACTCAAGATATTTCCAAGTGAGCCAAAGTAAGAGTTAAAATGTCAGATTATTCTTATAATATACACACAAGAGTTGCACTTCCTTTTCTAATAATGTTTCCTATTTTCAATTTAATATTTAATCTTGGTACAAACGACTTTCTCTTTGCTATGGCCCGTATAAACCTATTTTTATAGGATCAAAATACGTAAAAATATAATATCATCGAAACTTGTTACATCATCATCCTCATCATCCTCTTGCCCTTATCCCACTCTGAGTGGGGTCGGCACAACATGATTCGGCTATGTTTTTTACGACCGGCCACCGGCCTGACGTCACTTTACGAGTCACACACGACTTTTACGACATCTCGGTAAGAAATGAGATTGGTCTATTCTACTCAGCCGGATACCACACGGCACTTGTTACGTAGTAATAATTTTTAAAAGCTTTTGTTTAATTTGCCGTGTATATGAAGGAATCTTCTAAGTTAAATTTCCCCCACTTCCCGGTGTCCGATTGGGCTGAAACATACCTGTCCAGTCCCGATGACAATACGTGTTCATTGTGTTTATCGTAAATAAATATGACCTGATGCTGTTGCCAGGATTGGATCCAAACAATTTCCTATGAAATTTTTATCTATGAGTAAGTATCCTGGTATAGATAAGTAAGACTAAACAAAAACACCCAGTAAAATTTAAATTAATTTCTTCGTTACAATTACTTTACCGAAATTTTATACTGACCGAATGACTGCATAAGAAAAGTAAAATAAACTTTTTTTTACTCAAGTGTATAGGACCTTATAACATGATAAAATATATAAAATGTAAATTACACAAAACTAGTATTTTTCCGAAACTTTGCTAATTTTAGTGAATTTTAGTTCAGATATCAAACGTAATCTACAGTAAGAGTTACTTAGATGATAAGAAAGCGTGGATATAGCTACTTTTCTAACGTGTATAAGACAATAATGACTAAATGTAACTAGAAATAAGAATTACATTTTGAAAATGGCAACCGCCGAGTTTCTCACTGACTCTTCTCGGTCGAAACAGCTTTCCGAACCAGCAGTAGAGTTGACGATTCAAAAGCATTTGTTTACAAGTTTACTTGAATATTTTAAATTTAAATATACTTAACTCGCCCAGCCCTTTAATAAACAACTCTTTAACTATCTACCTATTAAAATCAATTCGCAACGTCGCTTTCTTACGTTTGATAATAATACATTCAAGTCAGAAGTAAGGCTAAACGCGAATTCACTTAGCCTAATTTAAAAACTTAATCCAATGAGATTCTTGAACATTGAGTAAAAAGCTAAAAGAAACTGGCGCTAAAAGAACATTTCACAAATAGATAATTTATATGCGGAAGCCGTATCTTTGACCGTACACTCGTTTCACTTATTTCGGTATTGGACCCCACTAATTTTGTTTACTTATTCATTAAAATGGAGAGCTAAGGCGGATGTATTTTTTATTCGATCTTTTTACAAAGAAAGTCGACTTAAATTTTTAACGCAGCGTCTTTTGGTATAAAAGCTGCGATAGCTAATATTTAACTAATATTTATAAGCTGTGATAGCCCAGCGGTGATACCGTGTGACTCTATAGAGACAATCAAATTCAAACCCCGGGAGGCACCAATGAGTTTTTCTATTAACACTTATGCGTCTAATTGATAATCGCAATTTATCACACGTTTCTCGGTGAAGAAAAACATAGTGAGGACACATGCATGTCTCTAGAGAATACTAGGGATATGTGTAACCTACCAACACGCATTGGAGCAGTGTGGTAGGTTTTGGCTCCAACCCTTCTCTTCAAAAAACGGAGAGAGGAGGCCTATGCCCAGCAGTGGGATAGTAACAGGCCGTTACTTTAACTAATATTTTATACTCGTAGCATATGAAACATTAACGGGTTTAAACCCCGATCAGGCGTGTATAAATTTTCTCATACTCATGTACTTGTAGTACCCGGCATTAAACAATGAACATCGATGTTTAGAACGAAACAGTCGGCCAGTTTCGTAGAGCGCTGTCACTGTCACTCAGTTAGCATGTGACGTTTCACGCGTGTTCGTCAGTCTGTGCAGAGACAATGCTCTATGAAGCAGAATCTAGCCGATTTTCTCTCTCTAAGCCGCGATTTGCGTAATTTATTACCGGGTACTATATTGATGCTGTGTGGTATCCGGCTGAGTAGAATAGACCACCCTTATTTCTTAACGAGGTGTCGTAAAAGGCGACTAAGGCATGTTAACCCACCGTGTGGTACCCGGTTGCATAGATAGACCACCCCCTTTCTTACCGAGAGGTCTAAAATACGACTAAGGTAAGTTGACGATAGGCAGGCGGGTGGGTCGTAAAATACGTAGCTATATCATCTGACAAAATGTTTGTAATATGTTTTTCTGACCCCATTTAGAGAGGGATAAGGATGATGATGATGAATACTTAATTGATGTTTACGAAATAATTTCTAGAATTAGGTGTTACTGTGTAACTGTAGAGATCCATAATACAAATATTATATAAAACTAGTTAACAATGGGAAAGTAAGAGGCCGCTACTTTTGGGCGTGAAAATTAATTAATTGCAGCTTTTACTCAAAACATATAACGTTCTACACCCGTACTAGTAGGGGTGGATCGGCTAACATTCGTATAAAAGTCACTTTTAGTGTTAATCCATTTACAAGGTTCACTGCAGCTACAGTAAGCCGATTTTATCGCCAATAAATCAGAAGTGTTTGACTTTGTTCCTTGCTTTTCGGTGCAAACAAAAGATTTCTCTCTATATCCAAAAACCAATATCTCCTATCAAATAACCTGAAACACGGAAATGTGTATGTAAAACGGGAAAAGATGAAGAATATTGCCCATGAACACCGCATACGAGATTCTCCAATATTTCCAGATTTACGTACACCCTTTCGTAAAGATCACTAACTGATATCTCTTATCACAACACAATAAAGACTATAATTGAAAAATTAGAAACAAACCTGTGTTGCCTGTAGTTTAAAATGCAACGGCCGGCCTGGTTTGACTGACTGCCGAATCGCATCTTGAATTATTCATCTAGTTACTTCCAAAACTTTGTTCAATTCCGGTACCCCTTAGAATTTGCTTTGTTTTATAGTTAAGGTTATAGGTACTTCCAATATACTTTAGTTTAGTTTATGTTAGCTGTACAAGGCGGAAACTTTATCCTATGCATTACACATGTCTTGTTCTATCCGCTCTTAAACTAAGGAATAATTTAAAATATCGAAGTATTACAAAATAAGGTATAATTTAATATGACACGTGTTTTTGACATTGATATATTTTTTTAATTACTACTTTAGACATAAAAGAATTTGTGTTTTGCAAAAACAGATTGTTTAGCACGTGGTTTTAGAGGTGTTGAAAGAGAGTAGAAAATATTATTGATTAGCAATCTACCAGATTAAAAATCATTTATATTTCTTTTACAATAACAAAAAATCATTGACTTCGCTTATAGCAATCGTAGAATCAATAAAATGTTCAAATATAAAGTGAATTCGAATTGGATTTAACATTAATAGAAAATAATTTATAGAATTAGGCGTTACTTTGCGGAGATCCATAATACAAAAGTAATAATAAAATTATTTTGCTATAATCCGCGATACAGTAAATAGAAAATACATATAGTGTTTAATGTATGGTGGACTATCAGTATTTTCATACCCGATACGTGCAGGATTCGTAAAAACACATGCACAAACCTCCACCACTTCCACCACAATACACAAGCACTACACAGGTTCACGTGGTGGTAAAGGTTTGCCTGCTTCATACACATAAGCTTTGCATGCATTCGCTTAACCAGTGAGGATTAAAGCAAAGTAGTTAGTTCTGTTATATTGCTTATCGTTTTAGTTGAACTCAGATATAGATTAACATCGTATAAACTAGTGTAACCAATAACATGCATCGTGTATAAATTAGTGTAACCAATCGTAAAATGTATTGATCTGCAATGTTCATTACTCGTTCGCCGACGCACAAACTATTCATTTATAAAAACAAATGAGTTCTGTTCGTCTACAAGCACACCCATTTTCCAAAGTTAGTAAAAAGAGTTCAATATCAGCAGGTAAGCGTAAATGGTCTGCACTGACGTTTCCATAATTTCCTATTCTATGTTGAACTGCTGCCAAACGATTTCGAAAAGTAATCAGGGTTCTACATGATCTAGCCATGATCAAACTAATAGAAATAGTCCGAGATACTTGAAATAGCGTATTTATAAAAAATAGTGAATTAGTAAAGTAACCTAAGTACCTTTAACTATTCCACTGCTGGGAATAGGCCTCCTTTCTCATTTTTAGAGAGAAGAGGTGGAGCTTTGAAAAGGCTGATCCAATGCTGATTGGTAGGTTACACATATCGCTAGAATTCTCTAGAAATATACAGGTTTCCTCATGATTTTTTTCTTCACCGAAAAGATTTTGATAAATTGTAAATATCATGAACAATTAATTACGTTTACATATAACATTTTAACTCGTATTTTATTACCTTGAAATACGTTTCAAAACTGTTTCTTAAGAATTGCCTTTTCTTTATATTTAAGGTGCAGACAGAAGACTATGCATTAGATAATACGCATAAGATATTCAACTAACTGGAACCTCTAAAAGAAACAAAGGAAAATGCATGACGTATATGTTCGGTGGATACTGAAATATATATCATCTCTAAATATATAAGTTCCCATATCAAAGATTGAATTGCATTAAATTTATATTCAAACAAACAAGAAACAAGAACAGGAAAACATAAAAATAAAAAAACCCCAAACCACGAAGTGTAATTAAAAACCAAAGATTCCCGTCTCGGCTTAAATTATAAGCCGTCTGTTAGTATCGCCTCCTCATACTTTTTTGATCGTTAGTAAGTATACCATGAAGCTGGCACGTAGTTTCGAAGTGTTATCGCCGATATTTATCTTAATTACAAAGTTAAATACGCAATTAAGATTCAAAACGTTGCTTTAACGAAGCGCCTTGTGATGCCACCGTCGGCGTTAAATATTGCGAACAAAATTCCATCCAATCGCGTCGGGTGCAATCTTTAATCAAACAATGGACATAACACACATAACCACATTAACAAACAAAATACTAATATATGTACAGTGGGTTGCAAATAGATGTATCTATAGAGAAATTTATTTAGGTCTGAAAACAAATATTAATGCAATTTAAACATAATAAAATAACAAGCAATATAACAGAGCTTAGCACACACCCACCACAATCTCATTTTTGAGATTGTGGTGGTGGGTGTGTGTGCTGCTTTTGTGTGCGTTGTTGCTGGTGAATTGCGCCTTGGGGTGCATGTGGTTGCTAGTCCTGCATGTATAAGGTGCGTAGATTTTGCCTGCTTCATACACATTGGCTTTGCATGCATTCACTTAACCCGTGCGGATTATAGCAAAGTAGTTAGTTCTGTTATATTGCTTGTAATATGGAATTCCGCAAAGTAACGCCTGCTTCTATAAATTAAATAAATTAAATAATAAAATAAATTAATTATGTTTAAATTGCTTTTATATTTATGATGTGAAAATATTTACGAACGTCGACTGTTGTCACTATCGCAATCCTAAATGTATGTATACATAAACGTTTCAAAAGAACACTAGAAACAAAATATATATAAAATCATTAGAATTTTATTGTATTTTCAATAAGTTTTTTATTTTAAATTTTATTCATTTTAGTTTTACATTATAAAAATTTAATTTTATAAACGGGGTACGGAATAATATCGGATCAAAAGGAATCATGAAATTATTTTGCAGATTATAAAACTACTAATCGCGAATTACATTAAAATAATTTTATTTCTACTTTTGTATTATGGATCTCCGCAAAGTAACGCCTAATTCTATAATTGATTATTATTATCCAACGTCTTAATTAAGAATTATGGGTAACGAATACGGGAGGTAAATTTAAATATTAACTACTTTTTCTTTTAAATTTTGTCATATTGTTTTATGTATGTGAAGTATATTATGAATGTTGCCATTTTATTTTCGTTTAACTTTTATTTATTTATATAAGTTATCATCTCAATACCATTCTATTTTTTCTATCTTTTTTTTATATTACCTACCTATGTACAATAAAATTTGTTAAGACTATCAACAGAATAAGAATCTGAAACTCATCATCCTCCTGCCCTTATCCCACTTTAAGTGGGGTCGGCACAACATGTTACAAACATTTTGTCACATGATTTGGCTACGTATTTTACGACCGGCCGCCTACAAGACGTCAACTTAGCTTAGTCGTATTTTACGACCACTCGGTAAGACAGAGGGTGGTCTATTCTACTCAACCGGATACCACACGGTGGGTCAACTTACCTTAGTCGCCCTATACGACACTTCGGTAAGAAATGAGGATGGTCTATTCATTCAGCCGGATACCACACGGCGGACTATTAATCTGAAACTGACTGTCCAAAAAGATATAAGGCATAGTGACAAGTTAGTGGTATTCTACCAATGTTGTTATGGTTACCCTTTCGGGTAGAAGAAATTCGTGTCGCAGACGGCACTTCTATAGTTTGGAACAGACACGGCTTTGAATTCCATAAAATTCGATAAAAAAAAACCACAGCGTCGATAGAACTTGACTAGAATTTTAAATGATTTAAGAGCACAGAAATATATATTGGAATACGCGTGGACAAGAGAAAGTCAATGGTAGAAAACAAGATCTGAGTGTTAATGAAGTTTAAAACAAGCTTTTTAACAGCATTAAATGCATAAATATAATCAAAAAATTGTTAGGACCCATATCACGTACGCAGCCCATCCATACTGCTAAGACCGTGCTGAGGGTTTTGTATCAAAATGAATTAAATCAATAACTAATTATTTTATATAAAGCTTAGAAGCACTAGCAGTGATATTTACATACATGAAATTACAAATTAACACAAATTGCAAACATAGTAATTAAATAGAAAGTCATATTCTACTATTAGGTAATACTTCTATACAATTTAAAATTAATAAAATAAAGTAACGGAAAGACGGCAAACGGAAAAGCAACTGAATACTATGAATTAACTAATTGCTTTTCTTTTTCTATATAAATTATACAGAATAAGTAAGTAATTCACACGCCGTATTTAACTTTTATTCCATTCAGTTTAATTCAAATTTGCGAAATATCACATCGGAACTCAAAGTTAGGAAATATCAAATGGCGATATTTTTAATCTTGAAAATTATCTTTTCTTTCCGATACGTGGGTAGCAAATAGGACACTATTGATGTTGCCCAATTGTTGGCAATGAAAATAGTTAATATATAAAAAACTAACGCATTACGCTATTTCCAATTTTACCATCGACCTAAAACCGCAGAATCTAATTCCTAATCCTTGAGGAACATTTCCCACAACTCGAATCGTGTACTACAAACGCATAATTCGTCTGTAGGCACTAACACGACTGCAGACGTATCCAAATACTAGATAAACTTAAACCATTTTGTTCCTCCCGATATCTTTATTGCAGAATGCGATACTGTGAAACAATGCTAATATAAGAGACTCAGCTTCTGAAGTAGATAATGCTAAAGCTATGCCCACACGATAGACTAAACGATGATATTGCGTTAACTTAACTACTTCAAAAGTTACTTCCAAAAGTAAACCTTTCAAATCAATTATTGCCTTGAACAATTTTGCGACTAACACCTGCTATAGATATGAAATACTAACATATATATTTTTCAGTACAGCGTTATATTTTATGGATTATTATATAACATAGTCCCAAAAAGCTGTCTGTCTGTACGTAATCGATTTTCTCAAAATCTACTTGAACGGATCTTTGTACGGTTTTCATCAAAATATAGTAAAATACTTCCGGATGGTTTTGGTAAATAGTTATATTTCGGTAATATAATATGTAAATTGTGTTGAAGGGATCGCAATAACTACTTTTATGTTTAAAATTTGAATTTTAGAAAAAAATTGTGACATGCAGATTTCCACGCCGCCGAAGCCGCTGGCACGGCTAGTTTTATGGATAAATAAATAAAATAAATGAATAAATGGGACACTTACATACAAGGCTGTCGGCACCCAAAGTAAATAACTTAATACTTGTGTTATGGGTGACAGACAACTAGTAAATTCATACGGATACAATTTTAAATCCATACTTCAATACAAATATAGTTTATAGAAAATGTTGGCCCTCGGTGGTAATAGAAACCGCAACGCGCGGAGCTTAGAGCAGGGTCACTGGCAACTGCGCCAACGGAAGTGTCAAATCAAAATGCAAACTTCATATAATAGGACTGAACTTGCAGAATTTAAAACTTTAAGTATCACGAAAGAAATTTTCATCTGCAACCCCTTTTATAAAGATCAATAATACTTCTTTGAAATTTAAATTGAATACAGTCATCTTAATAAGCGGCTTGACTCCCAACACAGATCGTAAATCGTCGACAAATGTTTGTTTTTCACACAAAACGCCTGCACTTTTGGAAGGAAAAAATGTTAGCTAATGTGGAATAGGCTTTTCTTAAAAATAAAATACCTTCAGTTAAGTTTATTTTATCGAAGTAGCTACATGTGGCCCTACAAAATATAAATTACGTTCTTGCTGAATAGCACATCCCATATAACAGCTTATTAACAGGTCACCTTAAAACGATCAAGTTTGTGGACTTGCTATTTAACTCTTTTCGATATACAAACTCACAATCAGCATTTAAGTTGACGATACAAAAGTACTTGTTTACAAGTTTATTTTAAGAAATGTTGACTTTGAATTCAAAAACCTAACTACTTATATTTTTGTAATTTTAATGGAAACAATTAACATATCTATTAAAATTACAAAAAAATATAGTTAGGTTTTAGCAAACACATACTTATAATCTACTTAATTGAAAATTGTTGTGTATATGTGTTATTTTAATATATTGTTTGGATAGATCCGCACCTAACTACTGAATGTCCTTTTCCTACATGAAAATAACTATCAAAGTATAAAAGCCTTCGTCCTATCCATAGTTTTTGTTCCACGAACATCAGACGAAGTACATAAATCTTAACTTTTGCTGCTATCTCGGAGTATAAAATTGTTTTTGTTTACACATACCCATGTATCGATAACAATATCATATATCTATATATCGGTAGTGATTTGCAAAACTACCCTGATTTATATGTCTGGCTTTAGGTGTTAACATATTTTACAGTCTCTGAGAACATACTAGACTTGGCTGCGTCCCTATAGGCTTGTTCTGGTATCTCTCGAGTGTGGTTTCATGTAGGAGATTTATGGTAACGATGGAAATACAATATCATATGGTGTATGAAAATTTTATGCATATTTGCTTTAAATCTGGTTCATTGATATTGTTTACATCAATAAATTGGTAAACAATTGTTATGCAATAATAATTTTTATTCTATCATACTACACCATCATCAGATCGTATTTAGACACAACTATCACCATCGTAATAAATAGTAATCGATTACTCATCCCTATCTTTACGTATCAGTATAACTACGTATTTAATATTCATGCGCTCAGTAAGATCCCTATATATACGGGCCCATCTTTATTGACAGCTAATATATGTCCAAATAACTATTAAACCCATTTAATTCCGCAGTAAATCTTTGTTAACACAACGCGCCTCGGTTTTTCAATAAAATTTATGTTGCATGCAATTTACGCCGCGACGTTTCAATTCGGTTCGAGTTTAACTAACTTGATGTTGTTTTGAGTTTTTATTGCATTCGGACTGGTGATGCGAGATGGGAGAAATCCAGTATCACTATGAATACATTTCTGGTCTTCTTTTCTGTGATAGATGTGGTCAGAAGTAAAATTGATAGGAGTTTTATCAAACAATTTCACCAAAAGTACTATTTAAAAAACTTTTAACTTTAATCTAAAATGCTACTGTCAAGGATAGCCTAACCGTTAAAATCAAAATAACCCACCTCAATAATGTTATACTTAAATGTAGATATATAACACTTGATTATATGGGAGTATATGTAGCTACTAGGTATATTACTTTGTATTCTAAATAAGCTTGAAATATGTACATTTTGCCATACAACAATACAATACATTTGAGGATTGATAAAAAAAGTAAGAAATTCTGTATATTCAAAATATTTTTTTAATCAATTGACGTCTACTGATGCTAATAATATTGTGTCTTAATTCGGGGCACATGTATAGTTTTTGAGACTCTTTGTTGATTAGGCAGCAGATCTATGAACATCTTCAGCATCTTCTGGATGGTTTATAGCATTACAATTCCTTGGAACCCTAATAGAGATTACGGAGATATCATAATCTTATTTATATTTATCAAACTTATTCATCGTCTTTGACAATTTAATTTCAATATCAAAGCCATTATCAGTGCCAATAAAATCATCTAGGTTTAGAAACTCTGGAATATATGCGTTAGTGTTCTGCCGCCTACATACATAGATTTGCGATCAATTTGATATAGTACTGACCCTTAAATGCAGGACAAGCCTTCGGCATAAGCACGTCAAAACAAAGAACTATTGGGTAAGTAAGAAAAATAAAAGTTTAAGACATGAAAGACGGTAACGTCAGTTCACGTAGAAAGGATTACGGAGAGTAACAAATATAATTATGTGTATGTCGCGTATCGGAGTTCCGTTCCGTGCATACCTGTACTTTGGCAATGTCCCAACAGTGGTGTCGGATGCACTCACTTGCTACCATTGATATTTATCTCCCTTATTTATTATAACGTACGTATCTAAAAGCTTTCAAACAATTTGTTCCATGTATTTAACGCTGGATATTTTTAACTTAGTGGGCAATTTTTTACATATATCTGATTCAAAAGTCTACGCTCGTATATTTAAATTACTCTAAAACTTTCTGGCTATATTTATGAAAAGTATGCTTAGCTATGTACGTATATTTTGCTAGTTATAAATCAGAGTTCGAATGATTAATTTCGTCTAAATAAAAACTTATGTTATTCTGCTTAAACCTAAATGGTTTACGAGTATATACTTTTATCGTCAATTTGATAACGAATGATAATATTTTTTTGTTAGAAACATTGTTTTTTTTGTTTTTAAATCACAAACTTAGATATTGTTATTTAATAATTATTTAACGTTTCTTTACTCTTAACTTTAAAAAACATAAAAGTGTTATGCATATACGGAATAATAAGAAAGCTTAGATTTAAATTCCAACCAGCTGCATTCTAGACCAAATAACATTGTAAGCACTTTCTTTGACGACAAATTAAAGCCAATATTAGCCTCCCGGACCGTGGTACTAGTTTCCTTGTGATTTGACAAACTAAAAATGCTTGTAAAAGCCTGTTTAAATAATTTTAAAAGTATCGAATTTAGAAATACTGCGTATATACCTATCAAAAATAGTGACACACATCCATTACAGAGTTATAATAATTATACTGCAAAAAAATTGATTGATATATTCCTCCTAATTCATATAACAATAAACATTAATTAAAACAAATAGCCTGTAGAAATAGAATATTTGAACGTTGATAAGTCTGTTGCGACTAGCTAATACTGATTAATCTTAAATGGTATCAAACAAAATCGGTGCATTGCTCTTAAATTTACACCGCGTATGACGAATAGGCTGTGATTATCGATAAAAGGCTGACAAGTCCCTATTCCTTAGGCTAATCCTATATTAACTAGCGACGCAACTCGCGATGCATAAGCGATTAAAACAAATAAATTTTTAATACTTACTTTATAAGCATTCTGGCTATATAGTCAGAATACTTATGCAAGACTATTTCAACAATGCTATTAAACATGTGGGTACATTAGGTTTATTAAGTCGTCATCATCATCATCCTCCTGCCCATATTCTACTCTAATTGGGTTCGGCGCAACATGCTATATACATGATTTGGCCACGTATTTTACGACCAGCCGCCTGCCTGACATCAACTTACCTTAGTCGTATTTTACGACACCTCGGTAAGAAAGAGGATGGTCTATTCTACTCAACCGAATACCACACGGTGGGTTAACTTACCTTTGTCCCTCTTACGACACCTCGGTGAGAAATGAGGGTGATATATTCTACTCAGCCGGATACCACACGGCGGGTCGGCTGACCTTAGTCGGCTTTTACGACACCTCGGTAAGAAATGAGGGTGGTCAATTCTACTCAGTCGGATACCACACTGCATTAGGTTTGTTAAGTCATATGTGTACTTATATTCTGAATCATCATTGCTGGTTTTTCGTCTGTAGTGTTGCCATATAATTATTACTTTCGCTCCCTCAGATATATCGCGGATCACTACCTACTACAGCCGTACCCTTACGGTGATCCGTCATGAACATTTGTTAGCGTAAATTAGATTAGTTCCCGCCATCTCCGAACGCTAGGAGTGACGAGCGAGGTTCATTGGTCACTTTAAAATTTTTAATTTACGGCTTCTAAATGTGACCAGTTTAAATTTAAATTAAATCTGTCTGTCGTCTGCGGGTGATTCATTTTCTATTAATAAAATTATCTTCATCGTACCAGTATATCCTGTTTATTGTACGTATTATCGTCTTAAATTCTTAGTAACATGATACGTTTTCCCTTTTTATAAGACAAGACGTAGTTTGATGTCCATCCTTCATCAGAATCAAGAAGGAAGGTGGGAAAAAATCGAATTAACTCAACGATTATCGTATTTCAGTAACGATAAACGGTACCGGAAAAAATGCTGCTTTGAAATATAGAAGCAATTATTATGGGTTGGTAACTATCCAATAGTTTAAGACAATTTCATTATCGGAACTTGTTCACTTTGATGTATTAATATAGACTAATGTTGTATGAATAGCATAGGCTCAAACACGCACTACAAGTAACAATATGACACTACACGACCTCTCTCACCAAAGGCTCTCGTGTACTAAACGTGTGTGCGCTTGAGACAGTGTAATGTTTCTTTGTACATAAGTGTTAGTGTGAATTAGTGTGAGGATATTCATGCACGTTACTTGTATATAAATATACACACATGTCAACCCACATACACTACAGGAACACTGTAGTGGTTATGTCTTACATTGCAAGATAACATAATATCATGCTTAAATATTATGAAAAGAAATAACAACACTTTATATGTATATAATTTGTACTGTTTTTACAGATTTCAAAGCGATAATATTTGAGAATGTTAGCACAATATTCTTTCTTATTCAGACTTATTCGACAGTTGATTATTCACCTTTAATATTTTAGTATCCAGCTTTTGCGAAATACTTTTTTCCGCACACACACTCAAAGAAACAAAGATAAAATACGGCTATCGCCTTAATATATTTATGGTGTCTGTTAGGCAGGTAATGGGATGAAAACACCGCAGAAAATATACCAACCACAGATGAGATGAACACAAATAAAAATAATACAATTGGGGGTCTTTCCCTTGTTTGAAAGAGCTTCCTGCATAAAATAGGAGCCCGAACGAGACATTGCAGCGATTCCTTAGGAAATAAATTAGATTTTGCTGCTTTTGTTGTAAACGCAAAGAAAATATATAGCCTTTCTATCATTGTTTGGGACATTGACCGATTTTCTTGGGCACAATTTATATTCTAAGTCCGAATGAAAAATAACAAAATTTTAGTTCGTAATTATATATTTTGCTTTTTTATCATTTTTATATTAATGTTAATTTGTGCAATAAAGAGATTACAAACAAACAAACAAACAAGTCGGGAACAATTCTTTACAGAAAATTTATTTATTTATTCTGATCTTCAACAGCATTACACGATAAATAAAATAATATGATAAATGGTTATATCAGTTATTGATGCAATGTTTATTAGTGGTAAGTATATTTCCAAAATGTGAGTACATTTTGAGTGAAAAATGAGCACTACAGGCTGGTGTGTGTGCGCTGTGTATGTGTGTGTGTGTGTGTAATTAAATTTAAATAAGCTGTACCGAGCAAAATACAATTGGCTTTTTCACAAAAATACCAAAGTGTATTCAATTTAAAAAACAAAGGAAACTCGACGTTGCAAATTTCAGAAATATAAACATTCTTCATTACATATCTTCACACGCATCGATACGCAACATTTATTACAGCATCATATCGCCAACACTATTTTCGTTTTATGCCAAGATCCCCATCTTTAACGTAGTATACCAAGGTTTAGATTCCGATGGATTTATATTATTGGTGCAGTTTTGTGTTTGTTTTTGGAAGTCTAGAGCGTTTCTATCACGTCAAAACAAGGACCGGGGATGGAATGTATTGCAGTCGGCAATCTTAATGCCCTTTCCACAATATCTTTAGTGACGCCCTCCGATATGAATAATGTGTCATGCGATCTCGCCTTTTATCTACGGGAAACTTAGATTTTAGGTAAGGCTTACTGTTTGTTGGTTGGGGGAAAACAGTGTTCGTATTACAAGTGTAGATAAATGATAAGGCATCATTTCTTGTTTTGATGTATCGTTAGAAATTAGAGGTGAATGATTCATATACATTTATATTGCTATTTAACATAGCGTATTAGAAGTTTTATTTTTAGTAATTTTTCGTTAATAATAAAATTATTAGAAGATTATTATTTATGACATAAGTATTTTTTTTATTCTCAGTATTACCAGTTTCTGAACCTAATTAAGTTTTTTTTTAATCAATAGACCTTCAGTGCGAGCCAAAGATCGCCTCAGGGGATTTCTATTCCACACAAGCTTGCATCTCTTGGATCCAGTAGCCAGCTGCGATCAGTTTAAAGTAGTCTGTACACATCGTATCTTAAGAACCACAACGACCTTCGGTTCTTTAATTGGGCTTTGTCAGTAACTATGGTTATCCACAGTTCTGATTTGATCGAGCCAAAAACTTGTGAGCATAGTTTTCCATTGTCTGCCGCATTATAAAGCTCTTGTATTTTCAGGTCTTGTTTGATACTGTAAGTAGTCTGTGCACATCGGCTATCCCGAGAACCTTTACGACTTTCAGTTCTTTAATTGGGCTTTGTCCGTAACTATAGTTATTCACAGTTCTGATTTGATCAAGCCAAAAACTTGTAAGCATAGTTTTCTTTTGCCTGCCGCTTTATAAAGCAATTTTATTTTCAGGTCTTGTTTGGTTGGTGTTTTGTCTATAGCAACTTAGCAAGTAATGTTTGAGTTAAGAGTTTAGTAGTCAAGGAATTATAAATGCATAAGCATAGCATCAACATTTCATTTGAATTGTGAGAGTTTCGCATTCGCAAGAGGAACTTAATTAAGGAACTCACACCCTTATGGCAGAAGTCGCCAATCCCACAAAATAGATGTCTTTATTTTTGTTTGCTTTCATTCCATCAATCGTAGAACCGTTATTACGACTTAACTCGGCCATTAGTTGATTATCTTTCCTGTTAGAATTGTTTTACGACTTCGACAACAGTGTTTTTTATTTGGTAGTAGATAAATTGACGAGCCAAAAGGGGAAAATAAATTAAGATAACCAATTCTTCAATTTCCGATGTGATGTAACAACTAGAAGTTGTTATAGCTTTTAATAATAAAAAACAACCATTTTATAGAATTAGGCGTTACTTTGCGGAGATCCATAAAACAAAAGTAATAATAAAATTATTTCTTCCCTTCACTTCCACCACAATACACAAGCACTACACAGGTTCACTCTCTTAATCGAGGCTTTGCGATTTTGTCGTGGAGTCTATCTCCTGATGATGCTTCGGTTGCGGGGCTAAAGGATTGTTGAGTTTGTGATAGTGAACCTGTGTAGTGCTTGTGTATTGTGGTGGAAGTGGTGGTTTGTGCATGTGTTTTTACGAATCCTGCACGTATCGGGTATGAAAATACTGATAGTCCACTATACATTAAACACTATATATATTTTCTATTTACTGTATCGCGGATTATAGCAAAATAATTTTATTATTACTTTTGGAAAACCTACCAATTATAGATGTTGGTGTTGTTATGACATAAATAAGGATTTTTTTTATAACTATAAGGTTACAAAATGTTATTTATAATTATTTTTGAAATTCATGTATTTCTGTGCTTAACATGGTAAAATTTCAAAATATGGTCAAATAATCTGTACTTATTATAAAACAAAGTCCCAAAAAGCTGTCTGTCTGTATGTTATCGATTATCTCAAAATCTACTGAACGGATTTTGTAACAGTTTTCACTAAAAGATAGTGCAATACTTTCGGATAGTTTAGGTAAATAGCACATATCGATATTATGTAAATTGTTATGAAGAGATCGCGCAGTTGTTAAAAAAACATTCTAGCTGGGAGTTTTAGTCGTGTGCGCTGCGATACACTAAAGTAATGTAGTAGAGAATTGTAGATTTATAAAAAAACAATAAACAGTCCGCGACAGCATGTCTCTTATCTCTCACGGTTAACTCACAATAACTACCATTTGATCCAAAATTACGAAATAGCGGGAAAAGTTTTGTAAGTCTGTGAATTCCACGCGGGTGAAGCTGTTGTTGGCACAGCTAGTTCAATATAAAGAAGAAGCTGCTCAAACAGCAATATAAGCGAGAAAAATGTAACCTTAAAAAGAATATGTAATAATCAGGTTGTTTGGACATGTCTAACTGAACCGTTGGCGCAGTTAACAATGATTCTGCCTGCTATTCCGCGGATCGCGGAACATTTTCTAATTATAATTTCTTTGTTCTTCTTTTCTGGACGTGTGTCACTACTAACGCAAGTAGGTATTACTCTTTTACATGTGTGTAATTGTACCATATATTTACATTTTATAATTATCATCAAAACCTCAAAAATAATCTGTATTTTATTGATAAAAAATGTTTGTCATCAGTATAAAGAAAATAATTTTGGATTTGTGAACTATTTAAACTGATAAGATAAGTGGCCATCTAACATATGTAAAAAAAATATGTAATATATAGAACAATAAATATGTTTCTTATGTTTAAGAAACATAATTATCGTTTCAAACAAAAAAATGTAGATATTTTTTATACACTACATGTACATACATTTTTTATATCTTACGTTGCGGATAGTACGGTGCAGCTAAATATTCTCTCCCTAAAGCATAAAAAATGTGAGTACAAATACTTGTATATATTTGTGGGGGTGATACTTTGGCGTAGGGGCAACCCAATGTTTTGGTACAGTAAAAAAATGCATGGGCTCAACGCAATATTTTAATATTAACTGCATTTTGGGGTGCACGGTTGCATACGGATTATAATAAAGAATGTCGGTATTAACATGGCTAAGACGGTTGCATTAGTATGATTGTATTTGGTTATATATTATGTATTTAAAATATACATAAATAAATATATATGTGGGACACTTACACACACGGTCGTCCATCCCCAAAGTAAGTAACACAATACTTGTGTTATGGGTGACGGACAACTGGTAAATATATAATTTACATGATATATCTGTACATATTATAAAACAAAATCCCCAAAAGCTATCTAAAGTATCTCGATGTGACCGAGTTTTTCAAAATCGACTGAACGGATTTTTGTTCAGTTTTTACTCAAAGATAGTACAATTATTCTGGTAAATTTCACAATAGTATAATTCAATATAATTTAAGTTACAAACGATCTTTTAAGTTTTTTTAGACATTATTAATTTTCCATATTATATGGTGATTGGTTGTTAAATTTTTATTTTTTCCTAATTAGTATAAATCTATACTTAATATAAAACAAAGGCCCAAAAAGCTATCTGTCTGTATGTAATCGATTTTCTCAAAATCTACTGAACGGATTTTTGTACGGTTTTCACCAAAAGATAGTGCAATACTTCCGGATGGTTAAAGTAAATAGTACATATCGGTATTATGTAAATTGTGCTGAAGAGATCGCGCAGTTTTTAAAAAACTTGCTTCCTGAGAGCTTTAATCGCGAGCGCTGCGTAAACCAGCAGAGATACGCTAAAGTAATGTAGTAGGGAATTGTAGATCTATAAAAATACTACAAAAAAGTGCGCGATAGCACATCTCTATCTTCTATTGTTTACTTACAATAACTACTTTTATGTTCAATATTTCGAAAATTCGGGTTAATTTTCGTAAATCACTGAACTCCACGTCGGCGAAGCCGTTGTTGGCACAGCTAGTATTATCTAAATCTATTCTATTCAATAGTGTTGTTTTCGGTTCTTGATAAGTGTACACGCGGTTGTTTTTTGTTGCTGTATAGAAAAATCTATATTTTTTAAATGTACTAAGCAAAAATTTTATTATTCTCAACGTTAACCTAGCGATATGCCATAAGAAATGACAATAAGAAATTATGTTTTTTTTTCTTTTTTCTGCACCTCAATTATAAATATTTGTTATAATATTTTCTGCACAGGCTATTCCATTACTCCCTTCCGACATTAAAACAAAAAAACTGCACCATACGCTTGGGGTAACATAGGTTTGCACTCCGATATTAGACTAATATTCGGCTTACCCTCTTATTAAAAAACCGAGGACCATTTGTATGTATTTATAGTGTGCCAACAGAGGATCCTGTCAATAAATATATACGGACATCCCCATGGGCTAATTTTGTTAAAACATTTTGGATGTCGATATTCGAAGCGCTGCTCAAAAATTCCAATAAAGCTTGCAAATTTTCACATAAAAAATTACCATATTTTTTTTATTATCTACCAGCCCTTAGCTGCAATTAATGCTTTAAAAAACTTAGGCTTGTCTTAAGGTCACTAAGGTTAATGTAAGTAATGTACCAACTCTCACAAGTATCGACCTATACCTACTAACTATAAATGCGAAAGCCTGTTATTATCCTAAGCCGTGGTCCGACGTCACAGGAGGCACCCTTAGGACGACGTTCCTCGACGCTAGTAGAGCTTCTGCGCTCTACTCTCTGCATTTCGCAACCTCGACGATGCTTTTGCGCTCGCCCGTCCCGCCCGGAGACGCTGTAAAAGCCGTTAGGGCTAACAGCATACAGTCAGTTCGAAAAAAGCCTGTTACGCTTTCATCGCATATCCTTATGTATCACTACCAATTGTCACTTATCTGATCGGTACCCAAAGCTTGCCCCCGGTATATTTTACGGCATATCGATTTACTTATAAAAATTAAAAGACATGACTTAATTGTTTAATTCAATTGTTGCAACTCATTGTATAGTGAGCAGAAAAATATTGAGTTGAATTAATTTTTAAGCAAAATATCATTTTGTATAACATTACAAAGCGCAAGCATTTAGGCATATAGTTTTCGACTCTGCACATTTACTGTCGAATCCATTAGGCGAATTTATGAGCAAGAATGCGAAAGTATTGGGTAAACTTATGTAAACTTAGCAAATGCATAGACAGGCTTTCATTAAACACGGAAATTATTTCGACTTAAAAAACATACTGTAAAGAAGATAAATGTGCTCTATGCAGGTTAGTCGAAATTGTTTTAAAAATACAAATTTGCATGTTCGTTTATTGACTTCCAGTCTGAACGAAGCTTAATAAATGATCTAACAAACTTATGCTGAAAGAAATGCTGTAGTACCCAAATATTTTTTTAAAATTGACATACATACATGTTGAACTATTGTGTGTTGAACCTTTAATTTTGCAAAATTTAATTAATATTAGTCCAGTGGATTAATATTGAAAGCGTAAGTAATAAATATACACATGTATTTATAGAATGAAGTATTTAACGACTTATCTCTTGTTTAGTAAGTTGGCGTTGAAAATTAGCAACGAAAATATAACTGTATTATTAACTTTTGGGTTGAGTCACGTTATTATTGAGGGCGAGATGTTTATATTTGCTTGTCGCCTGCACAAGCTACCAAAACATAAAATGTCTCATCTCGTTTTATAACGACCAGTTGCAGCCAGATATCGCTATCAGATTTACATAAATAACGTTAACAAATTTTATGCGAATTCACGTACTTACTGTTCCAACAGTTGATAATATTATTGGAGTACTAATTTGAACTATGGTATTTATCTTTGATTTTCAAAAACATAACATTTTAAGCAATAATAAATAAAAACTTTCACCTTTTATTTAATGTCTTGTACATATGTTTCTATGTGAAAGTGGAATCTTGCAAATTAAATTTGACCCAATTCCCGGTGCCCGAGCTGAAATTTTAAATACCAACCAGTCTCGATGACAATGCCTGATGCTCCTGTCAGGATTGGCTCCATACGAGGGAACTCCTCAATGGTTAACAGTAGCGATATGAAATTTTTTAAAAGCGTTTTAATTTGACATGTTTTACTTTTGTATTATATCATAAAATGTATTTACGATAAATAATAAAATTAATGATAAAATGTTTTGCATAGAGCTTAAATAAAACAGCAGGGAAAGGACCTTAGCTCCATTGTTAGGATTTCAGAGATACTCCTACAAAACCGATTTTTATGAAATTTTATATGCATATTCAGTAGATCTGAGAATCGGCTACAACCTATCTTTCATACTCCTTAGTGATAAGGGTTGCCACCCCTAATTATTTTTCCACAATTTTTTAAAGTTTTTATAACGTGCATTAGAATTCTCTAGAAATAATTTATGTGGCAAAACAACGTTTACTGGGTCAGCTAGTAAAAAAAAAAGTAAAGTAGCAGCCTGTTACAATCCCACTGCTGCGAATAGGCAGTTTCTGGAGAGTTCTCCGTATCTGGAGAGAAGGGTTGGAGCTAGGTAGGACCTACCACGCTGCTCCAATGCGGATTGGTAGGTTACGCATATCTCCAGAATTCTCTAGACATATTCAGGTTTCCTCACGATGTTTTCCTTCACCGAAAAGCGTGTGATTAATAGCAATTATCAATTAGACACGTGAGTTTTAATAGAAAAACTCATTGGTGCCTGCCTAGGTTTGAACTCGTGTTCCCCTTGAAAGGGTGGCACGGTCTCACCGCTGGGCTATCACAGCTAGTGTTTTTTATTAAAAAAAACTCATAAGTCACTCATAATCCCTGTGTTGAAACCGCAAACTCTTTATTGGTATTTACGTTTAGTAAACGCATTAACCGCTAGGGTCATCATTTGACCATAATACGTATGTCTGAAGAAAAATACAATTGTATTATTTTAAAAATTTAATAAAAGCTAAACGTGATATTTGCATTAACTTTAGATAGTTTTGTCGTAAAAGAAACAATTAAAGTGCAAATGTATACTTTGAAAGCTGAAGTAACCTCAAGAGTGGCATAACCGGCAACGTGACCAAGTTACGGTAAACTTGGAGAAATAATCCGCCTTTATTGTCTTTCTTAATGCTTTGCTTGCCTTGTGGGAAAGTTAGAGAAATAATAATTGTTTTGGTAATATCTTGTCGACTCTTGATGATTAAGTTTGTAGTAGGTATTTCTATAATAAAAAACAAAGTAACTTTTATCATATTAAACATGGTACACTTTAAATTCGTATCAAGATATTTTCAAAATGGCACCTTTAGATGTGTAAATTCAATTACTTTCGAAAAATTAAATTCCGTTATCTTGTTAGATCTCGGTAAAATATATTTTTTTATTTTTTTTATTACATTCACTTCTTACTAAAAATTCTAAGACGTAAGAAGAAACATATTTTATTTCTTCTTGATAAAAAAATAAAATATGTTACGACATAACATATTTTATTTAATAAATTTCATATATTCAAAAAATTTCCAAATAATACATATAACGCTACAATGGCAATTGGTTGATATGACTGGCCCGTTGGCGCAGTGGGTAGTGCCTTTAGCTCCGCGGGTCGCGGGTTCGATTCCCTCCGAGGGCCAACATTTTCTATAAACAATTTGTTGGTTCTTCGAGCTTGGGTGTATATTTGTATTTAAGTATGTATTTAAAATTATATATGTAGTATATTTACTATTTGTTCGTCACCCATAACACAAGTATTAATTTACTTACTTTGGGGATGGACGACCGTGTGTGTAGGTGTCCCATATATTTATATTTATTTATTTATGATTTTGAGATTTAGAAATTCAAAAGGATAGTGAGGCATTGCATGGACTCTTATAAACATCAATATTATGTTCCGAGCAGACAAAGTCAGGGATAGACGCTATCATAATTTTAGCAATATGTCTCGCTAAATGTGTACAAAGTTGCACTCTAGAAGTCGTCTAAATATTTTATTAACTAAGTTTTTGTTCATAAAAATACAAAGCAATTTAAATGACGGAAAGGGAAGTAGAAATTATGAAATATGCTCCGTGACTGTCTTTTACCAGCTGACAAATTAGACAATTCCTTTCCATTGTAAGATAAAGGATAACATAATTTTCATAACCAAAAATCATATAAACGTTTCGTATATAAATTTTTTGCCAAAGGTAATTCAAATACTTGTTAATTAGTTCAGTATATGTTGCATACTTAGAGTTAAGTTCTATCATTCATTTAATATTCAGTCCACATAGTTTGTTTAATCAGATACATGTTTTATAGGTGTGCAATAAAACCAGTGTAAAGAATATTATAAAATATAACTATAATAACTTACAATTTGTGTAAGCTTATCTATTCATATTAGAAAACAAAGTCCCTAAAAACTGTCTGTTTATGTGTGATCGATTTTCTCAATCGAGAAAGACTTTATGACACACTGACTTCCACGCGGGCGAAGCCCTGGGTACAGGTAGTTCAAATAAAAAAAAGAAATAAATTTCTTCATTATAAAATTCTTCAAATTATAAATTACAATTTTCTACCTAATCGGACATGAAACACAAGCTACCGGACTATGAATTTCAAAATAAGAGACCTAAGAAGCCCATTTATCTAATACTCCTGATTAACCAAGGTTAGTGTACAGGACTCTTTTAAATTTATTTAAATAAAGTCGCAAACAGAAAATGTATTTTATAATATATATAAGATGGTTATATCACCATTGTACGCTAATGACAATCCATAAACCATTGCTTTAGAATTGCTGCACTACATTTTTTAAATTATTTTAATATGAAAATAAAGAATAATAGAAGTAAGAAGCCATTTGTGGTGATAAATTATATAGTGTATAGTAGTATAGTGGCATATACAGTTTTCTATACCACTATACTATTTATAGCGACAATATACGGCTAATATTTTTCGTTGTACCATAAACTAAGCAAATTAGAATTCAGAAGCTTAAATTAGATATGTATTGAAAATTGGACAAGATTTTTTTAGAAAAAATACTCATTATTACTTCGTAATTGGTATCAATAAGTTAAATCACGAAAGGAAAAAGTTACCGAGGAACTTATTACAGCGTAGTATTGACCTTTAATTTTCTACTCTGTTGACGTTCCCGGTGATATATACTTCCGTGAAACTGTAGTAATGGCCCGCTTTTTCAAATAACAACTGAGGGCCCATCAATCCTCACTGTCACTCATTTTCACTGTCCGTTCCGTGAAATATTAGACTTATCTGTTGGGAAAATCACGCCTGGGAAAACTATTTGACGTCGGAAAACAATCTTTCATTTTGATTATTTCTATTGTAAATAACAGAGGGCGGTTGAGGTGTTTTTGTTCGAACGCAAACGTTAGTTTGGTAAGTCTGGGGGCACTTTTTTTTGGAAAGTGTTATTTGTTAATATATTTGTTTGACCAGTAGGTATCTGATAGGAAATCTTTTGTTTTCACCATATTTCTTAATCACTGATGTTTTTAAGAACACCGTGATGAATGGGGTCACAGCGCTTTATGTTAACTGAGTTCAAGATTTTTCTACAGGAACTTAAATACTTACATTATTTATTTACCGTGGAAAATAAACGTGATGAAACCTGCATATACCTTAAACATTTTTGAGATAAGGAATACTGGAGACCATTCGGGCAAACGAGCTTTTTATTTTAAAAGTCAATATTCCTTTTTCATGTCCTTTGGAAAGACCCACGTGCTCTTATTATTGAGCCATCACGGCTCTATATCCTACTAATAAAGGCGAACGTTTATGGTTGTGTGTTTGTACCGCTTTGAGAACTTTTAACGGCTAAAGCGATTGTGAAAAAATTTGCGTACAGTAGGTAAACCTAGAATGAATAATATACTAGATTTTACTTGTATAACGATAAAATCATTGGTACTCCATACCATAATGTATAGAGTAGATTTTTTGTTTTCTCTGAAACCTTTACACCATCTATAAAAATACTGGCTTGAGCAATTATCCATACTAATATTAGAAATGCGTAAGTAAGTCTGTCTGTCTATTACGCTTTCACACCTCGGTAAAAAATGAGGTTGGTCTATTCTACTCAGCCGAGTACCACACGGTGGCTCAACTTACTTTAGTCGCCTTTTACGACACCTCTGTAAGAAATGTGGCTGTTCTATTCTACTCAGCCGGATACCACACGGCGAGTCAACTTACTTTAGTCGCCTTTTACGACACCTCTGTAAGAAATGAGAGTGGTCTATTCTACTCAGCCGGATACCACACGGAGGGTCAACTTACCTTAGCCGCCTTTTACGAGACCCCTATAAGAAATGAGGGTGATCTATTGTACTCAGCCGGATACCACACGGCGGGTCAACTTACCTTAGTCGCCTTTTACGACACCTCGGTAAGAAATGAGTATCCCTATTCTACTTATCCGGATACCACACGACAGTACCATTAGATCATATATAAAAAAGAAAACTATTTCACTTTAATACTAATTATAAAATTTATTAATATAAGGAATCCATCCAATCTACCCAGCTCAATTCATGTCGTACAGTATAAAGATGTATAATTTGACTTAGTTAACACAAAAGAGATGTATTAGGGACTCAAAGAGATCCCCTATTTGGACGCATGCCTTTGTAAGTGGTATTGATGCGTGTATATCCGATTCTACCCTTTAACTAATGTAATAACATTACAAAGGGCAGCTAGAAGCTAGAACTGACAGGGTCGGATTAAGTGAAATACATCTGTTTAACGTCATGATATTTTGCAGTAATAATTTGTATCATGAAATTAGCCAGTTTTTAGATAAATGCCAAATTAAATGAAATGTAAATTGACTAAGATAATAATATATCAATTAAATGTAGTTAGTACACTTATTACATAATGATAATAATATATTAATAATAATAATAATAGCCAGAATTTTTCATCAGCAACTTGCTCTTAAATATAGCCTTGTGGGTACCGAAGTGCCTTTTTCTTTTTCAGATCTTGAAAATAATCATGCTCTGCTCTACTGGAACCGATCTATCATCACTGTCAGCTATATTGCCGCCAATAAACTTTATATAGTTATGGTCAAGGATCGGGCAATTATTGTTGATATCACTGTACCTCATAAAAGCTAAAGAAGAAAAACTAACCAAATATTTGGATCTAGCTCATGAGATTACTGCCAAGAGGAATATTGACTTGACAATAATAATAATAAATAATTAAATATATGGGACACCCACACACAATATCTTCAGATGCTTTCGCTCAATAATTAGATCAAGAGTCGGATGCAGAGGGCATTACCTATTACTTGAAACGGCACGTATTGTGAGAAAGTTCTTCACTCTGGTAACCACCGGTAGCCGAGAATATACATATGTATATATTATAAGCTGTAATATCCCGAGATATTGCCCCACTTTTACCGGACGACAATGTTTTATATTTTTAAATGTTTTTTTAATCATTTTGTTTTTTGTAATAAGAAATACAAAAGTAATAATATTACTTTTATTTCTATTTACTTTATTTCATAAACGTATAATTCATGCAGGATTCGTAATCTCCAGTCTATCTCCTGATGATGCTTCGGTTGCGAGGTGAAACGATTGTTGAGTTTGTGATAGTGAACGTGTGTAATGCTTGTGTATTGTGGTGGAAGTTGCGGAGATTTGTGCATGTGTTTTTACGAATCCTGCACGTATCGGGTATGAAAATACGGATAGTCCACTATACATTTAACACTATATACTTATATTTTTCTTTATATATTATATATTATACAGTACTCTGGAAACCCCTGAAGGACAAAAAGCTCTATATCGGGTAGTGAACATCAGAAAGAAGAATGAAAAGGATATTATGCATGTAAAATGTATAAAAGATGACCAAGGAAAGATTTTGACAAATGATGAAGATATAAAAGGACGTTGGAAGGATTATTTAAAAAAATTAATGAATGAAGAGAACGATTGGAGCAGAAAGTAAGAAAATTTACCTATTAATTTAGGTATAGTGAGAGAAGTGAATGAAGATGAAGTTAGAATAGCAGTGCAGGGTATGAAAAGTGGGAGAGCGATTGGGCCGGATGGCATACCGGCTGAAGCGTGGAAGTGCTTAAAAGGGGATGGATGGAAGTGGCTGACTTTATTCTTTAACAAGTTCTTACATGAAGAAGCAATCCCAGAAGAGTGGTCAACCAGTACGCTGGTACCCATTTTCAAGAATAAGGGGGATGTGCAAGAATGTAACAACTACCGAGGAATAAAGCTCATGTCACACAGTATGAAAATTTGGGAAAAAGTGATAGAGCGAAGAATGAGAGAAGAGTGTACGATAACGCAGAACCAGTTTGGTTTTATGCCAGGGCGGAGCACGACGGACGCTATTTTCGCCTTACGCCAGCTATGTGAGAAATATCGACATGCGCGTAAGGACCTGCACATGGTTTTTATTGACCTAGAAAAAGCGTACGATCGTGTTCCCCGTGAAGTTCTGTGGTGGATTTTGAAAGAAAAGCCTGGAGCCTGAAAGAGCCTGCCTGGGAAGTATGTACGGATTGTATATTCCATGTATGCGAGAGCTAGTACTCATGTCCGGTCTGAAGCCGGAGTAACTGACAATTTCGATGTGTCTATAGGCTTACACCAGGGATCGGCTTTAAGTCCCTTTTTATTTCTCTTATTGATGGATGCACTTACTGCTGATATTCAAGAGGAGGCTCCTTGGTGTATGCTATTTGCCGACGATATCGTGATTGTCGGTGAAAATGCAGCTGAGGTCCAGAGCAGATTTGTAGAATGGCAAGAGAAATTGGAGAGTTTTGGTTTAAAGATCAACCTGACCAAAACTGAACACATGCAGTGTGATTTCAGTGGTCTCTCCAATTTTTCTCCAATAACCTTAAATGGTGTTGTTTTGCCAGTCTGCTCCGACTTCCGGTACCTTGGCTCGCTTCTACAGGAAAACGGTGAAATTGATCGCGATGTGAGGAATAGAATGAATGCAGGATGGATGAAGTGGCGACAGGTCTCAGGGACAGTATGTGACCCCCGAATGCCCCTTAAACTTAAAGGGAAAATTTATAAATCGGTCATAAGACCTGTCGTAATGTATGGATCAGAATGTTGGGCAATGAAAAAGATGGATGAAAGAAGAGTGCATGTAAATGAGATGAGAATGTTAAGATGGATGTGTGGTGTGACAAGATCGGATAAAATAAGAAATGAGTATATAAGGGGAAGTATGAAAGTTGCGCCCATTGTAGAAAAGATGAGAGGTGCAAGATTGGGATGGTATGGACATGTAATGAGGAGGGATGAAAATCATGTGACTAAACGAGTGTTGGATATGAATGTGGATAGATATGTGACTAGAGGGAGGCCTAAAAAGAGATGGTTGGAATGTGTGAAGTATGACATGCATATAAAAGGAGTAGCGCCAGAGTTGACGAATGATAGAAGAGAATGGAAGAGGAAAACATGTTGTACCGACCCCACTTAGAGTGGGATAAGGGTAGGAGAAAGAAAGACTTATATTTTTCTATTTACTGTATCGCGGATTATAGCAAAATAATTTTATTATTACTTTTGTTTTCTTTATTAATTATTTTTACTTTAGTACCTAAGCCTAATACAGATCTGTCAAACTCGTAGCCAGTTTTTGCGGCCCAGTCAATATATTCGACGAAAGTAAAAATAAATGAATAAAAATGTGGAATGAAAACGAAAAATATATAAAAATATATTATACGCCCTACGCCTATGCCCTTAGATTTTCACCTGCAGTTGAGGCAGCTGATACTTTTTCCTCATTATGTGACCCAAATACTAATAAATGTAAAAAAACTAAGTTAATAAAAGATTGATAATCATCCTTTAAATGTGGTCCTACAAATACCTCCCAGTATGGTATAACGGATCACCATTGACGCTTTCGCGAAGCGTTAACTACCGACACCAAAAGGGGCAGGCTATATTATAGTCATTATGAACAAACGTCTGACAAATCAGAGTTTCTTTTTAATATCTGCTTTTGCCTCCCTGCGTTTGAGAGATTCAATAAAAATTTCTACGCGCAGATTTCAAATTGTCATTTGTTTGTGAATTTATATAAATTGCCTTACGTAAATCCTTATTTCTCGATGACGAGAGTTTCGGCAAACTAATTTTTGCGTTTTACAAATCGCTGATACCTTTTTCATTGCCCAATCATGTAATGGTGCGACTACCATACGACTTAGCTATAAATCTTCAAAAAATTGTTCCCTTATTATTTCTGAGACAAACGTAATGGTTTTTGCGATTTTGTCGTGGAGTCTATCTCCTGATGATGCTTCGGTTGCGGTTCGGTTGGGCGAAACGATTGTTGAGTTTGCGATAGTGAACGTGTGTAGTGCTTGTGTATTGTGGTGGCAGTGGTGGAGATTTGTGCATGTGTTTTTACGAATTCTGCACGTATCGGGTATGAAAATACGGATAGTCCACTATACATTTAACACTATATATATTTTCTATTTACTGTATCCCGGATTACAGCAAAATAATTTTATTATTACTTTTGAAACCTAATAAATAGTATTACAGTTAATTATTAATTAAGTTGAAATAAAATTAATACCTATAATTCTTTAATATAATCTTTACAGTCATACGCACACAATATTTTATTTTTAGTTAAAGTATATTTATTTTAAGTCATTAAAATTTTAATAATTGTATTAATTTAATATACAGCGCTATCTAGTGAAAATTTAACATACTATGTCATGCAAAATGGTTACATTACACGTAGTGTCCGCACGGAACAAAATCGGGGCGTAGTACAAAAAGTTGTCTTTAGATGGCGTTTTTGTACTATTAAAAGCTTATGTAGTTCTCTTTAAAGCGTATAGAGAGCGTTTTAAGTAACCTCGTTACCCCTCTAAAAGACAGTTTTTAGGAAATTGCGTTGCGTTGACAACATCAACAATCAAGACAACACCCACGGACAAGACACCATCGATGTAGACACCGCGGACTGGGAGCTACCACTCCCAGTCCCCCCACCGAACTAGACATCCCTCAGGTCACCTAGGTGACCTGGGCCTACAGGCCAGAACACCGTCCAGGCCACAAGCCTGCGAGGACCAGCCCGGGCAAGGAGGTCCGCCTCGAGGCCCGTACCCCGCCACCCCTAGGGGTAGCGAGATGACCCCCCTGCGTTGCGTTGATAGGTTTACTTATATTATATAATACATATAAAAGACCCTGCTACGATACATATGAAAGGACAGACGTATAATGGTAGATGGTATAATTTTTAACACTAAGATTGCAACGGGGATTTTAATATATTTTAGCTTACAGTTTCTGGCTATATTAGTTATAAGTTTTCAGACATTTGGTGAAATTTATTCAACATAACAAACACCATTATTTCTAAATATATTTATTGCTAATTATAAAAACAATTATGTTAACTTTTACATCACATTCCAATTGAATTAAAATAGAACACTACCATTAAAATACAATAATATCTAGCAATGTTTTATTTATAATTTAAAATTAAAACAGATTAATGCATTTCATATATATTTGTATTACATATTGTATAATTTCTATGTCACGATCAAAGACTACAGTGTAAATATTGAAAGTCAAGATGTTCGTTTATGCTTATCTCAGAAATCGCTTAACTGATATCAATTTTACGCTGTAAATGTGTGTAGTTTCGTGAAATTTGATCTTGATTCAATTTTTGAATCTACATAGAAGGTTTTCATGGCACAGTTTTGAGAATCATTATCTCGGGTATAAAGTTTTATATTAATTTCTTACCCTAAAAGCAATATACAGTTGAGCTGAAGAAACTTTATAACAAAGTTCATGTTAACTCTCTCGCGATAACTGTATTTTAATCGGGATACTTTCTTAAAAAGTTACCAATTCTTAGACCCAAAAATCACATTCCAACTCTACAAAAACTTTTGAAGTAACGAACGTAGATAAATTCGCCAAGATATTTCCATGAAAGTCTTTGTTTGCAGAAACATTTTCAGAAATAAACTGGCATAAAATTTTGCCCGAAGTGATAAGGCGAGGTAATTTTTACGGGCACATTTGCCGTAACAATAATAACAACTCGCAACTAATTAAAAGTAAGGGCGCGGACTTACGGGAAAGGGGCGCCTTACCTTGATAAAGTAGAGTCAGCAAAAAGTATCTTGCCTTGAGATATATTGTCTTGAGTATTGTTGGGTCTAATAAATTGCTCTTTTTCATCTACGTTAAGACGATGTCTGATACACTTGACGCCACCTAATAATACTACTAATGTAGGAACAAATTTTCAAATGCCTACCATTTTACCTTTCTGCAATACATCGCGTTGATCCTATTGATAATTAAGGCAATATTGATAATCAATCAAGAAGTACCAGTTTACCGAAACAACGTCAATTTATATAGAAAATCTACGTAATAGATATAATTAAGTAATTAATGTGACCACCATTCTCAGTGTACAATACAGATATGATGAAAATCGATATATAAAACAATAAATCATTATAATAAGAAATGGCATTCTTAACATTTGTTGGGGATATAATCATCTCGGAGGAGTTCATCTACACTTACTTGGATAGTGGTAGTTCTCATCTTGACAAACATTTTATTCTTGATATTATCTGTTTTGTACGTGACTGGCCAGGGAAATGTTAAATCATGTAGACTCTAATAACTAATTGTATATAACGTTGTAGTTAAAATAGTTAATTAGACATTCTCAAATAACTAAGATAATGCATTTAAAAATTACTCAAGTAATAGGAATGTGTTTCTTTCAAAGAATTAATAATCAAACTGACCTGATATATCTAAAAATTATTGTGTAAGAGAAGTAGTTAAGGGATCTACTTTCGTGAGATTTACGTGGAATTTTATTTATAACATTAGGTTTTATATTAGTAGGTTAGGTTTTATAGTTTTATATATTAGTAATTTTCTCAATACCATTACGAAATTTTAAAAAAATTATAATGAGTTATAACTGAATGATTGGAACAGCTAAGCATTGAATGTAGTAGAATTTTTAGATGAAATCTCAAATATCTTTAAATATTCAAAAAAAAATTAACTTCTACTTTATATTAAAGTAATTCGTTATAAAAAGCAATATGTTAAACCGTTCATTAAATTAAATCTGTAAATAAAATAAATCCGAAAAAATTCGCTCATAACCGTTTTCTTGTTTCTACAAGAAAACGGTTAAAATTGTTCGCAATAAAAAGATAAATAAGTATTTTCAGATAAAAATCTGAAAATACTTACCTTAAGACATACCATGTACTATAAGAATATCTCATAAGAAATATAGAAACAGATCTTATTCTCATGGCGGGATTAAGTGGGGTAATAGTTACCTTATAATCATAAGCTAAGGCATAAACAGTTCTGTTGCCAGGTTTGTGACATTTTTTTGTATTATTTACTTGGTGTTGAAGAGGCCGATCGCCTACACGATGGTCTGACCAACTGAAAGAAGCCATCTCCTCATCAAAATTCTATGAGACGGTGAGGGCTGCTTTACGCCGGCGACCGTGATCCTTAGTAATATCGAAAAATTTAAAAAGTTCCCAGCTTATAAAGTCTAATTACGCGTTAATCAAGAGAGGGACAGGATACTGCAAAGTTGCATTTTAATTAACCAGAACACTATCTATTTTCCTTTGCCGACGCTACTAGAAGACGACTTCTAATTAGCAAGTTGAGAGCTAAATATTACATTTATGATATGTAAATTTTACTCAGCGAGCCAGCACTCTTAATCTGAACTTTATTAGCCTGTTTTAAATGTACATTATGCTGTAGCAACTAACAGTTTCTTGTGAGACTTATCTTTAAATTGTTCGGTTTATTAAAGTGCCTTAGCGTTCTCATTATACCTTTAAGCATAGTTATGTACGTTATAATAAGATAAATAATTTTGCGTTTTTTTTATGTATCATTATACAGTTGTGCTCGTAATGCATTGAAATTATTGTAAATAATCATCGCTCTTGCCAGGGATTTTAATTTCAATAGTGTCTCTGGAACACCGGTACTGTGTAGTGTAAGGATAACAATTCAGGCTTTGCCAGAAATGAAACTTCGAGTACCTGATACACAATATATTCTTCAACAACTGCCCGTTTACATGAAAACATAATCAGCCCGTTCTAAAAGATGGTGCCTGTTCCCCGTCAAAAATGATGTGTTTTCGTCTTAAAGTTCTCTGACGGATGTCACGTGAGTTGAATAGCCATCAACCCAAGTGACATCCGGCACAGACTAACAAAACTCAATTCGGTACTAATTTATCCAACAACTCGGCCATCCTGTTCAACGCAAGTCCTCTCGCGTTAATTAAAGTATATACACAAAACAAAAACACAACGAAATCAGAATATTCCCAGGCATATTAATAACATAACATTAAATCAAATAATTCCATAACATCAAATAAGCAATAAACTAAAATCTCCGCATAAATTAAAATCAATATTTAAATCAAAATTACTCATTTATAATAAATCGTATTAATAATTAGATAATTAAAATATAAGAAATAACATAAGCACAATTTCCAATTATTTGAAGTTAAATTTGACAATATATTATTATTGAATATTTTGAATCGATATAATTAAATGCTAATTTTGTAAAGGTAAGTAAATAATTATAACATTTTGATCATATTGTAAATAAAGAAATCAATGTAAGGCTATAAAAAAAAAAATTGAACCTACTGTATTTGTTTATCGTTCTCCGTTACATTATCCTCACTGCTACTTTCAGATTGTCTACAAAAATTTAACCAAGGCTGTATTTTGTCAAGTGCTACTATACTTTCATATTTACGACCTTTCTTTTTAGTTAAGGGGGTGTCTTCAATTACAAACCGATCATTAGGAAGCACTTTTACTATGCGGTAAGGGCCCTGATATTTAACGAGTTTTTGCGATTTGCCATCATGTGGTACCTGCCTCTTCACTCTGATTAAATCCCCTATTTTATATATTGTTCCAATTTTCCTGTTTTTGTTAAATCTAACCGAATCCTTTGTCTGTTGCACTTTAATGTTGTCATATGCTTCTTGCCGTAATTTTCCTAATTCTTGGGAGTTTCGTAGATTACTAGTATCTGTTATGATTGCACTTAACATACCTTCCGACCTACTTATAATATTAAATCCGAACAGTAATTCAGATGGAGTTTTCCCTGTAGTTTTATGTTTGGTGGTATTAAGACCGATTTGGATATCAAGTAAATTGTCATCCCAGGATTTGTCGTCTTTGCCATGAGACGAAGTAGCCAATGCATTCAATATAGTACGATTGAAACGTTCAACTTGTCCATTGGCTCTAGGAGTTGCAACGGCATTAACAATATGCTTGATACCGAAAGTTGAAACGAAATCCTTAAAAGTCTTGCTAGTAAAACTGCTCCCTTTGTCCGTAATTAGCCGTGAGGGTACACCAAAATATTGAATGTAGTCTTTTAATGCTTTTATCGTTGTAAGCGACTTCGTACTCTTCACAGCTGCTATGTTTACAAATTTTGTAAAACTATCGACCATTACCAGTAAATAACAATTGCCTTTTTTACTCTTTATAAACGGTCCCATGTGATCAGCGTGTATAGTATGAAACGGTATGCTAAACTTTTCTATAGGATGTAATTCTCCTTCGTGTTTACCACTAGGGGCTTTGTGATGAGCACACTCTAAACATGATTGAACATATTTTTTTACAAAACGGCGCATTTTTGGGAACCAATAGTGGTCTCGTATACGTTGCAGAGTCTTATCAAATCCATAATGACCAATATCATCATGATTCTTTTTAACTATTTGCCATCGTACCCCTCGAGGCACCAACCATTTTAGTGCATCGTCCACAATGCGATAAACCCGACCATTTTTGAATTTATAGTTTTTATGTATGTCAGCTGCAGTTTCTGTGGTAGCGTCAGTAAGAATCTCTTTTATACGTCTAACTTCCTCGTCTGCTGATTGCACTGTAGTAATCCAATCCTGCTCACATTGAACAGAAAGGATGTCCAACACGTGGGTATCAGTTTCAAAGTCTTCCAATGGGTTTCGGCTTAGTGCATCGACGTGGACCATTTTTGTACCCGAGCGATATTCGATTGTACAGTCGTACTCTTGGAACTGCACCCACCACCTCGCAATTCGAGGGATCAGATCCCGTTTAATTAAAGTTGTCCTAAGAGCATTGCAATCTGTAAGGATTTTAAACGGGATTCCTATAAGATATACCCTAAAACGTTTCAACGATGCAACAACAGCGAGGGTTTCTAGTTCATATGAATGTAACTTGCTCTCCTCTGCTGTAGTTTTTCGACTAAAGTATGAAATTGGATGAAAAGCGCCATTCTTGTCGCATTGAAGCAAAATGCCTGCTACCCCAACTTTACTTGCGTCCGTATGAAGCTGCGTTTCCGCCATTGGGTCATACAGGGCTAGCAACGGACGGTCGCTTAGTAAATTTTTAACTGTGTTAAAAGCTTCATTTTGTCTATCCGTCCAAAGCCAAATAGCATTTTTTCTTAAGAGGTCTGTCAACGGAGATACTAAAAGGGCATAATTCTTTATAAAACGTCTAAAAAAACCTGACAGGCCTAGAAATTGTCGTAATTCATGCAGATTACGGGGATTAGGAAAATTATTTACGGCTTCAGTTTTCCGACTGCCTGGACGGATACCTTTGGAGCTAACTTCGAACCCCAAAAAGTCTATTGTTTCCAGGAAAAAGTGACACTTACTCAATCTCAAAGTAAGTCCACCACCTTTAAGAAGTCGTAACACTTCTTCTAATCTAGATAACCCTTCGACAAAGTCTTTTGAAGGTATTAATATGTCATCCATATAAACAAGCGCATATTTTATTTTTGCGTCATATAGGATTTTATTAATAGTTCTTTGGAACACTGATGGAGCGTTTACTAGACCGAAAGGCATCCTATTGTATTCAAACTGCCCATCAGGTGTAACAAAAGCAGTCTTATGACGTGATTCTTCGGCTATTGGTATCTGGTAATAGCCGGAGGCCAAATCAAGACTAGTAAACAGAGAGTTACCAGCAAGTCGGTCGAGTTGGTCCTCTATGCGTGGAAGGGGATAGTGATCTTTTTTTGTTTTGCGATTTAAGGCTCGATAATCCACGCATAAACGTTTTTCTCCTGTTTTCTTTTGAACCAATACTATCGGGCTTGCGTAAGGAGAAGAGGATTCGCGCGCTATTCCACTGTCTATCATGTCTTGAACCATATCCCTCACTATGTTTCTTTCGGAAAAAGACATACGATATGGTCGATATACTACCGGTTCTGTATTTTCTAAATCAATAATCATTTCAGTTGTGTTTGTAAAACCAAGATCCTTCATCCCTGTGAAAAAACAAGTCTGATATCTCAATAATAATTTCTGTAACTGGTCACGTTCATGTTTTTCTATGTTATTATTGCAATTAAGATCTTGTATTGTTTCCCCTTCAATATTAATACTACAACAATTAAAATATTGCGGCAGAATTGGGTCATTTCCGATGGCCCGGGTTACTAGCATACCCTTTTTAATAGTGATGTCACAAGCAGAGATATTATAGATAAGTATAGTACCTTCACCTTGCTTGAACATAAATTGTCCTGGAAAAAGGTAGTACTCTTTACCTGAAGGTCCTCTAAGAGATCCGTTTATGTTCAATGATCCTTCAAAAATAGGATTACAATTAACTTTTACAGTGCACAGAGTATTGGGGCATCTACGATATTCTTTGTCAGCTAATAAATGTATCTTACCCCCAAGTCTTTTAAAAATTATTTCATTAGGAGTTTTAGTTATAAAGATATTAGGTCGTTCAGTAAATGAATGTCCTAATAAAGTCGGATAAGTTAAAACGTAATCTTCTACAACGTACATGTCTATGGTTTCTAATACACTTTGAACTTTCACTGCTACTTCAACAACACCCAATGGTTTAATTAATTGCCCACACCAATACCGCGAAGTAATGGTAAGTTTACAGATTTTTTTACTCAAAGGTTCAGATTTTTGACACTACTGAGATTTATAAGCGAGCATTGACTTCCTAAATCTACGTGACATTTTATTGGATTTTCGTTTATTTCAATCTCTAAAACATATTTATCATTGTAATTATCTACGACACATAGTTCAGAAACTTTTTTTTCAGGTCTGTCCTTTGCTTGACTTTCATTTGTCGTCACCTTGTCCACTGAATATCTATTTCTAAAACAATTAGAAGCTTCATGTCCCATCCGGTCGCATTTCGAACATTTAACGAGGGTTCTATCACATTTAAAGCTAGGATGTCCTATTCCATTGCAGTTAAAACAACGTATAGTCTTATTAATTGTTCCTGATTGAGAATTACTTGATTTATAATTATTTACCAGTACTCTACGTTCACCCTTATTCTGTACGTTATTACTAGACCCGGCCCGAACAGTCCTAAAATATTTGAGCAATTGCTCTGGTTCATTAAATTGAGCTGCATGAGCTCCTACTTTAATGGCTCTATCGTCTACTCCGTGCAAGAGACAATCCACCGCTTGTTTACCTATTATCCTACACCTATTAAGTAAGTTAATTTTAGCATAGTAATAGTGTTCCAATGATTCCCCATATTTTACTCTTTTGCTTAACATGTCAGTCAAGAGTTCAGCGTAGTCCTCACGACAAGGAAATGATTCTATTAGTTTCTTTTTCCATTCAGACCATGTATACAATAACGAAGGTAACCCTTGATACCAGGTTTTTGCCACCCCAGCTAATTTTGGAAGAGCATAGTGAACGGTTTCCCTATCATCCCACCCATATATTTCAGCACATTCCTCCACTTTCGTAATCCATGTTAAAACGGTTTGTTCCCTTGTCAGGGGATCAAAGTCAGGAATAACATTGGTATTAAATGACAATTTAGACTTTTCTGAACTCTTAACACTATTTAACATATGCAAAAACTTATTTAAAATATAATTAGTATCAGAATTAACTTTCTTATCATTTACATCATTAGAGGAATGTTGTGGTGATTCACGAGAACTAGAACTGGTGTCGTAATGCCTTCGCCAAGGCGCACGTTTTGCTATTCTGCGCCTACCTCTATTAGAGGTAACATCCGAATCAGAATTAGGAAAATTCTCATCATCATTGTACCTTTCTCTAAGTCTCCTTTTTTTCCCTGGCCGTCCCTGTTGACATCGCGTTTTATTCGTATCAAATCCTGCCTTCTCGCTCTTCCTCGATAATAACCGTGCCTTTGATATAGATGCCTTGTTGCCCTCAGACCTGGGCGCTCCTTTGCCCTCTAACCTGGGCGGCATCCCAGCAATTTGTAATTTGGGTGGACACCTAGATGGTATGACCTCTGGGCTGAACGTCCTTTGACCCTCTAGCCTGGGTGTTCCACGACCCTCCAACCTGGGCGTCCTTTGAACCTCTAACCTGAGCGTCGCTTGACCCTCAAACATGGGCGTCCCTTGACCCTCAAACCTGGGCGCCCCTTGACCCTCAAACCTGGGCGTTCTTTGGCCCTCTGCCCCGAGCACGTCATTCTTTTCCAATCTATTAAACCCTTCATCTCGACTTAATTCGTCATTGGTGGTAAACGTTTGATTATGTTGTCCATTGTCATTAATTTCTACTTCCGACATTTATGAAACTGACAATCCCAGCTTAGAATTTGAAAACGATTAAGATGGTAAAAAAAATGATTGATATATTCATAAATGATATATATTTCCACGGCTAGTATTATCTGGTACAACATATGTGTTTTTTTTTTTTTAAATATAACAATTTAAGCAAACATAGCTATAATGTGCTTGAAAGACAAAATAAACTAGACATACATACCATGTAAAATAAATAAGTTCACATTAAGTCAGGAACGCTTAATGCCAAATGATAATTTTTAAATTTAACACGTTATACTTTATATCACCAATCTACATAAATAAAACTTAATAATTCTCATGGATGAAAACCATACGAGATCCAACGCCTGAAAAGTATGACATTTACTAGAAAAGAAAAAACAATTGAATTTACATACGTTTTTCCTTTTTTTCTTTTTATGTGAGCGTGAAGAGATAACTATGTATAATCTCTGTTCATCCCGCTTCGGAACTGTAAGGATAACAATTCAGGCTTTGCCAGAAATGAAACTTCGAGTACCTGATACACAATATATTCTTCAACAACTGCCCGTTTACATGAAAACATAATCAGCCCGTTCTAAAAGATGGTGCCTGTTCCCCGTCAAAAATGATGTGTTTTCGTCTTAAAGTTCTCTGACGGATGTCACGTGAGTTGAATAGCCATCAACCCAAGTGACATCCGGCACAGACTAACAAAACTCAATTCGGTACTAATTTATCCAACAGTAGTCACTTGTTACAATGTTACCCCTCGTTCGGACGGGCGTAAAAATTACGTCGCGTTAAAATTCAGCGTAGGCGTAGTGGGTAGTGACCCTGCGTTCATCTCCGATGGTCGCGGGTTCGATTCCCGCCGAGTGCCAACATTTTCTATAAAACTTAGATTTGTTGATTCGTCGAAATTACAAAGCAATTTTTACTTTTCATAAGTTTTATTTCAGTATTCTGGTAGTTTCGCATATAGATGCGCACGAGAATCCACTTGTATAATAATAACTTCTGGATCGATAAACGACATCGTACTATGCACTCTCAGGCAAAAATTAAATAACACGTCAGACCGTCGAGGGACTGAAAGCAACGCTCGCGATTTTTTCGCGTTCGTGCGAATAGGAATAAGAAGTTTCGTATGTTCTATTCGGTTACGCGCATTTCTACCGCCTTAAAATGGAACACTGCGCTATAAAAATACGTCGCGTTTTAAATGCGCTGTCGTGTGAACAGATACCTGGATATCCATTTGTTTCATTTTTTACGATCGTCCGAACGAGTCGTAAAAAACAATTTGCGTTAAAATTCCACAATAGGCGTTATAAGAAGTTTCGTATGGTATATTCAGCTTAACGCCCTCGCCCTAACGACTAAAATGGAACACTGCACGATAAAATACGTCGCGATATAAATACGCTGTCGTGTGAACAGATACCTGGATACCCACTTGTTTCAATTCGGCGTAATTTTTACGCGTGATAAAATTCATCTCGTGCGTACGAGAGGTTATTGAAATTATTTTTGACGCATATCAATAAAAAAATATTACATTTTTAAGACTTATAAACACTTTAAATAAGAAGAGTCCACGTGGCAGTAATCAGTAAAAATAATACAATAATCCTACTTCAGTTGAGTTATTTTACTGGAACCCATGAAATCATAAGAATTTTTTTATATAATATATTAATAAATAATTCACTTCTATCAGTCGGCTATTGAATTGATAACAAGATATTGCTTAATTTCTCAGGACAGACTTTATTGTTCATCCTACAAGTTTTTCCATTCCGTTATTTTCAATATATAAATTGAAAGTCAAATATATAGGACTACACACGGTTATCCAACCCCAAAGTAATTGAATATTTGTGTTACGGGTGACATCTATATATATATATTTACTTATATTTATTTACTTTCTAAAATTTTCTATGTGAACTAGTACAGGTATTGTACAAATTTATTTTACACAATATGCTAACGTGCTGAAACTCCGTTAAAAAGGCATATAACGATCGATTCAGCTGTCGAGAGTCTTCGCAACTTTTGTAATGCAACCGTGGTATTTTGCAAAGTTGACTCAACTTTGAGTGCTTCTTAGCATAACAATGAATATTTAATTTTTTTTATGGTCGAAAGCAGACTGGCTTTTAGGAGTATTTGTAAATACCATGCCACATTAACTGCATTGTTTCCAATTTCATTGTTTATTTCGTGACTGTAAAGAATAATATAATCTTGCTATAAGTTTCGACATACAAGAATATTTAATGATATTATGGTATCTGATAAACTTAAGACTATCTTAGAGCTAGCTTTTAGCGCATGGAAAGAATTAACTAAGCTAAGGTGGAACTGATAAGTTAGGTAAAAATTAGCTAACTATCCAACAGATCACTACAGATCGAACCAGGGATTACTTTCTTTTGAGGTAATTAGTTGAAATTAAATAATAATGTATCTCCACAAAGTTATGTTAAAAAGTTATACTTTCAAAATGTATTTATAAACAAACGTACATAAATACGCACGCGTGCACGCATAACGACACATACACACACACACCCAAGAACACAACAAAAGTTATAGATAGATATATATTTAAAAAATAAATGTTATACGAATAGGAATAGAAACCATATAAGCTTATAATTATTGTTATGGAAGAGCGGTATTCTTCTGATATAGGCATTATCATGCTTACTGGAAGGTCCTGTTCTTAAATAATTTATAGAATTAGGCGTTACTTTGCGGAGATCCATAATACAAAAGTAATGATAAAATTATTTTGCTATAATCCGCGATACAGTAAATAGAAAATATATATAGTGTTAAATGTATAGTGGATTATCTGTATTTTCATACCCGATACGTGCAGGATTCGTAAAAAACACATGCACAAACCTCCACCACTTCTACCACAATACACAAGCACTACACACGTTCACAAATCGTTTCGACAAAATTGCAAAGCTTTGCGATTTTGTCGTGGCGTCTATCTCCTGATGATGCTTCGGTTGCGGGGCGAAGCGGTTGTTGAGTTTGCGATAGTGAACGTGCTTGTGTATTGTGGTGGAAGTGGCGGAGGTTTGTGCATGTGTTTTTACGAATCCTGCACGTATCGGGTATGAAAATACGGATAGTCCACTATACATTTAACACTATATATTTTTTCTATTTACTGTATCGCGGATTATAGCAAAGTAATTTTATTGTTACTTTTGTACCCTGTTCTTAATTGAAGCATTAAAAAACTTATTCATTATCATATTTTTTTATTGGTATTTTCTTTACATCTTTTCAGTACTCTTAAAACTTTTAGAACTTGCTAAGTTTCAGTTAAAACTACACTACCCGTCGTAGGTTGGCAATAAATACTACTCATAGCAAACTAATGGACTTAGAGTTGTTGTTACTGAAAAACTTTAAATATAAATCTGTTTAAAAAGCTATATTCAGAGCAGTAAAGACGGTAATAAAAAATATATCAGTGCACGAATGTACGGTAAGTTGAAACTCCTGGCAGTCGTAGTTTTTAATATCACCTGTTGGCATTTTTGCTATTATTTTATGGCAGGCGCTGTAAATAAATTTAAACTTCTAGTTTACAAACGAGTCATCCCAGGTTTGCATGGGTAAAAGGCGAAATAGAAGAGTCCATGGTCTTATGAAAGAGTGATGTTTAATTTCGAGGCCGTTCGTTTTTATATGCAAATAAGAGTGATATTGCAAATAAAAACGAATCTCAAAATGACATGGATAATTAATAAAAAAGCTAAAACGATAAGAATGATTACAGTATAACATTTTTTAAAAGTAGAAATAAGAGGAAAAAAAGTATAAAAAAGGAATAACTGTAAGCAATCCTTAAAATCGCACCACACACGCATTGTTTTGTTGAATTTAAGAGGGATTACGCAGCGCTTTCTATGAAAACTCTTTAACTTGAGTTTCGGATATTTTAACTATCGTCATATCTGCACTAATTTATAGAAAACCTTGAGAAACTATACACTAAAACTTTCCTCATAAAAAAATCTGCTTATTAATGAATACCGCATGTAATTAAGTATTTTTGAGTTTATCATAAACATAAAAGAGTACCGAGGAATATTGAGGAATGTAGCGATGCGTTTAAAAAATATTTACATGATTGCGTTTACCAGCATTTATAGCTGTTCATTTCTTATTCAGTATTTATCCTCTAACTTTATGTAGTATACAAGTATTACACGGAGCGTTAGCCTGCAATAAGTACTAAAGACTGTTTAGCGCAAACGAAAGGGTTTTTGAGCAGAATTTTACCGGAAAACTTTTAATTTGGTCGTTTTAACTTCTTACTATTTCGTTTACGTCTTTTACTCTGAATAAGTCTTTATTTAGTTTTTAAAGAAATGTTGTTTTAGAATGACGTCTTTCAACATAATTGATGTTATTTTATTCAAATTCAAATTCAAATTCAAAATATTCTTTATTCAAGTAAACTTGTAAACAAGTGCTTTTGAATCGTCAACTTTGCTGCTTACTTTATTGCGATAAGTTTATATTTACGGGCGCGGGAGTGTTTTGAATTTGTGAACTCGCCTAACCTGGTTATGTTTTTATTGTTTTACATAAAAAGGCAAGTGAACTGTTCTTATTGAAGAAAAAATGTACTATTAGTAAAGAAATAGTTCTGGAGTTTTGTCTTTTCAGTTTTATGTAGTGCCTATTCAATAAAACTAATTATAGTAATATGTAATACGTAATATTAATAGTAAATACCAGACATTTTGTATTGTATATACTTGTTTAAAAAGAAAAATGTTGGTGAATCAGAGGCGAATAAAGCATTTCTGTAATGCCTTTACAATGACGGTATTGATTTATGGACTTTGACGATCGTTAGCAATTATTAAGCCTATTAAAGGAGTTTTGGTCCAATTAAGAATTCGGGCTATAAGTTAAAGTAAGGAAAATAAAAGTGAATCATTTGTTTTTGTTATATACTAGCTTCGGCCCGCTGGTATTTCCGTGTGGACGTAGGTACTAAAATTTCGTATTTCTAAAATTTTTAGTCTCCCCACGACTTTAATTAGTGATATCGAGATACCAATAAACTTATACCAATTTTCAGGCCTTCAAATATCTTCCTACCTTACATAACATCCATTCTTTAAGCCTTTTAGCCTTGAAAGAAAGAACAATAAACAAAAAACTTTTTCATTTCTCATACTAGTATGGTTTTGGGCACATTTCTTATAGAAAGTCCAAAATTTCGACTCGACATCAACTTATATAGGTATTATATTAGGTTAGATCTAGGTGGAATATATGGCAAAACCTTCGGGCTTAGTCATATTCCATACTTTACATGGCCAATTTTATACAATATTTTAAATATTCCTTCTAATAATTATTTTTGTTTGTATATATATATATATAATGATATGTTACATACATATCATTAGAATATAATATATATATCATTATTATAATATCGTTAATATTTATTTATATCATATTTAATTATATCTAAATCGATTTGTATATACAGAAATATATATGTTCAAAATATAATTTATTCCATGTTATTTATGTAACGTAGAATGTAAATATTAGAAAGAACTTTTATTCATTATTTAATGTAGTAGTGAAATAAAGAGTTATTATTATTAAATTTATTAATTAATTATGATTAATCTAAAAAAATACATTAATAAATAAACATTTATTTATTTATTAGTGTATCTATTTAGATTTTTTATTGATTTTTAGATGCTTAAAACTAAAGCCTAGGATATGTCTAAAGCTACTAAGCTTAGGTATAAGGAAAGTGTGATATGATAAATATACATTTTTTTAATATATTTAATTAATTAGTGCACATGTGTACTATAGGTAATTAATATTAAATACAGGTAGATATATACTTTTAATATCAAACAACGTATTTGTTCAATGTAAATTTTGCTTTAACCAGTTATTTATATGTATTATATATATCAGTTATTTATATGTATAGTTATCATCAATATCATCATCATCAATCATCAATACATATAATAAAATCGTTGAGATGTCAAATCTGTACATTTAATATTAAAAGAAAAAAAATAGTGTAGTCGTCTCAAAATACGCTCCTAAACATGAAACAATAGTTTTTAAAATTTTTGTCGGTTTATCTGTTTGTCTGTTTGTCTGTTTGTCGGTTTGTCTGTATGTCTGTGCGTTTGTTCCCGCTAATCTCAGAAACCGCTGATTCGATTCGGACGCGGTTTTCACTAATATATAGTCGGAAGTCTCACTTAACATATAGGGTATGTTTTATTCCAATCGGTCAGGAAATAAAAAAGATATGTCAATTTTAAGGTGAAAAGTCGTATACTTTAATACTGGTACTTGCATTTTTAACGTTTTTCTCTGTTCCTGGAGCAATCTTTCTTACTGAATTTCATATGTTACCATGGCTAGGAGAATCACACATCTTTTTATGAAAACTAGGCTGGTCTGAAGCTGATTTTTTTAAATTTTACATTTTAATTCCAGTTTTTTAGGGCATTGTGCGTTTGTTTCCGCTTATATCAGAAACCGCTGATACGATTTGGACGCGGTTTTCACTAATATGTAGTAGGAAGTTTCACTTAACATATAGAGTATGTTTTATTTCAATCGGTCAGCAAATAAAAAAGATATGTCAATTTTAAGCTGAATGATCGTATACTATGATACATAAGTTGTGATAGCCCAGCGGTGAGACCGTGCGACTCTTTCGAGGTGGTCGCCAGGGTTCAAAGTGCCTAATTGATAATTAAAATTTATCACACACTTTTCGGTGAAGAACCACATCGTGAGGAAACCTGCATATCTCTAAAGAATTCTGGGGATATGTGTAACTTGCTAATCCGCATTGGAGCAGCGTGGTAGGTCTTAGCTCCAACACGTCTCCTCAGAAACTGAGAGAAGAGGGCTTATGCCCAGCAGTGGGATTGTAATGGGCTATTACTTTACTACTTTACTTTATACTATTTATACAGGTACTTGCATTTTTTCCGTCTTTCGCCGTTCCTAAAGCAATCTTACCTGCTAGATTACGTATATTACCATGGCCAAGAGAAGCACAAATCTTTTTATGACAATTAGGCCGGAGTGAAGCTGACGTTATTGAAGAATTTCACATTTTTATTAGTTTTTTTTGGCTTTGTGCGTTTGTTTCTGCTAATCTCAGAAACCGCTGAAACGATTTGGACACTGTTTAAACTAATATGTAATAGAAAGCCTCATTTTTTAGTTCCATTGGTCAGCAAATTAAAAAAATTTCAACTTTAAGTTGGAAGGTCATTTGCAATTATAATGGTACTTGCATTTTTTCCGTTTTCCGTCGTTTTAATGAGAATTATGAGAACAAGGCCGGTTTGGAGACGTTTTTTTAAAAAGAATATCACATTTTATATTCATCGTTAGTAATCATTGTTAATGGACGGTGAATGTTTGTATGATGAAATGAATCTTTTTATTTCTTGAAGGCATTTACTTGAAATTCTGGATGAAACGTAACAATATAGGTATTAGAACGTATAGTATAAGAACAAAATATAAGATATTTTTTAAGCAATTTCTGCTTCAAGGTGGTGAAATATAGAATGGAATACTAGACGCTTAAATCAAAATACATGTAAGGGGATCATTTGTATGGAGCTTTAAATTTTAATGATTTTTTAAAATGTGTTATTATTTCTGTAGGGAAAGTAATGGCCTGATACTATCTCCTATTCTGCGCAAAGCCTCGGAGCTGTGTCCTTTAAAACGGTGACTGAAGCCTATATCTACCATGCGGATTGATAGGTTCGACATATTCCAGAAATTGTCTAGGGATATGTAGATATTTATTTCTTTATTTTGTCCATGTTTTGCTTCACGAAACAGTACATGATGAATTTTAAGTATCAATTAAATAAATCCTTACTAATATCCGAAAGTCTGTCTGTCTGTACGTTACCTTTTTAATCGGCCAATCCGCTGAACCAATATCGTCGAAATTTGCCACAATTATTCCTTATATACCGGGGTAATGTTACCCTATATGTATAGGCTATAGAAATTGTGTTAATTCAACATGAATAGGATGACATTATAAACGCTCTATCTATCATCAACATAATAAGTTTTTTTATTCACAATTTATCAAATTAAGTTTAAATTTAATTAATTAAGTTTATAAATATTAACGGTCTGGAATCGAGTCCTTTAAGGCAAAGTCAAATCGGAAAATAAAATAGGTTGTATTTCAGAGGTTAATGATGTTTGGCTTACGTCGAAAGAGTTATTTTAGGAAAGTTTTAAAAATAAAATTTAGAAATCAAAATAATGAATTTGAATTTGAATTTGACGTTCTCTCTGTCATCCCGAAATGTTACAGCCGATTGTGAGTATCATACAGAAATACAAACCTCGAAAAAATTATCTTAATATGAATAGCGTTTCAATGTGCTGTCATTATTTGGAGTCTAGATCTTCAAAAAGTTTAACTCAGCATGCATCCGAAGAATACAGCAGATTGTGATTAACACAGTCAAATGCCAACTTCGGAGATATTCACTCAATATAAAGAGTAATTAACTGTGTGTCACCGTTGTCGTTCAAAGTTTAAAGCTTAAAAATGGCAAAATCGATAAAATTTGGCATAATTAATGCTTATACATCGGGGTATAGGCTAAAGAAATCCTGTTAATTCATCAGGAATAGGATGACATTTAAAACGCCATCTATTATCACCCTATCAATTTTTTTTAATTCTCTGTGTTTGATACACACAGGCGAGTCAAATCTGTAATTAAAAGGAGGTTCTTTATCACGTTGTTTAGCTTACGTGGAAAGAGTTATTTTAAGAAGAGTTTTTATAAATCTTGGTTTTTGTGTACAGGATAATTTTAAATTATCTCTTACAATGTATAACAAATGTAAGTATTAGGTGCTATTTATTAATATAAATAAACTATGCTTTGGAAAACACGATAAATTTCTTTGTCCTCCCGAAATGTTACAGTTGATTGTGAGTATCATACAGAAATGCAAATTTAGAAAATATTCTCTCAATATGAATAGCGTTTCATTGCAGATCGCTGTCATTATTTGGAGTCTTAATCTTCCAAAAGATCAGAACTACGGTCCACGCGGACGAAGTCGCGGGTAAAAGCTAGTTTATATAATAAATAAATTAAATAAACGCACTGGCGCAAAAACTTTAAGTTAAAGCATTTTAACAATACTTCCGTTTGTACGAATGCGGTCTAAAGAGGAAAACACGCAAGCATTCACACATTATCGTTATTTATTCGAAATACCTTCATTAAAATATTTGGTCTATTACGAATGAATTCCACAAAATCCTTTTTACGGCGTCTGAACATGTCGCCAAAAATGTCCAGAAACAGGGTCACCAAACGTTCCAAAATTTCAAGATCTTCCGGAACTTTATTATTTTATGCACTTTTACATTCATATTTTACGTATAAAGACCAACTATACTCATCGTAAATATCGGGTTTAACTTTCTTCACACAACTTTAAGTATTCTGTTTATTTATTTCTTACAAACGATTAATTTTATACATCGCTGTGTAATCATCATCATCCTCCTGCCCTTATCCCACTCTGAGTGGGGTCGACACAACATGTTGTCACATCATTTGGCTGCGTATTTAACGACAGGACGCCTGCCTGACGTCAACTTACCTTAGTCGCCTTTTACGACACCTCGGTAAGAATTGAGCGTGGTCTATTCTACTCAGCCGGATACCACATCATGCAAAGTTAATTAATTAAGGATGATACTGTGCTCCAGACAATTCATGGCTGATCTTCTTAAAAGAAGCAAAAAATAAAAATAAGGTTATTTAAATATTTCTGGTTATATAAACTATAAATTTCTTCTATAATTCCCTGTGATAACTTTGTAGTTTCAGAATTTATCCGTTTTTACGTTCTAAAGTACTGGTAGCCCTACTAGTATCCTTTATTATTATTTCCTTTCACCAAACTATTGTAATACTTATTGTGATTTAATAGAGTCTGTATTAATTTGAAGGGGAAATGTCGTCTCGTGTTGTTAACGTGACATCTGGTTTTAAAAAACTTGCCTTAAAGGAACATAATCTTTAGTCGAGATCAAAGTACATGGATAGGCATTCGGAACAATTAAAATTATCAGCGAGGGCTGTTCATTAATAACTTCTTTCAGCAAAAAATGGATGCTTTGTTTACATTTATTAGTGAAGTGACGAACGCTCATAAATCAAGTGGTGTAAGACGAATTGGGTTCGTGTCAAAACTCGACGACGTTTTGTAAAGCTGACGTCGTTTGTTTCACAGAAATATAGTTAATCATTGATAAAATCTGGATTTTCTAAATTAAAAAAGATAATTGCTTATTCTCTCACACAGGACGATTTGCATTACAAAATTACAATAAATTTAATATAAAGACAATTTAGATTTTAAACGATTAGTTCTTCCGTACTATTCCGAACACTACACACTGATCTGATCAGGTGAATAATGATTATATTTAAGTGCATTATTTTATAAAATTTAGTGTATATAACTTAATTTCACAATATCATCATAACGAAATAATCATTTTGTCTATATTTTGTCGTAATCAGCATAAGCTGTGATATCCCAACAGTGAGACCGTGCGACTCTTTCGAGGGTAACACGAGTTCAAACCCGGGCAGGCACCAATGAGTTTTTCTATTCAAAATCATGTGTCTAATTGGTAATTGAAATTTATCACACGCCTTTCGGTGAAGGAAAACATCGTGAGGAAACCTGCATATGTCTAGAGAATTCTGGAGATATGTGTAACCTACCAATCCGCATTGGAGCAGCGTAGTAGGTCTTAGCTCCAACCCTTCTCTCCAGAAACGGAGAGAGAGGAGGTATATTCCCAGCGGTGGGATTGCAACAGGCCGCTACTTTACTTTACAGCACTATATAATAACAAAATTTGACTCAATTATTTATTGAGTCAAAAACATTTAATTAGTATTTATGGAACTCATATTTAACGGAATCGGCAATTTCTTTTTAAATATTTGCTTCTCCTATACAGGTAAGACGTTTAAAATTTAATGACGACGACTTGCTTTTCTTTTTGGAATCGTATTGTGACATTTATTTTTTGTATTATCGATATATACTTCGTGGCACTAGGCCTCAATATTGGAGTTTCTAATTAGGCAATATAATTCTTTAATTAATATTCTTTATAAGTAAAAAACATTTAAGTCAAGTTACTTCGGTAAATGTATTCCAAAAATAAAGTGTGGTTGAAATTGAAATAATATCCTTATTTCAATTTCAAAAGCGAGATATATAACAACGCTACGAAAATTTTATTAATAAACAACTTTTATTTTTGTTAGAAGAGTTTCTGTCGGCCATAATACTTTTTTGTAATTCCCTTTATACATAAAATCTAGCAAGATCTAATCAAAATTTTTGTTAAAGATTTATTATCGACATCGGCTAAATAAAAGGTCATAATTCATATCCCCACAATCATCAAATCTAGTCAACAAACTAAAAACTACTTCGGAGCGAAGTTTACTAAGCATTTTTATAATAAATACTTTGTTTCTTCAGTTTCAGCTACGCGCGTGTTCTTTCTTTGTTTAGCTAAGTGCCCATTAAAACGCTTTAGTTCATTATGGCGTTATAAAGGCTAAGTTTTCCAAGAAGTTTTCTTAATAAAATTGCATAAATTCTTTATGGCTGGTTCGGGAAATTTGTGTTTGAAGCTTTTATGTCTTTTTGGCCCACGAGTTTACTTGCGTTATAAGCTAGAGGTTACTCATTCTTGATTCAGTACCATAAGAAAATAATTTTAAAGAAAAAGTTATGAATTAAACGATTAAAAATATTTTATTTTTATTGTTATTAAGGCATCCACAAAAACCAACGTTATTGGTTATACTTTAGTCTGTTGACACAATTTCAAATTTAAATCTAAATATTGACTCCTAACGGACACAGTGAGTAAGTACTCACAGGCCATGAAAGACTCTTACACCCGTATTCAAGAAGCATACTCAGCTAAGTAAGCACAAATTACTATGCGAAGGGGGCTAGTTCACTGTGCGTTCCTCGTGTCAAGCCTTCCATTTCATAAACAATACTTAGGCCACACTCAACTAAAAGAACGCTATGCGTCCAACTGCGCGCTCTGATTGGTCCATTTGATGTGGCGTAGTTCAGACTAGTTTTGACAAATGTCAATATTATTAACAATTTGTTGTGTTGTTAATAACAAATAAACATAACCTTACTTTGGTATTCCCGTAATTTGCAGTTTATCGTGTTAATAATTTGTTTTATGATATTTTGTGTATTGTGCAGTGTAAATAAAATATAGTTTAGTATAATGACTTCGCCTTTGGATTTAAATGCAAGCACTGCAACTCATAAGAGGTAGAACTATTTTTCTTTAATTTATTATGTATGGTAATTTTATTGTATAGTTTTACTTATATTATTTACTAGACAAAGTTAAATGATTATAAGAATAGAAAATAATAAATAGATAACTAATAAATATTTTTGTCATTAACCAAAGCGGCGCGGACACTATGCGTTCGCTAAAGTAGCTCCTTATCTATTTTAGCTGTGCGTCGATTTTGACAAACGCATAGTAGAACATTTCACTCAAGTAATGTCTATGAAGTGGTTTGAATGACCCTATGCGTCCCTGAGCACTGTGCGTTCTCATAGTAATGTTTATGAATACGGGTGTTAGGAATTACAGTGCTTGCATTTAAATCCAAATGCAAAGTCATTATACTAAACTATATTTTATTTACCGCAGAATACACAAAATATCATAGAAAAATTATTAACACGATCATCTGCAAATTACGAGAATACCAAAATAAGGTTATGTTTGTTTGTTAATAACATTGACATTTATCAAAAACTAGACTGAACTACGCCACACCAAATGAACCAATCAGAGCGCGAAATTGGACGCATAGCGTTCTTTTAGTTGAGTGTTGTCTAAGTATTGTTTATGAAATGGAAGGCTTGACACGAGGAACGCACAGTAAACTAGCCTTCTTTGCATAGTAATTTGTATTTACTTAACTAAATATGCTTCTTGAATACTTGTGTAAGTCAAACTAGATGTATGTCAAGCCCTTGTATCATTTACCGGCACTTAAAGTATCATCGAAACATCTAAGAAAAACCACTTATTCTTTCTTTTTGTATCCGATATTAGTATGACGGAGACTGGGAAATAAGGACCGATCGAGATTAGTTGCGATTTATTTAATTTCAAAATTGCCATCTGAGATGCCAAGACACTGAGAAATAGTAAGGTTATTTAGAATCATGTGGATAGGCAGTTAGCCCTGATTAAATAAATAAAAGGATACTGAAATCTTATGACTCTATCAATGACGTCACACCTTACCACAATTTAGGGTAGACCTCGTTGGTTCACAAGCACCTAACGAGTAGCATGTGTTGATCTGTCATGACTTGGAAGCCAAAGCAACTTATAGACGTAGGAAGTAATTTAACTATTTTTCATATAAAGACATATGTAATTGAAGCCACTAATATACTGAAAAGGAGGCGCACGTGTGCTTTTATTTTCTCAACTTTTTCTTATACTTTTTATACTCAGAAATTGCACTTATTATTAATGAACAAACAAGCCCCTAAGATAAGAATTTGACACCATGCACGCTCGAAAACTTATTTTTAAAAACACTAAATTCAATCGATGTTGGTTGTTTCATGGCTTAAATTTTTCCATTTTTTTATAATAATTTTAATACGGGAACGCAACCTAACGCAATGAGTACTCATTGCGTTAGGTTTTAGTACTAAAATATCTCATAATATATTTTTTTAACCCACCACCACGAACCAACCTCGTAAACACCATACTCTTGCCAGGTGCCGAAATTCACACCAAATGAGTATCCGTAATTGTAGAATATATCACCATAAAAAGCCATTCCCATATCGGAAAACAAGAGTCACATTTCTAGCGTGTCTCACTAACGTTTCATTACGAGGGGCACATGCCGTGTCAACTCCTAAAAAATGACACTTTTTGTATCAGAAAAAGTGGCAAATTAACTTTTTAAAGGAAACGATCTGTTTTTGGTTGTGCCACGTGTGACAGCAGTGTTGGCGTCAATTTCTATTTCGGCTGTGACGCCACATGGCGTTTTGTTGTTACTTACTTTGTCGTCGATGTCCCTCATCATTGGGAATATGTATTTTTAGCCCTAGACGGATTGATGACGCTCCGATTGTGAGCTTAACTTGACTTTAATACCCCCGTGATATATTGAACTACGTTATACGTCTGACACTTGCAGACGCATCCCTTATGAATTATTCCGCAACATCTTCCGTAATCCTTTGTATATCCCGTTATTTTGTAGTAAAGGGAAACAAAGGGAATAGACGAATTGAAAATATAATATTGTTTCAATATGTAATAGTTTGTAAAATGTTTTTGGCGGCCAAATACATTTATGGCACTCAGAAAATATTGTTTATTTTCTTAACTTTGTCAAGAAGAAAGATAAATAATGCTTAAAAAACTGTTAATAATAATTAGTAGATTTTTGCGTTGTTTGTTACGGATCTCGTTAGAACATGTCTAAATTATGTCTAGGTAGATCATAAGTATAGATCTTTAGACTTTAACCACGAATGTGTCACAAATTTCGCTTTAAAGTGATCCCATACTCCATACGGCCTTCCGGACTAGCCTGACTGTAATAAAAAATTAGGAAATTGAACCATGAACCGTAACGTTATTAAGTCATCATCATCCTCCTGCTCTTATCCCACTCTAAGTGGGGTCGTCACAACATGTTAAAAACATGCTGTCACGTGATTCGGCTACGTATTTTAAGACCGTCCGCCTGCCAGACGTCAACTTACCTCAGTCGCCTTTTACGACACCTCGATATAAAATGGGGGTGGTCTATTCTACTCAGCCGGATACCACACGACGGAGTGACGTTAGTAAATTTAAATTTCTATGTAAAATAATAGACACATATTTTAGATTTATGAAATTATATAAAAATGTGTAAAGATCAAAGAGCGTGTTGTGATATACGCCTACGAAAAACTTCCGTGGGCGTTTGTTGTGTAGAGAATCGCCCAAGGGCTCTTAAGTAACACCATCCATGGGGGAGCCAGGCTTTGAAACAAAATGCGTTTGCATACATTAAACTGTAAGAATTTTCAAGATATGGAGGGTAATAGCGACGGGTCCCCAGGGTAGTGTCTTTCGACGATTACGGAATTTTCCTTAGTATAAGTTGCCTTCTTGCCGAGATAGTTTGCACGTAACAGTAGCCTCTTTGCGTATTTTCGCAGTCAAAGCTCTCTAGAATTACTCCTCAGTATGCTTCAAAGTATTTGAAAGGCAAATAAGGTAGGAAGTTGTAAGAGCTCGATACAATAATGTAAATAGTTCGAGTAATTAACTAGGTTGTTAGGTGCGCGTGGAAAATTCTGTACGTGAATTTAATATACCATTATCCGCTTCGTTTTAATGTAACTCGCATAAATTTATTCAAATATTATACCCAAAATAGAAATTAATTCTATTTTCATATTTATATACACCAGACTTCAATGTTTTGTTTATTTGGATATTATTGAAATTAACATTAGTCAGGCGTATGTGGTCAGAATTTATATAAATTACTATTTTTATTCCGCCTACTATACTGTTGAAGATTCCTTAGATGATAAGGATGTGTGGATATAGGTACACTTCTACCCTGTACAAGACAGTAATAAATAAATGTAACTAGTTTTAAGATTTATATTTTAAAACAGGCAAACGCCGAGTTTCTTGCTGGTTCTTCTCGGTAGGAACAGCTTTCCGAACCAGCAGTAAAGTAAAGTTGACGATTCAAAAGCAGTTGTTTACAAGTCTACTTGAACAAAGAATATTTTGAATTTGAATTTGAATTTGCATTGCTATGGCTCCGTCTAATTCCGAATTTTATTTTATTAAAATAGGTCCAGCATTTTCGGAGTCTATAAAGCACGTACAAACAAACATTCAATTATATATATAAAGATTTAAGAATTATTTCAAAATGTATACACAGTTATTTATTCATACCTTACAAAATACATAAACATAGCAATTTCTGAGCACGTTCCGAACATTTAATTTCTTGAATAGCTATTATTACCAAGGGTGACTTCTTGCAATAAGCAATAACCGCTAAGAGACGCAGCGGTGATAAAGTCGCCCAGTGCTGTCAGACAAAGGATTTCAGCCGGACAGTGCAGTTAGGGCTGTGTAAAAACGATCTACTTATGAAAGAGCATTGATAATATTATTTCGCTATAATCCGCAATTTACAAAATCTATATAATGCTAAAAGTAGAGTCCACCACTCGTGTTCATACCTGCATGCAGAATTCATAAACCGCATTCACTGTAAACCAGCATCGCTACTTTTAGCCTTGTAGATTAGATTAGATTATATTTCATTTAATCGCGGATTATAGCAAAAAAAATGTTATTATTACTTTTGTATTATAGTTACAGATTACTCTGTATCTATCTATGGATTATAAATCTATGGATTATAAATGATATTAACTATAGTAAGTAAAGTAACGGCCTGCTACTATCCAAATGATGGGCGTATAGGCCACCTCCCTTCTTTTTGGAGCGAAAAGTTGAGCTTAGACGTACCACGCTCCAATGCGTGTTGGTAAGTTATGCCCAGTATTCTTTAGAGATATGCAGGTTTTTTTACTGAAATGCGTGTGATAAATTGCAAATATGAATTAGGCACGTTAACGGATGTTTGAACCTGAGAATCTGTTCCACTATCACAAATTTCCTCTTCCACAAGAGGAAAATTCTATTGATTTGTTTTTCGTGAGTCGTGAGTATTCAATACGTAAAAAACATTTAAAATTATTAAAAGGGTATTACATAATCATTACAGTAAAAAGAATGGAACGTTTTTATTTTTTGTTTGTACTAAATCTACACTTAAAAGCAAAGTTAAAATTATAGAAATTAATATTAAGTGAAACACATATCTTTATCTTAATCTACAACCCAAAATATATATAAATAAATCGCTTGTTACATTTCGTAATATAAAAAGAAGTTAATGAAATAAAGTTATTACTGCGTCTGAATAATTTATAATTTCCATTAAAACAATATCACAAAGAGAAACAAAAAGTTCTTTTAATCGTACAACGAATCTTAAAAGCTATAGATAGGTATCACGAGGACTTTTTTAATTTAACGTGAAGTAAGTTAAAGTTGTCACGAATAGACTTAAAACTTTTACTTGACAGCCCTGTCTGAACCAATCTAATGCTGTAAATCCACAGGGTACACTTACCTCCCTTCAAACTCATGCGATATTGCGTTTTTTTCTAAACCGCAAGAGGGGAGAACGTTGCTCACTTTATGTAGTCACGCCAATATTGTACCGGTAAACGTGTTCGACGAAATAAATGTTAAAGTGTTTTTAACTATTTCGTATTAATTGACGCACTGCAGGTTATTTCGTGTTTTTTATTATCCGAAATAAACGACGACTCGATCTGATCTGTATATTTGTAGCAGATGTAAAAGCGTATAAACTATAGACCTACCTTAACTAATATTACGTTAATAATATTATAACTTATAACTCTTTAGCCAAAGAACTAAAATACAGACTTTTAAACCTTTTATACGCACTTAGTGTTCCTTATTTTTATATTTTATTAGCTGTAATAACAACGGATTCGTCCGCGCGGAATTTACTGATTTATGAAACTTTTTGAACATAAAAGTAATTATTGTGAGTTAACCGTGGGAGATAGAGACATGCTATCTTCAACTTTTTTGTAGTATTTTAATAGATCTACAATTCTCTACTACATTACTTTAGCGTATCTCTGCTGGCTTACGCGGCGCACGCGACTAAAAGTCCCAGCAAGCAATTTTTTTAACAACTGCGCGATCTGTTTAACAGAATGTACATAATACCGATATGTACTATTTACGTAAGCCATTCGGAAGTATTGCACTATCTTTTGGTGAACACCGTAGAAAACTCCGTTCCACAGATATTGAGAAAATCGGAGACAGCTTTTTAGGACTTTGTTTTATAATAAGTAAGTATAGATAAGTATAGATTTCTCCCCATAAGATTTAAAATGCCCCATCAGTGTTTACTTTATCTCTTATGTAGAAAATACTTTGTAAATTAATTTATTTATCTGAATAAATTAGTAAATAGATTAGTAGATAGATAATTTTACTTGCAAATTATATGTCTCCTTCTTTGCACTCCATCAAATCGTACTTCAAGTCAAGCGTTTGTTTAAATGTAAAAAACATTTATCTTTGCAAGAGTTTCGAGACTTATAACAATCTATTTGTACCCTGCGTAACTGACAAGCGTTTTTCTAAATATTTCTCTACAAGATGTCAACTTTTTTATTCTTATATATTAAATGTGGAATAGCTGAACTACATTCCCCGGGCACTCAGAAATCCGTTTAAACCTTTGAGTTTTCTCCAAAATTTCATGTACCAAATTGATATTTGTCGTTTCTCATGCACTCCTCGGTAATGAATAACATTTTGTTGAGGAATTATAAATATTTCTAGATAGAACTTAGGATATGTGTCAATCTGTTTTTGAGGGTTGGTCTGGTCTTACTCAATTCTTACTTACTTAATTTTTACCAAAGAGTAGAAATACGCTGGTCTCTATTTTTTAATTGCTGGCAAAATGTAAGGTACAAATAAAATTTCCTTATACTAGTATTATCAATGCATATAATTAAATCGTTGAGATGTCAAATCTGTACATTTAATATTTTAAAGAAAAGATTAGTGCTCTCGTAAGTAATAATCGTAGAATAATTTGGAAAGGGGTTTGTCAACACTTTTGCTAGGGAATACCTGTGGTGTTACAAGTGCTGACGACACCTTCCCAAACATCACTCGTTAAGTTTCTGATAAGGAGTTAATAATTACAGTTAGGAGTTTATAAATTAGACAAGAATACTACTAAACAAAACAAGAGGAAAAAGCTGGTCTATATAACGAGTCATAACAATATTTTTAATGCGTAAATAGCGAATGTACGCTTCAAAGTAGTATCGACAAAGGTTTCAATGTTCGTTTTCCTTTAATTGCTATTTGTATGCGATGGATGGAAACTAAATATAGCTTCTGATTTAATTTTTGTTTATCTAAATCTGAAGTACGTATCAATGTTTTACTAAGTCTTTTAGCTTTATATTCTTTGTAATAATTGTTCATATAATCAGGAAAAATAAAAATAAAGCCTTGATACATAAAAAGGTAATATAAAAATGTATACCTAGCCATATCTTTTATCCTGTAATGATAATGTAGAAAATGAATACAATTTCACAAAGAAGTTCTCGCGTGACTTCATAACATAAAGTGAGAAACTTTAAAATATATCTTTCAGTCTGTTGGAGAACACGAATCTCTGAAGACACAATTCGAGATCACGAACAATTCAATTACTGAAACGAGAAAAACGTGTCAGTATAAAACTTTTTATGAATAAAATGGCAACATTCGCTTGCATAAAATGTGTATTGCAATAACGAACAATTTGAGGCGCATTGCTCTCATGGGAGGTCGTATACTTTCATAACCTTAAAACCTTAACAAATTTTTCGGATTGCTTACACTCGGGAACGGGTCCCCTATATCTCACTTTTTCTATATTTATTGCTCCCTACCCTCGGATAAGTTATCGAAAATATAATCCCTCCTTACGCACAGAAACTCCCACTGCTGATTAATACTTAGTTTGAAAAGATCCGACGATATTTGTGTGGAAGCGATGGAAGAAAACAAATACCGTGCAGATTTGACACATCTATACGTGTCTGCGTAAAGATGTCTCGAAAATGTTTTTTAATTCAACCCACTACCTTGAGTGAATGTAAAATTTATAGATAAAGCCTACTATACTGCTGAGGATTACCTAGATAATAAAAATATATGGAGCTACTCGTCGACCCTGTACAAGACACTGTTAACTAAATACAATTAGTTACAAAGAATTATATTTTGTATAACGATACATAAAATTACATCGATATTCTTTCACTTAACCATAACGATTATTCATTACTATCATTTCTACCAGGTTTTATCCCTTATCCGTATTATGCTTTACTTAGGCAATAATCAGGCTCTTATCGACTTACGACTAGAAGAATGAAATCCCAACCTAATCCCGAAAAGATTAATATTATTTTATCGCCAACAATAAATAACTAGTGAATAGCCAAATGGTAAAAGAAATTAAAACTTTTTTGACGCACTGGTGGAAAACTTTCACCGAATTCAATCTTCTAGGGATTTGATACAATCGCTTTATATTCCGATCGCTAGATATCCGATGTCTAAGGAACTTTATGCATTTTTTCATCTTTTTTAGTTTTGTGATTTTAGATATACTAATATACAAAGCTGAAGAGTTTGTTTGTTTGTTTGTTTGTTTGTTTGAACGCGCCAATCTCAGAAACTACTGGACCAATTTGAAAAATTCTTTGAGTGTAAGATAGTCCATTGAGGAAGACTATAGGCTTTATACCATCGCTAAAATGAATGGGAGAGGAGTAGCAATAAAAATATTGCGAAAACGACTAAATTTATAGGTTTCCTTGCGTGCGCTCAGTAAACGGTGAAAGTTATTGAAAAATCATGTACTACAAAATTGTTTCCCGCTAAAAGTTCTTAATAAAAGTCCGCGACAGCATATATCTAGCTTTTAAGATTAACCCACTTTAACCATAATTAATGTGCTATGGTTTACTCAAATAAAAAGACTGCAGTCCACGCGAACGAAGATGCGCTTAAATGCTAGTATATATATAAAGTAAGCATATTCCTTATATTATGTATATTCCGAAACGGCTGGATTGATTTTGGAAACTTTTACTCAATTTATAAATTGAGCCAGCAAATAATCCTGTAAAGTTTTGTGACGATCGGAGCATTTTTTCAATGACAGTTTTGTTTCCGGGGCAAATCGAAAGCAGATTAAGCCACAGCGACGCGTAGCTGCTAGTGTTCAAATAAATCTGAAGAGTTAATTTTTCAAGAAAAATTGTCCTCTCTGTTTAAATAAATAAAACGATAAAGCTCTGCACAATTGCTGCGACAGATCTCCGGTACGTTCTAAATGAAAAATGAACCGTCATTTCTTAAATACTTTATTATAAAGAATTGCCAATTTTCACGGCTCCTTTATTATATAACAATGAGATTGCGTCATCAGTCAAGCCGTACGTAACATTTGTACGTATTTTCTATCCGGAGATGTTACCATATTTGCTTCAATTTTACCAAGTTTACGATTACCTTTGATTTGTATCTTCCACACTTTCCGTATGATTTCGAATTTGATTGGGAATGAAAGAAGACCTCACAACCGTTTTTATACGAAAAACCTTTTATACGTACATGAAATATATGCTTATTATAAAACAAAGTACCCAAAATCTGCCTGTTTATATGTGATCGACTATTTCAAAATGTACTGAACGGATTTTTATGCGGTTTATACTACTCGTAAAAGGTAGTTCAAATCTTCCAGATTAAGATTAATAGTACAATAGTAGTAGATTTACATTACGGCTTTATGTAAATTGTGTTAAAGTTATCGCGCGGTTGTAAAGAAACGCCTCTGCTGGAAGCTTTCCATGCTTGCGTCACTTAAACCAGCAGAGATACACTAAAGTAATGCACTAGATGCATCACTCCGCTATAATATGCTATGCACCTTAATAGCATAACTGCAAGCCAAGCTCGCCAACTTCACTTTATCAATGACGCATCGATGCTAACTCTGTTGGTAGCTAATAGCTATTCATTCGATTGTTCATAATTCATATCCGCCGTGTGGTATCCGGCTGAGTAGAATAGACCACCCTCATTTCTTACCGAGGTGCCGTAAAAGGCGACTAAGGTAAGTTGACCCGCCGTGTGGTACCCGGCTGAGTAGAATAGACCACCCTCTTTCTTACCGAGCGGTCGTAAAATACGATTAAGGTAAGTTGAAGTCAGGTAGGCGGCCGGTCGTAAAATGCGAAGCCAAATCATGTAACAACATATTTGTAACATGTTATGCCGACCCCACTTAGAGTGGGATAAGGACAGGAGTATGATGATGTTATAATTCATATATATTTTTATTAGTATGCGGTAAATGAAATCAGTTGGCTTGAGGTGTTATGTGCCTATAAGCACTCAATTCTAATAAGTAAAAGTCTCATTAATTAAGCTACTACATACCAGACAAATCTCTTTGATTTTTGGTATGTATTTTTTGTGATAATCTTATTTCTATTATTAAAAAAAAGATAATTGTAGATCTACAGAAATACTACAAATAAGTCATCTCACAATAACTATTTTTATATTCAAAATTTCAAATAAACTATAATTGAATTATTTATATCTATTTATTATTTATATTTATTTATTTAAATATATTTAATTATAATTAAATATATTTGATTACCACGTGGATGAAGCCGCAATTAAAATTAAAAAAGTTATAGAGCGATGAAGTGATTTGTTTTTATTGAAGTATTGATAACATAGATCTTTGTATATTTGTACAATAGGTTGTCTGTATAAATAAAAGTTCATTCACCCCACATAAATATGACATGCACCCTTCAGTAAGACAAATTGTTTCATTTCCCCGTCCAAAGGGACTCCATACGTGACTCCCAGCGATCATCAATTGTATGACTTTGGGAGATTACCGAAATGCGACGATTTATCGCAGAGTTAGTTATGAGTTATTTTAGGATGGTATTAATTTAAGACAATGTGAATTAGTATAGAATAGAATAAAACAATGTGTGTAGCTTATACCATATGATTGTTGAAGTTTGGGCGATATAGGTCCTTAAACCCCAAAAAGGATGTTGGGTTTAAATACAGATTCCAAATTTTAATAAACTAGCTGTGCCAACAACGGCTTCGCCCGCGTGGAATTCATAAAAAATCATAAAAGTAGTTATTTTGAGTTAGCCGTGGGAGATGGAGACATGCTACTACTACATTACTTTAGCGTATCTCTGCTGATTTACGCAGCGCTCGCGACTAAAGCTCCCAGCAAGCAAGTTTTTAACAACTGCGCGATCTCTTTAGCAAAATTTACATAATACCGATATGTACTATTTACCTAAACCATCCGGAAGTATACCACTATCTCTTGGTGAAAACCGTACAAAAATCCGTACAATAGATTTTGAGAAAATCGATTACATACAGACAGACATCTTTTTGAGACTTTGTTTTATAATAAGTATAGACTTATGGGACAATTATACACACATATCATCCGTCCTCGAAGTTAGTAACTCACGTAAATAATTACGTCTTATAACGTTATGGGTGACACAACTGGTAAATATGTACATATATAATGTTAAATACATACTTAAATACATAAATACACCTAGAGTCGAAGAACCATCAAATTGTATTTAGAAAAGTTGGCTCTCGACGGGAATCGAACCCGCGACCCGCGGATTTAAGGCAGGGTCGCTGCCATTTGCGCCAACGGGCCAATTAAACTTTAAATTGTTTGAAGTTTAAAACAATAAAAAATATTTGCTCAGTCTAATTTCTTACTTTATATGAAGAAAGGATAAACAAATTTCATATTAAACATATTTAATATAATCTAATTAAGTTATTTTGTACGGAATCTTAATAACAGTTAAACAACCGTCTTGTTTGAGTCAAACGTAATTAAATTTTCTCTGTGGCTGTATAAGGCTTAATTAATTCTACAACAATTATCTGCACATAATATAATGTAGACGGGAGACCGTGTTCAACGGAGACTGAACTTCGTACAGCCTAATTTCACTCTCTTAATAAGCCAGCGTCTTCATGAAATTGTCTCAACACTTTGTCATAGTCAACGTGAACGTCCAGGGTAATTGTGCTCGAGACGCAGGGTCCATAATTAGGACCGGCTAATGTCTCGGAAAAACAATTTCATAAAACATCTCCTTGCGTCGTCCGCATCAAAAGAAATAAGACACTAAATAAACGTCCATTTTCACGGACCGCCTCACCTTTATGGGACGCTGTGAAAACTGCACAGTTATTCCTTTGTCACACTGACGTCGAGCTTACATTCCATTTTGCGTGAAAGAACAATTTGCTTAAAGCCTGGACGGAATTAAAATTGCTCGAGGGTGCCAACGCGATATTGCAATCGGCAAATTCCGCAAATTAGTTCGAAATGGACCCGAATCTTATTACTGAGACGTAGAGGTGATAATTAAATAATGGAATTAAAAGTTTAAATTTGCAACGCAGCCACTACACATATTTCGAATCATGGGGCAGCTTTTGTGGCAAATCGCTTGTCGAGAGCCTCTCTGGAAAATTGCTACAGTCTAGTGGACATTAATTTGTTTTAGTCACATGTAAAATGAATGGTATTTCTCATTTATCATGTGGTGCCGTTCCTGTGTTCAGTTGCTTGGAAATAATGACTGCTCCTAGAGATGTTTAAGCTTTGATGTTGTATAAGAACTTATTGGAAATATTATTTAGTCATTGAGTTTAGTTCTGTTTAGTTTGTTTTTTTATAACGTTATTCATAATCTGCTCAAATTACAGTCATATATTATGAAGGAGCAAGCTACTGCGACGTTAGGTCTTGTTTGTTCTTGAAAGGTCCGGAAATCCAAATCTGTGGGACTTATATTTATCGCGTAGTTGCAAATGATATGAGTCACATTACAGTAAGAATAAGAGTGCTAAATGCAGAACGCTCTATTCTTTGTTCTTTTTCTCATTATTAATAGAATCTAAAGGTACATAATATAGAACGGTAAAGAGTATCTTTATAGATTACTATCTGTACCTGCGGCTTCGCCGGCGTATCTGCAATCAGTTTATTTAAGTGGAATTTTGAGTTAAACATAAGAGATAGAGATACTGCGGCAGATTTTATTGTAGTATTTTTGTAGATCTACAATTCTTTAGTACATTTTTTAGTGTATCTCTGGTAGATTACGCGGCACACGCGAGTAAAGCTCTCAGCAGCGAGTTTTTTTTACAACCACCCAATCTCTTCAACACAATTTACATAAAACGGTTATGTTCTATTAACTTAAAAGTTACGGAAGAAATGCACTACCTTTTAATGAAAACTGTACAAAAATCCGTTTAGTAGATTATGAGAAAATCGATCACATACTGACAGACAGCTTCGGGACTTTGTTTTATAATATAGATAGATAGATAGATGTATTTGGCATTAATACACCTATATAACTCCAATGTTCTCTTATCTCCGGAAACTTATTAAGATAAGCCGTTGCTGATAAAGGCCATTTGTCTTATTGGTCGGAATGGGCAAATGGATGAATTAGGTACTAACCCCTATTATCGGTATCCTGATGGACAGTTCTAGATTATAATGATCCTAATGGAATTAAGTATAATTTTGATTAAATAATTGTTATTGGGTCGATAAAGATAAATAGGGAAGTATGGTTTTGTATATGTAGTTTTATTGCAATTGTTGTGGTAAATAATTATATAAAGCGAAAATACTGATATTATATTTATATAATCCGCGTTAGAAGGAAATTTCAATTCTGAACGTTTAATGTATTTTACTTTTTCGTACCAGGGTTTATAAAACACCGACCGACAATTTTTATCTTTTACAAAACGTTTTTATCATAATCCAGATAAAATATATTAAAATTTTGTAGCGAGTAGTAAAGTTCATAAACAAAAATATAAAATAAATTACGTCATACGGTTTTAAATCGTACTTTTAGTGCAGCGTTAAAAATTCAATTCACTTATTCATGGGCAATTCGAGCAAATGAATGCATGCGTGCCTAACATTGAAATATGCAAGTGTCAGATTGGGATTGAGTGCATGTGATGGCAGGCAAAATTGTAGGCGACATTTAGTTATGCTCGGTGCCCTTTGGTTGCATAGTCCTCGCTGTTTACGAGTGTCGTGTACAGGCTGAGATACCCTATGACATTTTTTGACATCTTTTTAGTACCGTTCCAATTTATTTTACTGCTTGTTTTGGCAATGCCAACAATCAGAAATACTAACAGTCATCATCCTCCTGCCCTTATCCCACTCTAAGTGGGGTCGGGACAACATGTTATAAGCACTAAGAGAACATCTCACATGGTTTGTCCACGTATTTTACGACCGGCCGCCTGCCTAACGTCAACTTAGCTTAGTCGTAAGAAAGAGGATGGTCTATTCTACTCAACCGGATCCCACACGGTGGTTAAAGTCACCTTAGTCGCCTTTTACGACACCTCGGTAAGAAATGAGAGTAGGCTATTCTACTCAGCCGGATACCATACGGCCACACCATCAGAAATACTAACAGTGTTAAGTGATATTTCTATAAATATCACTTAACACTTTATATTTTCACTTTATAAATTCAAATTCCAATCTAATGGTCTGTAAAAACTATTTTTTACAGACCATTAGATTGGAATTTGAATTTCGATAACGATTATATACTTAATCCAACCTAGAATACCGTTTGGAAAGTTACTTTTGATTTTTATATCGAAAATCTCACAGTTTCTGACGACCAGTTTTCAATAAGTAATGCCATTGATGTCCTTTGTGTCCTAAATTTGGATGCTAACTATAAGAAAGCTTTGAGTCATTTAGAAGGCGATGGAAAAATTATTTTTTATTAATTAATTAATTAATTTTTTACGTTTATGTATGATCAACAATAACTCTTTTATAAACCATTGATATTTTTATGTTAAATAACTATTAACTCATTCTAACTTTGCTTTAAAAATTTTGTTTTTTTATCATTTTGAATTGTCTTAATGATAGAACGTTTACAGATCGGAACTATTTTATAAGCTTATTTTTCATATTTCCTCGTTTTTTATTCGGTTCACAACTTGGCCTCATAGTATGAACGTAAAATACGATATAGACCCCGCTTCAGGGAAATAAATTACGCAAACAATTAAATATCGGCAATAATGCGAACATGGGGTGCGACAATTTGTCTCGACCGGTCCATTGGGGTTGCACTGCCTGTATACAGGATGATACTGCTACGTCTTCAAATAATAATATCATTAAAGGAAAAACTAAAATAACACGATAATAATATAATTTAATTGTAGTAGTCTACAAGAAATTCTTATTTATTCATATAGAGATTTACATATATTGATAATAAACGATGGAGACGGCCGTAACTACTTATTAAAACTTTCAGGTACATGTATAATCGTGTCGTCTAGTAATTAGCGTTCAGATAAATTGTTTTTAGTGTGCTGTTTAAGCACCGTGGCTATTGCAATTTGATCTTGTATATAATATCACCATTTATCACGTGAAATCGTGCTCAAGTAAGACAATAGTAACACAAAAGTGGTTACTAGAATTTCTAAAACATTTAAAATTGATTTACCAATTTCTACTATTTTTTAAACCTGAAAGAATTAATTACAATTTATTTTTATATTTCGAGAGCACAATAAAAGATAACTTCGTTGCGTACACATACTTATTATAAGTTACATCGATAAACATCGGTAGCGTCAAACTGAATTAAAATTATCGAACAAAAATTTAATAATAAGCTTATCTATACTTATTGTTAAACAATGTCCCAAAAAGCTGTCTGTCTGTATGTAATCGATTTTCTCAAAATCTACTGAACGGATTTTTGTACGGTTTTCACCAAAAGATAGTGCAATACTTCCAGATGGTTTAGGTAAATAGTACATATCGGCATTATATAAATTGTGTTGAAGAGATCGCGCAGTTGTTACAAAACTTGCTTCCTGGGAGCTTTAGTGCGCTGCGCTAACCAACCCAGATACACTAAAGTAATATACTATAGAATTGTAAATCTATAAAAATACTACAATAATTGTAATCGTATTAATTGTGAATTTTCTTCCATCTCAATATCAGCCTGTATATAGTTATAGGACAAGAGCAGATCGTGTAGTTAATGTAATTATGAGGCCGGTACGTAAACTGTCCTGACTTATTGCGATTAAGAAAATGTCTGTGCTACAGAGGTCAGTAACATTTTCCATTATTAAATTTTATAAATTTAATTTATTATATTTACTGAAGATGAAATAAATTATTACTTTTATTATAAATTTCCTACACTCTCCTTGGAGAGGAAGGTTAAGTGCTTAATCAGCACAGATTTTATTCTGATATTTTCCTTAACCGTAAAGTACAGCTGGATGAATTGTAAAAATAATTGAATGCAATAAACAATAATTGAAAATTTATATAAAGCTCCTAGGCTACACGGAATTAGAACTGTGATACTTTAGTAAAGACCATACGTTCTAATCTTCAGGTATCTGCAACTTGATGTTATTGTGTGAACATGGGATAGTCGATCGATAGTCATTTCTATACTGATACGATTTGCTATTAAATAATGCTATATATATAATAATAAACATAAAATATGCGATTCGTAGTAATAAAAATGTTGTTAACTACTTCTCTAAATTGGAAGCAAACGCCTGTATTCATTGGAAAGTTAATTAAACTCGCCCCAAGTCAATGAATGCGAGAGTTTTGTGCAAGTACAAATTACTGCAAATGCTAGTCCTTTTTTAGTGCTTATTTTTCCGAAGTATTTAGCTCCAGCTTAAAGGGGAACCGTTAATACGCTTTTATATATTTATCATATATCGAGAAAGGGAAAGTTGTTTACATAATAAAAAAAAATCCTTTGAAAGTAAGTTTTTCTCAGAAGGATTTTTTAAATTGAACTTTATGCCACCAAATGCTGCATATTCTCTAATTACATAACTAATATATAGAACTGCGGTTTAAAATTTATTTTTGCTTCTGCACCGAAATTTATGTTGTATTTATCGATTAAGAAGTAGTGATGATTTACTAAACAAAAAAGGTGAACTAAGTTTAAAATTAAAATTTAAATGATCATCAACATGTCTTAAATGAGTATACAATTCTTTACTCGTATATTTTACAGTCGCTTAATCGTAATCTATACATATTATAAAATAAAGTCCCCAAATGCAGTCTGACTGTATGATGATCGATTTGCCAAATCTGCTGAACGGATTTTTCTACAGTTTTAACTAAAAAGTAGTGCAATTCTTTCGGAAGGTTTAAATTAGTAGGACATTATCGTTATCTTGAAGAGGTCGAGCAGTTGTACGACTAAGCTTTAGTCGCGTGCGTCGCGTAAACAAATAAAGATACATTATAGTAATGTAGTAGAGAATTGTAAATCTACAAAAATACTATAAAAGAGTTTGAGACAGCATATCTCTATTTTTTATACTTAACTCATAATAACTACTTTTATGTCGAAAATTTATACATACACATATATCCACGCAGGTAAAACCGCATGCACAGCTAGTATTCTATAGTACAGCTCAATTGTGTATTAAAGGTGAATAATACTATTTAGCTTACACTAACTTAAATATGGTTAGCAAATACTGGACCGTTTAAAATTAAACGTTTACTTCAATTATAGGAACTTTAGGCGCAGTTACGCTTTATGTAACCGTCGGGTAATAGTCTATGCAGTAGGCAATTATTTACAGGAATATACCAATTAATAATCCAAGAACCGAGTATTCCATGAATGTGATACCGTGAGATCCAGTTGTTATATTACTAGAAATACGTGTTCATTTGGACGCTGATAATTTTTTTGAGCCAAGCGTGTGTAGAAGCATATTTACATAGATACTCTATCAATTGAAGCATTATTTTTATAAAGTTAAAGTTTTGATAAATAATAATAAAAAAAAAGCTTTGGCTTTGCGATTTTGTCGTGGAGTCTAATCTCCTGATGACGCTTCGGTTGTGGGGCGAAACGATTGATGAGTTTGTGATAGTCAACGTGTGTAATGCTTGTGTATTGTGGTGGTTTGTGCATGTGTTTTTACGAATCCTGCACGTATCGGGTATGAAAATACGGATAGTCCACTATACATTTAACACTATATATATTTTCTATTTACTGTATCGCGGATTATAGCAAAATATTTTTTTTATTATTACTTGTGTATTATGGATCTCCGAAAAGTAACGCCTAATTCTATAAATTTTTTAAAGTTTTGAATTTAATGAAAATAAGTTATAATTGTATATTTATAAAGTTTTATTTTAATTGAAAACTGCCGAATTAATGAATGAAAATTAATTGTTTTTTATTCAATAAATACTATCATAGGATTGAAAATGAATGCTATGATAGCCAAATAGCTATCTGTCTCTTAACAATAAATAGGTCACAAGTTTAAACCCTGCGTTTATGTAATTAAAAATTTCGTGAGGAAATCCTCATACCACAGAATAATAACTAGGATATATATTGTAAGGGGTAATTACAAGAGGTCGCTGCTATCGTACGTATTACGAGTGCAGCCGATGAATAACAACAACAACGCCTAACAACAAATAGTGGTTGCCATGGAGACGTAGAATAACAAGGAGCCATTTTGTGTTACGTGGCGCGTGGTTTGGGTTATTGTATTAATTACGAATAAAGAAATGCAAGTTGAATTATAGATTGAGGATTCATTAATACTCACTTCTGAACATTCTTTAACAATATGTAACCTGCTGAGCCGCAGTGAAGAGCGTGGATGGTCTAAGCTCTATTCCTTCTCTCAAATAGAAAAGAGGAGGCCTTTCCCAATTGTGGAATGCCAACTCGGCGCAACTCAACTCAACAGCGCACTCCTTCACTTTTTATTACAGGATTGTAAATACATTTAGATTACATTAAAAACTAAATTTGAATCTTTGTCAATATTGAAAACTGGTAGTATTACTGGTATACTGGTATTTTTTTTTTATTTACCCGTAGATTTCTATTCATGTTACTACACAAAGTAATGTATATATATTTTTTATTAAATAATATAATTATTTGCGACCACAAACTAAACCACTTACGTTGAAATGTGAATAAAAATTAATTTACTACTGAGATCGTAATCACACTGAATTTATTACCTTTTTAATATTCAATATGACTGCAGTCCAATTAACACCTTAGTTAAACACGTATAATTATTTTTGATGAAATTAAAACTAACGAGTAGAAAACGGTAGTCAAAAATCACAAACCTGAGAAAGGAAATAATTTCTGGAGAAAATATTCTTTGAACAAAATAAGATGACAATAAGTGAAATTAGATGCGTAGTTGCACACCCCGACTGTGGCCATATCACATCTGAAAGAGAGATGAGAAATTTATACAATCCTGATCACAGATAAAGCGTCGAGAAGGGTGCTAGGGCCTAGATAGCCGCTTTATTTTAATGCAAACCGACAACAAATAACGAATAAATATTCCCTTTTTTTATTGTTGATTTGTGATGCCACGAATACTATGATTTAGAAGGGGACGAGATGGGTTGTGCACGACGAATTGTGGTCGAGATTATTTGGAATAGGACGGGGTTATATAGCAGAATTTCGGGCATCAAGTTTCATCAATATTTGTATTGAGTGACGTCGACGGTATTGCTTTTACAATTATTTGTATTACAATGCCCACGTTCACATTGTCAGTGCTACAAACGAGTTTCGCGTTACATTTGATCCGACTAAGTAAGATTATGAATTAACATACCATAGGGGAATTACAATGATAAATCTCGTGTATCAGTATTTATTCAAACGAATGTAAATAAAACAGTAGAATCGTTCCAGTCGGCTTATGAACAAATGTTTTCAGCATTGTTAATATATTCTTCCGATGTAATCTTCTACATGTGTTTGAAATAGATTAAAAGTTAAGACCACCGCTTCTCATATTGGGCTATAAAAACAATCAGGTTCAATTCCAGCATGTAGTGAGGAAATAAGAAACAGACGCTCTTTACGCGGAGCGTTGGGGAATTCACTTTTATGGGGGCTAAAAAATTATGTTCCAATGATATATGGTGACACTTCTCACAGAATTTAAGCGCACTTTTTCTGAAACGGCACTTAATACGTAGGCCGTGAGACTGACCCTTAATAAATTTAGCATGATTTACTACTAGTTTATACTATTGGTGATTTTTTTTATAGTGGTTATAACAATTTTTCCTTTACTTAATATATTTGAATAAAATTCATAATATATTTTGATGTATCTAAGTTTAAGTTTATTTTTGTCCCGAATACTACATCACCGACTGCTAAAAACAGATGAATCTCTGTGTGTGAAGGTGGAATCTTGCAAGTTAAATTTTACCCACTTCTCGGTGTCTGATTGAGTTGAAATTTTACATACTGCTCCAGGCCCGATGACAATGCATGTTTATGATCAACATGACTTGATGCTGCTTCCAGGTTTCGAGGGAACTCCTCAATGGTTAATAGTAGGGACATGAAGTTATGTTAAAATCTTTTTTAAGTTGACTTGTTTGATTTTTTGTTATAAATGCTTTCAAATTTGATGTGATATTTCTGTACAATATTTTGTACAGAAATACGGTATTGAACTTTGAACTTGAATGAGTTATATAAATCAAGTACAATAATGTCTCTATAAAAATAAAGTTTGATTAAAAAAATTAATACAGTAAAAGAGAAATCGGAATAAATACTCTTGAGAGCCAATGTAGCGTACAAACTGTAATGGCAAAGTTTATCTTGTTGCTCATCTCGATCCAAATTGGTAGTAGATGTGGTGATAACACTGCACGACAGATTAAGTACTGAATTGAAACTTACCATTTTAATATAAGATGGTTTATCAGCAAAACAAAGTAATATCTAATTGCCAACGTTTTTCCCAATTTTACAAAAATAGCGATGACGAACGCTGTAGAAGTTAAATAGTAATAATAAAATACTTTTTTATAATCCGCGATAAATTGCGATAATAAACAATAAATTATTGCGGATTATAGTAAAATAATTTTATTATTGCTTTTATTATTATGGATCTCTTCAAAGAAATATCTAATTCTATAATTTAGCTAAAAGATTGAAAATGATTAACATGTTGTTTATATAGTTTCTTACTAAGTTTGCGCAATGTAAACTTTTTGTATAATAAATAAAATTGTTGTAGGTAATGGAATCCCCACTAACATAACCTACTTTTTAAAATCCCAAGCTTGCAGGTGAGTGAAGTTAAGTTATATTTAATAATAAATTGACAGAGATTAATACATAAAGTTAAGGGACTATGATACTTTCAATACTAATTTTTTTTTTCATGATACGAGGATTTTGGACTATACGACAGTAAGTAACCATTTAGGTCGTGAAAAACGGAAATCATATTTAAAGCGAGGGATGTATCGAGGTAGGTTGGTTGTGTTATTTTAAATAATTAAAAAAAATTGACAATTTGGGGAAGTTCTATGGTATTCTATTTTAAAATGCGCTATCCGGCTGATTAGAATAGACCAACCTAATTTCTTACTGAAGTGTCGTAAAAACGACTAAGGTAAGTTAACGTCAGGCAGGCGGCCGGTCGTAAAATACGAAGCCAAATCATTTAACAACGTGGGTAATACATGTTGTGCCGACCCCACTTAGAGTAGTATAAGAGCAGGAGGATGATGATGATCTAAATATATAAAGATTTAAAGTCTTCTTAAATGTCTATAATAGAATAAATAATATTTTGAATTTGAATTACAATCCTAATTCGTACTTTCATCTATTGAATCAATTTTTCAAGTTGTATATGGGCAGGAGGATGATGATGATGATCCATATATATAAGGATTTAAAGTCTTCTTAAACGTCGATAATAGAATAAATTATATTTTGAATTTGAATTACAATCCTTATCCGTACTTTCATCTATTGAATCAATTTGTTTTACCATGGCACATGTGTCGCACCGCCGCGGGCGATGCAATAGTGCTTCTAATGCAAAAACCCAGTCTGTCCATTTGTCCCACGTCTGAACTTATAAAGAGATTCCATTTAAAATTAAGTCCACCGAGGGGCTGTTATATACCTATTTATTTTTTAACGTCGATTTTAAATTGCGTTCGTAGCACGAGATTTATAGCGTTTGTTGGCTCATTATTTTTATAGCTATTGGTCTTTGAATTTATAGCTGAAGCATTTTTATTTATGGACTGTTAAGGCTTGAAATATTTTAACTGTATCTACTTTACAACTGATACGTAATTAATGCCACATAGTGGATGTTATATTGCATACGGTAAAATTGCGAATCTATACTTGGAACTAAATCCTCCTCATTTAAAAAGTACTTTTGTCAGATAAAAGATTTTATGTGTTTTCTGCTTAGATTTGCTTTTATTGTCCATCGTTATTTTTATATGGTTTTGTTTCTGTAAATACATCATTTATAAGTATACACAAATATCATTTTATTTATAAATAATTTAGTTGAAATATTATTTTATCATCATTTCGATTCATTTAAAAATTTTCGATTTATTATTCCGCAACTTTGATTATTTGAGTTATAATTTATTCCATTTATAGCAAGTTTTACTTAACAATTTTAACGAAAGCGTTTTCATTTTGATAATCAGACACTTTCGGATTGCAAATATCAATTTCAAAGATACAAGACCACTATGGTTATGAGGATATATAATTATGATACAACTGTAGCTCAGAATAAGAAAATCAATACCTTGTTTTCTCTCAGCTGTAAGACGCCCATAAAATAATTTGTTTTTTTTTTCGAATTGACTGTATGCTGTTAGCCCTAATGGCTTTTACAGCGTCATCGGGTGGGACGAGCGAGCGCAGAAGCATCGTCGAGGTTGCGAAATACAGAGAGTAGAGCGAAGAAGCTCTACTTAAGTCGGGGAACGTCGTCCTAAGGGTGCCTCCTGTGAGGCCGGACCACGGCTTAGGGCGACGCGTAGTGGAGGGTTGATGGTATGACTTAGATTAGTCATTGCGGCGTCGGACGGGTGACGAGAAGCCAAGACCGACCGACGTCAGAAAAGAATTTGGTTAACTTCATGACATTATTTGACGACTTGAATCTTAAGAAAAGGACTATAAATCTAAGAAAATTAAAGAGTATTGAAAGTTTACATTAGACTGAGCCTTTGTGTTCTTGGTTTTTGTATGCATCTCGTGTTTGTGTTTTGACAATTATATTTACAGAGATGCTTTCCGAAATAAGAAAGTATTCAATTTAGTACATCACCGCATATTCAGTGGTTTCCTATAAATTCTAAGTCACAAGTTCTTATTTTTTTTCTTTTGAAGACTCGAGTAATGTTTAGGACTCAATTCTTTCGTAATGGATCCAAGTCCTTGTTAAATGACACCTGTTCAGAGAGTTTCCCTATCTGAGCGTTTAAGCGTAGTATCCGTTTAGTCACTCGATTTGCGAGTATTCTAAACGATTGGAAAACTCGTGTATTTCATAACACTGAATTTAATACTTGTTACTAATAAATATGGTCACTTTAACGTTCTACAATAATAAAATTCCAATAGCACGTGCATGTTTACATTTAAATTCAATATACGTTAATTGAGTACATTTTATCTATCTCCTGTCGTTCTTCGTTACGGAAAAAGTGAAAAGAATTTAATATGAGGACCATTGATGTGCATGTAAATAATTTTGGATGTGAGGTTTTACTTAACAATGCTAATATTTTTGAATAATTTATAAAATTAGGCGTTACTTTGCGGAAATTCATAATACAAATGTAATAATAAAATTATTTTTGCTATAATCCGCGATACAGTATAGAATAGTAATAGAAAATATATATAGTGCTAAATGTATAGTGGATATTCGCTTGCGGGGCGCAACGATTGTTGAGTTTGTGATAGTGAACGTGTGTAGTGCTAGTGTATTGTGGTGGCAGTGGTGGAGGTTTGTGGATGTGTTTTTACGAATCCTCCATGTAACGGGTATGAAAAAACGGATAGTCCACTATACATTTAGCAATATATATATTTTCTATTTACTGTGTCGCGGATTATAGCAAAATAATTTTATTATTACTTTTGCTTATATTTTTTTTAACCTCCTTTGTGTCTATGGTTGAATAAGTATATAAACTAGTGACAGACACCGCCGATTGAGACTTTTACTGTGAACAGCCACAAAGTAAGTTATTGGCTACTTAGATTACTAAGTGTATAATATTTTTAAAAGCTTTTATTCATCTTTCCGTGTATATTTGTGAAGGTGGAATCTTGCAAGTTAAATCTGACCACTTCCCGGGGTCTAATTAGGCTGAAATTTTATATACTGGTATTTTATATACTGAAGTTTGATATACCTGATGACAATGACCTGATGACGTTTATATGGATACGACAAGGGAACTCCTCAACGGTTAACAGTAGGGACATTTTTCAAAGTTTTTTAATTTGACTTGCTCTTTCTAAATTATATATTATGCATGCACTTTATACATTGATGTCGTCGTCGATCGTAATGAGTGTCAGGGTCATATGTCAGATCGCTTGTAGTTCTAACTGCAGTGTGTTTGGATAGTTATGAGCAGGATTGCAAGATATATTATATCATGGTTATTTTTATGTATATAAAACTCACATTTCTCGTTTGATATTCAATTGCATAAAAGTTCTCTCTATCTATATCTATTATAGGTATTAAAATCTTCAATTACTATTTATTTAAAAAAATACTTAAATTTACTGTGTCCATTTTTACGTAACTTTACTGTTGTTTACTCTCTTGCACCCTCTTAGCACCCTAACAACGCTTAACTCCAGCGACATGTCTTGTCTTCAAATGTATGTAAATTGGTAAATGTAATAAATTGCATTTATTTATGTGATAATAGCTCTCTTAGAGGAGGGTGTAGTCAATTGGACACTTTAGAGTAATCTCTGCCGCTATTCTTAGGCCCCTCGTGCTAGTACATGAAAGTAACATTTGCTCTTTTTTTGGAATATTGAAGATTCCTGTTTTTGGTTTTGAAATCAATTCTGACCTTTATAAACCAAAAAAAAAAAATTTCTAGAAGACTCTTGATGTTGTTTTTAAATATTTTAGTGAATATTTTACTAATATTAAAATACAATTATATATATATTTAAAATTTAGATATAAAATAAATGAGATTTAATGATTAAATACGTCTTTTGGGTTAAACAGTAAGTAGCATTTTAGTGTTTAGTATTCATTTTAATAATATTTGTCATTTATAATTTTAATGAAAGTACTGCAATTCGTATAATTAAATGTTAGCACACTATAAAAAAGATGTAACGATAGAATTATTTTAATATAATCCGTGTTTGTTAAGGAAATCTATGCAATGATTTTCTACAAACCAAAACGCGTTCTTATACCCATGCATACTCATATGTATATGGACATATAATAAAACACCATCACCACCAACATACTACACAAACACTACACACATTCATTAGAACATTCTCATCATTTCGATCATTTCGTCCCGTGACCGAATCATCATCAGCAGGTAAGAATTTACAGGCATTTAAGGCATTTAAGGCATAACAAAGATTTTTTTAACAAACGGGGATTTAAGCAAAATAATTCTATTATTAATTTTATACTATGGAATTTTCCAAAATAACGCTTAACTCTATAAAGTATACAAACTATTTTTTTACTTACTCCTATTTCGATTTTCCATCTACGATTAGGATCTGACTTTTTCAAAGAACTGTTTGAAATACCCACAAATGACTTATTTACTGTAAGCAAGGCGCAAAGCAGGAACCGCAAGCTCATGTCGGTTTCTACTTTGTCTATTATATACATCGCTAATCCTTTTATAATTATGTATATTCTTATGCACAAACATTAGATTGCTAAAAATATACTGTGAAGCCAAAGTAAGAATACCTATTCCTTAAACTTCTCTCACGCGGACTTAAATTGTAAATGCCACGTATGGCTCTTTTTTGTATCACAAAAATTCTATCAATATCCGCGCATTTACCCCATAACAATATTCCATAAGACATAGTGCTATGGAAGTAAGCAAAATATACAAGTTTTGGTGTTTCAACATCTGTTAACAGTCTTATTTTTCGAAAAGCATAGGCCGCTGAACTAAGTGTCCCTGCAAGAGTTGTTATGTGATATAATAAAGGATGTAAATTAAAGCAATTATAATTTAAACTTAAAGCTAATATTGTCAATTAACATAACCCGTAAAAAATCTAGAACAAAAAAAAACCGTTAAATAAAGTGAAATTAGTCGCAATAAGGGTGCCAATTTAGTGCGCGACATGTCAATAGTAAAGAGGGGAGCGTGATCCGAGGGGGGCGCCCTCCTTTGAAGATTGTAAGCGTTGATTTGATTTAGAGTGAAAGTAAAAAAATGTAATGTATGTACAATTTGTAATACGCGTTGTAGGAGTTATTGTGTAGGCGTTATTGTGCTTTTTACACACTTAGCGTTGTTTCGTATATTGCTTTGTAACATTTCTGCGATGATATTTTTGTATCATATTTCTTATATAACGAAAATATAAAGGATTAATTGTAATTATTTTCATCAAATCAAGACTACATAGAAAGCCTTTTATTCAACTTGCCGTGTATTTATGGGAAGATGAAATATTTCAAGTTAAATTTGACCGACTTCCCGGGGTCTGATTGAGATGAAATTTTATATACTGGTCCAGTCCGATGACAATAAATAATAATAATAAATAAGCTTTTTTAACTTGACTTTGTATTATATATTCACGTCTGTCTGTCTGTCTATTACGCTTTCACGGATTAAGTAGCGGATCATCGTGATGAATAAGCGTTTATACCGGGCTAAGAAAATAATTGCCGTTTTTGGATACAGTAAAATAAATTAGGTACGCTTTATCTCTACTACTACTACTAGCAATGCCCCGCGGTTTCACCCTCGTCCATACCGATCGTGGTAGTGGAAAGTCTACGAAGTCGGACTATAGATTTATTTGTAGATTATTTAATAATAAAAATGGGTATCATTGGTTTCCTTGGAATAAGAGCCAACTCACCAATAGCAGGCTCTGTTATAATGGTCCCTACAATGAATTTGTTATTTGGCATTATTATCTTTCGATTTATATTCTTAAATTCGCAATATCTTTTGATTGTGACTTTCAAATTCAAATTCAATTCAAATTCAAAATTGTGGTTTGTTTATTGTCGGCAATTTTATCAACTTTTACAATGTAATTAAGTAGTTATATTGGTGTAACTATGATAGTTAGACATATGGTATCGCGGACTGTTATGTAGATATTGATATGTTCTTTAATACTGTAGAACATTTTTTGTTCTATCCTTAATAGTTTTCGCAGCGCACGCGATGAACGATGATTAGAACTAAATTTTTCACAACTTATTACAATTTTATTAGGGATCCCTATTTTAACCATAGCCCAAGTAGCCAATTATCATCTAAGAATGGAGATAACAAGATGGATAATAAATGCATGAAAAATAAATTGAACCGGCAGTTGAACCCACAAAGTCCAGTAACAAGGCAGCATATCAATCACTGCGCCAAGAAGTTCGTCAAAAATTCTATTATATCACTTGTTAACAGTATACCTAACGGCTAACGTTTCCTTTTATCGTCAGCGAGGATCTATCTTATAACTTATCCCTAATACAAATTATCACACATAACATTTCACAATTAAATTGCTGAACGACAACTAAACACCAGCTTTTATAAAGCCATCAAAAGCAAAAACGAAGCGTGTACACGGAAAACGGACGCCGCCTTTCATGGGGACAGTAATAATAATGATTCGTCTTCCTGTCGCCATTTCAACTGTTCCTATCGGAAGCGTTTCGCCATTGATTTTTCCGCAAATAATACACTGTCTCCCAATTCTTTTTATTTCGTAGCATTGTTTTCATCTCTCACCCTATTCTATTCCCTTTTCGATACGATGTCGCATGGTTTTGAGTGCATTAGTTTCGCCCAAATACATACGCCACGCATTCGGTTTCCTGGACGTCGGTTGACACGTGACTTCAAATATAAAAGACTCTACGCCTGATCGACTCAGCTAGATGTGAATGGAATTGCCTGTATTGTATAATATGTTAGGGTGCCCAATTCATTTATAGAATAAAAGTAATTTCACTACATACTGATTCCATTTTTAGAGAAAAGAACGACTCATAATATTTTCAATACATTTGTTAGTAATTTTTTAAAGGTTTATGTTTCAAAAAACTACTTATTGTCAGGAAACAATATTGCTGTATTTCATTGTCTTTTAATGTTTAAATAGATTTCATAATTATATAATACTAAATAATCTTGTTTGTTGACTCTTATAGACATTTTAATTACTTGTAGATAATTTTTGTGAAAGAAATTGGATAAAATGCGGCAATTTTATGACTAGGATCAACACAATTTATCGTGAAACTATACTTAATGCACTCAGTCACGAGCAGAAGATAGTTTTAAATTTTTAAACTATTAAACGTATTATTTTACGTTAAGTTTATAAAAAGATATTTGATAGTATTCTTTGATGGTGTTGGTAATATTTGCAAATTTTTCAGCCTGAATATCTAAATATTTATTCAAATTTGATTTTACCGATAGGCCACTAGCTACTAGCTATGGCCGAAGATCACACAGACTCGCAATTATTGCATTAGTATGGATAATAAAGTTATTATACTAGAGTAGGGAAGCAGCCTAAAATGTGCCCTATTATAATAAAGAAAAAGAAAATAAGACTGCATCTATCAGTCTTTCTTTTTTATGTGTGATTAGACAAAGATGAAGTATACGAATTTTTTCCCTTCCCTCTCATTATTTTTTATTTCACCTATGCCTCCCATACTCATACATTATTACTAACTAACTATACTAATACATTAATAATTCTATGTTATGGATTTTTTTTTTTTTTTTATGTCAGGAAAACCCGTTATGGGTCATCACCGCCCGACGGGGACGAGCGGTGGGTATGTCGGACTCGCACCGACTAAAAACCTGACAGTGCTCCTCCACGCTGCTAGTGGCGGGGATAGGGTATCGTTGGACACATTACCCCCATCCCCTCCAGCAGCAGCTCTGTACCCCGGAGAGCGCCACCTCCGGGTCGGGGCCTCTCTAAGCAGTGGCCCCTCCCTCCGCTAATCGATGCATCGGGAGCACCAGATGCATCGATCGCCTTGGGGACCTATCTCCAGCGAGCGTCCGATTAACCCCGTTCGGAACGCTCGGAGGTCCCCGTTAGGGCGGCATGCGACGGACTTCGGCGAGTCGCCTGCGCCCCGCTCGCCTGCGGCGGATCGGATCCAAAGACTCGACTTCCCGGATCCGTCCCGCCGCCTCCTTCCGCAAGATAACATCCTCGCAGAAGGAGGCCATCGCTTCCCACGATGCCTCCCTGTCCACCATGGCACGAACCACAGTGGGCAGGGAGAGATCGTGCCCCACCTCTGCCACGAGCTTCGCCCGCTGAACCGCCCAAGCAGGGCAGTCCGCGAGGGTGTGCAGCGCCGTATCAGACTCAGCGCCGCACTCGTGGCACACACCAGATGCTTCGCACTGGGCCACCCTCCATAGATACCCCCCGAAACAACCATGTCCGGAAAGTACCTGTGTCAGGCGGAAGGTGAGGACCCCATGCCTCCTGGCGACCCAGCCCTGGAGAATGGGCTGGATGGCTGAAATTGTCCAGAATCCTGCGCTGGGCGATTCCAGCCGCCGCCTCCATTGGCGGAGGAGCTCCAACTGAGCTGCTCTCCGCCAATCTACCTCTACCACCGCAGAGTTTCCCCCCGATGTACGGGCTTCAACTTTGTGGCGGTAGGATGTTATGGATACACTAAGTCAGAATTCTCAATACAAAAAGTATTTAATAAACGTTGACGTTTCATGCAAATCCATTACGTCCTTTTTATCAGCAGCTCTTTTTATTGTGTAACGTGATTAGATAAGGCCCTGATAGTACCCTCTTTCGGAGGGTGCTAAATAAGATGCGACGTTTTCCGCCTTAGGCACCTTTGATAGTACTTTTTAAAGCTGCGTCACGAATTCCGAACCTCCCTTTTATTGGTCGCCATTATGATAATTACATTAAGGGCCGCTGTCGATACTTCGTCTTGTCGAATTTGTTCTGTTGTTACGGTAAGACGTCTGCCTCTTGAATATTGATCAGCTCATTTTAGAAAATCGCACCTATTGTCGACGTGATACTTTTATTTTAAGGAACTTTGGCCCACAATAAACTTCATTGGTCACAAATCGAATTATGCAAAATTAAAAATGTTACCACGATTCAGTGTTTCTACGATATAAATCTAAAATTCGTTTATAGAGTCATTTATTACATAGAATAACCGACACTTGTAAAATAATTTATGTAAGTAGTAATAAATCAAGATGCATTATGGAAGATGATGCATTGATTTGTAGTATACTAGCTGTACTAACAACGGCTTCGCCCGCGTGGAATTCAGTGATTTATGAAACTTTTCCCGAATTTTCGAAATTTGAACATAAAAGTAGTTATTGTGAGTTAACCGTGGAAGATAGAGACATGCTATCGCGGACTTTTTTGTGGTATTTTAATATTACTTTTTATATTAGGTTTACGCAGCGCACGCGACTAAAGCTCCCAGCAAACAAGTTTTTTTAACAACTGCGCGATCCCTTGAACACAATTTACACAATAGCGATATGTACTATTTACCTAAACCATCCTAAAGTATATCTTTTAGTGAAAACCGTACAAAAATCCGTTCAGTAGATTTTGAGAAAACCGATAACATACAGACAGACAGACAGCTTTTTGGGACTTTGTTTTATAATAAGTATGGATTGTAAAAATATGCAGTTACATGTAGGTTTTAATAGCTAAAACTAATACTTGCAGTTATATTTGATCCACTTCCCTGTGTCCGATTGAGCTGAATTTTTACATATTGCTCCAATACCGATGACAATGCCTGTTTATGATAAGCATGAGCTGTTGCTACTGCCAGGATTGGACGAGGGACTTGGGGAGGAGCAACGACAGAGCTCCTCAACGGTTAACAGTACGGACATGAAAATTTTTTTACAAACTAGATTCATAACGATTCATTTTGTTTTAAATGTTCTAAAAGTATATAATAACTTAAAATATAATATCATATATTTAATTTAAAAAAATTATAAATCTAAGATTCATTTTTAGATCGGAAATATGAGAATTATTCGATGATAATCTATTTGAAGTTTAGTGACTGACAATACGATACAATTTTTGCAGAGCAATAATGAATATTATGCCTACATTCATGTATGCATATAAATATCTTGTTTTAACTACTTAAATCTGAACAACTTGTTAGGAAACTATCTACTATGCGTCGTTGGAACATGTTACTGACTCTTTTACGCTAGTAATATTTTTACACGAAGATACCTACTCGTATGCTCGGAATATCTCTGCGTGTTCAAACCAACTTTGTTTATTTGAAATTCCGTTTGCTTGTACTGCGTATTCCAAACGTTTTTATTCCTAGAATTATATGAATTTTATTTACATAAAGCTGCAAAAAGCGCTTTGGTTCTTTTGGATCAATTGTTGAGTGTTTCAATGTCTAATGTATATTGAGTATTTTATTGCATTTTTCACCTATACGAAAAAATATTCAAACTTTTTTTAATCAAGCTAAATTTTATTGTAGCAAAATATACGAAGAATATTGACTGCAATATTCGAATGTATGCAGCTTTCTGATAGTTATTCTTTTAGGGTGAACGGAGCGTTGCATTTACGTAATTCCAGATTCTTATGGTAGATTAAAATGGTGTATTTTACGAAGAAACTATAACTTGAATATTTAATTTATAGAGTTAGGCGTTTCTTTGGAGGTTCATAATACAAAATATCATGAAATTATTAATTTTTCTTATTAAGCAAAATAATATTTTCATTATTTTTTATACTTGAATATTTATTTGAAATTTAACAGTTATTTCCAACTTATCAATCGGTATTTTATCGATCATTATTATCATCGATTTATCGATTTATGGAGTTATCGATTTATCATCGGTGTATAAATATAGGGGTCGGGAAATGGGTTGACTCGTTGATATTAAAAAAAACACTTCTTTAAACTTTAAACATTAATATGACTTCTTTTATTTCTTTCACGTCTTTTAAATACATCTTACACCTTAGCCATATTGAATCTTAATCTTTTCTTCTTTCGTCTCTTTCCCACAGATCCTACTCGGTCACTCACCACTACGTTCCTTTAATAACAAGTACAGCTAATTATATATTTTTTTATATAATAATAAACAATAATCTGTTGGTTAAATAGTTACACATACTCCAAGATTCCCCAGTTTTAAATACGAAATACAACAATAAGAATTTCATTTTCTTGAAGCTACAATGGCGCGCGTTGAAAAGAGCCAAAATAGGAACGTCCTTCAAATATTCTTCCAGTTATATCATTTTAAGGTAAGCAGAATTGGAGCTTGCATTTTCACGTCTAAGATCAGTTTACTAATAAGATAACCTGAAATTTTATTTTCATACAAATATCTTCAAAATCGCCGCGTGGTATCCGGTTGAGTGGAATAGACAACCCTCATTCTTACCGAGGTGTAAAATGCGACAATGGTAAGTTGACCTGCCGTGTGGTATCCGGCGGAGTAGAATAGACCACCCTCATTTCATACCGAGGTGTCGTAAAAGGCGACTAAGGTAAGTTGACGTCAGGCAGGTCGTAAAATAAGTAGCCAAATAGTGTAAAAACATGTTTAAAACATGTTATACCGACCTTACTTATAGTGGGATAAGGGCAGGAGAATGATGATGACCAACTTTTAAAAGATTCACATGGTACTTACCTAATAGAAATTAATTTATTTGTTTCCGCAAGATACACGATTAAACCCACACCAGTTTGTTTTTATACTTACATTAACAATTATTGTTACAATATCATAAACATTTACGCATTCACAATCACTATAGCTTCTCTTCAACCCTGTACAAGACATTTATAACTATATGTTTAGAATTATTGTTGGAAAAGAGCAACCGCCGAGTTACTTGCTGGTTCTTCTCGGTAGGAACAGCTTTCCGAACCAGCAGTAGATGTTGACGATTCAAAAGCACTTGTTTACAAGTTTACTTGAATAAAGAATATTTTGAATTTGAGAACTGTCGATAAAATATCTTTTTACTGCGCTTCGCGTATTAAATTATATACATCAAAGGAATAAGCGACGCGAATGACAGAATAAAGAAATAGAATGATATTTTAATATGTATTATTCAATTTGCTCGTTTCACGAATGGTTAAATCGTGTTTGTCGAATCATGCGCGGGCACGGAACAACATCGTCTCGGACAAAAGCGTTAAAAGGGCTCCTCAATCCCTTTTAAAGCGCTATTTTCTTTTTATATCCGTTGAACCGTGAAAATGTGGGCGAGTATAGGCTCGGATTGAGTTGGCGCCGTATTGAACGCAAAATGTTTAATATTTTTGCTGGGTAAGCAGAAAATACAACAAGTATCCCAGGTTCGCGTTCGATCTCAGCATCCATTACGTTTTATGGAGTATTTTCGAATATATTGTCTTTTAACATACATTTAGAATTTAGCTGTACAAAGCTTTCCAAATTTATTTATACTTGGTTGTTACCGCGACTTCGTTCGCGTCAACAACATTACAGAGTTCCGTAATGTTGATTTGTTTTCGGAATCATTTATAAAATTTAAGATCAATAAAGGTAATAATTTGTATTTTTTTTTTCTACTCTTATTGTTATTAATTAGTAGAAACTTTACTGGTTTATTAATTAATTCTAGTTTTATCAATGTTATTAGCTATATATACTGTTTGTTTGCCAAATAGTAAAATAAAATAAAAACTTAAGTAATTTGTTTTTTCTTGTTTCTGAAGTAAACTCGGGCATTTTTCTTATATGTGACTCTGATAAGCTTCAATTGTACCAAATTTGTTTTATATTGCTCCAGCGGATTAGCTTTGAAACCGTAACAAACAGATAAACAGATTTTTAGCTGTTGTTATTTGCATTCTTCTTGAGTACGGGAAGCTTACTTGACTGAAGTTACTTGTCCGTGACGTCCTTTACTAACTAACCTCGACTTTGACCTAAACTAAATTGGAAAGAGATTTTGGGATGTCAAAGATTAGAAATAAGTCGTTTGAAAATTTATAGTGCGAGATAGATTAATAAGTAGACGTAGTAGATTAATAAGTAGAGAGATTAAGAAGTAAGTATGAAACAATAAATAAATAATTGGAATACGTTTGCTCCAAGATTAAATTATTAACATTGCAGTGTAGTATTAGGCGTTACTATGCGCCATAGTACCTAATTAATTATATAATTATTTTGCTATATTTGCAAACCAGATTTTAAATAATTGTATTAAAATATTTAGAAAGTATACTGTATGGTACCATATTAATAATTTTAGTAATATTAATAGTCGCAGATCAAGCATCGTCGGTAGTAACTTTCTATTAAGCACATTTTCTTGCGGTATTAACAAGTTTATGAAACTGAGCATAAAAGTAGCACCTTCCAATTTAAAGAACGAAGCAAACTTATTATTCGTTCCTATTTTCCCCAACAAGAGAAACTAATCTAAAGAAAATTTTCGAGACTTTGAGAAGAAAATAAGCTTATAAGGAAGTGCAGTTTACTTGCACGAATACCGTCTACGAATACCGGCTGGCAACAAACTTTAAATTAAACTTTTCAAAAAGAAATAGGAATTCTTTATTTACGTTTTGAGCCGCAGTGTAGAATTAATGACGTTTATTATCTGTTTGCTTATGTGCTTATCTGTCTATTGCATTTTTAAATTAATAATTAAAAAATGACTAAAACAGCCATAATTAGTGTGCAACAGCGGCTTTATTCCTAATCGGAATCCCTTTTAGCCAACCAGCCTTCATTAAAAAAATATATATTAAGTATAATTAATAAAAATAAAAAATTAAATTAAAAGTAATATGAAATAACAAAATAATATTCTAGTCTACATAATAAATAAAATAATATACCTAATAAATATCACTTATTAGCTATCAGCTATCAATAACATTTTATATTTACTCAAGAGTAAATTTATACACATTACTGTACCAGCTGCTTAGCCCGCATGGAAATCAGTGTCATAATTTTTTTTCCGAATTTAAATTTTGAACAAACAAGTAATTATTGTACCGTATGACATAGAGACACGCTATCGCGGACTTTTTCGTAGTTTTTCTGTAATTCTCTAGTTTACGTACAGTTTTGTTTCGCCTTTCTGTCATAATAAAACTATCATTGATATTTAAAATAAAATGCATCGATCGCCACCAATTTTAACTGGATCCGTTACATGCAGGATTCGTAAAAAACATATGCACAGACCTCCACCACTTCCACCACAATACACAAGCACTACACAGGTTCACTATCACAAACTCAACAATCGTTTCGCCCCGCAACCGAAGCATCATCAGGAGATAGACTCCACGACAAAATCGCAAAGCGAAGCGTTATGCAAACAAGCATTGTTATATAGTAATCGGTTCATCCCGGGGCGAAACGATTGTTGAGTTTGTGATAGTGAACCTGTGTAGTGCTTGTGTATTGTGGTGGAAGTGGTGGAGGTCTGTGCATATGTTTTTTACGAATCCTGCATGTAACGGGTATGAAAAAACGTATAGTCCACTATACATTTAGCACTATATATATTTTCTATTTACTGTATCGCGGATTATAACAAAATAATTTTATTATTACTTTTGTATTATGGATCTCCGCAAAGTAACGCCTAATTCTATAAATTATATAAAAGTAACGACCTATTACTATCCCACCGCTGGCCTTAGAAGTCCTGCCGTTTTTTGGAGAGAAGGGAATGGTAGGTAACACATATTCCCAGAATTCTCTAGAGATATGCAGGTTTCCTCAAGATGTATTCCTTTGCCAAAAAGCGTGTTATAAATTGCTATTATGCATCAGACACATAAGTTTCAACAAAAAAACTCAATGGTGTCTGCTCGGAGGTTTGACCTGTGAACTTCGCAGAGTCTCATCGCTAGGCCATCACAGCAGCAACATACCTTCTCTTATATAAATAGATTCCACATAAACAGTTGCATTATAACAAAGTGCAAAAGTACCATTCGTTCATAAGATATAACTGCCCAAAGCCAATATTGCAAATGCGTATTGCGTTTACCTCACGCGCCGTTGCAATTTGTTTGCCCTTCCCTTTCATATCAAACATTAATTTTAATGGATTAGATTTTTATGTTATTGCAACTGAAATTACTTATAAAGCATTGAATACTAGTAATAGAAATAAAAAATTTAACTTCCGTTTAAAATATAATATTTCTCTTTTTACTCGTACATTTATTGATTAATTATCTTCTTTGATCATACACACAGTGTAGAAAGAACATCTTTTTTACACCTATAGCTACATAAAATGTAGAAAAAAAAGTAAAGTAGCGGCCTGTTACAATCCCACTGCTGGGAATAGGCCTCCTCTCTCCGTTTCTGGAGAAAAGGGTTGGAGCTAAGACCTACCACGGTTCTCCAATGCGGATTGGTAGGTTACACATATCCTTAGAATTCTCTAGAGAATGCATATCTCTAGAGAATTTAGTTTCCTCACGATGTTTTCCTTCACCGAAAAGCGTGTGATAAATTGCAATTACCAATTAGACACGTGAGTTTTAATAGAAAAACTCATTAGTGCCTGCCCGGGTTTGAACTCGTGTTCCCCTCAAAAGAGTCACACGGTCTTACCGCTGGGCTATCACATAAAATGTATAGACTTATAATTTCTGTAAACAAAAATCAACATCATGTCTCAAACTCTTGTTTTAACTTTCTGCTGTCAAAGCTAATTCAACTGAATTGCGATAATATCGCAAAACATAGTCCGGACAGCCGAATAAATGATACAATATATATTTTCAATTTTGTTTATTAATTAAATAAGAATTTACGCCGTGTGGTATCCGGCAGAATAGAATAGACCACTCTCCTTTCTTACCGAGGTGTCGTAGGAGGTGACTAAGGTAAGTGCCGTGTGGTATTCGGCTGCATAGAATAGACCACCCTCATTGCTTACCGAGGTGTCGTAAAAGGCGACTAAGGTAAGTTGACGTCAGGCAGGCGGCCGGTCGTAAAATACTTAGCCAAATCATATGACAACATGTTTGTAACATGTTGTGCCGACCCCACTTAGAGTGGGATAAGGGCAGGAGAATGATGAGTAATTAATTAATAATTCATTAATTTCAAATGTCTTTTTTTGTGTTAAGCTTTCTCAAACTGTTGATCAAACTGGTTTTTGATATCTTGATATCGGCTTGAAATAAGCTTAAAATCGGGCATATAAATGATAAGGAAACAACAAAGGTAGACAAAGGTATTTTCATGCTGCACGATCTTATACCCATGAATTCTACGGCTATATGCGACCAGATTGAACTGGACTGTTTCGAAATTAAGAAATACATAATGCTTAGTATTGCAGGGGTAGACTGGGGAATTTCGGGCCACAGTTAGGATAAAGTTCCAAAGGAATTTAGAACAGTAATAAGATGTGGAAACATAAAACTTTTTAAGAACAGCGAGTTTGGTTAACAGTGTAAGGAACGCACGATAAATAACAAAAGCAATTGTTAATAAAAATAATGTATTGATGTTGTGCGCACGGTGTTCTATATTGTTATTGTCTCCCGGGAAATTATGTAAAGAAATGCGAAGATACCAATAAATGTCGCAGTATATTTATCAATGTAAGACTCTCGCGGTACGAGTAAGTTACGTTTAATATTGTGTTACGCAGAATGTTATAGAATATAATGTTACTGAAAAACATATTCGAATTTCTTCTATATACGCATGAATTCAATCAAAATATGAGTTGTTTCTTCAGATAATAAAAATAAATGAAAATCGGGTACTGTCGAGCAACCGACCTGCAACATTGGGGTGTAAGGGGAAAGCTCGACCCAGTCAGTTTCACCCGCACTTGCACGCGGTACTGCAATAACCTGATATGAGATCAGAGGTTATAGAAAACTTATTTATTTTTATTTTAACAAGTCGATAGCATTTTACACATACTTTTTAATATAAAGTATTCAAAAACATTAATTAAAAAAAAATATTTATTAGCATAAATAAATATTACGAAATTGGCGAATGATGTAGGGGAAGTATGTACAAAATGACATATAGTTTTGTTTTTGTATCATAACTTTTTATTGGTAGTTCCCAGCTCATCCATAATTTACATCAATTAACTTTGGTCCTTAAATTATCTACACTAATAAACATTTTTAGAAAAAACTCAATAGAAAAAAAACAACATTTCATTGAGATCGCCCGAAATCCATTTTGTCCATATGCTTCGGACAAAATGACATACATATATTAGCTTGAAAATTATTGGTATGATACGTATATGAAATGCTTAGTTCTTCTTAGAAACCAGCACTAGAAACATGAGCCCAAAGCGAACATTGTAATCACAGCAACCAGTCTCCCCTGGGCTAAGATCTTGAATAAGAGCGTTACAGTAAATGCAATCGTCATGAGAATGCAAGAGAAGAATTTCACGAAAATCTTCCTCCTCATCATTTTCTTCAATAATTATTAGTGGCTGTACGTTTTTTCTTTGTCTCCCACAACAAATCAGTCTTTGGGCGTATTATTCATTTCGTTACATTTCCAACACAGTATCAGTAAATACCAACGAGGTCTGTAGGATTTTTGATTTACGTTTCCCTTGGCCACTTATAAAACATACTTTTGGCACCAGAGAAATTACCTTAATTGGAAAAACAAGACCAGAAGACGATGTAGGTTTATTGGTCAGTTAAAACTTCTAGACCAGAGTTTGTTGTCTGAATCAGAGGTTAATTTTCAGCTTGTGGGTAGGTAAGTGCTGTTATTTCGGCTGGATTATAGTGTTTAGATATCCTATTATAGAACTATGGCTGAAAAAGAGATAACGCGGCAGCTATAGCCATCTGAGACGTATTTGTCACAGGAACTAAATCATATCGTTAAATTGACATACCTATGCCATTTTGTCCGTTACATATGTATGTCGTTTTGTCCGTAGAGCGTTTTAAAACAATAAAATTCCTGATAAAATATACGAAGTGCTCTTTTTATAAAAAAAAGCTTTTTTATTTAAAGATAAGTGTTTGAGGAATGAAACAAATCATACTAATATTATAAATGCGAATGTTTGTGAGTATGGCTGGATGTTTGTTACTCTTTCACGGCTAATCCGCTGAATCAATATGGATGCAATTTGGCACAATTATTCCTTTTATACCGGAATAACACATAGGCTATAGAATTCCTGTTAATTCTACAGGAATACATTTCTACAGGATTTCTACAGGTTGATATTTAAAAATGCCATCTATTATCAACCTTACAAAGTTTTTTTAATTCATTATGTATCAAGACCGAGTCAAATCTGTAATTAAAAGGAGGTTCTTTGTAACGTTGTTTAGCTTACCCCGAAAAAGTTTTTTTAGACGTCATCATATCATATCATACTATCATACTTCATACTTCATATCATATCATATCATATCATATCATATCATATCATATCATATCATATCATATCATATCATATCATATCATATCATACTAATATTATTAATGCGAATGTTTGTGAGTATGGATGGATGTTTGTTACTCTTTCAAGGCTAATCCGCTGAATCAATATGGATATAATTTGGCACAAGTATTCCTTTTATACCGAAATAACATATAGGCTATAGAAATCCTGTTAATTCTACATTTCTACAGGATTTCTACAGGTTGACATTTTAAAACGCCATCTATTATCAACCTTACAAAGTACTGAGTAAGTTACTATGCGCGGCGCACGAAGATTGTTTGGAATTCGTCAGTTTTGAAGGTGTAAAATTTTGGATGTACGAGGAATTAAATATATGTTTTTCAATATTAAGTAATTTTTTTTTATCTAAAGTGATCTGTAACGAAACTTAATGTGGCAGACCAAACTCCACGCGAGCGAAGCCGCGGGCAAAAGCTAGTATTACATAAATGGATTTAATAGCAAAAAATTTACCATTTGAACAGAAACATTGTCAATATGAAAAAAAACTCGTAACGAGTGAATACTTATCACCGGTAATGACATCAAGACGAATGAAATGGATGTGCTTAAAATTTGACAGAATATAGAGTGCCTTTACGGCCAAGTGGTGCCACTGACAGTTTCTTGTTAAAGTGCAATATATTTATAATAACCCACCTATGTCATTTTGTACGTATTTCCCCTACTAGCTGATTTTATACTAGCTGATCCGGCAATGTTGTTTTGTTATATAATTTTTTTATACGGAATTTCTAGTGTACGATATAAACAAAATAAAAATTTTTGTCCAAAGAACAAAAAACAAATTTAGGAATGAACAATCCTTATCATTTAGGGATATGAAAAATAGATAAAAGCCAATTTTCTCAGACTTACAGAAAAATATAAAATATACAATTTCATAAAAATCGGTCAAGCCGTTTCGGAAGAGTATGATAACTAACATTGTGTCAAAATAATTTTATGAATGTTAGTCACATTCATAAAATTATTTTAGCCAAAAACTTCAAACAATCGATAACAGCGTCTTTTGAATTTGTCTAGAATTATTTAAAAAAAACTATTGAAGAATGTATTTTAGAAAAAAAAAATTGTTGATTTAAGATAATTGATTAAACAAAAAACTCGTTATTAAAATATTTCTAGCCCCAAGATTTATCGTAAGAAAAATAGATACTTTATCGCAGTGATTGATATTGGAGCAAGAATTAATTTTGCTCAGAGTCCTCATTATAACCTTAAGTCTTCAATCAAAAATGTCAAAAGATAATGACCGTGACATTTAAACGTAATTGGGTATTCTGTTTACATAATATAGGAAGGTTTTGCTCTAAGTGTGCAGAATTCTACTTTTCTTATAATGATCATGATTTTTTAATGTTAAAAATTGATTTTCAATGCATCTAGGTAAGGCCTATTATAATCCCACCGCTGGGCGTAAACCTCCTCTCTCCGTTTCTGGAGAGAAGGGTTGAAGCTAAGACCTACCACGCTGCTCCAATCGAATTGGTAGGTTACATGGATCCATAGAATTCTCTAGAGATATGCAGGTTTCTTCACTATGTTTTCCTTCACCGAAAAGAGTGTGATAAATTGCATTTCTCAATCAGACACATAAGTTTTAATAGAAAATCTCATTGGTGTCTACCCGTTTTGAACTCGTGACTCTCGAAGTGGCATTTTTAGTCTAAGTCCCTTTAACCCCTCGTAAGCGCGAGAGGTTTTTTACCGTGCGTTAAAAATACGTCGTAAATTAAACAAATGGGTATCCAGATATCTATTCACACGACAGCGCTTTTTAAACGTGGCGTATTTTTATCGAGCAGTGTTCCTTTTTAGGCGCTAGGTGCGGGCGCTAAGGCGAATATACCATACGAAACTTCTTATGACGCCTATTATGGAGTCGTAACGCGACGTATTTTTTACGCCCGTGCGTATGAGGATTTACCCTAGAAAAAACATAAGACCTTTTTTTTAACCTACTAGTTGCATTTGTGTTTTAAAAACAAAATAACGTATTGACCTGCAATTGATCGCTTCAGAGCACTCACTAGTTCCATACGCAGGCAACAGTGCGATTCTTTTGCAACAATGTTACACTGAAACACGTTCTAACACTAAATTCCTTCAGTGGGCCATTTAGCGTGCCGGTCGCACACTGCTACGTTTTACTGCCAACTTGCATTATTGAAGTACACTCCCGCAAGGAATCTTTATACATTCACCAAAATATTTATGAACTTTGCATTTTAGAAACTCCCGGAATTTCTGAAACCGCTTCAAAGTGATGATAGCTGGAGAGTTTATTTATGATTTGTACATGCTTTCCAATGCACAAACGTGGAAAGGAGATATAAGAGTTTATTCAACTATGTTGCGTAGAACCATTTGATTTAATCGTTTTATAAGCAATCGGTAAAAGTAATCGGTTTTGGTGGATGCACTGAGTTCAGTTACCAGTAAAAACAAGCATTTTCTGAAATTGATGAACCGCTTGCGATAATCGTTAATCAGGGCCTCTAATCTTTGTGATTCAATTTTATGAAATACGTTTTGTTATCGATACCCCCATTCATAGACTTGGATCACTGCAACGATGCAGTCATCTGAGACTTGGTGTCACGATTAGGCTGTACTATCTTACTCACACATATATTTATTGTATGTTTTAATATTAGTTTCTATATTTGAATTAAAACTTAGGCTATTATGGAATAAGCCATCACTGCAAAATTTAGAGAATAATTTGCCTTTAATTTCATTAAAATTATCAGTCAGTAAACAAACATATCTAATATTATATTCGCAGAGTCCCAAACCTTACACCTGAGTAACTTACTTTACAAGTAGTTATCGAACCCATAAAAAGAAAAAAAACTTGGAAACTATTCAGCAACCGAAGCGAAATCATATTAATGTTTCCACTGAGTTGTAGGCAACTTCCGCAACATTCTCAGGTACATAAAATCCATAATAGCAAACTCAAATTTATTATACGGAAATCAATGTAAAAAGGTAAAAAGTTATATCAAAAGTATTTGACATCGTTAACGGTATTATGTGGTATAGTAAGTTTCGTACCATAACTCCATTTGAACTTTAGGAGATTATTTGTTTCGTGGTTTTTACCTTTAGTAAGGCACATTCCTCTAGATTCTAAATCAAGATTGAAGATTCTTAACTCGTATTAAAGTGATAGCTCATTCTTGAGGGAACGGCCAAGTTTTAAATATACTTAATATTAGTAATACTACATACGTATTCACGCAAAGTATTTCACGATTGCAATTTAAATCCGCTATCCGTACTATATAATGGTTTTTTTACAATAACAGATAGCAAAACTTTTCCAATCAGAAACTGGGAGTGATTTAAATATAAATTGAAGTCCCAAAGCGTTGGGTCTAATAAAATGTGGTCACTTCGTAACGAAAATCGACGTGTATACAGATTACAAAAATGTTTTGGAATGCGTCCAATTCATAAGATATTAATTAGTCTTAAATGTTGAACTTGGTATTTCAAATAAATATAATATATCAGATGATGCTTAGAAGTTACAGAACAAAGTTGCCTTCATATTAAGAAGTTTGTACTAGCTTATTAGACGTCAAAACGGTAAATCCTTCAGTCAGTTACTACAAGTTACAAAACATAGTTGAGAAGCTAGTCTTTACTTATTAGACTTCAAGACGTTAGTTCTCTCAGACAGTAAATACTCGTCTACGGTATAGGGAAACGGTAACTGTTTCGATATTTCTACTGGCGCCTCTCCGGCTATAGTTTTATCTGTAGAGGACCTAGATTCAGGAGCTCCTGGTACTATAACCGCCTCAGGGACTTACATTGATGGCAGATCGGGAACAGGGACATAATTTTTCGTAAACGTCTTATTATAATAATATAATATCCGCGTTGAAATTAATTCGGATAGTTCAAAACTAATGCACTTTTACTTATATGTTGAACACGTGTATTAGGAATTTATCATCTATGTAACAAAACCTAAGAATTATAATTTTTTATCAAAACGGGCGTTAGTTTCACGTTTATGATTTCAGTTTTGCATGAAAAGAAGTTTAAAAATTGGTCTTCTGGTCCATAACTTGACAACTAGTGTCTTCATTTTCCAGTTGGGTTTTTATTTTGCGATCATTGTTTTATTGATATAAACATACAATGCATACGCTGTCGCTTACCATTTGTACCTACAACTTTGCAATGGATTGTTAGACAAGTTTAATATGAATTTGTTTAGTTTTCTAGACTTTGAGGTTCAGGATGAAAAGATCAATGTAGGCTATTGCGATATCCGTGGCGCTGTGCTGATTTTTCCTCATATTACAGGTAGAATACATTAAGCTTAAAACAAATATTATACGTAAATATCTTAGTAACTTAACATATCTTTAACGAAAAGAAGCTGTTACTCGTATTAGAAAGTACAAGAAGAGTGTACCTAAAGTACGATAGTTATTTATGGAAATGATTTACTGAATCGCTCTTTTTTGAAACATTGTTAAGTATCTTTGCAGCAAACTGCATCTAATACAACAGTAAACAGTTGTTCATATGTATGTATTTTTCCTTTAGATCACTTAGACATGTATTAAAATGGTTGATATTGTGTCTAATACATATGCGCTTTTCATCAGGTATTAAAAAACTAATAAAAGAAGATTTTTTGTACCACAAAAATATCCTTGATTACTACCATGTCATATGTATTCCATATTTAACAAACGCTTACGGGATGCTTCGTCGTTATCAAATCTTTTAGATGTGTTTTTATCATTACACATATTAAAAATATAGAAAGGGATTTAGATTTTGTTCAAAATCAAATTTATTTCTGTTTGATTTATACTTACAATCTCTTTAAAACGCAACAACCAGACAACAAAAACATTTTATAAGAATGAAATCCAGCAAGCAATTATTCCCCGTGGGTTTCAGTATGAATATACCGGCGTCGTTTCTAGATTTCCGCTATTTGTCGACCTAATGAAGCTACGTTTATGTGTATTGTATAAATATTTAACACATACTCTGCTGCTATTGTAATTGGATATATAAAATTTTCAAACCTTGTTATCTACCTTGTAATTTCTTTCAAATGAAAGGAATTACGAAGTATTGACAAATTTCAAGACTCAAAATTCGATCTTTAGAGCGTTAAGATTTAAGTTTAGCTAGTTAATTCATTTCAACAAATGTGTTTGTACCAACAAAATTATAAAAAAGACATTATACCTTTATATTTCAATAAATAAGAAACGATTTTCTCAAAACTCAATTAATTTATTCTTTTTTATCAACGAACTGAACTCAAATCACGATTACGTCAAATCACGCTACTACTCTCCTCTCCCCACCTCTCCTCATCGCACCTCTCTTCTCCTCGCCGCACCGCACCGCTCCACCCGACACAAACCTCGCCACAGATATCTTTACGTCTGTCTGAATGCTACAACTTCCGCTTTCCTTACGTTACAATATTTTAGAGTAAATAAAGGAATAGTCTAAAATTTTCTATTTGACTTCTATGTAACCAATATTGAAAACAGAACAAAAAAATATAGAAGATATGACGGCAATCAATCGACTTAACAGTACAGTTATTTCTTCAATGATTTTACATGAAAACGTTAGTTTAAATGTGCAAGCTATTTTTAACTACTACTGTCTTAACTACACACTTTGAACGTCAGCCGATATTGTGAAATCGTCGCGTCTTTTCCAAATTAAAGTACTTTGTTGTTGTTATTATACTATCTAATGTAAATTTATATCTGTAAAATACCTCTATAGTAAAATTATATATTTTTGTTTATTGTTTAATACTAAACACAAAGAGTACAAAAACATTAAATAATAGTCAGGTAATACGACTATAACAAAGTAAACAGAACTGTATTAAAGGAAAGAAAACAAAAGCGCAATTGTAGTTGTCCAGAGAATAGGAGAGAATGAAAAATTTCATAAGGTTGCAATCAAGCGTGCAATTATTTCCCAAGAGTCTCAGTACAGATATGCCGGCTGAGTTTCTGGACTTCCCTTATTTGTCGACTTGATGAAGCCACGCTCACGTGGATTGTGTAAATACTTTACGCTGATTCTGCCTGTAATTGTAATGGGATTGCATTAGATTTGATTTTTATTTTCATTATTTATTTGAGCTAATAGTCATAGTTTTGAGATGTTTGTAAGTAAGTGTCTAACGTCATTTTTATATAAAGTCTTAATCTTATACATGTATTTTCTTAAAATGTTTTTTTATCCCAATTTGTGGAGATCGAAAATAATGTATATGTGTAATATATCAGGTACTTTATATTATTTAAATATTTCCGTCACCAATAGCAGCTTGGTGAATCTAAGGTTTCTTCTAATAGGACTACGACGAAGCTATGCCGCAACAATGAAGATTCACTTCTGCTATTGACACTATTTTTTAATGTAGCAAAAAACCTATATTTGTGAATTCATTACTAATATTATGCAAAATAAATTTGCCGTTGTATTATTTTTTAAGACTATTTTTTAATGATGGTTTCACTTGGTAAGAAAATTTTTGGTACGTTTTGTTCATTTTATCTTTAAAAACCGTCGATTATGTAGGGATTCTTAGTGACGCTATTTTTTATAGTTATGTTGTTAGAGTTTATAGATTATAGAACAATATATTGATAAAAATGCAAAAACTTATTCAAGCCTTATTGAAGGTAATTGGTAATTCTATTAATGTAAATTTTTTTTAAATGATACTATGACATACACAATTTTTTTTTTAACTAAATGAGGTCTTATATTTACCTGTACTTATATTAATACTCTATTATATATTCCCAAAAACGTACATCAAGTATTAACAGTACTAAATTTATACTGAAAAATGGTTATCAATATTTTCTCCATATAATTTAATCCGACTGATCATCCGGAAGAGTGGATGGGAGAATACATTTCAATTCGGAAAATTCTACTAGGTGAATTATTTATTGTATAGTTTCTGCAGCAAGCAAGTGCCTGTACCTGGGCATCTTAAAGTTTCAACAAGACACTTTAATTTCCCCGGGGCAACGCTCAGGATCTCATAATTCATGCCAAGTTAACATTTTGTCAGTTCGCATTCGTTGTCGTAAACTTCGCTCACACGGGCCATATTGAAAACAGGGCAACAATATAAATTGGTGAAACTAAATCCGCTGAATTTAATACTACATAGTATCATCATATCTTTGAAGTAAATTTTATTGCATTATCGCTATATGATTTCATATACGATTCGATTTTTTTTAAATTATGAAAACTAAAAATTACTTAGAACTAACCAGACATCACATGTTATCACTAAAGAAAATAATAAATTGTCTTTTGTTTACTTATGAAATACTGAGATATAAAAGCATGAGGGTGAAAATTAGCTTTGTATTTATCTCAATCATTGATTTCTTTGATTTAAAGATTATGGAAAACAATTATTGTAAAGCTACGAGTAATTACTTTGATGTGATAAAGTTTTTAGCAGATGAGAGGCCGTCATATCCGCCATAAGAGCCATAATGGGTTTCCGTTTTAAAAATACTTTCTAAATTTGAGGTTAACTTGTGTTAACTTTAATCAAATTATTATTTTTTTCTTTTTATACTGTAAAAAAAATTAATTTTTGTGTCCACTATTTGTTATAAAATTTAATAATTTGATGACTTTGTTTTTTTTACGCATGAAAATTAGTCGCTGTTATTATAGAAGAAAACATGTGGCCCGTATGAGTTGACGTTAACCGAACGCATGCTTGCCTTTGAAGTTCGGTTCCGCCTTAGAACACTTTCATGTTTCGTAATTAACAACCTTATTCGAGCTATATTTTGAGCAAATTGGCTTAAATCTTAATTGAATTTTTAGTATGTTGTGTCGGTGTTTTAATTGAGTTGGTATGCCGATGTAATCACATTTACTTTATGAATATCCGTTTATTAATGAATATTACGTCAAAGTATCATACTTTATCAAGGTTGTGTTACATATCTTCTTTAAGCGCTTAACAACTAAATTTTTTATTAAATATTTCCTCACTTAGAAATATTTTGCCTTCGCACGTTTCATTACGAACTGGTAAAATATATCACGGAGATAGAGTATATATCTTTTAGTCACCCCAGCGAATATTTTGAGACTCTTTTTCGAATTACCAAACATCCTAAAATTGACTACAAGGTTAGTTTAATTTTTTGTTGGTCAACTATAAAATATAAAATAGTATAGTAACGCCCTGCTACTGGCCCATGATTGGAAAAAGGCTTCCTCTCTCCTATTTAGAGAATGATTGAAGTTTAGGATATTCCTATTCTACGGATTGGAAAGTTACAAATATGCATCGAATTCTCTAGTGATATGTAGGTTTTCTCACGATGTTTTTAACGAAAAGAGTATATAAGTTAAGAGTATATATAAGTTTGAAATTTCAATTTATGCTAAATATTAATAAGTTTTTATAGAAAACTTGTTGATACCTGTATAGGATTAGAACCTAACGATCAATATATGTTGTTAATTGCTCTATTTCGTGTTCAGTCCATCCAAATTGACAACACGGTAATTTTAAATCCGGCGGGATTTAGAAAATACTATTGGTTGCTCATTCGTTTTGCGTTGTCAATCCGGAACTGTGACACTTCCATTTGGAATCTATTTCCACATCACACACGGGCTGTGGACCTAATGGATTAGCCATTTGTCTGATTAGCAGCATCAATAAATAAAGAGGGTCAGCAAATCATTTGTTCATTAAAATTTAGGGGTTCTACTGCAAATAGTGGCGTGTTTGCCCTGATGTCTGTGTGTGTGTGTGTGTGTCAGTTTAATCTAGTATGGAAGTTTGCTTACTTGTATAGTTTATCAATTTTAGTGGGTCTATTATTGGTCTAACAGGTTTTAGAGTAAGGAGGCGGATGGAGGAAATTTTATGGTTAAATTCGCTGTTGGGTATAATTTAATTAAGTTGTATAGCAAAGGGCAACTAACCTTTTCTTGGTTAAAGTGTTATTATCTTAGCTTACCATTTATTATCAGTTAAATTTGAACCTATGTCGATAATTTGAGTAATATGAATGTGAAACTGTCGACCATAAAAATCAGAGATTTTCTTGAATTTGAAATTTGGAATTCTCAAGCGAAAGCGGAATTTGGAGACAATAGCCTGTAGGGCTGCTAGTCTGTTTGCTCGCAATAAACTCATAAATCATTAAGTGCATTTTCAACCGTAATCTGTTTGACATATAGCAAAATAAAGTATGGCCAACGAAAAGTGCTAACTATCTATTTTTAAGGATAATTTACTATACCTGCCAGTGATTTAAGGGTCGTAGGGGCTATTCATCATACTCCTGCCCTTATCCCACTCAAAGTAAGGTCGGCACAACATGTTATTACATGATTTGGCTAGGTATTTTACGACCGGGCGCCTGCCTGATGTCAATTTACCTTAGTCGCCTTTTACGACACCTCGGTAAAAATGAGGCTGGTCTATTCTACTCAGCCGGATACCACAAGGTGGGCCAAATTACCTAAGTCGCCTTTTACGACATCTCAGTAAGAAATGAGAGTGGTATATTCTACATAGCCGGATATCACACAGCGAGTCTACTTACCTTAGTCGCCTTTTGCAACACCTCCATAAGAAATAAGGGTGGTCTATTCTACTCAGCGAAATACCACACGATTAAAAAATAAAATTTTCGGATAAAGTTTCTTCTAGACTTCTCAACACCACACAATCTTGCAGCGCGTAACTTTATGAGTAATCTGCAAAACGTTTGAGTTTCTATCGCCTATTTGCAGTTTTGCTAAAGGAATAAACGGAGTAGCTAAAATTTCAATAAAACATTTCATTACCACCAATTTCATTGAAACCCCAGACAAAAGCCAGAATCGTCGAATGCGCTAATTAATAAATCAAGACTCGTCTGGGCAAACAGCGCTCGCCGACGAAGCTATTTGATGAAACCCATTATGTAATTACTAAAGAGTTGTCAGTGGTTTGGTGTTTAACTTACTCTGCGTTTATCGGTTTAGCTTTTAGGATATTAAATGAATGCGATAAATTTCACCCATTCTGGATGGTAACTAATCCCGTTCTCTAAGCCGGTGTACGTACATTTCTAGACTAAGCACTTTTGAACTTATAATAGCTAGTTCCTGAGTGACCGAGCTTTCTTTGGTAGTTTTTTTTAAAGATATTAAAAAAGATGCAATGAATGAAAAAGATGCAAAAATGAAAAACAAAACTGGTCATTTCTGGACTTGATCCGGAGTATTTTATCTTCTTTAGTCAATCCGCTACCGACTGAGCTATAATAACATTGCAAGTGACGGTGTAATTAGCCTTTGTTTACTAATAATATTGTAGCATTTTTTCAGTGCTTGAAAAATAAGGATAGAACAACATTTTCTAAAATGAAACCTAGATCGTAAATCGCCACAGAAACCGATATATATACAAGATTAGCTTATTTAAAGATTAAAAATGACACACACTTAGTATTGCCATAACGTGCCGTAAAGGTTAACAATTTTTGAATTTAAACTATCGTGAGTAGTATTTATAGTTTATGTATAGAGACTGGCTATACTCACGTCTTATTCTATCAGATTAGCCTAACTAATTTCAAGCCCATCCTGGTCACTTATTCATGAGCTCTTAATAGGTCCGATGTATAAAAAATATATATTTAAAATTTAACTAAAATATCTGGTAGTAATTAAAATTTTAAAGTCGATTAGTGGAAGATTTAATATTTCTTAATAATAATAAAAAAGATAATTAATATTACATAAAAAAGTACATTGACAGATATTAAATGCTAATCGTGTTTTTTTACGTTCATCCCTCAAATTAACGTTTTGTCCGAGAAACCTTTTCAAATATCAATTATGTAGGCCCTGTCTTCTGGTGATTAATTAATTAGTGGCTGCCTGCAATTATGTCTCGTTCAGACGCTTCAGAATATTGTCCTCCAGGCAATAATTTTAAGGCCGACTGGTTGTCTATAAACTGGACTTTGTATAATGGTGGCAGAAATTACTCAGACTGATTTCTTATTTCAAAGTTAATTTATATTAGGGAAATAGTATTACCATTGAAAAGTAATGAAAATATTATTACACTATAATCTCCGATAAAAGAAAGTAGAGCGCGCTTAGTATTGAAGTGACCGAATTCAAAATTAAGCTTAATTGAGTTAGACACGTTGCAATCCTTATTTCACTGAAAACTACGACATCATGCTTCGAACTATCAAAAAAGCTAGTGTTCTCTTGTTCTTCCAAGTTGAGTCCCTTTAACGATCACGAGTTTTAAAGGCACTACACTACGCTTTAGTGCAACCTGCCACAGTACACCTTTTTTGAATAGCTCACTTTAATATAAAGTGTATTTATATAGTAGTATAACGAAGATAATATTTTTCCCTTAGAATTATTAATAAATAAGAAGCAATTTTCCAAAAGTCAACCGATTTAATCTCTTTCAACAACTCAACACATAATGAGAGCGACAATGATTTTCTTTTTTTTTTTTAATGACCAACTATATGAAGGAGGTTGTATTTAAAACACATCGTAACAGTAGTCTCATCAACAAATCAACATCTACAGTCATTTGGAGTAATAGATTAAGGTTGTCGTACGATGCACTAAGCATTATATGACCGAAATAGTCGCGTATTCGACTATTATTTTGACTGAATGAAAAATATAGGCGAGTGACGCCGCGCTGCAATTTTGTTGTCAGCAACAGTTTCTAACTGATAAACATTTAGCTTGATTGACAATAAAAATTATGGTGGCTATTACTGCATTATATTACACTAAACCCTCTTTTTGCTCTCTATATAACATATTATCCTTAATATAAAATAGAACTGTGTCGCATTGATTTTGGAGCACATCGAATGTTAACTCTACAACATTATTTGATAACTTAGTGTGGTAGAGTTCTAAAATAAGCATGTATTATTGTTTCTGAACGTCCTTTCTTTCCACTGGAGGGGACAAGTAGTGTGTTCGTGACAGAATAATAAGCTCACACCATATGTGAAAATTGGTATTATCAGTGTGATATTTGTGGAATTGGATATTTTACTAATAAATTCATTAAAAAAAACATATAAACAAAACATAAATTCGTGTAGTTTTTGTGTTTATAATAAGATATTTTGAAAACCGACAAACGTTGCCTCAAATATTTACGTCAGAGAGTTTTCTTAAATTTCCCCTAAGCTTACAATGTTTTTTTCTTTAATAAGCACCGTCTATATACCGATACGCGATATATATCGCGTATTATGATATAAGGCCAACTTTTTCATTTCCAGACTTCACTCGATTTTGACAAATCACAAATAAAAAACTTTAATACTTATACTGACATCTATCGAAAATTTATATCCTTTCAGCATAAAAACTTTAAATTCGTAAAAGTTAAATTATTAATCGAGTAATTGAATCCTGATATTGAGCAAAATATGACTACGTACCTCGAAAATTTCATTGAACTCAGTTCAGGTGTCTTGAATATTAACATAAAAACACGCACGCAATCCTGACGCTGGATTATTATAATTTATAAGTAAATTTATGTTAATTCTATGTACTTATGTTTCATCGCAGATCAGTTCACCATCAATGCCACCTATTTTTTATGTATTAAGTATATGTTAATAGCGTTGATATTAAGTGAATATTTTTAAAATTTAATTTACATACAATTTGTATGAAACTAGAATTAATTTTAAGCATAAATCTATACAGAAATATAGTAAAGTTAGTGAAAAAAAAACCTGACTTTATCTTGGGATCATTTTAATAAAATTTTCTACTACCGTTTTCTTCTAGGGAATATTCCGATAAGTTTCGATAAAGGCTTCGAAGGCGCGGGTTCTGATTTCCTTTCATTTCCTTTTAGGAAACTTAAATAGAACTGAGACTTCCCTGACGACGGGGCTGAATCAATTATTTGCGTTAGGAAAGTTTTCTTGGATTTGCTCCGTGTAATAGAGTAAACCAACTTAATCTCGTCTCATGTAAGGAATCTTATACTATTCACAATTGTTTGTTTTGTTCATACATGTATAAATTAATTATGTATCATTGTATTACTATAGTGCTTGTAATGTAATGTAATTTTTTATATTTTATATTTTTTAGGAAGCTAACATCATCCTCTTGCCCTTATCACACTCTAAGTGGGGTAGGCACAACATGTTACAAACATGCTGTCACATGATTTGGCTACGTATTTTACAACCGGCTGCCTGCCTTACGTCAGCTTACCTTAGTCGTATTTTACGACCCCTCGGTAAGAGGGTGGTCTATTCTACTCAGTCGGATACCACCCGGGGGGTCGACGTACCATAGTCACTTTTTATGACACTTCGGTAAGAAATGAGGGTGGTCTATTCTACTCAGCCAGATACCACACGGCGGATTTATTAAGAAGCCAACGTGATACACAATTCGGTTAAATTAATACTTATATACATTTGTAAATTACAGTTTTCTATTATATATCCTACTTAAACGCTAACTCACCATGTATAATTAAATAACCTAAATAACGTTGTGCTCACTATATCGAAAACAAGACTAATAGTAAGAAAAAGTTAAAAGAGTTATTTAAAAAAAAACTATTCTACTTTAACAATTAAAGTGTTGGGGAAATAATCAAATATAAAAACAGTAATATTAAAAAGACAACATTAAAGACGCTGGTAAAATAAAATTATGTCTTTTTTATGAATTATGTAGGGTTCATGCTAAATTTAGTGCTAAGTATTTTTTTTTTATAATAATTATGAATTACAAATTTTGATATATGAACCTTCAATCTTTTCAAAATGTGCTATTGGGGCGATTATAAATAAAAGCTATTTTCAGCTGTTGCTCACAACACTATCTATTCGTATATAAAATAAATGGAAAAATAACGGAAGATTTCAAACAATTCTGTTTGGCGTTCGTGCTCGGAGAGAGATTTGAGCAGCATGCATGTGATTCGTAGCCTGATAGAGATAATGAAACGTAGAATAACTGGAAAATAAAACAATTAAACTTTTAGTATACACAAAAGCTCATTCTTACATTTCCTATTTATATTACAAACCTATAAATACAGTTGCAAAGCGCAAATCGTTTTTTTTATCGTATCGCACTTATGCTTGAAGATTGTAAGCGTTAATTAATAAAAAAAATGACAAATATAGTATAATAATATTTTTATATCAACATTGAAATCATAAATCGTTACCAAGTGATTTCACACCATACTATCATTACCGAAATGAACAGTCAAGGTGTATATAATATATAGGTGTATAATCAGCGACTAGTGTTTCACTACACAACAGCAAAAGGCGTTCAGCCTATTAGAAGATACTTTTAGAACGACGTTTTCTATCTCTAGTAGAGTTCCCTTATTTCATACATTTCGTACTTGACGATGTTCATAAGACTGTTCTCCCCTCTCTGTTAGCTAATCGCATATAATCTATCTGAAACGAAAAGGATCGTTACCAAGGGTACGTGGGTTCAAAAACGATTAGAGTGTATTGATTGACCTTTGGGATATTTATAAATAGCCAAATCAAATTAAAATATATAAAATATATTGCTCCAGCGAGTATCCGTCAATATTAATAATATTACTATAATTTTTTTATAATAATCCTATTAACTGCGCCCGCACCCGCGTCGAATTGGTAATTAATAGGCATAAAGAAAAATACATATCTACCTAGATTATACACAAAAAAAAAATTCTAATGTTACGCGAATTTTTATTCATACAAACCTTTTGACAATAACGAGCTCATAACAGAAATATTTGTCCAATTTAGTGCAATCGTTTGGAAGTTAGGCGCGTAGAAACATTTCAGTCATTCTATTTTAAATAAATAGATCATAAATGCGTTAGTTAGTCTATGGATATTATTAATATATCATATAATAGATCATAAATGCGTTAGTTAGTCTATGGATATTATTTAAAATACCAGTGTTGCCAATAATTTAAAATTATCTAACATCAAGATATAATTTAATGAAAACCATAAGTTTGTATCAGAAGTTGAGGTAAAACGCCAAAGTTACTGAGTTGACTCCCCACGGCAATACTGAAGTTAGGTCATAATTTGCTGACGAGGCACTTGCAACTTTTGCCGCGTTTTTGACATAATTTGAAGTCATTTTTGCGGTCATGGGTTTATTTTGTACTTCGCTAGAAAGTTTATACACTAATAACGCATTTATTACGATCTACTTTACAATATTCAAGTTAACTTTGACTTAAGCATTAAAGTTTTAAGTTTATTTCGCTTTGATATTTTATATCTTAGATTTTCAAACCTAGTATAATCATGCTACGAAAGCTTGTTTGTATTTTTTTGTCCTGCTTTTATGTCTAAATCGACCAATGGAACTATTTGATTTCAGTATCAAATATAGTTCAAGAACTGAAGAATACTGATAGTAGACTGAAGTCATGCGAAGAAAATAATTATTTCGTAGAAACGATCCAATCATTTATTTATTTCTTTCTTTATTGCACATACATAATAATATAAAAAAGTACCTAAGAAGAAAACAAAAATAGCATATGTACAAAGGCGGACTTATCCCTAAAAGGGATCCCTTCCAGTCAACAGTCAGTAACAGAAAGAAAAGGAAAGGTACTGTGATATCTAGTATTAGTTTGTTGTTAACATTTACCATTATTCAAACTATTATTCGATAATTTTTTTATAAAATATAGTACATTCAAAAGAGAAACGAAAATCTGATGTTTTCCAAATTTCTAAAAAAGATTAATTTCTAAATAGTTAAGTAACAAACAACTAAGATACAAAACATATGGGATACAAAATATTAAACTTATGGGCAGGGACCCACCAATCTCTAATGAGTTTAACTGTAAAGTACATTGTTATGTTCGAAATACAAAGTTTTAATTTTCACATAAGCTGCGAATTTCGTCGCATATAACTGCAAACCTGTGTAACTGAATAAGGAGTAAGGAGCACCTCCCAAACTCCGCGATTTATACTTCTAACTTGCAAGATTTGTAAAATCGCTACCGGCATTCGTGTAAGGATAGGAGCAGACTGTCCTGAATAATGTTTGGTTTGTCCTTATTTTTTGTTATATCTTCATGTATGAGCATTATTGTTGCCCTTAAACATTAGTTTTCAATACGGTTCAGCTCGTTATTAAGTAGGCTTAAAATCAAAATAATATCATAATATTGTAAAAAATATCTTTCTTTTTTTTCTTTTACTCAGGCTCCAGACATTTTAATTAAGATGTTATGAGAATGTCAAATAAACTAATATTAATAGTATATGCATAATAAAGATCTAGAGCTATAGTGTTTGCGTTCGTAATCAGAGCAATATATTCAACAAATTTCCCGCGACTTCATTGATATCGGTGTGTCACGAAGTTTCTCCCGACATTATCTCGACACCGCGGGAATTCTAGAATAAACATTAGCCTATATATTGCTTCTCAGCCTCCTCTAACTCTACCATGAGTGAAAGTCACATTAAAGATGGTTTAGCCAACCTAAACTTTCCTTCCAAATTTAAGGATCTTATAGTAAAATCCTTTTAAAAATCCGTTTACTAGGTTTTAGGGGAAAATCACGTAAAGACAGTTATTGGGGGGATTATTTTATATTATGTCAAATCAAATCAAACATTTTATTCAAAATTGGTAGTAAAATACACTTTTTGAACGTCAAAATTCGTCAAAAAATAATACTTATAGCAAAATATAATTATAGTTAACTTAGGCTAAGATATGTATGAATATCCAATTTCTGGAAGCATAAAGTAATAACTCGTGATCAGAGTCTTGCAGCTAAAGACCAGTGCAATGTATAAAATTGCTATAAAAAAACTATAAATTAATATAAGTGAGTTTTGGTATTAACAAAACAATATGTACCAAGCTTTACGTGTGACACCTACTTGGGAAAATCTTAAAGTGGATTTAGAAGCACCTTCCACTGGTTCCAACTTGTTTCGAATTTATTCTACGAGTAAATAGTTAAATTTAAATATGTTACACTTTGGCTTACAATCTTTAGATAGGGGCTATACGTGCGTAGTCATAATAGATATTCTTGGTAGTGTATAATTCCAATGTTTAAATGTTAAAGTGGTTCTATATTGTAATGTAGAATGATTTTTTGAAAATATAGGTTTGATTAGCTAAAATAAACGTGGTTAGTAATATTTGTATTAGTAAAAATTAATATAAATTGGTAAAAATAATAAAATAGTAAAAATCTGGGCAAAACAGGTCATGATTTTAAATTAAAAACACCATGTAATCGCTATTCTTTATTAAATACATTATGTGAGTGGACTCACATATTATATAAAAAATATAGTAATGAGATAGAATTTCGGCATTAACAAGAGGTTAACACGAAATTTTTAGTTAAGATGAAATTGACACTGAACCTGTTGCTTCTTTCAAGAAATTAGTTTTTTAAATTACACTTATCGTGTTTAAAATTAGTGCTGTAATCTAATTTAATTAAAATCTCTTCTAATCAAAGCTAATACATTAGCCAGACTTTTACACTATACAATATTTAGAAGATAACGTAAAATAGAAACTAGTCTACAACTAGCCTATAGCAATATTATAGGCATTGACAAGTATAGATAGTAAAAACCAGTTGTAATAAAATGTTGTCTGTAATTTATAGGAATCAACTCCAAAATCACATGGGCGTATTTTTTCGTCTATCGTTGGTAAGGGTGGAGCCACATAGCCACACCTTTATTTATTCGTTCACATAAATTATTCATACTATGAGATGCTAAACGTGATAGTTAATTTGAATTAAATTATGACACGCCCGTTTTGTTGCGTGAAATTTTTTTTGTTGTTTATTATTTAATGGTTTCTTGCGACTTACGTAAATGATTTTTCCATTAAAATTCACAAATTTGTTATTAGTGTCCAAGAAAGATCATAGTCATTATTCTATTACTAAACTTAGTTGAATAACCCAAAGTTCTTCTGTATGACCTATATAACTATCTTATAAACTTTGTAGCTGTAGGGTATGTGGGTTGACATGTGTGTATCTTAACTTGTATATTTATATAAAACACATCATGAATATCCTCACACTAACTCACACTAACACTTATGTACATAGAAACATTACACAGTCTCAAGCGTGCACACGTTTAGTACACTAGAGCCTTTGGTGAGAGTGGACGTGTAGTGACATGTTGTTACTTGTAGTGCGTGTTGGAGCCTGTGCCTGTATTCATACAACATAAGTCTATATTAATACATCAAAGTGAATACTACAGTATCAATAATTCAACATAACATATTTAATTTTACATTTTTATTATTAATATTAGGTATTTCTCTGAACATGTAACCAAAATTATTGTGACATGTATCTGGAATTGATAACTAATTTCCTTTGACGTTGGTTTTCTTCATACATAATTTATTGCACGTGTCAGTTAACTTTGTATGTTTTGTTTTCTAAGTTTTCAATTGGTTAGAATTAACACGTATGTACTTCACTGTTATATGCATGTGCATATGTTATATAGTAAATTAGCTTTAGTTATTCCAAACTCATGACTGGGTTTTAAACATTTACTTATATACATATGTAATTATGTCACATCTTTTAATTATCACCCCTACATTCGCGACAATAATAAATAAGTAGTATTGCAAAAGTAATAATAAAGTTATTTTGCTATAATCCGCGATACAGTAAATAGAAAATATATATAGTGCTAAATGTATAGTGGATTATCAGTTTTATCATACCCGTTACATGCAGGATTCGTAAAAACACATCCACAAACCTCCACCACTGCCACCACAATACACAAGCACTACACGCGTTCACTATCACAAACTCAACAATCGTTTCGCCCCGCAACCGAAGCATCATCAGGAGATAGACTCCACGACAAAATCGCAAGCTTTGTCGAGGTTTGTGCATGTGTTTTTACGAATCCTGCATGTAACGGGTATGAAAAAACTGATAATCCACTATACATTGAGCACTATATATATTTTCTATTTACTGTATCGCGGATTATAGCAAAATAACTTTATTATTACTTTTGTATTATGGATCTCCGCAAAGTAACGCCTAATTCTATAAATTAAGTAGTATTGCAATGTTTCAGCAAGATATCTAGTATTTATAAGAAAATGTTTGTTTGCTATGCAGAACGTTTTTTCGCATCTACAATTTATGCTCTTACCATAAAACATAAAATCAGAAAAGTTAAATTTTAGTCAAACTGACCGAACGTCACGACATTCACTGTATTGTATAAGGGCGGAGCACAGTAAGGCAAAGTAGTGACAGTGGTAAAGGTGAATTAAGTTACAACCTATACGACATCCATTCAAACTGAATCTTTGTGAGATCACCACTCTTACGCCTTACTGTCAACCATGAGATATTTTAATCATGTGCCCTGCTCTTTAGTTTTCGTGAATCGACCAAAGCATTTTTAATTTTAAAGTCATATGTACTTCAAGCTCTCCGACCCGTGCCCATTGAGTCTGAGCATTTCTATATAAGCACCAATTTTCGTATTGGTTATTGCATTGCTTGAAGAAGAACGTGCTCAGGCACTAAATGACTTAAGACGTAATGATTTCGCTTTAATCCCTATGCGCCGCCTGTCTTAGTTAGATTAGCTATTGAAGTTTTATTGTTGCGACGCAATTTGTTAAAGAAGTTGGCACACCAGATAACTTTATGATACTCATATGGCTCGGTCGTAAAAATTGAAACGATAAATAAATAAACGGCCGGATGTATTTATTCTATTAAATTATAAAGCTATTTCAGGTTTTTCTTAAACACGAGATAACTTATCCTCTATTTATTTACGAAATATCCGTATATTCGAAGCAATTAGCCGGCGCGTATCTAGAGGCAATTGGGAAGGCACTCGGTAGCACTTATCTCAATGATAACGATTATTGGTGTACATTAGCTACGCTGTAAGTCTGTTCCCTCGAATTGTACATCGCTACTGAATTCTAAGGAGGTCTGTATTTTCTTGCCATTATAATTACAGAATAATGCTTCAACATTTGGTAAAGAAATTAATACGAAAACGTTTTGAACGCCTTCCCTTTTATCTGCAGATTATTTTAAATACAGTACTTTAACCATTTGTAAGAGTTTATGAAATTTGCACTTATATGAATCCCGCCCTTTACTTAGGACTTTATTCCTACTTTGTATTTTTTTACCATTTTACAACTCTTTTGTTTTGTTATTAATAATTTTGTAAAAAAATTCATAATTACCATGTTCTGCACTCTTGTTGAAAATTAAATCAGTCAAGAAAACTTAGTGCATCGAAAACTTAAATGTTGAAATTTATTTGGCAATAAAGGAGTTTAAATAATTATTAAAGAAAATGTTAAAAACAATTGTTTAGTTTCATATTTGTTAGCTAAATAAAGCTTTGTATTCGAAGACGCAAACATATACATTTTATTAACAAATAACTCTTGTGCATTATTTATGAGTGATACATTGTAAAACCAAGCAATGATTCTACGGCAATAATTTGTTTTCTCAGTCTACTATTCTTGTTAGACAAAATTTGACATGTGAAGGCGTCAATCTGTCATGTGTAGGTGTCAGCCCACGTGATAATAATTCTTTTGTTCCGCTTTCTAGTTTGTAAATGTTTGTAAGACAGAAATAAAAGGCAAATCTGTATACGAGGGTGAATCTAGTCTTCAGAAATCTCAACTCTTTTTAAAGAAATGCGAGCAGTAAATTGAGATTTACGAGTTTTCCCAACGGTTTGTAGCGGAAAATGGATGAACTTCAGGAAAATCCGTACCATTTTCGTTTGTTAATAGCTAAAATTGTGTCATTACATACAATCATCAAGGTCTTATCTAAAAATTGTTTTTGAAATGTAAGACCAAATTAGAATTAACTTTCACTTTTCTCTCCTGCAATATCGAGTAGTTCTAATCCAAAAGGTGTAATTTTTATGATTTTTCCTAAGTATCTGCCAATTTTTCGGTAGAGACACTTTTGTAACCTTAACATAATTTGAGGAGTCAATTTAGAAGCACCAATATACGAAAAAGGCGGCCTTAATGTCTTTGAATTTAAATTTCACATGATTCAATGTTCTGACTTGCAGGTAACATTTTTGAAACGAAGCTATTAAATATCAGGTAAAGTAGGAGAAATAAAATCACAACAAAAAAATTGGATAAAGTCAGGGAGAATATATATTATTTATTATATATTGACTATTGCTCACTTTAAATTTAAACTGTGTACCATATTCTTGTTTTTTAAATCTTTTAGAAAAACTTGTTCAAATCGACTCTGGTGCCTTAAGTATTCAATAAAAGTCTTCCATGGTACAAAAAGAAAATAAAAATACGATTCTTGCGATAAGAAATAATGAGTCACCGGTGGTTCAAAACGAAAAGGCTCTAGTGAAACAAATTTCAAACATCACAAAATTCTAAACTCTACTGCGCTTAGCTTTAAGTTTACCATAAGTGAGTTACAAAGTTGTATTTCTTATCGCTTACTATCGAACACATGCATCGACAGCTCGAAGTGACAATACTTTAAATCTCCGTACATCGATATTATAACGTACAGGTAAGGCCGGCCATACACAGACTGCTGTTTCAAAGGTCAGAATGCTCACGCTCCAAAGACTACAGAACAAATTTATGCGGACAGCCACTAGTTGTCCGTGGTTCATGCGAAACGTTGACTTCATAGAGACCTCGATCATTACTCACCTTTTTAAACGTTTTTCGAAATCTTACTTCGAGAAATCTGAGGTACACCCGAACCCCCCTTATTTCAGTTGCTTCCACCTACATCCCAGTTAGGTCTGACCACCGAAAATAAAGGCATCCAAAAAACGTCCTGAAAGCCTAATCAAAATCATACCACCAGCCCTCCACTACGTGTCGCCCTAAGCCGTGGTCCAGCCTCACAGGAGGCACCCTTAGGACGACGTTTCCCGACCCAAGTAGAGCTTCTGCGCACTACTCTCTGCATTTTGCAACCTCGACGATGCTCCTGCGTTCGCCCGTCCTGCACGGTAACACTGTAAAAGCCGTTAGGGCTAACAGCATACAGTCAGTTCGAAAAGTTAACCAGTGATCAACATACGCGGGTCGCTATTGCAGATTGAATATCTGCCATTGATAACTCAAACAGTTGGCTTAACTACTCAATCAGCTAGTAATTTCAATCAAAAATAAAGCGTATGTGACTTTGAATGAAGACCACGGAGTGCAGAAGACAGTAACTGCGCGAGAGCAGTTATGGCTGCTTGAGTAGTTCTTGTAAGTACGCACGTAGAAAGAAGTCTGTAGTTCCACTATACAGTCGCAGCTTGAAACAGTACATCAGGACTGCTAAAAGTTGTCCATGTATGGGCTGTCTAAAGTTATAAAATTTTAAAGTATCTTTATGGACCTTATTGTCTTAAACATAGGAGCTACCATTCGATCGAACGCATTGTATCGACCCATGCATTCCATGCCTTTGTGTAAACAATTATTATGGTGATGAGATGGGCGAAACCCCATTGATATACGTTCGAACTTATTGTCATTATTATTGGTGTGTCCGTATTTTAAAAAGCAATTTATTCGGGCTCTTGATGGAACATCGATAGTGCATAGTCAGGGATGCGTGTTCTTTATGCAGATTTTGTTTGTTATCTCCTGTCACTTGATAAAGAGGACAGATAAGATTAGAATTTAAATTTAAATTTTATATTGTCGAGCTAGTGTAGTGTACCTGCGGCTTTAAATTAACACAAAAGTGATGTCAAATAAAACAAAGACTGTGATAGGCTGATTAACTAGATGAATATAAGTGTAACTTGATTCCAATTTCACTTAATCCTTAAAGATAATTCAATAAATGATAAAAATACTTTTAAATAGTTTACAAAAAGTTTCATTACCAAAAATAAAATCCATATCATCTAGCTGGCTGCCCAATCAAGTCATCACAACAATTCACAGCGGACTTTTGTAACCTCCAATAATGACCCACTGACCAATACAAAAATCATGATCATTCTTACGACATATTCTTTATTTAAATAGAAAGAGCATTTAAGCAAAAAATTTCGATTAACATTAAATTTATTAAGACTAGATAATAGTCTAGACCACAAACACGGCACTTACTTCAATAGACTAACCGTTACATGTAAAAGTTGAAACAATAAATCTCAATAAACAAACGTTCCACACAATTGTGAAGTAACTTTACTTCCACCCACCTATTAAATTTGAAACCCTTTAACATTAATTCAACGGAGTGCCCATAAAATTGGTATTTACCCAAATTAAACCCTGGTCGTAATTGATACAAATGGGTGTTCCTAGTTAAAGTAAATTGATGGTGAAAGTGAGCGCGTCAAGAACATTTCAAGACCCAGATAAGTTACCAGCTAATTGCTCCTACGTCAAATTCAATCAAATGTTCAGGAACGTATGACAGGACGAATTATGTACCGTGGTCTTTTGTTCAATTGCTTGTTTATTATGTTCGAGCGTGAAATTACAGACCGTATTTTAATTGTTTATGATTGTTTTAGTCATAAGGATCATAGGTCACACTCAGTGTCTCACCGATTTATAATCATTGAACTATTTTTCATAAGCCTTTACTCAATCCGCAATTACTCGAGTGATGGTGGAATCTTGCAAGTTAAATTTGACCTACTTCCCGGTGTCCGATTGAGCTGAAATTTAATTTACTGGTCCAATCTTGATGATAATGCATGTTTATGATAAGCTGTTACCAGGATTAACTCCAGACGAGGGAACTTGGTTAACAGTAAAGACATGAAATTTTGTTAAAAGGTTTTATGACCTTACCTTGACTTAGGTTTTATTAACCTATGAGGTTTTATGTTAAAGGTTTCTTGACTTGTTATCTTTCGATTCAATTTCCATGATTTATTTACCTTAAAATAAAATATTAAAGAACTTAGCGAGTTAATAAGTAATTAAATAGCGATACAAATACAAATGCGATAATACAAATGCGATATTAATATTATATTAATTATATTTATTCTTTGAATAAATATTGTGTATGTTGATGCTTACAAGATATTTAATTCGGATCGTAAAAAAGTTATGACCACTATATGAAGAATGTAAATTATATGGAAGTAATTAAGAAATAATAGCTTGATTTTTACGTATTTTTATTTTCGCATCATTGCTACTATCAAATTCAAAGCGATTTTTTTTTCATTTCCTATAAATGTTATGACATCGTACAAAAGGGCCTATTCAAACGATATTACATTCGTATCACGTATTAATTTTCCGAGGGCACCAATTGATATTGTACAAGGTCCTTAATGAATGTGAAAACCTGTAGGAATACAACACCAATATATTTTTATTACGAAACGAAAGTGATTGTGAACAAAAATAAAATTCAAATGGACTCGATCTTCCCTACCTACATTGCTTATGGTTGTTTAGCATGAATCTCGTTGTTTAAATAGCTTTGTAGACTCTCACAAATTGACCATAATTTTGGTTTCTGATCGATTTCGATGTAAATACTCGTCGATTTCCAGCTGCGTTACGTCTATCAAATATACTTTTTGAATAGCATTATCTATTAAGCCATGATATTTGTGCTATTAAGGAGTATATTGATGTATAATTATGAAATAAATAAGAAATTGGAAAGAAACTGTTCAAATAAATGTTGAGGTGAGCATAAAATGGTACTTAAATTAAATACTGGTAACGTCTTACATAATTCTATTATTGTGATTCAATTTACTTACCCGTTTTATTAATAATTGAATTTAGTGAATTCTTTGCCTTAACTAGACACTTAAACATATTTAAATTGTATAATAAGTATCTTATTAAAATTGATGGTACCGAAAACTACATTAGAATTTAGAAAAGGGAAATCTTATTTTCATGGTTTACTAGCTGTGCCAGCGCCTTCGCCTGCATGAAAATCAGCGTGTCACAATTTTTGTTTAGAATTCAAATTTTAAACATAAAAATAGTTATCGTGACTTAGCCTTAAGAGATAGAGACATGCTGTTGCGGACTTTTTTGTAGTATTTTATAGATCTACAATTCTCTAATATATTACTTTAGCGTATCTCTACTGGTTTACGCAGCGCACACGACTAAAGCTCTGAGCAAGCAAGTTTTTTATCAACTGCATGATCTCTTTAACACAGTTTACATAATGCCGATATGTACTATTTACCTAAACCATCCGGAGGTATTTCACTATCTTTTAGTGAAACCGTACAAACATCCGTTCAATAGATTTTGAGAAAATCGATTAGATACAGACAGACAGCTTTTTGAGACTTTGTTTTATAATAAGTATAGATAAGCTGCCATTTCTTTATTTGCCAATAAATTTTACGGAGTTGTACTGAGCCACTATTGATTCCACAGGCAGGGGATTAGGAAGGTGTAAACCCCATAACCATCAGCGCTAAGCTAAATTCATAATTTATTACTTGCATCGTTCTTGTTCGGAACTAGTTCTGATCTAATCTAAACTTCCATTATTTGAAAGCTTTTTATGAAATGTCAAAGGAAAAGGCGCTTTTAATCTATATATTTATTGAATTAATTAAAATTAATAGGATCATCAATAGAAGTTTACAAGTTTCATCTTTTATAACAAAAGTAATATTTTGTAATATTGTATTTTAGTTTAATATAATATGGTGTGGTACCTTCGCCGTGTGGTATCCGGCATAGAATAGACCACCCTCCTTTCTTACCGAGGTGTCGTAAGAGGCGACTAAGGTAAATGCCGTGTGGCATCCGGCTGCATAGAATAGACCAACCTCATTTCTTACTGAGGTGTCGTAAAAGGCGACTAAGGTAAGTAGACGTCAGGCAGGCGGCCGGTCGAAAAATACGTAGCCAAATCATGTGACAACATGTTTCTAACATGTTGTGCCGACCGCACTTAGAGTGGGATAAGGGCAGGAGAATGATGATGATAATATGTATGGTACCTTGTAAGCATGCTAGGTTCACATTAAGAAGACATCAATTATTGTAAGCGACCACTTATATTTAATTTTGATATCTTCAGTTGTATGTCAGTTTTGTGAACTAAATTAAAAAAAACAACTCATTTGCATGTTGTTGTCAATAAATATTAATAAATTCTAATTATTTTTGCCAATTCTGATATGACATTGTTCTATGATTAGACAATGTTTCCTTATCAGATCTAGTACTTGTCGAGCTACATCCAATGACCGGAAATGGTAAGGTATTTTGTTTAAATGAGTCATTCCTAGGGCTACTAACTATTATTAGATCAGCTTAATTGTATCTTTATTACATCGTGTTCGAAGCTATACAATTATGCCAAATTTCAGTTTCATCAAAAGTAAAAAAAATGTTCTATAAAATTTGAAACGGAATACGCACAAAAAACAAGTGACTTAAAAGCTTCTAATAAAAATATAATGGATGACATCAATTTCAAAAAGTAATAAAGATCTGCGTTTATATGTAGTTCCACTCATGCAGTCGTAACAGCCATTGCTAATTTACTGTTGCCCTCGCCGTGGAAACTTTACTAATAAATAAACCGTATTTACACCGTTGTCTAACTCCATGCTCGGTATCTCTCACATTGGACGCGACTGCTGCTTTTTGTTAGTACCACATGTACCAAGAGCTGGTGGCAACAAAAGTATATTTCAAATAATTTGACGTCTTTTAAATATTTTATATATTGACAGTCCCGTAGAGCAGGTGACAGTGCCTTCAGATTTACAGGATCGATTCCCGCCTAAGGATTTTTAGACCCTGGCTCTAAGAGTTCGATTTCGAGTCTCCTGACGGACGACCGTATTGTCCCATATTTTGTTTATTATTAAATTTATCTATGAATTACATAATACTGAAAATAACGCATTTCTTCTGTAAATATTATTAATTGGAAAATTGTGATATCAAGTAAAATAATGTTCTGCGACAATATGAAAATAAATGTTATGATTGTAATAAATTGGGATAATGTACAAGTAATATAGCTATGTATACCTATTATTTTTATTAACTATTATGAATTATTTTTATATTTATATTATTCACTCATATACTTATTTACAAGTTAATTTGAATTTTGAAATATTTCCTAAAAAAAGAAAAACATTCAAAAATATAAAGATATTGCCATCAACGCAGAGCGGCGCAAGTGCCCAAGCTCTCGGTGGTTAGGCCTACAGAGTGCGGAACTTCCCCAATATACGTGCCGTCTCAAGCATCACCTATTATTATTATAGTAATTATTTTTATTAACTAGCCTAATCATATGTATAACAATAAATACAACATTATTAAAATTGCGTATATATTTGTTATATATACGCAATTTTAATATGTATATGTATGTAAGTGCGTATATATTAACGACCTTTTATTAGTAGCTGGGCTCTTCGTCTATCATGAATTTGTCCCTTTTACCTACCTAAAACATATTCTAACCCCTTTATGAGTAGGGTCACTCTGTTGAACTTCACAATTTATATATTTTAAACGTCGATTAATGAAGTTTGCCGACACTGAAAATATATTTTTGGTTGTAAGGGATCCTTTAAAATTTAAATAATTGTGGCTTTAGGCAGTATAATTAGTATTATTTAATTTCAATCCAAAGCAATTTTTAGCAGCAGACTTTAGGTACGCGATAGTTCTAATTAAAATCGTAAGGTGTTGAAATCCCGTGATAAACTATTCGTAGATATCAGAAAAGTTATTGAAGAAAATAATAAAAATATTTCTAAATATCTAATAGCTGATTGTAGAAACTCTTTTCAACATAACCATTATAACATAGACCAAAGATTTTTATTTTGCTATAAAACTAGGATTATATCGAAATAATTCTATTTAATTTAATGTAGTTCTGCAAAGAAATGTGTTCTTCTATTAAAATTAGATAATATAAGAAAAGACATTTGCAGCTGTTAGGATACGATTTTACAATATTTATGAATTCTAGATTTGAGAAGATTGCTTTTCATTTTGGGCCCACTGTTAATAAACTTTTTATAATTGTATTTGTATATTTAAAAAATAATAAGTAATTTTTGAAACAATAATGACGAAGACGCCTGAAGATAGAAAGGCAATAAAACCATAGCTAAATATAAGGCAATACAAGTTTTACAAATATGATGATTGTGTAAATATGTTTGTTTGTCAAAGGACAAATAAACATATTTACAGATTCATCAAAATACATCGAATAACAGAATAATATGATTGGACATAATTAATAGTCTACATATTTAAATTCACATCGACCAAGTCGCGTGCAGAAGTTAGTACAAAAACAGTTTTTTTAATGTTTTATAAAAATTGTTGATAAAAATACAAACCGGATCTTTTAAATAAGTGTGCAATAGAAATACCCGATACGCTAATGGATGGAAAAAAAACTGTTTCCGCGTCACTTAGCACTGCTTCCGTAATCGATATATTTTCACCTAAAAATCAAATGTCACTAGACATTTGAGAATGACAGTCTGTCACTCGGGTGTCACGGAGGCCTTATAGGTTTTTCAGGGTGTTTTATTACGAAGTACTCATTTTCTTTAGTACATTACCTTGGAATACTGAAACCATGTCAAGTTAAAAATTGTGAAAGTATAATAGTGCCTATGTGAGAGTGAAAATATTCATTGAAAATTATTAGTAATTCTAAAAAAACCGCATATAATGGGGTTCAATGCTTTAAAATATTCACATTAGATTACCATAAAAAATGAAAACTGTTCCCGATATCGAAACCCGTTAAAAATAATGGTACAGTTAGCATCATTTTTCTGGCACAGTTGGCAGTTTTCAATGTTTGGCACGCGGAGAGGAACTTATTCGGAAGTCATTGTACCGAACATAAACAGCTTATAATGTATCTAAGGAATATTATAAATGGGCTCATTTGGATACTTCAGAAAAGCTTTTATGTTACTTTTGTTAGAATTTACATACGGAATATTATTCTTTTTGATAACAATGGTAATAGGAAAATATTGTTGTAAAATCGCACTGAAGAGATTTAATACACTCGCTGCTCCATTTGGGATTGATTTCAGTGCCCTTCGTGATATTTTCTTTTACTGTAACATACATTATGAATTAAGAGTATTTGAACGAACAAGTTGTGAAAAAACTCATACTTACCGTTCGATAATAATTATTGAATACATTGATAATAATATAGGAAGGCGGTAACTTACTGCCTTATAATATATATAGTATAATATATTTTGTACATATATTTTTTTAAACAGTGGTATCTGCCGTGTGGTATCCGGCTGAGTAGAATCGACCAACCTTATTACTTACCGAGGTGTCGTAAAAGGCGACTAAGGTAAGTTGACGTCAGGCAGGCGGCCGGTCGTAAAATGTCTAGGAAATTCCTTTAACAAGAATAATTAATGGAATTAGGCGTTACTTTGCGGAGATCCATAATACAAAAGTAATAATAAAATTATTTTGCTATAATCCGCGATACAGTAAATAGAAAAAAACTATATATTTTATTTATATATATATATTTTCTATTTACTGTATCGCGGATTATAGCAAAATAATTTTATTATTACTTTCCTTTAACAAGATGTTTAAAACATATTCAACCCCAAGTACAGTAGGAGAATAATGATGAAAAATAGTAAGGACTTATGTGCGCAGTTTGTGCATTACCATTTCCAAGAAAAAATAAATACAAGTTAAGTTTAATTAAAAATTAATAACTATGTGTTCCGCACAAACGTGCGGGCGGATGAAACAACCTCCGGGACCTGGGCCCGTCGTCTCGGCGTCTCAACCTACCTTATGCGGCCGTCAGCTGTATGCGGTCCGGCCTCATGAATCACTGCGTGTATATGTGTACGTGTGTGTGTGTGCTTGTCTGTACTTGGCCGATTCCCGAAACCGTTGGCTCGCCTCTGCAGTGTTCCACGGACACGTAATGTCTATTTCTTCCGGAGTATACACTTCACTATATCGGTTAAATAACACAAATAACACGCGGTTGCACACAACCTTCGTAAGGTCACACGTTATTGAATCGTCCCTATATCGGGGAACAGTAAGCCGAACGCGCACTAAAACCGCGGACGGTCGCGTCTTGTCAAACGCTTCACTGATTAAACGCGTCACTAAATCTGAGAACCACACCCAAAACGCATAATTACGCGTGTGTGTTGTAACAGAATGCCGTATACGGGCACGCGCCGCCTGTACTTATCGTAATCCAAAACGTTACCAACAATCGGCGCTCGCGTCGACAATCGAGTGTATGAAAGTCATTGATCCGGCCGGTCGAGCCGCGTCGCGCGCGCCAATTTATTCAAAACACTATGTTTATTAAATTTTTTCGATGTAAATTTAAAAAAGCGTTTCATTTGAATAGAAAATTGCTTATCTTGAGAATTTGTATAATGAATTTACGTTAAAGTCTTCCAGTCTCAATGTGAAAGTAAATTTAATAATCAGATCTTTTTTCTAGTTAATCTAGAACGTTCTAACAATTTTTCAACATAAAATCTCTTTTACGAGGAACACTCGTTTCAAATTATAGTCCGCTGACGTTGTTTATTCAATGCTGTATTTTTATGATGGCAATATGAGAGGGCAGGACATTTAATGTAGCGTAGCACCATTCTTAATATTGTACTTTCGTACAAAAGAAAATTACGTTTTGGGTTATATAGGGATCGTGTTGTATGGTTGTTAGTTTAGATTTTATATGGAAGCACGTAGATTGTCCAATAAGTAAAGTAATGCAAGAAAGATACGATTTATTTATTGATTTAAGTATATATTACAATGTTTACATATGTTACACGTCTCTCAAGCTTCTGGCCCCCAACCTAGTTTAAAACTAACTCTATTCAATGTACATTGTATTTATAAATATTAGAATATATTTATAAGTATTATAAACAAATCAGGGAAAAATGTTTTAAAAAAAGCTTTCAACAAGATTTCATGTCTCTACTGTTAACCGTTGAGCAGTGCCTTCGTCAGCAGCATCAAGTCGTGCTAATATAAACATGCATTGTCATCGGAACTGGACCAATATAAAAAATAATATCAGTTCAATCAGCTGACTACAGAACCGATTTATGCGGACAGCCACTGGTTGTCCGTGGTTTATGCGGAACGCTGACCTCCATAGAGACCTCGATCTCCCTACCATTACTCACCTCTTTAAACGTTTTTCGAAATCTTACTTCGAGAAATCTGAGGTACACCCGAACCCCCTGATTTCAGTTGCTTCTACCTACATCCCAGTTAGGTCCGACCATCGAAAATATAGGCGTCCAAAAAGCGTCCTGTATGACCCCGACGATCAAATAACGATCGCCAACACAGAAACACGTAACACACTCACACAGCGTCTTCGCCGGCGAAGACGAGGTCCCAGTTTTCTGACGTCGGTCGGTCGTGGCTTCTCGCCACCCTTCCGACGTCGCAATGACTAATCTAAGTCATACCATCAGTCCTCCACTACACGTCGCCCTAAGCCGTGGTCCGGCCTCACAGGAGACACCCTTAGGACGACGTTCCCCGACTTAAGTAAAGCTTCTGCGCTCTACTCCCTGCATTTCGCAACTTCGGCGATGCCTCTGCGCTCGCCCGTCCCGCCCGGTGACGCTGTAAAAGCCATTAGGGCTAACAGCATACAGTCAGTTCGAAAAAAAAACAAAGTTCAATCAGACACGGGAAGTGGGTGAAATGTAACTTGCAAGATTCTACCTTCGCATACATACATACATTGCAAGTTGAATCAAATTTAAAATAGATCTGAATATGGGTACAAACAAAAAGGAATAAAATAAAAAATTAGGAATATTTATATTCCTAAATTATGAAAGTAGACCAAAAATTACATTAATTTCCACGCGGGAAAAACCGCGAGCTAGAGCTAGTTTTACTAAAATAGAATTACTGCCAGTAAAAATTACGAATGGTGTCGTTATAAATAAAATTAAGAAATCGGACAATTCGTTGGAAATTTTGATGTTCATTGAGTTACAAATGGATGTTCAATAAATGATTATCATAAAGACCTATCACCTGTCTGGAAGGGACCGTATATGGCGGCCTGTGGTCGTAATTAATAAAAGTAAAAAGTGACGAGTGAAGGGCTAAAACGCATTTAATTCTTGATAAGGGTAACAAATTGGATAAAGATAGCAGCGAGGAGACAGCGAGATCGTAAGTGCATTGCTGTGATAACTCGAGTGACGGTAGTAACTTATGGATAACTGTACGGATTTAAATAAATTTTTATTACATAAATTACAATTTGTGTATCATCAAATTGAAATAAAAACCTTCACATATTATAAGCTGTGATTGCCAAACTGGTAGCGAGTTCGAAGTAAGTTTTCTATGATATATACGTAGAAAACTTATAACTTATTCGATTAATGAATATTGACATGTCATCATACATCATAAATGGTGAATTGAGGTATCATGCATGTCCGTTTAATTCTCGGGATCTCAGTAACCTCCTAATCACCATTTCCCATTTCTTTTCATTTTCGTTCATTTATCTTTTATCATTTCCTAGTGCTAGTTCCTGACTCAAACACATAAGAACCCTAACGCCTATCGGTTAATGAGGAAAATTAGATATCAAGAAAAAGAAGTAATTTAAGTCAACATGATTATAAAATCCACTTTTTATTTTAAAAAGTCCATAGTATTCCTTCGTTTGTCCTTCTAAAATTACTCTTAGCAGTTCTATAACCGATGTTTGTAATCTTGAAATGTCAAAGGTATTTAATTTGAATATCACGCGTTATCTCAATCCCATACTTCGAATTTATCGATGAAATGCCTATCTAGAGGATAAATTGTATTGTGAATAAAAACACCGAATGGAGTCGATTAAAATGATTCGTCGTTTACCAAAAGGAATAAAGATAAGTGTTTTTTATGGACCTTTCGCAAATAATAAATAGGCTTTTCTTCGTTTCTTTTATAATGGATGATATTTTTTAACGTGACACAATATTTTTTGCTTGAATGGAAGACCTGTGAATGTTTTAATTTGTGAGTGCTTGTAATTTACTTAATTTCATTTTTTCATGTGTTTCGAAATTATATTTTCAATTTTCGTTATATCTATCTATGTTGATTCTTATAATATAAAAAATAAAAGTAAGGCTCAACAATGATCTACAATTTTTACGTATGGTGATAATGTCTTGTTATCATATTTTAATCCATTTGATATAAATAAATAAATTAACTACATGTACCATTATATGTTAATTTACCGATTGTTTACCGATTGATCTTGAAATTTTGTTTTCGGGGTCATTAAGGAGCAAAGTAGGTTTCCATGCACAGTTTATAATGTATAATTTTTTGAATAAAGCAAATCAAGTCAAATCTTCATTTAAACAATTGCTTTAAACATGGCTACACGAAGATGTTAATTAATATAATAATTTCGTAACATGTTTAGTCAAGTTTAACATGCAAATTTAACATAGTAAAATGAAAAATTAATTAAAAATATAATCATTTTAATAGTTACGTCAAAAAAACTTACCTACCTTATAAGTGAGAGCTATTAAGTTCCTAGTCAACAACAAACCTGTTAACGATGGAAAAATAACTTCAAGTATTTATGCATTCCTAGATGGTATCTGTCAAAAAGCGTTTCTCTGAATTGATAGTAATATATCAAGACGTTAAGGCATTGATTCTCTGTTAGTCGAATCGAAAGATCAAGCTTAATACTAATGGGGCTTTGTGTTGCTTGGGTGTGTCCCGATCCTTATCAGGGCGGCGCGACCGTTCAATCATATCTCACTATAAATGTCACATGTTACAAGTACTAACAATTTATTAGTGATAATAAATTAATGTAGAATTGCCATCGCCATTTTCCATCAACGTTTTTATCACTTATGAGTTTGCTTTTACTGATGGATTATGTTGATCCTTTTTGCATTAACATCTCACTCCTGTAGACTCTTCAAGTATTTAAAGTATGACAAAAAGGGGACATGCTTATTGAAATGTTTAGTAATAATAAATAAATATATTGTATAATTACACACACGGTCATCCGTCTCCAATATAATTTTAATTATACTTGTGTTATGAGTGTACAACAGTTAAATATATATATAACTTTAAATAAATACTTAAATACAAATGTACTTAAATTTTTTCTTGTAGATAATGCGCTCGGTGGGAATCGAACCCTTAACCCGTGGAGCTGACACAAGGTCACTGCCAGAACTGCCAGGCGTTACTTGGCGGAGATCCATAAAACAAAAGTAATTGTATTAATCAATCGTTCTTTTGTTACGATTATATATTATCTATTTAGGCTATATAAAATCAATTAAGACTAGCATGTCATCTATCTATCTATACTTATTATAAAACAAAGTCTCAAAAAGCTGTCTGTCTGTATGTAATTGATTTTCTCAAAATCTACTGAACGGATGTTTGTACGGTTTTCACCAAAAAATAGTGCAATACTTCCGGATAGTTAAGGTAAATGGTACATATCAGTATTATGTAAATTGGGTTAAAGAGTTCGCGCAGTTGTTAAAAAACATGCTTGCTGGAGCTTTAGTCGCGTGCGCTGCGTAAACCAGCAGAGATATGCTAAAGTAATGTATGGTACGCGGCAATAAATAATGTACATGAGGCTCAGAGAGAGAAATCAGCTAGATTCTGCTTCATAGAGCATTGTCTCTGTAGCACAGACTGACGAACGCGTGTGTGACAGTGGCAGCGCTCTACGAAACCGAATTGGCCAGCTGTTTCGTTCTAAGTTCTCGATATGCATTATTTATTGCCGGGTACTATACTAGAGAATTGTAGATCTACAAAAATACTACAAAAAAGTCCGCTATAGCATGTCTCTGTCTCTCTGTCGGGAAAAGTTTTGTAAATCACTGAATTCCACGCGGGCTAAGCCGTTGTTGACACAGCTAGTATAACATAAGTAATAGAAAAATATATAATTAGTTGTTAGTACACTGTGGTACTTTAAAATTCTTAAGAGCTTATTCAAGGCTTACAAATATCATAACATTGTTTCAAGTTTCACAAACATATTTAGTGATTAGTTGGCCGTTCAGAATAAAATATATCTATTAAACGTAAGAATTATTGCTATCAAGACAGCAATATAGCATTCCATAAGCGGCTGTTTCGGGTGTCGAACGACTTTATTGTCACGTAACACGACATAAGGCAGTAAAAACGTTAGTGGTATAAATTCAACACGATTTTAGTCAAAAATGATTTGCATATCGCCGCAGTTGTCGCGATAAGTTCGAGGTTGCGTGCAAACGACCTATCATCACTATTCATATGGAAGTGTTATTGATGACATGGGGGGTTATACATGTCTAAAATTTCTAAAATCGAGAAAACTTTAAGCTTTTATCTGTATGCCCTTAAGCATGACACATTTATCTGTTGTAATAAAAAAATACACAGCCTAGTTGTATTGCCGTGTGGCCGGCTGAGTAGAATGGACCACCCTTATTTCATACCGAGGCGACTAATTTAGGTTAGTCCACCGTTTGGTATCCGGCTAAGTAGAATAAACATTCATTTCTTACCGAGGTGTAAAATAATTTCACTTATTAAGAATTGCCAACTTTATAACGAAACTGAACAAAAACCTATTATATATATTAGTAACAGTTTCACGGGGCTGCATATTCTTGCCTTAAGTTAAAAATGACAACAATGAATTTCATAACAGGGCATCTAAAAGTTGTATCTAGTCATCGTTCGAACTGAGATTGACTTCAATAGCTTGCTGGCGAGATCTATTTAATGAAAAAAGTACCCTCTGTTGCATTGCAATAGTAGGTTAACTAGTTTCAGAATTGTCTGGGGATCTAAGGTCTCATCACAATATTTTCCTCCATCGTAAAACGCATGTCATTTTGCCACTCTTGTGCCTGTAATTCCTATTGCTATGCTATATACATATTCCTATGCTATATACATAGGACAAAATAGGATAAAGCTGTGGTAGCCCAGCGTTGAGACCGTGCGACTCTCTAGAGACAATCATGGGTTCAAACCCCGGGCAGGCACCAACGAGTTCTTCTATTACAACTTATGTGTCTAATTGATAATTGCAATTTATCACAAGCTTTTCGGTGAAGGAAAACATCGCGAGGAAACCTGCATATCTCTAGAGAATTCTAGGGATATGTGTAACCTACCAATCCGCATTAGAGCAGCGTGGTAGGTCATAGCTCCAATCGTATTCTCCAAAAACGCAGAGAGGAGGCCTATGCCCAGCAGTGGGACAGTAACAGGCTGTTACTTTACTTATTTTTTATACATAGGACAATTATATTTATTATTCGGATGGGGCGAAATGGTTAGCCATTTGAATATCACGAATATTTTAATACGTTATCAAACATTTTTTAAATTCACATATATAATTTTAACTCCTCAAAAATAGTGGGGTAATTAATACCAGCAGTAAACTAATAATAAAATTACCTATATTCATGAACGGTCGGTACATTTCCTCGTTAAAAATTAACCAACGGCATCAAAAAGAGCAAAGTTCATTGAAGCCACATGTTTGTAATAAAATTAATGCTCACGCAGACCAAATGATGGAGTTGACTTCCATTTACCCCTATAGGGCTTAATGAGCGTTACGTCCACGTCTCGGTTGCGAATACATTTTTTTTTGAGTAATTAGAACGTTTGCGTACTGATTTATACGGTTCAGTCGGCCCTTGTTAATTTGTAAAGGACTCGGTTTCGTGTCGAGTTTGTTTTTAATGCTCTTATGAAAGGTGCCGCTTTCTCGTTTTTCACTTTCAATTATGTAGGGTTTAACTGAAACTTCGTTTGTGGAATGTGTACTTTAATGTATTACGCATACATAATTATGAAATTAAATTTTATATTCAGGAATTAAAAACAAGGGAACATGAAAGCTTTTACTTTTAGAATTATTCATAAAATTAAAAAAAAATAATAATAATAAATAAACGTTTGTTTGGAACAATACATAGTACATAACAAAAATGAACGTTGATCCTGCAAAAGTGTGTGTGTATGGATGTGTGATTTAGTTTGTGTCTGTGATCGTGTGTGCATTTAAGTTACAAAATCAACAACGTGGTTTTTTATTAACAAAAGAAACTAAAATATGCTTCAGTCACAGATTTTTAGACACAGACCCAATGATTGTACTGAGACTGACAGTTATAGTTTGTGTTCTTATAATTTAATAGTCATAATACATTGAATAGGGGAGCCTTTAGGAGCGAGTGTACCAATAATAAGAAAGGCAAGTTAAGAAACCCATACTTATCTAAGTCACACATAATAAAGGGACTGAAGACAGCTTCGTTTGTTTTCTTTTTTTTTTCGATGGACATTTTAAACCTTATCATCTACTCTGATATAATAACTTCTACTGATACTTCTACTTGAAAAGTCTTCCTATTTTAGGATATCAAACGATATTCCATAGGCATCTGTGTTCATAAAAATTAACCAACGTCTCGACGTATTTATTATCTGTTCATTTCCGAAATCATTTTTTTATTGCAAGAAGCAAGCAAATAGCTGTCGTGAAAAATTTATAGAAGGCTATAGTAAAAAAATGTTGTGGTGCCGCTTTTTTATTGTTTTAAAAGTAGATTTTCAATGACTGGCCCGTTAGCGCTGTGGGTAGTGACCCTGCCTTCAGCTCCGCGGGTCGCGGGTTCGATTCCCGCCGAGGGCCAACATTTTCTATAAACAAATCGTTGGTTCTTCGAGCCTGGGTGTGTATTTGTATTTAAGTATGTATTTAAACTTATATATGTAGTATATCTACCAGTTGTACGTCACACATAACACAAGTATTAAGTTACTTACTTTGGGTACGGACGACCGTGTGTGTAAATGTCCCATATATTTATTTATTTATTATTATTTATTTATTAATGTGCTCCTATCAGTGTAATTATACTTCGAAAGCTCATGAAAATATCAGTTTCCTTTGTATTTCATTTTGATGAAGATATATACTATCCAAACTATTTCATTATACCATTATATGCCTGTTATTGAACCAGTTCGAGACACTATTTTAAACCGGAAGATAACAACCTATCAATATTATAAATTATATTAACGAGCATGAATAAAATAATGCACGTCTAAGCTTGAGATTACACGTCGCTAAATTATCGCAATTTCTATTTTAGATTTAAACTCCCACTCGATCGATTTGAAACACGTCCCACACGCAACATAAATCATCAATGAAGACACTGACAGTAACTAACCAACCCTATATTCTAGATACTAACAGCTGATTTTTGTACATAATTACGTCTCTCATGTGGGGTATGACAATTTAATGAACGCTAATGATCTTTGCAATCTTTAATAGTTAACTTCTTAGATACCTACTTGTAAACTACTATTAAAAAAGAATTCATAAGTCTGAAAAAGGCAATTCTTTTTACTTAATAAATTACTATCCTTACGCGTATTTAATATTCCTATTTTCATATTATTACATTTGGAGGCGTATTGGTGAAATTATTTTGATAACTAGACAGGGCTTACTGTAGTTCAGTTCATCATTAAAGTTATTGGAAGTCTTTTAAGAAAAATATTAGATTCTTAGCTAAGACTATTACTAACTTAACACAATTGAGATTTGTAACTGCCAAATTTCGATAGAATAATAGTAAACCGACTATTATCCGTTTTAACACCTCGGTTGATCGCCTCTTCGGGTGATAAGAGGGCTGGCTCCTTTTTCGCACAAAGAATCAGCTTAGCGATTCAACGCGGAAACGCTGCCAGCATTCTTGGCACCATTCCACGTGGGCATGATTTGTATAGTAGTAGCGTGTAAGTAATTTAAGATAGATATAACTTGTATATATTTGTTATAAATAAATAGACAAACTCTTTAAAAAAAAAAAAAAAAGTAAACCGACTATAATAAATAAATAAATAAATAAATAAATAAATAAATAAATAAATAAATAAATAAATAAATAAATATAATAAATAAATACATAAATAAATAATTAAATGGGACACTTACACACATATTCCGTCCCCAAAGTAAGTAACTTAATACTTGTGTTACGGGTGACGGACAACAGGTAGATATACTACATATTATAATTTTAAATACATACTTAAATACAAATATACACCCAGGCGCGAAGAACCAATAAGTTGTATATAGAAAATGTTGACCCTCGGCGGGAATCGAACCCCTGACGCACGGAGCTGAAGGCAGGATCATTACCCACTGCGCCAACGAGCCAGTCACTTATTATAAGATAATTACAAAGTTATTACATTACATTAGTGTACTAGTACTAGCCTCTTTATTGTTCACTAAAATATTTAAAAATTTGTTTCAAAATAATTTAAGCTAATACAAAACATAACATACAAACCTAATGCATGCACAACTTATTACGGAATCAAAATTGCTTTCAACCAACCAGTGTTAGTTTTAAAGCTAAAAATTAGTTTTTAACTTTGGTCCTAACATAATTTTTAACTTTCATCAGGCAGAATATTTTTCATCTATAAAACAAAGAGACATGCAAACAGTTGGTTTTTATTTTTTATATCTGATAGACATCCATTGCTCAAAGTAGATCTATTAAGAACAACTTCATTATAAATTTGAAAAATATGTATACATTTTAGTTTATAATCATGTTGTGAACTGTTTTGTGTATCTAATAAAATATATATATATTCAAGGGGTTTTTACGCTACACGAATTTATGCCTATGGGATTTAACTTCTTGTGTCTGTTTGCCTGTCTTCTGCTAATAATCCCAGAGTCCATCAAGTCTGTACTGTTTTATTTCATGTGTTCAAAAAATTATTAAAAAAACCGATATAGTTGGAACATGGATTTTTTGTTTCTCGATTTTTTGTCTCTGTACAAATACAAATACAAAGTTGCATTAGAATATAGTATTACGCAAAAAATGAAGCAATAAAAAAAAGTTGAAATTGGTGGCGTTTGCAAAGAGAGCCCGCACGGCCGCAGGCGGTCGTTCGCAACACGCAACACATTTTTGTTGAATGGTGACGGTTTTAAATTAAGGTTGACTACATACATAGCTTTATTATTTTTGACAACATTGTCAACTTTGTATTTATACCAGTTTATTGATTTCAGTACGGTTATTCCTTTTCCACCGCGGGTCAAAGCACCGCCTAAAATGCCTACGACAATTTGCAATTCTCCATGATTTTAAATAATCTTGTTTAAATATGCTTAATTGCTCACATTTGTAGTAATAACGTTTCCAAATACCGGATTTGAGAATGTCATAAATTTTAAAAACTACGAAATCCCAAAATGCAAGTTATATTATAAAATAACGTTTGGAGAAGGGTAGTCTGATTTCTGAATTATGCTTCATAGATTTATTAAAATCAATAAATTTAATAAGAAAACCATGAATAATGATTATGATTGGTATGATTAATGACGAATTTAACGTAGGTAAATAAAAAAATAAATAAAAAGACCTTTTTCAACAACATCAGACTAGAGATTTTAAACTTTTTTATATATAAGAACGTATGTAGAGTTTCCTCGGTCGTAGAGATAGCCAAAAAGCAGTTTTTCCAGTTCATGTATTAATAATGATATTAAAATAGGTAAAAAAATAATTTGGTATACCATGATATCAAATATTTTGATATGTTAACCTAACGTCAATATTGACAGTCGATAAAGCGTTAGAATAGTCTTAAATATTAAATATTTTCTGAATACGACCGTTTAGAATCAGTGTGCACATTTATGGTTAACGGATAAAATGAAACGATGCGTCGTCAAGCTCGTCTGTGCATGTTTGTGTTCACCCTTAGTTGATGTCGGTTTCGTCTTTTGTGTCTCGTGTTCACGTGTTCTTTCGCTTGAAATAACCAAACGAGATAAATATACAAACTGAGTTCTGTTTTGATTCGATATTCACAATGCGATTTTTCCTGACGCCTTTACGTATTCGATAATATAATCTCATTCGAATCTTTTGTTTGTCACAGACAATAATTTTTGTTTGTAAGCCTTTATTAACGTGTTTTTAAATAGATAGTTTCATATTTATCTTCGAACTTATCAAAAAAATATATCCTTTTTACATACAATTCATTATGGGGCGATGTTTTATTTGCTCTTTAAAAAGAGATTTTATTCATTGACTTATCTAAAAAAAATTACTGGAAACCTAAAACGAAAATTCCCTATTTAAAACAAACAAATAACATTTCACATGAATTCAATTAAGGTTTATGCAGTTTTTTGGGAATTTCAATACTTATTGGAAACGGTATTTCATTTTGATGTAAAAAATTTGATTCTGCACTTTGATTTTCAGTCGAAACAAATACTTCGATTTATTATGCACCCTTTTTAATTTCCTATTTTTACGTTTTAAAATGAAACAATAAAATACTGGATGTAGCTTAAGTTACAAACCGAGGGTGAATTCTTAAACCTATTATTTTGAAATTGCAAAAATGATAAAAAAAACCATTGCTTTGGAGAGAGAATTCTATGGCCTATCACATAAGGCACAAAAACGACTGTATAGGATGTCAGTCCTCTACAGTTCACGTTAGCTATGATTTGACGCTTTTTGGCACGAGGATACACTTCTGCACGGAAAATTATAGCCTATTGACTTTATATAGGAGTTGAAGTTCCCGGAAGGATTTTAGGGCGATTCTCTGTTAAAAGTTAATGGTTATTTCGACTTGCATTTGGTAGACGGAGTGTGTTGATAATTTGACGTTTAATGAAGCGAGGCTGCGAGTCCGGAAGATGGTAGAAAAATGCTAGCGAATGCAAATTTTCTTCGTAATTGTGCGTTCTATTGTTTCGTTTATGAGGCGAATGAAAACAATTTCCACAGTTTCATTTGTGTGAATGCAGAAAATGAACGCGAAGATTCGTCTGCTTTATTTTCTGGTTCGAAACAAAAGCAATGCGAAGCTAGGCTCGCGTAAATTGTATCATTAAAGTATTTTTTGATTTACTGTATCATATTTTACACTGTTTTTTTAATATTGTTTTGTTTTTAATTGTGGCAAAGGAATATTTTTATGCATTGCGACTTTGTCGTGGAGCCTATCCTCCTGATGATGCTTCAGTTTAGGGGCGAAACAATCGTAGAGATTTTACTGGTGGATGTGTGTATTGCTTGTATGCAATGTATCTGGTGGAGGCGTCTTGGGATGCATGTCGTGACTTGTCCTGCAAGTATAAGGTACGTGAATTTTGCCAGCATATTAGCATTGCATGCATTCGCAATTATTTATTAGATCATAGCAAAGTATTTCTGTTGTAGTTTCTGTATTTTTTATGCATTTAGAACTTAAATTTACAAGCCATTTTTTTCATGTTCAGTCATTTTGAAATGACTGTTTCTGTGCGTGAATGGTCTGTGGTAGTCAATTACTTCCAAGCGTGCGCCATAGACTAAACTGTCTGTTACTTTTATATCTGCGTTTGCCATAGACGTTTAAAAACATATTTTATTTATCGATAGGTGGACTGTAGTATATGCATGAAGATTTGTTAGAATTTTTATCCGATTTATTACTTTGGTTTTTTACCACATTGAAGTTATTCGGGTTTATTATGAAAATTTTGCTTAAAATCAATACAAGGAAAAACATGATATAAAATACCAAAAGTCGTCAATTGCCACTAATGAAAAATTACGTAATGTTCAATACCCCCTCGTTATGTATGTATTTAAAAATACATAAAGATAAATAAAATAATCTTTTAACTATTTATTTTATTCTATTAGCTATGACCTTAACAAGGCAAAAGGAATACATAAATTAGACAGCCGTTATCGTGAATGATGATGGGTTTAAAATATATTTCGCACGCTTAATATTAAAGTTGGCTGGCCCGTTGGCGCTGTGGGTAGTGACCCTGCCTTCAGCTCCGCGGGTCGCGGGTTCGATTCCCGCCGAGGGCCAACATTTCCTATAAACAAATTGTTGGTTCTTCGAGCCTGGGTGTGTATTTGTATTTAAGTATGTATTTAAACTTATATATGTAGTATATCTACCAGTTGTCCGTCACCCATAACACAAGTATTAAGTTACTTACTTTGGGGACGGACGACCGTGTGTGTATATGTCCCATATATTTATTTATTTAACAAAAAAAGTGACTTAATTCAAAATTAGGCGTAAGAGAGTTAGATACAATGTAATCCTTATTTTAATGCAATCAATATCTGGCTACAAACTATTAAAAAAAATAGTGTTTTCTTGCTCTTTCTAATTATAGGTCTCTATAGCACTCACGAGTTTTGTAGACGGCTACGCTACGCTTTATTGCAATTTGTCACAAAATAACTTTTTTGAATTACGTCCCTTTAATACTAAGCCTGTGTGTGATTCATCAAAAAATGGCTACATATTTTTTTCAAGATTGTCATTGATCTATAATATTCGAATTTCGGACGATCATTGACTCTTGTTAAAAATGGAATATCACGCCGATATAAGTGTTGTTGAACTCGATACTTTTAATTGTAAAGGAGATTAGCTCTTATCTGATATAGAGTAGTGTGAGCATTTGTAATAACATATTTATTTCTTGCGTTTGACAGCTGTAGGCGGTACGATCTAGACGATAAGCCCGAGCGCTTCTAATGCGAACTCAGATTATTAATTGGATGTACTCAACTTTATTTATAATATCATAAAGCCTATTATTTTTAGACTTTCAATATGAATTTACAAAGTAAGACTCACGGTAAAGTATTTCTACGTCCACTTAGCGGAATTTGACAGTCTTTATATTAATTTTACTCTGATATATATAAGATAACCTGCATCATTTTTTGTATGAGAAAACTTGTTATGATTAAATCATTGCAAATTTTGAACTTTTAATCGCAATTTTTTTTTATGTAACTACTAAGCTAACCAAAGCACTATTGTGCGTGCCGGTTGACATTCAGCATTTTTATTATTCTAACTTATACTGGTATAAAGTCGTACGATTCTTCGAAAAATCAATTTACATAAGTGCTCGATAGACGAGTGCAGTTTACTGTTTAAGAATGTTTGTTATTGAAAATGGTATACATAAAGAGGGTAAATAAACCTTTACGTTGTCGTATTTGCTTAAATGAAAATACAATGTAAATTTCGCTCGTAAAATTTCGCTTCGTTATTTTTAAGGGATAAATTCCAACATATTATTTAAAAAGCTCCACACTACTTTCGTTTTATAATCTATTTTTTGTTTCAGAATCACTGTTCACCGACTCGAGCACTATCTGCATCCTTGTGTTTTATACTATATATTTTTATACTTTTTTATACTATTGCATGTTTGTGTGTCGAACTCGGTAAGTAATTATATATATTACATATTTAGTTTTAAATTACTCTGTGAAATGTATTTGTTTATCATTACTCTATACAATTAAACAATAGATCTATCTGTGATAACAGATTCATCAATACAATATACATTGTTTAATCTCGAACTGCATGCACTGTTGCAGCATCACTGCCGCCTATCGATATGTCATTAGAAAAACTGCATTTCACGTATTTAATAACGTCGTCAATACACACCCCATACAAGAAATCTATTAACGTCAAAACGAGCGTTTTAGCAATCCATCAAGTTGAACCCTTGTAAATGAAAAACGCTTTTCGTCTTTAGGCGTGTTAACGTTGCAATTTTTCAACAAAACTCTTTAAATGTTACGTATAGATTGATCGATGCGAGCGTTACATGATTTGAGCAACTAGCTCGAAACTTTACTGAAGACGAAATTGCTTCAGGGAATAAAATGGCAAGAGATTAGTTAACAAAATTTTAATTCAAAATGTTCCTTGTCTATAGACTTTTGCCAGTACTTATGAATCGTCAAGCCTTTTTTAAAGAAACGACCACTAATTTGGTAGGTAAAAGTAAGTAAAGTAAAGTAACAGCCTGTTACTATGCCCACTGCTGGGCTAAGGCCTCCTCTCTCCGTTTTTGGAGAGAAGGATTGGAGCTAGACCTACCACGCTGCTCCAATGCGAATTGGTAGGTTACACATATCCCTAGAATTCTCTAGAGATATGCAGGTTTCCTCACGATGTTTTCCTTCACCGAAAAGCGTGTGATAAATTGCAATTATCAATTAGACACATAAGTTTTTAATAGAAAAACTCATTGGTGCCTGCCCGGGGTTTGAACCTATGTCGTCTCTAGAGAGTCGCACGGTCTCACCACTAGGCTATCACAGCTTCGGTATTTGGTAGGTACTTTGCCCTAACTAAGAAGAACCTCTTTTAAAAAATATATATACAATTTGATTGATTACGTGTTAATCATTGCAGCCTAGTGCGTAGCTCATTCTCCTGGCCTTATCCCACTCCAAGTGGGGTTGCGACAACATGCTACAAACATGTTGCCATATGCTTTGGCTATGTATTTTACGACCGGCCGCCTACCTGACGTCAACTTACCTTAGTCGCCTTTTACGACACCTCGGTAAGAAATGAGGGTGGTCTATTCTATGCAGCCGGATACCACACGGCATTTACCTTAGTCACCTCTTACGAAACCTCGGTAAGAAAGGAGGGTGGTCTATTCTATTCTGCCGGATAACACGCACCACACGGCTAAGCCTAGTGCGTACCTGACTGCGGTTAAAAAAATCAATCGGGTTGCACTCCGGGATTGCCGGCAGAAGTGAAAACTAGAATACTAACGTTGTGAATTTTTGATATTTTAGGGAATAATTTTACAAGAATTTTTTTAATTATCAGTATAAAAGTTTCATCATTTATGTGGTAAAATACAATATTCATTTATTGACATGACAATTTATTTCGTGGAAGCGCCCTTCTTTGCCTAAACGAAAAACGAAAGTGAGGGGGACACTTCCTCTCTTACCGCCAGGGTAAACTCTCCCTCCGTCTTCACAACGTGCACAACTCCGATAAAGAAGTTTTCACTTCAATATCTACAGTAAGTTTTATGTAGTAGCATAGTATTATAAATTGAATAACTATACAAAAAAGAAACTATATCTTATAATTAGTGACAACAAAAATGGAATAAATTATTAAACGTGTTATATTATTATATAAATTATATTTATATAAATTATATTTATATAATAATCTTACACGTTCAATAATTTATTTACACTTTATGATCACTGAGTAAGTTTGATTTAAAAATCGGATTTACATTTATATGTTGTGAAAGTTGCCAAATCTGGAAATCAAATTCGAGTGCAAAATAATTTTTGACCATTCTGTCACCAAGGGGCAATCTTTGCCTATTTATAAAAAAAGAGCAAACCCTTCTTTTCTCAAGAAAAACCTGACAGCCTAAATAGAACTAAAGATTTAAAATTGTTAAAGTAAATTAACTAACAAGTGACTTGTGGATACTCCTTCTAATTCACTAAAGTAACAAAGCTTTGCAACCGATTTAGATAAAATGTAATCTGTTGGACGAAATTAAACCAGACATGTCAAAATAATATACAAAGTTCTATGAAAGATTATAAAATTATGTTTATAATAATAATATTTTTTATTGATATCAGACATTACATCCATTATGTTAGTAAAAAATAAAATATAGGAACTTAAAGACTATGTTAGTAAAACAAATTAATTATTTTTAACAAATTGAAATTAAAAAAAAAATTCAATTCAAATTAAATTAAATTAATTATACATGGTAATTTTATGGAAAGAGGAGATTCACGTCAATCAGTGGTTATTTTTTTTATGTACAATTAATATTTTTTTTTTACGGTTAAATTCTCTTCTCAAATTATATCTATTCGAATTACCTATTCATCCCAGACAACTAGATTACTCTAATTAGATTTCATCACCAAGATGAACCAAACATAGCTCGCTGAGAGAATTTGAACTTACTTATACTCATAAGGTCCATGAGATTAAGGACTAACAAAAATTAATAAAACACACGTTGTCTAACATTAAATTATGATTACAACTATAATCCGAGAGTAAATTGGTTTTAACTTAGTGTGTAATACCTTTATTAGCAACAACTATAATATAGTTAATACACAACAACGAGAATAATTTGTCCCGAGATGAATTGCGCAATGCAATAGGAATTCTCAGTCTAGACTCGAACGTTTAATGGGTGCAAATCATTGGGAATTGCATTCCCCGTACTGTAGATGACAGTGCTAATAAGTTCGTATAGGGTCAGAATTTTATATACGGCTTCACTTCATTTTTTATATTAATAAGTCCAAACGAGTTTAGATATAGTTTATAAACATATTTAGTGACTTCTAATAGTCCTAGAGTCCTGAAAGTCCTAGTTCAGTGTTAAAATTGGGGACGTACTGCGTTTTCGAATTTTACCGCAGTGTTCGTTTAAAAATTTGGCCTTTGAGTTAGAACAAAGGGGAAGCCTTTGCTCCTAATCATTTTAAGACAACTAGAACGAAAAAGGAAGGCAAGATAGTCACGGCCTGTTACTTTACTTTTTATTTAATTAAAATAGGTAAATATTTTCGCCATATTTTAGTATTTCAAATTAAATCTGTGTAATCTTAGTATCATAAAACATTAATTACTATTTTAAAAAAGGTGCCAACTAGTAAACAAAGTTACCTCTTACTTATACCTATACAAGGTGTTTACGCAACTTGTGACTTGTAATTTTTTTCCCGTCAATCTTCATCATGTCTTCAATAATATTTTCGGACGTCAGATTTTTGTTGTCGATAAAATGGTTCCTGCGACCCGCCCAATTGCCGCTCAATTGCTGCTTTTAATAGACTGTATTTAGAGAACTAATAGCACCGTCAAAGATTATTTAAATTGCAAGATACGTTCAATTTGTGATATTACAAGAAATTTAATGCCTTAATTAGATTTGCTAAATATGTAAACCTTTATTTATTTCTTTATATATTACTAATAACACTGTGGCAGAATTCGTCTTATACAAATAATATCATATATAGGTATATGAATCATTAATAAATAAAATTTATAATATTTCGTGTATTACTTGTCTCAATTATATATATTATTAAAAATGTTTATTAAAGATGATTCTGATGGAGATAAGATTTTTTCTCACATATAATCAATCAATCAATCAAAATTAGTCAATCAGACTGTTATACTTACAAAATTTGCCATATATATAACGCATAATTTTTATAATAATCTATGATATTAGGTCCTTACATATGAAATTGGCGTTTTGTCGTACTGGCCACTTTGATCTCAAATATTACCTTTATGGTTGGGAATTCCAAATTCAAATTCATACAGCTATTTACTCATGCATTTGTGTTTCAAACCCCCTAATTCATTTGTTTTTTCTTCTTTTGTTTTTTTCTTTGTGTCACTCTGTTTACAAAATGGAAAACATGAAATATCGCGTTATTTACGAGTATGAGTTCCACCGTGACACCAGTGCTGCAGAAACGGCTCGAAGGATTAATGATGTGTATGGTGACGGTGTCGCAAAAGAAAACACAGTGCGTTTTTGATTCAAACGTTTTCGTTCTGGAAATTTCGACCTGCATAACAAGCCTCGTGGACGGCCGGAGACCAAAGTTGATAATGAAGACAGACTATTGTGGAAGCGGATCCATCGCAAACCACGTCCGAGTTAGCTGCAGGCTCCGGTATTAGTGATAAAACTATTGTAATCCACTTGAAGCAAATTGGGAAGGTGAAAAAGCTTGAAAGGTGAGTACCTCATGAATTGAGTGAAGCAAACCGACAAACGCGCGTCGACTGCTGCGTTATGTTACTCAACCGGCACAATAATGAAGGAATTTTAAATCGAATCATTACCTGTGATGAAAAGTGGATCCTCTACGATAATCGGAAGCGCTCATCGCAATGGCTGAACCCTGGCGAACCAGCCAAATCCTGCCCTAAGCGAAAATTGACTAAAAAAAAGCTGCTTGTAAGTGTTTGGTGGACTAGTGCCAGTGTCGTTCACTACAGCTTTCTTAAATCTGGCCAGACGATTACGGCAGATATCTATTGTCAGCAACTGCAAACCATGATGGAAAAGCTAGCTGCTAAACAACCGAGGCTGGTCAATCGCTCTAGGCCAATGCTGCTTCAGGACAACGCTAGACCACACACTGCACAACAGACGGCTACCAAATCAGAGGAGCTTCAATTAGAATGTCTTAGACATCCACCGTACTCTCCGGAACTTGCTCCAACAGATTACCATTTTTTTCACAAGGAAAAAAATTCAACTCCGATGGGGCAGTCCAAACCGCCTTCAAAGATTTTATTGATTCCCGCCCGAATGGTTTTTTTAGTAAGGGGATCAATGAACTACCTATGAGATGGCAAAAGTGCATACATAGCAATGGTACATACTTTGATTAATTAAATATGTTTCATTAAAAAAAAACGACTTTATGTCCCTCCCATAGAAAACGCCAATTTCATATGTAAGGACCTAATATATGATTGTGTGTCAAATGCATAGTAGTGTGTGTAATGTTTTATTTATTGATTATCTGCACTTTATAAACATTGATATCAAAAACTAGCTGTGCCAGCGGCTTCGCCCGCATGGAAACCTGCGTTCACAATTTTTTTCTAGAATTAAAATTTTAAACATAAAAGTCATTATTGTGAATTAACCATAAGATATAGAGACATACTATTGAAGACTTTTTGTAGTATTTTTATATCTACAATTCTCTACTACATTACTTTAGCGTATCTCTGCTGGTTTACGAAGCGCACGCGACTAAAGCTCTCACCAAGCAAGTTTTTTAACAACGGCGCGATTTCTTCAACACAATTTAAATAAAACCGATATGTACTAATTTACCTAAACCATCCGGAAGTATTGCATAATCTTTTGGTGACAACCGTACAAAGATCCGTTCAGTAGATTTTTAGAAAATCCATTACGTACAGACAGACAGCTTTTTGGACTTTATTTTATATTAAGTATAGATATGAGCGTTCTGCACTTCTCCTATACATAAACTACAAACTGTGCCAAATTTCATACTCTTCCGTCGGCGCAATTTTCGTTAAAAGTGGTCCAAAGTTTTTGCTTCGCGTAATGATATATAGATAAGGTTAATTCGATTTATATTTCAGATAACGAACGAATCTTGGAGTATACTGAGTAGGCAAAAACTAGAATATGACTTTACCATTTCATTATATTCTTGATCTTTGCTACTGTTACCAAATTAAGCGTCGAATAGGTATCAGATAAGCTTAAATTGAATCACCATCAAATTGATTGAAGGTTAGTCACTGGGTCGACACTTAGAGGCACAAATTAATTAGACACTTACATAACGTCGTCTATTCAACCACAGAAGCGCGTATAACTAAAGCCAATATTATTTTTATATTCTTAGAAGCTTGCGCATCCGTTAGCAATAGCTTTATATTTCGTTTGATGATTACTGATCATGAATGGTATGATGTGATAGTCTGAACTTAATCTAAAACACGATGTATTAGCAAAAAAATATTATTATTTTCTCACATTTTCGGAAAATAGAGCAGCTTTCCGAAAACAGCACAAATGAAAAAAAAAAAAACAATTTTTGACAATCATGTCTGTCAGTTAATGAATAAATCATCTTTGATTACCACATACACATAATCTCATCAAATAGGTTTAGGAAAATAAACTAAGCGTACTTTATCCTAATAATTTCCGTCAGTTAATAATTCAAAGGCTTTTAGATTAGCACGGAACAAGTTTTTCAGACGGCATTACAAATATTGAAAATTTTCAACTAAACATCGACATCTTTTCCAATTTTCCGTCTCCTAAATATTTAATGCATAAGTGATAATTACTTTCATTAATGTTCTTTAAGAATAATTTTAAAGTCCATGACAGTAAGACGTGAAAAGTTTGAAAATTTTGTTATTCTTTGAATAAAGACTATTTAGATTTTGTATTTGAAATTTTAGTATGTACTGTTCGATTCCTTCCTGATCCTGAAGGAAAAACGATTTTTTTAGGCTGCTTATATGTTAACTGTACCAATATCCCTATGCATATGTAATATTAGTATAGATGTTTGATTGTTTAGCTCGAAACTGTATAATAAAGTTTAGTTTAAACTAATCGAGTTTTAAAAGAGTTTGGTTCCGAGTCTAAAAGATAATAAAATATATAAATAAAAAGCGTATTCAAAAGATAAAATATTTAGATAATTCTTATTACGCTCCAATAAAAATCTCATACATAAAAGTTATTCTAAATATGCAGTTAAATTCAGAATTCGTTTATTTTTTAGCCATAAAAAACATTTTAGTGGCCTTCTGAATCATCCAACGTTATACCAATCTGGATATGATTTGTACTTAAGAAAACGCAGCGAGAGACGTAGTAAATCATTGCGTGTGACACTTACGATTGCTGCAGCTGCATAATCCAACGAAAAATAGTACCGCGGTCACAATGACTTGGAGTTTTTTAAATATTTATACAACCAAGGAGGGTCTGATAATAAAGGTTGCGTCGTAAAATAAAGTAAATTGTGAAATTCCCCTCAGTGCTCTTGCTTTAAAAATAATGTAGTAGCGCGTTCAGTTAAGGAATTCACGTGAATATATCAATTTCTTTAGGTGTACAACTTTTTACATATATCAAATTTATTGTATTTGTTTGACATCGTGAGCTGACTGTGAATTCAAAAATAATTATGGAATGATTTATTTTTATATTATCCGTTTCGAAATTGTTTGAAAATATATTGGCATATTACATGCCTTGATAGCATAGACGATGTAGTAAGCGATCTTTTAGACTAGTTACTACTACGTTCTACTACCGGTTCAACTCCCAGAAACTTTTTGCAAACTGCTACCTGCGCCACTACTGATTTTCACTAATTTGTTTTACCCTCTCTCCAAATCCAAAAATTTCCTCTCTCCTTGAAGGAAAGATTAGATCTAGATGCATAAAACTGCTCCTATATAGATTGCTACGTTACAAATATCACGGGATACACTGATTTTGTCACGATATTTGCTCATCCATTCTCACTAAATATAAACATTAAGTACATAAATTTATAAAGAAAATTTATAGGCGCCCGGGGTACAACCAGTGAATGCTTGGAAAGGATAAAGCGGTCACACTTTTCAAATTTCAAAGTCAGAAAGTTGATCTATCAATTTACATATAATTGGAAAAGAAATTAAGAGAAGAGATAAACAAATACGTATGTATGTACATTAAAAAAAAATTTATTAAGGAACATCAACAGCACACGTATTAAAAATTGGTTAGGCTACATACAAAAATAAGAAAACATCTGATACATGCACCAATTATAGATTTACACAACATTGTTTCGGCGGTTCACATTTAAATATTGTAGAATAATGTTATAGTAGTTCAAGGTTTTTCCCATTTTATAACAGATTGTCACATGATTGTGTTAATAACAATTTTACTGAAAACATAATAATATTATAAAATAAAACAATTCTCCAAAAGCAGATCGCCTCGATCGAACCTCAGGCAAATAAATATACAAACAATCAGTCTATATGTTACATCTAAGTTATTTTGTTTCCTTAAAACTACCCGTATATATATTAATGTACTGATTGAATGGTAACATGATGCTTGAGGAAATGGGGGCTTGAACATTTCCCGAATAGTATTTTATTAAAACACGGAATATATGGGTATTGATTTTACTAGTGAAGTAAATAAATTCTTACACATAAAGTCAAAATAAACACATTACAAAGCACTTGCGGAACGTCGAATAAACCCCTTCTGACTTTGAAGTCATCTGTCAACTTATTAAGTGGTAAACTAACGCTGCACTTTCCCGACTGGGGTCGCCGCTAAGGCTTCTTAACACTTCAACATCAATTGATTCTGCACACCTGTAGCCCGCACATTACCAGATCAACTTCGCAATAATATGAGCTATATCTGTTTTATTTATTCTTTTACAAATCTTTTCGTTTTTGATTTGATGACGCAGGGTACACCACGCATATCTCGCTTTACCGCCCAAAAAATAGCTGTCTCTCTTCGTACCACTGTATTCACTGACTCATTCACGTACTGTGCGTTATTCTGTAACTCACTCAAACTCAAACTCAAAATATTCTTTATTCAAGTAGACTGTTTACAGTACTTTTGAATCGTCAAATGTTTTCAAGAAGTTACCACTGATTCGGAAGTTTGCTCCTACCGAGAAGAACCAGCAAGAAACTCGGCGGCCATTCTTTTTTTTAAATATATATTTTTTTACAATTTGATTGATGGTTTACAAATTAATCGTTGCAGCTTGGTGCGTAGCTGACTGCAGTTAAGATATGCTACTATCACTCAAATAATCTTCAATTGTATAGTAAGCTTTATGTAGCAGCATCGTTTTAAGATAATTTCTAAACTTGTGTAAAGGCAAGTCTAGATAATGTTGAGGAATTTTATTATAAATACGTGTACCGAGACCGACAAATGACTTTCGCACCTTTTGGAGGCGCAACCTTGGCGTCATTAGTTTATTTCGGTTTCTAGTGTGTCTGTCGTATCTATCACTATTCTTACTATAAAGGTGAATATTTTTTCTTACAAATAGTATATTACTATAGATATATTGAGAAGCTACAGTCATGACGCCTATTTCTTTGAATTTCTCCCTTAAAGAATCACGCGGTTTCATATTATAAATACCACGAATAGCTCTTTTTTGTAAAACGAAGACCCTGTGAATATCAGCCGCTGTACCCCATAGCATGATTCCATATGACATAATGCTATGAAAATAGGAAAAGTAAACAAGTTTTGCTGTTTCAACATCAGCTAATTGTCTTATTTTCCTAACAGCGTAGGCAGCGGAACTAAGTTTTCCACAAAGGTTTGATATATGGGGGCCCCATTGGATCTTTGTATCCAAGGTCATTCCTAAAAACACAGTTGTATCCTCTTTCTTTAATGTTTCGTTATTTAATACAACACTTTTTGCCTCTCTGGTTTCATTAAGTAGTGAAAACTCTACGTATTTAGTCTTTTTTGCGTTTAAAAGTAGGTTATTTGTAGTAAACCAGTGAGATATTTGAAACAAAGCATTATTCACATCGTCAAGATTATCCTTATTTCTGTCAACCTTAAAAATTAAAGATGTATCATCTGCGAATAATACAATGTCACAAATACTGTGCACTATTCGACTATTCGATATGTGAAACCTACCACTATCCAAATTAGCCCAGAAAGATTATTATAAGCTCTAATGGTTCTCTTCAAAAAGAGAGATTTCTAGCGTGGTATCCCCATGCAAACCTCTCCTCTCTCCTATCGCTCTTCCTAGCTATTTTTTTACTTACTTTTATGCACAAACTAATATGATGACGAGCGATCACATAAAAAAAGACATATTTATAATAATTAATTAACCTTCATCAAGTATTCTTAACAAATTTTGAGATATCAATAAATTTGACGATAAAACTCAAGTCGGTAAGAGGTAGCAATTTGCTAAAAACACCGTCCCCGTCTTGCAAGTTGAACGAACCGCTTAGCGAAAACATTAGCTTCGGCTCAAAGGCTTTTCAAAGCAAATTGCACGTGAAATTCGACAGGCAATGCTTCGCAAAAATCTTGTGCCGATATTGGTGATCCACCTTGTTTAAACTTAGATTATGTTGCAAATAAGGTTAACAAGACCACGAATCGAAAGTCTTAATTTTATGTTCTTTTATCGAAGTACAAAGTCAGTAAGTCAGTATGTACAAAGTCAGTAAGAAGGCGTTTGGGGCATTAGGTTCTCTTAGGCGGTTAGGTGCTTTTCTTCCTATTCCTACCAAAATTATGTTAGCACAATCTCTGCTGTTATCAATTGTAGACTATGCCAGCGCAAGCTATCCTGATCTGACCGAGGACCAATTAAATAAACTTGAGCGTTTACAAAATCTTGCTATTCGGTTCATATTTGGATTACGTAAATATGACCATGTTTCTGAATTTCGTGCTAAGCTCAAGTGGTTACCCATCCGTTTTCGCCGGGACTTGCAAATACTTTCTCTTCTGTACTGTGTGTTATTCCACCCAACGACACCCCCTTACTTGAAAATGAAATTTCATTTCGTAAGGTGTCGTAATAATTTAATAAGATCCTCACGACGATTGAACCTTGAGATGCCCTCACATAAGTCGTCGTTTTTCGGAAGTTCGTTTAATGTGAAAGCGGTTAAATTATGGAACACCCTGCCGATATCAGTAAGGGAAGCTAAATCGATAAATAGTTTTAAATATAAACTGAAAAATTATTTCCTCTCACTATCTGGTTAGATCTACCATTTTATGTATTATATATGTATGTATATTTGGATTGTATCTATATTATTTATTATATATATTTATATTATTTTATTATATATATTTATATATTATATATAGGTACTACTATATATTATTTATGTATTATTTTGTGTATATATACTCATTTTATAAAAAGCACCACCTACCTGTTTTTCCCGGTATTAATAGATTCTCTAGCCCAAAGGTTGCCTGGAAGAAATCGCTAATAAGCGATAAGGCCGCCTTATTGTAGCACTTAGTTTAAGCTGCTTTGTTATTTATTTACTTTTTGTAAATTTTTATGTGGTGCAATAAAGTATATTGTATTGTATTGTATTGTATTGTATTGTATTGTACAAATTTATTCAACTGGTTTAGTTTGATATGCGTCGTCGTCTTTTAAAAACACCGAGAACAGTTTTTTGTTATGATGTTGATTAGATTAAATCAATTCAAGACTAAACTAGGGTTAAAGCTTCTATTTGATGAATCTATTTCAATTAAGAATATTTTGAATTAGATTTTGAAATGCATCTACCAAAGTAAGAACGAGTGTAAATCTTAAGTTTTCAAAGGATATATTAGAAAGCTCATATTAGTATCGATTGCCTTCAAAAGCTTGAAAATAATTTTTTCCTACAAAATCTTTCTCGAACATCACATTTTTTATACTCATTAATATGTCTTGTATGATTGTATTGAATGCACATAAAAAAAAGATAACAAGCAAACATAGATACTAAAGATTAGCTGAACTACATTTTAACCTTACTGTCCGCAATGTTATCGAATTGACTATTCAGATTTAGTTGACTCAAATAGTACTGACGTATATATATAGGCAACAGGGGTCAAAATCTAAGATAAAATCAGGCTGTTTGCCGAATGTGGCTGTAATTAGCTTCAAAGAAATTAATTAGCTAAATAGGATTCTTTCATCTATATCTTTAAAAGACGTAGTTAATCTTAACTCTGATTTATCAGTATTAACCTCCTTTGACCCTTTTTTTCCAAATCTAAAGGCTAAATTATTTAAAACACGGTCAATATTATTATTAAGTAATAACATCAGCTCAAACTATTACCGTATCATCGTGATAAAGTCGGTAGGTAGGCGTATCAAGTGTATCAAGTACTTGGATATTTGTACGCCTGAGAATAAATACTTTTACTGTTATTGACATTGTTGTATCGAGTGCCGTCTACCGAACATAATGTTCTTTTATATCTAAATAAATATGTGAAATGTTTTGATTGTCTGAACAATTGTATGAGATATTTTTATTACGAACGTATTAGAAAACAATTAGTTAAATCTGAGATCATCATGTATGATATGGACTACGAGATTCTTCATTGAGAATCGATGGTTTGAGCAAATAATAATTTCTGTAAAAAGTATATAATAATGTTAACGTTTTTAATTTTATTATCTATCAGTTTTGATTAAAAGAGTTTCTCGAATAGATCCTTAAAATTATAAATCAAATTTTAATCGCAGATGATGCTGAGATGAAAATTAATAGTAATATTTGTACAAAATATGAACTCAATAGTTCCATTTCGTTCTTTTAAACTCATTAAATTAAGCTAGATCTAGCTTAAATAGTATATCTGGTTGTATATTGCGACATTTCGGCTACAATTATAAACTTAAGACATCTTTCTATTCACTTTGTGCGATTAACGACGCGTGTACCAATAGATTGGTAATCGAGTTTTTTACGCGTCATTTAAATTAAATCGTCTGGTTGACAAAAAGTCGAACGAAACGCAATCCATTGTGTATAATAGAAAACAAATTGAGATGTCTTTAGAAATCACATGGCGGAAATGAATTTAATTTATCGACGACTTATTCAACTGCAGATAGCTCAGTTTTGCCGGACAACTAAAAAAAAAACAAAGTTAATTTTACAATTAGACACGCCTTTATTGCAGTGTAGTAGAGTTCACATGTTTGGAAATCGATTGCGTTAAATGCAACGATATAAGTACTCAATTGACGAAACTTAATAGGACTTTAACAAATAACTAAACATTTTGTAATTCGAGGAATATCTCCAGCGGGTAGTTTGCTTAACAAAAGATGGGCCGCCTCTATTTGTCCTTGCACTCATCCGATGTCAACATCTGCCCTTTTTTTCTTAGATGTGACTTGGCGAGTTGAAATAGATATTTGTTCAACTAGCCAGAAAATCAGGAGCCCATTGTATTTATATGGGGAAGGTGGTAATAACTTTGTTTGGTTAATAGAATTTCGGTTGTGCACATTGCGTATTTTGACGTAACATCTTCACGGTTATCCTATTTGAATAAGCCTCTTTAATAATATTGAAGGTTTTTAAACTGTGAGAAATTATCTCTCTTTAAAATGAAGTTCTGATAATATTTATAGAAAGTCTGATTTAGATAGTGGTGTTATTTGTAATGAATCATATACAGTCAACGTTTATCATATATGCGAACGATCAGACGGCGATCATCAAGTCTATTGCAAAGTAGGGTGATTGTAACGAACGAGACTCATATCAAAACTCCTGCTAAGATTTCTTTATTGCGTTGCACCTATCGAGGATACAATTATCTCATCATCATCGTCCGAGATTTAAAAAATACTAGACTCGATTGTGGCTTCGCCCTCGTGGAAATCAGTACATTTAATTGAAATTTTGAACATAAAATTAGTTATTTTGCTACTTTTTTTATAACTAATATAGAATAATATAGAATATAGAATAATAAATTTATAACTAACTCTTAGGGTATATACATAGGTAAAAATTCAGATGTAGATTAATATGAACTGCAGGTTTTTCTAAGCGGTACAAGATAATGTAACTTGAAGAGACCTACCTTGGGAGTAGGGCGTCCATTGACCGAAGACGAAGAGAGAGTTTTTTTAATGCTTTAATAAACAATATAGTTTTGTCATAACATTTGCATTACAAATTCCGAAATGTAACTCCTACTTTTATAAATTAGCTATCGAATATAGGTACATAAATGATCTAGCTACCGAATAAATAATATCATTTATGAAGTCAGCATTTGGTTAAGCATCAGGCTTATACTACGTCCTGTTATCATCACATAATTCATTATCATAATCATTTTAATCGGTTCAATAGGTTATACTCACTGATGCATACCAAATTATTGTTTAACACAATCATTAGTTTTGTGTAAACTTAAATAGGTATATTAATTAGCTAGCATTATAAATTTGTCATTATAATATTTAATTAAGCGGGATAATATATAGTTTCGATTAATTAAAGTAACAACTATATGATTTATTTATTTTATTAGTTTGTTGCCGGTCAATATAAAATAACAATTATAGCATAACAAAGTGAAATTAAGGGAAATTTTTATTTAGAAAAACACTATTTTTGTAAGATACACAGTTCATGAGATACTGTTAGGGTTAATTTACACTAACTAACATTAATATGCAATCTTAATTTTAGGCTTTCAACGGCTGCCTGCGAATATTTTTAAAAGATTTGCGTATCTATTCCGTGGTCCATCAATAGCTCGTCTTCGGTTTAGGGATCAATATTTATATAACCCCTTGACTGATTACGGGTACTTTTCTTATTCTCACCTCACAATACCTATAATATATAGAATTAGGCGTTACGTTGCAAAGTTTGATAATGCAACTCATAATATTCGACTAATCGGCGGATAATAACAAAGTAATATTGGAATTATTTTTATGTAAATCTGCACTCCAAAAAACTTTAAATTGCCCACTCCCACCGAATTTATTTACTGTTGTTTTATATACTACTTAAAAAATTAAAATCCTTTTTTTTTGTTATTTAATTATTAAAAGGGTTTCGGATGAAATTGAAAAAAAAAGTTTCAATTTTATCAAATTATTAAAATTTCTGTAGTATTAGTTTTACCCAGTAGTAAGACCGTACGACTCTTTAGAGACGATCGGGTTCAAATCCCCGGGCAGGCACCGATTAGTTTTTCAATTAAAACTTATATGTCTAAATGACAATTGCAATTTACCACACGCTTTTCGCTGAAGGAAAACATCGTGAGGAAACCTGTATATCTCTAGAGAATTTGAGGGATATGTCTAACCTACCAATCCGCATTGGAGCAGCGTGGTAGGTCTAAGCTCCAATCCTTCCCACCAAGAATGGAGAGAGGAGGTCTAAGCCTAGCACTAGGATAGTAACACGCCGTGACTTTACTTTTTTTATTATTACATTTTCATCGGTTCTTGATAAGTGTACAAAGCTTAACTTAAATCTGTCCGTCCAAAATGGGTCAAAATTAAGTTCAAAGAAGTAGATACAAAATACAAAGCGTGTTAAATGACCTATCTGCTTTAAAATTTAATATGTAATACGATTCCCAAACTGAGAGCTGTGATAGCCCAGCGGTGAGACCGTGTGACTGTTTCGAGATGGTCACGGGTTTGAACCCCGGGCAGGCATCAATGAGTTTTTCTATTAAAACTTATGTGTCTAATTGATAATTGCAGTTTATCGCACGCTTTTCGGTAAAGGAAATCATCGAGACGAAACCTGCATATCCCTAGAGTATTCTAGGAATATGTGTAATCTACCAATCCACATTGAAGCAACGTGGTATTTCTTAGCTCCAACCCTTCTCTTTAGAAACGAAGAGAGGAGGCCCTATGCCCAGCAGTGGGATTGCAACGGGCCGTTACTTTACTTTACGATTCCCAATCGACTCTAAAAATCTAATTTACAGCAGATGTAACAATAGTTTTGGTCTGCTTATGTCCCATATTATCAAATAAACTTTAACTGGAACATTATGGCTATAAATACGGAACGTTGCAATATCTGTCTGTTCGTACGGAGTGCAGACCATTTGCATACGGAGCAACGTGGAAACAGCCTCTGTTGGAATTTAATAAAAATATCTCAGCGTTAGTGGTGTTTATAAAACAAATATACGACTTGTATACGTTCAATAAACTTAGCCGCATCCATTTATAGGATTTATGCAGTGTATTATTACAGTTGCTGTAATTAAATGCACTGTGTATGATTAATACTGTAATATGTGGGGTAGGAAGTAACAAGTCGAGTTAAAAAACTTTTAACAAAATTTCATATCCCTACTGTTGAACGTTGAGGAGTTCCCTTGTCTATAGCCAATCCTAGCAGCAACATCAGGTCATGCTTATTATAAACATGCATTGTAATCGGGACTGGACCAGTATGTTAAATTTTAGCTCAATTGGACACTGGGAAGTGGGTCAAATTTAACTTGCTATATTCCACCTTCACACATACGCAAGTAAAATAAAACTTTTTTTTTAAAGTATCGACCTGCAGACCTACCATGAACTCTTATTGCGACTCAATTGTAGACGTAAACTAAATTGTTTTGCTTTTTCATACCATGACGTCTTAAAGACACGCACTTTAAGTCGTTGTCGAATGATCTTTCGGAATACGTCCTAAAACATTTCAGTAAAAGAGGCAGAGTTATCTATAGTTCATATAATGTCCTTTTCAAATACTTCATGGTACTTAAAGAAAGCGGTTGGTTTTAGGTACTGACTTTGAATTGAATCTTTTCCTAAAAGTTCATGGTAAGCCTACTGTCATTATCCCACAGCTGGGCATACGTCTCATGATATAGAATTGCTCCAATGCGGATTGCTAGGTTACACATATCCCCAGAATTCTCTAGAGATATGTAGGTTTCTTTATAATGTTCTTCTTCACCGGAAAGCGTGTGATAAATTGCAAATATCAGTACAGTACATAAACTTAAATAGAAAAACTCATTGGAGAATCATTTAGAAAAACTCATAGAGTCATATCCCATACAGGCGTATGGGATATGACTCTATGACCACTTCGAGAGATGAACACAGTCTCACTATCACAGCTTCATATTAAAACTTTTATATAATTCTCAGCTATTGGAATTATTTACCAATAGTTTCTCCATAAATTAAGTAATATACTAGCTCTGCAGTGCCAACCGGGGCTCCATTAGCATTCAACTTTATTAGGTCCCCAAGTTGTGGACAGAAGCTGACTGATGGAGTCAAATGAGAGATATCTGAAATTAGCATTCATAAGCCAACACAGACGACATAAATAATATCAAACATTTATGTTATTACGTGTCGTGTTAGATACCAGTTGCTATCAAAATGACCACGTTCACTCAACTCATGGTATATGATGATGACCTTATAGGATGGATATCTTGTACGCTGTAAGAGATAGCAATAGAAGTGTATTTAAATTTAATTTAGATTGCACATGATAATGTGATTTTTCTTCTTCTTCTTCAACATAACGTTACAGAATCAGCGTTTGTCATTCAGCGTTATAGAAATCTATTTAGCGTGGTCCCTAAGACTTGGGGTCCACTTTCCAAATAATTTTCCTCCACTTTGTCCGATCTTGATCATTGTACCTGCTTAACTTATTGGCTCCCATTTCGGGATCCACAATCTCAAGCTAACGCTCTTTTGAGACGACCGCATGGTCTAGCTCCAGAGAATACCACACTGAGACATCTATTTCTGACGTTACTTCGAGGGTAATGGATCGCACCAACATTTTTACTGTCCAAAGACAATCTCACCTGCAAGTGATGCACCCTGCTATACAACGGACAGGAATCTGACAACAACAGTACCTCTATTGAGATCGCAGAGGTTACACGGCAGTCGATCTACATAAAACTGTGACTGCCAAATTATTATGGAAAGTAGTCAAAGAAATGATAATGTGATTGTAGAGATAAAATAAATAAGGAATCTTTTATATTTATCAAGGTCTTTTAACTCTGCACCTTTGATATTGTGTAGCCATACGTACTTAAGATAGTGATAGTAATTAATATAAGAGAGGCTATATAGATGAAACTAAAAAACAAAAATAAGACGATATCGAAGATAGCGTCTTTTCTATCCATCAGATAAAATTTTATAAAATAATTAATACTAGTAGAAATTGTTTTACTTTAGATAAATGAATTAATCTTATACTGTTTCATATCAGTTCGAACACGTAATCAAAGTACGGTCTCTATTAAACTACTCTGTATTCGAGTCGACTAGTTGTCATGTTAGTTGGAGAATATTGCTATAGTTCTTGGCCGCAAGTATTACGCCTGGAGCTGATAGACTTTCCCACAGTGTACTATTGTGTAATACGTCGGAGTTTCCTCATTAGTGGTATAATAATAGGTAAAGTCCGTCACACATTTGATAATGACGTAATCGGTCTTTTATTCTCAAGCGTTTATTAACGTGCCGTAAATATTTCTTTGAACATTATAAAACGCAATTTTATTGTATATAGGGGCATAATAAAAAAGCGTTTAAGTAAATTATAAATAATAAGTTCTTAAAATTTTTCAGTCACCAAAAAGATTTTTTAGATAACAGTTTAAGTTAATGAAAAACGGAACTTTGAGCACTAAAAGAGTTCGAAGCGGTAGCGATTTAGCGCAGATTTATTGCTTACCGTTAAAACCTAAACTACAGAAATTTTGTTTTGTAATATAAATGTTTTCGTTTTACTATAACTACAGTAAGATTGTCTTTTTTTGCCCTTTAAACAAATTAACGAAGAGCCTGGCATGGTACTACTGCGGGGCAAGTTACCTTTCAAATTCGATAAAAAGATACAAAGGTTGACTATTCACCTCCAATGCGAATGTGCGGATTAAACATATCTTGTTAATATGCTAACAAATACAGGTTTCAATACGATTTCATCCTGACCGTAAAGCATATAAGACATTAGAAATATTAATTAAGTACAAGTTTGAAACCTCATTGGTCTGCCTAGCTTTGAGTCGCAAACCTTTGACAAGAACTATAACTCTATGCTCTCTATAATAAGGTTTTAACTACGCCCTGCAAGGGATAAACTAACGAAATAATCAATGAAATCCTTAACTACTTTTTTTACACGAGGCAATCTTTCACTGGTAAAGCTAACCGCATTAGAAGACTTTCTTGTTTGTTCTTCTCGGTAGGAGCATATTTCCGAATCAGTGATAGTTTCTTTAAAAACATTTAATTATTCATGAGCACTGATAACAGTATAGCTGTGATAGCCTAGCGGTGAGACCGTGCGACTCTTTCTAGGGGAACACGAGTTCAAACCCGGGCAGACACCAATGAGTTTTTCTATTAAAATTCATGTGTCTAATTGGTAATTGCAATTTATCACACGCTTTTCGGTGAAGGAAAATATCGTGAGGACACCTGCATATCTCTAGAGAATTCTGGAGATATGTGTAACTTGCCAATCCGCATTGGAGCAGCGTGGTAGATCTTAGCTCCAACCCTTCTCTTCAGAAACGGAGAGAGGAGGCCTATGCCCAGCAGTGGGATTGTAACAGGCCGCTACTTTACTGATAACAGTCTACTTAAATAAATAATATTTTGAATTTTAATTTGCTTGTTAGTGACGAGGACTCGGAAATACTGAACATAAAGTCTTCAATCTCGTCAGAATTAATGAAGCACGCTAAAGCTAAATAAACTGAAAAATGCGTCGTTCAAAAAATATAAATTTAATTGGGTGCGCAAAATCGATAGCACATACTTTCAAATTCAAAATGTAGGCTATTTAATTGTTACGTAGTTTAAAGTATGAATGACTATCCAATATACAATTTTAATGTAGAGTGTAGCAGTTACCGCAGTTTTCAATTTAACACATTTAATATTAAAAGCCATTTTATCTCACGCAGTACGGAGTGCACACAAAGTATGAAACTCGCATTCGTTGTCGCTTCGATGGGTTTATTTTTCAAAAGTGCAATTTTCAGTTGAATAGCATGCAGCTCGCTTCGAAATTAACAAAGGCAAAGTCCGCAGTGCATTTAAAAGTTCCAAAGCTAACGTTTCTATTTATTTCCACGCAATTTCCGCGATCAGAAGTTTTATTAAAAGATGGCTTTATTTAAACTTTTGAAGAGCTGGTCGTGGTAGGGTAATATATCAGACAGAATATTGCAATTTATTCATAGCATATTCAGTTATAAAGTTGTGTTAGCCTTGCGGTGAGACCGTGCAACTCTTTCGAGAGGTTTATAGAATTAGGCGTTACTTTGCGGAGATCCATAATACAAAAGTAATAATAAAATTATTTTGCTATAATCCGCGATACAGTAAATAGAAAATATATATAGTGTTTAATGTATAGTGGATTATCAGTATTTTCATACCCGATACGTGCAGGATTCGTAAAAGCACATGCACAAACCTCCATGTGATAGTGAAACTGTGTAGTGCTTGTGTATTTTGGTGGAAGTGGTGGAGGTTTGTGCATGTGCTTTTACGAATCCTGCACGTATCGGGTATGAAAATACTGATAATCCACTATACATTAAACACTATATATATTTTCTATTTACTGTATCGCGGATTATAGCAAAATAATTTTATTATTACTTTTGTCTTTCGAGAGGGTCATCCCAGTTCAAACCCCGGACAGACCCCAAGGAGTTTTTCTGTTAAAACTTATGTATCTAATTAATATCTAGAATTTATCGCACGCTTTTCGGTCTCTAGAGATTCTAGGGACATGTGTAACCTAACAATCCGCATTGTAGCAGGGTGGTAGGTCTTAGCTCCAACCCTTTTCTTTTAAAACGGAGAAAGGAGGGCTATGCCCAACAGTGAGATAGAAGCAAGCCGTTACTTACTTATACCCAATAACATAAAGTATTTAGTAGTAATTATTTGTATAATAATTATACTCGTGTAATTAATGCAATTTACACAAACTCGCATCCTGTTGTCTGTTCTGTCAAATAACGTCAAATTCTTACACCAAATTTTGTAACACAAGAATTTAAAAATATCCAAATGTCCCAAACACATTTCGTTATAAAACCCACGTTCAAAACATAACACCGTTTAAAATCCCATGCCGATTTTATCCCTGCACATATTTATACGGAATCACGATCGCAACGTGTTACCTGAGTCATGAAGCCTTTTATGACGGTCTATTCCGTGACCAGGTGGACGCTGCAAACGAAACCGATCCTTATTAGGAAGGTAGGAAAGCCGTTGAAGAGATGCCAAAATATAGGGTAAAGGTCTTTGCGTCCCGCTGGGATCGATGTAAGCGGTTATCTCGGCATCAGATTAAGATAGCTAGAAGGTCAAGTTTGGCACGCGAGCAAATACGTACATGAGGTAAAGAAGTTGCCACGGTACCAGGTATTTGTATAGGCCTTTGTATGGAAAGTGGAACATCGTAATCAGCTTTGTTTTTTGATACTTTTACTTTGATATAGTTATTAATCATTTGGCTAATATACATAGGGATTACATACATACATATATGATTTTTATTATCATGATCAAATCTAATTGGAATCGTCCAAAAATAATTACTTAATTAATTTTGTTATATACATTTGAAATATCAATTTTCATAGTGTATAAAAAACAATGACTATATACTATTAGTGAATTTTGGTCTATTACGGAAAAGTAGCCATGTGTTTTTTAGATAGTTCATTAACAGTCGCTGAATTTAAAATTCGCAAATCTAATCTTTGTGGTGCCATAATGAGATTTCTTGCTTCATGAACAAATGTTTGAACGGTTCATTTAATTACAATATACTGTTCTAGTTAAAATTTTGTCTAAGAATAAACATGGTACAGAAGTGAACCTTGGCAGGCTGGGTTCTTCTCTAATAAATGTTAAACTGAACTCGGCCTACTATTGATTATCAAATCTTGTACCCGCATAAAGTTCCCAGCTCCCATTAGAACTTTATAGTACAAAGTATATAATGTATACAAAGTATTTAACAACTAGCCTGTACAAAAATGCAATGTAATTTAAAAATTTTTACTTGATTATTTTTTAAGTTTTTCCGACGCACAAAATTTCTATTCATATTTTAATATTAGACGAATAAAACGCTTGCTATATACCACTTTTTTTTAATCATTAATTTCGTTTTAATCTGTTAATAATTTTAAAATAAATCAATGAAGTTCAACTCTCCAAAAGAAAACTTTATTGTCTTAATTAACCTTTATTGATTTGAATTTTGAACCCTGAGTTGTTCCACTGAAAACAACAAAGAGATGTCTCGCAGTTGATATTCAAACGTTTACTTAGAAACAAGTCGACGTGTACAACTGACGTGGACGTAACAGATAAGACATTTCTCCATTGTTTCTTTGGTGTTCTAAAAAGATAGGAACGTAATTGAGATTAAATACGCTTAATCAGTCGAAAGAGATGATTGAATCAGAAGTTTTATTTATAAAAATACAGTTCAACGGCTTTAGACTAATCGTCACGTTCTGTCGCAGGAAAGGTGCGGTATGAAAATATGTATATACTTGTATATATTAGTGTTAATATACCTTAAATTAGGGACACATAGTTCAGAGAACCGATGGGCGCTGAGATCTCTAGGTGTCAGAATGGCGGCCCTGCACTGGAATATGATAACCTCAAAAAGATCGCGCGATCGCTGAATACAAGCAGCACAAGATTGTGCGGTGTGGAGATCCCGAAGACCTATATCCAGCAGTGGACGTCCATCGGTTGAAAGAGACAGAAATTCCCTAAATTATGCACTGTAATGTTTTTGTCCCGTTCCCGAAAAGTAACCGGGAATTTTTCCGCGAGCGTTAGCATGCCACTATGACCAAAATTGACAACCATAAATTAAATTTAATTACCTATTTTACAATGCACATTATTAGTATATTTATCAATCTCTTATCAAAATCAATAAATTTGTCGATTTAAGTATTTCATGTAGATAAAATTTGTCTATCACACTAAGTAATTTTGCCGAATAGTCATAAATTTATCACGATATGATTGACTTGAATGAGCGCATAATAGACGCGGCGCGCAAAGAAATCCGTTAGTTTTAAGTTAGACATTTGAAATTTTGGATGTATAAAGAACTAAATAAATATATTTTTACTATGAATTAAAGAATATAAATAAATTTATCCAAATTTACGCCGTGTGGTATCCGGCAGAATAGAATAGTGAGTAGAATAGACCACCCTCCTTTCTTACTGAGGTGTCGTAAAAGGCGACTGGTAAGTTGACGTCAGGCAGGCGGCCGGTCGTAAAATACGTAGCCCAATCATGTGACAACATGTTTGAACATGTTGTGCCAACCCCACTTAGAGTGGGATAAGTGGGATAAGTGGGTGAAGAGAATGATGAAATAAATTTATCCAAAATTATCTATCACGAAACTTAATGTGGCAAACCAAATTTCACGCGGGCCAAAGCTAGTAGTAGTATATTTCTAGGATGATTGTCATCAACGATATATCGTATAGGCACGTTTAAGGTTTAATAGAGTTGTAAGTGAGGATGGTAAACAGCACGGATATGGGAGCGAGAGTATCGGTACAAAATAGCCGTCCTTATTCAGTTAGACAGTACATGGCATTCGTGACTTACATTCTGTATAAAACAATTCTCGGACAAAGGTTCTGGCCACGAACGGCCAACAAAGGAACAATGCGGTACGGGAGATGCCTTTACTTCATATCGATTGTACACAGGCAGGACAAGCAGGATTCGTTTAGACTAGTGTGTATATTTTCCAATATCTATACTAATATATAAAGCTGAAAGTTTGTTTGTTTGATTATTTGAACGCACTAATCTCAGGAACTACTAGACCGATTTGAAGAATTGTTTCACTACAAGATAGTCCATTTATCGAGGAAGGTTATAGACTATATAACATCATGCTTAGGTGAATAGGAGAGGAGATAAATAGTATTGCGGAAACTGCAAATTTTTCAAGCTTTCCTTGCGTGCGCTAAGTAAACGGTGAAAGTTATTTAAAACCATGTAATACAAAATTGTTCCCCTCTAAAAGTTCTAAATAAAAGTCCTGGACAGCATATGTCTAGCTTTTAAGTTTAACCCACTTTAACCATAATTAATATACGTATTACGGTTTACTCAAATAATAAGACTGATAGTTGAACGGTGAGATCCTGATACCGAGGGGGTCACGAATTCAAATCCTGGGCAGGCACCAATAAGTTTATGTTGTAAAATATATATATAAACGTCTACAAGCTTTAACATCCCAGCGGTTAGATCGTGTGACTCTCTTGAGAAGTTCACGGGTTCAAACACCTGGCAGGCACTAATAAGATTTCTGGTAAAATATGTGCCCAATTGATATGCAATTTATCTTATTTTCTTGAAAACCTCCACAGTTTTGAAAAACTCTGGGGATGCGTGTCATCTATTAATCCGCAATTGGAACAGCGTTATGGAGCCAAATTCTAATCCTTCTCCTGAAAAAGAGGAGATCTATGCCCAGCCGTGGGATAGTAACAGGCCGTTACATTACATTTATAGGTATTTGAAATTCCTATCGGGATCAATGTTTCTTAGGCCGTAATTGATGGTACAAACTAATCGACTCTGTAAGCAATTATGGAGCTATCAATCTAGAGTAACCTAGTTTCAGAAGCTATTAATTAAGTTAGTATCACCCTCCGCGAAACTTGCATAATAATTTTATAAAGAGGATGCTAGAGTTGGATACTACAATATGATTTAGTAAGTTAAAGATTCTGGTTACAACTTATATGAGTGTATATGATTTTTTTTCCGAATAATAATCGATTAAGAAGTGAAAGGCACTCAAACCAAAGTGTCAATTGCAAATAAATAACCTTATATAAGATAAATGTTATCATAAATATGTATATAAGTATATTATTGCCGTGTGTTATCCGGCTGAGTAGAATAGACCACCATCATTTCTTACCGAGATATCTTAAAAGGCGACTGAGGTAAGTCGACCTGCCATGTGGTATCCGATTTAGTAGAATAGACCACCCTCTTTCTTACTGAAGGGTCGTAAAATACGACTAAGTCGACGTCAAGCAGGCGGCCAGTCGTAAAATACGTAGCGAAATCATGCGACAACATGTTTTTAACATGTTGTGCCGACCCCACTGTAAGTGGGATAAAGGCAGTAGAATGATGATGATGATGATGCTGATGTGTATAAGTCAATTACTGATATGCTCTTTTTAAAATGTATTAAATTACGTTAAATTTTAACAATCTCTAAGTTAAAATAGAAGATGCTGACAAGAATAATAAATCGTGAATCCTAAATGGACTTAAAATATTCTCAGATATATATATATCTTACTGCTTCCTCCCAGTCACATTTTCATACTAGAAACCTTTAACTATTGAAATCTCGTGATACTATAACCGCTTTAGCAACTTAACCTAGTATTGCGCCGCGAACCGAATATGGAAACTCGATATCCGCTCGACCATTTATGGGCGAATCCTATCCACAGCGGATCGGATCAAAAATGGCGCTCATGAACGCTACTTGTGGCCTCTAGCTACTAATCAATTTTTTATCAGAATCATCAACATCGAAATAGAAGTGATAATCTTCTTGATAAATGCATTTCCATGCTCATACTATTAGTTAACCTCAAATCAATGTAATAAGCTAATATGTCATCCTGTCTGTCTCCTATGCAAATCAAATTAATCTTTACTTAAGTAAGCTTTTGCAACCGCTTTTCAATCATCAAGGATCAGTTTCATTTAATAAAACTTCCACTGGTTCGGAATACTGCTCTTAACGAGAAGCACCAGCAAGAAACTCTGCGGTCGATCTTTTAAACATTATTAATTTTGCTGGAGTACTGTATGAAGCTGAACGGATTTTTAAATCCAAGCATTTTAAACCGTTATGTAATCGGAAACTATAACAGAACTACTTTGCTATAATCTGTGCATACTAAGAGAATGTATGTAATGCTAACTACACTTAGCATTACATACATTTTATTAACACACGCGGATTATATTATTATGTTCTGATATAATTTCTGTAATATAAAATTTCGCAAAGTAACGCCTTCTATAAATCAGTTATATAATCTTCAATTGTTTAATATCGTTCAAGTATAAGCATATTTCTTATCCTAAATATAAACCTTTCTGTAGGCAAGTCTAATATGGATTGCAGTAAATCAACGCCAATATTAAAAAGATGTCAATTGGCTATATTACGGTTAGCAATCGCTTCTTGAATCCAATATCCACAGGGCTTCCTACAATGGTGACGAATCTATTTTGCGATGTACAAAAGCCGACTGCAGGCCACCCACAAATAATAGTATACGATTTGAAATCGTATTGTCCGTGCCTTTATTGCCAAGCACGTTGATGGGTTGACGTCTCTTGTAACGTCTTAGATACTACAGCATTCTGAAATACCTTCTGGTAGGGATGTAAAAAAAAGATTTTTGTGTTAATTGGTTCTTATAACACAACAATCGATTATTGTGATATAATAATCATCAATATTATAAATGGATTTTTCAAAATAGATTATATTAATTACCCTCTTTTATTTTTTTTTGTTTACCCTCTTTTTTTGCCGTTTAAGAGATATCTTATGCGTCGTTAGATGTTGCCAATGTAGCCAAATAAAACAATTTAATCGAATTTGGCAAACAGGGCATCTGTTATTTTTTATTTTTAGTTGTCTACTTTGATTAGTCTTTATTCTAATTAATAATAAAAATAAAAATCAATTTTTTAAATCATCATCCTCCTGCCCTTATCCCACTCTAAGTGGGGTCGGCACAACATGTTACAAACATGCTGTTACATGATTTGGCTACGTATTTTACGACCGGCCGCCTGCCTGACGTCAACTAACCATAGTCGTATTTTACGACCCCTGGGTAAGAAAGACGGTGGTCTATTCTACTCAATCGGATCCACACACGGTGGGTCAACTTACCTTAGTCGCCTTTTACGACACCTCGGTAAGTAATGAGGGTGGTCTATTCTACTCAGCCGGACACTGGTGGAAAAAAAATCAAATTAAATAATAAAAAAAAACTACTGATTATTTATTTTAAACAAATTAAAAAATATATATGCACGATAGAGTCAAGATAAAGAAAACCCACCTAGCGAATTTGTTAATGCGTGATTATGTTATTTAAAAACGCGTGATTCCTTTTAAGACAGATTTCATAAATGGCAATAGAGATAGAGAAATGTAGAAAAATATTACTACTTTGAAACGAGTTATCGCATAATACGCTGATTCTTGTTGGTAAAAGTAATGTTCTATACAAATGGTAGATTAATAGATACAAAATTGTTTAATGCAACAAGGTTTGTTTTAAACTTTGACTGAAATGTTAAAAATATAGTGAAAAAAAATTTTAAGTTATATTTTAAAAATTGAAATAAGTGTCATACATAATAAGTTAGTCAATAGTAATCAAGGAAATACTAGCCTTTTTAGGACAAGTTAGTAAAAAGATAAAACATAACAAAAATTCATACATGTACCTGATTTAGAATGAGAATATATTCAAATCAAATCAAATCAGACAATCTTTATTCAAGTCGGTTTTTTCCAAGCACTTTTGAATACAACTGGTTCGGGATGTTTCTCTTGCGAAGAAGAACCAAAGAGAAACTTGACCGTAAATCTTCTAAACATTTTAAATTAACATTATTTAATCGCAGAACATTTTATCATTAAATAATCTTCACTTATGTAATATGCTTTTCGTATAATATTTCTTACACTTAATTTAAACTTTTCTGTAGATTAATTGAAAAATTTTGTATAATTGATCCGAAGGTATTTCTTTTTAAACCTTTGCCGCGTATGCAAGATAACCTATAGAGACGATGTGGACAGAATAGCTTAGTAAATAAACTAACATGTCCATTCGGATGCAAATTGTCGAGTAATCAAAGTGGACTTTAGGGCTCCTAATTTTTGTCGATATTAAATAATGCATACGGACTTTTAAATTGTGTCGTATAACAAATTATAACTTTGAACTAGATCACCCAATATCTAAGCTGTGATAGCCTAGCGGTGAGACCGTGCGGCTCTCTAGAGACGACATAGGTTCAAACCCCGGGCAGGCACCAATGAGTTTTTCTATTAAAAACTTATGTGTCTAATTGATAATTGCAATTTAACACACGCTTTTTCGGTGAATGTGAGGAAATCTGCATTTCTATAGAGAATTCTAGGGATATGTGTAACCTACCAATCCGCATTGAAGCAGCGTGGTAGGTCTTAGCTCCAATCCTTCTCTCCAAAAATGGAGAGAGGAGGCCTTAGCCCAGCAGTGGGCATAGTTACAGGCTGTTATTTTACTGCCCAATATATTGCAACTCATCGCTCTGCGATTTTGTCATGCGATGAATTATTAAAGAAGCTAGGAGCCACCTAGCTTCTTTAATAATTCGTATCGAGGAAATTGTCTAGTATCTGATTTTCCAGACTGCGATCAGCAATTGCTATCAAAGGCATGCCGTAGTCGCGAACAATATTAAAAGGTTCAAATAACTGCATGGTTAAGTTATAACCTATTTAACAGAAACGTAAAATACACTGCAATACAATTATTATTTCCTTTGTTTGTCTGATTCTAAATTAGGTTGATCGTATTGGATCGGATGTAACGTGTTAAATTGTCTCACGGTACGCTGAACAAGTAAATATAGCATAACATCAAAACGTTGTTTATTTATTGTTAAATAATTTATAGAATGACGCGTTACTTTGCGGAGATCCATAATACAAACGTAATAATAAAAATTATTTTGCTATAATCCGCGATACAGTAAATAGGAAAAATATACAGTGCTAAATGTATAGTATAGTTCAGTCTCGATTAAGAGTAGCATTGAGACGATTTGAATGCATTCAAATATAAATTGCATCATAAAAAAATGAAATTTTAGGCGAAGCAATTTTTCAGAAATATTTATTATATCCTCATATACGAGAAAAATATACTTATTAAGAGGTTGTGAAATTTATTAATTTAAAGATATAAGTTAAATCAATTAAATGGGAGCTCAAGCCATTTCGTTTGCAATTTTAAATCTGATTATGATTGAATTTTAGCTTATTAACTAGATCGCTAGAAAACTTTTTTCATTGTAGTTCTGCTTAATGCAGTTGACTATTAAAAAGCCGTAGGTGAAGTATGTAAATGTATGGGCTAGAAAACTGTAGTGCACATAAAGGTGATATTTTGAGTGTATAAAAGAATTTAAGGAACCGGTTAAACGCACTGGAATATAAAGGAAGGAGGGTATCATTGAATCATTAATTCGAAGCTACTACAATGAGCAACTTTTCTGCTTTCCAACTATTTCAGGTCTGAAATTGGACCGGCTGAGTTTGGTTGGATGCGGCATGTCAACTTGTCTCGCGTGTTGGACGACTCAAACTAGATACAGAAAGCTGTTCTAATATCAGTGTTGCTGAATTTAGTTGATTGCATATTTAGAGCAACTTAATGTATCGTAAAAAAAATTATAATTCACTGTGAAATATATAAGAAGAATCACGCAAAATCTCTGAGTCTAGTTTTTTTTATTGACCGTTTAGCGACTATGAGCTGTCCATAAAATTTCAATTCCGGCGCCCGTAATAAGCGACCAAGTTTTAAATTAACTGTACAAGTGCTTTTCATCGAGTACTGACTTAATAGAAAAAATATTCCTTAAAAGAATATGATATAAAAAAGAACCTCTTATAGAATATAAGATATTCCTCTTTTATTAAAGCTACAAAAAGCCTGCCCCTACTTCTGCTTTAATTCTGTACACACACAATACTAAACCGTTAGTGCTTGTAAAGTTCGCTTTAAACTTTAATAACCTTACAATAAATATACCTAACACTGGCTTACATACTTTTCAAATAATATACAGGGTGGTACCGGGCATACGACATTAATTTTAATTTTAGGTGCTTACACACCTCAGGACCCTTCTTAAAAATTTTACAGTTAATTCAGTGAATTTTAGCTAGTTTTATGTTTTTCATAAATTAATCATGATTTATAGAGATCAATGACCGTACACGACATTCCGACCTTGACCTAAAACTAAATATGGTAGGTGTGAGGGAGACAAAACTCTATTGTTATTGTTTTCTCCTGTTTTTTGAACAAGCGTGCCGCTCCAGGTTAGTCAATCGTTACTAACAAAGCTAGATCTCGATGAAATTATAATTATTTTCTTTAAATCGATATTTAAGAATATTGAATTATGCAAAGGTCTTATACGTTTAAGTTATCAGTATACAACATAATAAGAGTACATAACAAAGACTATGCACGAACACTGCTAGAAATCTTTCATTTGTATATAGTTGACTATCAAGATAAGACAGAGAAAGTAGGGTGTCCTGGGATAAAGTATCATTAAAATGTATATTCAAGACAACTGAACTACTTCCTACGAACAACTTTACTTTCTAGTTTTTAACCATTTCAGATCCGAAATTGGAATAGGGCCGAGTTTGTTGCACAAACAAGTGCGGCGTGTCAACTTGTCCAGTATACTGGACAACCAAACACAGAGATAAAAAGTTGTTCTAATTGTGGTATTGTTGAATTTAGTTGAGCGTCTATTTAGAGCTACTTTATGTTGTTAAGGTTTTATTCTAAATTTATTTTATACTAGCTGACCCGGCGAACTTCGTACCGCCTATTAGTTGATTTTTAAAAAATACTTATCTGCTCTTCGGAACACCGGGTCAGCTAGTAAGATAAAAAAATAGAAAAGAAAATTGTTAAATTAACCTTACATTATATTTAAAAATAAAAACTTATAAAATACTCAAAATTCTTTTTAATAGTCACTAAAGAATCACAATGAAAATTACAATTGCAGATTGAATATTTATACGATAATAATGTCACTCAATTAGTTTGCCTTCCTGGAAGCCGAAATATATATAAATAAAATAAATAAATATATGGGACATTCACACATACACGGTCATCCGTCCCCAATCTAAGTAATTTAATATTTGTGATATGGGAGACGGACAACTGAGATATACTACAGATATAATTTTAAATACATACTTAAATACAAATATACACCAAGGCTGAAAGAACCAATAAATTGTTTATAAAAAATATTGGCCCTCGGCGGGAATCGAACACGCGACCCGCGGAGCTGAAAGCAAGGTCACTACCCACTGCGCCAACGGCTATACCTATACTTATGTTAAATTTGATAAAATTATAAATCAATTTTATTATTGAAGTAATTTAAAATAAGAAACGATCAAGAAATCTAAAGAAAGAAAAACTTCTAAAATGTAAACAAAGTAACGTTAAAAATATTTTCACGAATAGCTGCCAGGGGAATAATGATACAAAAGCAAAAGAGAAGAATTAAGTTTCCTCGGAATTTCTCATCCACGTTATACTTACTCAAAAAGTTCATTACGTTCTCTCATTTGGGATCTCAGAATAAAAAGGTTATTACATAACTTGACTATTTATATCATTATAATTAGTGCTAACAAGGTTTAGAATATGCTTTTCCTTTTTATATATTATTATGCATTAGCGTTCATGTATAAAAAACTAAAGTAAAGTAGCGGCCTGTTACAATCCCACTGCTGGGAATAGGCCTCATCTCTCTGTTTCTGGAGAGAAGGGAGGGTTGGAGCTAAGATCTACCACGCTGCTCCAATGCGGATTGGTAGGTTACACATATCAACAGAATTCTCTAAAGCTATCCAGGTTTCCTCACAATGTTTTCCTTCACCGAAAAGCGTGTGATAAATTGCAATTATCAATTAAACACATGAGTTTTAATAGAAAAACTCATTGGTGCCTGCCCGGGTTTGAACTCGTGTTCCCCTCGAAAGAGTCGCACGGTCTCACCGCTGGGCTATCACAGATCATATATCACAGACAAAATAATTAGCCTAATTAAAATTTCATCGGGAATGCCTGTAGGCATTGGTTATGTATGCTCTTTATAGAGTAATTTTATTAACAAACTTAGCTCTATATCGAACGTTGATGAAGGCAAAATTTAATTGTCATGTTATGTGCAGGCCGTGCATCAATATTGACTAAACTCTTAATAAGCGCTAATGGATGCCACGGACTGTACATACATGGGGTCACATTTACCGACGCTTTTAAAGGTAAAAAACACTGTATGATGGAACGTCAACATTATAATGAGGATTCCGTTGAATAAATAACAGTAGTTTTCACGAACCATTTTGAAAAATCGATTTGAAAATTTGTTTTTGTGTAAACTGGTTAATGGAATGAATATTCGATATGTAGTTAATTTATATCAGTAATAGCAAAGTGAATGATATCATATAAATTAACCGGCTCTTTCGGGACGGCACCGGTAGCGCGGATGTGTACGTGAATTTAATTTATGTGTACTGTTTATCAGGTACTGTTTAATTGGGTTAGCCTGATGGATGGGTCAGAAATTACTCGGACTTACCCGATAAAATCAGACGTGAGTATAGCCGGTTTCTATACATAAACTGAATACTACTCACGATAGTTTAAATTTAAAAATTATTTAATTTGTCGGTGTGTATAAGTAACTTCATTAAAAATTAAAGTTTAGAGTCAGTTTAAAATGGAATGAGAAACGTTTGACCTAAAAAATCCAAATCTGGTTCAATCATCATATATCATATCAATTAATGTTAGAAAATAGTTTAAAAGTTTGAGAGGTCTCAAGTTCTGCATTTTTTAAATAGTAAAGCAATGCCTGGATTAGCCCTGACGCATATTATTTATTAATACTTTGAAACTAGCTGTGAAGAAAGATGTCGCATTTTGCTTTATTTTTATTAGGATTCAAGTGGTAATCTCCATTGAAATTACGTCATAAATATTAAATCACTACGCTACGTACTGAATCTGTGCTATGTCCCGAACTGAAAGCTTGAGAACATGTTGAAGTTTCACAGCTACGAAAAACTGGCCTAGCGAATACTCTTAAATATTTTTTTATGCAAAAATGCTTTGATCAGGAGTGGAAGCCTTCCTACCAATAAATATAATAACTCTTCTGAAGTTAATATTAACTGAAATAAAACCTAAAACTGTTAGAATGTTATTGTTACGAACATGCGAAAAGAGTTCATAAACTATATGTAAAATTCGCTTGACGCTAGTTCTCTGGATCATTCACTTGTTTACGAATCATATTTACGCCAAGACTCGCGAACGTTCCCGAACATTGTCGTCATCAGTTCCTTCCATATATAAGCGGACGTATCGTGCGCCTAGACGTTCAGTTCGCGTATAGCGATCAAAAGCGAATAAGGAAGCGAAAATAAAAGTGAAGTAATTCGGCTCGGCTTTATTAGTGGATAACGGACTGCGTAAAGACTAAGTACTAGCTGTAGTGAAAAGCTAAATAAAGTGTTTTAACGAGTCATCAGATATTTTCATTCAAATCCCCGAAAACCTGTACGTGAGATTATAAAAGCAATATTTTATAACGTATTGTTAAAAGTTTCGAAAACAAACACGTAAACAATCGACCAATGTGAATAATATCCTTTATCCTTTCTGTACAGGACTCTAATAAAAAGCAGAGAGTTGTGTCCTGATTAATCGATGGACATGAAGGGGACATGAGAAATATTTTTATGCATCATTAGGTAGATGCGTGCTCGTAAAACCACTATTGTGCCGTTAGAGTGGAAATTATTTTAAATATCCTACAATGGCACTCCAATGGTATTAGCGTCAAATTTTGTTGGATGCAATTTGACATTAAATTCAATGAAGACATCAAAGTTATTGATATTCTGCTGATAAAACTTTATGATCTTAGATAATTTTAAATCGTGGCTATTGTTGTGTGTCATTATTCATATATGTCAAAGTGACTTTAGTAATGCGTGGCTTATGAAATGTATTTACTTCCTAATAAAATCATAGATTTATTTTACTTAGAGTGGCTTTCCTATAAGAAGAAATAAAGAGAAAGCATATGACGGTGTATCTATGTATCTCTCTTTTTTACGTGTAATTAGACAAAGATGTGTCTAATTATAATAACTATGTAAACAAAACTATCGGTAACTTGTATTGCGTATTCTATACTCGTAAATTATGAATTATGAAAGTCATTGAGCATATAATTTGCATACGATATTATTGTAAAATAAAATCCTACATTTGTTATCAAATTTAAAATTAGCAGGTTTATAGAAAGTTTGTATCATGTATTTATTAAAAAAAGAAATTAAAATAAATAACGTTGCTGGGATCCCTATGCTTAGTCCCCCATTTCTTATCAACGTGTCGTAAAAGGCGACTAAGGTAAATTAACGTCAGACAGGCGGCTGGTCGTAAAATAACTAGCCAAAACATGTAACAACATGTTTAAAACTTGACCCCACTTAGAGTGGGATAAGGACAGAAGAATGATGATGAATTAATTGGTACCAACTGATAGTTCGATATATATTCCGATTTGTGGTAAGGTTGTTGGGGTGTATGAAGCTGGGTTGTTTCGAAGGATATTGCAACGATTCTCTAAAATTTATGCTAGCAATATCTAGATTATTAATCAAGATTGGTTTTAATAGCAAAATGTTCAAATAAAAGTAGAATAAAACGCCATCATTTCGATATGTAGTTTTATTTGTCAGTAAATGTAATTTATCTTTATATCGAAGTTTTAAATTTTATTACACTTTTGTAAAGCAAAGAAAAATAAGACATAAAATTTATTGACGATTTAAAAGCATTTGACGATATTAATGCTTGGTCAAGTACAAAGCTCTTTAGTTTTATTGCTCTTTGATAATATAAAATAAATGGGTTTTATGTTGGGTCAATCTATTTTTTTAAGTCCGTAATTTGATCAATTATTAAGAACTTATTTGAAATGTTATATTACCAGTTAATGCGCAGAACTTTAAGGCGTTAATACCTAGCTTAAAATTTTCTTGATACTCTGAAGTATCGATAATCAATTATTAATTTGTTGACTTTTATAATAAACTAGGTTTTATCCACAACTTCGTTCCCGTGGACTCTATAGTCTTGAAATAAACAATAGTTTCTTAATCTCCAACCCTGCAAATATCTCCATCACAAAAATCAGACTTTCTTAAAATAATTCCACTGACGTAAGCCAAACAATGTGGTATAAAACCTTCTTTAAATTACAAATATGACTTGACTTGACACATCGTGAATAAACTTTGATGGGCTGTTAATAGATGACTTTTTCAATTTCATCTTATGCCTGTTGAATTAACAGTATTTCTATATCCTACATGTTATAGTACCCGGCATTAAATAATGCACATTGATGTTTAGAAAGAAACAACCGGCCAGTTCGGTTTCGTAGAGCGCTGTCACTGTCACTCAGTTAGTATATGACGTTTCACACGGGTTCGTTAGTCTGTGCGACAGAGGCAATGCTCTATGAAGCAGAATCTAGCCGATTTCTCTCTCTGAGCCTCGATGTGCATTATTTATTGCCATGTTCTATACCGTATGAGAAATAATTGTGCCAAATTTCATCAGGTTCAGTGGATTCGCCGTACAAACGTAAAAGACAGACAGAAAGACAGAAAATAATCTATAAATTATTATCTTACAGAAAAATATTGCTATTTAAAGCGAAATTTAAAAAAATATTGCTATTTAAAGTTTTTTAAAAAGTTTATTAACATTCCAGTTTAGTAATTAGTTTTTATGACTCACAATTACATAAATTTACTCATTACTTTCAGTAAAGACAATATTTATTTTACTACATAGATGTGGTAATACCTGAATAAACTATTGATAAGTAGATAACAATATAAACATTATAACAACCTTATCGTAGATGTTAAAATTTAACTCGTTATTAATTAGATTTGGGTCCGGTTAACTAGCAATTAATTGGAATAGGATTGAATTAATTTAAATATACGGTGTTATAAAAAGCTTGACCAGACCGAGTCAAATAAATAACCGATAATCTTTATACATAATGTGTCGTTATCGTTGAAAGCGTTAAGAAAGAATAGTATGGACCTACTTTATAGCTCTTGATAAATATTAGGCGTGGTTCATTTCAGCTTGAGTTCTCGGTGTAAGAAGCACTTTCATTAAAATCTATACTAATACATAAAGCTGAAGAATTTGTTTGTTTGTATTTTTGATTGATTGTTTGAACGTGCTAATCTCAGGAACTACTGGACCGATTTGAAAAATTCTTTGAGTGTATTTTTATAGTCCATTTATCGAGGAAGACTATATACCATCACGCTTAGATAAATAGGAAAGGAGCAGCAATAAAAAATATTGCGAAAACGGCAAAATTTAAAGCCTTCCTTGCGTACGCTTAGTAAACAGTGTAAGTTATTAAAAAATCATGTATTACAAAATTGTTCGCCTCAAAAAGTTCTTAATAGAAGTCTGCAGCAGTATATGTCTAGTTTTTAAGATTAACTCACTTTAACCATATGTGTTACGGTTTACTCAAATAATAAGACTGCAGTCCGCGCGAACGAAGGTGCGCTTAAAAGATAGTCATGAATATAATAAATAGAACAATATTTTAAAATTGAAATTATCGTGAATAGTATTTATAGTTTATTTAATAGAAAC